>OZ004340.1:0-2400000 GCA_963924445.1 Philereme transversata
TAGAACGGACCCCTGCGGAACACCGGACTCCGCGCCGTACCGCCGAAGCTGGCCCGCTTTGTCTACAAGGAGGACCGCTCGGTCCTCCAAGTAGTTGGCCAGGAGGCTTCGCAGGTACTGAGGCACTCCATGGTAGCGGAGCGCCTCTAGTATTGTCGGGTGGGGGATGGAGTTGAAGGCGTTTGCTATGTCGAATGACACAGCCAAAACTCCGTCCCCTGCCCCCACGGCCTCCCTCACTTGGCCCTTGAGCTGGGACAGTGCATCGACTGTCGAACGCCTCCTGCGGAAACCGAATTGGGCGTCCGACAGGTTCGGCCCCACCTCCAGCATCAGGCCATTAAGACGGCCGGCGACGATCCCCTCGAACAACTTACCGACCTCATCGAGCAGAACGATGGGCCGGTATGCCGAAGGGGAGTCCACCGGGCGCCCCTCCTTACGGAGAAGGCACAACTGCCCCTCTTTCCAGGGTTTCGGAAACCTTCCAGCCCTAAAACACGCGCTGAAGAGGTCCCGAAACCTCTCCTCCATTTGGGTGGTTGCGATGGCCACCACCCGTGCGGGGATGCCGTCCGGCCCGGGGGCCGTCTTCTTGGCGCGAAGACGGAGCGCCGCCACTCCGAATTCCACTTCCGTGATCGGAGGGATCTCCTCCTCCGGCGGAACCGCCCCCCGCGGGGGGTCCATTAATGGTGGGGTGAAGTTGGTCCCGGGTGGAAATAGGGACCGAACCACCCCATCCAGCAGTGCCGGCTCGAGAGACTCCGTCAGCGGGGGACCAAAGGGGCGCAGTTTGTTTCGCGCCGCCTTGTATGGTCTTCCGTACGGGTCTCTGTCGAGACCCTCCAGCATCTCGGCTCGCGCCGCGTCTTTGGCGGCGTTCATTGCCGAATTGAGGACCTTCTTTGCCTCTACGTAAGAGGCGTAGAGAAGGTCCTCGTTTTCGGGGTCTCGCCGTCTGCGCCGTCGACTCCGCGTGTATTGCCGCCTTGCCGCCACGCAGGCGGCCCGTAGCTCCGCTAACCCTTCGGACCACCAATAGATGGCACGACGGGGAGGTGGGCGGCGAGACCGAGGCATGCTGGACTTACACACCTCGGTCAGGGACCTCCTCAGTTGGGCCGCTGCGGAGTCCACGTCCAAGACGTCGATAGGAGGCGTGAGCCAGTCCTGGATGAACGCCGCCTCCTTTGCCGCCTCACGGTCGAGACGGGTAAGAGCCCACCGTGGAAAAGGAGATCGGCTCGACGGAGGCGACCTCCGGGGGCTCTGGGTGGAGATGTTGAACCGCACATATCGGTGGTCCGACAATGTCTCCACCATCTCCACCCGCCAGTCAACGACGCGGGCAGCGAGTGCGGGGGAGGCAAACGAGACGTCCACCACCGACCCTCCCCATCGCCGCACACACGTCTGGACCGTCCCTCTGTTGAGAAGGGATACACCGCACGAAACCGCCCAAGATTCAACGGCGGGTCCCCGGACGTTGCAGGAGGCGGCCGGGTTGCCCCAGGTCACCGACTTTGCATTCAGGTCGCCTAGAACGGCGACCAGTCGCGGCGCCGCCCTACCCACAACCGCGGTCAGGATTCCGAGAAAATTCTCGAAATCCTGAAGAGGGCGGTTTGGAGAGAAATAGACGCCCACCAGGGCTATATCTCCCCACGCGGCGGCCACGTATCCCGATCCTCTCTCTAAAAGCGAGAGGGGAGGGGAGTCCGTGGAAGACCGTGAGACTAATGCCACCAAGCCGTCCTGATCACCCAGCCAACGGCCGGGGACCGAGTACGGCTCGGAGACGACCACCACGTCCACCAACCACTCAGCCATGGCCTGCATTAGCAGGTCCTGGGCTGCTTTGCAGTGGTTGGTGTAACCTAACCTAACCTAACCTTTTTTTTTTTTTTTTTTTTTTTTTTTTTTTTTTTTTTTTTTTTTTTTTTTTTTTTTTTTTTTTTTTTTTTTTTTTTTTTTTTTTTTTTTTTTTTTTTGACGCTGGGAAAAATGCTTTATGCATACCCCCCCGTCGGGGGACGGAAGGGTTATGTGGGACTCCCGGCGGTGCTCCCCACCGGTATACCCACTAAACGACCCAGCGGCACTCCCGCATCGCCTATATGGAGGGGAACTGGGAATCCGGCACAGCCTTTCCATCCAGCCCCCCGCCGACGACCGCCCGCCTTTACGGCGAGCCCTTCACCCCCCTCCCCACCCTGGGAGAGGGGCCCGAGAATAACCGCGAGTGCTCGCGGTCATTCCCACCCGGCGGAAGTGGAGGATACGTGCAATGCGGGAGAAGACGCCCCCGCGCCTGTCTCCCGCTATCCTCCACCAGGAGGGGGAAGACGATTGTCGTGCAATCGCCTTCTCCGACCCGTTCGTCGCCTGCGGAGTGGCGCTGCGAGAGGGTCTTCCTCCCGCGCCCGCTCCGCCGCCTCCTTTTGCGAAATTACTTCCTCGCAAAAGGAGGCCACCGCAGCCCAGGACTCCTCGCTTCCCAGCATGGCTAAAACCACGCTGGGCAGCGAGAGGTCCTGCCCGACCACCGCCATCAATTGGCGGCGCGGCCCAGACCACGACGCACACACCTCCAGGGTGTGCTGCGCCGTGTCCACCGCCGCGCCACAATCGTGGCAGGCCGGGGTCTCCTCTCTTCCGATCCGGTGCAGGCACGATCCGAAGACGCCATGCCCGGATAGCACCTGCACCAGACGGAAAGAAAGGAAACCGTGGGACCGCCCGAGCCAGTCCTTCAGGACTGGCCCGAGCGCGTCCAGCGTTCTGCGGCCAAAGGCTGCGGTGGCGAGGGCCTCCGTCCAATGTTGGACGGTTGCGTCCCTCGCCTCTCTGCGGACGGCCTCCCGCTCTTCTGGGGCAGGGCACTCCCCGAGCGCCCTGCGCCCCGCCGTCCACTCGTACACTCTGGCGAGCACCCCCGCCTCGAGTTCCCAAGGCGGGGTGCCGGCCAGAGCAACCTAACCTAACCTAACCTAACCTAACCTAACCTAACCTAACCTAACCTAACCTAACCAGTCTCCGTCCGCCCGTCCTCGAGCGAGCTGTGTATAGAGTGAGCTCCGCGTTAAAAATTCGGGAAAAATTGAAAATTGTTCGATAAAGTGACGTGTGATACATAGAAATTTGCGCAAAGTTAAGGCGCACACGCCGGTGAAAACCGATTTTTAAAAAACTTAACGTGCGCCAACTTATTGGCCAAAAAGTAAAAATTTTAAAAATTTTGAACCTTTAAAGTGAAACGCCGCTCATTTTTGAGCGGTGACCCCGAGATTTGACACTGCACGAAGGAGGGCACTTTGGTGTTCTTCAATTTGGACCACTTTCTGGATTTTTCCGAGCAGGCGCACGGGAGAAATCCAGAAAAAACGAAGAACCACGTGGCCACGAGGTCAAGGTTCCAGGGCCGCTAGGTCAAATTAGACAACGAAGTCATCACAACCTCAAGACACCGAGCACGGAGGCACTTCAAAAATTTTTAAAAAGTTAATTTTGGACGTTTTTATCGACATTTTAAAAAATTGCATATTTTAAAAATTTAATAACTCTGTAAAAAGATCTTTTAGGGGGTAATTTTATTTTGCCACAGAGTTGGTCATTGGGTCCTCTTTGCTTTTGCAAAATTTTGGAATTTTCTGCCAAGTAGATTCTGAGATATCAAGTGTTGACCCTTTGACCTACATTCGGGGTACCCCGGAATTATAAGTAGGTAAAAATTTTTAAATGCCATTCGGTAGGCCATAGACTAATTAGTATTCGTGCATTTTTAAAATTTTCGAAAACCCAAATTTTGACCCACTTTTAACACGTTTTAGTGTAAATTAGTACAAAAATTTAATTATTAAAGGAAATTGAGAGGTAACTTGTCACTTTTATTCTAGTTTTATTTTATTGATACATTAGGCATATTAATATTAAACTCCCTCTCAATTTTCAGATTTTTCGGACCAGTAGTTTTTAAGATTTCATGTGTTGACCTACTGACCTACTTTCGGGGTCCCTTGAATGGACTCAAATTATTCGAAATTATTATAGGTTGAGTCATTTGTGTGTTACTGTGATAATTATATTAAGCGTCCATCACCTAATTTACATTAATTTTATAATTTGACTTAAATTTATTTATATTTTTATACAATTATTAATAAGATTTTATCATTAAGATTAGCATCTAAGTTACACTAGATTAATTAAGACATACTCCTATTGAGTCAACAGTTTTTACACAGACAATTTTAGCATATTTTTATAACTTTTACAAATTTCTTATCTATTGTGTACTAGCGTAGTTATAGACATACTCTTATTGAGTAAATTTGATTTAATTTTGACGGAGCGACTATCCTACGTTCTCGACGATGTTCGGAATGAGGACCCCGGTGAAAAACCCAACCGCAAGCTCCCCCAAAAAAGCTGTAGACCCGGCGGACAAGGTGGCCCCCTTATTGGAGACCCAAGACCTGACTTTTACTGTCCGTCGCAGCATTGGGGAGATTGAGGCCCGGGCAAAGACCTCACCGAAAAAGGCCGAGGCGCCGGTGGCGGGCCCCTCAAAAGTGAAAACGCGCACTACACCATTGGAGGCAGCGGCCAGCCCGCCCTTAAAACCATCTTACCCGACCAGACTTGCCGAGGGAAGGGCATGCCTGAATAAGGCAAAGCTCCACCTCGGCAACTCTAGGAACTTAAAAACAGAAATTAAGGACGGGGTCGCCGCAGCCGTGGATAGGCTTTATCAGCTACTCAAAGAGTCGGAGGCGGTCAAGGAGGGTGCTCGGAGTAAGGGCCGGGATGGGAAGGAGGCGGGGGAACCTTTACACCCCCCGCTCCCTTCTCACCCTGCCCCAAACCCTGTTAACAATGAATTAATGAAAAAGATGGAGGAGCATCTTACCTTGATCGCTGAAAATACGGCAAGGATGGAGGGCCTTAAGGAGACCCTACTGAGCCATCAGAAGGCGTTGGAGGGGGCCAGCTACGCGAGCGTCACGGCCGGACCGTTGAGAACGAAACCACAGGAGCAAACCCCCATGCACTCGGTCGTCATAACGTCCAAGGATGACCAGGAGACGGGCGACCAAGTGTATGAGAGGATTAGGGCAGCTGTAAATGCGAAGGAGGAGGGAGTAAGGATAGACAAAGTAAGGAGAGCAAGGGACAGGAAGGTAATAATAGGATGCAAAAACCGGGAGGAGTTAAAGAAGGTCAGGGACAGGCTCAACGAGAGGGAGTGTCACCTAAATGTCGAAGACATTAAAAACAAGGACCCCCTCGTAGTGCTCCTCGGAGTCTGCAATTACCACACCGACGAAGAAATCCTAAAGGCCATCAGGAGACAGAACGGACATCTGCTCAGGGACTTAAGTCCGGAGGATGACCGGATGGAGATCTCCTTCCGACGCAAGGCCAGGAACCCGCTCACCGCACACATAGTGGCCAAGGTGTCGCCATTGTTATGGCGGCGTTTTACCGACGCAGGGGCGGTGCACGTCGACTTGCAGCGCGTCAGAGTGGTCGACCAGTCCCCCCTCATTCAGTGCTCGCGCTGTTTGGGATATGGACATGGCAGGAAATTCTGTCGCGAGGCAGTCGACGCGTGCAGCCACTGCGGAGGACCACACCTGAGGCCCGAGTGCGCGGATCGGATTGCGGGCGAACTCCCCAGCTGCACCAATTGTGTCAAGTCGAAAATGGGGGGAGCAGACCACAACGCTTTTAGCAGCGAATGCCCGGTGAGGCGCAAGTGGGAGGCACTGGCGAGATCCACCGTGGCATATTGCTGAGGGCGTGGTTACGGTCCCCCCATACAAGATAGCACAAGCGAATCTCCAGCGGAAAAGATTAGCCACCAACGAGATCCTGGTCGAAGCAGAAAAGCGCGGAATAACAGCAGCGCTTCTGCAGGAGCCTTATGTGGGAGCGGAGAGGAAGATGAGAAGTCACCGGGGCGTAAGGGTCTTCCAGAGCACTGAGCAAGGAGAAGGGACTGTTAAGGCGGCAATAGCCGTATTTAACCAAGAACTTGACATAATACAGTACCCGCAACTCACCACTAACAACATCGTAGTGGTGGGGATCCGAACCAGTGCATGGGAGATCACGCTGGTGTCTTACTACTTCGAACCAGACTTGCCCATAGGCCCCTACCTGGACCACATAACGTTGGTAAGGCAAACCGCTGGAGTTAAAAAACTTATAATAGGTGGCGACGCAAACGCGAAGAGCAGCTGGTGGGGTAGTACTGTAGTGGACAACCGAGGAGAGGACATGGTAGGAACGCTGGACGACCTCGGCCTTCAGATCCTCAACACGGGGGTAACTCCGACCTTCGACACCATCAGAGGCGGCCAACGATACAAGAGTCATGTCGATGTAACAGCCTGCACGGAGAATCTGCTAGACCTGGTTGAGGACTGGACAGTGGTGGAGAATCTGACAAGCTCGGACCACAACGGCATTATCTTTAACATTCGGCTCAAAAAATCAACAGGAACAAATATTACTAGAACCACGCGAAAATACAATACTTTAAAAGCAAATTGGGGTTCGTTTCATAAGAAACTAACCCAATTAAAAGCAGACCATAAATTAACTCTAGACGAATTAAATGATATCAACACAGTAGAAAAATTAGAATTAGCAGTAATAAATTATTCAGACGTAATCACAGAAACTTGTAAATATTCGATTCCAAAAAAGAAAAATATAGCAAAATTTTCAATGCCGTGGTGGTCCGACAAACTTGCACGGATGAAACACGAAGTCACAACCAGGAGGCGTAGAATCCGTTGCGCTGCGCCGATCCGGAGAGAGATGGTAGTCGAAGAGTACCTGAAAAAGAAAGAAGAGTATGAGTTGGAGGCTCGGAGGGCTGAGGTCGAGAGCTGGAAGGAGTTCTGCGGGAAGCAGGACAGGGAAGGGGTTTGGGACAGTATATATCGGGTAATAGGAAGGACAAGGAAACGGGAAGAGGACTTGCTACTGGAAAGGGAGGGAACGGTGTTGGATGCGAAGGATTCTGTGAAACTTTTGGCAGAAAAGTTTTACCCAGAAGACTTATTAGACGAAGATAACACAGAGCACCACCTAACCAGGGACCTAGCGGAAAAAGTGAACGGCGGAGAGCATGATGATTCATGTGACCCTCCGTTCACTCTAACGGAGCTAGAAGTCGCAATAAAGTCCCTTAACCCGAAAAAAGCCCCTGGAGTCGATGGATTTACCCTCGATATTTGCAGACAGGCAATAAAAAACTGCCCAAACCTCTTCCTGGGCCTGCTCAATAAGTGCCTTGCTCTCAATTACTTCCCCAGTCTATGGAAGAGGGCGGTTGTCGTGGTCCTAAGAAAACCTGGGAAAGAAAAGTATAACGACCCGAAATCCTACAGGCCAATCGGACTTCTACCTGTTTTGGGCAAGATCTATGAGAAGATGCTGGTTGCCCGCCTCAAATTTTATTTAATACCGCGGATGAGTACCCACCAGTACGGGTTCATGCCCCAGAGGAGCACCGAAGACTCCCTCTATAACCTAATCCAAAAAATCCGGACAAAATTAGACAAAAAGAAATTGATTTTACTGGTGTCCTTGGATATAGAGGGAGCCTTCGATAGCGCTTGGTGGCCAGTTATTAGGATCCGTCTGGCGGAGGAAAAGTGTCCATTAAATTTGAGGCGGGTAATGGACAGTTACCTAACAAACAGAACGGTCCAAGTTAGGTATGCTGGGGAGGAATGCCACAGGAAGACGAGCAAAGGCTGCGTACAAGGCTCCATTGGGGGCCCCATCTTGTGGAACTTGATCATAGATCCACTTTTGGAGGGTCTCGACAGAAGGGGCTTCTATGTGCAGGCGTTTGCAGACGACGTGGTGTTGGTGTTCGATGGTGAGACAGCGCTGGAAGTAGAAGGACAGGCCAATGCCGCTCTCGAGTATGTTCGGACGTGGGGTGTCAAAAACAAGCTTAAATTCGCTCCGCACAAAACCATGGCCATGACCATAACGCGGAAGCTCAAGTATGACACTCCACGCCTGAGCATGGGCGGGGTCGACATCGGCATGTCCAAAGAGATGAAAGTCCTGGGACTCACCATCGACGACAAACTAACTTTTAATCCGCACGTAGCAAACGTCTGTCGGAAGGCCCTCAATTTCTACAAACAGCTGTCGAGAGCTGCCAAAACAAGCTGGGGCCTTCAAACCGACATCGTAAAAATTATCTACATGGCGGTAGTCGAGCCGACAGTTCTGTACGCGGCGTGCGCGTGGGCGCCCGCAGCTGCCAAGCTTGGAATCCGTAAACAGCTAGATACTGTTCAACGGGGGTTCGCGCAAAAAATCGTTAAGGCATACAAAACGGTCTCCCTTAACTCGGCACTATTACTCGCTGGGCTGCTTCCTATGGACATCAGAGTTAGGGAAGCAGCCTTGCTTTATGAGTTAAAGAAAGGTTACACCCAGCGAGTAATAGGAGACCGGGAAATGGAAAGACGGGTTGCTTTTGATGACGCACCACATCCTGCGGAGCAGAAGGGGACAGAATTCACCTGCGTGGTGGACGAGGCAGCATTGGTACAGCATTACAACAACGAAGGCCTGAACATATTTACTGACGGCAGCAAGCTGGAAGGAAAGGTCGGCGCCGCATTTTCTGTATGGATTAATGCGGCGGAGACAAGTTCCCGAAAGTTTAAGCTGGACCAGTGCTGCACCGTGTACCAGGCGGAGCTACTGGCCCTCTACAAGGCAACAGAATATGCGCTTAAATCCGCGAACCTCAGTTGCAGCATCTTTTGTGACTCGAGGTCTGCCCTCGAAACGGTGACGGACTGTCGTTCCCTCCATCCCCTTGCGGTAGACACGAAAGCCAACATTAGAAAAATTAATCAAATGGGTAAAAACATACAATTATTTTGGATAAAGGCACACGCGGGGCTGGAGGGAAACGAGAGAGCGGACATCTTGGCAAAGGACGCGGCGTTATACAAAAAGACCAAACCGGACTACTGTAGGTGTCCAATATCCTTCGCCAAGCGACAAATACGCCTGCTGTCGCTTGGAGAATGGAACAAGAGATACGCAGACGGTGAAACGGCATCCACCACAAAAGCCTTCTTCCCAAATGCAATAAGCGCGTATCCGATAATTAAAAAAATAACATTTGATAAAATTATCACCCAATTTATGACAGGGCACGGCGGGTTCTCTTCGTACTTGTACCGATTTAAGTGCAAGGACAGCCCGTCGTGCGACTGCGACCCAGAAGTCGAAGAGAGCGCGTTGCATATCATTGCTGAATGCCCCATATACGGGAAATTAAGATACGAAGCAGAATGTGAGATGGATCATAAAGTTAACACAGAAAATATTAGCAAATTAATTGAAGATAATGACCAAAGAAAATTTTTTATAGATTATTGTATTAAAGTAGTAAAGAAAGTAGTTAATAAGAATAAATAGAATTAAATATTGTAACTTTTAAACGTAAAAACGATAAAAAATGGCAAACAAATATGGAGAAATAATGTAATGATAATTTAATTAAGATTATAGAGTTTGTACAGATAATAAAGACAAGATGATAAAATGTATAAAATAGTAATAAATAATGTATAGAAATTAATTAAAATAAAGATCCAACCCCATGTAGAATAGAAATAAAGACCCCACCTGTGTACAATTATTCAGAAATAAAGACTCCGATCACCACGTCGGAGGCCTCATGTAGGATAGCTCGCGGGCCGGGCCTCTGCGCCCGGACAGGAAAAAAAAAAAAAAAAAAAAAAAAAAAAAAAAAAAAAAAAAAAAAACCTAACCTAACCTAACCTAACCTAACCTAACCTAACCTAACCTAACCTAACCTAAAGGTAGAAGAGTCACAGTCAAGGACTCGTCCGGGGAAGTACTACCATCACACCCAATTCTGCCGCCAAACAGCATTGCTGTGTTTCGGCTAGAAGGGTCTGATTGCCGGTTAATTTACAGGCACGAGGCTTAACATCTACCTCCAATAATACAGCTAGTATTAAGTAGAATAACGTAGTGTTTAATTTTAGTATTTATTGTATTTAGTTAAATAAAATTACAAAATGTCAGCAAAATCAGTGACCGGATCCGTCCCTAAGTCGGAAGTGGCTCCTCAGGTAGCCCTCCAACCAAAACGATCGCTGCGTGAAAAGGTACTGAAAAAGGAAACAGTCGCCAAATCCCTCAAATTAGAGAAGTCGACGCGGCCATCAGTACCCGAGGCGAAGAAGGCATCGTCGGTCGGAGCACAACTGGAGGAAGTCAGCCCAGTGGTCCCCGCGAGAAGGAAGAGGACATCGCCTGCGAAACCGCCGCTACAGGTGAGTGAAAACCTGGCCACATCCTCAGACCAGTCCGCGGTGGATTCGGTCACAGAAAAAATTATAAATTGGCAACAGTGTGGGATTTCGCCTCCCAAACCCATGGAGTCCGACGACGACTCAGTAGTGTCCTGCATGGAACTCGACACCCCCGCGAACAGGCCCAAACCACGACACAGCATGCTGGTCGTGCCAACGGGAAGACGAACGGGGGTGGAGATGGACTTGGCCACGAAACTGGCCAACGAGACACTGCTGAAGGGAAAAGACGCGTTGGAGTCTGCAGGCAACATGAAGAGGGAGTGTAAAGTCATCGCACTCGAAAGCCTGCAGACTCTCTACGAAATAATCCTCTCGTTGTCGGACTCGAGATCCAGACACATCACCAGTCTGGAGAGGGAAAGGACGAGACACGCTACAGAGCTCGTACGGGTGGAGAGGGCCCACACAAAACAACTAATGGAAATAAACGCAAATCTCACGTCAGAAATGTCAAAGGCCAGAGCAGACATCACCGAATCGCTAAAGGAGACGAAGGCGATACGGGATTGGCAGGGGTATGAGACCCAGGAGCCCCACAGGCTAATAAAGGAAACATCAGAAGCGCTACAGGACCTCGACAAACGAGTCAAAGCACTGGGAGAGTTCGTAACCAGCGGGCAAAAGGGGAAAGAGGAAGACCCCATTCGGAGAGACCACTCGAGCCTCAAGGCGGGAGTAGAATCTCTCCGGAACCAGCTGGACGAGCTCCGAAGAGAGACCAGTAAAAACACGCGCGAGATCCTGCAGTCACACCTTGAAGCCGTGGAGAAAATGGACTCCAAACCTCCATCAGTACTGCCAGAACCTGGCCTAAGACAGGAAGTAGAAGAAATGAAGGGCATCCTAAAGGCGATGTCAGCAGAACGAGCACCCCCGTCCGAACCACCGCAGCCCATTCTAATCAACATGGAGGAGCATATGCATCCTCTAACTGAAAGAATGGAAGCGGTGACGTCCGAGCTCCGAACGCTCCGAGAAGAAAAGAAGAGGGCGCCACCACCGTCCCTCAGCCTCGAAGCTGAGCTCGCTAAGGCCGGGGAAGGAAGTAGCTCAAAGGGGAAGCTGACCTATGCCAAGGTCGCTGCCAAACCGCCCCTAAAACCAAACCACACCCTAATAATCACGTCGGATAACCCCCAGAACACCGGGGAAAACGTGATTGACAGAATCAGGGTGGCTCTCGACACCAGGAAAACTGGAGCCAAGGTAGACAGGGTAAGGAAGGCCAAAAACAAAAAGGTCATCCTGAGCTGTAGCTCCAAAGAAGATCTGGACTTGGTGCAGAGCAGGGTTAGGATGGACAAGGGCCTTAAGGCGGAGGTGGCGAGGGCAGCGAACCCGCTAGTCATCATCAGGGATGTCCTGTCATATCACACAGACGGAGATATCGTTGAAAACTTACTTGCGCAAAACAAAAACATCCTGAACGACATAGAACTAAAAGACAGTACGGTCAAGATGCGGTACCGGAAGAAGGCACGGAACCCACTCGAGTGCCACGCGGTACTGGAAGTCTCCCCTACCATTCACAAAAACCTAGTAGAGGCGGGGAAAGTCTATATAGGGATGCAGCGCAGACCTATATTTGACCAGACCCCACTGGTGCAGTGCACCAAGTGCCTTGGCTTCGGCCACACAAAGGTCGTCTGCCGGGAGAGAGATGAGCTCTGCAGCCACTGCGGAAAGACTCACTCCTGGGAGAAATGTAAGGGGAGACAGGAGGGGAACCCTCCCAAGTGCAAAAACTGCTCGGCCGCGCACGGCACCAGCATCAACCTGGCGCACAATGCTTTCAGCAAAGAGTGCCCAGAGAGACTAAAATGGGATGCAATAGCGCGGTCCCGAGTATCGTATTGCTGAGGGCGTCTCACAGTACCGTAGCTCGGTCCCTCAAAACTTGGGCGGGGCAGGCTTGAGGTTTATCCAAGCTAACCTGCAACGCTCAAAACTGGCCACGGCGGAATTACTCCAGGTTGCGGTGGACAGGGGCATCACGATCGCCCTAGTACAGGAACCGTACGTCGGAAAGACTGGCGTCCTAAAACAACATCCTGGGACTAGGGTTATCCAATGCACCCTAAATAGGCAAAAACCAGTGAAGGCAGCCGTTATAATTTTCGGTGACCGGCTAGAAGTCGTACACGACCCACAGCTGGTAACCGAAACCGAAGCGGCAGTCCTTCTTATCGGGGGAGGCCTAAAACTAGGAGTAATTTCTGTCTACCTGGAAGGGGACCAGGACATAGTACCATATCTGGACCGTATCAAAAAAGTTAGTAACAAGTTGGACACCAGAAACCTCATCGTCGCGGGAGATATAAATGCCTGGAGCCACTGGTGGGGCAGCGTATCTGAGGATGACCGAGGAGAGGCGTACAATGCGTTCCTGAACGAGAAGGGACTCCAAATTCTAAACACCGGAGACACCCCAACCTTCGAGACTTTCAGAAAGGGTAGAGCATGCACAAGTATAGTGGACGTGTCCGCTTGCAGCACACCCCTGCTCGGAAGAATCGAGGGATGGAGAGTGGAGAGAGGTCTCGTGACTTCGGACCACAATGCTATCACCTTCACCTTGCGCTTGGGAAGGGCCTTAGAAACCCTTAGGCCAATCACAACGCGCAAATACAACACCAAGAAGGCAAAGTGGACCGAATTCGCACATCTGCTAAAAACCATCCTAGCAGAGGGAGGCATCACCACTGTCTCAATTTTGGAGTCCAAAACTCCGAGGGACCTCGAAGACAAGATCACAGCGTACACTGAAGCCATCCACAAAGCCTGCGAACAAACCATCCCTATCGCAGGAAGCAGGACGGGCAATCCCAGGCCCCCGTGGTGGTCGAAGAAGCTGGAAGATCTTAAGAGAGAGGTCCTTAGGAAAAAGAGGAGGATCAGGAACGCAGCCCCTTGCAGGGTAAAAATGGTTATAGAAGAATACCAAAAATGCAAGGCGGAGTACGCAGTCATCGCAGAGAAGGCCCAAACAGAGAGCTGGAAGGAGTTCTGCACGACTCAGGAAAAGGAGAGCATGTGGGACAAAATCTACAGAGTGATCAGGAAAACGTCAGGAAGGCAGGAGGACATGCTCCTGAGAAGCTCTGAAGGTAACACCCTAACTCCAAAACAGTCGGCTGAACTCTTAGCCAGAACTTTCTACCCAGACGACTCCGAGAGTACCGACCAGTCGTTTCATTCGAACCTCCGAGAGCGGATGAAGGAGAGTGCCCTTGAAGACCTTTCGGAAGATGATCCACCATTCACGGCGGCGGAATTGGAGTTGGTGCTGCAAGCACAAAACCCCAAGAAGGCACCCGGACCAGACGGGCTAACAGCTGACATCTGCGCCGCAGCCATACGAAGTGACAGGGAAGTGTTCATGGCGATAGCGAACAAGTGCTTGTCGCTAAATCACTTCCCCACTCACTGGAAAGAGGCACACGTGGTCATCATTCGAAAGCCAGGAAAGGCAGACTACACTCATCCTAAGTCCTACAGACCAATTGGACTATTATCTGTTCTTGGAAAAACCATCGAGAAACTCATGATTGGTCGACTCCAATGGCATTTACTCCCAACCCTAAACAAAAGGCAGTACGGGTTCATGCCGCAAAGAGGAACCGAGGACGCCCTCTATGACCTTATAGAGCACATAAAAGAAGGAGTAACCGGGAAAAACATCGTACTCCTTATCTCTCTGGACATAGAGGGGGCCTTCGACAATGCGTGGTGGCCAGCCCTTAAAAACCAACTCGTCAAAAAAAGGTGTCCGGAAAATCTGTACCGGATGGTGTGTTCGTACCTCACAGACCGAAAGATCAAGGTCAACTACGCTAGAGCAGCTTACGAGAAGGAGACTACGAAGGGTTGTGTCCAAGGATCCATCGGAGGACCAATCTTTTGGAACGTCATCCTAGACTCGTTGCTGCAAAGCCTAGAGATGGATGGAGTATACTGCCAAGCCTTTGCAGATGATGTGGTTCTCGTTTTCACAGGACAGTCGGTCGGCAGCCTAGAGCGGTCTGTCAACTCAACGTTGGAACATGTGGCAACGTGGGGAAATCAAAACAAACTCAACTTCGCACCGCATAAGACCAACGCGATGCTTCTAACTAAGAAGTTGAAGTATGAAACCCCACAGCTATTCATGGCCGGTACAAAATTGGACCTCGTTGAGGAGATAAAGCTTCTGGGCCTTATCATCGACCGAAACCTAGTTTTTAAATCCCACGTGTCCGCGCAATGCAAGAAAGTAGCTGATATCTACAAGCAGCTTGCATGCGCAGCGAAAGTAACGTGGGGGTTAAACAGCGAAATTACGAGAACCATTTACATCGCGGTGGTGGAGCCTATTATGACGTACGCCTCAAGTGCCTGGTACCAATCTGTAGAGCTGCAAATGAATAAAAATCAATTCAATGCGCTCCAGAGAGGATTTGCACAAAAGGTTTGTAGGTCATACCGAACAGTCTCTCTCACCGCTGCACTGGCACTGTCGGGACTGCTGCCACTGGACCTAAGGATCCAAGAGGCGGCGAACCTGTACAGAGCCAAAAAGGGTCTGGCGAAAGACTATCTCCCACCCGAGACGGAGCTCGAACTCCGAGTGGGATATCTAGAACAGCCCCATCCATCTACCCTAACATCCGTGGAGTACGAACTGCTAGAAGACACCGTTCAGCAGATCACCGGACCCCAAATTTACACAGACGGGAGCAAAATCGACGGAAAAGTAGGTGCTGCTCTAACCCAGTGGGAGGAGGGGAAGGAGTCAAACTTCGCCACCTTTAAGCTCCACCCTGCGTGCACAGTCTTCCAGTCGGAACTTTATGCACTGCACAGGGCTCTTCAGATGGTGAATTCGAGCAGGGACCCCGTAGTCAGCATACTGAGTGACTCAAGATCGTCACTCGACCTGCTGCGGAATCCCAGCTTGAACCACCCTCTGGCGAGAAGCATAAAGGAGAACATTGTCAGGATCCAGGAAGGAGGACGAGAGATCCGAATGTTCTGGCTTAGGGCTCACGTGGGCACTGTCGGTAATGAGAGAGCAGACGAGTTAGCGAAAGCTGCTGCACTCGAGGACACCACTCAGGACTATGGAAGGATCCCCCTGTCTTACGTTAGGAGGAAAATTCGTGAAGAGTCGATCCGCAAATGGCAGGATCGATACGAAACCTCCAGTACAGGTGCGGTAACGAGAAGGTTCCTTCCAGACGTCCACAGTGCGTACCGGATAACTCGCTCTACAAAATTTACACCCGTACAAGTGCAAGTCTTGACAGGTCACGGGGGGATAGCCGAGTATCTTCACAGATTCAAGCTGAAAAACAGCCCGGGATGCGAATGCGACCCGGAAATCTGTGAAACAGTATGGCACATCATACTCGACTGCCCCCGTTTCCTAGCGGCTCGAACAGATCTAGAAGCCCGGATCGACAGAAACCTGGTCGAATCGGAACTGCACAACATCGTTGCAGATCCCGATTGCAGACCGCATTTTCTGTCATTCGCCGAGAAGATCTTCAGAGCTGCGGCAAGTAGGCACACGGATCTTCTGCCCCTCGAATCACAACCAATACCCGTTAGCCAAGCCACAAGTAGTGTCGGCTCTCGGCAGGAACCTACAGCCAAAAGCGTCGCGGTCCGCACGCTCCTCGCTTGCGGGGAGAGAGGAGTGCCTGGGATTAGAATCCGAGGAGTGGCACTCTTCATGGACAGCGCCAACGAGCGGCTTGGAATAGGTTTCTGTCGGACCGGGACTAGAAGTCACTTCACGATTTCACCTGGCTTGGCAGCACTCATAAATGGGAGCACGTCTAAAACGACCATGAGGCGCAAGGTCTACAGCGCGTTACCTGAGACGGAAGTGGCGGGCCACCGATGTCGACTAGTCCGATCGCACAACAAGACGATCGCTCTACTCGCATTGGAAGGCAACTACACCCCTTTCGTACAGGCATGTTCGATGCTCACCATGTTGGGAGAAACGGGCGGAGGAGCGGAAGATCCCCGTGTAATTAGTGTAGATGCGATGACGGTCGGGTATGAGCAAGGGGAAGTTGTAGACCGGCTATGTTGTTTAAAAGCCTCGGAACATCATGAGGTGGTCGTGTACGAAGACAGGGGTGAAAACCTAAACTATCTTAAAGCACACGACCCTAAAACAGCAACCGATAGCTGGGGACATCCTATGCCAACCTCGATCAGCGGATCCGAACGTGTCCAACAGAAAGCAGTCGCCGAAAAAACTGCATTACATCTAAGCAGTGTGCAGGAGCGGAAGAAGAGAGCCAAGGTCGGAGGCCATCTCAAGGGATTTCTAAACACTTTCAGCTCTATGCTTGAAAGTCTGTCAGGAAATCCCTTCCCAACAACGAGATCGGGAGACGACGAAGAGGCACTCGAAGAAGCTCCAGCTAAAAAGGCGAAACTCAAAGCTCCATTAGCGACAGGAACACCAAAGTCCAAAAGACCACCAAAACCGGCACCAACGCAGGCGAAGAGAACAAGAGCCGACATGGGGCAGGTCGTTCCGCCTCGACTAGTAAATGCAACGACTCCACAAGACCACGCGTACAATGCCTTCCTAGAGTTTCTCGCGATCACCAAAGCAACCGCAGACGTCAACCTCGGAGTGTGCAAGACCATCTTGCAACACTTCGAGCAGGGCAATGCGAAACTGCTGGAGGAGAAACTTGAGGAGGCAGAAGCAGCCATATACAACAACGGCAACTCCCAAGTCATAAAGGGAAAAATGTCAGGCAGTTATATGGCGGCTTACAACGCGACCAGTGGTTTCGTGGAGATGTGCATTGAGGGAACTGAGAGCGGAGCGCCTAAGTTCAATACCCCGCAAGGTGACCCCTTGGTTGTTGTCGCAAAGTGCACAAGGATCCTACTGGATGGCAGGATTCTCGATATGGCGAAAATCATATCGGGAAATCAGGACACTGCATCCGGCTGGAAGGACTGGGCACTACCAACAATTGAGTGGGTCAATGGAGTTCCGGGGTGTGGAAAGACAACCTGGGTGGTAGGGCACTTCGATGCTGACAAGGACGCCATCATCACCACAACATCAAACGCAGCTAGCGACCTACGGGAGAAGCTAGCGCCTCGTGTTGGTGACCTTGTCAAGACCAGGGTACGCACCATGGCTTCAGTCTTGGTGAATGGCTTCAGAGAGTCTAACAAGTTCAGCCGTCTAATGGTTGATGAGGCTCTCATGAACCACTTCGGAGCCATAGTCATGGCTGCCAAGCTGTGTGATGCCAAAGAACTGGTCCTCATCGGGGATGTCAACCAACTACCTTATATCGATAGAGAAAATCTCTTCGAACTGAGGTACTGCCGCCCAAACCTGGTAGCAAACATCAGCCAGGAGTTGCTCTGTACACACCGGAACCCCTTGGACGTCGCCTACGCCCTGCGCGAGGTTTACTCCGGTATCTACTCCTCAACCCTAAGAGCTCACTCGTTGAAACTGAAATCCTACACTGGTGCCCAAATACCGCTCACGCTCCCCAATACGCTTTTCCTAGTCCATACCCAGGGCGAAAAGGAAAGGCTTATTGGACAGGGCTGTGGTGAAGGCACAGGTTCGCGTACGCTCACCATCCACGAAGCGCAGGGGTTAACGTTCGAAACAGTAGTTATTGTTCAAACCAAGTCTAGAACAATTGAACTACATCAGAGCGTTCCCCATGCGGTAGTAGCAGTGTCACGGCACACCACCAGCTGTACCTACTACACCGATGATGACAACGACGCAATAGGGTACTTCATCAAGAGAGCTATGGCCGCGTCCACTAAAAAGATCCTAGAGTACAATTTGAAAATGTCAATTAAGCACCGAAACGCAGCGGTCGTCGACAAGTTGGCTCGGGAGATGAGGGATGCCAACTTGGAAACTTAAAGTTGTTTAGTCCAAAGTAATGTTCAATTAAAATGTCAAGTTTTTCAAAAATGTAATAATTATAAGTAGTAGTAATGTTAAATTAGAATGTAAATCTTTTTCCAAAATTGTAATAATTAAAAGTTTATAAGTAAATTGTAGACAAAATAACATATAAAGAAAAGAAATTACGCAAAATATAATATACAAGAATAAAATATATATTAAAAAAAAAAAACAAAAAAAAAAAAAACAAAAAAAAAAAAAAAAAAAAAAAAAAAAAAAAAAAAAAAAAAAAGACAAAAAAAAATACAATATATATATCCCTATCATTATAAAATGTATTAGAATAATATAAGTAACGTTTAATTTATATAGAATCAATAATTTAAGTATTTTTTTTTTTCTTACTGAGTAAGATTTTCTCTAATAAAATTGTAATAAAGTTAATAAATAAAGAAAATAAAATAAAAAAGAGCACGGACCACAGAGTCTGTGGTGAGCAGCAGTTATAATAAAAAAAAAAAAAAAAAAAAAAAAACCTAACCTAACCTAACCTAACCTTTTTTTTTTTTTTTTTTTTTTTTTTTTTTTTTTTTTACCTGGGAAAATCCTTTATGGATACCACCGTTCCGGGGGGAAACGGTGGTTATGTGGGACTCACCGCCGAAAGGCGGCATACGCACTAAAAAACCAGGGTGTTCCTCCTACACCAACTTCAGACGAGGGGCATGGGACCGCTCGCGCATTACTCCACAGCCCTCGTCGGTGTCGCTGCCCGCCTAGCGGCAGACTCTCCTCCTGGGAGGTCTTCACAAGACCTCGCCACCTCATGTGTGATGCCCCGGAACACACGGGGCATCTCCACCTCTCGACGACCCATTGTTAGGGGATGCCAGGTGCCCCCGCACCCAACACCCCAGGCCCTCGAAGCGGAGACGGGGTGCGGGCTCGATTAGCCCGCCTCCGTGTCCGCGCCCTCCGGAGCGGCTGTGCGAGAGGATCTCTCTCCCTCTCCCGCTCCTCTTCTTCTCCGCCATGGACTGCAGGAGCAAGTCCTGAGCCCCAGCGCATCGGTTGATATTCGCCTGTAGGAAGGTTAGAGCAATACTAACTAACCTTCCTCCATGCGTCCCGATGGACCTTCATCAGGCGGACGCGGCTGCGCCGTAGCCCCAGCCACGTTGGCCTTCCTTCTGACCCCTGTCTTTGACGGGGACTTGGCGCATGCCTTGCTCCCGGAGAGGTGATCCGCCGGCTTCCCTGCTGCTGCACATAGGGTGCAGTTGGGGGCGGCGGTGCAATCTTTGGCCTTGTGGGCTTTTATACCGCAGCGGTAACACTCATCGCTGCGGTCAACCTCGGCCCTGCACTTGGCCGCTATATGGCCTAGTTCAAGGCAGCGGTAGCAGCGGCGGGGTCTTGCCTCTAAGATGCTGACTCGCGCCGCCACCCAGCCTACCAAAACGCGGCCTCCGCTGACCATCACCTTCTTTGCGGCCGCGGTGGGGCAACGCACGAACACGGTGCCCATCCCGGCTTGGCCCCGGCGTATTGCGCCAACGGAAAGCGCCGTCACATGGCATTCGCCCTTCCTGGCCAAGGCCTCCGCCAGCTCCTGCGGAGTGACGGAATCGTCCAGGCCGCTGACACGAAGGTCTGTTGTTATTGTCGGCCTGGAGACTCGTACACTCTCCTCGTCTCCGAACACCTCCCTGAGCTTCTCAGCAAGGACGTCCGCTTTGGCCGCGTTGTCCACACCGGAAACCTCCAGCACTCGTGCCCCAGTAGCCGCCGCCCTGATCTTCAGCGGTGGGAGCCCCAGCTCGCTTAAATTCACCTTCGCCTTGGCCGCTTCCAGCATCTTGGCGTAGGTGACCCCTTTCTCCACCGCACTCTTCTGCAGTGTGATAACCACCGCTGCGGTCCGTGGAGGGCGGAGTTTGGCCGCACCCGCTTTGGGGGGCTGCGTCTTCGGCTTAGGGATTTGGGCCGGAGGGGGAGGCCTCTTCTTCTCGGTGGGTCCTGCCCCTTCCGTGGCACGCACCTTGTCCCGCCTCTTGTCCTTTCCCCGCCTCGTGACCACCTGCCAGTCCTCAACAGGAGCCACAGCGCTAACAGGGGCGGGGGCCGGCTTCGGCTTTGGAACCGCTTTTGTTCCCGGCTTTGGCGCCGGAGTGTCCCTCTGAGTCAAGGACTCAGCTGGACGCACCTCAGCCTCTCTTCTCCGATCTGCCGCCAGAGGGGGCCTCAGGGTCTGCCTGGGCATCAGCCTCTCCTCGATTCCGGCAAAGCGGGCGTCCACCATTGTACCGACTTGCACCATGATGTGCCGCATTGCGTCCTCACCGCAGGGGGCTTGGGCTGGGGTCTGAGCGGGCATCGAGGTCGGATCCACTTGAGCTTGGGCAGCCCTCATCTGCGCCATCTCCCGCCGCAGCTCCTTAAGGTCCGCCGCGAGCCGCTCGTTGGCCTTTACCAGAAGGGCCATCTCCTCAGGTATTGTGCGGGCCCGCGTTTCCTTGAAGGACGCCCTTATCGTGTCCGCGGCCTCTTTGAGCGCCCTCACCGACGTGCCCTTTAGGTTTTTGGACTTAGTGGCCACCGCATACACGATGTCCACTGAGTCCATCAGCATTGCTTCCAACTCGGCGGCATCGCAGCTACCCAGCCGTGAGCCGCGGTCCTCGGGCACCGATGCTGGCACCTTGAGGAATTGCGCCTTCCTCCTTTTTTGTATCTCCTCTTGGAGCTCCTTTTCAGCTGTGAGCCGCATCTCATCTTCCCGCGCCCGGTTGAGCTCGGCCTTGGCCTTCGCCAGTCCGACGTATTCCCCTGTTGTGGGCGGGCGCCCCCTACCACGCCGAGCGCTCGAGACCTTGGGTGACGGTGAGAATTCACCCTGGTCTCCCTGCCCTTCCTGCTCCTCAATATGCCGCTTGCGCAGCCTCCTTCCGGAGCCGTGAGACGACACGCTCTCCCAGGTCATGCCGTCAGAATCAGATTCTGACAGGCACACCGTCTGAGTTCGAAGCCATGGGGCTTGAGTAGCCTCCACATTAAAAGCAACGAGCAGATCTTCGCCGTTGCTCTCCACCACCTCGCAGCGGGTTAACACTACCCGTGCATCCTTCACCTCACATGCCACCTCGGTGTCCTTATTCAGGCCAGGGTCAGCGGTGTCAACACACGCCTTCGGGGCGCATGCTTCCACCTCCATATCAACGTTGTCCGTATCGCTTGCCAAATCAGTGTCCAGTGTCAGAGTTTTGCCATATTTGTGTTCACGAAGCCGGGCGGATTGCCTGGCTACGAAGCAGTCGCTGCCCCCCCCAGAGTACGAGGGGCAGCCCTCTACCTCGGATGAGGTAGAGGGGTGGGATTCCCCCTTTCGGGGACCCACCTGGGGACCAAATTCACAACTGCTTAGATCCATACTAGTTAACTCCAATGCTCCACATCGTCGTCTCTTTTTTTCACTAGGGGTGAGCTCCCCTGCAAGTTTTGAGGGAGCGCCCTGAAAAGGGCGAGCTCGCCTCCTCCAACAACGCGCCCTGAAAAGGGCGTGTCCGCCTATCGGCCCCGCTCAGATCGCGAAACATGACCACGACCATGTTGCGGGGTTTGGCCCTCCACTCATCCCGATGGTTCCCCCCCAGTGTTTGGTCCGCGCCGGTAAACCGGTAACTCCCATTTCTGGGAGCCGTTCCCCTATCCGCCACCCGGGGACGCGCCGCGTTGGGGTACACCTCCCCACCCACTGGGACAACCCAGCAGGTCCGCGGAACCTAACCTAACCTAACCTAACCTAACCTAACCTAACCTAACCTAACCAGAGAAGTCGACGCGGCCATCGGTACCCGAGGCGAAGAAAGCATCGTCGGTCGGAGCACAACTGGAGGATGTCAGCCCGGTGGTCCCCGCGAGAAGGAAGAGGACATCGCCTGAGAAACCGCCGCTACAGGTGAGTGAAAACCTGGCCACATCCTCAGACCGGTCCGCGGTGGATTCGGTCACGGAAAAAATCACAAACTGGCAACAGTGTGGGATTTCGCCTCCCAAACCCATAGAGTCCGATGACGACTCGGTAGTGTCCAGCATAGAACTCGACACCCCCGCGAACAAACCCAAACCACGACACAGCATGCTGGTCGCGCCATCGGGAAGACGAACGGGGGTGGAGATGGACTTGGCCACGAAGTTGGCCAACGAGACACTGCTGAAGGGAAAAGACGCGTTGGAGTCTGCAGGCAACATGAAGAGGGAGTGCAAGGTCACCGCACTCGAAAGCCTGCAGACTCTATACGAGATAATCCTCTCGCTGTCGGACTCGAGATCCAGACACATCACCAGTCTGGAGAGGGAAAGGACGAGACATGCCACAGAGCTCGTACGGGTGGAGAGAGCCCACACTAAACAATTAAACGACATCAACACTAAACTCATGTCAGAGATGTCGAAGGCCAGAACAGACATCACCGAATCGCTAAAGGAGACAAAAGCGATTCGGGACTGGCAGGGGTATGAGACCCAGGAGCCCCACAGGCTAATAAAGGAAAATTCTGAAGCGCTCCAGGACATCGAAAAGCGTATGAGAGCCCTAGGAGAGCTCGTAACTAGCGGACAAAAGGGGAAAGAAGAAGACCCCATCTGGAGAGATTACGCAAGCCTCAAGGCAGGAGTGGAATCTCTCCAGAATCAGCTGGACGAGCTCCGCAGGGACTCCAACAAACAAACGCGCGAGATCCTGGAGTCAAACCTTAAAGCTGTGGAGAAAATGGACTCCAAACCCCCACTAGTACAGCCGGAACCTGGCCTTCGACAACAAGTGGAAGAAATGAGGGACATCCTAAAGGCGATGTCAGCAGAACGAGTACCCCCATCCGAACCACCGCAGCCCATCCTAATCAACATGGAGGAGCATATGCATCCTCTAACTGAAAGAATGGAAGCGGTGACGTCTGAGCTCCGAACGCTACGAGAAGAGAAGAAGAGGACACCACCACCGTCCCTCAGTCTCGCAGCGGAGCTCGCCAAGGCCGGGGAGGGAGGTAGCTCAAAGGGGAAGCTGACCTACGCCAAGATCGCCGCCAAACCGCCCCCAAAACCAAACCACACCCTAATAATCACGTCGGATGACCCCCAGAACACCGGGGAAAACGTGATTGACAGGATAAGGGTGGCTCTCGACACCAGAAAAACCGGAGCTAAGGTGGACAGGGTAAGGAAGGCCAAAAACAGAAAGGTCATCCTGAGCTGTAGCACCAAAGAAGATCTGGACCTGGTGCAGAGCAGGGTTAGGACGGACAAGGGCCTCAAGGCGGAGGTGGCAAGGGCAGCGAACCCGCTAGTCATCATAAGGGATGTCCTGTCATATCACACTGACGGAGAAATTGTTGAAAACTTACTGTCACAAAACAAAACTACCCTAAACGACATAAACTTAAAAACCAGTACGGTCAAGATGCGGTACCGGAAGAAGGCACGAAATCCACTAGAGTGCCACGCGGTACTGGAAGTCTCCCCAAACATTCACAAAAACCTACTTGAGGCGGGGAAAGTCTATATAGGGATGCAGCGCAGACCTATATTTGACCAGACCCCACTGGTGCAGTGCACCAAATGCCTTGGCTTCGGCCATACAAAGGTTGTCTGCCGGGAGAGAGACGAGCTCTGCAGTCACTGCGGAAAAACTCACTCCTGGGAGAAATGTAAGGGGAGGCAGGAGGGGAACCCTCCCAAATGCAAAAACTGCTCGGCCGCGCACGGCACAAGCATCGACCTGGCGCACAATGCTTTCAGCAAAGAGTGCCCAGAGAGACTTAAATGGGATGCAATAGCGCGGTCCCGAGTATCGTATTGCTGAGGGCACCTCACAGTACCGTAGCTCGGTCCCTCAAAACTTGGGCGGGGCAGGCTTGAGGTTCATCCAAGCTAACCTGCAACGCTCAAAACTGGCCACGACGGAACTACTCCAGGTTGCGGTGGACAGGGGCATCACGGTGGCTCTAGTACAGGAACCGTACGTCGGAAAGACCGGCGTCTTAAAACAACATCCTGGGACTAGGGTTATCCAATGCACCCTGAACAGGCAAAAACCAGTGAAGGCTGCCGTTATAATTTTCGGTGACCGGCTAGAAGTCGTACACGACCCACAGCTGGTAACCGAAACCGAAGCGGCAGTTCTTCTTATCGGGGGAGGCCTAAAACTAGGAGTAATATCCGTCTACCTAGAGGGGGACCAGGACATAGTACCGTACCTGGACCGGATCAAAAAAGTTTCTACCAAGTTGGACACACGAAACCTCATCGTCGCGGGAGATATAAATGCCTGGAGCCACTGGTGGGGCAGCGTATCTGAGGATGACAGAGGAGAGGCGTACAACGCGTTCCTGAACGAGAAGGGACTCCAAATTCTAAACACCGGGGACACTCCGACCTTCGAGACCTTCAGAAAGGGTAGGGCATGCACAAGCATAGTGGACGTATCCGCTTGCAGTACACCCCTACTCGGAAGAATCGAGGGATGGAAAGTGGAGAGAGGTCTCGTGACTTCGGACCACAACGCCATCACCTTCACCTTGCGCTTGGGAAGGGCCCTAGAAACCCTTAGGCCAATCACAACGCGCAAGTACAACACCAAGAAGGCAAAGTGGACCGAATTCGCACATCTGCTAAAAACCATCCTAGCAGAGAGGGACATCACCACCGTCTCAATTTTGGAGTCAAAAACCCCTAGAGACCTCGAAGAAAAGATCACAGCGTACACGGAAGCCATCCACAAAGCCTGCGAACAAACCATCCCTATCGCAGGAAACAGGACGGGCAATCCCATGCCCCCGTGGTGGTCGAAGAAGCTGGAAGATCTTAAGAGAGAGGTCCTTAGGAAAAAGAGGAGGATCAGGAACGCAGCCCCTTGCAGGGTAAAGATGGTTATAGAGGAATACCAAAAATGCAAGGCGGAGTACGCAGTCATCGCAGAGAAGGCCCAAACAGAGAGCTGGAAGGAGTTCTGCACGACTCAGGAAAAGGAGAGCATGTGGGACAAAATCTACAGAGTGATCAGGAAAACGTCAGGAAGGCAGGAGGACATGCTCCTGAGAAGCTCTGAAGGTAACACCCTAACTCCAAAACAGTCGGCTGAACTCTTAGCCAGAACTTTCTACCCAGATGACTCCGAGAGTACCGACCAATCGTTTCACTCGAACCTCCGAGAACGGATGAAGGAGAGTGCCCTTGAAGACCTTTCGGAAGATGATCCACCATTCACGGCAGCGGAATTGGAGTTGGTGCTGCAAGCACAAAACCCCAAGAAGGCACCCGGACCAGACGGGCTAACAGCTGACATCTGCGCCGCAGCCATACGAAGTGACAGGGAAGTGTTCATGGCGATAGCGAACAAGTGCTTGTCGCTAAATCACTTCCCCACTCACTGGAAAGTGGCACACGTGGTCATCATTCGAAAGCCAGGAAAGGCTGACTACACTCATCCTAAGTCCTACAGACCAATTGGACTATTATCTGTTCTTGGAAAAACCATCGAGAAACTCATGATTGGTCGACTCCAATGGCATTTACTCCCAACCCTAAACAAAAAACAATACGGGTTCATGCCGCAAAGAGGAACCGAGGACGCCCTCTATGACCTGATAGAGTACATAAAAGAAGGAGTAACCGGAAAAAACATCGTACTCCTAATCTCTCTGGACATAGAGGGGGCCTTCGACAATGCGTGGTGGCCAGCCCTGAAAAACCAACTTGTTAGAAAAAGGTGTCCGAAAAATCTGTACCGAATGGTGTGTTCGTACCTCACAGACCGGAAGATCAAGGTCAACTACGCTAGAGCAGCTTACGAGAAGGAGACTACGAAGGGTTGTGTCCAAGGATCCATCGGAGGACCAATCTTTTGGAACGTCATCCTAGACTCGTTGCTGCAAAGCCTAGAGATGGATGGAATATACTGCCAAGCCTTTGCGGATGATGTGGTACTCGTTTTCACAGGCCAGTCGGTCGACAGCCTAGAGCGGTCTGTCAACTCAACGCTGGAACATGTGGCAACGTGGGGAAAACAAAATAAACTCAACTTCGCACCGCACAAAACCAACGCGATGCTACTAACTAAGAAGTTGAAGTATGAAACCCCACAGCTATTCATGGCCGGTACGAAATTGGACCTCGTTGAGGAGACAAAGCTTCTGGGCCTTATCATCGACCGAAACCTCGTTTTTAAATCCCACGTGTCCGCGCAATGCAAGAAAGTAGCTGATATTTACAAGCAGCTTGCATGCGCAGCGAAAGTATCGTGGGGTCTAAATAGTGAGATCACGAGAACCATATACATCGCGGTAGTGGAGCCTATTATGACATACGCCTCAAACGCCTGGTACCAATCTGCAGAGCTGCAAATGAATAAAAATCAATTCAATGCGCTCCAGAGAGGATTTGCACAAAAGGTCTGTAGGTCATACCGGACGGTCTCACTCACCGCAGCACTGGCACTGTCGGGTCTGCTGCCATTGGACCTGAGGATCCAGGAGGCGGCGAACCTATACAGGGCCAAAAAAGGTTTGGCGAAAGACTATCTCCCACCCGAGACGGAGCTTGAACTCCGAGTGGGATATCTTGAACAGCCCCATCCATCTACCCTAACATCCGTGGAGTACGAACTGTTAGAAGACGCCGTTCAGCAGATCACCGGACCCCAAATTTTTACAGACGGCAGTAAAATCGACGGTAAAGTAGGTGCTGCTCTAACCCAGTGGGAGGAGGGGAAGGAGTCAAACTTCGCCACCTTTAAGCTTCACCCTGCGTGCACAGTCTTCCAGTCGGAACTATATGCACTGCACAGGGCTCTTCAGATGGTGAATTCGGGCAGGGACCCCGTGGTCAGCATACTGAGCGACTCGAGATCGTCACTCGACCTGCTGCGGAATCCCAGCTTGAACCACCCTCTGGCGAGAAGCATAAAGGAGAACATCGTCAGGATCCAGGAAGGAGGACGAGAGATCCGGATGTTCTGGCTTAGGGCTCACGTGGGCACCGTCGGTAACGAGAGAGCAGATGAGTTAGCGAAAGCTGCTGCACTCGAGGACACCACTCAGGACTATGGAAGGATCCCCCTGTCTTACGTTAGGAGGAAAATTCGTGAAGAGTCGATCCGCAAATGGCAGGATCGATACGAAACCTCCAGTACAGGCGCGGTAACGAGAAGGTTCCTTCCAGACGTCCATAGCGCGTACCGGATAACTCGCTCTACAAAATTTACACCAATACAAGTGCAAGTCTTGACAGGACACGGGGGGATAGCCGAGTATCTTCACAGATTCAAGTTGAAAAACAGCCCGGGATGCGAATGCGACCCGGAAATCTGTGAAACAGTATGGCACATCATACTCGACTGCCCCCGTTTCCTAGTGGCTCGAACAGATCTAGAAGCCCGGATCGACAGAAACCTGGTCGAATCGGAACTGCACAACATCGTTGCAGATCCCGATTGCAGACTGCATTTTCTGTCATTCGCCGAGAAGATCTTCAGAGCTGCGGCAAGTAGGCACACGGATCTTCTGCCCCTTGAATCGCAACCAAAACCCGTTAGCCAAGCCACAAGTAGTGTCGGCTCTCGGCAGGAACCTACAGCCAAAAGCGTCACTGTCCGCACACTCCTCGCTTGCGGGGAGAGAGGAGTGCCTGGGATTAGAATCCGAGGAGTGGCACTCTTCATGGACAGCGCCAACGAGCGGCTTGGAATAGGTTTCTGTCGGACCGGGACTAGAAGTCACTTCACGATTTCACCTGGCTTGGCAGCACTCATAAATGGGAGCACGTCTAAAACGACCATGAGGCGCAAAGTCTATAGCGCGCTACCTGAGACGGAAGTGGCGGGCCACCGATGTCGACTAGTCCGATCGCACAACAAGACGATCGTTCTACTCGCATTGGAAGGCAATTACACCCCTTTCGAACAGGCATGTTCGATGCTCACCATGTTGGGAGAAACGGGCGGAGGAGCGGAGGATCCCCGTGTAATAAGTATAGACGCGATGACGGTCGGGTATGAGCAGGGAGAAGTCGTAGACCGGCTATGCTGTCTGAAAGCCTCAGAACATCATGAGGTGGTCGTGTACGAGGACAGAGGTGAAAACCTAAATTTCCTCAAGGCACACGACCCAAAAACAGCAACAGATAGCTGGGGACAACCCACGCCATCCTCGATCAGCGGATCCGAACGTGTCCAACAGAAAGCAGTCGCCGAAAGAACTGCACAACATCTAAGCAGTGTGCAGGAGCGGAAGAAGAGAGCCAAGGTCGGAGGCCATCTCAAGGGATTTCTAAACACCTTCAGCTCGATGCTGGAAAGTCTGTCTGGAAACCCCTTGCCAACAACGAGATCGGGAGACGACGAAGAGGCACTCGAAGAAGCTCCAGCCAAAAAGGCGAAACCTAAAGCTCCGTTATCGACGGGAACATCAAAGTCCAAAGTTCCACCAAAACCGGTACAAACGCAGGTAAAGAGAACAAGAGCCGACATGGGGCAGGTTGTTCCGCCTCGACTAGTAAATGCAGTGACTCCACAAGACCACGCGTACAATGACTTCTTAGAGTTTCTCGCGATCACCAGAGCAACCGCAGACGTCAGACTCGGAGTGTGCAAGACCATCTTGCAACACTTCGAGCAGGGCAATGCGAAACTGCTGGAGGAGAAACTCGAGGAGGCAGAAGCAGCCATATACAACAACGGCAACTCCCAAGTAATAAAGGGAAAAATGTCAGGTAGTTATATGGCGGCTTACAACGCGACCAGTGGTTTCGTGGAGGTGTGCATTGAGGGAACCGAGAGCGGAGCGCCTAAATTCAACACCCCGCAAGGTGACCCCTTGGTTGTTGTCGCAAAGTGCACAAGGATCCTACTGGATGACAGGATTCTCGAAATGGCGAAAACCATATCGGGAAATCAGGACACTGCATCCAGCTGGAAGGATTGGGCACTACCAACAATTGAGTGGGTCAATGGAGTTCCGGGGTGTGGAAAGACAACCTGGGTGGTAGGGCACTTCGATGCTGACAAGGACGCCATCATCACTACAACATCAAACGCAGCTAGCGACCTACGGGAGAAGCTAGCGCCTCGTGTTGGTGACCTTGTCAAGACCAGGGTACGCACCATGGCTTCAGTCTTGGTGAATGGCTTCAGAGAGTCCAACAAGTTCAGCCGCTTAATGGTTGATGAGGCTCTCATGAACCACTTCGGAGCCATAGTCATGGCTGCCAAGCTGTGTGATGCCAAAGAACTGGTCCTCATCGGAGATGTCAACCAACTACCTTATATCGATAGAGAAAATCTCTTCGAACTGAGGTACTGCCGCCCAAACCTGGTAGCAAACATCAGCCAGGAGTTGCTCTGCACACACCGGAACCCCTTGGACGTCGCCTACGCCCTGCGCGAAGTTTACTCCGGTATCTACTCCTCAACCCAAAAAGCTCACTCGTTGAAGCTGAAATCCTATACTGGTGCCCAAATACCGCTCACGCTCCCCAATACGCTTTTCCTAGTCCATACCCAGGGCGAGAAGGAAAGGCTTATAGGACAGGGCTGTGGTGAAGGCACAGGTTCGCGCACGCTTACCATCCACGAAGCGCAGGGGTTAACGTTCGAAACAGTAGTTATTGTTCAAACCAAAGCTAGAACAATTGAACTACATCAGAGCGTTCCCCACGCGGTAGTAGCAGTCTCACGGCACACCACCAGCTGTACTTACTACACCGATGATGACAACGACGCAATAGGGTACTTCATCAAGCGAGCAATGGCCGCGTCCACTAAAAAGATCCTAGAGTATAATTTAAAAATGTCCATAAAGCACCGAAACGCAGCGGTCGTCGAAAAGTTGGCTCAGGAGATGAGGGATGCCAACTTGGAAACTTAAAGTTGTTTAGTCTAATAGTAATGTTCATTTAAATTGTCAAGTTTTTCAAAAATGTAATAATCTTAAGTAATAGTAATGTAAAACTAGAATATCAATCTTTTCCAAAAATGTAATAATTATAAGTTAATAAGTAAATTGTAAACAAAAGCAAATACAACGAAAAAAAAAAAAAAAAAAAAAAATTCATACAAAATATAATATACCACAAGAAAATATATATTAACTAAAAAAAAAAAAAAAAAAAAAAAAAAAAAAAAAAAAAAAAAAAAAAAAAAAAAAAAAAAAAAAAAAAAAATTATATATTATATGTATCCCTATCATAATAAAATGTATTAGAATAATATAGAAGTAAAATTTTCAAGTTATATAGAATCAATAATTTAAGTACTTTTCTTACTGAGTGAGATCCTTTCTCACAAAAATTGTAATAAAGTTATTAAATAAATAAAGTAAAATAAAAAAGAGCACGGACCACAGAGTCTGTGGAGAGCAGCTGATAAAATAAAAAAAAAAAAAAAAAAAAAAAACCTAACCTAACCTAACCTAACCTAACCTAACCTAACCTAACCTTTTTTTTTTTTTTTTTTTTTTTTTTTTTGACCAGGTGTAAAATGCTTTATGCATACCCTCCGAACATGGGAGTGTCGGAGGGTTATGTGGGACTCTCCGCCAATAAGGGCGGCATACCCACTAAAAGCACCCGGACGTGCCCTCTCTCCGGTGTTGTTGGACACCGTGGAACCCGCAAAAGCATAGTCCACGATGTCTACCGGTGGCGCCCCAGCCATTGCCGGGGCTTCCCGCGCCGTAGGGGAGATGGTCGTGCACGCTTGACCATCTCCCAGACTGCTCAGTGGCTAATCACCGCAGGCAGAGGACTCCCATCGTCCACCTGCAGCCACTATGGGTTGAGTCTGGCGGCAAAACGCCGCCTTCTCGCCCCAAGCCGTCTACGCCGGAGGGGATGCGCGAGAGGATCTTCCTCGCGCTCCCGCTCCGCGGTCTCCTTTTGCGAGATGACTGTTTCGCAGAAGGAGACCACCGCCTCCCAGGACCTCTCGTCGCTCAGCATTGCTTCGACGATGCTTTGGAGCGAGAGGTCCACCCGCTGAATGATGCGTGCCATTTGGCCGCGCTCCGCGTCCCAACGACTGCACACCTCGAGGGTGTGCTGGGCAGTGTCGTCGGGACTTCCGCACTCGTGGCACAGCGGGGCCGGCTCTCTTCCTATTTTGTGCAGGTAGTGGCCGAAGCACCCATGCCCGGTCATTACCTGCACGAGCCGGTACGTCGTCGCACCGACTGCCCTCTTCAGCCAAAGGTCGGCCGTTGGGAGGATCGCCTCTATGGTACGGACACCGTAAGGGGCGACCTCCAGTTGGGCCTTCCATCTGTCCCGCAGTCGGCGCTCCGTCGCGCGACGGGCGGCTGCCACCTCCTCAGGGGCCGGGCGTTCACCTGTTGTCCAGACCCTGGACCTACGTTGGTAAGTCTCTGCGTGCACCTCTGCGTCTAGCTCCCACGGGGGGGTGCACGCGAGAAGGCAGGCAGCCGCGTGGGCCACCGTCACATAGGCTCTAACTATTCGGATGGCCACGACCCGTTGTGGCCTCCGCAGCAGGGCCCTATTTCGGGCGGACAGCTTGTCCGCCCATATTGGGGCCCCATAGAGGGCCATGCTTCTTGTCACGCCGGCATATAGCCGCCGGCACAATGAACCCGGCCCTCCTACATTAGGCAGAAGTTTACCCAGCGCCGATGCGGCGCCCACGATTCGGGGAGCTAGTCTCGAGAAATGCTCCCCGAAATCCCACTTGCGGTCCAGTATTAGCCCCAAATATTTAATGTGGGGCTTTATTTGGACCGCTTCACCCTCCAGGGTGAGCGTCGCACTCGCGGGCAGATTCCACCCGCGCCCCCCGAAAACTATAGCCTCAGTCTTCGGGAGGCTCACCTTTAGGCCGAGCCTGGCGATCCGTCCAATCGTCAGCTCGGCCGCCACTTCCGCCCTCCGGGAGGTCTCCCGCTTGTCGCTCCCGCGCACTGCCACCATTGTGTCGTCCGCGTAGCAGACGACAAGTGTGCGCGGAAGCAGCTCCCCCCGGATCACCCAGTCGTACCCCAGGTTCCATAGAAGTGGACCGAGCACGGAACCCTGGGGCACGCCGCAGGCCATCACTCTCTCCCCCCGTTGCCCGTCCTTCTTTTCCCAGAGCACTACCCTCTCGGTTAGGTAGTGCTCAACTATCCGCCTCAGGTAGAGAGGCACTTCATGGTATCGAAGTGCCTCCCTGATCACCCCGTAGGGGAGGGTGCCAAACGCGTTTGCGATGTCTAGTGACACCGCGATGACACCCTCCCCCTTGCTCGACGCGTACTCACAGAAGTCCCTCAGTGTCTTCAGCGCGTCGAGCGTGGACCGTCCTTCCCGGAACCCGAATTGTCTGTCAGAGACATTCGGGCCGGCGGTCTCCATGTGCCGCAGGATCCGGGAGGCCAGGATGCGTTCAAACGCTTTCCCGGCCTCATCCAGCAGCACTATGGGGCGATAGGCGGAAGGGCAATCCGCCGGTCGACCCTCTTTACGGAGGAGGCATAGTCGCCCCTCCTTCCATACCCTAGGGAACTTTCCCTCTGTCAGGCAGTCATCCATGACATGCCTGAGTCGGTCCCCTAGGTGCTTCAGGGCGACTGCGAGGACGCGACCGGGAACGCCGTCCGGGCCCGGGGCTTTTTTGCAGCCCCGGAGTCGGTGTATCACTCGATTGAACTCGTCGTCACCTATTGGTTGAACGACGAGCTCGGCCTCCGATTCCCTTATGGGGTCGACCATCGACGGGGGAGAGATCAAGGGGGCTGGCGGAAATAGCCCCTCGACTACTCTCTGGAGAAGTTCGGGCTCCAGGGAGTCCATGGGGGGGGCGGTGCGCATTTTGTTACGCACCATCTTGTATGGCCGCCCCCATGGGTCCCTGTCCAGGGTGGCCAAGAACGACTCGTGGGCTTCGTCCTTGGCCTTGGCAATCGCCACCTGGAGGGCCTTTTTCGCCTCTTTGAGGGCCCTGTGGAACCCTTCTTCCTCTTCTTCAGTGTGCCGCCTGCGCCTACAGTGTTGGAAGGCGCGGCGGGCACTATTACTGGTGGACCGCAGGGCCGCAATTTCTTCGGACCACCAGTATACGCTCTTACGGGCGAAACGGCGACCAACCCGAGGCATGGCCGCGTCGCACACATTCTGTAGTGCGACGCGGAACTGTGCCGCCCTTTCTTCAACTCCGAGAGTGACAGGTGGGGCAGCACACCACTCCTTCTCCACCATGGCCGCCTCGTTCGCCATGTCCCTGTCCAGCTTGACCAGGGACCACTTCGGGAACTTCCGCCCCCTCCTGGCACTGCCCGTGATGGGCGCCGGTGGAGCCCCCGCCTTGGAGACCCTCATCCTGATGTACAGGTGGTCTGAGAGGGTCTCCACATCCTCCAGGACACGCCAATCCGTGACGCGTGCAGCTATGGCAGGGGTCGCGAACGTGACGTCCACTATTGACCCCCCCTGCCGCCGCACGCAGGTATTCGTGGTGCCCTGGTTTAGGACCACGAGTCCCGTTGCCGCAACCCAATCCTCCAGAGCCGTACCCCTATGGTCCGTAATGGGGGAACCCCATGCCGAACTTTTGGCGTTGAGGTCCCCCAGGACCATAACCTGCCTCGGGGCAGCCCTCCGGACCACCCCCCCTAATATCCCCAGGAACGTGTCGAACTCCCGCAGCGGCCTATTGGGGGAGAAGTACGCGGCCACCAGCACCGTGTCGTTCCCCCATTTGGCCGCCACGAATCCTGGGCCACCCTCGATCCTTGATATGGGGGGGAGGTCCCCCATCGCCGGCACCACTATCGCCACTACTCCGTCGGTGTCCCCTGCCCAATTAGATTGAGGGGGGATGAAGTAGGGCTCCGTTACCACCGTAACGCCAATTTCCCACTCCGCCATGGCCTGCATGAGTAGATCCTGAGCTCTGGCGGAGTGGTTGGCGTTTATCTGCAGGACGTCTAAATGTCGGTGTGCTGACATTTAGACGTCCATATTGTTGTCCTCTTGGTGCCGGCTGGCGGCTGTTTCGGCTGGAGGGGGCCGGATGGGGCGGGTGGGTCTCGGCCTCACCTCTCTTCCCCTTGTCTCCGGTGGGGAGCATTTCGGTCCCCTCATTACGTGATTGGCTGGGAGGCCTGCATGGTGGCATACTGCGCACCGTACTTTTTCCTCCCAGCATTCGGCTGCTTTGTGCCCCTCTGCGCCGCACCGGTAGCACATCTGGCCCCGGTCCACCTTTGAGGGGCACAACTCGCGCGTGTGGCCGACACCCATGCATTTGTAGCACCGCATGGGTGCTGGTCCGACGGAGCTAATCCTGGCAGACGACCAGCCTACCATGATCTGACCGCGCTCGAGGAGGGCCTTTGCAATCCCCACCGGGCATTGTACGAGGGCCACCCCACTACCATTAAAGTATGTAGGGCGAATGCCCCCCACCTTAATCTGCGCCTCGGCGCATCCCCCCGCCTTGGCGACGGCAGCCGCCAGGGTCTCCCTTGTCGCCGACTCGTCTAGGCCGGCGACCTTGATGGCGGCCATTTTTTCAGGGCGGCTTACCTGGGCAACGTCGCCCACAAGAACCTGCAGTTTTTCTGCGAGGCTGTCCGCCGTCCTTCCTCTCTCTGCTCCAGGGACCTCGATTACTCGACCCCCCGTCGCCGAGTTCCTGACCCTGACATGCTGCAGGCCTATCTCCTCCAAGCTTATGCCGGTAATGGCCTTGGACATGACAGCCTGCAGTGTGGTGTCGGTGATAACGTCCTTCCTCATGGTTATCACCACCGCTGCCGTCTTGGGGACCACCAGACCCTTCTGCTTTGGTGCCGCTTTCTTCTTGGGCGGCGGGGGGGGTGGGGGAGTAGCCGTGGCCTTTCCCTTACCCTTCCTCTTCTTTTTCCCTGCTTCCTGGGTGATCCATATCTCTCCCAGAGGCGCAGGTGCAGTCTCCGCTGTTGTGCCAGGCATGCTTGCCGGGGCAGGCCTGGCTGCTGGGGCAGGCTTGGCTGCCGGGGCAGTCTTGGCTGCCGGGGCGGTGGTTTCCGGGGCCACCGGGGCCGCTTTTTTGGCGGCCCTTTTCTGCCTGCCATCCCCAAGTCTGGCCCTGCTCTCGGGCTCGGAGGCCACTACTCTCGTTGAGGCCAATGGGGCCTCCTTCTTCTTATCCGCCGCCAGCGGGGGGCGGATTATTGGTGCGGGAGGAAGGCGACTGGCGATCCCCTCGATTCTAGCATTAAGCATGTCACCGAGGGAGACCATCAAGTCGCGCTTCATGGTGTCCAGCATTTCCGCCAACTCCGCAGCGGCGGATTGTGTCGGCGGGGGGGCCCTAGGGGCCGGGGTCTCTCGCACCGGCTGCAGGGCCGGGGCCTGGCGCTCCGAGAAGGCAATTCTCAGGGCCTTGAGCTCCGCTGTGCAGAGAGCGAGTTGCTCCCGCATTCTCTTGTTGTCCGCCTTCAGGATGCGGATCTCCTCGTTCTCTGACCTGGAGGCGTCAAGTTCCTCCATGGCACTCAGTATGGTGCGGCAGGCCCGGTTCATATTGCCCCACACCTCACCCTTCAAGTTGCCCGACTTGCGGGCCCCCTCCAATATTTCGCATGCCGCCTGTTTGGTGGCCTCCACCGGGTCGGATGGGAGGAGAACCTCAGACGGGTGCGCCGACTTCTTTCCAATTGGGGAGGTATTTCTACCCCTCCCCTCTGTTCCCTTAGAGCGGAGCTCCGGGAAGTCCTTCCTATACAAGGAGGGGCCGGCGGCGACATCTTCGTCGGGGCTGAGGTAAGTCTCCGGACCTCGGAGCTTATCTCTTGCCGACGCCATCCCCGCGTAAGCCCCTTTGGGCTTGCCTCTCCGGGCTGTTCCAACCTTAGGCCCATTATCGGGCCTTGCGTCATCCGCCTGGTCTACATGCCCCCTCTTCTGGGGCTGAGAAGCCATCTCAATGGCCTCTGTGAATTCTCCCTCCGAATCAGAGGAAGAATCCAAGAATCTTTCGTCCCACTTGCGGTGGGAACTTTTCCCCTTTTCAGACGTGGCCATTGTGGCCCCGCCAACGTCTCTACCAAAATTGGACCAAATCCGACCACCCCAGCCGAAGTTATCACTCAAAACAGGGTTTGGCTAAAAAACGGTCAAGGGGGAGTCGGCTCGGAGAAATCCTATACAAATTTCAAAAAGCGCCTAAAAAACCGAATAGCAATCCGGTCCCTCAGGACACTTTTTGAAAAAATTTTTTGCCTGACTTCCCGTTATCGTATCCGGGAAACAAAAACGTCACCTAATAGGGGCTGAAGTCCCCTATCCCCTGGCACCCCTACTGGGACCGTAGGGGTAAACCAGACCCCTGGTATTCACCCACAAACTTTCCCGACTTTTTTTGGCAAAATTTTTTTAATAATTTTCCCTAAAATCACTAAAAATCCGATTACTTCCAAACCCTAAGGAGAAAAGCAACCGGACCTAGCCTACACGAAATTTACTGAATGCCGCTATGTCCTAACCTAAAAAGTGCTAAGATTGATAGCCGCAAACCCGACTTTTTTTTCGATTGAAAAAGGTAAACAAACCGTTTTTCAATCGAAAAATCCCGAGTTGTAACTTTTTTCTCCTTTTGATGATATTTTTGTCCGCAAACAACTCAGCGCCACAGCGTTTTCACAGCCGTGTGCGCCTCGTTAATCCGCAACTTACGATGTATTGAACTGCGCTGTAGCTCACATAGGCTGATCGCTAAGGCAGTTAATACATCGGGTCGGACCTCCAAAACTCGTCAACCTAACCTAACCTAACCTAACCTTTTTTTTTTTTTTTTTTTTTTTTAACCTGGGAAAATCCTTTATGGATACCACCGTTCCGGGGGGAAACGGTGGTTATGTGGGACTCACCGCCGTAAGGCGGCATACGCACTAAAAAACCAGGGTGTTCCTCCTACACCAACTTAAGACGAGGGGCATGGGACCGCTCGCGCATTACTCCACAGCCCTCGTCAGTGTCGCTGCCCGCCTTGCGGCAGACTCACCTCCTGGGGTCTTCCCCCACCTCGAGTGTGATGCCCCGGAACACATGGGGGGCATCTCCACCTCTCGATGACCTATTATTAGGGGATGCCAGGTGCCCCCGCACCCAACACCCCAGGCCCTCGGAGCGGAGACGGGGTGCGGGCTCGATTAGCCCGCCTCCGTGTCCGCGCCCTCCGGAGCGGCTGAGCGAGAGGATCTCTCTCCCTCTCCCGCTCCTCTTCCTCCCTCTGTGAGATGATTTCCTCACAGAATGAGGCCACCGCCTCCCATGACCTCTGCTCATCGACCATTTTTAGAATTATGGCCGACAGGGAGAGGTCAGTCCCTACGACCGCAACCAATGTCTGCCGCGGTTCTGCTCCACCCGGGCATGCCTCCAGCGCATGTTGCGCCGTATCCTCCGCATGTCCACACTGATGGCAAGCTGGGGAGTCCTCCCTTCGGGCAACGCGATGTAGGTACCTCCCGAAACAACCATGTCCCGAGAGGACCTGCGTCAGTCGGAAGGAAAGACTCCCATGCTTCCTGCGGACCCACTCCTCTAGTACTGGGCTGATCGCCTCCAGGAGCCTTCGGGCGCTCTGCCCCCTCTGCATCTGCCCCGCCAGGAGCCGCTCCCTCCACATGGCGATGGCGGACACCCTGGCCTGATTGCGCCAGTGCGCCACCTCCTGCGGCGCCGGTCGCTCGTCCCGCTCCCGCGCCTGCGCTCTGCGCCAGTAGACCGAAGCCAGAACTTCGGCCTCAAGGTCCCACGGGAGCGAGCCTGCGAGCACGCATGCCACTTCATGGGAGAGTGTGCGATACCCCCTGCACACCCTCACCGCCATCACCCGTTGAGCTCCAATCAGCACGGCAGTGGTCTGCCGATCGAGCTTCCCCGCCCATATCGGGGCGCCATATAAGGCCATAGAGCTTACCACCGCTGTATAGAGGCGGCGGCAGCTCACTTCGCAGCCCCCGATATTCGGGAGCAGGCGACTAAGTGCGCCGGCTGTCCCCAAGATTTTAGGGGACAGCCGCCGCACGTGCTCCTTGAAGTTCCATCTGCCGTCGAGGACGACACCAAGATACTTCAGTGTCGTCCCGACGGGGATGGAAATTCCACCCACCACTATGGTGGAGTCTGCAGGTGGTTTCCGCCGGGGACCATGAAAACATATGGCCTCGGATTTGTGGAGCGCCACCTGCAGACCCAGCATCCGGATCCTTGCGACGACCGTAGCGACTCCAGCTGTGGCCAGGATCGCAGCCTCTCTATAGTCGCTTCCCCGGGCGGCAACCAGCGTATCATCGGCGTAGCATACTACGCTAACGCCACGCAGGCTTGCCCCCCGGAGGACCCAATCGTATCCGACGTTCCACAGGAGAGGGCCAAGAACCGACCCCTGCGGAACACCGCGCGTCATGGGACTACTCCCCTCCCCGCGAATCGTCGGGAAGACTACCTCTCGATCTGAGAGATAGTCCCCGACGAGTCTTCGCAAGTACTGGGGCACCTTGTGGTACCCCAGACCGGCGTGTATCGTGCTCCAGGGCAGCGTGTTGAATGCATTGGAGATGTCCAACGATATGGCCACCAACACGCCGCCACTGGAGCACGCCTCCTCGGAGAGGTCGCGGACGAGAGATATGGCGTCAATCGTCGAGCGACCTCTCCGGAAGCCGAACTGGTTAGGCGCCAGATCCGGTCCCACCGTCTCGAGGTGCCTGACCAGGCGGGCAGCCACTACTCTCTCCAATAGCTTGCCCGCCTCGTCAAGCAGCACAATCGGGCGATAGCCCGAGGGCTCGTCCGCGGGACGACCCTCTTTCCTCAGGAGGACGAGTTTGCCCCTTCTCCATCGCCTGGGGAATCTTGCCCCCGCGAGGCACCTGTCAAACAGGTCCTTCAAGGCGGGTCCCAGGTGCTTCAAGGAGAGGGCCCACGCGCGACCCGGTATGCCATCAGGCCCAGGTGCCGTGTTCTTGGCTCTCATCCTGAGCACCGCCGCACCCAGCTCACCCTCAGAGATAGGGACAAACTCGCTCTCCTCTCCTTCGGCGAGATCGGCCGAAATCAAGGGAGGCGTGAACTCAGCCCCCGGAGCATCGGGGAACAATCCATCGACCACTCTTTGGAGCACCGCCGGTTGGAGCGAGGCTGTGATGGGGGGAGCCCAGGGACGAAGCTTTTGCCTCGCCCACTTGTACGGGCGGCCCCATGGGTCGCGCTCAAGCCCCTCCAGCAGCTGCTCCCAGGCCCACCTCTTAGCCGCGACTATCGCGACGCGAAGGGCCCCAGAAGCCTCTCTGTAGGCGGCGTAAAGAGACTCGCTCTCCTCAGTCTCTCGCCGCCTTCGCCTCCGATACCGCTGGTATTGTCGGCGCCTCGACACGCATACTCTCCGGAGTTCGGCAATCTCCTCCGTCCACCAATAGACTTGGCGTCTTGGCTGCGGGGCTCGCGCGCGCGGCATCGCAGCGTCGCAGACACGCGACAGTGCCTCGCACAGCCTGTCCGCCATCGCGTCCGGGTCTACCAGATCCGGCTCCTGAGGAGTGCCATTCCACACTTCGACGAGGGCCGCCTCCTGCAGCACTTCGGCATTGAGGCGCTTCAGGGCCCATCGCGGACCTATCTCGCCACCTACCTCTCTCACCTCATCTGTGTATGTCGGGGAGACGCTGAACCGGATGTACCGGTGGTCGGACAGCGTTACTACGTCTACCAGCACCTGCCAGTCGCGAATGCGGCGAGCGATGTCCGGGGTGACTAGCGTCAAGTCGACGATCGACTCACCGTTCCGCCGGACGCAGGTGCTTTCTGATCCGCGGTTCACGACGCAGAGGCCCACCTCGGCCATCCACTCTAGAACGACACCGCCCCGCGCGTTCGCCACCGGCGACCCCCACGCCGCTGATTTGGCGTTGAAGTCCCCGAGGACGAGAACGGGGCGCGGGCGGGTCTGACCAATCAAGGTCCCCACCTCGCCGAGGAGAGCCTCTAGCTCGCGAACCGGCCGGTTCGGGGAGTGGTACACCCCCACGATGACGATCTGGCCCACCCTAGCCACCACGAAACCCCTGCCCCTCAGAACGCCTTCGAGAGGGGGGGAGTAAACCGGCGATTGGGTGGTGATTGCCACCAGGCCGTCGAGGTCCCCAACCCAATCAGACCTAGGTCGGACCGCGTAGGGCTCGCTGACCACCGCCACCTGGATCAACCGCTCCGCCATAGACTGCAGGAGCAAGTCCTGAGCCCCGGCGCATCGGTTGATGTTCGCCTGTAGGAAGGTTAGGGCCATACTAACTAACCTTCCTCCATGCGTCCAACTGGCCCTTTATCGGGGCGAGGCGGACGTGGCTGGGCCGTAGCCCCAGCCGCGTTGGCCTTCCTTCTCACCCCTGGCTTTGACGGGGACTTGGCGCATGCCTTGCTCCCGGAGAGGTGATCCGCCGGCTTCCCTGCTGCTGCACAAAGGGAGCAATGGGGGGCGGCGGTGCACTCCTTGGCCTTGTGGGCCTTTATACCGCAGCGGTAACACTCATCGCTGCGGTCCACTTCGGCCTTGCACTTGGCCGCTACATGGCCCAGTTCAAGGCAGCGGTAGCAGCGGCGGGGTCTCGCTTCCAGGATGCTGACTCGCGCCGCCACCCAGCCCACCAAAACGCGGCCACCGCTGGCCATCACTTTCTTTGCGGCCGCAGTGGGGCAGCGCACGAACGCGGTGCCCATCCCGGCTTGGCCCCGGCGGATTGCGCCAACGGAAAACGCCGTCACATGGCATTCGCCCTTCCCGGCCAAGGCCTCCGCCAGCTCCTGCGGAGCGACGGAATCGTCCAGGCCACTGACCCGAAGGTCTGTTGTTACGGTCGGCCTGGAGACTCGTACGCCTTCCTCGCCTTCAAACACCTCCCTGAGCTTTTCGGCAAGGACGTCCGCTTTGGCCGCGTTGTCCGCACCGGAAACCTCCAGCACTCGTGCCCCCGTAGCCGCCGCCCTGATCTTCAGCGGCGGGAGCCCCAGCTCGCTTAACTTCACCTTCGCCTTGGCCGCTTCCAGCATCTTGGCGTAGGTGATGCCTTTCTCAACCGCACTCTCCTGCAGCGTGATGACCACGGCTGCGGTCCGCGGAGGGCGGAGTTTGGCCGCACCCGCTTTGGGGGGCTGCGTCTTCGGCCTAGGGATTTGGGCTGGAGGGGGAGGCCTCTTCTTCTCATTGGGTCCAGCCCTTTCCGTTGCACGCACCTTGTCCCGCCTTTTGTCCTTTCCCCGCCTCGTGACCACCTGCCAGTCCTTAACAGGAGCCGCAGCGCTAGCAGGGGCGGGGGCCGGCTTCGGCTTTGGAGCCGCTCTTGTTCCCGGCTTTGGCGCCGGAGTGTCCCTCTGAGTCAAGGACTCAGCTGGACGCACCTCAGCCTCCCTTCGCCGATCTGCGGCCAGAGGGGGCCTCAGGGTCTGCTCGGGCATCAGCCTTTCCTCGATTCCGGCAAAGCGGGCGTCCACCATTGTGCCGACTTGCACCATGATATGCCGCATTGCGTCCTCACCGCAGGGGGATTGAGCCGGGGCCTGAGCGGGCATCGAGGTCGGAGCCACTTGAGCTTGGGCAGCCCTCATTTGCACCATCTCCCGCCGCAGCTCCTTAAGGTCCGCCGCAAGCCGCTCATTAGCCTTTATTAGAAGGGCCATCTCCTCGGACATAGTGCGGGCCCGCGTTTCCTTAAAGGACGCCTTTATCATGTCCGCGGCCTCCTTGAGGGCCCTCACCGACGTGCCCTTAAGGTTTCTGGACTTGGTGGCCACCGCATACACGATGTCCACTGAGTCCATCAACATTGACTCCAGTTCGGCGGCATCGCAGTTGCCAAGCCGTGAGTCGCTGCCCTCGGGCACCGATGCTGGTACCTTGAGGTACTGCGCCTTTCTCCTTTTCTGGACGTCCTCTTGGAGCTCTTTTTCGGCTGTGAGCCGCATCTCCTCTTCCCGCACCCGGTTGAGCTCGGCCTTGGCCTTCGCCAGCCCAACGTATTGCCCTGTTGTGGGCGGGCGCCCCCTACCACGTCGAGCGCTCGAGACCTTGGGTGCAGGTGAGGATTCACCCTGGTCTCCCTGCCCTTCCTGCTCCTCAATATGCCGCTTGCGCAGTCTCCTCCCGGAGCCGTGAGACGACACTGTCTCCCAGGTCATGCCGTCAGAATCAGATTCTGACAGGCACACCGTCTCAGATCGAAGCCATGGGGCTTGACCAGTCTCCACATTCGAAGCAACGGGCAGATCTTCGCCGTTGCTCTCCGTCAACTCGCAACGGGTCAAAACGACCCGCGCGTCTTTCACCTCACATGCCTTCTCGGCACCACACTGCGCAGACACGCAGTCTCTCTCCTCCTCATCATCCTCTCCACCACTTAACCTAAAAGAATTTTTATAAAATAAAGCCATAATCAGTCCCACGAGTACGTGGGAAGGGTGGGTCACCCCGGACAGTGCCCACTGTAACCGGGGAAGTCTGGCGTAACCCGCTCAGGGGAGCGACACTTCCCTGGCGGGGGACGCAGTAGCGACTGAAACTCCGTTCAGCCTTCCAGGCCTCACGCTGCGCCGCCGCTTACCTTCGGGTGATTTTTTATAGAGGTTGTCTTCCTCGTGGCCCGGGCGACCAAGCCAAGGCCTATCGGTCCCGCTCAGGTCGCGAAACATGACCACGGCCATGTTGCGGGGTTACGATTTTGGGGCGGTGGCAGGGAAGTAAACTCCCACTGCCTGCCCGGCGGCAGGGTAAGTGCACGCCAGACCCGACTCCCGACTCCTCCTAGCCTAAAAAGGCTATCCTCTCTTGTAGGCACCTAGCCTACAAAGGGACGGCTCCACCAGCCCATCCCGTCCTACCTACCCATCCTACCCCACCGACAGAGTGCCGGCGCCTGGTGGTTTCTGTTACGTCTATTTCTGATGGAAATAGACCAATAACGGGCAGCAACCGCGAGAAGGAACGACCCCACCAGACTTGCCTTGAGGATCTACACGACCTGCGCTCTCCCTCAAAGCCATTCGCCTCATTACTCGCTCCCAGAGCCGAGTAAAGAAGGCCAAGATTTATCCAATACAAGCGACCGAAGCCGCAAGCTAGGCATAGCATCTACTAATGGATAAACCCAGACCCGCCCAACCTAACCTAACCTAACCTAACCTAACCTTTTTTTTTTTTTTTTTTTTTTTTTTTTACCTGGGAAAATCCTTTATGGATACCACCGTTCCGGGGGAAACGGTGGTTATGTGGGACTCACCGCCGTAAGGCGGCATACGCACTAAAAAACCAGGGTGTTCCTCCTACACCAACTTAAGACGAGGGGCATGGGACCGCTCGCGCATTACTCCACAGCCCTCGTCGGTGTCGCTGCCCGCCTAGCGGCAGACTCTCCTCCTGGGAGGTCTTCACAAGACCTCGCCACCTCATGTGTGATGCCCCGGAACACACGGGGCATCTCCACCTCTCGACGACCCATTGTTAGGGGATGCCAGGTGCCCCCGCACCCAACACCCCAGGCCCTCGAAGCGGAGACGGGGTGCGGGCTCGATTAGCCCGCCTCCGTGTCCGCGCCCTCCGGAGCGGCTGTGCGAGAGGATCTCTCTCCCTCTCCCGCTCCTCTTCTTCTCCACCATGGACTGCAGGAGCAAGTCCTGAGCCCCGGCGCATCGGTTGATATTCGCCTGTAGGAAGGTTAGGGCCATACTAACTAACCTTCCTCCATGCGTCCCGATGGACCTTCTTCAGGCGGACGCGGCTGCGCCGTAGCCCCAGCCACGTTGGCCTTCCTTCTGACCCCTGTCTTTGACGGGGACTTGGCGCATGCCTTGCTCCCGGAGAGGTGATCCGCTGGCTTCCCCGCTGCTGCACATAGGGTGCAATGGGGGGTAGCGGTGCAATCTTTGGCCTTGTGGGCCTTTATACCGCAGCGGTAACACTCATCGCTGCGGTCAACCTCGGCCTTGCACTTGGCCGCTATATGGCCCAGTTCAAGGCAGCGGTAGCAGCGGCGGGGTCTTGCATCTAAGATGCTGACTCGCGCCGCCACCCAACCAACCAAAACGCGGCCTCCACTGGCCATCACCTTCTTTGCGGCCACGGTAGGGCAGCGTACGAACACAGTGCCCATCCCGGCTTGTCCCCGACGTATTGCGCCAACAGATAACGCCGTCACATGGCATTCGCCCTTCCCTGCCAAGGCCTCCGCCAGCTCCTGCGGAGTGACGGAATCGTCCAAGCCGCTGACTCTAAGGTCAGTCGTGATAGTCGGCCTGGAGACTCGTACGCTCTCCTCGTCTCCGAACACCTCCCTGAGCTTCTCAGCAAGGACGTCCGCTTTGGCCGCGTTGTCCACACCGGAAACCTCCAGCACTCGTGCCCCAGTTGCCGCCGCCCTGATCTTCAGCGGTGGGAGCCCCAGCTCGCTTAAATTCACCTTCGCCTTGGCCGCTTCCAGCATCTTGGCGTAGGTGACCCCTTTCTCCACCGCACACTTCTGCAGTGTGATAACCACCGCTGCGGTCCGTGGAGGGCGGAGTTTGGCCGCACCCGCTTTGGGGGGCTGCGTCTTCGGCCTAGGGATTTGGGCCGGAGGGGGAGGCCTTTTCTTCTCGGTGGGTCCTGCCCCTTCAGTGGCACGCACCTTGTCCCGCCTCTTGTCCTTTCCCCGCCTCGTGACCACCTGCCAGTCCTCAACAGGAGCCACAGCGCTAACAGGGGCGGGGGCCGCCTTCGGCTTTGGCGCCGGAGTGTCCCTCTGAGTCAAGGACTCAGCTGGACGCACCTCAGCCTCTCTTCTCCGATCTGCCGCCAGAGGAGGCCTCAGGGTCTGCCTGGGCATCAGCCTCTCCTCGATTCCGGCAAAGCGGGCGTCCACCATTGTGCCGACTTGCACCATGATGTGCCGCATCGCCTCCTCACCGCAGGGAGTTTGGGCCGGGGCCTGAGCAGGCACCGATGACTGAGCCACTTGAGCTTGGGCTGCCCTCATCTGCGCCATCTCCCGTCGTAACTCCTTCAAGTCCGCTGCGAGCCGCTCGTTGGCCTTTACCAGAAGGGCCATCTCCTCAGGCACTGTGCGGGCCCGCGTTTCCTTAAAGGACGCCTTTATTGTTTCCGCAGCCTCCTTGAGGGCCCTCACCGACGTGCCCTTTAGGTTTTTGGACTTCGTGGCCACCGCATAAACAATGTCCACTGAGTCCATCAACATTGCCTCCAGCTCGGCGGCATCACAATTGTCCAGCCGTGAGTCGCGGTCCTCGGGCACCGGTGCTGGCGCCTTGAGGAACTGCGCCTTCCTCCTTTTTTGGATCTCCTCTTGGAGATCCCTTTCGGCTTCGAGCCGCATCTCTTCTTCCCGCGCCCGGTTGAGCTCGGCCTTGGCCTTCGCCAAACCAACGTATTGCCCTGTTGTGGGCGGGCGCCCCCTACCACGCTGAGTGCTCGAGACCTTGGGTGCTGGTGAGGATTCACCCTGGTCTCCCTGCCCTTCACGCTCCTCAATGTGCCGCTTGCGCAGCCTCCTCCCGGAGCCGTGAGAAGACACTGACTCCCAGGTCATGCCGTCAGAATCAGATTCTGACAGGCACACCGTCTCAGATCGAAGCCATGGGGCTTGAGCAGTCTCCACATTCGAAGCAACGGGCAGATCTTCGCCGTTGCTCTCCGTAAACTCGCAACGGGTCAAAACGACCCGCGCGTCTTTCACTCCATATGCCTTCTTGGCACCACCCTGCGCAGACGCGCAGCCTCTCTCCTCCTCATCCTCTCCACCACTTAATCTACTAAAAGAATTTTCATTAAGCATATTCAGTCCCACGAGTACGTGGGAAGGGTGGGTCGCCCCGGACAGTGCCCACTGTAACCGGGGAAGTCTGGCGTAACCCGCTCAGGGGAGCGACACTTCCCTGGCGGGGGACGCAGTAAGGACTGAAACTCCGTTCAGCCTTCCAGACCTCACGCTGCGCCGCCGCTTATCGTCGGGTGATTTTTTATAGAGGTTGTCTTCCTCGTAGCCCGGGCGACCAAGCCAAGGCCTATCGGTCCCGCTCAGATCGTGAAACATGACCACGACCATGTTGCGGGGTTACGATTTTGGTGCGGTGGCAGGGAAAGTAGACTCCCACTGCCTGCCCGGCGGCAGGGTGAGTGCACGCCAGGCCCGACTCCCGACTCCTCGTAGCCAAAAAGGCTATCTTACTCCTAGCCTAAAAGACGGCTCCACGAGCACATCCCGACTCCATCCACTGCGCCCTCTGCTAATATCAGAGAGACACGCGGAGAAGACTCCCCTTTTCCCTTCCCGAGGCCCCCAATCCGCTAGTGAAGCGCTGACCCACACAGAATCCCGCAAGGAAGCTGACCCATACAACCGACTCGCGGGAGACCGAGCAGGACGGCGCCGTACCAACAGTTCGGGAACCTCCCCATTTCCCCCCCAGTGTTTGGTCCGCGCCGGTAAACCGGTAACTCCCATTTCTGGGAGCCGTTCCCCTATCCGCCACCCGGGGACGCGCCGCGTTGGGGTACACCTCCCCACCCACTGGGACAACCCAGCAGGTCCGCGGAACCTAACCTAACCTAACCTAACCTAACCTAACCTAACCTAACCTAACCTAACCTAACCTAACCTAACCTAACCTTTTTTTTTTTTTTTTTTTTTTTTTTTTTTTTTTTTTTTTTTTTTTTTTTTTTTTTTTTTTTTTTTGACGCTGGGAAAAATGCTTTATGCATACCCACCCGTCGGGGGACGGAAGGGTTATGTGGAACTCCCGGCGGTGCTCCCCACCGGTATACCCACTAAACGACCCAGCGGCACTCCCGCATCGCCTATATGGAGGGGAACTGGGAATCCGGCACAGCCTTTCCATCCAGCCCCCCGCCGACGACCGCCCGCCTTTACGGCGAGCCCTTCACCCCCCCCCACCCTGGGAGAGGGGCCCGAGAATAACCGCGAGTGCTCGCGGTCATTCCCACCCGGCGGAAGTGGAGGATACGTGCAATGCGGCCCTTTGGGGCCTGCGGATGGCGGTCGCATTCTCCCTCCTGTGGAGGGAGTCCGCCCAGATGGGGGCCCCGTAAAGGGCCATGCTCTTCAAGATGCCGGCATACAAATGCCGGCATCTCGCCTTCGGCCCTCCCAGGTTTGGGAGGAGCCACGAGAGGGCGTTCGCCGCCTTCAGCAGGCGCGCTGACAACCCGCTGAAGTGCGGGCCGAAGCGCCACCTGCTGTCCAGGGTGAGGCCCAGATATTTCATCTGGGTCCTCACCCCGATCCTGACGCCCTCCACGACGATGTGGGCGTCAGGAGGGATGCGCTGCCGAGGTCCGTGGAAGAACACGGCCTCGGTCTTGTGCAGCGCAACCCCCAACCCGAGGCGGCGGATCCTTCCCGCGACCAAGGATCCGCCAGCCGAGGCCAAACTGGCCGCCTCCCTAAAATCCCTCCCCCGGGCAGTGAGGAGAGTGTCATCCGCGTAGCAGATGACACTCGTGCCCGGGAGGAGGGATCCCCGCAGGAGCCAGTCGAAGCCGATGTTCCACAGGAGTGGTCCTAGGACCGACCCCTGTGGAACACCAGACTCCGCGCCGTACCTTCGGACTTGGCCAGCCTTGTCTACGAGGAGGACCGCTCGGTCCTCCAAGTAGCTGGCCAAGAGGGCCCGCAAGTATGAAGGCACTCCGTGGTACCGGAGTGCCTCCAAAACCTAACCTAACCTAACCTAACCTAACCTAACCTAACCTAACCAGTCTGGCTCCAACCGCACTCCGGAGCGCCCACAAATACTCGTGCCTCTACGCAAAAAATTCGTGAAAAATAGAAAAAGTGATCTTTTAGTGCCGTGTTATATCTCAAAAGTTGCGGAATCGCGCGGCGCATACGGGGGTGAAAACACCGTTGTGCTCACGGCAAAACTCACGAAGTTACACACGAAAAAGAAAATTTTGAGGTTATTTAAAAGTTTAAAGTGGGATTTATTCGAAAAATCCAGCGGTGACCTACAGTTTTCAAAGTGCCTTCAGAAGGGTCTCCAAAGGGACTACATTTTGGTGATTTTTGCCGATTTTTTCCGCGCAGGCGCGCGGAAATAAAAGCAAAAAACCGAAAACCACGTGGCCACGAGGTCGGTGATCCAGGGCTGCTAGGAGAGAGCTGACACCGGGACCTCCAAGACACCATCGTGGGGATCCAGAAGACGTTTTTGGAAGAAAAATTGGTTGACATTTCACCGAGTTATGGACTTTTTAAATTTCTAAAGTTTTTAAAATTTTTTATTTCTGTCAAACGATCGATGACCTGCAGTTTTTAAAGTTAAATTAGATAGTTCCTAGGGCCCCCTACAATATATAAAAAATTCGACATAGATCGATCAGTCAGTTTTCAAGATATAATTTTTTAAAGTTTTGTAGTAACACGTGGTACCCCTAATTTTAAAGTAAGAAATTTAAATTTTATAGGGTATTAAAGTAAATATTTTTAAGGGGTATCTCAAAAAATTTCAAAATTTTTTAATGTAAATTCGCTCAGTTAGGTCATTTTTTGTGTAAAAATTAGTGTTTTTTAAAGTTAATAAATCAGGGGCGGGTCCTATCACAACGTGGTTGGGCTAGAACTACTGCGGTGGTCCAGCCCTTTAAAACGAGCCCAAACACGGACTGAATCGGTCAAAGGCGGCCAAAGTTAGCCACGGAGCAGCCATTTTGGGCGCCATCTTGGTTTCTTTAAAACAGAGATAACTTTTGAACGAAAAGTCCTATTAGAAGGCGGTTTTCTCTGTTGATATTGTTGTTAGTTTTGGCATCTGCCGGACCAGCCGGAGCTCCACATAGAGTCTTACTTTTTCGACCGAGGTTAGCCTGTGGAGGGGGTAGATTGGACCAGGCAGAACACTCTGCCCAAAACCGCGTCTCCCTACGACAAAAACTGACAAAGTTGTGGGGATACTAATAATCGGCGGCCATTTTGTCCGCCATCTTGGAAATATTAAATTCTCCATAACTTTGGTTAGAGTGGTCCGATCGAGACGCGGTCTTCACTACTGGTATCGCCTCTGCCTCTTCCTTCGGTGGACTTGACTTTTGTGTTTAATTATTGTCAGTGTATAAATTTATATTTTAAATTTTTTCTAAAAACTGCAAAGCTCATATCTCGGTAACCGCTGAACTGATTTGGATGAAAATTTCGACATAGTATAGGTCATATACGGGCCTATCTATTAGATAGTACCGACCGACTCTATATCTGTTTACAACTTTTACAAATTTACTCGTGTGATTTATTAAGGTCTGACGTATTTACAACTTATACAAACTTCTCCATATAACTTTATTAACATCTTGACGTGTTCCTCTAACTGATAAAATGTTCGGAATCCGCACGCCCACTAAAACGACGAAAGGTACCGATGAAGACCCTCAAGGAAAAGCGACGACGCGACAGACAAACCAGGAGATGAGGCCGAAGCCGAAGGAAGACACGGCAACAATAGAAAGCTGGCCGAAGCCGAAAAAAGATGAAGCGAGCCCGGGTGCTGGCGTTTGTTCGGCGAAGACTCCCGGAGTGAGACGGAGTGTTGGGGAGTGGGAGTCCGGGAAACCGGATGCACTCCCCAGCACCTCGACCTCTCCAAGGAGGGCCGCGCTAGTGGGACCCCAAAAAGCAAGTATGAATGTGACATTCACGGAATGTCCGAAGACAAAGTACACGGATCGGTTGACGGAGGCGAGGGCCTGTCTGAACAAGGCAAAGCTGAACCTTGGGACTGCGAGAAATCTCAAAACGGAGATTAAAGTCGCAGTCATACAGGGTCTCGACAGGCTTTACCAGCTGGTGAAAGAGGGAGAAAAGGTGAAGCGGTCGGAAACTGACAAAACGAGTCAGGTGGAAGTGGTGGAAGAGACCAATGAACCTGAAAAAGGAGGAAACCCAGAGAATGAACTCTTAAAAAAGATGATAGAGCACTCGAAACTTATCCAGGAGAATAACGAGAGAATGGAGAAGCTTAAGGAAACCATCGAAAAGCAGCAAGAGTCTCAAGAGAGGATGACGTACGCGAGTGTGGCAGCGGCGTCCAGGAGACAGTCCCCAGAACAGACCGCGCTACACTCCGTAGTGATAACCGCCAAAGACGAGACGGAATCAGGAGACGAAATCCTCAAGAGAATAAGAGAGGCTGTAAATGCAAAAGATGGAGGGGTTGCGGTCGAGCGCATCAGGAAGGCAAAAGACAGAAAGGTGATCGTTGGATGCAGAACGCTAAAAGAAAGAGAGCAAATAAAAGAAAGACTGAAGCGAGTAGAAAAGCACCTGAACGTACAAGAGGTCCAAAACAAAAATCCTCTCGTTATTCTTCGAGATGTCCTAAATTTTAACAGCGACGAGGATATCCTCAAAGGGCTGTGGAACCAGAACCATAGAATTCTCAAGGATATAGAAGGAGACGATAAGAAGGTAGAAATTCTATACAAAAAAAGGGCAAGGAACCCCCAGACGAGCCACGTCGTCATGAGAGTATCCCCCAAGGTTTGGAAACGGCTGGTCGAAGCGGAAACTGTCGTGATCGACCTCCAGCGGGTGAGGGTGGCGGACCAATCGCCATTGGTCCAGTGCTCACTCTGCCTGGGTTATGGTCACGGGCGACGTTTCTGCAAGGACACCGTTGAAAAATGCAGTCACTGTGGGGGGCCTCACATGAAGGCAGAGTGTGCCGATCTATTGGCCGGTATGGCCCCGGTATGCTGCAACTGCTCTCACGCCAAGCTCGACAAGAGAGAGCATAACGCGTTTAGCGATGAGTGCCCAACACGGCGAAAGTGGGAAGCGTTGGCCCGAGCCACCATAGCGTATTGCTAAGGTGGTCCCGGGCAACAAATCTGCGAACAATACCTCCAGGATCTATCAGATAGCCCAAGCAAACCTGCAGCGAAAAAAGCTCGCAACACAAGAGCTGATGCTTGAGGCTACTGACAAACGGATAGACCTGGCGCTGCTCCAGGAGCCGTACGTAGGGGCTGTAGGCCAAATGGGAGGCTATCGGGGTGCTCGGGTTTTCCAGAATTTGAACCGGGGAGACGGTGGAGTTGTTAAGGCGTCAATAGTGGTCTTTAATGACGATATAAAGGTCACCCAATATCCGAACCTGACCACCAACAACATCGTCCCCGTGGGAATCAAGACGGAGGCCTGGGAAATCCTGTTAGTCTCCTTTTACTTTGAGCCAGACCTGCAGATAGAACCCTACCTGGAGCAGATAAAGGAAATCGAACATAGTGTAAGGGCAGATAAAATGATCATCGGAGGAGACGCAAACGCGAAGAGCACATGGTGGGGGAGCATGGAGGTAGACTGCAGAGGCGAAGAAATGGCCGGGGCATTAGAGGAGATGGGCTTGCAGGTGCTCAATGAGGGAGACACCCCAACGTTCGACACTGTAAGAGGGAACAGGACACTTACCAGCTTTATAGACCTCACGGCATGCACATCGGGGGTGCTTGACTTGGTGGAGGAATGGAAGGTTGAAGTCGGCATGACAAGCTCGGACCATAATGCTATTATACTTAAACTGAAAATGAACAAAGGAAAAGGAACAATAATTAGAAGAACAACACGTATATATAACAGCAAAAAAGCAAAATGGAGCCAGTTTCGCGAGAAACTGGCCAGATTGCTAGAAGAGCATAAACTAAATAAAAAAGAAATAGACAAGCTAGAGAGCAAAATAGAAGTAGATAAAGCGGTAGAAGCATACACAAAAGTAATAAAAGAATCATGCGATAGTAGCATTCCTAAAATTAAAAATAAAGATAAATTTACCTTGCCATGGTGGACCGAAGAGCTGGCCAGACTGAAGAGGGAGGTCGCCACCAGGAAGAGAAGAATCCGATGCGCTGCGCCGGTCCGGAGGTCTAAAGTCGTCAACGAGTACCTGCAAGCAAAGGAAAATTATGAAAATGAGGCCAAAAGAGCACAGATTGAAAGCTGGAAGGGGTTTTGCGGTAAGCAGGACAAAGAGGGATTATGGGAAGGAATTTATAGGGTTATTGGCAGGACATCCAGGAGGCAGGACGACATCCCTTTGGTGAAGGACGGAAGGGCGATGGGGTCACAAGAATCTGTAAGGCTGCTAGCCGAAACATTTTACCCAGAAGATCTGGAAAGCGATGAAAACGCAGACCATCGGCGGACCAGAGAGGTAGCAGACCAAGTAAATGAGCGGGTCCATGATGAACACCATGACCCGCCATTTACAATGGAAGAGCTTAAATCTGTGGCCAAAAGCCTCAACCCGAAGAAGGCGCCGGGAGCAGATGGTCTCACGTCAGACATCTGCGGTCATGCGATCGCGCAAAATGCGGAACTCTTCCTTGCTCTGGCTAACAAGTGTCTCTCTTTGTATCACTTCCCTTACAGCTGGAAGGAGGCCACAGTGGTGGTCTTGAGAAAGCCAGGCAAGGAGGATTATACCAACGCTAAATCGTACAGGCCGATAGGCCTATTACCTGTATTGGGTAAAGTGTTCGAGAAGATGATAGTCAGGCGGATGAAGTGGCACCTTGTCCCAAAATTGAGTAGCCGCCAGTATGGCTTCATGCCACAAAGGAGCACAGAGGACTCCCTCTATGACCTGATATGCTACATACGTGCAAAATTAAACCAGAAAAAACTCATCACGGTCATATCATTGGACATAGAGGGAGCCTTTGACAGTGCGTGGTGGCCAGCCATACGAACCAGGCTGGCTGAAGAAGACTGTCCGGTCAACATAAGGAAGGTCATAGATAGCTACCTGACGGATCGTAGAGTCAGAGTGCGTTACCTGGGAGAAGAACACACAAAAAGCACTAACAAGGGGTGTGTCCAGGGGTCTATAGGAGGCCCAATCCTTTGGAACCTGCTCCTGGACTCACTCCTTAAGGGGCTTGAGGAGCGTGGAGACTATGGTCAAGCATTTGCGGACGATGTCGTGTTAGTTTTCGACGGAGACACGGCACTGGAAGTGCAGGGACGGGCCAATGCCGCCCTCGCCTATGTTAGGCAGTGGGGTGTCAGAAACAAATTAAAGTTTGCACCAAACAAAACCAAAGCTATGGTGATCACTAGGAAACTGAAATACGACACACCGCTGCTGAGCATGGGAGGGGTAGGCATTGGGATGTCCACCGAAATCAAGATCCTGGGGCTCACGATAGACGATAAACTGACGTTCAACAGTCATAGCGTAAATGTCTGCCGAAAAGCGCTAAATATCTACAAGCAGCTATCCAGAGCCGCCAGGGTCAGCTGGGGCCTGCACCCAGAAGTCATCCGTTTAATCTACACAGCCACGGTGGAGCCTGTGATTACGTACGCGGCCAGTGCATGGGCACCAGCGACCGAGAAGTTGGGGGTACAAAGGCAATTGAATGCTGTTCAAAGGGGCTTCGCTCAAAAGCTGAGCAAGGCGTACCGCACCGTGTCTCTAAATTCCGCCTTGGTGTTGGCCGGGATTCTCCCGCTGGACCTGCGCATACAGGAAGCAGCAGCACTGTATCTGGCCAGGCGCGGGGTGTCGCGGCCGATGTTAAAGGACTGGGATATGGAGAACGTGGTGCGGTATGTGAATACCCCCCATCCTGCAGATCATATGAGCTGGGAGTTCATGAGCTTGGCAAACCAAGACGATGTAAACGCGAATAACAATCAGGCAGTCAAGATATACACGGATGGCAGCAAAATTGAGGGAAAAGTCGGAGCGGCATTGTCTTTTTGGATCAATAACGCCGAGACAAAAGCCCTCAAGATAAAGCTGGCACCGTACTGCACCGTTTACCAAGCAGAACTTCTGGCCATATACAAAGCGACGAGGGAGATTCTCGAATGCTCAGAACTGAGTTTTGGTATTTACAGCGACTCAAGATCAGCGTTGGAGGCAATCTCAAACCCCTGCTCCGTACATCCCTTAGCGGTGGAAACTAGGGAAAACCTAAAAACTTGCAAGATCCAGAATAAAAAAGTGTTTTTATTCTGGATCAAAGCCCATGCTGGATTAGAGGGGAATGAGAGAGCTGACCAACTAGCCAAGAGCGCAGCACTAAAGCTCAAGAAGAAGCCTGACTACGACCTTTGCCCGGTTTCATTTGTCAAGCGACAGATTCGCTCGGAGTCGCTTGCCAAATGGAATGAGAGGTACAGGGCGGGACAAACTGCCTCAACCACCAAAATCTTCTTCCCGGACGCAGTGGACGCGTACAAAATCATAAGGAAAATAGAACTAAACGGCATACTTACACAAATAATGACAGGGCACGGTGGGTTCTCAGAATATCTGACAAGGTTCAAGTGTAAGGAGAACCCATCGTGCATCTGTGAGCCCGACGCAAAGGAGACCGTAGAACACATTCTCTTTGAATGCCCCGTCAATGGTTTACGAAGATATGAGATTGAGAATAGGCTAAACTGTGAAATAACGCCCAAAGCAGTAGATAAAATCATGTCTGATACAGACAGTAGAAATAAATTTTTAAAATATTGTGTAGAAGTAGTTAAAATAGTAATAAATAGAAATAAATAGTTAAGTAAAATATGCTGAACATATATTGATATAAATACCACCAGCATATACAAAATAGATTAAGAAAATGTGTATAAAAATTTCTGTTAAGACAATAAATATAATTAATTAGTAATAAGAATTAAATTAGATTTTATATCCATTGAATTGTTAGAATAGTTTGTAAAATATAAGATAAAAATAACGAGTGTAAGTATACTAAGCAAATACTAGTAATAGTCAAATAAGGAACTAAAACGAAGAAAAAATTAAGTAACTTTGGTAAAAAAAAAAAAAAAAAAAATAATAAATATGCATTATATAAGCAGTAATAGTTTTAAGTTTTTTGTATGTAACCCTTTATAGTTACCTGTATTTTATGTAATAGGTATAATACCAAGAGTGTTGTATACCATAAGTATTATTTAAGTTGTACTTTAACATTTAAATGTTAACAATTTACTATATAAATATTAATAGATTTTAGGTTTTTATCTAGCATGAATAATATCATTATGTTGTATACCATAGTGAATAACTCTTAGTATATTCTACAATCTTTAAATGTCTAAAATTAAATAAGTAGTTATAGATTTTAAGTTTCTACGTAACATGTTGTAGCATGTATAAATTTAAGTTTTTATACCATAATTGTTTTTAAAGAAAATTGTATTCTGTAACTTTTAAATGTAAAATAAGAAAATAAGAAGATTTAGTTATAAGCCCTAGTATTAGTCAAGATATGTACGCCCAATGGCATGAGGGCAGTGAATAAAAAGAATTTGAGTTTCATTAAAGTCTCTGACTACCATATCAGAGGAGATAGTCGTCTTACTTAGTGCCATTTTGAGATGGTGGTACGGGTAGGATAAAAAAAAAAAAAAAAAAAAAAAAAAACCTAACCTAACCTAACCTAACCTAACCTTTTTTTTTTTTTTTTTTTTTTTTTACCTGGGAAAATCCTTTATGGATACCACCGTTCCGGGGGGAAACGGTGGTTATGTGGGACTCACCGCCGTAAGGCGGCATACGCACTAAAAAACCAGGGTGTTCCTCCTACACCAACTTAAGACGAGGGGCATGGGACCGCTCGCGCATTACTCCACAGCCCTCGTCGGTGTTGCTGCCCGCCTAGCGGCAGACTCTCCTCCTGGGAGGTCTTCACAAGACCTCGCCACCTCATGTGTGATGCCCCGGAACACACGGGGCATCTCCACCTCTCGACGACCTATTATTAGGGGATGCCAGGTGCCCCCGCACCCAACACCCTAGGCCCTCGGAGCGGAGACGGGGTGCGGGCTCGATTAGCCCGCCTCCGTGTCCGCGCCCTCCGGAGCGGCTGAGCGAGAGGATCTCTCTCCCTCTCCCGCTCCTCTTCCTCCCTCTGCAAGATGACTGCCTCGCAGAAGGAGGCCACCGCCTCCCATGACCTCTGCCCATCGAGCATTTTTAGGATAATGGTCGATAGGGAGAGGTCAGTCCCTACGACCGCGACCAATGATTGCCGCGGTTCAGCTCCTCCCGGGCATGCCTCCAGCGCATGTTGCGCCGTATCCTCCGCATGTCCACACTGATGGCAAGCTGGGGAGTCCTCCCTTCGGGCAACGCGTTGTAGGTACCTCCCGAAACAACCATGTCCCGAGAGGACCTGCGTGAGTCGGAACGAAAGACTCCCATGCTTCCTGCGGACCCACTCCTCCAGTACTGGGCTGATCGCCTCCAGTAGTCGATGGGCACTCTGCCCCCTCTGCACCTGCCCATTTAGGAGACGCTCCCTCCACGTGGCGATGGCGGACACCCTGGCCTGATTGCGCCAGTGCGCCACCTCCTGCGGCGCCGGTCGCTCGTCCCGCTCCCGCGCCTGCGCTCTGCGCCAGTAGACCGAAGCCAAAACTTCAGCCTCAAGGTCCCACGGGAGCGAGCCTGCGAGCACGCATGCCACTTCGTGGGATAGTGTGCGATACCCCCTGCACACCCTCACCGCCATCACCCGTTGAGCTCCGATCAGCACGGCAGTGGTCTGCCGATCGAGCTTTCCCGCCCATATCGGGGCGCCATATAACGCCATAGAGCTTACCACCGCTGTATAGAGGCGGCGGCAGCTCACTTCGCAGCCCCCGATGTTCGGGAGCAGTCGACTAAGTGCGCCGGCTGTCCCCAAGATTTTGGGGGACAGCCGCCGCACGTGCTCCTTGAAGTTCCATCTGCCGTCGAGGACGACACCAAGATACTTCAGTGTCGTCCCGACGGGGATGGAAATTCCACCCACCACTATGGTGGAGTCTGCAGGTGGTTTCCGCCGGGGACCATGAAAACATATGGCCTCGGATTTGTGAAGCGCCACCTGCAGACCCAGCATCCGGATCCTTGCCACGACCGTAGCAACTCCGGCTGTGGCGAGGATCGCAGCCTCCCTATAGTTGCTTCCCCGGGCGGCAACCAACGTATCATCGGCGTAGCATACTACGCTAACGCCACGCAGGCTTGCCCCCCGGAGGACCCAATCGTATCCGACGTTCCACAGGAGAGGGCCAAGAACCGACCCCTGCGGAACACCGCGCGTCATGGGACTACTTCCCTCCCCGCGAGTCGTCGGGAAGACTACCTCTCGATCTGAGAGATAGTCCCCGACAAGTCTTCGCAGGTACTGGGGCACCTTGTGGTACCCCAGACCGGCGTGTATCGTGCTCCAGGGCAGCGTGTTGAATGCGTTGGAGATGTCCAACGATATGGCCACCAACACGCCGCCACTGGAGCACGCCTCCTCGGAGAGGTCGCGGACGAGAGATATGGCGTCAATCGTCGAGCGACCTCTCCGGAAGCCGAACTGGTTAGGCGCCAGATCCGGTCCCACCGTCTCGAGGTGCCTGACCAGGCGGGCAGCCACTACTCTCTCCAATAGCTTGCCCGCCTCGTCAAGCAGCACAATCGGGCGATAGCCCGAGGGCTCGTCCGCGGGACGACCCTCTTTCCTCAGGAGGACGAGTTTGCCCCTTCTCCATCGCCTGGGGAATCTTCCCCCCACAAGGCACCTGTCAAACAGGTCCTTCAAGGCGGGTCCCAGGTGCTTCAAGGAGAGGGCCCACGCGCGACCCGGTATGCCGTCAGGCCCAGGTGCCGTGTTCTTGGCTCTCATCCTGAGCACCGCCGCACCCAGCTCACCCTCGGAGATAGGGACAAACTCGCTCTCCTCTCCTTCGGCGAGATCGGCCGAAGTCAAGGGAGGCGTGAACTCGGCCCCCGGAGCACCGGGGAACAAGCCATCGACCACTCTTTGGAGCACCGCCGGTTGGAGCGAGGCTGTGATGGGGGGAGCCCAGGGACGAAGCTTTTGCCTCGCCCACTTGTACGGGCGGCCCCATGGGTCGCGCTCAAGCCCCTCCAGCAGCTGCTCCCAGGCTAGCCTCTTAGCCTCAACTATCGCGACGCGAAGGGCCCCAGAGGCCTCCCTGTAGGCGGTGTAAAGAGACTCGCTCTCCATAGTCTCTCGCCGCCTCCGCCTCCGATACCGCTGGTATAGTCGGCGCCTCGACACGCAACTTCTCCGGAGTTCGGCAATCTCCTCCGTCCACCAATAGACTTGGCGTCTCGGCTGTGGGGCTCGCGTACGCGGCATCCCAGCGTCGCAGACGCGCGACAATGCCTCGCACAGCCTGTCCGCCATCGCGTCCGGGTCTACTAGATCCGGCTCCTGAGGAGTGCCATTCCATACTTCGACGAGGGCCGCCTCCTGCAGCACTTCGGCGTTGAGGCGCTTCAGGGCCCATCGCGGACCTATCTCGCCACCTACCTCTCTCACCTCATCTGTTTGGGTCGGGGAGACGCTGAACCGGATGTACCTGTGATCGGACAGCGTTACCACGTCTACCAGGACCTGCCAGTCGCGAATGCGGCAAGCGATGTCCGGGGTGACGAGCGTCAAGTCGACGATCGACTCACCGTTCCGCCGGACGCAGGTGCTTACCGATCCCCGATTTATAACGCAGAGGCCCACCTCGGCCATCCACTCTAGAACGACACCGCCCCGCGCGTTCGTCACCGGTGACCCCCACGCCGCTGATTTGGCGTTGAAGTCGCCGAGCACGAGGACAGGGCGCGGGCGGGTCTGACCAATCAAGGTCCCCACCTCGCCGAGAAGAGTCTCTAGCTCGCGAACTGGCCGGTTCGGGGAGCGGTACACCCCCACGATGACGGCCTGGCCTACCCTAGCCACTACAAAACCCCTGCCCCTCACCACGTCTTCGAGAGGGGGGGAGTGAGCCGGCGATTGCGTGGTGATTGCCACTAGGCCGTCGAGGTCCCCAACCCAATCAGACCTAGGTCGGACCGCGTAGGGCTCGCTCACCACCGCCACCTGGATCAACCGCTCCGCCATGGACTGCAGGAGCAAGTCCTGAGCCCCAGCGCATCGGTTGATATTCGCCTGTAGGAAGGTTAGAGCCATACTAATTAACCCTCCTCCATGCGTCCAGCTGGCCCTTTATCGGGGCGAGGCGGACGCGGCTGGGCCGTAGCCCCAGCCGCATTGGCCTTCCTTCTGACCCCTGGCTTTGACGGGGACTTGGCGCATGCCTTGCTCCCGGAGAGGTGATCCGCCGGCTTCCCCGCTGCTGCACATAGGGTGCAATGGGGGGCGGCGGTGCAATCTTTGGCCTTGTGGGCCTTTATACCGCAGCGGTAACACTCATCGCTGCGGTCCACTTCGGCCTTGCACTTGGCCGCTACATGGCCCAGTTCAAGGCAGCGGTAGCAGCGGCGGGGTCTCGCTTCCAGGATGCTGACTCGCGCTGCCACCCAACCCACCAAAACGCGGCCACCGCTGGCCATCACTTTCTTTGCGGCCGCAGTGGGGCAGCGCACGAACGCGGTGCCCATCCCGGCTTGGCCCCGGCGGATTGCGCCAACGGAAAACGCCGTCACATGGCATTCGCCCTTCCCGGCCAAGGCCTCCGCCAGCTCCTGCGGAGCGACGGAATCATCCAGGCCACTGACCCGAAGGTCTGTTGTTACGGTCGGCCTGGAGACTCGTACGCCTTCCTCGCCTCCGAACACCTCCCTGAGCTTTTCGGCAAGGACGTCCGCTTTGGCCGCGTTGTCCGCACCGGAAACCTCCAGCACTCGTGCCCCAGTAGCCGCCGCCCTGATCTTCAGCGGCGGGAGCCCCAGCTCGCTTAACTTCACCTTCGCCTTGGCCGCTTCCAACATCTTGGCGTAGGTGATGCCTTTCTCAACCGCACTCTCCTGCAGCGTGATAACCACCGCTGCGGTCCGTGGAGGGCGGAGTTTGGCCGCACCCGCTTTGGGGGGCTGCGTCTTCGACCTAGGGATTTGGGCCGGAGGGGGAGGCCTCTTCTTCTCAGTGGGTCCTGCCCCTTCCGTGGCACGCACCTTGTCCCGCCTCTTGTCCTTTCCCCGCCTCGTGACCACCTGCCAGTCCTCAACAGGAGCCGCAGCGCTAACAGGGGCGGGGGCCGGCTTCGGCTTTGGAACCGCTCTTGTTCCCGGCTTTGGCGCCGGAGAGTCCCTCTGAGCCAAGGACTCAGCTGGACGCACCTCAGCCTCTTTTCTCCGATCTGCGGCCAGAGGGGGCCTCAGGGTCTGCCTGGGCATCAGCCTCTCCTCGATTCCGGCAAAGCGGGCGTCCACCATTGTGCCGACTTGCACCATGATGTGCCGCATTGCATCCTCACCGCAGGGGGCTTGGGCCGGGGCCTGAGCGGGCATCAAGGTCGAAGCCACTTGAGCTTGGGCAGCCCTCATCTGCACCATCTCCCGCCGCAGCTCCTTAAGGTCCGCCGCGAGCCGCTCATTAGCCTTTATTAGAAGGGCCATCTCCTCGGACATAGTGCGGGCCCGCGTTTCCTTGAAGGACGCCTTTATCACATCCGCGGCCTCCTTGAGGGCCCTCACCGACGTGCCCTTAAGGTTTCTGGACTTGGTGGCCACCGCATACACGATGTCCACTGAGTCCATCAACATTGACTCCAGCTCGGCGGCATCGCAGTTGCCAAGCCGTGAGTCGCTGCCCTCGGGCACCGATGCTGGTACCTTGAGGTACTGCGCCTTTCTCCTTTTTTGGACGTCCTCTTGGAGCTCTTTTTCGGCTGTGAGCCGCATCTCCTCTTCCCGCGCCCGGTTGAGCTCGGCCTTGGCCTTCGCCAGCCCAACGTATTGCCCTGTTGTGGGCGGGCGCCCCCTACCACGCCGAGCGCTCGAGACCTTGGGTGCAGGTGAGGATTCACCCTGGTCTCCCTGCCCTTCCTGCTCCTCCATATGCCGCTTGCGCAGCCTCCTCCCGGAGCCGTGAGACGACACTGTCTCCCAGGTCATGCCGTCAGAATCAGATTCTGACAGGCAGACCGTCTCAGTTCGGAGCCATGGGGCTTGAGTAGCCTCCACATTCGAAGCAACGGGCAGATCTTCGCCGTTGCTCTCCGTCAACTCGCAACGGGTCAAAACGACCCGCGCATCTTTCACCTCACATGCCTTCTCGGCACCACTCTGCGCAGACGCGCACTCTCTTTCCACTTCCTCTTCTCCGTCACTTAACCTAAAAGAATTTTCATAAAATTTAGTCATATTCAGTCCCACGAGTACGTGGGAAGGGTGGGTCGCCCCGGACAGTGCCCACTGTAACCGGGGAAGTCTGGCGTAACCCGCTCAGGGGAGCGACACTTCCCTGGCGGGGGACGCAGTAGCGACTGAAACTCCGTTCAGCCTTCCAGGCCTCACGCTGCGCCGCCGCTTACCTTCGGGTGATTTTTTATAGAGGTTGTCTTCCTCGCGACCCGGGCGATCAAGCCAGGGCCTATCGGTCCCGCTCAGATCGCAAAACATGACTGCGACCATGTTGCGGGGTTACGATTTTGGGGCGGTGGCAGGGAAGTAAACTCCCACTGCCTGCCCGGCGGCAGGGTAAGTGCACGCCAGGCCCGACTCCCGACTCCTCCTAGCCTAAAAAAGGCTATCCTCTCTTGTAGGCACCTAGCCTACAAACGGACGGCTCCACCAGCCCATCCCGTCCCACCTACCCATCCTACCCCACCGACAGAGTGCCGGCGCCTGGTGGTTTCTGTTACATCTATTTCTGATGGAAATAGACCAATAACGGGCAGCAACCGCGAGAAGGAACGACCCCACCAGACTTGCCTTGAGGATCTACACGACCTGCGCTCTCCCTCAAAGCCATTCGCCTCATTACTCGCTCCCAGAGCCGAGTAAAGAAGGCCAAGGTTTATCCAATACAAGCGACCGAAGCCGCTAGCTAGGCATAGCAACTACTAATGGATAAACCCAGACCCGCCCAACCTAACCTAACCTTTTTTTTTTTTTTTTTTTTTTTTTTTTTTTTTTTTTTTTTTACGTAGGGAAATCCTCATGGATACCACCCGGCGCGGGGGCGCCGGAATGGTTATGCCGGACTCTTACCGGCTAAAACCACCACGGGGTTCCATCTGGACGCCGAACGTTAGTGCTGTGAGTTCGCTTGCGCATTCGTTCATGGCTCTAACGGCGTTGGCTAATTAAGCCCCGTCTGTTGTCGATGAAGTTAAACTTCCCGTCTTATCTCTCTTGCGAGAGGCGCGCGGAACCTCCACGCGCACCACCTCGAGGCTTTGTAAGTGGGCGGTGGACACCCCCCAGTGTCACCGCTCAAGCCTATATTACGGGGGTCGTATGTCATGGAGGAAATTCCTCCTCCTACGACCTGCTCTCTTGCTGCGGATCGGGTTGTCGGTCGTGACTTCCCGCTCCCTTTCTGCAGCTTCCTTCTGTTCCAAGACTTCTTCGCAGAAGGTGATTCCAGCTCTCCAGGACTCATCACATCCGACCATAGCTCGCACTAAGGCAGGATATGTCAAGTTACTTCCTACTACATTGACAAGCCGCTGTCGAGCAATTGCCCAAGCTGGGCATGCTGTGAGCGTATGCTCTGCCGTGTCCATCTGGCAGCCACAGTGGTGGCATGCGGGAGTCGGTTCCCTCCCGATTTGACACAGATACTTCGAAAAACAGCCGTGTCCCGAAAGTATCTGCGTCAACCGGAAGGTTAGTGACCCGTGTTCTCTATTCAGCCACTCACGAAGTAAGGGTCGGATCGCTTCTATTATCGCCAGGCCAGCGCCGGGCTGTTCTAATCTTCTTTGCCATTCCTCTATAAGCATGTCGGAAGCTTCGAGCCTCCGTACCTCAACCTCTCTTCGCACTGGTAGTTGTCCTTGTGCCAGTTGTTGTTCACGCCAGTAATAGATTGAAGCCAGCCCTCTGGCCTCTAGATCCCATGGCAGTGAGCCTGCCAGCACGCACGATGCCTCAAAGGAGACAGTGCGGTATCCCCGAATAACCCTTATAGCCATTGCTCTCTGCGGCCTGCGCAGTATTGCAATGTTTCGGCTGCTAAGGGTGTCGGCCCACACTGGAGCTCCATACAGGGCCATGGAGCGCACAACTCCCATGTATAGACGCCGGCAACCGACCCTAGCTCCCCTGAGGTTGGGCAGCAGACCTCCAAGGGCTGCTGCTGTTCCCATCAATTTAGGCGCTAGTCGCAGAAAATGGGCGTTAAAGTCCCATCGGCTATCGAGGACGAGTCCCAGGTACTTCATCGTCGACTCGACACCGATGCGTACTCCTCCTACAACAATATGTGATCCAGCTGGAGGATTTTTCCGAGGTCCGTGAAAGTACAGGGCTTCGGACTTGCTCAGGGCTACTTCAAGCCCAAGCCGTTTTATTCTCTCAACTACCTGAGCTACACCTGCTGTAGCGAGAAGAGTTGCCTCCCTGTAAGTCTTGCCTCTAGCTGTGACAAGAGTGTCATCAGCGTAACACGTTACCAAGATTCCTCTTATGAACGAGCCTCGTAGCACCCAGTCGTAACCGATGTTCCACAGGAGGGGCCCCAGGACCGACCCCTGTGGGACACCGCACGACATCTTGTGCTGACCCCACCCATCTTGCCTTCTGAATGACACATATCGCTCAACAAAATAGTCTTTTACTATATTTTGGAGGTACATGGGCACTCGATGGTACCTCAAGGCCTCCTTAATACAGCTCCAGGGTAAGGTGTTGAAAGCGTTAGCAATGTCTAGAGAAACCGCTAAAACAACCTCACCCCGAGATACTGCTTCCTCCGCAATGGCCTTTACGCGCAGTATTGCGCCAACTGTTGATCGCCCCCTTCGAAATCCGAACTGATTGTTGTCCAAATCTGGACCAATGCAGTTCATATGTCTGATGAGGCGGCCCGCAATAATTCGCTCTAACAGCTTCCCAACCTCGTCCAGCAGAACGATGGGTCGGTAAGCAGACGGCGAGTCAGCAGGGCGTCCATCTTTTTTAAGCAGCACAAGTCGGCCTATCTTCCACTGCGCTGGGAATCTTCCTTGATTCAGGCAGGCGCTAAAAAGGTCTCGGAGCGAAGGACCCAGAGTTTTCATGGCCAGGACCCATACCCGGCCGGGAACACCGTCAGGGCCTGGGGCCGTGTTCTTGGCTCTGAGCCGCAAAACCGCCATCCTCAGCTCAACTTCATCCACTTCCGGTACATCTGTCATCTCATTGCTCTCCTCTGCAGGTGGTGCCATGGTCGGTGGCGTATGCTCTTCCCTATTCGGGAATAGAGCTGACACCACTCTCTGCAGGAGCTGGGGCTCTAAGCTTTGTGTCAGAGGTGGGGCCCACGGACGGAGTTTACCCCTCACCATTCTGTAAGGTCGCCCCCAAGGGTCCTGGTTCAGTATCTCCAGGAGTTCTTCTCTAGCTTGACTCTTGGCTTGTATTATGGCAAGTTTCAAGGCCGTTTTGGCATCCTTGTATAGCCCATACAGCTGCCCTTCCAAATTCTCGTCACGATGTCGCCTACGGCGGTAATTGGTGTAGCGACGTCTTGCTCTAACACACATTCCACGTAGTACCGCGAGTTCCTCCGACCACCAGTAAACTTGGCGCTTAGCAAGATGAGGCCTAACCCTAGGCATGGCCGCATCGCATATCTGCGTCATTGCCTCGCGTAACCACTCCACCTCTTGCCGAACCACAATCTCTGCTTGTTCCCTTGACATCGCTACCCAAGCCTGAACTATGGCTGCCTCCTCCAATAGGTCCCGATCTAGGCGTTTAAGAGCCCACCGCGGACCGTCTCCGTGCCTCATGACCCCATCTGATCTTCTTGGAGCCACAGGAGTGACCTCAAAACGGATGTAACGATGGTCCGAGAGCGTTTCCACCTCTGTTGCCACCTCCCAACCACGGATACGGCTTGCAAGAGCCGCACTGGCAAAAGTAACATCCACTATAGACGCGCCTTGCGGCCTTACACACGTATGAACAGATCCACTGTTGAGAAGTGTCAGACCGGAGGTTAAGGCCCACTCTTCAAGGATTTCTCCTCTAGGATCCGTGAGAGGACACCCCCAAGCCGTTGACTTTGCATTCAGATCACCAAGGACAAGCACTGGGTAAGGGTGGCTCCGCCCCACTAGGGCCCCTACTTCAACAAGAAAATTCTCGAAATCAGCAATGACCCTATTAGGCGATATGTACACCGCCACTACCATAACGCCTCGCACAAGAGCTGCGACGCAACCATTACCCTTCATGACTTTATCGAAAGTACCACACTTGGAAATTATGGTCACGAGCCCATCCTTATCTCCAACCCAGTTGTCTCTTGGCGGGACAAAGTATGGCTCGGATATTGCCGCTATATCAATCAACCACTCCGCCATGCTCTGGATCATGAGATCCTGAGCTCTGGCGGAGTGGTTGATATTCGCCTGTAGAAATCGTAAAGCCATCCTATACAGTGTCCATGCGATCCTCCTCTCCCCCGACTTGTGATGGGGGACTGCTCGCAGCTACCAGCGGTGGGTCTAAGATGTTCACGACCTTATTGCCTCTTCTCCTAGGTCTCGGAGGGGCACACGCCTTGCTGCCTAGCCTATGTGTGGCCGGCCTATTAGCCGCCGCACAGACTGAGCATTTTGGCCGAGCTGAACAGGCTGTGGCTTTATGGCCGGGCTGTCCACATCGGTAGCACTCCTCACTACGGTCCGTCTCTGAAGTGCATTGAGCTCGGACATGTCCATTCTCTAGACACCGGTAGCACCTAAGTGGCCTGGGTTCTACCAACTCTATTCGGGCTGAAACCCAACCAACCAGCAGGCGGCCTTCCTCTCCTAATTTCTTGGCAGCTGTCACTGGGCAGCTCACCACCGTTGTTCCAGTACCCTGATAAGTGCTTCGGATATCACCTACTTTAACAGAATCCTCCGAGCAGCCACCGCGCTGAGCAACTACAGCGACTATGTCTTTTTTAGACACAGAGTCATCTAGACCTAGCAAGCGGAACGCCGCACACTTTGTAGGCCTAGAAACTCTGGCTAACTCCTCACCTAAAACCTCTTTTATTTTTTGCGCCAAAGCGTCCGCTTTTTCTGCGCTCTTCTCACCTGCCACTTCCAAGATACGGGCACCGGTAGCTGCCTTCCGGAACCGTACACTTGGGATACCACAGCTGTTGAGATCAACTTTTGCCTTGGCATCCTCCATCACTTTGGCGTATGTCGCGCCTTTCTCCATGGCCCCCTGTTGCAGAGTAATTACCACTGCAGCAGTTCGAGGGGCACGCAGCTTCCTCACCGGGGCTGGGCGACTGGCTGGCTTGGTAGTCCCTGTCTTTCCACTTGCCAAGGAAGCTTTGGTCACCTTTTTGCCCCTTTTAGTAACTGCGACCCAATCTTCATCGGTCAAATCCTTCGCAGTCTGCTGAATAGCGGGAAGCGCTGCATCGACTGCCCCACTTTCTCTCTTCTTCGACCTCTTTTTCTTCTTCCCCTTTTGGGGTTGAGTGGCTGTCTGTTCAGCCTTCTTCGTCTGATCCCGTACAGGGGCTGCGGAAGATTTGGCATCCCTACGCTTGTCTGCAGCGAGAGGTGGACGAATGCGCTCTTCTGGCAGCAGCCTATCCTCTACGTCTTCTACTATTGCGCTGACCCTGTTACCCACACTTGAGGCCGGCACTGCAGTGTTCATCCTTTTGTCTGCGGCTAATGGTGGCCGCAAACGCTTCTCGGGAAGCAACCTCTCTTCTAATCCTTCGAGCCTTGCGTTCATCATGGTCCCACACTGGACCATGACGACGCGCACTATTTCCTCCACTGTTGGGGGCCGGGCTGCTGCCGGGCCTTGGGTCTGGTCACACTGCTGCGCGAGCTGACACATCTGGATCAACTCCTTCCGGACCTCAGCAAGCTCACCCGCGAGCCGCTTGTTCGCCGCCTCTAATCGAGCGACCTCTTCCGTCATTGTGCGAGAACGCAACGCACCAAAAGACACTTTAATTGTTTCCACCGCACTATTTAGGGCTCGAACGTAAGTCCCCTTAAGGTTGCCGGATGTCCTGGCAACCTTTTCAATGGTTTCCACGGAATCCAGCACCAGTCTAAATAGGTCTGGCGAGTCCGTTACCTCGCTCACCTCTTCCGATTGTTCCATTAGATCCGGGGATTTACGGAAGGTGGCCGCTATCGCCTCCCTTTTCCGCTTCAGATCATCCGCCATCTCTATTTCAGCCTGAAGCCGAAGCTCCTCAGCTTTTGCCGCATTCAATTCTGCCTTGGCTTTGGCCAGGCCAACGTATTTGCCCGTAGAGGGCGGGCGTCCACGCCCTCTCCTAGCTGGTGTTGTCGGTTGCGACTCGTCATCATCGCCCACATCAGAGCTCGCATCATCTCTTCGACGCTTTCTCCAAAAACGGTTTCCGCATGACAATTCCTGCGAAGTCACGGTCTGGAAACTCACATCAGAATCCGTGTCCGACAAGTCCGCCATTTTCGACGAAGCAACGAGCATATCTTCATCGTTGCTGTCCGGCAGCTCGCAACGGGTCAGCACCACCCGCGCACTTTTCACCACTGGGGCTTGAGTAGCCTCCTCCTCCACACAATCCTTATAACTATAGACTGACGCAGCCGTCTTCCGCACCGAAGCGCAGGAGGTGGCTGCTCCCGTCTCTCTACCTAAATTACACGTCGACCTAGCCGAAGCATCGGAAGACCCACTTTCATCATTAACTACAAGACGACCGGCTCCCCCCTCAGAATACGAACTGGGGAACAACGACGTAGCTGACGCTACGCCGCTACGGGATTCTCCAGCTGCGGAGCAGCTGGTACCCGCCTGAGGTAGTGTTTTTCGATTCGTCATAATTTTCATAGTTTTTTCCCTTTTTGAAGGGGTGAGGTCCCCTTATGTTGGGCGCCCTAGCGGCCAGATTCCCCCTGACCATACCTCACGTGTGAGCCCAGACGTGCACCGTAGCCATCCATAAACAACCACAAAACGTGGTTGTGTATGTGCAGCAGCAACACAAATCCAGACTCACACGCGAAGTACTCCCTTCGGCAGGCGCCAAAACCTTGAGACTTACTCCCCCCCTTACTCCCCTTCCCCCCCTCCCCCCCCATCCTACCCCACCGACAGAGTGCCGGCGCCTGGTGGTTTCTGTTACGTCTATTTCTGATGGAAATAGACCAATAACGGGCAGCAACCGCGAGAAGGAACGACCCCACCAGACTTGCCTTGAGGATCTACACGACCTGCGCTCTCCCTCAAAGCCATTCGCCTCATTACTCGCTCCCAGAGCCGAGTAATGAAGGCCTAGATTTATCCAATACAAGCGACTGAAGCCGCAAGCTAGGCATAGCAACTACTAATGGATAAACCCAGACCCGCCCAACCTAACCTAACCTAACCTAACCTAACCTAACCTAACCTAACCTAACCTAACCTTTTTTTTTTTTTTTTTTGACGCTGGGAAAAATGCTTTATGCATACCCCCCCGTCGGGGGACGGAAGGGTTATGTGGGACTCCCGGCGGTGCTCCCCACCGGTATACCCACTAAACGACCCAGCGGCACTCCCGCATCGCCTATATGGAGGGGAACTGGGAATCCGGCACAGCCTTTCCATCCAGCCCCCCGCCGACGACCGCCCGCCTTTACGGCGAGCCCTTCACGCCCCTCCCCACCCTGGGAGAGGGGCCCGAGAATAACCGCGAGTGCTCGCGGTCATTCCCACCCGGCGGAAGTGGAGGATACGTGCAATGCGGGAGAAGACGCCCCCGCGCCTGTCTCCCGCTATCCTCCACCAGGAGGGGGAAGACGATTGTCGTGCAATCGCCTTCTCCGACCCGTTCGTCGCCTGCGGAGTGGCGCTGCGAGAGGGTCTTCCTCCCGCGCCCGCTCCGCCGCCTCCTTTTGCGAAATTACTTCCTCGCAAAAGGAGGCCACCGCAGCCCAGGACTCCTCGCTTCCCAGCATGGCTAAAACCACGCTGGGCAGCGAGAGGTCCTGCCCGACCACCGCCATCAATTGGCGGCGCGGCCCAGACCACGACGCACACACCTCCAGGGTGTGCTGCGCCGTGTCCACCGCCGCGCCACAATCGTGGCAGGCCGGGGTCTCCTCTCTTCCGATCCGGTGCAGGCACGATCCGAAGACGCCATGCCCGGATAGCACCTGCACCAGACGGAAAGAAAGGAAACCGTGGGACCGCCCGAGCCAGTCCTTCAGGACTGGCCCGAGCGCGTCCAACGTTCTGCGGCCAAAGGCTGCGGTGGCGAGGGCCTCCGTCCAATGTTGGACGGTTGTGTCCCTCGCCTCTCTGCGGACGGCCTCCCGCTCTTCTGGGGCAGGGCACTCCCCGAGCGCCCTGCGCCCCGCCGTCCACTCGTACACTCTGGCGAGCACCCCCGCCTCGAGTTCCCAAGGCGGGGTGCCGGCCAGAGCGCACGCTGCCGCAAAGCCCACCGAGCGGTAGGCTCTCGCCACCCGCAGTGCAATGGCCCTTTGGGGCCTGCGGATGGCGGTCGCATTCTCCCTCCTGTGGAGGGAGTCCGCCCAGATGGGGGCCCCGTAAAGGGCCATGCTCTTCAAGATGCCGGCATATAAATGCCGGCATCTCGCCTTCGGCCCTCCCAGGTTTGGGAGGAGCCACGAGAGGGCGTTCGCCGCCTTCAGCAGGCGCGCTGACAACCCGCTGAAGTGCGGGCCGAAGCGCCACCTGCTGTCCAGGGTGAGGCCCAGATATTTCATCTGGGTCCTCACCCCGATCCTGACGCCCTCCACGACGATGTGGGCGTCAGGAGGGATGCGCTGCCGAGGCCCGTGGAAGAACACGGCCTCGGTCTTGTGCAGCGCAACCCCCAACCCGAGGCGGCGGATCCTTCCCGCGACCAAGGATCCGCCAGCCGAGGCCAAACTGGCCGCCTCCCTAAAATCCCTCCCCCGGGCAGTGAGGAGAGTGTCATCCGCGTAGCAGATGACACTCGTGCCCGGGAGGAGGGATCCCCGCAGGAGCCAGTCGAAGCCGATGTTCCACAGGAGTGGTCCTAGGACCGACCCCTGTGGAACACCAGACTCCGCGCCGTACCTCCGGACTTGGCCAGCTTTGTCTACGAGGAGGACCGCTCGGTCCTCCAAGTAGCTGGCCAAGAGGACCCGCAAGTATGAAGGCACTCCGTGGTACCGGAGTGCCTCCAAGATCGTGGAGTGGGGGACGGAATTGAACGCGTTGGCTATGTCAAATGACACAGCCAACACTCCGTCCCCAGACTCCACGGCCTCCCTCACCTGGCCCTTCAGCCGGGCCAGCGCGTCCACTGTCGAACGCCCAACTCGGAAACCGAATTGGGCGTCCGACAGGTTCGGCCCAACCCCCCGCAGGAGGCCATTCAGCCGACCGGCGACGATCCCCTCGAACAGTTTACCGACCTCATCGAGCAGAACGATGGGTCGGTATGCCGAGGGGGAGTCTGCCGGTCGTCCCTCCTTACGGAGGAGGCACAGTTGCCCCTCCTTCCAGGTTTTCGGGAACCTCCCAGCCGTGAAACACGCGCTGAAGAGGTCCCGGAACCTGTCCGCCATTTGGGTGGCCGCAATGGCCACCACCCTTGCGGGGACGCCGTCCGGCCCGGGGGCGGTTTTCTTGGCGCGGAGGCGAAGCGTCGCCGCGCCAAACTCCGCCCCCGTGACCGGAGGGACCTCCTCCGCCGGCGGAGCCGCCTCCCGCGGGGGGTCCATCACTGGAGGGGTGAAGTTGGTCCCTGTTGGAAACAAGGACCGAACCACCCCATCCAGCAACGCCGGCTCGAGGGTCTCTGCTAGCGGGGGACCGAAGGGGCGCAGTTTATTCCGCGCCGCCTTATACGGTCTCCCGTACGGGTCTCTGTCGAGACCCTCTAGCATTTCGGCCCTCGCCGCGTCGTCGGCGGCGAACATAGCCGCCTTGAGGACCTTCTTTGCCTCTACGTACGAGGCGTAGAGAAGGTCCTCGTTCGACGCGTCCCGCACGCTCCGCCGTCGACTCCGCGTGTAGGCCCTCCTGGCCACCACGCAGGCGGCCCGGAGCCCCGCCAGCTCCTCCGACCACCAATAGACGGCGCGTCGGGGAGGTGGGCGGCGAGACCGAGGCATGCTGGAGTTGCACACCTCGGTCAGGGACTCCCGCAGTCGGACCGCCGAGGCGTCGACGTCCAGGACATTGACAGGAGGCGTGAGCCAGTCCTGGACGAACGCCGCCTCCTTGGCCGCCCCTCGGTCCAGGTGGATCTGAGCCCACCGTGGAAAGGGGGACTGGCCCGAGCGGGCCATCCCCCTGGGGCTCTTGGTGGAGACGATGTCGAACCGCACGTATCGGTGGTCCGACAAGGTCTCCACCGTTTCCACCCGCCAGCCGACGACGCGGGCGGCAAGTGCGGGGGTGGCGAACGACACGTCCACCACCGTCCCTCCCCGTTGCCGCACACACGTGTGGGCCGTCCCTCTATTTAGGAGGGACACGCCCGACGAGGCCGCCCAAAATTCGACGGCCCGCCCGCGGACGTTGCAAGAGGCGGCCCGGTTGCCCCAGGCCGCCGACTTGGCGTTCAGGTCGCCCAATACGGCGACCTGGCGCGGCGCCGCCCTACCGACTACTGCGGTCAGGACTTCGAGAAAATCCTCGAAGTCCTGTAAAGGGCGGTTAGGGGAGAAATAGACCCCCACCAGGGCTATTTCTCCCCACGCGGCGGCCACGTATCCCGGTCCCCTCTCTAAGAGCGAGAGGGGAGGGGAGTCCGTGGAAGACCGCGACACCAACGCCACCGAGCCGTCCCGATCACCCAGCCAACGGCCAGGGACAGAGTACGGCTCGGCGACCACCGCAACGTCTACTAACCACTCAGCCAGGGCCTGCATCAGCAGGTCCTGGGCTGCTTTACAGTGGTTAGTATTCGCCTGTAGGATGCGATGTCCGGACCTATCCATCATTCGGCCATCGCACCCCCCTCGTCGGCCACCGAGGTCCCAGCCTCAGGGACGACGGTGGTAGCGGCAGGCTGGGACGGCGCCTGCGCTTTGCCCTTCTTTGGGGGAGGATTGCAGTTCCTCCCCCTCATCACGTGGTCCGCCGGGCGGCCACTGGCGGCGCACACCGCGCAGTGCGGCTTGGCGGCCGTGCAGGAGGCGGACATGTGCCCCTCCTTACCGCAGCGGTAACAGGCGTCCGACCTGTCCACCTTGGACGGACAGAGGGCCCGTGTGTGGCCGATTCCGAAGCACTTGTAGCAGCGCAAAGGCTGCTCACCCAGTGCTCGGACCACACACGACCCAAACCCGACGGCAAGCCGTCCCTTGGCAAGGACGGCCTTAGCTGCGGTGACCGGGCACTCCAGGCGGATTGTGCCCATGCCGCCGCGGCCGGGCCTGATAGCCCGACCCTGTATCGCTGCGGTGTTGCAGCCCCCTACTGCTGCGAGCGCCGCCACGACCTCCTCTTTGGTGACCGAATCGTCAAGATTGGTCACCTCGAGGGCCGCCGACTTGACGGGCCTTACCACCTTGGCCGCGTCCGCGATGACCTCTTGCAACTTCGTTGCGAAGAGGTCAGCGTTGGTGCCGCCCTGGGCCCCCGGGAACTCGAAAATACGAGCCCCGGCTTGGGTCTGGCGGCACGTGATGGCGCCGATTCCCAACTTGGTGGGATCGGCGTTGGTACGAGCCCGTTTCAGCACGGACTCGTACGTCTCACCACGCTCCGCAGCCTCCGCGGTGAGCGTCACCACGACGGCCGCGGTTTTGGGAGAAACTAGTGTTTTTCTCCCACCGGCAGGGGCCCTTTTAGCTGCCGGAGCAGCGGTGGCGGGCTTAGGGGCCGACTTTTGCCCCTTCCCCTTCCCCTTCCCCTTGCCGGTCGTCTGGGACGGGCAGGGAGGGGAGATGTTGGCTGGGGAGGCAGGGGCGGCGGCCGCTCTCGCCTTTTTGGCCTTGCCCTTCCCCTTTTTGACCACCTTCGTCCACGGCTGGGTGGACGGGGTGGTGGAAGGGAGAAAGGCGTCCTCCCTTTGGGAGGATGGCCCAGGCTCGCACGGCCTCTTGTCCGCCGCGAGGGGCGGTCGGAGGCGCTTTTCGGGCAAGAGCCTGTCCTCGATGCCAGCGAAGCAGGCTCTCGTAAATGCCCTTTCCTCCATCACAACCTTGCGGATGACATCCTCAAGGTTGGAAGAGGAGGAAGGGCCCTCCACCGCAGGTCTCGGCTCGGCTTGGGTTGGCTGGGCCGTGACCTCAGCCAGCTTCTTATGCAGCTGGCTGACCTCCGACTGCAGGCGATCTAACTTCGCCTGCAGTTGCCGCGTCTCGTCGGTGGCTGTGCGTTGCACCAGCTCACGGATGATGCCACCCATGCTGGCGGCCCTACATTTAAGGGACTTTTGGAAAGTTTGGAAGGGCAAAGCGGTGATGGGCGGCACACCTCCGACGCCATACTGGCATCGCCGGCGTGGCCCTGAGAAGGGCCTTTGGTTTGGCCCTGAGAAGGGCCTTTGGTTTGACCCTGAGAAGGGCCTTTGGTTTGGCCCTGAGAAGGGCCTTTGGTTTGGCCCTGAGAAGGGCCTTTGGTTTGGCCCTGAGAAGGGCCTTCTGGTTGGCCCTGAGAAGGGCCTTCTGGTTGGCCCTGAGAAGGGCCTTCTGGTTGGCCCTGAGAAGGGCCTTTTGGTTGGCCCTGAGAAGGGCCTTTTGGTTGGCCCTGAGAAGGGCCTTTTGGTTGGCCCTGATAAGGGCCTTTTAAGAACCGCCCGGAGGCGTCCCGCGATGGTTGCTTTGGCATAGCCGCCGCAAGTGTTGAAGAGTCCGCAAAAAGGTCTTCAACGCACAGTGCACTTTCGCCGATCACTGGCCTGCCACTCCGTTACGGTGACAGGACCAGGTCGTTGCCCGGGGAACGCTACGTGGAAGCAAGCACTGTGGGGGGTCCCCCAACCTAACCTAACCTAACCTAACCTAACCTAACCTAACCTAACCTAACCTAACCTTTTTTTTTTTTTTTTTTTTTTTTTTTTTTTTTTTTTTTTTTTAACCAGGGGAAATCCTTTATGGATTCCTTCCCGCCGGGGGGCGGAAAGGATATGTCGGACTCAGCTAAAAGCGCCATACCGACTAAAACCACCTGGGTGTTCCTTCTCTCGCTTCCGGTCGGGGCCGCGGGTAAGTTACACACTCTTCCGTAGCCACCTCCCTCAGCGTCTGCCCTGATGGGCCCTTCTTCCAGAAGGAAGGCTCGAAAGCCTTTCCACACTCCGCTTGAGGCACCTTAGGAACACGTAAGGTGTCTTCCAGCTACGGACCTCATAGAGCGGGCGACAGACCCCCCGATCCATCGCCCGCAGGTCCACGTTATGGCGGCATTCTAGCTATGTAAGCCAGGCGCCGCCGGCCGTGCCGCCTGCGGCGAATCGGAAGAGAGTTCGGGTCTTCCTCCCGCTCCCGTTCCGCCGCTTCCTTCTGCGTTAGGATGGTTTCGCAGAAGGTTTCTACCCCACTCCATGCCTCCTCGCTCTCGGCCATGACCTTGACCAAGGCCGCCAGCGACAGGTCTCCTCCAACAATTGCTGATACGGCAGCACGAGGCACCGCCCAAGCTGGGCACTCTTCGCGCGTATGTTGCGCCGTATCAGCGACTCCACCTCCACAATGATGGCACTCCACCGACGGCTCTCGTCCCGCCACCTCGCACAGATACTTGCCGAAACAGCCGTGTCCGGTCAGCATCTGCGCGATGTGGTAGGTGAGCGCACCATGCTTCCGTTCGACCCAAACCCGAAGGATGGGTCGAACTGCCTCCACCAGTTCCCAGCTAGCGCCCGGGATCTCTAAACGCGCTTTCCACCTCCGGAAGAGATCGTCGCGTGCTTCCTCTTCCCACTGCGCGATCTCTCATCCATGTGGTCGGTCGCCTGCCTCCTGCGCTTCCACGCCCCGCCAATACCTCGCCGCAAGCACCTGCGCATCAAACTCCCACGGCGGGACACCGGCAAGGACACATGCCCCAGCGTGCGACACCGTGCGGTACGCCCTAGCCACCCTGAGTGCCATTCCGCGCTGCGGTTTCCGCAACAGTGGCACGTTTCGGGAGCACAGGGCGTCTGCCCATATCGGCGCACCGTAGAGCGCCATCGACCTCACTACACCGGCATATAGGCGTCTACATGCCCCTCCTGGACCCCCTACATTAGGGAGCAATCTCCCGAGCGCACCGGCAGCAGCCAAAAGTTTCGGGGCCAACCGCCGGAAGTGCTCGTCAAACTTCCAAGTGCCGTCGAGGACGATTCCTAGGTACTTCATCGTCGACCCGACAGCAATGGAAGTTCCCCCTACCATTATTGAGGAACCGGGCGGTGGCGCATTCCGAGGCCCATGAAAAACTAGGGACTCAGATTTACTGAGGGCCACCTCCAGTCCCAGAGCCCTGATCCTGTGGACCATCTGGGCAACGCCCGCCGTAGCGAGGCGAGCCGCCTCCTGATGAGTCCCTCCGCGGGCCGTCACGAGCGTGTCATCGGCGTAGCAAGTGACGTGTACTCCCGCCAGTGCTACCCCTCGTAACGCCCAGTCGTACCCGATGTTCCACAGGAGCGGACCAAGGACCGACCCCTGTGGAACACCGCACGACATCGCCTTCCTCCCCCAGCCGTCCTTCGTCGGGAATTCTACGGCCCTGCCGTCAAAGTAATCTGCCACCACTTTCCGCAGATACTCTGGCACCCCGTGATACACGAGGGCCGCCTTAACCGTTTCCCAGGGCAGAGTGTTGAACGCGTTGGATATATCCAGAGACACTGCCCACAACACTCCACCCTCGGAAACCACCTCTTCTGCCAGGTCCCTGACCCGGGCGATCGCGCTCACCGTAGAACGGCCCCGGCGGAAGCCATATTGCGCATCATCGAGCCCTGGGTCCATGCTCTCGACGAGGCGAGCAGCGAGCACACGCTCGAAGAGCTTGCTTACCTCGTCCAAAAGCACGATGGGGCGATAGGCCGACGGCATTTCAGCCGGGCGCCCGTCCTTCCGAAGAAGTACGAGCTTCCCCGTCTTCCACGCCCTCGGGAATCTACCCTCATTGAGGCACGCATTAAATAGGGCCCGCACCCACTCCCCCATCTCTCCAAGCGCGAGCACCAAGGCTCGGCCCGGTATGCCATCCAGTCCTGGGGCAGTGTTCTTCAGCCGAAGCTTCATAACAGCTACCCCGAACTCCCCCTCAGATATTGGAGGTACCGTGTCGGCGTCACTCTCTTGTCTATGGGTGCCTATAGGTGGTGGCACCCACTCATCCCGTTGGGGGAAAAGAGTGTTCACCACTTGCTCCAGTAGTTGGGGCTCCAGACTCGTGGTTAGCGGGGGGGCCCAAGGTCGCAGTTTTTGACGTACAACGCGATACGGCCTCCCCCATGGATCACGGTCGAGCACCCCTAACCACTCCTCCCATGCTGCCTCCTTGGCCTGCGCGATGGCTACCTGCAGAGCTGTGCAGGTGGTCCTGTAAGCCTGGTATATCGTGTCCTCCTGGCTCTGAACACGGACCCTTCTCCTTCTGTACCGAGTGTAGACGCGGCGCGCGGCAACGCAGGCTCTGCGCAATTCGCCCAGCTCCGGGCGCCACCAGTACACTTCCCGCCGAGGCGGGAATGGTTTGGCCCTCGGCATCGCGGCATCACAGACGCGGGTCAAAGCGCTCCGCAACCGCTCCGCCGCGTCATCCACCTCCTCAATGGGATCAGACAAAGTCCAGGACTCTACCAGAGCTGCCTCTACTGCTACATCTCGGTCCAAGCGCCGTAGCACCCAGCGCGGGACACCTCCAACAGAAGGTTGAGGACCTACTCGTGGAGTGGTAGGGGACGCGGTGACCTCGTAGCGGATGTAGCGGTGATCCGACAGCGTCTCCACGTCCTCCAACACTCTCCATCCCCGGACACGATGCACCAGGGACGACGACGCAAACGTTAAGTCCACGATAGACCCCCCCTGCTGTCGCACGCATGTGTCAGCCGACCCCGTATTAAGAAGGGTGAGTCCCATGGACACCACCCACTCTTCCAGCGCCTCTCCCTTGACGTCTGTTGCTGGGGATCCCCACGTGGTTGATTTCGCGTTAAAATCTCCAGCAACAAGCACGGGGTAGGAGGCTACCTGCCCAATCATGGCCCCGACATCAACAAGCATTTGCTCAAAGTCGGCGAGGCCCCGATTGGGCGAAAAGTACACCCCCACAACCGCCACGCCACCCACAACAGCCAACACGCACCCTCGACCTTTGGACACCCGATCAATGGACGGAGCGCCCGCGGCCGCCGGTGTTACGATAGCCACCAAGCCATCGCGGTCACCCACCCAGTCATTCCGGGGAGGGACCACATACGGCTCGGTGACCACAGCTATCTTTATCATGCACTCTGCCATGCTCTGAACCAAAAGGTCCTGAGCCCTGGCAGAGTGCATGACGTTCGCCTGCAGGAATGGTAGCGCCATCTAAATTTCGGTGTCCATCTGCTCCTCCTCACGCAAAGAGTTGCGCTGAGACGGCTGAGCGGCTTTGGAGCCCGTTTTCACCTTTCCCCTCCTTTTCTGGCCTCCTGGACTCGTTCGAGGCCCTTTTTGGGGCCCCCTTACGGTATTGAGGCACCCCTTCCCACCAAGTGGGTGCACTGCAGGTTTGCCGGCCGCTGCACATACAGCACAGTTTGGCTCAGCCTGACAGCCCCTCGCCTTGTGGTCAGGTTTCCCACAACGGTAACAAAGACCGCTGCGGTCCACCTCAGACTTGCATTTGGTCCCAACATGGCCGGCTTCGAGGCAACGGAAGCATCTCAAGGGCAAACGGTCGAGTAGCACCACCCTTGCAGAGATCCAGCCCACTTTGAGCCGGCCAACTCCCGTTACCTTTTTCGCGGCCGCGACTGGGCAACTCAGCCACAGTGAGCCGCGGGAGCCTATAACGCCAGTCTTTATGCTGTCGACAGAGCAGCCACCTTGTTCTGCTACGGCCGACGCTACCTCGTCTGGTGTCGCGGAGTCATCTAGCTCCGTGACTCTTATGTCTGCGCGCATCACCGGCCGCTGTACGCGCACCACGTCCGCGCTTAAAACCTCCCTGAACTTCTCCGCCAGAGAATCGGCCTTTACAGCACCCGTGGCACCGGCTATCTCCAGCACCCGAGCACCTGTTGCCCCCGTCCTGAAACGCATCTCCTCAATGCCGAGGGCCTTGAAGTCAACGCGTTCCTTGGCTTCCCTGAGCAGCGCCTTATACGTAGCGCCGCTTTCCACAGCACCTGGCAACAGGGTGAGTGTGATGGCCGCCGAGCGAGGTGGGCGGAGCTTTATTTTGGGAGCAGACGCGGGAACGGCAGCCACCTTTTTTCCGGCCTTTTTGGCCGTCTTCGTCGTGCCTTTACGGACGACTGTACTCCACGCCTCGCCTGTAAGCGGAGGCGCAGAGCATCCTAAACGCAGCACACTTGCCGCAGCTGCCTCCTTAGCCGCCAAGCTAACCTTCTTCCCCTTCTTCTGGGATGAGGTGGAGGCTTTCGGCACCACAGTTGGCACCTCACGGTCGGGCCCAGCTTCAGGGCTGCTAAGACGTGCTTTGTCAGCAGCTAGCGGTGGCCGCAGACGCACTTCCGGTAGAAGCCTACTCTCCAGAGCTTCCAGCCTGGCGTTCACCATGGTCCCTACCTGGACCATGATGGCGCGTGACAACCCCTCCACGTCCAGTTGCCGACTCCCATCCTGGGAATCCGTTGCAGGTCCAGCCGGCCGCAACTCCGCCCTTAATTCCGCAAACTCCTTTCGGAGCGCGGCGAGCTCCGTTTGCAGGCGTGTGTTGTCGGCCTGCAACTTAGCCGTCTCGTCAGAGATGGAGCGCTTACTGAGCACCTCCACTGCCTCCACTATGAATTTTGTGGCCTCGTTAAGGGACTTTTGGAAGGGGCCACTCAAGTGGCTAGACTTGCGGGACACCGTTTTGATGATGTCCACGCAATCCAGCACCTGCTTGTTCAGGGACGTCGCAAGTTGGTCATCAACCTCCCCTGCCAAAAGACCAGCCATACGCGACGGGAGCGTCACTCTCCCTTTCCGCGTCTTTTCCATCGCTACCGACACCTCCTCGCTTGCGTCCAGGAAGAACTCCTCTCTTCTGGCCGCCTTTGCCCTCGCCGTGGCCACGAACTTCCCAGAACTGGTCGGGCGGCCGCTGCCTCTTCCTTTTGCAGATTTCGTCACTTTGGGTGACGACACGTCTCCTGTGACCGTTGCGTCCGATTCCGAATCGGAGCAAAGGCTCGGGCTCGCTGAACCAGGCCTCTTTCGCCAAAATCTGGCGGGATCCAAAGCGGGCCCAGGCGACACCATCACCATGCTCCTGTCAGATTCGGAATCCGACAGGCGCGTTACCACCACTCTCAAGTCCTTCTTCATGCAGGGGTCGTTTGCTTCCACGCACACCTTCGGGGTGCATGCTTCCGCCTCATTGTCCTTATTCAGGCCAGGGTCAGTGGTGTCACCACACGCCTTCAGGGCGCATGCTTCCACCTCCATCACAACGTTGTCCATATCGCTTGCAGTATCATTTTCCAATATCAGTGAGCCAGGTTTGTGTTTACGAAGACGGGCGGAACGCCTGCCTACGAAGCAGTCGCTGCCCCCCCCAGAGTACGAGGGGCAGCCCTCTACCTCAGATGAAGTAGAGGGGTGGGATTCCCCCTTTCGGGGACCCACCTGGGGACCAAATTTACAACTGCTTGGTTCCATAGGTAACTACAATGCTCCACATCGTCGTCTCTTTTTTCAGGGGTGAGCTCCCCTATCAACACGCCCTGAAAAGGGCACCTACACCCATACCGCCACTGAAGCACCGGTCCACTCGGCATCCCGCAAGGAAGCTGACCCATACAGCCGACTCACGGAAAACCAAGCGGGACGATGCCTCCCTCCTAAGAGACGGCTTCACCAGCCCGCCTCAACCTCATCCACTGCGCCCTCTGCTAATCAGAGGGACGCGCGGAGAAGCTTCCCCTCCCCCCATCCTACCCCACCGACAGAGTGCCGGCGCCTGGTGGTTTCTGTTACGTCTATTTCTGATGGAAATAGACCAATAACGGGCAGCAACCGCGAGAAGGAACGACCCCACCAGACTTGCCTTGAGGATCTACACGACCTGCGCTCTCCCTCAAAGCCATTCGCCTCATTACTCGCTCCCAGAGCCGAGTAAAGAAGGCCAAGATTTATCCAATACAAGCGACCGAAGCCGCAAGCTAGGCATAGCAACTACTAATGGATAAACCCAGACCCGCCCAACCTAACCTTTTTTTTTTTTTTTTTTTTTTTTTTTTTTTTTTTTTTTTTTTTGCGCTGGGAAAAATGCGTTACGCATGCCCCCCCATTGGGGGATGGGAGGGGTATGTGGGACTCCCCGGTCTATGTTGGACCGGTATACCCACTAAACGACCCAGCGGCACTCCGGCATCGTCTGCGTGGAGAAGGATTGGGAAACCGGCAAAAGCCTTTACTTCCAATCCCCCGCCGACGACCGCCCGCCTTTACAGCGGGACCCGCATGCTCCTCCCAGCAGGGAGGGGCCCAGGAACGACCGCGAGTGCTCGGCCGTTCCCGCCTGACAGAGGTGGAGGATATGTGCAATGCGGGAGAGAAGGCGCCCCCGCGCCTGTCTCCCGCTATCCTCCACCGGGTGGGGGAAGGTGATTGTCGTGCAATCGCCTTCTTCTCCCACTTCTTCGCCTGCGGAGCGGTGCCGCGAGGGGATCATCCTCCCGCGTGCGCTCCGCCGCCTCCTTTTGAGACATCACGTCCTCACAAAAGGAGGCGACCGCTGTCCAGGCCCTTTCGCTTCCCAGCATAGAGTTGACCACACTGGGCAGCGAGAGGTCCGGCCCGACTATCGCCGCTAAGCCGCGACGCGGCTCGGACCACGCCGGGCACACTTCGAGGGTGTGCTGCGCAGTATCCTCCGTCGCACCACAATCATGGCACGACGGGTTTTCCTCCCTTCCTATCCGGTGCAAGCATGATCCGAAGCAACCATGCCCGGACAACACCTGCACAAGACGGAAGGAGAGAAATCCGTGGGATCGCCCGAGCCAGTCTTGCAATACTGGCCCGAGCGCGTCCAACGTTCGGCGGCCAAACACGGCAGAGGCGAGGTCCTCCTTCCAATGGTGGACGATTGCGACCTTCGCCTCTCGCCGGACGGCCTCCCGCTCTTCCGGGGTGGGGTGCTCCCCGAGCGCCCTACGCCTTGCCGTCCACTCGTACACTCTGGCGATTACCCACGCCTCCAGCTCCCAGGGTGGGGTGCCGGCCAGAGCGCATGCCGCCGCAAAACCCACCGAGCGGTAGGCTCTCGTCACCCGCTGCGCGATGGCCCTTTGGGGCCTGCGGATAGCGGTCGTGTTCTCTCTCCTGTTAAGGCAGTCCGCCCAGATGGGTGCCCCGTAAAGGGCCATACTCTTAAGTATGCCGGCATACAATTGCCGGCATCGCGCTTTGGGCCCCCCCAGATTCGGGAGAAGCCACGCGAGCGCTGCCGCGGTCTTCAAAAGGCGCGTCGACAGCCCGCTGAAGTGCGGGCCGAAGCGCCACCTGCTGTCCAGGATGAGACCCAGATACTTCATCTGGGTCCTCACTCTGACCCTGACGCCCGCCACAACTATGTGGGCATCAGGAGGGATGCGATGCCGAGGCCCGTGGAAGAACACAGCCTCGGTCTTGTGCAGCGCAACCTTTAGTCCCAAACGGCGGATCCTCCCTGCGACCAAGGATCCGCCAGCCGATGCCAAACTGGCCGCCTCTCTGTAATCCCTCCCTCGGGCAGTGAGGAGAGTGTCATCCGCATAGCAAATGACACTCGTGCCACGGAGGAGAGCTCCTCGCAAGAGCCAGTCGAACCCGATGTTCCACAGGAGTGGCCCTAGAACGGACCCCTGTGGAACACCGGACTCCGCGCCGTACCGCCGAAGCTGGCCCTCTTTGTCTACAAGGAGGACCGCCCGTTCCTCCAAGTAGTTGGCTAGGAGGCTCCGCAGGTACTGAGGCACTCCATGGTAGCGGAGCGCCTCTAGTATTGTCGGGTGGGGGATAGAGTTGAAGGCGTTAGCTATGTCAAATGACACAGCCAAAACTCCGTCCCCTGCCCCCACGGCCTCCTGCACTTGGCCCTTGAGCCGCGACAGCGCGTCAACCGTCGAACGCCTCCTTCGGAAACCAAATTGGGCGTCCGACAGGTCCGGCCCTACCCCCCGCAGGTGGCCCTTCAGCCGAGCAGCGACGACCCCCTCGAATAACTTTCCAGCCTCATCGAGCAGAACGATGGGCCGGTATGCCGAGGGGATGTACGCCGGGCGTCTCTCCTTACGGAGAAGACACAACTGCCCCTCCTTCCAGGGTTTCGGGAACCTTCCAGCCGCAAAACACGCGCCGAAGAGGTCCCGAAACCTATCCACCATTTGGGTTGCAGCTATGGCCACCACCCGTGCGGGGACGCCGTCCGGCCCGGGGGCCGTCTTCTTGCCGCGGAGACGGAGCGCCGCCACTCCGAATTCGACCTCCGTGATCGGAGGGATCTCTATCTCCGGCGGAACCGCCCCCCGCGGGGGGTCCATTAATGGTGGGGTGAAGTTGGTCCCGGGTGGAAATAGGGACCGAACCACCCCATCCAGCAATGCCGGCTCGAGAGACTCCGTCAGCGGGGGACCAGAGGGGCGCAGTTTGTTCCGCGCCGCCTTGTATGGTCTTCCGTACGGGTCCTTGTCGAGACCCTCTAGCATCTCAGCTCGCGCCGCGTCTTTGGCGGCGTTCATTGCCAAATTGAGGACCCTCTTTGCCTCTACATAAGAGGCGTAGAGAAGGTCCTCGTTTTCGGGGTCTCGCCGGCTGCGCCGTCGACTCCGCGTGTACCGCCGCCTTGCCACCACGCAGGCGGCCCGGAGCTCCGCTAGTTCCTCCGACCACCAATAGACGGCACGACGGGGACGCGGGCGGCGAGACCGAGGCATGCTGGAGTTGCATACCTCGGCCAGGGACTTTCGTAGTTGGACCGCTGCAGCGTCCACGTCCTGGACATTGATAGGCGGCGTGAGCCAGTCCTGGATGAACGCCGCCTCCCTGGCCGCTCCCCGGTCCAGGTGAGTGAGAGCCCACCGTGGAAAATGAGATCGGCCCGAGCGGACCGCCACCCGGAGGCTCTGGGTGGAGATGTCGAACCGCACATATCGGTGGTCCGACAAGGTCTCCACCATTTCTACCCGCCAGTCAACGACGCGGGCAGCAAGTGCGGGGGTGGCAAACGAGACATCGACGACCGACCCTCCCCGTTGCCGCACACACGTGTGGACTGCCCCTCTGTTTAGGAGGGACACACCCGATGAGGCCGCCCAAAACTCGACGGCTCGTCCACGGACGTTGCAAGTGGCGGCCGGGTTGCCCCAAGCCACCGACTTGGCGTTCAGGTCGCCCAATACGACAACCTGGCGCGGCGCCGCCCTACCGACGACTGCGGTGAGGATTTCGAGAAAGTCCTCGAAATCTTGGAGAGGGCGGTTTGGGGAGAAATAGACGCCCACCAGGGCTATATCTCCCCATGCGGCGGCCACGTATCCCGGTCCCCTCTCTAACAGCGAGAGGGGAGGGGAGTCTGTGAAAGATCGCGTCACCAATGCCACCAAGTCGTCCTGATCCCCCAGCCAACGGCCGGGGACCGAATACGGCTCGGCAACCACCGCAACGTCTACCAACCACTCAGCCATGGCCTGCATCAGCAGGTCCTGTGCTGCTTTGCAGTGGTTGGTGTTCGCCTGGAGAATGCGATGTCCGGTCCTATACATCATTCGGACATCGCACCCTCCTCGTCAGCCACCGAGATCCCAGCTTCAGGGACAACGACACTGGCGGTAGCGGCAGGCCGGGACGGCGCCTGCGCTTTGCCCTTCTTTGGGGGAGGATTGCAATTCCTCCCCTTCATTACGTGACCCGCCGGGCGGCCACTGGCGGCGCACACCGCACAGTGCGGCGTGGCGGCCTTGCAGGAGATGGACCTGTGCCCCGCCTTGCCGCAGCGGTAACAACAGTCCGACCTGTCCACCTTGGACGGGCAGAGGGCCCGAGTGTGCCCGATTCCGAAGCACTTGTAGCAGCGCAGAGGCTGCTCCTCAAGCGCCCGGACCACACTCGAGCTAAACCCGACGGCAAGCCGTCCCTTGGCAAGGACGGCCTTGGCCGCGGCGACCGGGCACTCAAGGCGAATGGTGCCCATGCCACCGCGACCGGGCCTGATGTCCCGACACGTTACCGCTGCGATTTCACAGCCCCCTATTGCTGCGACCGCCGTCACCAGCTCCTCCTTGGTGACCGAATCGTCCAGATTGGACACCTCCAAGGTGGCACACTTGACGGGCCTGACCACTTTGGCCGCATCCGCGATGGCCTCTCGCAATTTAGTTGCGAAGAGGTCCGCGTTGGCGCCAGCCTGGGCCCCCGGGAATTCGAAAATTCGAGCCCCGGCTTGTGTCTTCCGGCACGCCACTGATCCGATCCCTAGTTGTATGGGATCGACGTTGGTACGAGCCCGCTTGAGGACGGATTCGTACGTCTCACCCCGCTCCGCAGCCTCCGCAGTGAGCGTCACCACGACGGCCGCAGTCTTGGGAGGGACCAGTGGCTTCTTTCTACCGGCTGGGGCCCTGTTGGCTGCAGAGGCAGCGGCAGCGGGCCTGGGGGTCGACTCTTTTCCCTTCCCCTTCCCCTTTCCCTTGCCGGTCGCCTGGGACGGGCAGGTAGGGGAGGTGTTGGTTGGGGAGGCAGGGGCGGCGACCGTTTTCGCCTTCTTTTTGGCCTTGCCCTTCCCCTTCTTGACCACTTCCGTCCACGGCTGGTTGGACTGAGTGGTGGAAGGGAGCATTGCGTCCTTCTTCTGGGAGGATGGCCCCGGCTCGCACGGCCTCTTGTCCGCCGCGAGAGGCGGTCGGAGGCGTTTCTCCGGCAAGAGCCTGTCCTCTATGCCGGCAAGGCAGGCTCTCGTGAAGGCCCTTTCCTCCATCACTACCTTGCGGATAACATCCTCAAGGTTGGAGGAGGAGAGACCTTCGGGCGCAGGTCTCGGCTCGGCTTGAGCTGGCCGAGCCGTGAGCTCAGCCAGCTTCTTATGCAGCTGGCTTACCTCCGATTGCAGACGATCTACCTTCGCCTGCAGTTGCCGCGTCTCATCGGTCGCTGTGCGCTGCACCAGCTCCCGGACAATGCCGCTCATGCTGGCGGCCCTGCATTTAAGGGACTTTTGGAAAGTCCCTTTAAGACTGGAGGACTTAGAGGCGACCTCCTTTATCCCCTCTTCGTCCTCTCGCGCCATCCGCTCCAGCTCAGCCAGCGAGTAGTCCGCGTACAAGACGCTGGATGCGCCGTACCCAGACTTGGCCCGGGCGGTGCGCGCCTTCTGCTCTTTAGCGGCGACCCTCTCCTCTAGATCTTGCTGGAGTTGCTCCCGCCGAGCCAAATCCAACTGCCGTTGGGCAACCGCCAGACCCACGTCGTGGGTGTCTACCACTGTCGAAGATGAAGTCGGCTTTTTGGCCTTCGACTTCTTCGACTTGGTGCTCCCCGCCGAGTCCGAGGAGCCTTCACTCCTATCCTTTAGAAAGGCCCGCTTGCGCTTTTGAAGGCGATCTTCGACCTCCATCGCCGAACTTGCGTCCGACTCAAGCGCATTGTCGGAGTCCGAAAACTCGTTTGCCTTGTAATATAAGCTAGCTGCAGATGGTGCGCAGCTAGCTTCTGACGCCGAAGCATCGTCCGCAGGGCCCTGAAGAGGGCTTTTTGGTTGGCCCTTAGAAGGGCCTTTTTTGAAACGCCTGGAGGCGTCCCGCGTTGGTGCCTTAAACATAGCCTTCGCAAGCAACGAATCCGACTGGCGCGTTACTACAACTCTCAGGTCCTTCTTCATGCAGGGGTCGTTTGCCTCCACGCACACCTTCGGGGTGCACGCTTCCGCCTCAGTGTCCTTATTTAGGCCAGGGTCAGCGGTGTCACCACACGCCTTCGGGGCGCATGCTTCCACCTCCATAACAACGTTATCCATATCGCATGCCAAATCAGTGTCCAGTGTCAGGGTATTGCCAGAGTTGCGTTCACGGAGCCGGGCGGATTGCCTGGCTACGAAGCAGTCGCTGCCCCCCCCAGAGTACGAGGGGCAGCCCTCTACCTCGGATGAGGTAGAGGGGTGGGATTCCCCCTTTCGGGGACCCACCTGGGGACCAAATTTACAACTGCTTAAATCCATTTTTCCTTAACTCCAATGCTCCACATCGTCGTCTCTTTTTTTTCACTAGGGGTGAGCTCCCCTGCAAGTTTAGAGGGAGCGCCCTGAAAAGGGCGTGCTCGCCTCCCCTACCAACGCGCCCTGAAAAGGGCGTGTCCGCTTATCGGCCCCGCTCAGATCGCGAAACATGACCACGACCATGTTGCGGGGTTACGATTTAGCCTATGAAGGCTATCCTATATCCAGTGATGGCTCCACCAGCCCATCCCGTCCTACCTACCCATCCTACCCCACCGACAGAGTGCCGGCGCCTGGTGGTTTCTGTTACGTCTATTTCTGATGGAAATAGACCAATAACGGGCAGCAACCGCGAGAAGGAACGACCCCACCAGACTTGCCTTGAGGATCTATACGACCTGCGCTCTCCCTCAAAGCCATTCACCTCATTACTCGCTCCCAGAGCCGAGTAATGAAGGCCTAGATTTATCCAACACAAGCGACCGAAGCCGCAAGCTAGGCATAGCAACTACTAATGGATAAACCCAGACCCGCCCCGCCCAACCTAACCTAACCTAACCTAACCTAACCTAACCTAACCTAACCTAACCTTTTTTTTTTTTTTTTTTTTTACCTGGGAAAATCCTTTATGGATACCACCGTTCCGGGGGGAAACGGTGGTTATGTGGGACTCACCGCCGTAAGGCGGCATACGCACTAAAAAACCAGGGTGTTCCTCCTACACCAACTTAAGACGAGGGGCATGGGACCGCTCGCGCATTACTCCACAGCCCTCGTCGGTGTCGCTGCCCGCCTAGCGGCAGACTCTCCTCCTGGGAGGTCTTCACAAGACCTCGCCACCTCATGTGTGATGCCCCGGAACACACGGGGCATCTCCACCTCTCGACGACCCATTGTTAGGGGATGCCAGGTGCCCCCGCACCCAACACCCCAGGCCCTCGAAGCGGAGACGGGGTGCGGGCTCGATTAGCCCGCCTCCGTGTCCGCGCCCTCCGGAGCGGCTGTGCGAGAGGATCTCTCTCCCTCTCCCGCTCCTCTTCTTCTCCACCATGGACTGCAGGAGCAAGTCCTGAGCCCCGGCGCATCGGTTGATATTCGCCTGTAGGAAGGTTAGGGCCATACTAACTAACCTTCCTCCATGCGTCCCGATGGACCTTCATCAGGCGGACGCGGCTGCGCCGTAGCCCCAGCCACGTTGGCCTTCCTTCTGACCCCTGTCTTTGACGGGGACTTAGCGCATGCCTTGCTCCCGGAGAGGTGATCCGCTGGCTTCCCCGCTGCTGCACATAGGGTGCAATGGGGGGTAGCGGTGCAATCTTTGGCCTTGTGGGCCTTTATACCGCAGCGGTAACACTCATCGCTGCGGTCAACCTCGGCCTTGCACTTGGCCGCTATATGGCCCAGTTCAAGGCAGCGGTAGCAGCGGCGGGGTCTTGCATCTAAGATGCTGACTCGCGCCGCCACCCAACCAACCAAAACGCGGCCTCCACTGGCCATCACCTTCTTTGCGGCCACGGTAGGGCAGCGTACGAACACGGTGCCCATCCCGGCTTGTCCCCGACGTATTGCGCCAACGGATAACGCCGTCACATGGCATTCGCCCTTCCCTGCCAAGGCCTCCGCCAGCTCCTGCGGAGTGACGGAATCGTCCAAGCCGCTGACTCTAAGGTCAGTCGTGATAGTCGGCCTGGAGACTCGTACGCTCTCCTCGTCTCCGAACACCTCCCTGAGCTTCTCAGCAAGGACGTCCGCTTTGGCCGCGTTGTCCACACCGGAAACCTCCAGCACTCGTGCCCCAGTTGCCGCCGCCCTGATCTTCAGCGGTGGGAGCCCCAGCTCGCTTAAATTCACCTTCGCCTTGGCCGCTTCCAGCATCTTGGCGTAGGTGACCCCTTTCTCCACCGCACACTTCTGCAGTGTGATAACCACCGCTGCGGTCCGTGGAGGACGGAGTTTGGCCGCACCCGCTTTGGGGGGCTGCGTCTTCGGCCTAGGGATTTGGGCCGGAGGGGGAGGCCTCTTCTTCTCGGTGGGTCCTGCCCCTTCAGTGGCACGCACCTTGTCCCGCCTCTTGTCCTTTCCCCGCCTCGTGACCACCTGCCAGTCCTCAACAGGAGCCACAGCGCTAACAGGGGCGGGGGCCGGCTTCGGCTTTGGCGCCGGAGTGTCCCTCTGAGTCAAGGACTCAGCTGGACGCACCTCAGCCTCTCTTCTCCGATCTGCCGCCAGAGGGGGCCTCAGGGTCTGCCTGGGCATCAGCCTCTCCTCGATTCCGGCAAAGCGGGCGTCTACCATTGTGCCGACTTGCACCATGATGTGCCGCATCGCCTCCTCACCGCAGGGAGTTTGGGCCGGGGCCTGAGCAGGCACCGATGACTGAGCCACTTGAGCTTGGGCTGCCCTCATCTGCGCCATCTCCCGTCGTAACTCCTTCAAGTCCGCTGCGAGCCGCTCGTTGGCCTTTACCAGAAGGGCCATCTCCTCAGGCACTGTGCGGGCCCGCGTTTCCTTAAAGGACGCCTTTATTGTTTCCGCAGCCTCCTTGAGGGCCCTCACCGACGTGCCCTTTAGGTTTTTGGACTTCGTGGCCACCGCATAAACAATGTCCACTGAGTCCATCAACATTGCCTCCAGCTCGGCGGCATCACAATTGTCCAGCCGTGAGTCGCGGTCCTCGGGCACCGGTGCTGGCGCCTTGAGGAACTGCGCCTTCCTCCTTTTTTGGATCTCCTCTTGGAGATCCCTTTCGGCTTCGAGCCGCATCTCTTCTTCCCGCGCCCGGTTGAGCTCGGCCTTGGCCTTCGCCAAACCAACGTATTGCCCTGTTGTGGGCGGGCGCCCCCTACCACGCTGAGTGCTCGAGACCTTGGGTGCTGGTGAGGATTCACCCTGGTCTCCCTGCCCTTCACGCTCCTCAATGTGCCGCTTGCGCAGCCTCCTCCCGGAGCCGTGAGAAGACACTGACTCCCAGGTCATGCCGTCAGAATCAGATTCTGACAGGCACACCGTCTCAGATCGAAGCCATGGGGCTTGAGCAGTCTCCACATTCGAAGCAACGGGCAGATCTTCGCCGTTGCTCTCCGTAAACTCGCAACGGGTCAAAACGACCCGCGCGTCTTTCACTCCATATGCCTTCTTGGCACCACCCTGCGCAGACGCGCAGCCTCTCTCCTCCTCATCCTCTCCACCACTTAATCTACTAAAAGAATTTTCATTAAGCATATTCAGTCCCACGAGTACGTGGGAAGGGTGGGTCGCCCCGGACAGTGCCCACTGTAACCGGGGAAGTCTGGCGTAACCCGCTCAGGGGAGCGACACTTCCCTGGCGGGGGACGCAGTAAGGACTGAAACTCCGTTCAGCCTTCCAGACCTCACGCTGCGCCGCCGCTTATCGTCGGGTGATTTTTTATAGAGGTTGTCTTCCTCGTAGCCCGGGCGACCAAGCCAAGGCCTATCGGTCCCGCTCAGATCGTGAAACATGACCACGACCATGTTGCGGGGTTACGATTTTGGGGCGGTGGCAGGGAAGTAGACTCCCACTGCCTGCCCGGCGGCAGGGTGAGTGCACGCCAGGCCCGACTCCCGACTCCTCGTAGCCAAAAAGGCTATCTTACTCCTAGCCTAAAAGACGGCTCCACGAGCACATCCCGACTCCATCCACTGCGCCCTCTGCTAATATCAGAGAGACACGCGGAGAAGACTCCCCTTTTCCGTTTTGGACGCTCACCTGACTAGACGTGTTTACATATTCCTTATCGATATTAATTTAAAATAAAAACTTTAGCTACATATTCGGTGCAAGAAATAGGACATCATAACGAAGTAAGTGATAAGCCGGCGAAGCCTAATATCTCTTCGAGAGCTGATCGCCTGGTACTTCGTGCAACGTGAGTCGCTTCCTTTTTTTTCACTTGTGGGTAGATTATGCGAGTTCGCTCTGTTCCAACCAAGAGCGCTGCACTGCATTGACGCTGCGCTTGTATGTGTGGGCAAAACTAACACTACCACAGCCTTGCTTGTGTGCGTGCACTCACGAACTTTTTCATCAACAACAGTGAAATAAACTTGCCTCCCACACCTAATTATGCCGAAAGTTTTGCGCTCGCCGACCCATTGCTCTAACTCCGATTCGGACATTGCCAAATCGGTTAAAGACGGCATGCTTACTCGGAAAGATAAACGCAAACAAATCCCGGACAGAGCTGAGGACATCGACTTGATCTCAGCTTTTCGGCAGGAGATGAGAGAACTTTTTGAATCGCTGCGTACCAGCCAGTCTGCTAGACTTGACCAACTTGATGACCGCCTATCGGAACTTAGTTCTAAAATATGTACCGTGCAAGACTCCAACAATGAAATCGAAAAAGCTGTTGACATTGTTTCTGGAAAACTCTCGTCAATCGAGTCCACGATTAGTAAGTTGGAAGACGATCGTAAAGGGATATGCTTACAACTAGCAGTACTGGACGAAAAATGTGACTCGATGGAGCGCAACGTCAGAAAGACATGCATTGAAATTAGGAACGTGCCCAAGAGGCCTAATGAAAAGAGACAAGACCTCTATAACTCCGTAAAAACTTTTATGGCTCATCTCGATATAAAAACGGAGCTTAGTGATATCCGTGACGTTTACCGCCTTCCAATAAAAGCCTCAAAAGACACTAGTACAATCATTGTTGAATACACCAACACCCTATTCAAGAGCAACGTGCTCGAGGCGGTAAAGAAGTTCAACAAAAACAACAGGGGTGGCCAGCTCAATTCATCCCATCTAGGGATAGAAGGCACAATAAATGCGGTGTACCTGTCAGAATACCTCACTGCCAAATCCAAAAAGCTATACTACTTGGTCAGAGATTTTGCGAAGACTGAGAAATACGCATACTGCTGGTCTTCCAATGGCAAAATATACCTACGCAAGAAAGAAGGGGATCGCTATATCCTGATCAAAAACGAAGAGCAACTGGATAGGCTCAGAGCAGGCAACTGACTATGGTTTTGCACAATACTTCACTGCCCTACCAAATGTATACTAATAATAATTAAACTTATTATTATATATAAACTAGGTTATAAACGTCGTTCGTTCTGTTGTAAAGTTAAAGTTATTACTATGTTATATTTTTGTTTTATATTTTGTTGCATGACTAAGTCTAATCGTAGCCTTGTATTTAAAGTCTCTCCATACGCTAATGCTATTACTTTAAAACTTATAAAGACTTCTGCACTTATATTTGCATACATAAACATAATTCAAGACAACACAACACACTATTATATCAAATCATACTCTCTCTCAGTCTACTATTTATCCGCACTCAATACTTCTCGTTCGCACTTTCTTACTGTCACCACTAAATTCGTAAAAGAAATGAATCATAGATGCACCGCGGTACTTGTTCTTACTGACCGTCACTACAACGTCAATAACAAATTTGCACTCCAAGCTCGACACCATCGTAAAGTCGGTGATATACCGAGCGAAACTTATATTTCGCATTATTACTTCACTCCAGAAATTTACAAAAACAATAGTTTTTCAGTCAGATTCTGCGCCATTGATATTTTTATGCTTAAAATTCGATCCTAAAATACTAGACGATTTAGACACCATCAAACTTATACCATATTTTCAAACCTTTAGACCAGAAACGTGTAAGAATTTTTTGGGAAACTTGAATAATCAATTAATTATCCTGTCACAAAATATCCGGAGCATCAACAAAAATTTTGACAACTTAAGTGTTTTTTTGTCTACATTGAAATTCTTACCCGACTTAATAATTTTAACTGAATGCTGGCTCGATGACTCTGCCCCTGACATTTCACTGGAAAACTATTCCAGGCACAAATCAAAAAATTACCTTAACCAAAATGACGGAATTGTTGTTTACACAAGGCTCGGTTTGCATATCACTGTATCTGAACCCAATTTTAACGATGCTAATTGTCTTGTGTTAAATGTAGAAAACTACGTGAAAGTTATCTCCATCTATCGATCACCATCCAAAAGCAACATTGAGAATTTTTTATCATCTCTGGAAAATGTTATACTGGAATCTGGCAACGGATCTCTAATCATAACAGGTGATATAAATATCGATATCGGTCCCAACTCCACCGACCCAAAATCTGATCCATACCTGGAACTAATATCACATTATGGCTTAGTGCCTGGTCACGTCATACCTACACATGGTAGTACATGTCTGGACCATGCATTGATAAGAGCTCCGTATGCAAGTAGAGTTGTTATTTGTGGATCAAGCATCACCGATCATGATACCATTATAATTGGGCTAAACAAAACCCAGAACTCAGCACCAAAAAAAGAACATAAAATAAAAACACACTTCAATGTACCAGAAATTATTAAATCCCTAGAACACACAGATTGGGATATTCTATTTAAGTCAACTGATACTACTGAAGCTTTTAACACCTTCAATGATATGATTGGCAAGTCAATTGCCCCTAATAAAACTTTAAAAAAGATCAAGAACTCTAAATATATCCGCAATCATTGGATAACTCCCGGACTGATGAAATGCATACGTAAAAGAGATACACTCCATATGATAGCCAGGAAAAAACCTAAAAACGAGAAAGTTCAGGATGAATATAAATTATACAGAAACCATTGTAATAATATTCTTCAAAATCTTAAAATACTACATGACCAGACAATGATTAAAGAGTGTAAAGGAGATAGTAAAAAAACGTGGAAAGCAGTGAAAAGCATCTGTAATATCGAAACCAAGCCCTCCCCTAACTCAGCATTATTAAGCACAGAATCCCCAACCGAGTCTCTTAATAAAGTAAACAGTTTTTTCTCAAACGTAGGGGAAAAGTTGGCTTCTAAAATACTCCAGTCAATCAACAAGACTGAACAAGATCTGGTTAGTAACAAGCCCAGAGAAAGTTCGAATTCCCCGTGTAATTCGTTTTTCTTGACTCCTACGGACGAGGCTGAAATACTCAAAATCATAGGCAATCTTAAGTCTGGAGCTGCCTCTGGCTACGATTACCTAAGCAACGATATCATTAAAAAAGCCAAACTGGTGCTGGCGTCTCCTATTGCATATCTTTGTAACCTTAGTCTTTCTTCAGGGATTGTCCCCGAGTGTCTTAAGCTAGCCAACGTGATCCCAGTCTTTAAATCAGGTGAACCAAGCGATCCCTCCAACTTTAGACCGATCTCTCTTTTGTCTTCTGTCTCAAAAATTCTTGAGAAAGTTGTTAATCAAAGGCTAATAAGATACCTTGAATCCAATAATTTGTTGGCTCAGAACCAGTATGGGTTTCGGAAAGGTAAATCAACGGAGGACGCTGCGATTGATATGATAGACCATATTACAGCAAATTTAGAATCGCGACAGAAGTGCATCGGCGTTTTCCTTGATCTTGCTAAAGCTTTTGATACTGTTTCTCGGCCAATCCTGTTCCACAAAATGGAGTCAATGGGAATTCGAGGGATAGCTCTTAGCTGGTTTGAATCCTACTTCTTAAACCGGAAACAAAGAGTTTGTGTAGATAATCATGCCAGCGACTATTCAGAAATATCTTTTGGAGTTCCCCAAGGGAGTGTACTTGGCCCAACGCTGTTTCTATTATATCTTGATGATTTGTGTCGACTTAACATATCCCAAGCAAAAACATTCGCCTTTGCGGATGATACGGCTTTAATTTTCCATAGTGACACATGGAATTCAGTAATCACTAATACACAAGAAGGCCTTGATAAGGTGTATACCTGGCTCCAACATAACCTTTTAACACTTAATATCTCCAAAACCAAACTTGTTACTTTTAGTATATCTTCTCGCACATCTCCTAACATTCCCATTGATATTAGAATCCACAGTTGTAATTTGCAGGACGTTACCAAATGTACAAACTGTAGCGCGTTGAAGCAGGTACAATCTCTTAAGTACCTTGGGGTTATTCTGGACGAACACTTAACATGGCGACCTCACATAGAACATCTGACGAAGCGAATTCGAAAACTTAAATATATATTTAAACAAATCAGGACTGTGAAGGATATAGAAATCATCAAAATGACATATACTTCGATCTGTCAATCACTCTTATCGTACTGCGTCTCAGTGTGGGGTCCAGCCTGCCCAACCATACTTCTTAAACTCGAAAGAGCTCAGAGAGCGATTTTAAAAATTGCGTTTAATAAACCATTTCGTTACTCGACCGATACTTTATACAAAGAGTGCAATATTCTTAGGGTTAGACAACTTTTTATACAATCTTCCGTTCTCCGTTTCCACAAAAAAGCCCTCTCTTGTGTTCGTCTCACTGACAGGTCGATTCGTAATATTTCTTGGCCAGTACCTAAAACTCGCAGTACTTTCGCACAAAAGTCTCCTTCATTCATGGGACCCTACCTTTATAAACGTGTTGATAAGGGCATAAACATTTTATCTTGCCTGAACTCGGTTTGTAAAAAGAAAATTAATACCTGGCTTACGAGCCTAAACTACATGGATACGGAAAAAATATTACAAATTTTAACATAAAGTTTAGATATAGACCGACTTACACACAGCTCTTCTATTTAATAGTAATTTTAGACGACTACATAAATATAGATACATTGCAACACTTCAGAATACCTACATAATACACTTCAATTGCTATAATTTCCCATTATGTCAGTTACAACTATAATATATTTTCGTATCATACATAGGTACATAATATTATTATAAACCTGATTAATATTTTTACTCATTGTGTTGTCAACCTAAATTGGCTTCCATTGTTGCATACAACTCGGACTCACGCACACATTGAACCCAACTTATCTTGGTCTTGACTGAGAGGTGAACTTCATAAGTTTACCCTCAAAATTTTGAAAGCAGCTATATTTATGTGTTTAATTTATTTAGATCTTCTATTTCATATTTTGTCTCTGTATAATTAATAAGTTGTATAATTTGGTCTGTATAATTAATAATTAGTAAGTTGTAAGTTGTATAAGTTTAATAAAATTTGGACGATATTGATGTCGCAACCTCTTGAACTAGTAGAATACATATTAAGTACACACCTAATTATGTTTATTCAGGGTTTACTAATTAAGTTTGTTAAGATATACCTAACTATTATTGTTTATTTACTTTTAAAATCCTTCTTAGTATTTTTATTACCCCTGGAAGAAACTAGCTGCTCACGACACAGGGAATCCTAGTGTGAGGGCTAGTGTTCACCCAATTATTACTTACCTACTTTTTTGAGATTGTTTTCACTTCTGGGTACTTACTTATCGTTTTAGAATCATAAACATTTACGTGGGTACGTGGATGGAACTTCGCTTGAAATATGAAGGTTCTATCCACGTACCTACCTACATTATGTCCTGCCACATACCAGTATAGGTAAACTTGTTTTACTTATATTGTTAACTTATACTGGTCTGTGGTCCGACCTACATTATGACCTATATATCTGTTTTTATTACTATGATGTACCTACTGTTATTGCCTTTAAGTTTGTTTTTAGTCTTAAATTTAGTATGTAAGTTGCATGTTCTTCTTTTCTGGTAAATAAACTTATTCTCTTATTCTTTTCCCTTCCCGAGGCCCCCAATTCGCTAGTGAAGCGCCGACCCACACAGAATCCCGCAAGGAAGCTGACCCATACAACCGACTCGCGGGAGACCGAGCAGGATGGCAACGTACCAACAGTTCGGGAACCTCCCCATTTCCCCCCCAGTGTTTGGTCCGCGCCGGTAAACCGGTAACTCCCATTTCTGGGAGCCGTTCCCCTATCCGCCACCCGGGGACGCGCCGCGTTGGGGTACACCTCCCCACCCACTGGGACAACCCAGCAGGTCCGCGGGCGGAACCTAACCTAACCTAACCTAACCTAACCTAACCTAACCTAACCTAACCTAACCTTTTTTTTTTTTTTTTTTTTTTTTTTTTTTTGACGCTGGGAAAAATGCTTTATGCATACCCCCCCGTCGGGGGACGGAAGGGTTATGTGGGACTCCCGGCGGTGCTCCCCACCGGTATACCCACTAAACGACCCAGCGGCACTCCCGCATCGCCTATATGGAGGGGAACTGGGAATCCGGCACAGCCTTTCCATCCAGCCCCCCGCCGACGACCGCCCGCCTTTACGGCGAGCCCTTCACCCCCCTCCCCACCCTGGGAGAGGGGCCCGAGAATAACCGCGAGTGCTCGCGGTCATTCCCACCCGGCGGAAGTGGAGGATACGTGCAATGCGGGAGAAGACGCCCCCGCGCCTGTCTCCCGCTATCCTCCACCAGGAGGGGGAAGACGATTGTCGTGCAATCGCCTTCTCCGACCCGTTCGTCGCCTGCGGAGTGGCGCTGCGAGAGGATCTTCCTCCCGCGCCCGCTCCGCCGCCTCCTTTTGCGAAATTACTTCCTCGCAAAAGGAGGCCACCGCAGCCCAGGACTCCTCGCTTCCCAGCATGGCTAAAACCACGCTGGGCAGCGAGAGGTCCTGCCCGACCACCGCCATCAATTGGCGGCGCGGCCCAGACCACGACGCACACACCTCCAGGGTGTGCTGCGCCGTGTCCACCGCCGCGCCACAATCGTGGCAGGCCGGGGTCTCCTCTCTTCCGATCCGGTGCAGGCACGATCCGAAGACGCCATGCCCGGATAGCACCTGCACCAGACGGAAAGAAAGGAAACCGTGGGACCGCCCGAGCCAGTCCTTCAGGACTGGCCCGAGCGCGTCCAACGTTCTGCGGCCAAAGGCTGCGGTGGCGAGGGCCTCCGTCCAATGTTGGACGGTTGCGTCCCTCGCCTCTCTGCGGACGGCCTCCCGCTCTTCTGGGGCAGGGCACTCCCCGAGCGCCCTGCGCCCCGCCGTCCACTCGTACACTCTGGCGAGCACCCCCGCCTCGAGTTCCCAAGGCGGGGTGCCGGCCAGTGCGCACGCTGCCGCAAAGCCCACCGAGCGGTAGGCTCTCGCCACCCGCAGTGCAATGGCCCTTTGGGGCCTGCGGATGGCGGTCGCATTCTCCCTCCTGTGGAGGGAGTCCGCCCAGATGGGGGCCCCGTAAAGGGCCATGCTCTTCAAGATGCCGGCATACAAATGCCGGCATCTCGCCTTCGGCCCTCCCAGGTTTGGGAGGAGCCACGAGAGGGCGTTCGCCGCCTTCAGCAGGCGCGCTGACAACCCGCTGAAGTGCGGGCCGAAGCGCCACCTGCTGTCCAGGGTGAGGCCCAGATATTTCATCTGGGTCCTCACCCCGATCCTGACGCCCTCCACGACGATGTGGGCGTCAGGAGGGATGCGCTGCCGAGGCCCGTGGAAGAACACAGCCTCGGTCTTGTGCAGCGCAACCCCCAACCCGAGGCGGCGGATCCTTCCCGCGACCAAGGATCCGCCAGCCGAGGCCAAACTGGCCGCCTCCCTAAAATCCCTCCCCCGGGCAGTGAGGAGAGTGTCATCCGCGTAGCAGATGACACTCGTGCCCGGGAGGAGGGATCCCCGCAGGAGCCAGTCGAAGCCGATGTTCCACAGGAGTGGTCCTAGGACCGACCCCTGTGGAACACCAGACTCCGCGCCGTACCTCCGGACTTGGCCAGCCTTGTCTACGAGGAGGACCGCTCGGTCCTCCAAGTAGCTGGCCAAGAGGGCCCGCAAGTATGAAGGCACTCCGTGGTACCGGAGTGCCTCCAAGATCGTGGAGTGGGGGACGGAATTGAACGCGTTGGCTATGTCAAATGACACAGCCAACACTCCGTCCCCAGACTCCACGGCCTCCCTCACCTGGCCCTTCAGCCGGGCCAGCGCGTCCACTGTCGAACGGCCAACTCGGAAACCGAATTGGGCGTCCGACAGGTTCGGCCCAACCCCCTGCAGGAGGCCATTCAGCCGACTGGCGACGATCCCCTCGAACAGTTTACCGACCTCATCGAGCAGAACGATGGGTCGGTATGCCGAGGGGGAGTCTGCCGGTCGTCCCTCCTTACGGAGGAGGCACAGTTGCCCCTCCTTCCAGGTTTTCGGGAACCTCCCAGCCGTGAAACACGCGCTGAAGAGGTCCCGAAACCTGTCCGCCATTTGGGTGGCCGCAATGGCCACCACCCTTGCGGGGACGCCGTCCGGCCCGGGGGCGGTTTTCTTGGCGCGGAGGCGAAGCGTCGCCGCGCCAAACTCCGCCCCCGTGACCGGAGGGACCTCCTCCGCCGGCGGAGCCGCCTCCCGCGGGGGGTCCATCACTGGAGGGGTGAAGTTGGTCCTTGTTGGAAACAAGGACCGAACCACCCCATCCAGCAACGCTGGCTCGAGGGTCTCTGCTAGCGGGGGACCGAAGGGGCGCAGTTTATTCCGCGCCGCCTTATACGGTCTCCCGTACGGGTCTCTGTCGAGACCCTCTAGCATTTCGGCCCTCGCCGCGTCGTCGGCGGCGAACATGGCCACCTTGAGGACCTTCTTTGCCTCTACGTACGAGGCGTAGAGAAGGTCCTCGTTCGACGCGTCCCGCACGTTCCGCCGTCGACTCCGCGTGTAGGCCCTCCTGGCCACCACGCAGGCGGCCCGGAGCCCCGCCAGCTCCTCCGACCACCAATAGACGGCGCGTCGGGGAGGTGGGCGGCGAGACCGAGGCATGCTGGAGTTGCACACCTCGGTCAGGGACTCCCGCAGTCGGACCGCCGAGGCGTCGACGTCCAGGACATTGACAGGAGGCGTGAGCCAGTCCTGGACGAACGCCGCCTCCTTGGCCGCCCCTCGGTCCAGGTGGATCTGAGCCCACCGTGGAAAGGGGGACTGGCCCGAGCGGGCCATCCCCCGGGGGCTCTTGGTGGAGACGATGTCGAACCGCACGTATCGGTGGTCCGACAAGGTCTCCACCGTTTCCACCCGCCAGCCGACGACGCGGGCGGCAAGTGCGGGGGTGGCGAACGACACGTCCACCACCGTCCCTCCCCGTTGCCGCACACACGTGTGGGCCGTCCCTCTATTTAGGAGGGACACGCCCGACGAGGCCGCCCAAAATTCGACGGCCCGCCCGCGGACGTTGCAAGAGGCGGCCCGGTTGCCCCAGGCCGCCGACTTGGCGTTCAGGTCGCCCAATACGGCGACCTGGCGCGGCGCCGCCCTACCGACTACTGCGGTCAGGACTTCGAGAAAATCCTCGAAGTCCTGTAAAGGGCGGTTAGGGGAGAAATAGACCCCCACCAGGGCTATTTCTCCCCACGCGGCGGCCACGTATCCCGGTCCCCTCTCTAAGAGCGAGAGGGGAGGGGAGTCCGTGGAAGACCGCGACACCAACGCCACCGAGCCGTCCCGATCACCCAGCCAACGGCCAGGGACAGAGTACGGCTCGGCGACCACCGCAACGTCTACTAACCACTCAGCCAGGGCCTGCATCAGCAGGTCCTGGGCTGCTTTACAGTGGTTAGTATTCGCCTGTAGGATGCGATGTCCGGACCTATCCATCATTCGGCCATCGCACCCCCCTCGTCGGCCACCGAGGTCCCAGCCTCAGGGACGACGGTGGTAGCGGCAGGCTGGGACGGCGCCTGCGCTTTGCCCTTCTTTGGGGGAGGATTGCAGTTCCTCCCCCTCATCACGTGGTCCGCCGGGCGGCCACTGGCGGCGCACACCGCGCAGTGCGGCTTGGCGGCCGTGCAGGAGGCGGACATGTGCCCCTCCTTACCGCAGCGGTAACAGGCGTCCGACCTGTCCACCTTGGACGGACAGAGGGCCCGTGTGTGGCCGATTCCGAAGCACTTGTAGCAGCGCAAAGGCTGCTCACCAAGTGCTCGGACCACACACGACCCAAACCCGACGGCAAGCCGTCCCTTGGCAAGGACGGCCTTAGCTGCGGTGACCGGGCACTCCAGGCGGATTGTGCCCATGCCGCCGCGGCCGGGCCTGATAGCCCGACCCTGTATCGCTGCGGTGTTGCAGCCCCCTACTGCTGCGAGCGCCGCCACGACCTCCTCTTTGGTGACCGAATCGTCCAGATTGGTCACCTCGAGGGCCGCCGACTTGACGGGCCTTACCACCTTGGCCGCGTCCGCGATGACCTCTTGCAACTTCGTTGCGAAGAGGTCAGCGTTGGTGCCGCCCTGGGCCCCCGGGAACTCGAAAATACGAGCCCCGGCTTGGGTCTGGCGGCACGTGATGGCGCCGATTCCCAACTTGGTGGGATCGGCGTTGGTACGAGCCCGTTTCAGCACGGACTCGTACGTCTCACCACGCTCCGCAGCCTCCGCGGTGAGCGTCACCACGACGGCCGCGGTTTTGGGAGAAACTAGGGGTTTTCTCCCACCGGCAGGGGCCCTTTTAGCTGCCGGAGCAGCGGTGGCGGGCTTAGGGGCCGACTTTTGCCCCTTCCCCTTCCCCTTCCCCTTGCCGGTCGTCTGGGACGGGCAGGGAGGGGAGATGTTGGCTGGGGAGGCAGGGGCGGCGGCCGCTCTCGCCTTCTTGGCCTTGCCCTTCCCCTTTTTGACCACCTTCGTCCACGGCTGGGTGGACGGGGTGGTGGAAGGGAGAAGGGCGTCCTCCCTTTGGGAGGATGGCCCAGGTTCGCACGGCCTCTTGTCCGCCGCGAGGGGCGGTCGGAGGCGCTTTTCGGGCAAGAGCCTGTCCTCGATGCCAGCGAGGCAGGCTCTCGTAAATGCCCTTTCCTCCATCACAACCTTGCGGATGACATCCTCAAGGTTGGAAGAGGAGGAAGGGCCCTCCACCGCAGGTCTCGGCTCAGCTTGGGTTGGCTGGGCCGTGACCTCAGCCAGCTTCTTATGCAGCTGGCTGACCTCCGACTGCAGGCGATCTATCTTCGCCTGCAGTTGCCGCGTCTCGTCGGTGGCTGTGCGTTGCGCCAGCTCCCGGACGATGCCACCCATGCTGGCGGCCCTACATTTAAGGGACTTTTGGAAAGTCCCTTTTAGATTGGAGGACTTAGAGGCGACCACCCTGATCTCCTCTTCGTCCTCCTGCGCCATGCGCTCCAGCTCGGCCAGCGAGTGGTCCGCGTATAAGACGCTAGACGCACCGTACCCGGACTTAGCCCGGGCGGCCTGCGCCTGCATCTCCTTCGCGGCGACCCTCTCTTCCAGGTCTTCCTGGAGCTGAGCCCTTCGTGCGAGGTCCAACTGACGTTGGGCGTCCGCCAGACCCACGTCGTGGGTGTCCGCCACAGTGGAAGGCTTTTTGGCCTTCGCCATCTTTTTTGGCTTAGCACTTCTCGTGGAGTCCGAGGAGCCTTCGCCGCCGTCCTTCAGGAAGGATCGCTTCCGCTTTTGCAAGCGGCTTTCGGCTTCCATCGCCGAACTTCCGTCCGACTCCGGAACGAGCGACTCGTTGTCGGAGTCCGACAACACGTCGACCGACAGTCTGCGGAACATGCCACCCGGTGATGGGCGGCAAACCTCCGACGCCATACTGGCATCGCCCGCGTGGCCCTGAGAAGGGCCTTTGGTTTGGCCCTGAGAAGGGCCTTTGGTTTGGCCCTGAGAAGGGCCTTTTGGTTGGCCCTGAGAAGGGCCTTCTGGTTGGCCCTGAGAAGGGCCTTCTGGTTGGCCCTGAGAAGGGCCTTCTGGTTGGCCCTGAGAAGGGCCTTTTGGTTGGCCCTGAGAAGGGCCTTTTGGTTGGCCCTGATAAGGGCCTTTTAAGAACCGCCCGGAGGCGTCCCGCGATGGTAGCTTTGGCATAGCCGCCGCAAGTGTTGAAGAGTCCGCAAAAAAGTCTTCAACGCACAGTGCACTTTCGCCGATCACTGGCCTGCCACTCCGTTACGGTGACAGGACCAGGTCGTTGCCCGGGGAACGCTACGTGGAAGCAAGCACTGTGGGGGGTCCCCCAACCTAACCTAACCTAACCTAACCTAACCTAACCTAACCTAACCTAACCTTTTTTTTTTTTTTTTTTTTTTTTTTGACGCTGGGAAAAATGCTTTATGCATACCCCCCCGTCGGGGGACGGAAGGGTTATGTGGGACTCCCGGCGGTGCTCCCCACCGGTATACCCACTAAACGACCCAGCGGCACTCCCGCATCGCCTATATGGAGGGGAACTGGGAATCCGGCACAGCCTTTCCATCCAGCCCCCCGCCGACGACCGCCCGCCTTTACGGCGAGCCCTTCACCCCCCTCCCCACCCTGGGAGAGGGGCCCGAGAATAACCGCGAGTGCTCGCGGTCATTCCCACCCGGCGGAAGTGGAGGATACGTGCAATGCGGGAGAAGACGCCCCCGCGCCTGTCTCCCGCTATCCTCCACCAGGAGGGGGAAGACGATTGTCGTGCAATCGCCTTCTCCGACCCGTTCGTCGCCTGCGGAGTGGCGCTACGAGAGGGTCTTCCTCCCGCGCCCGCTCCGCCGCCTCCTTTTGCGAAATTACTTCCTCGCAAAAGGAGGCCACCGCAGCCCAGGACTCCTCGCTTCCCAGCATGGCTAAAACCACGCTGGGCAGCGAGAGGTCCTGCCCGACCACCGCCATCAATTGGCGGCGCGGCCCAGACCACGACGCACACACCTCCAGGGTGTGCTGCGCCGTGTCCACCGCCGCGCCACAATCGTGGCAGGCCGGGGTCTCCTCTCTTCCGATCCGGTGCAGGCACGATCCGAAGACGCCATGCCCGGATAGCACCTGCACCAGACGGAAAGAAAGGAAACCGTGGGACCGCCCGAGCCAGTCCTTCAGGACTGGCCCGAGCGCGTCCAACGTTCTGCGGCCAAAGGCTGCGGTGGCGAGGGCCTCCGTCCAATGTTGGACGGTTGCGTCCCTCGCCTCTCTGCGGACGGCCTCCCGCTCTTCTGGGGCAGGGCACTCCCCGAGCGCCCTGCGCCCCGCCGTCCACTCGTACACTCTGGCGAGCACCCCCGCCTCGAGTTCCCAAGGCGGGGTGCCGGCCAGAGCGCACGCTGCCGCAAAGCCCACCGAGCGGTAGGCTCTCGCCACCCGCAGTGCAATGGCCCTTTGGGGCCTGCGGATGGCGGTCGCATTCTCCCTCCTGTGGAGGGAGTCCGCCCAGATGGGGGCCCCGTAAAGGGCCATGCTCTTCAAGATGCCGGCATACAAATGCCGGCATCTCGCCTTCGGCCCTCCCAGGTTTAGGAGGAGCCACGAGAGGGCGTTCGCCGCCTTCAGCAGGCGCGCTGACAACCCGCTGAAGTGCGGGCCGAAGCGCCACCTGCTGTCCAGGGTGAGGCCCAGATATTTCATCTGGGTCCTCACCCCGATCCTGACGCCCTCCACGACGATGTGGGCGTCAGGAGGGATGCGCTGCCGAGGCCCGTGGAAGAACACGGCCTCGGTCTTGTGCAGCGCAACCCCCAACCCGAGGCGGCGGATCCTTCCCGCGACCAAGGATCCGCCAGCCGAGGCCAAACTGGCCGCCTCCTTAAAATCCCTCCCCCGGGCAGTGAGGAGAGTGTCATCCGCGTAGCAGATGACACTCGTGCCCGGGAGAAGGGATCCCCGCAGAACCTAACCTAACCTAACCTAACCTTTTTTTTTTTTTTTTTTTTTTTTTTTTTTTTTTTTTTTTTGACGCTGGGAAAAATGCTTTATGCATACCCCCCCGTCGGGGGACGGAAGGGTTATGTGGGACTCCCGGCGGTGCTCCCCACCGGTATACCCACTAAACGACCCAGCGGCACTCCCGCATCGCCTATATGGAGGGGAACTGGGAATCCGGCACAGCCTTTCCATCCAGCCCCCCGCCGACGACCGCCCGCCTTTACGGCGAGCCCTTCACACCCCTCCCCACCCTGGGAGAGGGGCCCGGGAATAACCGCGAGTGCTCGCGGTCATTCCCACCCGGCGGAAGTGGAGGATACGTGCAATGCGGGAGAAGACGCCCCCGCGCCTGTCTCCCGCTATCCTCCACCAGGAGGGGGAAGACGATTGTCGTGCAATCGCCTTCTCCGACCCGTTCGTCGCCTGCGGAGTGGCGCTGCGAGAGGATCTTCCTCCCGCGCCCGCTCCGCCGCCTCCTTTTGCGAAATTACTTCCTCGCAAAAGGAGGCCACCGCAGCCCAGGACTCCTCGCTTCCCAGCATGGCTAAAACCACGCTGGGCAGCGAGAGGTCCTGCCCGACCACCGCCATCAATTGGCGGCGCGGCCCAGACCACGACGCACACACCTCCAGGGTGTGCTGCGCCGTGTCCACCGCCGCGCCACAATCGTGGCAGGCCGGGGTCTCCTCTCTTCCGATCCGGTGCAGGCACGATCCGAAGACGCCATGCCCGGATAGCACCTGCACCAGACGGAAAGAAAGGAAACCGTGGGACCGCCCGAGCCAGTCCTTCAGGACTGGCCCGAGCGCGTCCAACGTTCTGCGGCCAAAGGCTGCGGTGGCGAGGGCCTCCGTCCAATGTTGGACGGTTGCGTCCCTCGCCTCTCTGCGGACGGCCTCCCGCTCTTCTGGGGCAGGGCACTCCCCGAGCGCCCTGCGCCCCGCCGTCCACTCGTACACTCTGGCGAGCACCCACGCCTCGAGTTCCCAAGGCGGGGTGCCGGCCAGAGCGCACGCTACCGCAAAGCCCACCGAGCGGTAGGCTCTCGCCACCCGCAGTGCAATGGCCCTTTGGGGCCTGCGGATGGCGGTCGCATTCTCCCTCCTGTGGAGGGAGTCCGCCCAGATGGGGGCCCCGTAAAGGGCCATGCTCTTCAAGATGCCGGCATACAAATGCCGGCATCTCGCCTTCGGCCCTCCCAGGTTTGGGAGGAGCCACGAGAGGGCGTTCGCCGCCTTCAGCAGGCGCGCTGACAACCCGCTGAAGTGCGGGCCGAAGCGCCACCTGCTGTCCAGGGTGAGGCCCAGATATTTCATCTGGGTCCTCACCCCGATCCTGACGCCCTCCACGACGATGTGGGCGTCAGGAGGGATGCGCTGCCGAGGCCCGTGGAAGAACACGGCCTCGGTCTTGTGCAGCGCAACCCCCAACCCGAGGCGGCGGATCCTTCCTGCGACCAAGGATCCGCCAGCCGAGGCCAAACTGGCCGCCTCCCTAAAATCCCTCCCCCGGGCAGTGAGGAGAGTGTCATCCGCGTAGCAGATGACACTCGTGCCCGGGAGGAGGGATCCCCGCAGGAGCCAGTCGAAGCCGATGTTCCACAGGAGTGGACCTAGGACCGACCCCTGCGGAACACCAGACTCCGCGCCGTATCTCCGGACTTGGCCAGCCTTGTCTACGAGGAGGACCGCTCGGTCCTCCAAGTAGCTGGCCAAGAGGGCCTGCAAGTATGAAGGCACTCCGTGGTACCGGAGTGCCTCCAAGATCGTGGAGTGGGGGACGGAATTGAACGCGTTGGCTATGTCAAATGACACAGCCAACACTCCGTCCCCAGACTCCACGGCCTCCCTCACCTGGCCCTTCAGCCGGGCCAGCGCGTCCACTGTCGAACGCCCAACTCGGAAACCGAATTGGGCGTCCGACAGGTTCGGCCCAACCCCCCGCAGGAGGCCATTCAGCCGACTGGCGACGATCCCCTCGAACAGTTTACCGACCTCATCGAGCAGAACGATGGGTCGGTATGCCGAGGGGGAGTCTGCCGGTCGTCCCTCCTTACGGAGGAGGCACAGTTGCCCCTCCTTCCAGGTTTTCGGGAACCTCCCAGCCGTGAAACACGCGCTGAAGAGGTCCCGAAACCTGTCCGCCATTTGGGTGGCCGCAATGGCCACCACCCTTGCGGGGACGCCGTCCGGCCCGGGGGCGGTTTTCTTGGCGCGGAGGCGAAGCGTCGCCGCGCCAAACTCCGCCCCCGTGACCGGAGGGACCTCCTCCGCCGGCGGAGCCGCCTCCCGCGGGGGGTCCATCACTGGAGGGGTGAAGTTGGTCCCTGTTGGAAACAAGGACCGAACCACCCCATCCAGCAACGCCGGCTCGAGGGTCTCTGCTAGCGGGGGACCGAAGGGGCGCAGTTTATTCCGCGCCGCCTTATACGGTCTCCCGTACGGGTCTCTGTCGAGACCCTCTAGCATTTCGGCCCTCGCCGCGTCGTCGGCGGCGAACATGGCCGCCTTGAGGACCTTCTTTGCCTCTACGTACGAGGCGTAGAGAAGGTCCTCGTTCGACGCGTCCCGCACGCTCCGCCGTCGACTTCGCGTGTAGGCCCTCCTGGCCACCACGCAGGCGGCCCGGAGCCCCGCCAGCTCCTCCGACCACCAATAGACGGCGCGTCGGGGAGGTGGGCGGCGAGACCGAGGCATGCTGGAGTTGCACACCTCGGTCAGGGACTCCCGCAGTCGGACCGCCGAGGCGTCGACGTCCAGGACATTGACAGGAGGCGTGAGCCAGTCCTGGACGAACGCCGCCTCCTTGGCCGCCCCTCGGTCCAGGTGGATCTGAGCCCACCGTGGAAAGGGGGACTGGCCCGAGCGGGCCATCCCCCTGGGGCTCTTGGTGGAGACGATGTCGAACCGCACGTATCGGTGGTCCGACAAGGTCTCCACCGTTTCCACCCGCCAGCCGACGACGCGGGCGGCAAGTGCGGGGGTGGCGAACGACACGTCCACCACCGTCCCTCCCCGTTGCCGCACACACGTGTGGGCCGTCCCTCTATTTAGGAGGGACACGCCCGACGAGGCCGCCCAAAATTCGACGGCCCGCCCGCGGACGTTGCAAGAGGCGGCCCGGTTGCCCCAGGCCGCCGACTTGGCGTTCAGGTCGCCCAATACGGCGACCTGGCGCGGCGCCGCCCTACCGATTACTGCGGTCAGGACTTCGAGAAAATCCTCGAAGTCCTGTAAAGGGCGGTTAGGGGAGAAATAGACCCCCACCAGGGCTATTTCTCCCCACGCGGCGGCCACGTATCCCGGTCCCCTCTCTAAGAGCGAGAGGGGAGGGGAGTCCGTGGAAGACCGCGACACCAACGCCACCGAGCCGTCCCGATCACCCAGCCAACGGCCAGGGACAGAGTACGGCTCGGCGACCACCGCAACGTCTACTAACCACTCAGCCAGGGCCTGCATCAGCAGGTCCTGGGCTGCTTTACAGTGGTTAGTATTCGCCTGTAGGATGCGATGTCCGGACCTATCCATCATTCGGCCATCGCACCCCCCTCGTCGGCCACCGAGGTCCCAGCCTCAGGGACGACGGTGGTAGCGGCAGGCTGGGACGGCGCCTGCGCTTTGCCCTTCTTTGGGGGAGGATTGCAGTTCCTCCCCCTCATCACGTGGTCCGCCGGGCGGCCACTGGCGGCGCACACCGCGCAGTGCGGCTTGGCGGCCGTGCAGGAGGCGGACATGTGCCCCTCCTTACCGCAGCGGTAACAGGCGTCCGACCTGTCCACCTTGGACGGACAGAGGGCCCGTGTGTGGCCGATTCCGAAGCACTTGTAGCAGCGCAAAGGCTGCTCACCAAGTGCTCGGACCACACACGACCCAAACCCGACGGCAAGCCGTCCCTTGGCAAGGACGGCCTTAGCTGCGGTGACCGGGCACTCCAGGCGGATTGTGCCCATGCCGCCGCGGCCGGGCCTGATAGCCCGACCCTGTACCGCTGCGGTGTTGCAGCCCCCTATTGCTGCGGGCGCCGCCACGACCTCCTCTTTGGTGACCGAATCGTCAAGATTGGTCACCTCGAGGGCCGCCGACTTGACGGGCCTTACCACCTTGGCCGCGTCCGCGATGACCTCTTGCAACTTCGTTGCGAAGAGGTCAGCGTTGGTGCCGCCCTGGGCCCCCGGGAACTCGAAAATACGAGCCCCGGCTTGGGTCTGGCGGCACGTGATGGCGCCGATTCCCAACTTGGTGGGATCGGCGTTGGTACGAGCCCGTTTCAGCACGGACTCGTACGTCTCACCACGCTCCGCGGCCTCCGCGGTGAGCGTCACCACAACGGCCGCGGTTTTGGGAGAAACTAAGGTTTTTCTCCCACCGGCAGAGGCCCTTTTAGCTGCCGGGGCAGCGGTGGCGGGCTTAGGGGCCGACTTTTGCCCCTTCCCCTTCCCCTTCCCCTTGCCGGTCGTCTGGGACGGGCAGGGAGGGGAGATGTTGGCTGGGGAGGCAGGGGCGGCGGCCGCTCTCGCCTTCTTGGCCTTGCCCTTCCCCTTTTTGACCACCTTCGTCCACGGCTGGGTGGACGGGGTGGTGGAAGGGAGAAGGGCGTCCTCCCTTTGGGAGGATGGCCCAGGCTCGCACGGCCTCTTGTCCGCCGCGAGGGGCGGTCGGAGGCGCTTTTCGGGCAAGAGCCTGTCCTCGATGCCAGCGAGGCAGGCTCTCGTAAATGCCCTTTCCTCCATCACAACCTTGCGGATGACATCCTCAAGGTTGGAAGAGGAGGAAGGGCCCTCCACTGCAGGTCTCGGCTCAGCTTGGGTTGGCTGGGCCGTGACCTCAGCCAGCTTCTTATGCAGCTGGCTGACCTCCGACTGCAGGCGATCTATCTTCGCCTGCAGTTGCCGCGTCTCGTCGGTGGCTGTGCGTTGCACGAGCTCCCGGACGATGCCACCCATGCTGGCGGCCCTGCATTTAAGGGACTTCTGGAAAGTCCCTTTTAGATTGGAGGACTTAGAGGCGACCACCCTGATCTCCTCTTCGTCCTCCTGCGCCATGCGCTCCAGCTCGGCCAGCGAGTGGTCCGCGTATAAGACGCTAGACGCACCGTACCCGGACTTAGCCCGGGCGGCCTGCGCCTGCATCTCCTTCGCGGCGACCCTCTCTTCCAGGTCTTCCTGGAGCTGGGCCCTTCGTGCGAGGTCCAACTGACGTTGGGCGTCCGCCAGACCCACGTCGTGGGTGTCCGCCACAGTGGAAGGCTTTTTTGCCTTCGCCTTCTTTTTTGGCTTAGCACTCCTCGTGGAGTCCGAGGAGCCTTCGCCGCCGTCCTTCAGGAAGGATCGCTTCCGCTTTTGTAAGCGGCTTTCGGCTTCCATCGCCGAACTTCCGTCCGACTCTGGAACAAGCGACTCGTTGTCGGAGTCCGACAACACGTCGACCGACAGCCTGCGGAACATGCTACCCGGTGATGGGCGGCAAACCTCCGACGCCATACTGGCATCGCCGGCGTGGCCCTGAGAAGGGCCTTTGGTTTGGCCCTGAGAAGGGCCTTTGGTTTGGCCCTGAGAAGGGCCTTCTGGTTGGCCCTGAGAAGGGCCTTCTGGTTGGCCCTGAGAAGGGCCTTCTGGTTGGCCCTGAGAAGGGCCTTCTGGTTGGCCCTGAGAAGGGCCTTTTGGTTGGCCCTGAGAAGGGCCTTTTGGTTGGCCCTGATAAGGGCCTTTTAAGAACCGCCCGGAGGCGTCCCGCGATGGAAGCTTTGGCATAGCCGCCGCAAGTGTTGAAGAGTCCGCAAAAAAGTCTTCAACGCACAGTGCACTTTCGCCGATCACTGGCCTGCCACTCCGTTACGGTGACAGGACCAGGTCGTTGCCCGGGGAACGCTACGTGGAAGCAAGCACTGTGGGGGGTCCCCCAACCTAACCTTTTTTTTTTTTTTTTTTTTTTTTTTTTTGACGCTGGGAAAAATGCTTTATGCATACCCCCCCGTCGGGGGACGGAAGGGTTATGTGGGACTCCCGGCGGTGCTCCCCACCGGTATACCCACTAAACGACCCAGCGGCACTCCCGCATCGCCTATATGGAGGGGAACTGGGAATCCGGCACAGCCTTTCCATCCAGCCCCCCGCCGACGACCGCCCGCCTTTACGGCGAGCCCTTCACCCCCCTCCCCACCCTGGGAGAGGGGCCCGAGAATAACCGCGAGTGCTCGCGGTCATTCCCACCCGGCGGAAGTGGAGGATACGTGCAATGCGGGAGAAGACGCCCCCGCGCCTGTCTCCCGCTATCCTCCACCAGGAGGGGGAAGACGATTGTCGTGCAATCGCCTTCTCCGACCCGTTCGTCGCCTGCGGAGTGGCGCTGCGAGAGGGTCTTCCTCCCGCGCCCGCTCCGCCGCCTCCTTTTGCAAAATTACTACCTAACCTAACCTAACCTAACCTAACCTAACCTAACCTAACCTAACCTAACCCCTCAAACTGAAGCTGCCATCTCACTGCACGGTCTATCAGGCGGAACTGTATGCCATATGTCGAGCCACGCGGGAGATTATAAAGCGCCACGAAGCCAGTTATGGTATCTACAGTGACTCGCGGGCGGCTCTTGAGACGGTGACGAATCATGGCTCCGTTCATCCCTTAGCAATGGAAACCAGACAGAACCTGGAAACTATTAAACTCCAAAATAAATATATATCTTTATTTTGGATCAAAGCGCACGCGGGGATGAATGGTAACGAACGAGCCGACGAGCTAGCCAAAGATGCCGCACTGAACCTCAAGAAAAAGCCCGATTATGATGCGTGTCCGGTCTCATACGTCAAGCGACAAATCCGCAAGGATTCGCTTGACGTATGGAACCGGAGATATAAATCGGAGGACAAAGCGGCCGTCACCAAGCTGTTCTTTCCCGACGCAATTGAGGCTCATCAAATAATTAAGAAGATGGAAATTTCAAGTGTGTTGACCCAGGTTTTAACGGGGCACGGTGGGTTCTCAGAATACTTGAACCGGTTCAAGTGTAAGGAGGACCCAACGTGCCCATGTGAGCCGGATAAAGCAGAGACTGTTGAACACGTCCTGTTGGAATGTCCCATCTATGGTTTGCTGAGATATGAGCTTGCGCAAAAACTAAACATTGCCCTAAGAAAGGAAAATATATATTCGATAATAAGGGATAATGAAAGTAGAAATGTGTTTATAGATTATTGCATTAATATAGGTAAAAAAGTTATATGTAGAAATAAGAATAGATAATAAATATGTTGTTTTATATATAATGAGTATATATACATAGGAACATTATAAAATTAAGGAAATGTAAATAAAAATAATCTATATGAGTGTAATATTGTCAAGTTCGTGTCTAAGTAACCGATAATTATAAGTTCTAGAGAAATGTTTATATTAAAATACTGTGTAAATTTAGGTATAATATCTAAGAAGTTAAATAAGTAAAAGGATAAAATAATGCTGAATATGTATAATAAAGTATATATAGGCTGTTCCTATATATAATGTAATAAGATAACGAAAATAATAGAACAATAGATACATAAGATATAGTGCTAAATGTTTAGATATTAATAACGTAGCGATAATGTAAGACCACACTGTTTATAGCATAGAAATTTAAGAAAATAGATGTAAGAATAATATATAGATAATAAGAAATAAAGTACAATCACCCATGTTAGGATAAGGAAATAAAGATTCACCCGTGTTAATTCATTATGCAATAAGGACTCCGACCCCCATATTGGAGGAGACAGCATGTAGGCTAGCTCGCGGGCCGGGCCTCTGCGCCCGGACAGGAAAAAAAAAAAAAAAAAAAAAAAAAAACCTAACCTAACCTAACCTAACCTAACCTAACCTAACCTAACCTAACCTTTTTTTTTTTTTTTTTTTTTTTTTTTTGACCAGGTGTAAAATGCTTTATGCATACCCTCCGAACATGGGAGTGTCGGAGGGTTATGTGGGACTCTCCGCCAATAAGGGCGGCATACCCACTAAAAGCACCCGGACGTGCCCTCTCTCCGGTTTTGTTGGACACCGTGGAACCCGCAAAAGCATAGTCCACGATGTCTACCGGTGGCGCCCCAGCCGTTGCCGGGGCTTCCCGCGCCGTAGGGGGGATGGTCGTGCACGCTTGACCATCTCCCAGACCGCTCAGTGGCTAATCACCGCAGGCAGAGGACTCCCATCGTCTACCTGCAGCCACTATGGGTTGAGTCTGGCGGCAAAACGCCGCCTTCTCGCCCCAAGCCGTCTACGCCGGAGGGGATGCGCGAGAGGATCTTCCTCGCGCTCCCGCTCCGCGGTCTCCTTTTGCGAGATGACTGTTTCGCAGAAGGAGACCACCGCCTCCCAGGACCTCTCATCGCTCAGCATTGCCTCGACGATGCTTTGGAGCGAGAGGTCTACCTGCTGAATGATGCGTGCCATTTGGCCGCGTTCCGCGTCCCAACGACTGCACACCTCGAGGGTGTGCTGGGCGGTGTCGTCGGGACTTCCGCACTCATGGCACAGCGGGGCCGGCTCTCTTCCTATTTTGTGCAGGTAGTGGCCGAAACACCCATGCCCGGTCATTACCTGCACGAGCCGGTACGTCGTCGCACCGACTGCCCTCTTCAGCCAAAGGTCGGCCGTTGGGAGGATTGCCTCTATGGTACGGACACCGTAAGGGGCAACCTCCAATTGGGCCTTCCATCTGTCCCGCAGTCGGCGCTCCGTCGCGCGACGGGCGGCTGCCACCTCCTCAGGGGCCGGGCGTTCACCTGTTGTCCGGACCCTGGACCTACGTTGGTAAGTCTCTGCGTGCACCTCTGCGTCTAGCTCCCACGGGGGGGTGCACGCGAGAAGGCAGGCAGCCGCGTGGGCCACCGTCACATAACCTCTCACTATTCTAATGGCCACGACCCGTTGTGGCCTCCGCAGCAGGGCCCTATTTCGAGCGGACAGCTTGTCCGCCCATATCGGGGCCCCATAGAGAGCCATGCTCCTTGTCACGCCGGCATATAGCCGCCGGCACAAGGAACCCGGCCCTCCTACATTGGGCAGAAGTTTGCCCAGCGCCGATGCGGCGCCCACGATTCGGGGAGCTAGTCTCGAGAAATGCTCCCCGAAATCCCACTTGCGGTCCAGTATTAGCCCCAGATATTTAATGTGGGGCTTTATTTGGACCGCTTCACCCTCGAGGGCGAGCGTCGCACTCGCGGGCAAATTCCACCCGCGCCCCCCGAAAACTATAGCCTCAGTTTTCGGGAGGCTCACCTTTAGGCCGAGCCTGGTGATCCGTTCAATCGCCAGCTCGGCCGCCACTTCCGCTCTCCGGGAGGTCTCCCGCTTGTCGCTCCCGCGCACAGCTACCATTGTGTCGTCCGCGTAGCAGACGACAAGCGTGCGCGGAAGCAGCTCCCCCCGGATTGCCCAATCGTACCCCAGATTCCATAGAAGTGGACCGAGCACGGAACCCTGGGGCACGCCACAGGCCATCACTCTCTCCCCCCGTTGCCCGTCCTTCTTTTCCCAGAGCACTACCCTCTCGGTTAGGTAGTGCTCAACAATCCGCCTCAAGTAGAGAGGCACTTCATGATATCGAAGTGCCTCACTGATCACCCCGTAGGGGAGTGTGCCAAACGCGTTTGCGATGTCTAGTGACACCGCGATGACACCCTCCCCCCTGCTCGACGCGTACTCACAGAAGTCCCTCAATGTCTTCAGCGCGTCGAGCGTGGACCGTCCTTCCCGGAACCCGAATTGTCTGTCCGAGACGTTCGGGCCGGCGGTCTCCATGTGCCGCAGGATCCGGGAGGCCAGGATGCGTTCAAACGCTTTCCCGGCCTCATCCAGCAGCACTATGGGGCGATAGGCGGAAGGGCAATCCGCCGGTCGACCCTCTTTACGGAGGAGGCATAGTCGCCCCTCCTTCCATACCCTAGGGAACTTTCCCTCTGTCAGGCAGTCATCCATGACCTGCCTGAGTCGGTCCCCTAGGTGTTTCAGGGCGACTGCAAGGACGCGACCAGGAACGCCGTCCGGGCCCGGGGCTTTTTTGCAGCCCCGGAGTCGGTGTATCACTCGATTGAACTCGTCGTCACCTATTGGTTGAACGACGAGTTCGGCCTCCGGTTCCCTTATGGGGTCGACCATCGACGGGGGAGAGATCAAGGGGGCTGGCGGAAATAGCCCCTCGACCACTCTCTGGAGAAGTTCGGGCTCCAGGGAGTCCATGGGGGGGGCGGTGCGCATTTTGTTACGCACCATCTTGTATGGCCGCCCCCATGGGTCCCTGTCCAGGGTGGCCAAGAACGACTCGTGAGCTTCGTCCTTGGCCTTGGCAATCGCCACCTGGAGGGCCTTCTTTGCCTCTTTGAGGGCCCTGTGGAACCCTTCTTCCTCTTCTTCAGTGTGCCGCCTGCGCCTACAGTGTTGGAAGGCGCGGCGGGCACTATTACTGGTGGTCCGCAGGGCCGCAATTTCTTCGGACCACCAGTACACGCTCTTACGGGCGAAACGGCGACCAACCCGAGGCATGGCCGCGTCGCACACATTCTGTAGTGCGACGCGGAACTGTGCCGCCCTTTCTTCAACTCCGAGAGTGTCGGGTGGGCCAGCACACCACTCCTTCTCCACCATAGCCGCCTCGCTCGCCATGTCCCTGTCCAGCTTGACCAGGGACCACTTCGGGAACTTCCGCCCCCTCCTGGCACTACCCGTGATGGGCGCCGGTGGAGCCCCCGCCTTGGAGACCATCATCCTGATGTACAGGTGGTCTGAGAGGGTCTCAACATCCTCCAGGACACGCCAATTCGTGACGCGTGCGGCTATGGCAGGGGTCGCGAACGTGACGTCCACGATTGACCCCCCCTGCCGCCGCACGCAGGTATTCGTGGTGCCCTGGTTTAGGACCACGAGTCCCGTTGCCGCAACCCAATCCTCCAGAGCCGTACCCCTATGATCCGTAATGGGGGAACCCCATGCCGAACTTTTGGCGTTGAGGTCCCCCAGGACCATAACCTGCCTCGGGGCAGCCCTCCGGACCACCCCCCCTAATATCCCCAGAAACGTGTCGAACTCCCGCAGCGGCCTATTGGGGGAGAAGTACGCGGCCACCAGCACCGTGTCGTTCCCCCATTTGGCCGCCACGAATCCTGGGCCACCCTCGATCCTTGATATGGGGGGGAGGTCCCCCATCGCCGGCACCACTATCGCCACTACTCCGTCGGTGTCCCCTGCCCAATTAGATTGGGGGGGGGATGAAGTAGGGCTCTGTTACCACCGTAACGCCAATTTTCCACTCCGCCATGGCCTGCATGAGCAGATCTTGAGCTCTGGCGGAGTGGTTGGCGTTTATCTGCAGGACGTCTAAATGCTGGTGTGCTGACATTTAGACGTCCATATTGTTGTCCTCTTGGTGCCGGCTGGCGGCTGTTTCGGCTGGAGGGGGCCGGATGGGGCGGGTGGGTCTCGGCCTCACCTCTCTTCCCTTTGTCTCCGGTGGGGAGCATTTCGGTCCCCTCATTACATGATTGGCTGGGAGGCCTGCATGGTGGCATACTGCGCACCGTACTTTTTCCTCCCAGCATTCGGCTGCTTTGTGCCCCTCTGCGCCGCACCGGTAGCACATCTGGCCCCGGTCCACCTTTGAGGGGCACAACTCGCGCGTGTGGCCGACACCCATGCATTTGTAGCACCGCATGGGTGCCGGTCCGACGGAGCTAATCCTGGCAGACGACCAGCCTACCATGATCTGACCGCGCTTGAGGAGGGCTTTTGCCACTCCCACCGGGCATTGCACGAGGGCCACCCCACTACCATCAAAGTATGTAGGGCGAATGCCCCCCACCTTAATTTGCGCCTCGGCGCATCCCCCCGTCTTGGCGACGGCAGCCGCCAGGGTCTCCCTTGTCGCCGACTCATCTAAGCCGGCGACTTTGATAGCGGCCATTTTCTCAGGGCGGCTTACATGGGCAACGTCGCCCACAAGAACCTGCAGCTTTTCTGCGAGGTTGTCCGCCGCCCTTCCTCTCTCTGCTCCAGGGACCTCGATAACTCGGCCCCCCGTCGCCGAGTTCCTGACCTTGACCCGCTGCAGGCCTATCTCCTCCAAGCTTATGCCATTAATGGCCTTGGACATGACCGCCTGCAGCGTGGTGTCGGTGGTAACGTCCTTCCGCATGGTGATTACCACCGCTGCCGTCTTGGGGACTTCTAGACCCTTCTGCTTGGGTGCCGCTTTCTTTTTGGGCGGCGGGGGGGGTGGGGGAGTGGCCGTAGCCTTCCCCTTTCCCTTCCTCTTCTTCTTTCCAGCTTCCTGGGTAGTCCATGCCTCGCCCGGGGGCACCGGTGCCGTCTCCGCTGCTGGAGCAGGCTTGGCTGCCGGGGCAGTCTTGGCCGCCAGGGCGGTGGTTTCCGGGGCCACCGGGGCCGCTTTTTTGGCAGCCCTTTTCGGCCTGCCATCCCCAAGCCTGGCCCTACTCTCGGGCTCGGAGGCAACTTCTCTCGTTGAGGCCGGTGTGGCCACCTTCTTTTTATCCGCCGCTAACGGGGGGCGAATTATTGGTGCTGGAGGAAGGCGACTGGCAATCTCCTCGATTCTAGCATTCAGCATGTTACCGAGGGAGACCGTCAAGTCGCGCTTCATGCTGTCCAGCAATTCCGCCAACTCCGCAGCGGCGGATTGTGTCGGCGGGGGGGTCCTATGGGCCGGAGTCTCACGCGCCGGCTGCGGGGCCGGGGCCTGGCGCTCTGAGAAGGCAATTCTCAGGGCCTTGAGTTCCGCTGTGCAGAGAGCGAGTTGCTCCCGCATCCTCTTGTTGTCCGCCTTTAGGATGCGGATCTCCTCGTTCTCTGACCTGGAGGCGTCAAGTTCCTCCATGGCATTTAGTATGGTGCGGCAGGCCCGGTTCATGGTGCCCCACACCTCACCCTTCAAGTTGCCCGACTTGCGGGCCCCCTCCATTATTTCGCATGCCGCCTGTTTGGTGGCCTCCACCGGGTCGGATGGGAGGAGAACCTCAGACGGGTGCGCCGACTTCTTTCCAATAGGGGAGGTATTTCTCCCACTCCCCTTTGTTCCCTTGGAGCGGAGCTCCGGGAAGTCCTTCCTATACGAGGAGGGGCCGGCGGCGTCATCTGTGTCGGGGCTGAGGTACGTCTCCGGACTTCGGAGCCTACCTCTTGCCGACGCCATCCCCGCGTAGGCCCCTTTGGGCTTGCCCCTCCGGGCTGTTCCAACCTTCGGCCCGTTATCAGGCCTTGCGTCATCCGCCTGGTCTACATGCCCCCTCTTCTTGGGCTGAGGAGCCATCTCAATGGCCTCTGTGAATTCTCCCTCCGAATCAGAGGAAGAATCCAAAAATCTTTCGTCCCACTTGCGGTGGGAACTTTCCCCCTCTTTAGACGTGGCCATTGTGGCCCCGCCAACGTCTCTACCAAAATTGGACCAAATCCGACCACCCCAGCCGAAGTTATCGCCCAAAACAGGGTTTGGCTAAAAAACGGTCAAGGGGGAGTCGGCTCGGAGAAATCCTATACAAATTTCAAAAAGCGCCTAAAAAACCAAATAGCAATCTGGTCCCTCAGGACACTTTTTGAAAAATTTTTTTGGCTGACTTCCCGTTAACGTAGCCAAAAACCAAAACTAACAAATAATAGGAGCTGAACTCCCCTATCCCCTGGCACTCCTACTGGGACCGTAGGGGTAAACCAGACCCCTGGTATTCACCCACGAACTTTCCCGACTTTTTTTGGCAAAATTTTTTCTCTAAATTTACCTAAAATAACTAAAAATCCGATTACTTCAAAACCCTAAGGAGAAAAGCAACCGGAACTAGCCTACACGAAATTTAAATATTGCAGCTATGTCCTAACCCAAAACGGAGTGTCGAACGATAACCGCAAAGCCGACTTTTTTTCGATTGAAAAAGGTAAACAAACCGTTTTTCAATCGAAAAATCCTAAGTTGTAACTTTTTTCTCCTTTTGATGATATTTTTGTCCGCAAACAACTCAGCGCCACAGCGTTTTCACAGCCGTGTGCGCCTCGTTAATCCGCAACTTACGATGTATTGAACTTCGCTGTAGCTCACATAGGCTGATCGCTAAGGCAGTTAATACATCGGGTCGGACCTCCAAAACTCGTCAACCTAACCTAACCTAACCTAACCTAACCTTTTTTTTTTTTTTTTTTTTTTTTTTTTTTTTTTTTTTTTTTTACGTGAGGAAATCCTTCATGGATACCTTTCGCCCTAGGGGGGGCGGAAGGTTATGCCAGACTCCTACTGGCTAAAACCTCACGGGGTTCCATCGAAAACGCCTTAATTGTCGGGACCGTGAGTTCGCTTTCGCATTCGTTCATGGACCCGACTCAGTGGCGTTGGCTTTTGCTTCAGCCAAGCCTTTTGCTTCTCGTCTTGTCTCTTTATTGAGAGGCGCGCGGAACCTCCACGCGCACCATCTCGAGGCTTATTCGATGGGCGGTGGCACCCCCTAGTGTCACCGCCCAAGCCTACTTTACGGGGGTCGTATATCTTGGAGGAACATCCTCCTTCTACGCCCAGCTCTCCTGCTGCGGATCGGGTTATCTGTTGTTATTTCCCTTTCTCTTTCCGCAGCTTCCTTCTGCATTAGAACCTCATGACAGAAGGCTTTAACGGCTTGCCAATTATCATCACTCCCGACCATAGCTTTGACTAGGGTTGGAAGTGACAAGTCCCCTCCTACTATACTTATGAGCACTTGCCTCTGGGTAATCCATGCCGGGCATTCCTCCACCGTATGTTGTGCCGTGTCCATGTCTTTGCCACAATGGTGACAAGCAGGATTCGGTTCCCTTCCAATACGACACAGGTACTTCGAGAAACAGCCGTGTCCCGAAAGCACCTGCGTCAATCTGAATGACATTGCCCCATGTTTCCTGGTAAGCCATTCGTGTAAAACTGGTCGAATTGCTTCGATGGCTCTTATGCCAGCGCTTGGTTGCGCTAGCCTCCTGAGCCACTCCTCCGTCAATGCCACATTAATTTCGGCGCGTTTGACTTGCACCTCTCTTAGGCCCGGTCTTTCTCCCTGTGCTATTTCATGCTCCCGCCAGAAGTGCACCTCTGCGAGACCCCTAGCGTCCAGGTCCCACGGGAGTGTGCCTGCCAGGACGCACGCCGCTTCGAAGGATATTGTGCGGTATCCCCGAATCACTCTTATCGCCATCACTTTCTGGGGTGCCCGCAGAATAGTGATATTCCGGCTGTTAAGAGTATCGGCCCACACTGGAGCGCCGTACATGGCCATGGAGCGCACGACTCCCATGTATAGTCTCCGACATCCCACCTTTGCACCCCTAATGTTGGGAAGTAGCCCTCCAAGAGCGGCCACCGTCTTCGTCAGTTTAGGCGCAAGCCTTTCAAAATGTTTGTTGAAGTCCCATCGGCTATCGAGTACGAGTCCTAGGTATTTCATCGTAGACTCAACGCCGATGTGGACTCCTCCCACTACGATATGTAAATCCGCTGGGGGCTTGTTCCGAGCCCCGTGGAAGCATACCGCTTTAGATTTATTCAGGGCTACCTCTAGTCCGAGAAGCCTTATACGGCGTACAACCTGAGCTACACTTGCGGTGGCAAGGATAGCTGCTTCCCTGTGTGAGCTGGCACTTGCAGTGATCAACGTGTCATCTGCATAACAGAACACACAGGACCCGTGCAAGACAGCTCCTCGCAGCACCCAATCGTATCCGATGTTCCACAGGAGCGGCCCGAGAACCGAGCCCTGTGGAACACCGCACGACATTCTATGTTGCCTCCATCCTTCTTGACCCTGAAACGTCACAACTCGTTCGTTTAAGTAATCCCCAATTATTCTGCAGAGGTATAGGGGCACCCGATGGTAGTTTAGTGCCTCCATTATGCAGCTCCAAGGCAAGGTGTTGAAAGCATTGGCTATGTCAAGAGACACTGCCAATAGCACCTTACCCCCAGATACTGCCTCCTCCGCCGCCGTCTTAATTCGTAATATTGCTCCGACCGTTGAGCGCCCCCTACGGAAACCGAACTGATTTTCGTTCAGATTCGGCCCAACGCAGTTCAGATGACCAGTTAGGCGACTGGCGATTATCCTCTCAAACAGCTTGCCCACTTCATCTAGAAGAACGATGGGGCGGTAAGCCGATGGAGAGTCCGCGGGACGTCCGTCTTTCTTTAATAGCACTAATCGGCCCGTCTTCCATAGTGCTGGAAAGCGTCCCTGCCGCAGGCAGGCATCAAAAAGGCCGCGGAGCCGAGTGCCCAAAGTGCCCATGGCCAGGACCCATGCTCGACCAGGAACTCCATCCGGACCTGGAGCTGTGTTTTTCGCTCTCAGTTTTAAAACTGCCATCCTCAGCTCAACCGAGTCCACCTCCGGCGCTTCAGAGTCTTCACCAATGACTTCCCTAGGCGGAGCCATGGTCGGCGGACGGTGTTCCTCTCCGTTAGGAAACAAAGCCGATACCACTACCCCCAAGAGCTGCGGTTCCAGGCTTTGCGTCAACGGTGGGGCCCACGGGCGGAGTTTACCCCTCACCAACTTGTAGGGTTGCCCCCAGGGGTCCCGGTTTAAATTCTCCAGCAATTCGTCTCGCGCTTGGATTTTGGCCTGAATAATGGCTATCTTCAAAGCCGATTTGGCCTCTTTGTACCGTGCATACAGTTGCACTACCCGCACCTCTTCACGGCGTCGTCTTCGCCGGTAGTTAGTATACTGGCGTCTTGCTATGACGCATGCTCCGCGCAGCTCAGCCAACTCTGCCGACCACCAGTACACCTGGCGCTTTGCTGGGTGGGGCCCAACCCTAGGCATGGCCGCATCACATACATGCGTCATCGCCTCGCGAAACCACTCTGCCTCTTGTTGGACCTCAACCTCTACCTCTACCTGATCACTCGGTGTTGGTATCCAGGCCTGTACTAGCGCAGCCTCCTCGAGTGCCTCCTGATCCAGGCGTTTAAGGGCCCATCGGGGCCTATCTCTATGTGATATAGCTCCAACCGGCCTGTTCGGGTTCAGAGAGGTGACCTCAAATCTGATGTAACAGTGGTCTGATAACGTCTCCACGCTTGCAAGGACCTCCCAGTCACGAATGCGACTTACCAGATTTGTATCTGCAAATGATACATCCACGATGGATGACCCCTGTGGTCGCACACATGTAGGCACTGACCCTCTATTGAGGATATTCAGGCCAGAGGTCAAAGCCCACTCTTCCAGCGTTTCTCCGCGCACATCAGTTACAGAGGACCCCCAAGCCGACGATTTGGCATTAAGATCCCCCAAGACAAGTACTGCGTGCGGGTCGCTTCGCCTTACCAGAGTCCCGACCTCCACGAGAAAACTCTCGAACTCAGCAAGACTCTTATTTGGCGAGAAATAGACCGCCACCACCATTATCCCTTTTACGAGTGCCGCAACAAACCCGCTTCCCTTCATTACCCTGCCAAAGGTTGTCCCCTTAGAGATGATTGCTACGAGCCCATCATTATCTCCAACCCAGTTATCTCTGGGTGGGACAAAGTACGGCTCGGATACCGCTGCTATGTCGATCAACCACTCCGCCATGCTCTGGACCATGAGATCCTGAGCTCTGGCGGAGTGGTTGAGGTTCACCTGTAGGAAGCGTAAGGCCATCCTATATGGTGTCCATACGATCCACCTCACCTCCTGCCTGTGATGGAGGACGGCTATGAGCTGTCGGCAACGGATCTGAGATGTTCCCAGCCCTGTTAGCCCTGTTCCTCCTAGACTTAGGAGGCGAGCATACTTTACTTCCGAGTCTATGTGCCGACGGCTTATTTGCCGCAGCGCACAGCGAACATTTAGGTGGAGCTGCGCAAGTGGACGACTTATGACCGACTTTCCCACATCTGTAGCATTCATCGCTTCTATCAGTATCAGCCGTACACTGGGCACGGACGTGCCCATTTTGAAGGCACCTGAAACACCTCATTGGCCTTGGCTGCAACATTTCGACTCGAGCTGAGACCCAGCCAACCAGCAGACGGCCTTCCTCTCGTATCTTTTTGGCAGCGGTTACCGGACAGCTCACCAATACCACCCCTGTGCCCTGATAAGAGCGTTTAATCTCCCCCACCTTTATCAAGTCCTTCGAGCAGTTCCCGCGCTGCGCAATTGCAGCGACAACATCTTCCTTGCTAACCGAATCATCCAACCCTAAGATTCGGAAATCTGCGCATTTAGTGGGTCTGTTTATCCTAGCCCATTCCTCACTTAAGGCCTCTTTTAACTTTTGAGCAAGAGAGTCTGCCTTTTCGCTGCTGGATTGCCCGGCGGCAATCTCTAGGATGCGTGCACCGGTGGCGGCCTTTCGGAATCGTACGCTGGCAATGCCGCAGCTGGTGAGATCCACCTTAGCCTTGGCCTCCTCCATCACTTTTCCATATGTCACACCCTTCTCCTTGGCTCCTGGCTGCAGCGTTATAACAACTGCTGCCGTCCGGGGAGGGCGCAGCTTCACTGGAGCTGGGTGACTCGGAGACTTGGTACCGACTACTTTTGCCGAGAGGTGCCCCGATTTGGGGGCTTCTGTTTTCGACTTTTGGCCTCTTTTTGTTACAACCGCCCAGCTTTGGCTCTCGGGTCCAGGCACTGGTGGCGTATCACGAGGCATGCTCTGAGAGCGCACTGGGATGATAGCACGCTCACTATTCTTCCTTTTATTTTTGTTTTTCCTACTCCTCTTTTCCGATTCGACTGCTTTCTGAGTCTCCTTGGTCTTTTCGGTAGTTGCCACTGCCGCCGGCCGAGCGTTTTCGCGCTTATCAGCGGCTAAAGGAGGGCGAAGCCGCTTTTCGGGAAGCAATCTCTCCTCCAATCCTTCAAATCTGGCGTTGATCATAGTGCCTACTTGAAGCATGATCATACACGCCAGCTCTTCTTGCTGGCTACTGTCTTTTTGAGACGAAGACTGCGCGATACTGGGCGCAGTGTGTCTCGTTCCCGCTGCAGGCAGATTTTCCATCCTCACAGGAGCCTCAGCTACTTTGGCTTTCACCTCATCTAATTCTCTGCGGAGTACCGCCATCTCAGCCCGCAAGCGAGCGTTATCGTCTTGGAGCTTCGCGGTCTCTTCTGAGACAGATCGCTCACGAAGCGCTTCTGCAGCCACCTTAATTGAGGCTGCTGCGTCCTTTAAGGCCCGTTGAAATGTGCCCTTGAGATTGCCGGATTTATTGGCCACATTGATTATGACATCAACGCTATCAAGCACTTGACGATTCAAATCTGTGGCAAGCTTGGCATCTCCTTCACCGCAGACAGGTGGGGCTACGATGCGCTTCGCCCTGCAGCTAGCCGCCTGAGCGGTTATCTCTTCCTCAGCCTTTCGTCGTTCCTCTTCACGCCTGAGAGCTTTAAGCTCTGACTGGGCTTTTGCAAGCCCTACGTACTTGCCCGTCGTTGGCGGGCGGCCTTTCCCTCTCTTAGCGGTTGGCGTTCTGGATGTAGACGGCACCATTACCTCACTGGACTCAGAATCTGACTCCGTTCCCTCATCATGCCGACGCTTACCGCGTACTACTCTTTTCTTCCACAGCTTGGAAGCAATGGGCTCAACTGAGCCACATTCACTTACTCTGGAGTCGGCCTCCGACCCCAGGCTAACGACCTCCATATGATCCTGAGAAATGCCTTCTTTCCCAGATCGATCAACTGGTGTCTCACCACTTGCCTTCTCGGCATCACTTTGCACAGACGCGCAATCCTTCTTCTCCTTATCATCTACATCACTTAACGTAAAAGAGCTATTAAAATATTTTGCCATTACTGATCCCACGAGTACGTGGGAAGGGTGGGTCGCCCCGGACAGTGCCCACTGTAACCGGGGAAGTCTAGCATAACCCGCTCAGAGGATCGACACTTCCCTGGCGGGGGACGCAGTAGCGACTGAAACTCCGTTCAGCCTTCCAGGCCTCACGCTGCGCCGCCGCTTACCCTCGGGTGATTTTTTATAGAGGTTGTCTTCCTCGCAGCCCGGGCGACCAAGCCAAGGCCTATCGGTCCCACTCAGATCGCGAAACATGACCACGACCATGTTGCGGGATTACGATTTTGGGGCGGTGGCAGGGAGGTAAACCCCCCACTGCCTGCCCGGCGGCAGGGTGAGTGCACGCCGGGCCCGACTCCCGGCTCCTCGTAGCCAAAAGGCTATCATACTCCTAGCAGACGGCTCCACGAGCACATCCCGACTCCATCCACTGCGCCCTCTGCTAGTCAGAGGGACGCGCGGAGAAGCCCCCCCCTAACAAACCCAATCCGCTAGTGAAGCGCCGACCCACCCAGAATCCCGCAAGGAAGCTGACCCATACAACCGACTCGCGGGAGACCGAGCAGGACGGCGCCGCACCAACAGTTCGGGAACCTCCCCATTCCCCCCCCCCCCCAGTGTTTGGTCCGCGCCGGTAAACCGGTAACTCCCATTTCTGGGAGCCGTTCCCCTATCCGCCACCCGGGGACGCGCCGCGTTGGGGTACACCTCCCCACCCACTGGGACAACTCAGCAGGTCCGCGGAACCTAACCTAACCTTTTTTTTTTTTTTTTTTTTTTTTTTTTTTTTTTTTTTTTTTTTTTTTTGACGCTGGGAAAAATGCTTTATGCATACCCTCCCGTCGGGGGACGGAAGGGTTATGTGGGACTCCCGGTACTCCCCACCGGTATACCCACTAAACGACCCAGCGGCACTCCAGCATCGTCTGTGTGGAGAAGGATTGGGAAACCGACAAAAGCCTTTACTTCCAATCCCCCGCCGACGACCGCCCGCCTTTACAGCGGGGCCCGCATACTCCTCCCAGCAGGGAGGGGCCCAGGAACGACCGCGAGTGCTCGGCCGTTCCCGCCTGACAGAGGTGGAGAATATGTGCAATGCGGGAGAAGGCGCCCCCGCGCCTGTCTCCCGCTATCCTCCCCCGGGAGGGGGAAGGCGATCGTCGTACAATCGCCTTCTTCTCCCACTTCTTCGCCTGCGGAGCGGTGCCGCGAGGGGATCATCCTCCCGCGTGCGCTCCGCCGCCTCCTTTTGAGACATCACGTCCTCACAAAAGGAGGCGACCGCTGTCCAGGCCCCTTCGCTTCCCAGCATGGAGTTGACCACATTGGGCAGCGAGAGGTCCGGCCCGACTATCGCCGCTAAGCCGCGACGCAGCTCGGACCACGCCGGGCACACTTCGAGGGTGTGCTGCGCAGTATCCTCCGTCGCACCACAATCATGGCACGACGGGCTCTCCTCCCTTCCTATCCGGTACAGGCATGATCCGAAGCAACCATGCCCGGACAACACCTGCACAAGACGGAAGGAGAGAAATCCGTGGGATCGCCCGTGCCATTCTTGCAATACTGGCCCGAGCGCGTCCAACGTTCGGCGGCCAAACGCGGCAGAGGCGAGGTCCTCCTTCCAATGGTGGACGATTGCGACCTTCGCCTCTCGCCGGACGGCCTCCCGCTCTTCCGGGGTGGGGTGCTCCCCGAGCGCCCTACGCCTTGCCGTCCACTCGTACACTCTGGCGAGTACCCACGCCTCCAGCTCCCAGGGTGGGGTACCGGCCAGAGCGCATGCCGCTGCAAAACCCACCGAGCGGTAGGCTCTCGTCACCCGCTGCGCGATGGCCCTTTGGGGCCTGCGGATAGCGGTCGCGTTCTCCCTCTTGTGGAGGCAGTCCGCCCAGATGGGTGCCCCGTAAAGGGCCATACTCTTAAGTATGCCGGCATACAACTGCCGGCATCGCGCTTTGGGCCCCCCCAGATTCGGGAGAAGCCACGCGAGCGCTGCCGCGGTCTTCAAAAGGCGCGTCGACAGCCCGCTGAAGTGCGGGCCGAAGCGCCACCTGCTGTCCAGAATGAGACCCAGATACTTCATCTGGGTCCTCACTCCGACCCTGACGCCCGCCACAACTATGTGGGCATCAGGAGGGATGCGATGCCGAGGCCCGTGGAAGAACACAGCCTCGGTCTTGTGCAGCGCAACCTTTAGTCCCAAACGGCGGATCCTGCCCGCGACCAAGGATCCGCCAGCCGATGCCAAACTGGCCGCCTCTCTGAAATCCCTCCCTCGGGCAGTGAGGAGAGTGTCATCCGCGTAGCAAATGACACTCGTGCCACGGAGGAGAGCTCCTCGCAAGAGCCAATCGAACCCGATGTTCCACAGGAGTGGCCCTAGAACGGACCCCTGTGGAACACCGGACTCCGCGCCGTACCGTCGAAGCTGGCCCTCTTTGTCTACAAGGAGGACCGCTCGTTCCTCCAAGTAGTTGGCCAGGAGGCTCCGCAGGTACTGAGGCACTCCATGGTAGCGAAGCGCCTCTAGTATTGTCGGGTGGGGGATAGAGTTGAAGGCGTTAGCTATGTCAAATGACACAGCCAAAACTCCGTCCCCTGCCTCCACGGCCTCCTGCACTTGGCCCTTGAGCCGGGACAGCGCGTCAACCGTCGAACGCCTTCTTCGGAAACCAAATTGGGCGTCCGACAGGTCCGGCCCTACCCTACTCAGGTGGCCCTTCAGCCGAGCAGCGACGACCCCCTCGAATAACTTTCCAGCCTCATCGAGCAGAACGATGGGCCGGTATGCCGAGGGGGAGTCCGCCGGGCATCCCTCCTTACGGAGAAGGCACAACTGCCCCTCCTTCCAGGGTTTCGGGAACCTTCCAGCCGCAAAACACGCGCCGAAGAGGTCCCGAAACCTATCCACCATTTGGGTTGCAGCTATGGCCACAACCCGTGCGGGGACGCCGTCCGGCCCGGGGGCCGTCTTCTTGCCGCGGAGACGGAGCGCCGCTACTCCAAATTCTACCTCCGTGATCGGAGGGATCTCGATCTCCGGCGGAACCGCCCCCCGCGGAGGGTCCATTAATGGTGGGGTGAAGTTGGTCCCGCGTGGAAATAGGGACCGAACCACTCCATCCAGCAATGCCGGCTCGAGAGACTCCGTCAGCGGGGGACCAGAGGGGCGCAGTTTGTTCCGCGCCGCCTTGTATGGTCTTCCGTACGGGTCCTTGTCGAGACCCTCCAGCATCTCAGCTCGCGCCGCGTCTTTGGCGGCGTTCATTGCCGAATTGAGGACCCTCTTTGCCTCTACATAAGAGGCGTAGAGAAGGTCCTCGTTTTCGGGGTCTCGCCGGCTGCGCCGTCGACTCCGCGTGTACTGCCGCCTTGCCACCACGCAGGCGGCCCGGAGCTCCGCTAGTTCCTCTGACCACCAATAGACGGCACGACGGGGACGCGGGCGGCGAGACCGAGGCATGCTGGAGTTGCATACCTCGGTCAAGGACTTTCGTAGTTGGACCGCTGCAGCGTCCACGTCCTGGACATTGATAGGAGGCGTGAGCCAGTCCTGGATGAACGCTGCCTCTCTGGCCGCTCCACGGTCCAGGTGAGTGAGAGCCCACCGTGGAAATTGAGATCGGCCCGAGCGGACCGCCACCCGGAGGCTCTGGGTGGAGATGTCGAACCGCACATATCGGTGGTCCGACAAGGTCTCCACCGTTTCCACCCGCCAGTCAACAACGCGGGCAGCAAGTGCGGGGGTGGCAAACGAGACATCGACCACCGACCCTCCCCGTTGCCGCACACACGTGTGGACTGCCCCTCTGTTTAGGAGGGACACGCCGGATGAGGCCGCCCAAAACTCGACGGCCCGTCCACGAACGTTGCAAGTGGCGGCCGGGTTGCCCCAAGCCACCGACTTTGCGTTCAGGTCGCCCAATACGACAACCTGGCGCGGCGCCGCCCTACCGACGACTGCGGTGAGGATTTCGAGAAAATTCTCGAAATCCTGAAGAGGGCGGTTCGGGGAGAAATAGACCCCCACCAGGGCTATATCTCCCCACGCGGCGGCAACGTATCCCGGCCCCCTCTCTAATAGTGATAGGGGAGGGGAGTCTGTGAAAGACCGCGACACCAATGCCACCAAGCTGTCCTGATCCCCCAGCCATCGGCCGGGGACCGAATACGGCTCGGCAACCACCGCCACGTCTACCAACCACTCAGCCATGGCCTGCATCAGCAGATCCTGTGCTGCTTTGCAGTGGTTGGTGTTCGCCTGGAGAATGCGATGTCCGGTCCTATACATCATTCGGACATCGCACCCTCCTCGTCAGCCACCGAGAACCCAGCTTCCGGGACAACGGCACTGGCGGTAGCGGCAGGTCGGGACGGCGCCTGCGCTTTGCCCTTCTTTGGGGGAGGATTGCAATTCCTCCCCTTCATTACGTGGCCCGCCGGGCGGCCACTGGCGGCGCACACCGCACAGTGCGGCGTGGCGGCCTTGCAGGAGATGGACCTGTGCCCCGCCTTGCCGCAGCGGTAACAACAGTCCGACCTGTCCACCTTGGACGGGCAGAGGGCCCGAGTGTGCCCGATTCCGAAGCACTTGTAGCAGCGCAGAGGCTGCCCCTCAAGCGCCCGGACTACACTCGAGCTAAACCCGACGGCAAGCCGTCCCTTGGCAAGGACGGCCTTGGCCGCGGCGACCGGGCACTCAAGGCGAATGGTGCCCATGCCACCGCGACCGGGCCTGATGTCCCGACACGTTACCGCTGCGATATCACAGCCCCCTATTGCTGCGACCGCTGCCACCACCTCCTCCTTGGTGACCGAATCATCCAGATTGGACACCTCCAAGGCGGCACACTTGACGGGCCTGACCACTTTGGCCGCGTCCGCAATGGCCTCTCGCAATTTATTTGCGAAGAAGTCCGCGTTGGCGCCACCCTGGGCCCCCGGGAACTCGAAGATTCGAGCTCCGGTTTGGGTCTGGCGGCACGCGACTGCCCCGATTCCCAATGTTGTGGGATCGACGTTGGTACGAGCCCGCTTGAGAACGGACTCGTACGTCTCACCCCGCTCCGCAGCCTCCGCGGTGAGCGTCACCACGACGGCCGCTGTCTTGGGAGAGACCAGTGGCTTCCTTTTACCGGCTAGGGCCTTTTTGGCTGCAGAGGCAGCGGCAGCGGGACTGGGGGTCGACTTTTTTCCCTTCCCCTTCCCCTTTCCCTTGCCGGTCGCCTGGGACGGGCAGGTAGGGGAGGTTGGGGAGGCAGGGGCGGCGACCGTTTTCGCCTTCTTTTTGGCCTTGCCCTTCCCCTTCTTGACCACTTCCGTCCACGGCTGGTTGGACTGAGTGGTGGAAGGGAGCATTGCGTCCTTCTTCTGGGAGGATGGCCCCGGCTCGCACGGCCTGTTGTCCGCCGCGAGAGGCGGTCGGAGGCGTTTCTCCGGCAAGAGCCTGTCCTCTATGCCGGCAAGGCAGGCTCTCGTGAAGGCCCTTTCCTCCATCACTACCTTGCGGATAACATCCTCAAGGTTGGAGGAGGAGAGACCTTCGGGCGCAGGTCTCGGCTCAGCTTGAGCTGGCCTAGCCGTGAGCTCAGCCAGCTTCTTATGCAGCTGGCTGACCTCCGACTGCAGACGATCTACCTTCGCCTGCAGTTGCCGCGTCTCGTCGGTCGCTGTGCGCTGCACCAGCTCCCGGACAATGCCGCTCATGCTGGCGGCCCTGCATTTAAGGGACTTTTGGAAAGTCCCTTTAAGACTGGAGGACTTAGAGGCGACCTCCTTTATCCCCTCTTCGTCCTCTCGCGCCATCCGCTCCAGCTCGGCCAGCGAGTAGTCCGCGTACAAGACGCTGGATGCGCCGTACCCAGTCTTGGCCCGGGCGGTGCGCGCCTTCTGCTCTTTAGCGGCGACCCTCTCCTCTAGATCTTTCTGGAGTTGCTCCCGCCGAGCCAAATCCAACTGCCGTTGGGCAACCGCCAGACCCACGTCGTGGGTGTCCACCACTGTCGAAGATGAAGTCGGCTTTTTGGCCTTCAACTTCTTCGACTTGGTGCTCCCCGCCGAGTCCGAGGAGCCTTCATTCCTATCCTTTAAAAAGGCCCGCTTGCGCTTTTGAAGGCGATCTTCGACCTCCATCGCCGAACTCGCGTCCGACTCAAGCGCATTGTAGTCGGAGTCCGACCTACAGTACAAGCTAGCCGCAGATGGTGCGCGGCTAGCTTCTGATGCCGAAATGGCATCGTCAGCAGGGCCCTGAGAAGGGCCTTTTGGTGGGCCCTTAGAAGGGCCTTTTGGACCGCTCTGAGAAGGGCGTTTTTTAAATTTGCCCTTCGCATCACGCAATGGACGCATCGCCACGTCAGACGTAAGCGTCCTACCGTCGTGGCTATGCGCAGATGCGTATAGTACCTCCTCCTCACTCCCTATCGTCGTCTTACTTAACCTAGAGTTTTCATAAAAATTTTCCATAACAAATCCCACGAGTACGTGGGAAGGGTGGGTCGCCCCGGACAGTGCCCACTGTAACCGGGGAAGTCTGGCGTAACCCGCTCAGGGGAGCGACACTTCCCTGGCGGGGGACGCAGTAAAGACTGAAACTCCGTTCAGCCTTCCAGACCTCACGCTGCGCCGCCGCTTATCTTCGGGTGATTTTTTATAGAGGTTGTCTTCCTCGTAGCCCGGGCGACCAAGCCAAGGCCTATCGGTCCCGCTCAGATCGTGAAACATGACCACGACCATGTTGCGGGGTTACGATTTTGGGGCGGTGGCAGGGAAGTAGACTCCCACTGCCTGCCCGGTGGCAGGGTGAGTGCACGCCAGACCCGGCTCCCGACTCCTCCTAGCCTAAAAAGGCTCTCCTCTCTTGTAGGCACCTGGCCTACAAAGGGACGGCTCCACCAGCCCATCCCGTCCTACCTACCCAATCCTAACCCACCGACAGAGTGCCGGCGCCTGGTGGTTTCTGTTACGTCTATTTCTGATGGAAATAGACCAATAACGGGCAGCAACCGCGAGAAGGAACGACCCCACCAGACTTGCCTTGAGGATCTACACGACCTGCGCTCTCCCTCAAAGCCATTCGCCTCATTACTCGCTCCCAGAGCCGAGTAATGAAGGCCTAGATTTATCCAATACAAGCGACCGAAGCCGCAAGCTAGGCATAGCAACTACTAATGGATAAACCCAGACCCGCCCAACCTAACCTAACCTAACCTAACCTTTTTTTTTTTTTTTTTTTTTTGACGCTGGGAAAAATGCTTTATGCATACCCCCCCGTCGGGGGACGGAAGGGTTATGTGGGACTCCCGGCGGTGCTCCCCACCGGTATACCCACTAAACGACCCAGCGGCACTCCCGCATCGCCTATATGGAGGGGAACTGGGAATCCGGCACAGCCTTTCCATCCAGCCCCCCGCCGACGACCGCCCGCCTTTACGGCGAGCCTTTCACCCCCCTCCCCACCCTGGGAGAGGGGCCCGAGAATAACCGCGAGTGCTCGCGGTCATTCCCACCCGGCGGAAGTGGAGGATACGTGCAATGCGGGAGAAGACGCCCCCGCGCCTGTCTCCCGCTATCCTCCACCAGGAGGGGGAAGACGATTGTCGTGCAATCGCCTTCTCCGACCCGTTCGTCGCCTGCGGAGTGGCGCTGCGAGAGGGTCTTCCTCCCGCGCCCGCTCCGCCGCCTCCTTTTGCGAAATTACTTCCTCGCAAAAGGAGGCCACCGCAGCCCAGGACTCCTCGCTTCCCAGCATGGCTAAAACCACGCTGGGCAGCGAGAGGTCCTGCCCGACCACCGCCATCAATTGGCGGCGCGGCCCAGACCACGACGCACACACCTCCAGGGTGTGCTGCGCCGTGTCCACCGCCGCGCCACAATCGTGGCAGGCCGGGGTCTCCTCTCTTCCGATCCGGTGCAGGCACGATCCGAAGACGCCATGCCCGGATAGCACCTGCACCAGACGGAAAGAAAGGAAACCGTGGGACCGCCCGAGCCAGTCCTTCAGGACTGGCCCGAGCGCGTCCAACGTTCTGCGGCCAAAGGCTGCGGTGGCGAGGGCCTCCGTCCAATGTTGGACGGTTGCGTCCCTCGCCTCTCTGCGGATGGCCTCCCGCTCTTCTGGGGCAGGGCACTCCCCGAGCGCCCTGCGCCCCGCCGTCCACTCGTACACTCTGGCGAGCACCCCCGCCTCGAGTTCCCAAGGCGGGGTGCCGGCCAGAGCGCACGCTGCCGCAAAGCCCACCGAGCGGTAGGCTCTCGCCACCCGCAGTGCAATGGCCCTTTGGGGCCTGCGGATGGCGGTCGCATTCTCCCTCCTGTGGAGGGAGTCCGCCCAGATGGGGGCCCCGTAAAGGGCCATGCTCTTCAAGATGCCGGCATACAAATGCCGGCATCTCGCCTTCGGCCCTCCCAGGTTTGGGAGGAGCCACGAGAGGGCGTTCGCCGCCTTCAGCAGGCGCGCTGACAACCCGCTGAAGTGCGGGCCGAAGCGCCACCTGCTGTCCAGGGTGAGGCCCAGATATTTCATCTGGGTCCTCACCCCGATCCTGACGCCCTCCACGACGATGTGGGCGTCAGGAGGGATGCGCTGCCGAGGCCCGTGGAAGAACACGGCCTCGGTCTTGTGCAGCGCAACCCCCAACCCGAGGCGGCGGATCCTTCCCGCGACCAAGGATCCGCCAGCCGAGGCCAAACTGGCCGCCTCCTTAAAATCCCTCCCCCGGGCAGTGAGGAGAGTGTCATCCGCGTAGCAGATGACACTCGTGCCCGGGAGGAGGGATCCCCGCAGGAGCCAGTCGAAGCCGATGTTCCACAGGAGTGGTCCTAGGACCGACCCCTGTGGAACACCAGACTCCGCGCCGTACCTCCGGACTTGGCCAGCCTTGTCTACGAGGAGGACCGCTCGGTCCTCCAAGTAGCTGGCCAAGAGGGCCCGCAAGTATGAAGGCACTCCGTGGTACCGGAGTGCCTCCAAGATCGTGGAGTGGGGGACGGAATTGAACGCGTTGGCTATGTCAAATGACACAGCCAACACTCCGTCCCCAGACTCCACGGCCTCCCTCACCTGGCCCTTCAGCCGGGCCAGCGCGTCCACTGTCGAACGCCCAACTCGGAAACCGAATTGGGCGTCCGACAGGTTCGGCCCAACCCCCTGCAGGAGGCCATTCAGCCGACTGGCGACGATCCCCTCGAACAGTTTACCGACCTCATCGAGCAGAACGATGGGTCGGTATGCCGAGGGGGAGTCTGCCGGTCGTCCCTCCTTACGGAGGAGGCACAGTTGCCCCTCCTTCCAGGTTTTCGGGAACCTCCCAGCCGTGAAACACGCGCTGAAGAGGTCCCGAAACCTGTCCGCCATTTGGGTGGCCGCAATGGCCACCACCCTTGCGGGGACGCCGTCCGGCCCGGGGGCGGTTTTCTTGGCGCGGAGGCGAAGCGTCGCCGCGCCAAACTCCGCCCCCGTGACCGGAGGGACCTCCTCCGCCGGCGGAGCCGCCTCCCGCGGGGGGTCCATCACTGGAGGGGTGAAGTTGGTCCCTGTTGGAAACAAGGACCGAACCACCCCATCCAGCAACGCCGGCTCGAGGGTCTCTGCTAGCGGGGGACCGAAGGGGCGCAGTTTATTCCGCGCCGCCTTATACGGTCTCCCGTACGGGTCTCTGTCGAGACCCTCTAGCATTTCGGCCCTCGCCGCGTCGTCGGCGGCGAACATAGCCGCCTTGAGGACCTTCTTTGCCTCTACGTACGAGGCGTAGAGAAGGTCCTCGTTCGACGCGTCCCGCACGTTCCGCCGTCGACTCCGCGTGTAGGCCCTCCTGGCCACCACGCAGGCGGCCCGGAGCCCCGCCAGCTCCTCCGACCACCAATAGACGGCGCGTCGGGGAGGTGGGCGGCGAGACCGAGGCATGCTGGAGTTGCACACCTCGGTCAGGGACTCCCGCAGTCGGACCGCCGAGGCGTCGACGTCCAGGACATTGACAGGAGGCGTGAGCCAGTCCTGGACGAACGCCGCCTCCTTGGCCGCCCCTCGGTCCAGGTGGATCTGAGCCCACCGTGGAAAGGGGGACTGGCCCGAGCGGGCCATCCCCCTGGGGCTCTTGGTGGAGACGATGTCGAACCGCACGTATCGGTGGTCCGACAAGGTCTCCACCGTTTCCACCCGCCAGCCGACGACGCGGGCGGCAAGTGCGGGGGTGGCGAACGACACGTCCACCACCGTCCCTCCCCGTTGCCGCACACACGTGTGGGCCGTCCCTCTATTTAGGAGGGACACGCCCGACGAGGCCGCCCAAAATTCGACGGCCCGCCCGCGGACGTTGCAAGAGGCGGCCCGGTTGCCCCAGGCCGCCGACTTGGCGTTCAGGTCGCCCAATACGGCGACCTGGCGCGGCGCCGCCCTACCGACTACTGCGGTCAGGACTTCGAGAAAATCCTCGAAGTCCTGTAAAGGGCGGTTAGGGGAGAAATAGACCCCCACCAGGGCTATTTCTCCCCACGCGGCGGCCACGTATCCCGGTCCCCTCTCTAAGAGCGAGAGGGGAGGGGAGTCCGTGGAAGACCGCGACACCAACGCCACCGAGCCGTCCCGATCACCCAGCCAACGGCCAGGGACAGAGTATGGCTCGGCGACCACCGCAACGTCTACTAACCACTCAGCCAGGGCCTGCATCAGCAGGTCCTGGGCTGCTTTACAGTGGTTAGTATTCGCCTGTAGGATGCGATGTCCGGACCTATCCATCATTCGGCCATCGCACCCCCCTCGTCGGCCACCGAGGTCCCAGCCTCAGGGACGACGGTGGTAGCGGCAGGCTGGGACGGCGCCTGCGCTTTGCCCTTCTTTGGGGGAGGATTGCAGTTCCTCCCCCTCATCACGTGGTCCGCCGGGCGGCCACTGGCGGCGCACACCGCGCAGTGCGGCTTGGCGGCCGTGCAGGAGGCGGACATGTGCCCCTCCTTACCGCAGCGGTAACAGGCGTCCGACCTGTCCACCTTGGACGGACAGAGGGCCCGTGTGTGGCCGATTCCGAAGCACTTGTAGCAGCGCAAAGGCTGCTCACCAAGTGCTCGGACCACACACGACCCAAACCCGACGGCAAGCCGTCCCTTGGCAAGGACGGCCTTAGCTGCGGTGACCGGGCACTCCAGGCGGATTGTGCCCATGCCGCCGCGGCCGGGCCTGATAGCCCGACCCTGTATCGCTGCGGTGTTGCAGCCCCCTACTGCTGCGAGCGCCGCCACGACCTCCTCTTTGGTGACCGAATCGTCCAGATTGGTCACCTCGAGGGCCGCCGACTTGACGGGCCTTACCACCTTGGCCGCGTCCGCGATGACCTCTTGCAACTTCGTTGCGAAGAGGTCAGCGTTGGTGCCGCCCTGGGCCCCCGGGAACTCGAAAATACGAGCCCCGGCTTGGGTCTGGCGGCACGTGATGGCGCCGATTCCCAACTTGGTGGGATCGGCGTTGGTACGAGCCCGTTTCAGCACGGACTCGTACGTCTCACCACGCTCCGCAGCCTCCGCGGTGAGCGTCACCACGACGGCCGCGGTTTTGGGAGAAACTAGGGGTTTTCTCCCACCGGCAGGGGCCCTTTTAGCTGCCGGAGCAGCGGTGGCGGGCTTAGGGGCCGACTTTTGCCCCTTCCCCTTCCCCTTCCCCTTGCCGGTCGTCTGGGACAGGCAGGGAGGGGAGATGTTGGCTGGGGAGGCAGGGGCGGCGGCCGCTCTCGCCTTCTTGGCCTTGCCCTTCCCCTTTTTGACCACCTTCGTCCACGGCTGGGTGGACGGGGTGGTGGAAGGGAGAAGGGCGTCCTCCCTTTGGGAGGATGGCCCAGGCTCGCACGGCCTCTTGTCCGCCGCGAGGGGCGGTCGGAGGCGCTTTTCGGGCAAGAGCCTATCCTCGATGCCAGCGAGGCAGGCTCTCGTAAATGCCCTTTCCTCCATCACAACCTTGCGGATGACATCCTCAAGGTTGGAAGAGGAGGAAGGGCCCTCCACCGCAGGTCTCGGCTCAGCTTGGGTTGGCTGGGCCGTGACCTCAGCCAGCTTCTTATGCAGCTGGCTGACCTCCGACTGCAGGCGATCTATCTTCGCCTGCAGTTGCCGCGTCTCGTCGGTGGCTGTGCGTTGCACCAGCTCCCGGACGATGCCACCCATGCTGGCGGCCCTACATTTAAGGGACTTTTGGAAAGTCCCTTTTAGATTGGAGGACTTAGAGGCGACCACCCTGATCTCCTCTTCGTCCTCCTGCGCCATGCGCTCCAGCTCGGCCAGCGAGTGGTCCGCGTATAAGACGCTAGACGCACCGTACCCGGACTTAGCCCGGGCGGCCTGCGCCTGCATCTCCTTCGCGGCGACCCTCTCTTCCAGGTCTTCCTGGAGCTGAGCCCTTCGTGCGAGGTCCAACTGACGTTGGGCGTCCGCCAGACCCACGTCGTGGGTGTCCGCCACAGTCGAAGGCTTTTTGGCCTTCGCCTTCTTTTTTGGCTTAGCACTCCTCGTGGAGTCCGAGGAGCCTTCGCCGCCGTCCTTCAGGAAGGATCGCTTCCGCTTTTGTCGACTTTCGGCTTCCATCGCCGAACTTCCGTCCGACTCTGGAACGAGCGACTCGTTGTCGGAGTCCGACAACACGTCGACCGACAGTCTGCGGAACATGCTACCCGGTGATGGGCGGCAAACCTCCGACGCCATACTGGCATCGCCGGCGTGGCCCTGAGAAGGGCCTTTGGTTTGGCCCTGAGAAGGGCCTTTGGTTTGGCCCTGAGAAGGGCCTTTGGTTTGGCCCTGAGAAGGGCCTTCTGGTTGGCCCTGAGAAGGGCCTTTTGGTTGGCCCTGAGAAGGGCCTTTTGGTTGGCCCTGAGAAGGGCCTTTTGGTTGGCCCTGATAAGGGCCTTTTAAGAACCGCCCGGAGGCGTCCCGCGATGGTAGCTTTGGCATAGCCGCCGCAAGTGTTGAAGAGTCCGCAAAAAAGTCTTCAACGCACAGTGCACTTTCGCCGATCACTGGCCTGCCACTCCGTTACGGTGACAGGACCAGGTCGTTGCCCGGGGAACGCTACGTGGAAGCAAGCACTGTGGGGGGTCCCCCAACCTAACCTAACCTAACCTAACCTAACCTAACCTAACCTAACCTTTTTTTTTTTTTTTTTTTTTTTTTTTTTTTTTTTTTTTTTTGTTGACGAGGGGGAAATCTGCAACCAGATACCCTACTGCATAGAGGGTACAGTAGGGTTATGTGAGGTTCACGGACTCGTGTACTCACTAAAACCCCCCCGGTGGCCATCCTCGACGCATGTTGGGGGGCTCCGGGATCTCCAAGGGAACGCACCGGTGCCCACCTCGCGCTGTGCCTTTGCACGTCCAGGGGGAGGCTATCTAGCCACCCCCGAACACCACGGTGTTGACAGCAGCACATTGCCGCCGCCCTCCCGGGGCCCGTTTAACGGACGGCCGAAGCCCTCACTCCGACCACCCACGGACCCGAAAGTTCCCCTGCCTGGCAGGAGATACCACACAAAAGCCCCTTATGGGGCAGGCGCAGCGGGGCGGCCACTGCCGCCTCGCCGTCGCCTCCTTCTCCGAGCGGGATCAGACCTCTCGCGATCTCGCTCGGCGGCCTCTTTCCGAACCATAACGGTCTCACAGAAAGAGGCCACCGCCTTCCACGCCATCTCATCTACCAGCATATACTCTAATACGCCTGGTAGAGAGAGGTCCTGCCCGATCCTGGCGATCAGGGTCCGCCGCTCCTCACACCACGCCGAGCATTCCTCAAGCGTGTGCTGGGCGGAATCCCGATCCCTCCCACAATGGTGGCATTGCGGTGTCGGTTCGCGTCCGATCCTATTCAGGTACTCACCGAAGCACCCGTGCCCGGTGAGTACCTGAGTAAGTCGATAGGTGACGTTACCCTTTTCCCTCCCCAGCCAAGCTTCGAAGCTCGGCACAATCGCGCCGACGGCGCGTTGGCGCATGTTCCACGGCTCCTCGAGCCGCTCGCGCCACATCCCGAGCGCACGTCGGCGCTCTTGCCTCCGCACTTCAGCCGGCGCGACTCCGCTCCCATCATCCCGGTGGAGGCGCACGTACACACGTGCGTCCATCTCCGCCAAGATGTCGAAGGGCGGGAACCGCGCCAGGAGAGTTGCTGCCTCGAAAGATATCGTCCGATATCCTCGTGCGATCCGGATGGCGACAATACGCTGCAGGCTATAGAATATAGTCCTGCTGCGTCGGAGCGCCAGTCGCTCCCACCAGACGGGCGCTCCGTAGAGTGCCATCGACCGCACGACTCCGGCGTAGAGGCGGCGAACTCCCTCCCTAGGTCCCCCGAGATTAGGCAGCAGTCTGTGCAGAGCACCCACCACCTTCTGGATCCGGGGGACGGAACGACTGAAGTGTTCCTCGAAACCCCAGCGACTATCCAGGATGAGGCCCAGGTACTTCAGGTACCGCCCCACTTGGATGTCAACGTCACCCACACGAACCGACAAGCTGGGTGGTTCCCTTCCCCTAGGGAACTTGTGGAACCACAGCGCCTCGGTCTTGTGCGGCGCTGTGTGCAGACCCAGCTCGTGGACCTTGTTCACGACACAAGCCACCCCAAGCTCGGCGAGCTCCTTGGTCCCGTCGAAGGAGTCCCCGTTGGCTAACACAAGAGTGTCATCCGCGTAGCAGACGACGTGCACGCCGACGGGGAGATCGACACGCAAGACCGCGTCGTATGCGAGGTTCCACAGAAGCGGGCCCAATACAGAACCCTGCGGAACCCCGCAACTGACATCCCTCTCATGCAAGGTACCGTCCCTGCCCACGTACTGCACACATCTGTGCTGCAAGTAGGCGCCGACTATGCGCTGCAGGTAGGGCGGCACTCCGTGAACCTAACCTAACCTAACCTAACCTAACCTAACCTAACCTAACCTTTTTTTTTTTTTTTTTTTTTTTTTTTTTTTTTTTTTTTTTTTTTTTTTTTTTTGACGCTGGGAAAAATGCTTTATGCATACCCTCCCGTCGGGGGACGGCAGGGTTATGTGGGACTCCCGGCGGTGCTCCCCACCGGTATACCCACTAAACGACCCAGCGGCACTCCCGCATCGCCTATATGGAGGGGAACTGGGAATCCGGCACAGCCTTTCCATCCAGCCCCCCGCCGACGACCGCCCGCCTTTACGGCGAGCCCTTCACCCCCCTCCCCACCCTGGGAGAGGGGCCCGAGAATAACCGCGAGTGCTCGCGGTCATTCCCACCCGGCGGAAGTGGAGGATGCGTGGAATGCGGGAGAAGACGCCCCCGCGCCTGTCTCCCGCTATCCTCCACCAGGAGGGGGAAGACGATTGTCGTGCAATCGCCTTCTCCGACCCGTTCGTCGCCTGCGGAGTGGCGCCGCGAGAGGGTCTTCCTCCCGCGCCCGCTCCGCCGCCTCCTTTTGCGAAATTACTTCCTCGCAAAATGAGGCCACCGCAGCCCAGGACTCCTCGCTTCCCAGCATGGCTAAAACCACGCTGGGCAGCGAGAGGTCCTGCCCGACCACCGCCATCAATTGGCGGCGCGGCCCAGACCACGACGCACACACCTCCAGGGTGTGCTGCGCCGTGTCCACCGCCGCGCCACAATCGTGGCAGGCCGGGGTCTCCTCTCTTCCGATCCGGTACAGGCACGATCCGAAGACGCCATGCCCGGATAGCACCTGCACCAGACGGAAAGAAAGGAAACCGTGGGACCGCCCGAGCCATTCCTGCAGGACTGGCCCGAGCGCGTCCAACGTTCTGCGGCCAAAGGCTGCGGTGGCGAGGGCCTCCGTCCAATGTTGGACGGTTGCGTCCCTCGCCTCTCTGCGGACGGCCTCCCGCTCTTCTGGGGCAGGGCACTCCCCGAGCGCCCTGCGCCCCGCCGTCCACTCGTACACTCTGGCGAGCACCCCCGCCTCGAGTTCCCAAGGCGGGGTGCCGGCCAGAGCGCACGCTGCCGCAAAGCCCACCGAGCGGTAGGCTCTCGCCACCCGCAGTGCAATGGCCCTTTGGGGCCTGCGGATGGCGGTCGCATTCTCCCTCCTGTGGAGGGAGTCCGCCCAGATGGGGGCCCCGTAAAGGGCCATGCTCTTCAAGATGCCGGCATACAAATGCCGGCATCTCGCCTTCGGCCCTCCCAGGTTTGGGAGGAGCCACGAGAGGGCGTTCGCCGCCTTCAGCAGGCGCGCTGACAACCCGCTGAAGTGCGGGCCGAAGCGCCACCTGCTGTCCAGGGTGAGGCCCAGATATTTCATCTGGGTCCTCACCCCGATCCTGACGCCCTCCACGACGATGTGGGCGTCAGGAGGGATGCGCTGCCGAGGCCCGTGGAAGAACACGGCCTCGGTCTTGTGCAGCGCAACCCCCAACCCGAGGCGGCGGATCCTTCCCGCGACCAAGGATCCGCCAGCCGAAACTGGCCGCCTCCCTAAAATCCCTCCCCCGGGCAGTGAGGAGAGTGTCATCCGCGTAGCAGATGACACTCGTGCCCGGGAGGAGGGATCCCCGCAGGAGCCAGTCGAAGCCGATGTTCCACAGGAGTGGTCCTAGGACCGACCCCTGTGGAACACCAGACTCCGCGCCGTACCTTCGGACTTGGCCAGCCTTGTCTACGAGGAGGACCGCTCGGTCCTCCAAGTAGCTGGCCAAGAGGGCCCGCAAGTATGAAGGCACTCCGTGGTACCGGAGTGCATCCAAGATCGTGGAGTGGGGGACGGAATTGAACGCGTTGGCTATGTCAAATGACACAGCCAACACTCCGTCCCCAGACTCCACGGCCTCCCTCACCTGGCCCTTCAGCCGGGCCAGCGCGTCCACTGTCGAACGTCCAACTCGGAAACCGAATTGGGCGTCCGACAGGTTCGGCCCAACCCCCCGCAGGAGGCCATTCAGCCGACCGGCGACGATCCCCTCGAACAGTTTACCGACCTCATCGAGCAGAACGATGGGTCGGTATGCCGAGGGGGAGTCTGCCGGTCGTCCCTCCTTATGGAGGAGGCACAGTTGCCCCTCCTTCCAGGTTTTCGGGAACCTCCCAGCCGTGAAACACGCGCTGAAGAGGTCCCGGAACCTGTCCGCCATTTGGGTGGCCGCAATGGCCACCACCCTTGCGGGGACGCCGTCCGGCCCGGGGGCGGTTTTCTTGGCGCGGAGGCGAAGCGTTGCCGCGCCAAACTCCGCCCCCGTGACCGGAGGGACCTCCTCCGCCGGCGGAGCCGCCTCCCGCGGGGGGTCCATCACTGGAGGGGTGAAGTTGGTCCTTGTTGGAAACAAGGACCGAACCACCCCATCCAGCAACGCCGGCTCGAGGGTCTCTGCTAGCGGGGGACCGAAGGGGCGCAGTTTATTCCGCGCCGCCTTATACGGTCTCCCGTACGGGTCTCTGTCGAGACCCTCTAGCATTTCGGCCCTCGCCGCGTCGTCGGCGGCGAACATGGCCGCCTTGAGGACCTTCTTTGCCTCTACGTACGAGGCGTAGAGAAGGTCCTCGTTCGACGCGTCCCGCACGCTCCGCCGTCGACTCCGCGTGTAGGCCCTCCTGGCCACCACGCAGGCGGCCCGGAGCCCCGCCAGCTCCTCCGACCACCAATAGACGGCGCGTCGGGGAGGTGGGCGGCGAGACCGAGGCATGCTGGAGTTGCACACCTCGGTCAGGGACTCCCGCAGTCGGACCGCCGAGGCGTCGACGTCCAGGACATTGACAGGAGGCGTGAGCCAGTCCTGGACGAACGCCGCCTCCTTGGCCGCCCCTCGGTCCAGGTGGATCTGAGCCCACCGTGGAAAGGGGGACTGGCCCGAGCGGGCCATCCCCCGGGGGCTCTGGGTGGAGACGATGTCGAACCGCACGTATCGGTGGTCCGACAAGGTCTCCACCGTTTCCACCCGCCAGCCGACGACGCGGGCGGCAAGTGCGGGGGTGGCGAACGACACGTCCACCACCGTCCCTCCCCGTTGCCGCACACACGTGTGGGCCGTCCCTCTATTTAGGAGGGACACGCCCGACGAGGCCGCCCAAAATTCGACGGCCCGCCCGCGGACGTTGCAAGAGGCGGCCCGGTTGCCCCAGGCCGCCGACTTGGCGTTCAGGTCGCCCAATACGGCGACCTGGCGCGGCGCCGCCCTACCGATTACTGCGGTCAGGACTTCGAGAAAATCCTCGAAGTCCTGTAAAGGGCGGTTAGGGGAGAAATAGACCCCCACCAGGGCTATTTCTCCCCACGCGGCGGCCACGTATCCCGGTCCCCTCTCTAAGAGCGAGAGGGGAGGGGAGTCCGTGGAAGACCGCGACACCAACGCCACCGAGCCGTCCCGATCACCCAGCCAACGGCCAGGGACAGAGTACGGCTCGGCGACTACCGCAACGTCTACTAACCACTCAGCCAGGGCCTGCATCAGCAGGTCCTGGGCTGCTTTACAGTGGTTAGTATTCGCCTGTAGGATGCGATGTCCGGACCTATCCATCATTCGGCCATCGCACCCCCCTCGTCGGCCACCGAGGTCCCAGCCTCAGGGACGACGGTGGTAGCGGCAGGCTGGGACGGCGCCTGCGCTTTGCCCTTCTTTGGGGGAGGATTGCAGTTCCTCCCCCTCATCACGTGGTCCGCCGGGCGGCCACTGGCGGCGCACACCGCGCAGTGCGGCTTGGCGACCGTGCAGGAGGCGGACATGTGCCCCTCCTTACCGCAGCGGTAACAGGCGTCCGACCTGTCCACCTTGGACGGACAGAGGGCCCGTGTGTGGCCGATTCCGAAGCACTTGTAGCAGCGCAAAGGCTGCTCACCAAGTGCTCGGACCACACACGACCCAAACCCGACGGCAAGCCGTCCCTTGGCAAGGACGGCCTTAGCTGCGGTGACCGGGCACTCCAGGCGGATTGTGCCCATGCCGCCGCGGCCGGGCCTGATAGCCCGACCCTGTACCGCTGCGGTGTTGCAGCCCCCTATTGCTGCGAGCGCCGCCACGACCTCCTCTTTGGTGACCGAATCGTCAAGATTGGTCACCTCGAGGGCCGCCGACTTGACGGGCCTTACCACCTTGGCCGCGTCCGCGATGACCTCTTGCAACTTCGTTGCGAAGAGGTCAGCGTTGGTGCCGCCCTGGGCCCCCGGGAACTCGAAAATACGAGCCCCGGCTTGGGTCTGGCGGCACGTGATGGCGCCGATTCCCAACTTGGTGGGATCGGCGTTGGTACGAGCCCGTTTCAGCACGGACTCGTACGTCTCACCACGCTCCGCGGCCTCCGCGGTGAGCGTCACCACAACGGCCGCGGTTTTGGGAGAAACTAAGGTTTTTCTCCCACCGGCAGAGGCCCTTTTAGCTGCCGGGGCAGCGGTGGCGGGCTTAGGGGCCGACTTTTGCCCCTTCCCCTTCCCCTTCCCCTTGCCGGTCGTCTGGGACGGGCAGGGAGGGGAGATGTTGGCTGGGGAGGCAGGGGCGGCGGCCGCTCTCGCCTTCTTGGCCTTGCCCTTCCCCTTTTTGACCACCTTCGTCCACGGCTGGGTGGACGGGGTGGTGGAAGGGAGAAGGGCGTCCTCCCTTTGGGAGGATGGCCCAGGCTCGCACGGCCTCTTGTCCGCCGCGAGGGGCGGTCGGAGGCGCTTTTCGGGCAAGAGCCTGTCCTCGATGCCAGCGAGGCAGGCTCTCGTAAATGCCCTTTCCTCCATCACAACCTTGCGGATGACATCCTCAAGGTTGGAAGAGGAGGAAGGGCCCTCTACTGCAGGTCTCGGCTCAGCTTGGGTTGGCTGGGCCGTGACCTCAGCCAGCTTCTTATGCAGCTGGCTGACCTCCGACTGCAGGCGATCTATCTTCGCCTGCAGTTGCCGCGTCTCGTCGGTGGCTGTGCGTTGCACCAGCTCCCGGACGATGCCACCCATGCTGGCGGCCCTGCATTTAAGGGACTTCTGGAAAGTCCCTTTTAGATTGGAGGACTTAGAGGCGACCACCCTGATCTCCTCTTCGTCCTCCTGCGCCATGCGCTCCAGCTCGGCCAGCGAGTGGTCCGCGTATAAGACGCTAGACGCACCGTACCCGGACTTAGCCCGGGCGGCCTGCGCCTGCATCTCCTTCGCGGCGACCCTCTCTTCCAGGTCTTCCTGGAGCTGGGCCCTTCGTGCGAGGTCCAACTGACGTTGGGCGTCCGCCAGACCCACGTCGTGGGTGTCCACCACAGTGGAAGGCTTTTTGGCCTTCGCCTTCTTTTTTGGCTTAGCACTCCTCGTGGAGTCCGAGGAGCCTTCGCCGCCGTCCTTCAGGAAGGATCGCTTCCGCTTTTGTAAGCGGCTTTCGGCTTCCATCGCCGAACTTCCGTCCGACTCTGGAACCAGCGACTCGTTGTCGGAGTCCGACAACACGTCGACCGACAGCCTGCGGAACATGCTACCCGGTGATGGGCGGCAAACCTCCGACGCCATACTGGCATCGCCGGCGTGGCCCTGAGAAGGGCCTTTGGTTTGGCCCTGAGAAGGGCCTTTGGTTTGGCCCTGAGAAGGGCCTTTGGTTTGGCCCTGAGAAGGGCCTTCTGGTTGGCCCTGAGAAGGGCCTTCTGGTTGGCCCTGAGAAGGGCCTTTTGGTTGGCCCTGAGAAGGGCCTTTTGGTTGGCCCTGAGAAGGGCCTTTTGGTTGGCCCTGAGAAGGGCCTTTTGGTTGGCCCTGATAAGGGCCTTTTAAGAACCGCCCGGAGGCGTCCCGCGATTGTAGCTTTGGCATAGCCGCCGCAAGTGTTGAAGAGTCCGCAAAAAAGTCTTCAACGCACAGTGCACTTTCGCCGATCACTGGCCTGCCACTCCGTTACGGTGACAGGACCAGGTCGTTGCCCGGGGAACGCTACGTGGAAGCAAGCACTGTGGGGGGTCCCCCAACCTAACCTAACCTAACCTAACCTAACCTTTTTTTTTTTTTTTTTTTTTTTTTTTTTTACGTGGGGAAATCCTCATGGATACCACCCGGCGCGGGGGCGCCGGAATGGTTATGCCGGACTCTTACCGGCTAAAACCACCACGGTGAGCAATCATTGCGCCCAGGTGGGGCAAGGTGGGGTCGCGCTAGCATTCACCACCCTGTCCCGGCGGTCGGCCCAGTTGCGAGCAACCAGGCCCCGGCATGGAGGGGGCGGTCTTTCTCACAAAGACCCCCCCTCAAAACGACGAGTGAGGTCGTGCAAGCCGGCTGTGAGTCCCCCGACTCGCAGCCAGTGACCCCACTTATGAAGGGGGAGAGAGGAGGCGAGCAAACCGCCTCCTCCTTGCTCCCGTTCGTCTGCGCCGGAGCGGGTCCGAAGAGGCGTTGTCCTCCCTGGCTCGCTCCGCGGTCTCCTTCTGCGTCATCACCTCTTCGCAGAAGGAGACCATCGCCTGCCACGATCCCTCACTGCCGAGCATGGCGTTCACTACGCTCGGCAGAGAGAGATCCCCTCCGATACACTCCGAAAGTATGTGCCGCTGCGAGTTCCATGCAGCACACACTTCCAGCGTGTGGAGCGCCGTGTCCTCGGGCGCTCCGCACTCATGGCAGGCTGGACTCACCTCCCTTCTTGCAATTTTGTGCAGGTACTTTCCGAAACATCCGTGTCCAGAAAGCACCTGCACCACTCGGAAGGTCAGCGACCCGAACCGTCGCCTAACCCACCTACGAAGGACCGGCCTCACGGCGTCCACCGTCCACTGTCCCGGCACCGGTGGCACCAGGTCCTCCGTCCACCGCCCTATCAAGGCGTCCCGTGCCTGCCTCCGCATGCGTGTGACCTCCTCCCGCATTGGAGGCTCCCCTCGGGATCTCCTCGCCGCTACAAAGTGGTAAACTTCAGCGAGGATCTCCGCTTGGAGCTCCCAAGGGGGATCCCCGGCCAACACGCACGCAGCCGTCCATGACACCGTCCGGTATCCGCGTATCGCCCTCGTCGCGATGACCCGTTGCGGACGTCGCAGCAGGGTCTTGTTTTGGCGGTTGAGGGCGTCCACCCAGACGGGTGCCCCATACATGGCCATACTCCGAATCACTCCGGAGTACAGCCGACGACAGTTGGCACTCGGGCCACCCACGTTCGGCAGCAGCCTCCCCAAGGCGGCAGCAGCTCCCATGACTCTCGGAGCCAACCCTGCAAAGTGGGCCCCAAAGCCCCACCTCCCGTCTAAAATGAGACCCAGGTATTTCATCTGGGTCCCGACTTTGACTGGGACCCCGTCCAGCAGCACCCGCGTTCCTGGAGGGGGTCCTCCTCGAGGCCCATGAAACAGCAGGGCCTCGGTTTTGGAGAGGGCAACCTCCAGTCCCAGGGTGCGTATGCGGTCGACCACGAGTGTTGTACCCACCGTGGCCAACCGCGTCACTTCCCCGAGATCTCTCCCCTTGGCGACGACTAAGGTGTCATCCGCATAGCACGCGACCCGTATACTTGCGGGAAGCGTGCCGCGGAGCACCCAGTCATAACCGATGTTCCACAGGAGCGGTCCCAACACCGACCCCTGTGGAACCCCGCAAGAGACGCGACGGCGCCTCAAACCGTCGCGCCCTACCACCAGGACCTCACGATCTTGGAGGTAATCCTCCAACAGCCTCCGCAGATACAGGGGCACTCCATGATAGCGGAGCGCCTCCTGTATAGTTTTGTGTGGGAGGCTGTTGAAGGCGTTGGCTATATCGAGTGAGACAGCCAACGCCTTTTTACCCTCACCGACCGCCGCCTGCGTCCACTCTTTGAGCCAGAGCAGGGCATCCACTGTAGACCGCCCCGCTCTGAAACCGTACTGGGCCTCTGAAAGGCCCGGCCCAGTTCCTTCCAGGTGCCGGATGACACGAGAAGCCACCACTCTCTCCAACAGTTTGCCCGTGTCATCCAGCAACACTATGGGCCTGTATGCAGAAGGCGAATCGACAGGTCGGCCCTCTTTCCGCAACAGACACAATCTGCCGTCCTTCCAGGGCTTCGGAAACCGCCCCGACGTGAGGCACACACTAAAAATTTCCCTAAGCCAGTCACACATTTCTCTTAAGGCGAGTCCAAGGACCCGCCCTGGGATCCCGTCTGGGCCGGGCGCCGTTTTCTTGCCCCGTAGGCGGTTGATCACTACCGCCATTTCCACCTCTGAGACAGGTGGGATGGAGGCCAAGTCCAACTCCTCGGGAAAGGAGACGGCACCCGCCATCGTCGGAGGGGTGTAGGTAGGGTCTCTGTTGGGGAAGAGCCCCCCCAACACCCTGTCCAAGAGCTCAGGCTCCATGGACCCTGCAACTGGGGGCGCCCGGCACCGGAACATGTTACGAGCTGCCTTGTACGGACGCCCCCAAGGATCCCTATCCAGGCTGGCCAGAGCTTCGCCAAATGCCCTAGACTTGGCCTCGACAATAGCCAGCCTCAGCTCTCGCTTGGCGCCGCGGTAAGCCTCATGCAGCTGGCCCTCAACCTCCAGCTCTTCATCCGACAGCTGCTCGTCGGTCCGGCCATGACGCCGCCTCCTGCAGTGGGTGAAGGAGCGCCGCGCCGCCGAGCAGGCAACCCGGAGCTCCGCGATCTCTGAGCACCACCAGTATACCTCGCGGCGCTCCGGGTGGCCCCGCGATCTCGGCATGGCCGCGTCGCAAACAGCCGTCACCGCTTCGCGGAAATGGCCTGCAGCGACGTCGACGTCCGGGTGCGTGGGAACAGACAGCCACGACTGGACGATCGCCGCCTCTTTTGCTAATCCGACATCGAAACGGCTGACGGCCCAGCGTGGAAAGTCCGCTCGAGCCACGCACCGAGACCCTCTCGCGTTGTGGGAGGTGGGTATCTCGAACCTGATATATTTATGGTCCGAGAGAGTCTCCACCTCCGACATTACCCTCCATGCCCGGACACGTGCGGCGGCAGACGGGGTGGCGAACGATAGGTCGACCACGGAACTCCCGTTGTGTCGCACGCACGTGTGGACCGACCCTCTATTGAGCAGGGTCAGTCCCGTGGCAACTGCCCACTCCCTGACAATCTCCCCACGAGAGTCAGTTGAGGGGTTGCCCCAATCTCGGGCCTTCGCGTTCAGATCCCCTAGAAGGAGGATCTGACACGGCGCCTGCCTCCCTACGGCTGCAGCCAGTAGGTCCACAAAGACCTCCAGCTCCGCAGCGGTTTTGTTGGGGGAGAAGTATGTGCCCACCACAGCGTACTCTCCCCACCGGGCCACCACGTATCCTGAACCTCTCTCTTTGACTGAGAGAGGTGAACCACCCGATCGGCTTACAATGGCAACGGAGCCGTCCAGGTCCCCAGCCCAATAAGGATGGGAAGAGGGAACGTAATACGGCTCCGCTGCTACCGCCACGTCTATTTGCCACTGCGCCAGGGCCTGCATGAGCAGGTCTTGAGCCTGGGCGCAGTGGTTGAGGTTCGTCTGGAGGAAGTTGTGATGTCGGACCTGATCCATCAATCAGACATCACAACCTCCTCGCTCGCCACTGGGCAAGCAACTTCCATCGCGACGCTCACAGCCGCAGGGTTGGCCTGGGTCCTGATGGCCTTGCTCTTCGTCTTTGGGGGAATGCAGCTCCGCCCCCCCATCACGTGCCCAGAAGGCTTTCCTGCCTCGGCGCATATCGCACAGCGCGGAGTGGACTTTACACAGCTGGCCGCTTTATGTCCTGCGCTTCCACACCGGAAGCACAGGTCTCCCCTGTCGGCCAATTCTGTACACTGGGGGCGCGTGTGTCCCAGCCCCATGCACCTGAAGCAGCGCATGGGACGCGCCTCCAAGGCAACCACTCGCACCGAACTCCATCCGACCAACAGCCTACCCGTTCCCGACAACACTTTGGCTGCCGTGATCGGACAGGTCACAATGGTGGAGCCGGCGCCGCCAAAGCCGCGGCGAATTTCCCCCACCTTTATTGCAGTCAGCTGACAGCCACCTGCTTTGGCGACTGCCGCCGCCACTTTCTCCTTCGTGGCTGCATCATCCAGACCCGTGATGCTCAAATTGGCAGATTTCACAGGCCTGGCAATGTTGGCCACCTCGGACAGGACTCCACGGAGCTTCTCCGCGAGTTTGTCCGCCTTCTCAGAGTTTTGGGAGCCAGATATTTCCAGAAGCCTGGCTCCCGTCGCCGTCTGGCGAAAGCGGAGCCGGTCAATCTCCAGCTCCTGCAAATCGACCTTATCCTGCGCCAGTTGGAGGACGGCACCGTATGTGACCCCCTTCTCTGCGGCTTCAGGTTGTAATGAAAGCACCACAGCCGCAGTCTTAGGGGCCCTCAGCGCTGCCTTCGGCTTGGCAGAAGCCTTCGACTTTGGCACAGTGGCGGTGGGACGAGCCGAGGGGTCAGCTACAGGGGCAGAGGATTTGCCCTTCCGCTTTCCCTTCCTTTTCCCCTTCCTAGTAACCGTTACCCAGTTTTCCACCAGGGGAACGGCAGATTGGGCAGCCTCAGTGCCACTTTTGGTCCCTTTTGGATTGGAGGGGCCAGCAACTGGTGCCACTACGGGAGTGGCAGCCATCTTTGGGCGTTGAGCAGCCTGCTTATCCGCCTTGGTAGCAGACTCACGAGGCGGCTCAGGCGTCGGCTTGGGCTTGGCGGTAGCCGCTGCCACTTTCTTGGCGTCCGCTCTTAGTGGCGGACGAACTATCGGGGCTGGCAGAAGCCGGTCCTCGATCCCAGCGAGTCGGGCGTTGAGCATTTGCCCAAGCGTGCTGGTCAAGGACCGCTTCAACTCCTCGACTAGCTCCTCCGCCCCAATCCCAGCCAAGGGTGGTGCCCGCGTCCCAGAAGTCGCGACAGCGGCGGCGGTGTTGGCCGCAGCTACCTCCGTTTTGGCTTCGTGGAAGCCGCGACGCAGCGCCTTCACCTCCGCTTTTCGCGACTCGACTTCAAGTCGCAGCCGGCTGTTTTCTGCCCTTAACCGCCGCGTCTCCTCTGCCTCGCTTCTGCTGGCTAGAGCGTCAACGACCTCTCTAAGGACCGATGCAGACCTTTTCAGGCGAGCCACAAACTCACCCTTTAGGTTGCCCGACTTCTTTGTCACCTCTAAAATGCAGGCGAGTCCTTCGCCCGCATGCGCCCTCAGTTCTTGGGCGTTCAGCATGCTGATATCATCAGCCCTCGCGATGACATCGGACTCGTTGCCCGTGTCTTTCGCGATGTCTGAACCAGCACTCACCTTCGTCTTCTTTGTTTCGTACTGCCTGCGACGCAGTACGTCCTCTAGTTCGGCGTCTGACGGCACCAGAGCAGGCTTGAGGAACTCCGCTCGCGAAGATCTCGCTTTGGCAGTGTTTCCCCTTCCTCTTCTTGCCGAGTTGACCTTAGCAGCCGCCGTCCCCTCGGTCTCCGTGCCTGAGTCGAAACCTTGAGCCAAGAGGGACAACGGCCGCTTGCGACCACTCGTTTTCCCAGTCGCGGTACCACTTGACCGCACGTCTAGCTCAGACGCTTCGTCTGACACGTCTGAATTGCGCTGCAAAGGGCCTTTTGGACCGCCCTGAGAAGGGCGTTTTTTAAATTTGCCCTTCGCGTCACGTAATGGACGCATCGTCACATCAGACGTAAGCGTCCTACCGTCGTCGTCACTATGCGCAGATACGCATACTACTGCTCGGGAGACTTGAGCTTCCATCAGAGGGCTATTGCCAGTAGTGTTAGCGTTCGCCTTCAGGGCGCACGCCTGCACTTCCATATCGTCTTTGTCTAAATCGTATGCAATATCGGAATCCGAGTCGAAAGAATAGCCAGTGTCGCGTTCACGAAGGCCGGTAGAGTGCCGACCTACGAAGCATGAGTTGCCCCCCCCAGAGTACGAGGGGCAGCCCTCCACTCCTGATGAAGTGGAGGGGTGGGATTCCCCCTTTCGGGGACCCACCTGGGGACCATTTTCACTAATGCTTTGGTTCATTTTGTTTTCTACTTCAATGCTCCACATCGTCGTCTCTTTTTTTCACTAGGGGTGAGCTCCCCTGCAAGTTTGGTGGGAGCGCCCTGAAAAGGACGTGCTCGCCTCCTCCACCAACACGCCCTGAAAAGGGCGTGTCCGCCTATCGGCCCCGCTCAGATCGCGAAACATGACCACGACCATGTTGCGGGGTTTGGCCCTCCACTGATCCCGATGGATCCCTCACGTGGGTGGCTTAAACAGGCCGCCCCACCTTCTCGGCGGAGTAGGAAACTCCTTTCCTCCGCCAGACTTCATCCGCTGCGCTTTATGCTAATTTCATAGAGACACGCGGAGAAGCCTCCCCTTTCCCTCCCCGAGGCCCCCAATCCGCTAGTGAAGCGCCGACCCACCCAGAATCCCGCAAGGAAGCTGACCCATACAACCGACTTGCGGGAGACCGAGCAGGACGGCGCCGCACCAACAGTTCGGGAAACCTCCCCATTTCCCCCCCAGTGTTTGGTCCGCGCCGGTAAACCGGTAACTCCCATTTCTGGGAGCCGTTCCCCTATCCGCCGCCCGGGGACGCGCCGCGTTGGGGTACACCTCCCCACCCACTGGGACAACCCAGCAGGTCCGCGGAACCTAACCTAACCTAACCTAACCTAACCTAACCTAACCTAACCCAGTCTGGCTCTTACCGCGGTCGAGAGTGCCCACTAACACTTGTGCCTCCACGCTTATAAAATCCGTAAAAATAGAAAAAGTGACATTTTAGTGCTTTGTGGCATATCAAAAGTTGCGTAATCACAAGGCGCACACGGTCGTGAAAACACCGTGGCGCTACGCGAAAAATTCACAAAGTTACGGACGAAAAAGAAAAAATTTGAGGTTTTAAAAAACTTAAAGTGGGTGTAACTAAAGATTTTCAGCGGTGACCTTTAATTTTTAAAATACTACCGGAAGGGCCTCCAGGAGCAGCACATTCTCGACATTTTTGCCGAAATTTTCCGCGCAGGCGCGCGGAAATACAAGCAAAAAAGGTGAAACCGCGTGGCCACGAGGTCAGTGATCCGGGGCTGCCAGAGAAGATCTGACATCGGGGCATCGTGGACACCAGCTGGGACACCTGGAAGGCGTTTTCCGAATTGAAATAGGTTAAGTTAGCATAGAGTTATAAGGTTTTTAAATTTTTTAAATTTTTAAAATTTTTTATCTCAGTCAAAAGATCTGTGACGTGTCTTTTTTAAATCAGAAATAGATAGATCTTAGGGCCCTCTATATTATATAAAAAATTTGGTATAGGTTATTCAGCCAGTTTTTGAATTATAAATTTTTTAAAATTTTATACGTACACGTGGTACCATTAATAATAAGGTTAGAAAGTTAATTGTGTTAGGATAAATTAGTTTACATTTTTTGGAAATACTTCCAAAAATTTTCAAAAATTTCGAGCGAAAATTGGCGGAGTTAGGCTAGTTTTAGTAATAAATTTTGTGTTTTTTGTAATTATAAAATCAGGGGGGGGTCCAACCACTACTTGGCTGAGCTAAAAACATTGGTGTTATCTGGACCTTCAAAATAAGCCCAAACACGGCCTATTTCGGATAAAGGCGGCCAGAGTTAGCTTCAGAGCGGCCATTTTGGACGCCATCTTTGTTTTCTAAAAACAGAGATAACTGTTAAACGGAAAGTCACATCAGAGTGCGGTCTTTTGTGTTGACATTGTAGTTAGTTTTGGCGTCTATCGGACCAGCTGGAGCTCTACGTAGAGTCCCATTTCTTTGACTCGAGCCGGCCTGTGGGAGGGGTAGACTGTACCAGGCAGAATACTCTGCCCAAAACCGCGTCTCTCTAAGACTAAAACTCACAAAGTTGTGGGGATATAAGGATTTGGCGGCCATTTTGTCCGCCATCTTGGAAATCTTAAATCCTCCACAGCTTTGGCTAGAGTGGTCCAATCGAAACGCGGTTTTCACTACTGGTACCGTCTTCGCCTCTACCTTTGGGTGATCGGAGTTTTGGTAGAGTTGGGACTCTAGGTAGAGCGAAAAATTTTTTCGGCACTGCCCAAGGAAGGGAGACGTAGAGGGGACCGAACTAGGCATTTTGACGAAACCCGAGGCTGTTCCGACGGAGACAGTTTAGAAATAAGTTCTTTATGGTCATTGCTCGAAGTGTTAAGCTCATATCTCGTAAACCGCTGAACGGATCTGGACGAAACTTTTTATATAGAATAGGTCATTTACGGGCCTATCTATTAGTAAGTACTGACTGACTCTACCTAGAGTCACAACCCTTTGGCTGACGAGGGCTTGCGCATAAAGCCAGCCGCCGGGGAGCATTGGACGTAGACCTATTGTACTGGTAGAGTAGCGACGTAACGGGTAGAGCACCCAAGAAAAACTAGAATTATTGTAATTTATAATTTTATATTTCTTTTATTCTTTTATAACTTTTACCTTTTACAACTTTTACAAACTTTTTAACATTTTGACTTCTTAAATTTTATTGTGTGTTAGGTTAGATTAATTGACATTTAATTAAATTTAATTTTGTAATTTTGTAGACATGTTCGGCATCCGGACTCCCGTAAAATTGCCAGGGGGGAAGGCAAGCCCTGTCCCGGAAAAAACCCCAGACCAGACAGTGAAGGCAGGACCTTCCGACCAAACCTCGGGAGTGAGGCGTAGCATGGGAGAGTGGGAGTCGGGTAAAACCGTAACTAAACGGAAGGCCCCAACCACTCCAAACAAGACCGGGCCGGCCCCGGCGGGCAACCGTTTCGCCTTATTACAGGCGGGAGGAAGCCCGCCGGTACCGGCAAAGACTAAATATGCTAACAGGACGGCAGAAGGAAGAGCCTGCCTAAACGCGGCGAAATTACAACTAGGAAACGCGCGAAACTTAAAAACGGACATTAAGACAGAGGTCACCAAGTCGGTGGAACGCTTGTACCAGCTGGTCAAAGAAGCGGAGGCTGAGCAAGCTGACCGAAAGAAGGTTCAGGGCGAGGGACAGGAGTCTGGAGTGAACATAGGGCAATCATCAACTCTGCCTCTTCCATCCTCCTTATCACCAAGGAGCGAATCCGAGGCTGAGAGGGAGCTGGTAAGAAGGATGGAAGAACATAGCAGACTAATAATAAATAATAACGAGCGAATGGCCGAGCTGAAACAAGTCTTGGAAAAATCACAGAAAACCCTGGAGGGAGTGTCGTACGCGAGTGTAGTGGCTCAGTCGACCAGGAGGCAGTCCCCCGGTCAAACGGCTCTGCACTCGGTGGTGATCACCTCCAAGGACGAAGGAGAAACAGGGGACGAGGTACTGGACAGGATAAGGAAAGTTATCAAAGCCAAAGAAGGAGGGATAACTATGGATAAGGTAAGGAAAGCCAAAGATAGAAAAATAATCATAGGCTGCAAAACTGAAGAGGAAAGGAGCAAGCTAAGGGAGAGGCTTAGAAAGGCAGAAGGCCAACTCCAGGTCGAAGATATAAAAAATAAGGACCCTCTTCTGCTGCTCAAGGACGTCTTCCAGTACAACACGGATGAGGACGTCCTGAACGCGCTTAGGAACCAGAATAGAGGAGTTTTTATGGGCCTGGAGAAACACGAAGATAGGATGGAAGTCCGGTACCGGAAAAAGTCCCGGAACCCCCAGACGTCTCACATTGTAGTGAGGGTGTCTCCCAAGATATGGGCCCGATCGATAGAGGCAGGAGCTGTCCACATAGACCTGCAAAAGGTCAGAGTTGTGGACCAGTCCCCCCTAGTGCAGTGCTCGCTCTGCTTAGCGTACGGGCACGGCAGGCGGTTTTGCAAGCAGACAGTGGAAAAATTGCAGCCACTGTGGGGGACCACACCTGCGATCTGAGTGCGCCGAATGGCGGGCTGGTGGAACACCTACTTGCTGCAATTGCACGCACGCAAAAATGGTCTTCACTGACCATAGCGCGTTTAGCCAGGAGTGTGAAGTGCGGCGCAAGTGGGATGCACTAGCCCGAGCCACGATAGCGTATTGCTGAGGGCACCACGGTGGGAATTTACAATAGCACCCAAACCAATATAAGGTCCTACCTAGTAGTCCAAGCGAACCTACAGAGGAAAGAGTTGGCCACACACGAGCTCATGATGAAGGCTAGCAAAAGGAAAGTGGCTTTTGCGCTGCTCCAGGAACCGTATGTGGGTGGGGCTAGAAGTATGAAGAGCTACAGAGGAGCAAGGATCTACCAGAGCACTGAACAAGGAGAAGGGAATGTCAAAGCGGCAGTAGCCGTCTTTGACAGCGACATTGACGTAGTGCAATACCCAAAACTCACCACTAACAACATCGTTGTGGTGAGGATCCGAACCAGTGCCTGGGAGATCGTTGTTGTCTCTTTTTACTTCGAGCCAGACCAGCCCATAGAGCCTTATCTGGAGCAGCTCAAAAAGATAAAGGAAGAGCTTGGACCTAGGAAAACTATAATGGGAGGCGATACCAACGCAAAGAGCACATGGTGGGGGAGCAGAAAAGTTGATAAGAGAGGAATGGAAATGGTCGGAGTATTAGAGGAAATGAGCTTGCAGGTACTCAACGAAGGCGATACCCCGACTTTTTACACTATAAGGGGCAATAAAGAGTACGCAAGCCACGTGGACGTAACTGCCTGCTCTGATGATGTGCTAAACCTGGTGGATGACTGGAGAGTGGAAGATGACTTGACGAGTTCGGACCACAACGGCATAAGTTTTAAAATTAGACTAGAAAAAACAAAAGGAATGAATATAAAAAGGACAACTAGAATATACAATACAAAAAAGGCAAAGTGGAGCCAGTTTCACGAGAAACTGGCACAATTGTTAATAGAAAATGAAATTAATATAAAAGAAATAAATAATATTGATAATAAAATGGTACTAGAACAAACAATTAACAAATACACAAATATAATAATAAACACATGTAATAATACAATACCAAAAAAGAAGATGAATGAAAAACTTACTTTGCCGTGGTTGTCCAAAGAGCTGGAAAAGCTGAAGAGAGAAGTCGTCACCAGGAGGCGCAGAATCAGATGGGCTGCGTCAATCCGAAGAGCGAAGGTCGTAGATGAGTACCTGCAAGCAAAAGAGAAATATGAGAATGAAGCCAAGAAGGCACAGGTAGAAAGCTGGAAGGGTTTCTGTGAAAAACAAGACAGGGAAGGAGTATGGGAAGGGATTTACAGGGTCATTGGTAGGACCAGAAAACGGCAGGAGGACCAGCCACTGGTGGTAGGCGGGAAGACTCTGGACGGGGAGGAATCCGCAAAGCTCTTAGCGGAAACTTTCTACCCCGAAGACCTGAAGTGGGATGATACCGTAGTTCACAGTCGAATTAGAGAAGCAGCTGAAGAAGTAAACGGTTGGACGCATGATGAGAAACATGACCCTCCGTTTACTGCTGAAGAGCTAAAATTCACCGTGAAAACTTTCAACCCGAAGAAGGCTCCGGGGGCAGATGGTTTGACCGCGGACATTTGCAGCAAGGCGATACTCTGTGATCCTGAGCTGTTTCTGGCGCTCGCAAATAAGTGCCTGCTCCTCGGCCACTTCCCCACAATGTGGAAAACAGCCACGGTGGTAGTCCTAAGGAAGCCAGGTAAAGACGACTATACGAATCCAAAGTCGTACAGGCCCATAGGACTACTACCAGTCATGGGCAAGGTGGTCGAAAAGATGGTTATAGGAAGGCTCAAATGGCACCTGGTGCCAAAAATGAGTAAATATCAATACGGATTCATGCCGCAAAAAAGTACCGAAGACTCCCTCTATGATCTGATGCAACGCATACATAATAAACTTGACCAAAAGAAACTGATAGTCATGGTATCATTGGACATAGAGGGAGCCTTCGATAGCGCATGGTGGCCGGCCATCAGGGTGAGATTGGCGGAGGCGGGTTGCCCAGTAAACTTAAGAAGGATCATAGACAGTTACCTGGAGGATAGAACCGTCAGAGTCCGATACGCCAATCACGAATACACAAAATGTACAAATAAAGGTTGCGTCCAAGGCTCCATAGGAGGGCCAATGCTTTGGAACCTTCTCCTGGACCCTCTTCTAAAGGGACTGCAGCAACGCGGTGACTATGTGCAGGCATTCGCGGATGACGTGGTTCTGCTGTTTGATGGAGAGACGGCACTGGAGGTGCAGAGACGAGCTAATGCCGCTCTCGCCTATGTCCAGGAGTGGGGTATCGAAAACAAGCTCAAATTTGCGCCACACAAGACTTGTGCGATGACAATTACCCGCAAACTAAAATTCGATACACCACGACTGAGCATGGGGGGAGTCGACATCGGCATGTCAGAAGACGTCAAGATCCTGGGACTCACAATCGACAATAAGCTTACGTTCAACAAACACGCGGCGAACACCTGCATAAAAGCGTTGAACTTTTACAAGCAATTGTCGAGAGCTGCCAGGGTCAGCTGGGGTCTGCACCCGGAAGTGATCCGGATCATCTACAGGGCAACAGTGGAGCCAGTCATGACGTATGCAGCCAGCGCTTGGGCAAGTGCGACGGAGAAACAAAAGGTGCAAAGACAACTTAACGCCGTCCAAAGGGTTTTTGCTCAGAAGCTCACAAAGGCATACCGAACTGTCTCCCTAAACTCGGCTCTAATACTGGCTGGGATACTGCCGCTGGACATCAGAATCCGTGAAGCGGCAGCCCTTTACGAAGCCAGACGCGGAGTTCCTAAGCCGTTCTTGGGAGACAGGGAGGTAGAGTCTAAGGTGGCATTTAGCTCGAGCCCGCACCCGGCAAGGCATATGAGCCTGGATTTCATAAACCTGATAGACCAACAGGCTGTGGAACAACAAAACCAGCAAGCAGTTCGCATCTTCACGGATGGTAGCAGGATTGAGGACAAGGTCGGCGCGGCGCTATCCTTATGGAATAGCGCGGCGGAGATCAAGTCCCTCAAACTAAAGCTGCCATCCCACTGCACAGTCTATCAGGCGGAACTATACGCCATATGTCGAGCCACGCGGGAGATCCTAAAGCGCCACGAAGCCAGTTACGGCATCTACAGCGACTCGCGTGCGGCTCTGGAGACGGTGACCAACTACGGTTCCGCTCATCCCTTAGCAACAGAAATAAGACAGAATCTTGAAAGTATTCGACTCCAAAATAAAGATGTGTCATTATTTTGGATAAAAGCGCACGCTGGGATGAGCGGAAACGAAAGAGCCGACGAGTTAGCCAAGCATGCTGCACTCAATCTGAAGCGAAAGCCCGATTACGATGCGTGTCCGGTCTCATATGTAAAGCGACAAATCCGAAAGGATTCGCTTGACATATGGAACCGGAGATATAAATCAGAGGACAAAGCGGCAGTCACCAAGATGTTCTTTCCGGACGCAATAGAGGCCCACCAAATAGTCAAGAAGGTAAAAACATCAAGTGTGCTGACCCAGATGTTTACGGGGCACGGTGGGTTCTCAGAATACTTGAACCGGTTCAAGTGTAAGGGGGACCCAACGTGCCCATGTGACTCGGAAAAGGAGGAGACGGTCCAACACGTCCTGTTGGAATGTCCAATCTATGGCCTTGCGAGATATGAACTTGAGCAGAAACTTGATACTACTGTAACAAAGGAAAACATACATGTAATAATTAGGGACAAAGGAAGTAGAGATGTATTTATAGATTTTTGTATTAAGATAGGTGAAAAAGTAATTTGTAGAAACAAGAATAGATAGATAAGTATATTGTTTTATATATAATAAGCATATACAATAACATTATTAAATAAGAAAACGTAAATAAAACTAATCTATATATACAATACATTGTTAAGTTTATATCTATGTAAGATATTTGTTAGTAAGCCCCGTAGAAAATATAATTAGTAAATATATTGTTATCTTAGAATAGTATCCACGAAAATAAATAAGAAAAGGATAAGCAAAATATGTTAAATATATATAATACCTATATATAGGGAAAAAACATAAATGTTAGAAATAAATTAGATAAAGTTGAATGATAAGATACTAAAATGTGTAAAGTAAAAATAAGCAAAATAGATAATAAGAAATAAAGATCGAATACCCATAGGTTAAGGAAATAAATATACCCATCCCGTGTACACTTATTCAGTAAGAAGGACTCTGACCCCTATATCGGAGGAGACAACATGTAGGCTAGCTCGCGGGCCGGGCCTCTGAGCCCGGACAGGAATGAAAAAAAAAAAAAAAAAAAAAAAACCTAACCTAACCTAACCTAACCTAACCTAACCTAACCTAACCTTTTTTTTTTTTTTTTTTTTTTTTTTACGTGGGGAAATCCTCATGGATACCACCCGGCGCGGGGGCGCCGGAATGGTTATGCCGGACTCTTACCGGCTAAAACCACCACGGGGTTCCATCTGGACGCCGAACGTTAGTGCTGTGAGTTCGCTTGCGCATTCGTTCATGGCTCTAACGGCGTTGGCTAATTAAGCCCCGTCTGTTGTCGATGAAGTAAAGCTTCCCGCCTTATCTCTCTTGCGAGAGGCGCGCGGAACCTCCACGCGCACCACCTCGAGGCTTTGTAAGTGGGCGGTGGACACCCCCCAGTGTCACCGCTCAAGCCTATGTTACGGGGGTCGTATGTCATGGAGGAAATTCCTCCTCCTACGACCTGCTCTCTTGCTGCGGATCGGGTTGTCGGTCGTGACTTCCCGCTCCCTTTCTGCAGCTTCCTTCTGTTCCAAGACTTCTTCGCAGAAGGTGATTCCAGCTCTCTAGGACTCATCACATCCGACCATAGCTCGCACTAAGGCAGGATATGTCAAGTTACTTCCTACTACATTGACAAGCCGCTGTCGAGCAATTGCCCAAGCTGGGCATGCTGTGAGCGTATGCTCTGCCGTGTCCATCTGGCAGCCACAGTGGTGGCATGCGGGAGTCGGTTCCCTCCCGATTTGACACAGATACTTCGAAAAACAGCCGTGTCCCGAAAGTATCTGCGTCAACCGGAAGGTTAGTGACCCGTGTTCTCTATTCAGCCACTCACGAAGTAAGGGTCGGATCGCTTCTATTATCGCCAGGCCAGCGCCGGGCTGTTCTAATCTTCTTTGCCATTCCTCTATAAGCATGTCGGAAGCTTCGAGCCTCCGTACCTCAACCTCTCTTCGCACTGGTAGTTGTCCTTGTGCCAGTTGTTGTTCACGCCAGTAATAGATTGAAGCCAGCCCTCTGGCCTCTAGATCCCATGGCAGTGAGCCTGCCAGCACGCATGATGCCTCAAAGGAGACAGTGCGGTATCCCCGAATTACCCTTATAGCCATTGCTCTCTGCGGCCTGCGCAGTATTGCAATGTTTCGGCTGCTAAGGGTGTCGGCCCACACTGGAGCTCCATACAGGGCCATGGAGCGCACAACCCCCATGTATAGACGCCGGCTACCGACCCTAGCTCCCCTGAGGTTGGGCAGCAGACCTCCAAGGGCTGCTGCTGTTCCCATCAATTTAGGCGCTAGTCGCAGAAAATGGGCGTTAAAGTCCCATCGGCTATCAAGGACGAGTCCCAAGTACTTCATCGTCGACTCGACACCGATGCGTACTCCTCCTACAACAATATGTGATCCAGCTGGAGGATTTTTCCGAGGCCCGTGAAAGTACAGGGCTTCGGACTTGCTCAGGGCTACTTCAAGCCCAAGCCGTTTTATTCTCTCAACTACTTGAGCTACACCTGCTGTAGCGAGAAGAGTTGCCTCCCTGTAAGTCTTGCCTCTAGCTGTGACAAGAGTGTCATCAGCGTAACACGTTACCAAGATTCCTCTTATGAACGAGCCTCGTAGCACCCAGTCGTAACCGATGTTCCACAGGAGGGGCCCCAGGACCGACCCCTGTGGGACACCGCACGACATCTTGTGCTGACCCCACCCATCTTGCCTTCTGAATGACACATATCGCTCAACAAAATAGTCTTTTACTATATTTTGGAGGTACATGGGCACTCGATGGTACCTCAAGGCCTCCTTAATACAGCTCCAGGGTAAGGTGTTGAAAGCGTTAGCAATGTCTAGAGAAACAGCTAAAACAACCTCACCCCGAGATACTGCTTCCTCCGCAATGGCCTTAACGCGCAGTATTGCGCCAACTGTTGATCGCCCCCTTCGAAATCCGAACTGATTGTTGTCCAAATCTGGACCAATGCAGTTCATATGTCTGATGAGGCGGCCCGCAATAATTCGCTCTAACAGCTTCCCAACCTCGTCCAGCAGAACGATGGGTCGGTAAGCAGACGGCGAGTCAGTAGGGCGTCCATCTTTTTTAAGCAGCACAAGTCGGCCTATCTTCCACTGCGCTGGGAATCTTCCTTGATTCAGGCAGGCGCTAAAAAGGTCTCGGAGCGAAGGACCCAGAGTTTTCATGGCCAGGACCCATACCCGGCCGGGAACACCGTCAGGGCCTGGGGCCGTGTTCTTTGCTCTGAGCCGCAAAACCGCCATCCTCAGCTCAACTTCATCCACTTCCGGTACATCTGTCATCTCATTGCTCTCCTCTACAGGTGGTGCCATGGTCGGTGGCGTATGCTCTTCCCTATTCGGGAATAGAGCTGACACCACTCTCTGCAGGAGCTGGGGCTCTAAGCTTTGCGTCAGAGGTGGGGCCCACGGACGGAGTTTACCCCTCACCATTCTGTAAGGTCGCCCCCAAGGGTCCTGGTTCAGTATCTCCAGGAGTTCTTCTCTAGCTTGACTCTTGGCTTGTATTATGGCAAGTTTCAAGGCCGTTTTGGCATCCTTGTATAGCCCATACAGCTGCCCTTCCAAATTCTCGTCACGATGTCGCCTACGGCGGTAATTGGTGTAGCGACGTCTTGCTCTAACACACATTCCACGTAGTACCGCGAGTTCCTCCGACCACCAATAAACTTGGCGCTTAGCAAGATGAGGCCTAACCCTAGGCATGGCCGCATCGCATATCTGCGTCATTGCCTCGCGAAACCACTCCACCTCTTGCCGAACCACAATCTCTGCTTGTTCCCTTGACATCGCTACCCAAGCCTGAACTATGGCTGCCTCCTCCAATAGGTCCCGATCTAGGCGTTTAAGAGCCCACCGCGGACCGTCTCCGTGCCTCATGACTCCATCTGATCTTCTTGGAGCCACAGGAGTGACCTCAAAACGGATGTAACGATGGTCCGAGAGCGTTTCCACCTCTATTACCACCTCCCAACCACGGATACGGCTTGCAAGAGCCGCACTGGCAAAAGTAACATCCACTATAGACGCGCCTTGCGGCCTTACACACGTATGAACAGATCCACTGTTGAGAAGTGTCAGACCGGAGGTTAAGGCCCACTCTTCAAGGATTTCTCCTCTAGGATCCGTGAGAGGACACCCCCAAGCCGTTGACTTTGCATTCAGATCACCAAGGACAAGCACCGGGTAAGGGTGGCTCCGCCCCACTAGGGCCCCTACTTCAACAAGAAAATTCTCGAAATCAGCAATGACCCTATTAGGCGATATGTACACCGCCACTACCATAACGCCTCGCACGAGAGCTGCGACGCAACCATTACCCTTCATGACTTTATCAAAAGTACCACACTTGGAAATTATGGTCACGAGCCCATCCTTATCTCCAACCCAGTTGTCTCTTGGCGGGACAAAGTATGGCTCGGATATTGCCGCTATATCAATCAACCACTCCGCCATGCTCTGGATCATGAGATCCTGAGCTCTGGCGGAGTGGTTGATATTCGCCTGTAGAAACCGTAAAGCCATCCTATACAGTGTCCATGCGATCCTCCTCTCCCCCGACTTGTGATGGGGGACTGCTCGCAGCTACCAGCGGTGGGTCTGAGATGTTCACGACCTTATTGCCTCTTCTCCTAGGTCTCGGAGGGGCACACGCCTTGCTGCCTAGCCTATGTGTGGCCGGCCTATTAGCCGCCGCACAGACTGAGCATTTTGGCCGAGCTGAACAGGCTGTGGCTTTATGGCCGGGCTGTCCACATCGGTAGCACTCCTCACTACGGTCCGTCTCTGAAGTGCATTGAGCTCGGACATGTCCATTCTCTAGACACCGGTAGCACCTAAGTGGCCTGGGTTCTACCAACTCTATTCGGGCTGAAACCCAACCAACCAGCAGGCGGCCTTCCTCTCCTAATTTCTTGGCAGCTGTCACTGGGCAGCTCACCAACGTTGTTCCAGTACCCTGATAAGTGCTTCGGATATCACCTACTTTAACGGAATCCTCCGAGCAGCCACCGCGCTGAGCAACTACAGCGACTATGTCTTTTTTAGACACAGAGTCATCTAGACCTAGCAAGCGGAACGCCGCACACTTTGTAGGCCTAGAAACTCTGGCTAACTCCTCACCTAAAACCTCTTTTATTTTTTGCGCCAAAGCGTCCGCTTTTTCTGCGCTCTTCTCACCTGCCACTTCCAAGATACGGGCACCGGTAGCTGCCTTCCGGAACCGTACACTTGGGATACCACAGCTGTTGAGATCAACTTTTGCCTTGGCATCCTCCATCACTTTGGCGTATGTCGCGCCTTTCTCCATGGCCCCCTGTTGCAGAGTAATTACCACTGCAGCAGTTCGAGGGGCACGCAGCTTCCTCACCGGGGCTGGGCGACTGGCTGGCTTGGTAGTCCCTGTCTTTCCACTTGCCAAGGGAGCTTTGGTCACCTTTTTGCCCCTTTTAGTAACTGCGACCCAATCTTCATCGGCCAAATCCTTCGCAGGCTGCTGAAGAGCGGGAAGCGCTGCATCGACTGCCCCACTTTCTCTCTTCTTCGACCTCTTTTTCTTCTTCCCCTTTTGGGGTTGAGAGGCTGTCTGTTCAGCCTTCTTCGTCTGATCCCGTACAGGGGCTGCGGAAGATTTGGCATCCCTACGCTTGTCTGCAGCGAGAGGTGGACGAATGCGCTCTTCTGGCAGCAGCCTGTCCTCTACGTCTTCTACTATTGCGCTGACCCTGTTACCCACACTTGAGGCCGGCACTGCAGTGTTCATCCTTTTGTCTGCGGCTAATGGTGGCCGCAAACGCTTCTCGGGAAGCAACCTCTCTTCTAATCCTTCGAGCCTTGCGTTCATCATGGTCCCACACTGGACCATGACGACGCGCACTATTTCCTCCACTGTTGGGGGCCGGGCTGCTGCCGGGCCTTGGGTCTGGTCACACTGCTGCGCGAGCTGACGCATCTGGATCAACTCCTTCCGGACCTCAGCAAGCTCACCCGCGAGCCGCTTGTTCGCCGCCTCTAATCGAGCGACCTCTTCCGTCATTGTGCGAGAACGCAACGCACCAAAAGACACTTTAATTGTTTCCACCGCACTATTTAGGGCTCGAACGTAAGTCCCCTTAAGGTTGCCGGATGTCCTGGCAACCTTTTCAATGGTTTCCACAGAATCCAGCACCAGTCTAAATAGGTCTGGCGAGTCCGTTACCTCGCTCACCTCTTCCGATTGTTCCATTAGATCCGGGGATTTACGGAAGGTGGCCGCTATCGCCTCCCTTTTCCGCTTCAGATCATCCGCCATCTCTATTTCAGCCTGAAGCCGAAGCTCCTCAGCTTTTGCCGCATTCAATTCTGCCTTGGCTTTGGCCAGGCCAACGTATTTGCCCGTAGAGGGCGGGCGTCCACGCCCTCTCCTAGCTGGTGTTGTCGGTTGCGACTCGTCATCATCGCCCACATCAGAGCTCGCATCATCTCTTCGACGCTTTCTCCAAAAACGGTTTCCGCATGACAATTCCTGCGAAGTCACGGTCTGGAAACTCACATCAGAATCCGTGTCCGACAAGTCCGCCATTTTCGACGAAGCAACGAGCATATCTTCATCGTTGCTGTCCGGCAGCTCGCAACGGGTCAGCACCACCCGCGCACTTTTCACCACTGGGGCTTGAGTAGCCTCCTCCTCCACACAATCCTTATAACTATAGACTGACGCAGCCATCTTCCGCACCGAAGCGCAGGAGGTGGCTGCTCCCGTCTCTCTACCTACATTACACGTCGACCTAGCCGAGGCATCGGAAGACCCACTTTCATCATTAACTACAAGACGACCGGCTCCCCCCTCAGAATACGAACTGGGGAACAACGACGTAGCTGACGCTACGCCGCTACGGGATTCTCCAGCTGCGGAGCAGCTGGTACCCGCCTGAGGTAGTGTTTTTCGATTCGTCATAATTTTCATAGTTTTTTCCCTTTTTGAAGGGGTGAGGTCCCCTTATGTTGGGCGCCCTAGCGGCCAGATTCCCCCTGACCATACCTCACGTGTGAGCCCGGACGTGCACCGCAGCCATCCATAAACAACCACAAAACGTGGTTGTGTATGTGCAGCAGCAACACAAATCCGGACTCACACGCGAAGTACTCCCTTCGGCAGGCGCCAAAACCTTGAGACTTACTCCCCCCCTTACTCCCCTTCCCCCCCCCCCATCCTACCCCACCGACAGAGTGCCGGCGCCTGGTGGTTTCTGTTACGTCTATTTCTGATGGAAATAGACCAATAGCGGGCAGCAACCGCGAGAAGGAACGACCCCACCAGACTTGCCTTGAGGATCTACACGACCTGCGCTCTCCCTCAAAGCCATTCGCCTCATTACTCGCTCCCAGAGCCGAGTAAAGAAGGCCAAGGTTTATCCAATACAAGCAACCGAAGCCGCTAGCTAGGCATAGCAACTACTAATGGATAAACCCAGACCCGCCCAACCTAACCTAACCTAACCTTTTTTTTTTTTTTTTTTACCTGGGAAAATCCTTTATGGATACCACCGTTCCGGGGGGAAACGGTGGTTATGTGGGACTCACCGCCGTAAGGCGGCATACGCACTAAAAAACCAGGGTGTTCCTCCTACACCAACTTAAGACGAGGGGCATGGGACCGCTCGCGCATTACTCCACAGCCCTCGTCAGTGTTGCTGCCTGCATTGCGGCAGACTCATCTCCTGGGGTCTTCCCCCACCTCGTGTGTGATGCCCCGGAACACATGGGGGCATCTCCACCTCTCGATGACCTATTATTAGGGGATGCCAGGTGCCCCCGCACCCAACACCCTAGGCCCTCGGAGCGGAGACGGGGTGCGGGCTCGATTAGCCCGCCTCCGTGTCCGCGCCCTCCGGAGCGGCTGAGCGAGAGGATCTCTCTCCCTCTCCCGCTCCTCTTCCTCCCTCTGCTTGATGACTACCTCACAGAAGGAGGCCACCGCCTCCCATGACCTCTGCTCATCGACCATTTTTAGAATTATGGCCGACAGGGAGAGGTCAGTCCCTACGACCGCGACCAAAGTCTGCCGCGGTTCTGCTCCTCCCGGGCATGCCTCCAGCGCATGCTGCGCCGTGTCCTCCACATGTCCACATTGATAGCAAGCTGGGGAGTCCTCCCTTCGGGCAACGCGATGTAGGTACCTCCCGAAACAACCATGTCCCGAGAGGACCTGCGTCAGTCTAAAGGAAAGACTCCCATGCTTCCTGCGGACCCACTCCTCCAGTACTGGGTTGATCGCCTCCAGTAGTCGACGGGCACTCTGCCCCCTCTGCACTTGCCCATTTAGGAGACGCTCCCTCCATATGGCAATAGCAGACACTCTGGCCTGATTGCGCCAGTGTGCCACCTCCTGCGGCGCCGGTCGCTCGTCCCGCTCCCGCGCCTGCGCTCTGCGCCAGTAGACCGAAGCCAGAACTTCGGCCTCAAGGTCCCACGGGAGCGAGCCTGCGAGCACGCATGCTACTTCGTGAGAGAGTGTGCGATACCCCCTGCACACCCTCACCGCCATCACTCGTTGAGCTCCAATCAGCATGGCAGTGGTCTGCCGATCGAGCTTTCCCGCCCATATCGGGGCGCCATACAAGGCCATAGAGCTTACCACCGCTGTATAGAGGCGGCGGCAGCTCACTTCGCAGCCCCCGATATTCGGAAGCAGGCGACTAAGTGCGCCGGCTGTCCCCAAGATTTTGGGGGACAGCCGCCGCACGTGCTCCTTGAAGTTCCATCTGCCGTCGAGGACGACACCAAGATACTTCAGTGTCGTCCCGACGGGGATGGAAATACCACCCACCACTATGGTGGAGTCTGCAGGTGGTTTCCGCCGCGGACCATGAAAACATATAGCCTCAGATTTGTGGAGCGCCACCTGCAGACCCAGCATCCGGATCCTTGCGATGACCGTAACGACTCCGGCTGTGGCCAGGATCGCAGCCTCTCTATAGTCGCTTCCCCGGGCGGCAACCAGCGTATCATCGGCGTAGCAAACTACGCTAACGCCACGCAGGCTTGCCCCCCGGAGGACCCAATCGTATCCGACGTTCCACAGGAGAGGGCCAAGAACCGACCCCTGCGGAACACCGCGCGTCATGGGACTACTTCCATCCCCGCGAGTCGTCGGGAAGACTACCTCTCGATCTGAGAGATAGTCCCCGACGAGTCTGCGTAAGTACTGGGGCACCTTGTGGTACCCCAGACCGGCGTGTATCGTGCTCCAGGGCAGCGTGTTGAATGCATTGGAGATGTCCAACGATATGGCCACCAACACGCCGCCACTGGAGCACGCCTCCTCGGAGAGGTCGCGGACGAGAGATATGGCGTCAATCGTCGAGCGACCTCTCCGGAAGCCGAACTGGTTAGGCGCCAGATCCGGTCCCACCATCTCGAGGTGCCTGACCAGGCGGGCAGCCACTACTCTCTCCAATAGCTTGCCCGCCTCGTCGAGCAGCACAATCGGGCGATAGCCCGAGGGCTCATCCGCGGGACGACCCTCTTTCCTCAGGAGGACGAGTTTGCCCCTTCTCCATCGCCTGGGGAATCTTCCTTCCAAGAGGCACCTATCGAATAGATCCTTCAGTGCGGGTCCCAAGTACTTCAAGGAGAGGGCCCACGCTCGACCCGGTATGCCGTCAGGCCCAGGTGCCGTGTTCTTGGCCCTCATCCTGAGCACTGCCGCACCCAGCTCACCCTCAGAGATAGGGACAAACTCACTCTCCTCTTCTTCGGCAAGATCAGCCGAAGTCATGGGTGGCGCGAACTCGGCCCCCGGAGCACCGGGGAACAAGCCATCGACCACTCTTTGGAGCACCGGCGGTTGGAGCGAGGCTGTGATGGGGGGAGCCCAAGGACGAAGCTTTTGCCTCGCCCACTTGTACGGGCGGCCCCATGGGTCGCGCTCAAGCCCCTCCAGTAGCTGCTCCCAGGCTCGCCTCTTAGCCTCGACTATCGCGACGCGAAGGGCCCCAGAAGCCTCTCTGTAGGCAGCGTAAAGAGACCCGCTCTCCTCAGTCTCTCGCCGCCTTCGTCTCCGATACCGCTGGCATAGCCGGCGCCTCATCACACATCTTCTCCGAAGTTCGGCAATCTCCTCCGTCCACCAATAGACTTGGCGTCTCGGCTGCGGGGCTCGCGCGCGCGGCATCGCAGCGTCGCAGACGCGCGACAATGCCTCGCACAGCCTGTCCGCCATCGCGTCCGGGTCTACCGGATCCGGCTCCTGAGGAGTGCAGTTCCACACTTCAACGAGGGCCGCCTCCTTCAGCACTTCGGCGTTGAGGCGCTTCAGGGCCCATCGCGGACCTATCTCGCCACCTACCTCTCTCACCTCATCCGTTCGAGTCGGGGAGACGCTGAACCGGATGTACCGGTGATCGGACAGCGTTACCACGTCTACCAGCACCTGCCAGTCGCGAATACGGCAAGCGATGTCTGGGGTGACGAGCGTCAAGTCGACGATCGACTCACCGTTCCGCCGGACGCAGGTGCTTTCCGATCCCCGGTTTACAACGCAAAGGCCCACCTCGGCCATCCACTCTAGCACGACACCGCCTCGAGCGTTCGTCACCGACGACCCCCACGCCGCTGATTTGGCGTTGAGGTCCCCGAGGACGAGGACGGGGCGCGGGCGGGTCTGTCCAATCAAGGTCCCCACCTCGCCGAGGAGAGTCTCTAGCTCACGAACCGGCCGGTTCGGAGAGTGGTACACCCCAACGATGACGGCCTGGCCCACTCTAGCCATCACGAAACCCCTACCCCTCACGACGTCTTCAAGAGGGGGGGAGTGAACCGGCGATTGCGTGGTGATTGCCACTAGGCCGTCGAGGTCCCCAATCCAGTCAGACCTAGGTCGGACCTCGTAGGGCTCGCTCACCACCGCCACCTGGATCAACCGCTCCGCCATGCTCTGGAGCAAAAGATCCTGAGCTCCGGCAGAGTGGTTGATGTTCGCCTGAAGAAATTTGGTCGCCATACTAATTATTGGTGTCCATGAGATCCTCCTCTTGCGTCGCTGGACGCTGAGTTAGCTGCGAGGGGGCCCTAGGGCCTTCACTAGCCAACTTTTCTCTCCTTCTACCCTTCTTGGGGGGCCTGGCGAAACAAGCTTTACCACCAATACGGTGATTCGCCGCTTTGTTTGCCGCATCACATACAGGGCAGTGCGGATCAGCAGAGCATTGAGCCGCCTTGTGTCCTGGCTTACCGCAGCAGAAGCAGAACCTGCTTCGGTCAACGTCCGCGGTGCATTTAGCGCCCATGTGCCCAAGCTCTAGGCACCTGAAGCATCTTAGCGGTCGGGGCTCCAGGATTTTAGCCTGAACTGAGACCCAGCCTACCAAAAGCCTCCCTTCTGAAACTTTCTTAGCTGCGGCAATTGGGCATCGCAGCCAGATCGTACCTCCTCCTTGTCTGCCCGGAGAATGAATTATTTCTCCCGTTCTGATGGCTTCTTTTGCGCAACCGCCCACATCAGCCACGGCTGCTGCTACTTCCTCCTTGGTAGCCGAGTCATCCAGGCCCGTTATGCGGAGTTCAACGCATTTCTCTGGCCTGGTGATCCGAACCACTTCCTCTCCAAGGGATTCTCCGAGTTTCTTGGCCAGAGCATTGGCTTTTTCAGCACTAGAGGCACCGGGCACCTCCAGAAGTCGAGCGCCAGTAGCTGCAGTACGGAACTTTAAGCCTGCAGGTATGCCGAGTTCCTTAAGGTCAATGTGCTGCTTGGCCTCGGCAAGCACTTTCTCATAAGTGACGCCGCGATCTACTGCATCCGGCTTCAGAGTCAGCATGACCGCTGCTGAGCGAGGGGGACGCAGCTTGGCTGGCTTCTTCACTGGTTTTGCACGAGCATTTGTCACTTTCTGTGAGGCCACCTGAGCGCTTGGTGCCTTCTTGTCAGCCTTCTTTTTGTTTGTGCCTTTCCGAGCCACCACATTCCACCCCTCATCCATGGATTGGGGCTGCGGAGGCAACAACCGCGGCTCAGTCACTGCCGGTTTGGGTTTCCCCTTTGCCTTTCGAGTCTCTTTAGCTTGAGCTTTCTGAGACTCTTTGGCTGTCTCTTTATTAATGGCTACAGGAGCACCATCATTTACTATCTCGATCTGCGAGTGGCCCCCCGAGCGAGGAGCAGCAACCGTGACTGCAGGGGCCATCGGCACCATAGATCTCTTTTTATCTGCAGCCAACGGGGGCCGCAGGCGCTTCTCAGGGAGCAACCGCTCCTCTAGTCCTTCCAGTCTTGCGTTCATCATGGTCCCACATTGGTCCATGACGACACGCACTATTTCCTCAATTGATTGGGGCTGAGTTGCCGTCGGAGCTGGCGCCTGATCACGCTGCTGCGCTAGCTGCCGCATCTGGGCTAACTCCTTTCTCATCTCGGCCAACTCGCCCGCGAGCCGCTTGTTGGCTGCCTCCAATCGAACAACCTCCTCCGACATTGTGCGTGACCGCAACTCTTGGAAGGAGACTTTAATCGTCTCCACCGCGTCCTTTAGGGCTCTAACGTACGTCCCTTTAAGGTTGCTAGATGTTTTTGCAACCTTTTCAATTGTATCCACCGAATCTAGGACCAGCCTAGCTAGATCCGGTGGTTCTTGTCCTTCACTGCTCAGTGTACGTGACACTAAGACCGGAGACTTACGGAAAGAGGCAGCTACCGCCTCTTTTTTCCGTCTTATGTCATCCGCCATCTCCATTTCAGCCTGCAACCGAAGCTCCTCAGCTTTCGCCGCGTTCAATTCAGCCTTTGCTTTGGCCAGGCCTACGTACTGCCCCGTAGAAGGGGGACGTCCACGTCCTCTCCGAGCTGGCGACGCGGGCATCGACTCCTCATCCTCTCCCAAGTCCGAGCTCGCGTCGTATCTCCGACGCTTTCTCCAAAATCGGTCTCTTCCTACGGACACCTCCCCTGAAGCCACGGTCTGAAAGCTTGCATCAGAGTCCGCGTCAGACAGGTTCGCCATTGTAGATGAAGCAACGAGCATATCTTCATCGTTGCTTTCCATCGCTGCGCAGCGGGTTAACACCACACGCGCCTCCTTCGCTACTTCTACACACGCCATACTGGCGTCGCTGTGCGCAGATGCGCATTCAGCCTCATCTTCATCACTCCCTATCGTCTTCCTTAACCTAAGAGATTTTAAATTTTCATTCATAATCAGTCCCACGAGTACGTGGGAAGGGTGGGTCACCCCGGACAGTGCCCACTGTAACCGGGGAAGTCTGGCGTAACCCGCTCAGGGGAGCGACACTTCCCTGGCGGGGGACGCAGTAGCGACTGAAACTCCGTTCAGCCTTCCAGGCCTCACGCTGCGCCGCCGCTTACCTTCGGGTGATTTTTTATAGAGGTTGTCTTCCTCGCGGCCCGGGCGACCAAGCCAAGGCCTATCGGTCCCGCTCAGATCACAAAACATGACTGCGACCATGTTGCGGGTTTACGATTTTGGGGCGGTGGCAGGGAAGTAAACTCCCACTGCCTGCCCGGCGGCAGGGTAAGTGCACGCCAGACCCGACTCCCGACTCCTCCTAGCCTAAAAAGGCTATCCTCTCTTGTAGGTACCTAGCCTACAAAGGGACGGCTCCACCAGCCCATCCCGACTTCCCATCCTACCTCCACCTCCAGAGACGGCTCCACCAGCCCATCTCGACTCCATCCACTGCGCCATCTGCTAATCAGAGGGACGCGCGGAGGAGCCTCCCCATTTCCCCCCCAGTGTTTGGTCCGCGCCGGTAAACCGGTAACTCCCATTTCTGGGAGCCGTTCCCCTATCCGCCACCCGGGGACGCGCCGCGTTGGGGTACACCTCCCCACCCACTGGGACAACCCAGCAGGTCCGCGGAACCTAACCTAACCTAACCTAACCTTTTTTTTTTTTTTTTTTTTTTTTTTTTTTTTGACGCTGGGAAAAATGCTTTATGCATACCCCCCCGTCGGGGGACGGAAGGGTTATGTGGGACTCCCGGCGGTGCTCCCCACCGGTATACCCACTAAACGACCCAGCGGCACTCCCGCATCGCCTATATGGAGGGGAACTGGGAATCCGGCACAGCCTTTCCATCCAGCCCCCCGCCGACGACCGCCCGCCTTTACGGCGAGCCCTTCACCCCCCTCCCCACCCTGGGAGAGGGGCCCGAGAATAACCGCGAGTGCTCGCGGTCATTCCCACCCGGCGGAAGTGGAGGATACGTGCAATGCGGGAGAAGACGCCCCCGCGCCTGTCTCCCGCTATCCTCCACTAGGAGGGGGAAGACGATTGCCGTGCAATCGCCTTCTCCGACCCGTTCGTCGCCTGCGGAGTGGCGCTGCGAGAGGGTCTTCCTCCCGCGCCCGCTCCGCCGCCTCCTTTTGCGAAATTACTTCCTCGCAAAAGGAGGCCACCGCAGCCCAGGACTCCTCGCTTCCCAGCATGGCTAAAACCACGCTGGGCAGCGAGAGGTCCTGCCCGACCACCGCCATCAATTGGCGGCGCGGCCCAGACCACGACGCACACACCTCCAGGGTGTGCTGCGCCGTGTCCACCGCCGCGCCACAATCGTGGCAGGCCGGGGTCTCCTCTCTTCCGATCCGGTGTAGGCACGATCCGAAGACGCCATGCCCGGATAGCACCTGCACCAGACGGAAAGAAAGGAAACCGTGGGACCGCCCGAGCCAGTCCTTCAGGACTGGCCCGAGCGCGTCCAACGTTCTGCGGCCAAAGGCTGCGGTGGCGAGGGCCTCCGTCCAATGTTGGACGGTTGCGTCCCTCGCCTCTCTGCGGACGGCCTCCCGCTCTTCTGGGGCAGGGCACTCCCCGAGCGCCCTGCGCCCCGCCGTCCACTCGTACACTCTGGCGAGCACCCCCGCCTCGAGTTCCCAAGGCGGGGTGCCGGCCAGAGCGCACGCTGCCGCAAAGCCCACCGAGCGGTAGGCTCTCGCCACCCGCAGTGCAATGGCCCTTTGGGGCCTGCGGATGGCGGTCGCATTCTCCCTCCTGTGGAGGGAGTCCGCCCAGATGGGGGCCCCGTAAAGGGCCATGCTCTTCAAGATGCCGGCATACAAATGCCGGCATCTCGCCTTCGGCCCTCCCAGGTTTGGGAGGAGCCACGAGAGGGCGTTCGCCGCCTTCAGCAGGCGCGCTGACAACCCGCTGAAGTGCGGGCCGAAGCGCCACCTGCTGTCCAGGGTGAGGCCCAGATATTTCATCTGGGTCCTCACCCCGATCCTGACGCCCTCCACGACGATGTGGGCGTCAGGAGGGATGCGCTGCCGAGGCCCGTGGAAGAACACGGCCTCGGTCTTGTGCAGCGCAACCCCCAACCCGAGGCGGCGGATCCTTCCCGCGACCAAGGATCCGCCAGCCGAGGCCAAACTGGCCGCCTCCTTAAAATCCCTCCCCCGGGCAGTGAGGAGAGTGTCATCCGCGTAGCAGATGACACTCGTGCCCGGGAGGAGGGATCCCCGCAGGAGCCAGTCGAAGCCGATGTTCCACAGGAGTGGTCCTAGGACCGACCCCTGTGGAACACCAGACTCCGCGCCGTACCTCCGGACTTGGCCAGCCTTGTCTACGAGGAGGACCGCTCGGTCCTCCAAGTAGCTGGCCAAGAGGGCCCGCAAGTATGAAGGCACTCCGTGGTACCGGAGTGCCTCCAAGATCGTGGAGTGGGGGACGGAATTGAACGCGTTGGCTATGTCAAATGACACAGCCAACACTCCGTCCCCAGACTCCACGGCCTCCCTCACCTGGCCCTTCAGCCGGGCCAGCGCGTCCACTGTCGAACGCCCAACTCGGAAACCGAATTGGGCGTCCGACAGGTTCGGCCCAACCCCCTGCAGGAGGCCATTCAGCCGACTGGCGACGATCCCCTCGAACAGTTTACCGACCTCATCGAGCAGAACGATGGGTCGGTATGCCGAGGGGGAGTCTGCCGGTCGTCCCTCCTTACGGAGAAGGCACAGTTGCCCCTCCTTCCAGGTTTTCGGGAACCTCCCAGCCGTGAAACACGCGCTGAAGAGGTCCCGAAACCTGTCCGCCATTTGGGTGGCCGCAATGGCCACCACCCTTGCGGGGACGCCGTCCGGCCCGGGGGCGGTTTTCTTGGCGCGGAGGCGAAGCGTCGCCGCGCCAAACTCCGCCCCCGTGACCGGAGGGACCTCCTCCGCCGGCGGAGCCGCCTCCCGCGGGGGGTCCATCACTGGAGGGGTGAAGTTGGTCCCTGTTGGAAACAAGGACCGAACCACCCCATCCAGCAACGCCGGCTCGAGGGTCTCTGCTAGCGGGGGACCGAAGGGGCGCAGTTTATTCCGCGCCGCCTTATACGGTCTCCCGTACGGGTCTCTGTCGAGACCCTCTAGCATTTCGGCCCTCGCCGCGTCGTCGGCGGCGAACATAGCCGCCTTGAGGACCTTCTTTGCCTCTACGTACGAGGCGTAGAGAAGGTCCTCGTTCGACGCGTCCCGCACGTTCCGCCGTCGACTCCGCGTGTAGGCCCTCCTGGCCACCACGCAGGCGGCCCGGAGCCCCGCCAGCTCCTCCGACCACCAATAGACGGCGCGTCGGGGAGGTGGGCGGCGAGACCGAGGCATGCTGGAGTTGCACACCTCGGTCAGGGACTCCCGCAGTCGGACCGCCGAGGCGTCGACGTCCAGGACATTGACAGGAGGCGTGAGCCAGTCCTGGACGAACGCCGCCTCCTTGGCCGCCCCTCGGTCCAGGTGGATCTGAGCCCACCGTGGAAAGGGGGACTGGCCCGAGCGGGCCATCCCCCTGGGGCTCTTGGTGGAGACGATGTCGAACCGCACGTATCGGTGGTCCGACAAGGTCTCCACCGTTTCCACCCGCCAGCCGACGACGCGGGCGGCAAGTGCGGGGGTGGCGAACGACACGTCCACCACCGTCCCTCCCCGTTGCCGCACACACGTGTGGGCCGTCCCTCTATTTAGGAGGGACACGCCCGACGAGGCCGCCCAAAATTCGACGGCCCGCCCGCGGACGTTGCAAGAGGCGGCCCGGTTGCCCCAGGCCGCCGACTTGGCGTTCAGGTCGCCCAATACGGCGACCTGGCGCGGCGCCGCCCTACCGACTACTGCGGTCAGGACTTCGAGAAAATCCTCGAAGTCCTGTAAAGGGCGGTTAGGGGAGAAATAGACCCCAACCAGGGCTATTTCTCCCCACGCGGCGGCCACGTATCCCGGTCCCCTCTCTAAGAGCGAGAGGGGAGGGGAGTCCGTGGAAGACCGCGACACCAACGCCACCGAGCCGTCCCGATCACCCAGCCAACGGCCAGGGACAGAGTACGGCTCGGCGACCACCGCAACGTCTACTAACCACTCAGCCAGGGCCTGCATCAGCAGGTCCTGGGCTGCTTTACAGTGGTTAGTATTCGCCTGTAGGATGCGATGTCCGGACCTATCCATCATTCGGCCATCGCACCCCCCTCGTCGGCCACCGAGGTCCCAGCCTCAGGGACGACGGTGGTAGCGGCAGGCTGGGACGGCGCCTGCGCTTTGCCCTTCTTTGGGGGAGGATTGCAGTTCCTCCCCCTCATCACGTGGTCCGCCGGGCGGCCACTGGCGGCGCACACCGCGCAGTGCGGCTTGGCGGCCGTGCAGGAGGCGGACATGTGCCCCCCCTTACCGCAGCGGTAACAGGCGTCCGACCTGTCCACCTTGGACGGACAGAGGGCCCGTGTGTGGCCGATTCCGAAGCACTTGTAGCAGCGCAAAGGCTGCTCACCAAGTGCTCGGACCACACACGACCCAAACCCGACGGCAAGCCGTCCCTTGGCAAGGACGGCCTTAGCTGCGGTGACCGGGCACTCCAGGCGGATTGTGCCCATGCCGCCGCGGCCGGGCCTGATAGCCCGACCCTGTATCGCTGCGGTGTTGCAGCCCCCTATTGCTGCGAGCGCCGCCACGACCTCCTCTTTGGTGACCGAATCGTCCAGATTGGTCACCTCGAGGGCCGCCGACTTGACGGGCCTTACCACCTTGGCCGCGTCCGCGATGACCTCTTGCAACTTCGTTGCGAAGAGAACCTTTTTTTTTTTTTTTTTTTTTTTTAACCTGGGAAAATCCTTTATGGATACCACCGTTCCGGGGGGAAACGGTGGTTATGTGGGACTCACCGCCGTAAGGCGGCATACGCACTAAAAAAAACCAGGGTGTTCCTCCTACACCAACTTAAGACGAGGGGCATGGGACCGCTCGCGCATTACTCCACAGCCCTCGTCAGTGTTGCTGCCCGCCTTGCGGCAGACTCACCTCCTGGGGTCTTCCCCCACCTCGTGTGTGATGCCCCGGAACACATGGGGGGCATCTCCACCTCTCGATGACCTATTATTAGGGGATGCCAGGTGCCCCCGCACCCAACACCCCAGGCCCTCGGAGCGGAGACGGGGTGCGGGCTCGATTAGCCCGCCTCCGTGTCCGCGCCCTCCGGAGCGGCTGTGCAAGAGGATCTCTCTCCCTCTCCCGCTCCTCTTCCTCCCTCTGCGAGATGACTGCCTCGCAGAAGGAGGCCACCGCCTCCCATGACCTCTGCCCATCGAGCATTTTTAGTATAATGGTCGATAGGGAGAGGTCAGTCCCTACGACCGCAACCAATGTCTGCCGCGGTTCTGCTCCTCCCGGGCATGCCTCCAGCGCATGTTGCGCCGTATCCTCCGCATGTCCACACTGATGGCAAGCTGGGGAGTCTTCCCTTCGGGCAATGCGATGTAGGTACCTACCGAAACAACCATGTCCCGAGAGGACCTGCGTGAGTCGGAAGGAAAGACTCCCATGCTTCCTGCGGATCCACTCCTCCAGTACTGGGCTGATCGCCTCCAGTAGTCGACGGGCACTCTGCCCTCTCTGCACCTGCCCATTTAGGAGACGCTCCCTCCACGTGGCGATGGCGGACACCCTGGCCTGATTGCGCCAGTGCGCCACCTCCTGCGGCGCCGGTCGCTCGTCCCGCTCCCGCGCCTGCGCTCTGCGCCAGTAGACCGAAGCCAGAACTTCGGCCTCAAGGTCCCACGGGAGCGAGCCTGCGAGCACGCATGCTACCTCGTGAGACAGTGTGCGATACCCCCTGCACACCCTCACCGCCATCACTCGTTGCGCTCCAATCAGCACGGCAGTGGTCTGCCGATCGAGCTTTCCCGCCCATATCGGGGCGCCATACAAGGCCATAGAGCTTACCACCGCTGTATAGAGGCGGCGGCAGCTCACTTCGCAGCCCCCGATATTCGGGAGCAGGCGACTAAGTGCGCCGGCTGTCCCCAAGATTTTGGGGGACAGCCGCCGCACGTGCTCCTTAAAGTTCCATCTGCCGTCGAGGACGACACCAAGATACTTCAGTGTCGTCCCGACGGGGATAGAAATTCCACCCACCACTATGGTGGAGTCTGCAGGTGGTTTCCGCCGGGGACCATGAAAACATATGGCCTCGGATTTGTGGAGCGCCACCTGCAGACCCAGCATCCGGATCCTTGCAACAACCGTAGCGACTCCGGCTGTGGCCAGGATCGCAGCCTCTCTATAGTCGCTTCCCCGGGCGGCAACCAGCGTATCATCGGCGTAGCATACTACGCTAACGCCACGCAGGCTTGCCCCCCGGAGGACCCAATCGTATCCGACGTTCCACAGGAGAGGGCCAAGAACCGACCCCTGTGGAACACCACGCGTCATTGAACTACTTCCCTCCCCGCGAGTCGTCGGGAAGACTACCTCTCGATCTGAGAGATAGTCCCCGACGAGTCTTCGCAAGTACTGGGGCACCTTGTGGTACCCCAGACCGGCGTGTATCGTGCTCCAGGGCAGCGTGTTGAATGCGTTGGAGATGTCCAACGATATGGCAACCAACACGCCACCACTGGAGCACGCCTCCTCGGAGAGGTCGCGGACGAGAGATATGGCGTCAATCGTCGAGCGACCTCTCCGGAAGCCGAACTGGTTAGGCGCCAGATCTGGTCCAACTGTCTCGAGGTGCCTGACCAGGCGGGCAGCCACTACTCTCTCCAACAGCTTGCCCGCCTCGTCGAGCAGCACAATCGGGCGATAGCCCGAGGGCTCATCCGCGGGACGACCCTCTTTCCTCAGGAGGACGAGTTTGCCCCTTCTCCATCGCCTAGGGAATCTTCCTTCCAAGAGGCACCTATCGAATAGATCCTTCAATGCGGGTCCCAAGTGCTTCAAGGAGAGGGCCCACGCTCGACCCGGTATGCCGTCAGGCCCAGGTGCCGTGTTCTTGGCCCTCATCCTGAGCACTGCCGCACCCAGCTCACCCTCAGAGATAGGGACAAACTCACTCTCTTCTTCGGCGAGATCAGCCGAAGTCATGGGTGGCGCGAACTCAGCCCCCGGAGCACCAGGGAACAAGCCATCGACCACTCTTTGGAGCACTGGCGGTTGGAGCGAGGCTGTTATGGGGGGAGCCCAAGGACGAAGTTTTTGTCTCGCCCACTTGTACGGGCGGCCCCATGGGTCGCGCTCAAGCCCCTCCAGCAGCTGCTCCCAGGCTCGCCTCTTTGCCTCGACTATCGCGACGCGAAGGGCCCCAGAAGCCTCTCTGTAGGCGGCGTAAAGAGACTCGCTCTCCTCGGTCTCTTGCCGCCTTCGTCTCCGATACCGCTGGTATAGCCGGCGCCTCGTCACGCATCTTCTTCGAAGTTCGGCAATCTCCTCCGTCCACCAATAGACTTGGCGTCTCGGCTGCGTGGCTCGCGCGCGCGGCATCGCAGCGTCGCAGACACGCGACAATGCCTCGCACAGCCTGTCCGCCATCGCATCCGGATCTACTGGATCCGGCTCCTGAGGAGTGCCGTTCCACACTTCGACGAGGGCCGCCTCCTTCAGCACTTCAGCGTTGAGGCGCTTCAGGGCCCATCGCGGACCTATCTCGCCACCTACCTCTCTCACCTCATCCGTTCGAGTCGGGGAGACGCTGAACCGGATGTACTGGTGATCGGACAGCGTTACCACGTCCAACAGCACCTGCCAGTCGCGAATACGGCAAGCGATGTCTGGGGTGACGAGCGTCAAGTCGACGATCGACTCACCGTTCCGCCGGACGCACGTGCTTACCGATCCCCGGTTTACAACACAGAGGCCCACCTCAGCCATCCACTCTAGTACGACACCGCCCCGCGCGTTCGTCACCGGCGACCCCCACGCCGCTGATTTGGCGTTGAGGTCCCCGAGGACGAGGACTGGGCGTGGGCGTGTCTGACCAATCAAGGTCCCTACCTCGCCGAGGAGAGTCTCTAGGTCGCGAACCGGCCGGTTCGGGGAGTGGTACACCCCCACGATGACGGCCTGGCCTACCCTAGCCACTACGAAACCCCTGCCCCTCATCACGTCTTCTAGAGGGGGGGAGTGAGCCGGCGATTGCGTGGTGATTGCCACCAGGCCGTCGAGGTCCCCAACCCAGTCAGACCTAGGTCGGACCTCGTAGGGCTCGCTCACCACCGCCACCTGGATCAACCGCTCCGCCATGCTCTGGAGCAAAAGATCCTGAGCTCCGGCAGAGTGGTTGATGTTCGCCTGCAGAAATTTGGTCGCCATACTAAATATTGGTGTCCATGAGATCCTCCTCTTGCGTCGCTGGACGCTGAGTCAGCTGCGAGGGGGCCCTGGGGCCGTCATTAGCCAACTTTTCTCTCCTTTTACCCTTCTTGGGGGGCCTGGCAAAACAAGCTTTACCACCAATACGGTGATTCGCCGCTTTGTTTGCCGCATCACATACAGGACAGTGCGGATCAGCAGAGCATTGAGCCGCCTTGTGTCCTGGCTTACCGCAGCAGAAGCAGGAACTGCTTCGGTCAACGTCCGCGGTGCATTTAACGCCCATGTGACCTATCTCCAGGCACCTGAAGCATCTTAGTGGTCGGGGCTCCAGGATTGTAGCCTGAACTGAGACCCAGCCTACTAAAAGCCTTCTTTCTGAAACTTTCTTGGCTGCGGCAATGGGGCATCGCAGCCAGATCGTACCACCTCCTTGTCTGGCCGGAGAACGAATTATTTCTCCCGTTCTGATGGCCTCTTTTACGCAACCGCCCACTTCAGCCACGGCTGCTTCTACTTCCTCCTTGGTAGCCGAGTCATCCAGGCCCGTTATGCGGAGTTCAACGCATTTCTCTGGCCTGGTGATCCGAACCACTTCCTCTCCAAGGGACTCTCCGAGTTTCTTAGCCAGAGCATTGGCTTTTTCTGCACTAGAGGCACCGGGCACCTCCAGAAGTCGAGCGCCAGTAGCTGCAGTACGGAACTTTAAGCCCGCTGGTATGCCAAGGTCCTTTAGATCAATGTGCTGCTTGGCCTCGGCAAGCACTTTCTCGTAAGTGACGCCGCGATCTACTGCATCCGGCTTCAAAGTCAGCATGACCGCTGCTGAGCGAGGGGGTCGGAGCTTGGCTGGCTTCTTCACTGGTTTTGCACGAGCATTTGTCACCTTCTGTGAGGCCACCTGAGCGCTTGGTGCCTTCTTGTCAGCCTTCTTTTTGTTCGTGCCTTTCCGAGCCACCACATTCCACCCCTCATCCATGGATTGGGGCTGCGGAGGCAACACGCGCGGCTCAGTCACTGCCGGTTTGGGTTTCCCCTTTGCCTTTCGAGTCTCTTTAGCTTGAGCTTTCTGAGACTCTTTGGCTGTCTCTTTATTAATGGCTACAGGAGCATCATCAATTACCATCTCAATCTGCGAGTGGCCCCCCGAGCGAGCAGCAGCAACCGCGACTGCAGGGGCCATCGGCACCATAGTTTTCTTTTTATCTGCAGCTAATGGAGGCCGCAGGCGCTTCTCAGGGAGCAACCGCTCCTCCAGTCCTTCCAGTCTTGCGTTCATCATGGTCCCACATTGGTCCATGACAACACGCACTATTTCCTCAATTGTTTGGGGCTGAGTTGCCGTCGGAGCTGGCGCCTGATCACGCTGCTGCGCTAGCTGCCGCATCTGGGCTAACTCTTTTCTCATCTCGGCCAACTCGCCCGCAAGTCGCTTGTTGGCTGCCTCCAATCGGACAACCTCCTCCGACATTGTGCGTGACCGCAACTCTTGGAAGGAGACTTTAATCGTCTCCACCGCGTCCTTTAGGGCTCTAACGTACGTCCCTTTAAGGTTGCTAGATGTTTTTGCAACCTTTTCAATTGTATCCACCGAATCTAGGACCAGCCTAGCTAGATCCGGTGGTTCTTGTCTTTCACTGCTCAGTGTACGTGACACTAAGACCGGAGATTTACGGAAAGAGGCAGCTACCGCCTCTTTTTTCCGTCTTATGTCATCCGCCATTTCCATTTCAGCCTGCAACCGAAGCTCCTCAGCTTTCGCCGCGTTCAGTTCAGCCTTTGCTTTGGCCAGGCCTACGTACTGCCCCGTAGAAGGGGGACGTCCACGTCCTCTCCGAGCCGGCGACGCGGGCATCGACTCCTCGTCCTCTCCCAAGTCCGAGCTCGCGTCGTATCTCCGACGCTTTCTCCAAAATCGGTCTCTTCCTTCGGACACCTCCCCTGAAGCCACGGTCTGAAAGCTTGCATCAGAGTCCGCGTCAGACAGGTTCGCCATTGTCGATGTAGCAACGAGCATATCTTCATCGTTGCTTTCCATCGCTGCGCAGCGGGTTAACACCACGCGCGCCTCCTTCGCTACTTCTACACACGCCCTACTGGCGTCGCTGTGCGCAGACGCGCATTCAGCCTCATCTTCATCACTCCCTATCGTCTTCCTTAACCTAAGAGATTTTAAATTTTCATTCATAATCAGTCCCACGAGTACGTGGGAAGGGTGGGTCACCCCGGACAGTGCCCACTGTAACCGGGGAAGTCTGGCGTAACCCGCTCAGGGGAGCGACACTTCCCTGGCGGGGGACGCAGTAGCGACTGAAACTCCGTTCAGCCTTCCAGGCCTCACGCTGCGCCGCCGCTTACCTTCGGGTAATTTTTTTATAGAGGTTGTCTTCCTCGCGGCCCGGGCGACCAAGCCAAGGCCTATCGGTCCCGCTCAGGTCGCAAAACATGACCACGGCCATGTTGCGGGGTTACGATTTTGGGGCGGTGGCAGGGAAGTAAACTCCCACTGCCTGCCCGGCGGCAGGGTAAGTGCACGCCAGACCCGACTCCCGACTCCTCCTAGCCTGAAAAGGCTATCCGCTCTTGTAGGCATCTAGCCTACAAAGGGACGGCTCCACCAGCCCATCCCGTCCTACCTACCCATCCTACCCCACCGACAGAGTGCCGGCGCCTGGTGGTTTCTGTTACGTCTATTTCTGATGGAAATAGACCAATAACGGGCAGCAACCGCGAGAAGGAACGACCCCACCAGACTTGCCTTGAGGATCTACACGACCTGCGCTCTCCCTCAAAGCCATTCGCCTCATTACTCGCTCCCAGAGCCGAGTAAAGAAGGCCAAGATTTATCCAATACAAGCGACCGAAGCCGCAAGCTAGGCATAGCAACTACTAATGGATAAACCCAGACCCGCCCTGCGAAGAGAACCTAACCTAACCTAACCTAACCTAACCTAACCTAACCTAACCTTTTTTTTTTTTTTTTTTTTTTTTTTTTTTTTTTTTTTTTTAACGTGAGGAAATCCTTCATGGATACCTCCCGCCGTAGGGGAGGCGGAAGGTTATGCCAGACTCCTACTGGCTAAAACCTCACGGGGTTCCCATAGGGCGCATCTTACCGGAGCTGTGAGTTCGTTTTCACATTCTTTCATGGCTCCGGCATGGCGTTGGCTTTATATAAGCCCCATCTTTTCATAGTTATAGCTATAACTTACCCTCATGACTCTCTTTCGAGAAGCGCGCGGAACCTCCACGCGCGCCACCTCGAGGCTTATTGTTAGTGGGCGGTAAGGCACCCCCTAGTGCTACCGCCCAAGCCTGCATTATGGAGGACGGATGTCATGGAGATTTCTTCTTCTCCTCCGTCCAGCTCTCTGGCTGCGGATTGGATTTTCAGTTAGGATTTCTCGTACCCTTTCTGCATCTTCCTTTTGCGACATTACGTTTTCGCAGAAGGCAATTCCCGCTTTCCATGATTCTTCGCATCCAACCATAGCTTTTATTAATGCCGGATAAGATAAATCACTACCTACTGTATTGACTAGCTCCTGTCGGGGTATAGCCCAAGCTATGCAATCTATCAGCGTATGTTGCGCTGTGTCCTCCTGGCTGTCGCAATGGTGGCATGCAGGGGTTGGTTCCCTCCCGATTCGACACAGATACTTTGCGAAACACCCGTGTCCCGATAGCATCTGTGTCAACCGGAAGGTCAACGGCCCGTACTCTCTTTTTAACCATTCTCGTAAGAGGGGACGGATCGCCTCTATAATTGTTTGGCCAGCATTAGGCTGCTCCAGTCTTCTGTGCCACACCTCTATGAGTGAATCAGTTGTCTCTTTCCTCTGACACTGTATCTCTCTATGCGTTGGTCGCTGCCTTCGCGTTAACTGCTCTTCACGCCAAAAGTATAGTGACGATAGCCCTCCTGCATCTAGGTCCCATGGCAAGGAGCCCGCCAGCACGCACGCTGCCTCAAAAGAGATAGTGCGGTATCCCCGAATCAGCCTTATAGCCATCGCTCTCTGCGGCTTGCGCAATACGGCGATGTTCCGGCTAGTAAGGGTGTCGGCCCACACCGGGGCTCCATATAGGGCCATGGAGCGTACGACCTCCGTGTATAATCGCCGGCAACTGACTCTTGCTCCCCTGATGTTAGGTAGCAGTCCCCCAAGTGCCGCTGCTGTTGTCATCAATTTTGGTTCAAGACGTAAGAAGTGAGCCTTGAAGTCCCATCGGCTGTCGAGGACGAGTCCCAAGTACTTCATCGTCGACTCGACACCGATACGGACTCCTCCTACTATAATATGGGATGCAGCTGGAGGCTTGTTCCGAGGCCCGTGAAAATACAGGGCCTCAGATTTATTCAAGGCTACTTCAAGCCCAAGTCTTTTGATCCTGCCAACCACTTGCGCTACACCTGCTGTAGCAAGTCTTGCTGCTTCCCTGTATGTCATGGCTCTCGCAGTAACCAGGGTATCATCTGCATAGCATGTTACCATGATCCCTGTTAGAAAGGACCCTCTTAGTACCCAGTCGTAACCGATGTTCCACAGGAGTGGTCCTAAGACAGACCCCTGTGGAACACCGCACGACATTCTGTGTTTCTGCCATCCCCTTTGCCCCTGAAATGTCACAAACCGATCAGCTAGGTAGTCCTGCACTATTCCTCTGAGGTACCGAGGTACTTTATGGTATCTTAAGGCCTCTCTGATACAGCTCCAGGGTAGGGTGTTGAAGGCGTTGGTGATGTCAAGAGACACCGCCAGAACAACATCTCCCTGGGAGACTGCTTCCTCCGCCACTTTTTTCACTTTTAAGATAGCGCCAACTGTGGACCGACCCCTTCGGAAACCAAACTGGTTCTCGTCCAGGTCCGGCCCAACGCAGTTCATGTGCCCAATAAGGCGAGCCGCGATTATGCGCTCAAATAGCTTTCCAACCTCATCTAAAAGAACAATGGGCCGGTAAGCGGACGGAGAGTCTACCGGTCTCCCATTCTTCTTAAGTAGCACAAGTGTGCCCGTCTTCCACTGCACTGGAAATCGTCCTTGATCCAGGCAAGCACTATAAAGATTTCGGAGCCGAGGTCCCAGAGCCTTCAGAGCTATCACCCATGCTCGGCCGGGAACACCGTCCGGGCCAGGGGCCGTGTTCTTGGCCCTGAGCCGCAGGACTGCCATCCTTAGCTCCACCTCATCCACTTCTGGTACTTGAGAGACGTTCTCCTCACCGGAAGGTGCCATGGTTGGTGGAACGTGCTCTGCTCTGTGCGGAAACAGGCTTGTCACTACTTCCTCTAGCAGCTGAGGCTCCAAACTTTGTGTTAGTGGCGGTGTCCATGGCCGGAGTTTGCCCCTAACCATTCGGTATGGTTGCCCCCATGGGTCCTGGTTCAGGGTCTCCAGGAGTTCTTCTCGGGCTTGACTTTTAGCCTGCATGATGGCTAGTTTGAGTGCCGCTTTGGCTTCTTTGTACTGTTCGTAGAACTGCGTCTGAAGCTCATCATCCCGGAGTCGTCTTCGACGGTAATTTGTGTATCGACGTCTCGCAACGATGCATAACCTACGTATGGCCGCCAACTCTGCCGACCACCAGTAAACCTGGCGCTTTGCAGTGTGAGGTCCAACTCTTGGCATGGCTGCATCGCATATATGCGTCATTGCCTCGCAGAACCACTCCGCCTCTTGTTGGACCTCAATTTCCGCCTGCTCATTCGGTGTTGGTAACCAAGCTTTAACTAGGGCCGCTTCTTCAAGGACCTCTTGATCAAGACGCTTAAGCACCCATCGCGGACTTCCTCCATTTCTTATGGCCCCGGCCGATCTGCTCGGAGTTACAGAAGCGACCTCAAACCTTATATAGCGATGGTCCGATAATGATTCAACGTCATTTGCCACCTTCCAACCAGTGACGCGACTCTCCAAACATGAACTTGCGAATGATATATCCACTACGGACGAGCCTTGTGGCCGCACACACGTGAACTCCGATCCTCTATTAAGAATAGATAGACCAGCGGTCAAAGCCCACTCCTCTAGTGTTTCTCCGCGTGCATCCGTCACAGGGGACCCCCACGCTCTGGATTTGGCATTAAAATCACCGAGGACGAGAACTGGATGCGGGTGGCTCCGTCCTATAATGGACCCCACTTCAGCGAGAAAACTCTCGAACTCAACGAGAGCCTTATTGGGCGAGATGTACACCGCCATCACCATTAACCCTTTGACAAGAGCCGCGACACAACCACTGCCTTTTATAACCTTGTCAAAGGTTGCCCCTTTAGAAATAATCGTCACGAGCCCATCAATGTCCCCCACCCAGTTGTCTCTGGGTGAGATAAAATAAGGCTCGGATACCGCTGCTATATCAATCAACCACTCCGCCATGCTCTGGATCATGAGATCCTGAGCCCTGGCGGAGTGGTTGAGATTCGCCTGTAGAAAGCGTAAGGCCATCCTATGAAGCGTCCATTTGATCCACCTCGCCCCCATTTTGAGACGGGGGACAACTGGCAGCCACCAGCGGTGGGTCTGAGACGTTTGTCGCCTTGTTATTAGCCCTGCTTCTCCTTGACTTAGGAGGGGTACACGCCTTGCTGCCTAGTCTATGCGTTGCTGGCCTATTCGCTGCCGCACAAACTGAGCACTTCGGCTGAGCTGAGCAGGCTGCGGCTTTGTGGCCGACCTGTCCACACCGGTAACACTCCTCACTGCGGTCTGCCTCTGAAGAGCATTGCGCGCGAACATGCCCGCTCTGCAGGCACCGATAGCACCTCATCTGTTTGGGCTGCACCATCTCTATCCGTGCCGAGACCCAGCCAACTAGGATGCGTCCTTCACCTTTAATTTTCTTCACAGCTGCCACCGGACAGCTAACCAACGTGATTCCTGTGCCCTGGTAGGTTCGCCTAATTTCACCAACCTTTATCTTGTCTACCGGGCATCCTCCTTGCCGCGCAACTGCCGCAACAATATCCTCTTTGGTCACAGAATCATCCAGACCCATTATTCTAAATGCCGCACATTTAGTGGGCCGCGTTATTCTGGCCAGCTCTCCACCTATGACTTCCTCCAACTTTTTAGCCAAAGAGTCGGCTTTCTCTTCGCTCGCCTCACCCCCAACTTCCAGGAGGTGGGCACCAGTGGCCGCCTTCCGGAATCGCACACTTGTGATCCCACAGCTACCAAGATCCATTTTTGACCTGGCATCCGCCATCATCTTGCCGTATGTCGCACCCTTCTCCTCAGCTCCTGGCTGCAGAGTAATAACCACTGCAGCAGTTCGGGGGGCCCGCAAACTCCGCACCGGGGCTGAGCGACTGCTTGGCTTAGTAGTCCCCTTCTCTCCACTTGCCAAGGGAGCTTTGGTCGCCTTTTTACCTTTTTTGGTAACTGCGACCCAACTTTCTTTGGCCGGTTCCTTCGCAGGCTGCCGATTAGTGGGTGGCGCTGCACTGTCTGCCACGCTTTCACTATTCTTGGCCTTATTTTTCCCCCGCTTTTGGGGCTGAGAGGCTGTCTGTCCAGCCTTTTTCGCCTGTTCCGGTATAGGTGCTGCTGGATTTTGCGCGTCCTTTCGCTTATCTGCAGCGAGAGGTGGACGGATGCGCTTTTCTGGCAGCAGCCTCTCCTCCATCCCTTCCAATCTTGCGTTGATCATTTTGCCCACTTGCAGCATGATTACACGCGCCAATTCCTCACGATCGTCCTGTACCGACGATACAATTTGACTCGCCCCTGGCTCGGGGCGTCCCGTCCCCTCTGCAGAATACTCCGGCATTTTAGCTGGAGACTGAGCCACTACGATTTTAATCTCATTCAGCTCTTTACGAAGCTCCGCCATCTCAGCCCTTAGGCGGGCATTGTCAGCTTGAAGCTTCGCTGTCTCTTCAGAGACCGAGCATTCGAGCAGCGCTTCTGTTGCCACCTTTATTGATGCCGCTGCATCTTTAAGGGCCCGCTGAAAGGTGCCCTTGAGGTTTCCAGACTTGTTGGCTACATTAAAAACAATGTCGACACTATCCAGCACCTGCCTGCTTAGGTCTGACGCCAGTTTTTCTTCCTTTCTTTCGCGCTCCGGTGGAGCAACCGAGCGCCTCGCCCTGTTAGTTGCCACCTGCTCGGCTATCTCCTCCTCACTTTTTCTCCTTTCTTCCTCTCGCCTCAGAGCTTTGAGCTCGGACTGTGCCTTTGCAAGGCCCACATACTTGCCCGTGCTTGGCGGCCGACCTCTACCTCTTTTCGCGATTGGCACTCTTAATGGTGACGGCACTGCCTCATCACCCGTGTCAGAGTCCAAGCCCACATCTTCTTTATGCTTCCGCTTGCCACGGTCCACCTTTTTCTTCCAGAACCTGGATTCAGTCGGCTCTGCAGAGCCGCTTTCACTCAATCTTGAGTCGGCCTCTGACTCCATACTGTACACCTCAATATAAGCTTCAGGAGCTGTTTTCTCCACCCTCTCGCTCAAAGCTTCACCACTCGCCTTCTCGGCGCAGCACTGCGCAGACGCGCTCTCTACTACCTCCTCCTCAACATCGCTTCCTAACCTAAAAGATTTATTAAAATACAAAGCCATAATCTAGTCCCACGAGTACGTGGGAAGGGTGGGTCACCCCGGACAGTGCCCACTGTAACCGGGGAAGTCTGGCATAACCCGCTCAGAGGAGCGACACTTCTCTGGCGGGGGACGCAGTAGCGACTGAAACTCCGTTCAGCCTTCCAGGCCTCACGCTGCGCCGCCGCTTACCTTCGGGTGATTTTTTATAGAGGTTGTCTTCCTCGTAGCCCGGGCGACCAAGCCAAGGCCTATCGGTCCCGCTCAGATCGCGAAACATGACCACGACCATGTTGCGGGATTACGATTTTGGGGCGGTGGCAGGGAAGTAAACCCCCACTGCCTGCCCGGCGGCAGGGTGAGTGCACGCCGGGCCCGACTCCCGGCTCCTCGTAGCCAAAAGGCTATCTTACTCCTAGCAGACGGCTCCACGAGCACATCCCGACTCCATCCACTGCGCCCTCTGCTAGTCAGAGGGACGCGCGGAGAAGCCCCCCCTAATAAATCCCAATCCGCTAGTGAAGCGCCGACCCACCCAGAATCCCGCAAGGAAGCTGACCCATACAACCGACTCGCGGGAGACCGAGCAGGACGGCGCCGCACCAACAGTTCGGGAACCTCCCCATTTCCCCCCCCCCAGTGTTTGGTCCGCGCCGGTAAACCGGTAACTCCCATTTCTGGGAGCCGTTCCCCTATCCGCCGCCCGGGGACGCGCCGCGTTGGGGTACACCTCCCCACCCACTGGGACAACCCAGCAGGTCCGCGGAACCTAACCTAACCTTTTTTTTTTTTTTTTTTTTTTTTTTTTTTTTTTTTTTTACCTGGGAAAATCCTTTATGGATACCACCGTTCCGGGGGGAAACGGTGGTTATGTGGGACTCACCGCCGTAAGGCGGCATACGCACTAAAAAACCAGGGTGTTCCTCCTACACCAACTTAAGACGAGGGGCATGGGACCGCTCGCGCATTACTCCACAGCCCTCGTCAGTGTTGCTGCCCGCCTTGCGGCAGACTCACCTCCTGGGGTTTTCCCCCACCTCGTGTGTGATGCCCCGGAACACATGGGGGGCATCTCCACCTCTCGATGACTTATTATTAGGGGATGCCAGGTGCCCCCGCACCCAACACCCCAGGCCCTCGGAGCGGAGACGGGGTGCGGGCTCGATTAGCCCGCCTCCGTGTCCGCGCCCTCCGGAGCGGCTGAGCGAGAGGATCTCTCTCCCTCTCCCGCTCCTCTTCCTCCCTCTGCGAGATGACTGCCTCGCAGAAGGAGGCCACCGCCTCCCATGACCTCTGCCCATCGAGCATTTTTAGGATAATGGTCGATAGGGAGAGGTCAGTCCCTACGACCGCAACCAATGTCTGCCGCGGTTCTGCTCCACCCGGGCATGCCTCCAGCGCATGTTGCGCTGTATCCTCCGCCTGTCCACACTGATGGCAAGCTGGGGACTCCTCCCTTCGGGCAACGCGATGTAGGTACCTCCCGAAACAACCATGTCCCGAGAGGACCTGCGTCAGTCGGAAGGAAAGACTCCCATGCTTCCTGCGGACCCACTCCTCCAGTACTGGGCTGATCGCCTCCAGGAGCCTTCGGGCGCTCTGCCCCCTCTGCATCTGCCCCGCTAGGAGCCGCTCCCTCCACATGGCGATGGCGGACACCCTGGCCTGATTGCGCCAGTGCGCCACCTCCTGCGGCGCCGGTCGCTCGTCCCGCTCCCGCGCCTGCGCTCTGCGCCAGTAGACCGAAGCCAGAACTTCGGCCTCAAGGTCCCACGGGAGCGAGCCTGCGAGCACGCATGCTACCTCGTGAGACAGTGTGCGATACCCCCTGCACACCCTCACCGCCATCACTCGTTGCGCTCCAATCAGCACGGCAGTGGTCTGCCGATCGAGCTTTCCCGCCCATATCGGGGCGCCATACAAGGCCATAGAGCTTACCACCGCTGTATAGAGGCGGCGGCAGCTCACTTCGCAGCCCCCGATATTCGGGAGCAGGCGACTAAGTGCGCCGGCTGTCCCCAAGATTTTGGGGGACAGCCGCCGCACGTGCTCCTTAAAGTTCCATCTGCCGTCGAGGACAACACCAAGATACTTCAGTGTCGTCCCGACGGGGATAGAAATTCCACCCACCACTATGGTGGAGTCTGCAGGTGGTTTCCGCCGGGGACCATGAAAACATATGGCCTCGGATTTGTGGAGCGCCACCTGCAGACCCAGCATCCGGATTCTTGCAACAACCGTAGCGACTCCGGCTGTGGCCAGGATCGCAGCCTCTCTATAGTCGCTTCCCCGGGCGGCAACCAGCGTATCATCGGCGTAGCATACTACGCTAACGCCACGCAGGCTTGCCCCCCGGAGGACCCAATCGTATCCGACGTTCCACAGGAGAGGGCCAAGAACCGACCCCTGTGGAACACCACGCGTCATTGAACTACTTCCCTCCCCGCGAGTCGTCGGGAAGACTACCTCTCGATCTGAGAGATAGTCCCCGACGAGTCTTCGCAAGTACTGGGGCACCTTGTGGTACCCCAGACCGGCGTGTATCGTGCTCCAGGGCAGCGTGTTGAATGCGTTGGAGATGTCCAACGATATGGCAACCAACACGCCACCACTGGAGCACGCCTCCTCGGAGAGGTCGCGGACGAGAGATATGGCGTCAATCGTCGAGCGACCTCTCCGGAAGCCGAACTGGTTAGGCGCCAGATCTGGTCCAACTGTCTCGAGGTGCCTGACCAGGCGGGCAGCCACTACTCTCTCCAACAGCTTGCCCGCCTCGTCGAGCAGCACAATCGGGCGATAGCCCGAGGGCTCATCCGCGGGACGACCCTCTTTCCTCAGGAGAACGAGTTTGCCCCTTCTCCATCGCCTAGGGAATCTTCCTTCCAAGAGGCACCTATCGAATAGATCCTTCAATGCGGGTCCCAGGTGCTTCAAGGAGAGGGCCCACGCGCGACCCGGTATGCCGTCAGGCCCAGGTGCCGTGTTCTTGGCCCTCATCCTGAGCACTGCCGCACCCAGCTCACCCTCAGAGATAGGGACAAACTCACTCTCTTCTTCGGCGAGATCAGCCGAAGTCATGGGTGGCGCGAACTCGGCCCCCGGAGCACCAGGGAACAAGCCATCGACCACTCTTTGGAGCACTGGCGGTTGGAGCGAGGCTGTTATGGGGGGAGCCCAAGGACGAAGTTTTTGTCTCGCCCACTTGTACGGGCGGCCCCATGGGTCGCGCTCAAGCCCCTCCAGCAGCTGCTCCCAGGCTCGCCTCTTTGCCTCGACTATCGCGACGCGAAGGGCCCCAGAAGCCTCTCTGTAGGCGGCGTAAAGAGACTCGCTCTCCTCGGTCTCTTGCCGCCTTCGTCTTCGATACCGCTGGTATAGCCGGCGCCTCGTCACGCATCTTCTTCGAAGTTCGGCAATCTCCTCCGTCCACCAATAGACTTGGCGTCTCGGCTGCGGGGCTCGCGCGCGTGGCATCGCAGCGTCGCAGACACGCGACAATGCCTCGCACAGCCTGTCCGCCATCGCATCCGGGTCTACTGGATCCGGCTCCTGAGGAGTGCCGTTCCACACTTCGACGAGGGCCGCCTCCTTCAGCACTTCAGCGTTGAGGCGCTTCAGGGCCCATCGCGGACCTATCTCGCCACCTACCTCTCTCACCTCATCCGTTCGAGTCGGGGAGACGCTGAACCGGATGTACCAGTGATCGGACAGCGTTACCACATCCAACAGCACCTGCCAGTCGCGAATACGGCAAGCGATGTCTGGGGTGACGAGCGTCAAGTCGACAATCGACTCACCGTTCCGCCGGACGCACGTGCTTACCGATCCCCGGTTTACAACACAGAGGCCCACCTCAGCCATCCACTCTAGTACGACACCGCCCCGCGCGTTCGTCACCGGCGACCCCCACGCCGCTGATTTGGCGTTGAGGTCCCCGAGGACGAGGACTGGGCGTGGGCGGGTCTGACCAATCAATGTCCCTACCTCGCCGAGGAGAGTCTCTAGGTCGCGAACCGGCCGGTTCGGGGAGTGGTACACCCCCACGATGACGGCCTGGCCTACCCTAGCCACTACGAAACCCCTGCCCCTCATCACGTCTTCGAGAGGGGGGGAGTGAGCCGGCGATTGCGTGGTGATTGCCACCAGGCCGTCGAGGTCCCCAACCCAGTCAGACCTAGGTCGGACCTCGTAGGGCTCGCTCACCACCGCCACCTGGATTAACCGCTCCGCCATGCTCTGGAGCAAAAGATCCTGAGCTCCGGCAGAGTGGTTGATGTTCGCCTGCAGAAATTTGGTCGCCATACTAAATATTGGTGTCCATGAGATCCTCCTCTTGCATCGCTGGACGCTGAGTCAGCTGCAAGGGGGCCCTGGGGCCGTCACTAGCCAACTTTTCTCTCCTTTTACCCTTCTTGGGGGGCCTGACAAAACAAGCTTTACCACCAATACGGTGATTCGCCGCTTTGTTTGCCGCATCACATACAGGGCAGTGCGGATCAGCAGAGCATTGAGCCGCCTTGTGTCCTGGCTTACCGCAGCAGAAGCAGAACCTGCTTCGGTCAACGTCTGCGGTGCATTTAGCGCCCATGTGACCGAGCTCTAGGCACCTGAAGCATCTAAGCGGTCGGGGCTCCAGGATTTTAGCCTGGACTGAGACCCAGCCTACTAAAAGCCTTCTTTCTGAAACTTTCTTGGCTGCGGCAATGGGGCATCGCAGCCAGATCGTACCACCTCCTTGTCTGCCCGGAGAACGAATTATTTCTCCCGTTCTGATGGCCTCTTTTACGCAACCGCCCACTTCAGCCACGGCTGCTGCTACTTCCTCCTTGGTAGCCGAGTCATCCAGGCCCGTTATGCGGAGTTCAACGCATTTCTCTGGCCTGGTGATCCGAACCACTTCCTCTCCAAGGGACTCTCCGAGTTTCTTAGCCAGAGCATTGGCTTTTTCTGCACTAGAGGCACCGGGCACCTCCAGAAGTCGAGCGCCAGTAGCTGCAGTACGGAACTTTAAGCCCGCTGGTATGCCAAGGTCCTTTAGATCAATGTGCTGCTTGGCCTCGGCAAGCACTTTCTCGTAAGTGACGCCGCGATCTACTGCATCCGGCTTCAAAGTCAGCATGACCGCTGCTGAGCGAGGGGGGCGGAGCTTGGCTGGCTTCTTCACTGGTTTTGCACGAGCATTTGTCACCTTCTGTGAGGCCACCTGAGCGCTTGGTGCCTTCTTGTCAGCCTTCTTTTTGTTCGTGCCTTTCCGAGCCACCACATTCCACCCCTCATCCATGGATTGGGGCTGCGGAGGCAACACGCGCGGCTCAGTCACTGCCGGTTTGGGTTTCCCCTTTGCCTTTCGAGTCTCTTTAGCTTGAGCTTTCTGAGACTCTTTGGCTGTCTCTTTATTAATGGCTACAGGAGCATCATCAATTACCATCTCAATCTGCGAGTGGCCCCCCGAGCGAGCAGCAGCAACCGTGACTGCAGGGGCCATCGGCACCATAGTTTTCTTTTTATCTGCAGCTAATGGAGGCCGCAGGCGCTTCTCAGGGAGCAACCGCTCCTCTAGTCCTTCCAGTCTTGCGTTCATCATGGTCCCACATTGGTCCATGACGACACGCACTATTTCCTCAATTGTTTGGGGCTGAGTTGCCGTGGGAGCTGGCGCCTGATCACGCTGCTGCGCTAGCTGCCGCATCTGGGCCAACTCTTTTCTCATCTCGGCCAGCTCGCCCGCGAGCCGCTTGTTGGCTGCCTCCAATCGGGTAACCTCCTCCGACATTGTGCGTGAACGCAACTCTTGAAAGGAAACTTTAATCGTCTCCACCGCGTCCTTTAGGGCTCTAACGTACGTCCCTTTAAGGTTGCTAGATGTTTTCGCAACCTTTTCAATTGTATCCACCGAATCTAGGACCAGCCTAGCTAGATCTGGTGGTTCTTGTCCTTCACTGCTCAGTGTACGTGACACTAAGACTGGAGATTTACGGAAAGAGGCAGCTACCGCCTCCTTTTTCCGTCTTATGTCATCCGCCATCTCCATTTCAGCCTGCAACCGAAGCTCCTCAGCTTTGGCCGCGTTCAATTCAGCCTTTGCTTTGGCCAGGCCTACGTACTGCCCCGTAGAAGGGGGACGTCCACGTCCTCTCCGAGTTGGCGACGCGGGCATCGACTCCTCATCCTCTCCAAAGTCCGAGCTCGCGTCGTATCTCCGACGCTTTCTCCAAAAACGGTCTCTTCCTACGGACACCTCCCCTGAAGCCACGGTCTGAAAGCTTGCATCAGAGTCCGCGTCAGACAGGTTCGCCATTGTCGATGAAGCAACGAGCATATCTTTATCGTTGCTTTCCATCGCTGCGCAGCGGGTTAACACCACGCGCGCCTCCTTCGCTACTTCTACACACGCCCTACTGGCGTCGCTGTGCGCAGACGCGCATTCAGCCTCATCTTCATCACTCCCTATCGTCTTCCTTAACCTAAGAGATTTTAAATTTTCATTCATAATCAGTCCCACGAGTACGTGGGAAGGGTGGGTCACCCCGGACAGTGCCCACTGTAACCGGGGAAGTCTGGCGTAACCCGCTCAGGGGAGCGACACTTCCCTGGCGGGGGACGCAGTAGCGACTGAAACTCCGTTCAGCCTTCCAGGCCTCACGCTGCGCCGCCGCTTACCTTCGGGTAATTTTTTATAGAGGTTGTCTTCCTCGCGGCCCGGGCGACCAAGCCAAGGCCTATCGGTCCCGCTCAGGTCGCAAAACATGACCACGGCCATGTTGCGGGGTTACGATTTTGGGGCGGTGGCAGGGAAGTAAACTCCCACTTCCTGCCCGGCGGCAGGGTAAGTGCACGCCAGACCCGACTCCCGACTCCTCCTAGCCTGAAAAGGCTATCCGCTCTTGTAGGCATCTAGCCTACAAAGGGACGGCTCCACCAGCCCATCCCGTCCTACCTACCCATCCTACCCCACCGACAGAGTGCCGGCGCCTGGTGGTTTCTGTTACGTCTATTTCTGATGGAAATAGACCAATAACGGGCAGCAACCGCGAGAAGGAACGACCCCACCAGACTTGCCTTGAGGATCTACACGACCTGCGCTCTCCCTCAAAGCCATTCGCCTCATTACTCGCTCCCAGAGCCGAGTAAAGAAGGCCAAGATTTATCCAATACAAGCGACCGAAGCCGCAAGCTAGGCATAGCAACTACTAATGGATAAACCCAGACCCGCCCAACCTAACCTAACCTAACCTAACCTAACCTAACCTAACCTTTTTTTTTTTTTTTTGACGCTGGGAAAAATGCTTTATGCATACCCCCCCGTCGGGGGACGGAAGGGTTATGTGGGACTCCCGGCGGTGCTCCCCACCGGTATACCCACTAAACGACCCAGCGGCACTCCCGCATCGCCTATATGGAGGGGAACTGGGAATCCGGCACAGCCTTTCCATCCAGCCCCCCGCCGACGACCGCCCGCCTTTACGGCGAGCCCTTCACCCCCCTCCCCACCCTGGGAGAGGGGCCCGAGAATAACCGCGAGTGCTCGCGGTCATTCCCACCCGGCGGAAGTGGAGGATACGTGCAATGCGGGAGAAGACGCCCCCGCGCCTGTCTCCCGCTATCCTCCACCAGGAGGGGGAAGACGATTGTCGTGCAATCGCCTTCTCCGACCCGTTCGTCGCCTGCGGAGTGGTGCTGCGAGAGGGTCTTCCTCCCGCGCCCGCTCCGCCGCCTCCTTTTGCGAAATTACTTCCTCGCAAAAGGAGGCCACCGCAGCCCAGGACTCCTCGCTTCCCAGCATGGCTGAAACCACGCTGGGCAGCGAGAGGTCCTGCCCGACCACCGCCATCAATTGGCGGCGCGGCCCAGACCACGACGCACACACCTCCAGGGTGTGCTGCGCCGTGTCCACCGCCGCGCCACAATCGTGGCAGGCCGGGGTCTCCTCTCTTCCGATCCGGTGCAGGCACGATCCGAAGACGCCATGCCCGGATAGCACCTGCACCAGACGGAAAGAAAGGAAACCGTGGGACCGCCCGAGCCAGTCCTTCAGGACTGGCCCGAGCGCGTCCAACGTTCTGCGGCCAAAGGCTGCGGTGGCGAGGGCCTCCGTCCAATGTTGGACGGTTGCGTCCCTCGCCTCTCTGCGGACGGCCTCCCGCTCTTCTGGGGCAGGGCACTCCCCGAGCGCCCTGCGCCCCGCCGTCCACTCGTACACTCTGGCGAGCACCCCCGCCTCGAGTTCCCAAGGCGGGGTGCCGGCCAGAGCGCACGCTGCCGCAAAGCCCACCGAGCGGTAGGCTCTCGCCACCCGCAGTGCAATGGCCCTTTGGGGCCTGCGGATGGCGGTCGCATTCTCCCTCCTGTGGAGGGAGTCCGCCCAGATGGGGGCCCCGTAAAGGGCCATGCTCTTCAAGATGCCGGCATACAAATGCCGGCATCTCGCCTTCGGCCCTCCCAGGTTTGGGAGGAGCCACGAGAGGGCGTTCGCCGCCTTCAGCAGGCGCGCTGACAACCCGCTGAAGTGCGGGCCGAAGCGCCACCTGCTGTCCAGGGTGAGGCCCAGATATTTCATCTGGGTCCTCACCCCGATCCTGACGCCCTCCACGACGATGTGGGCGTCAGGAGGGATGCGCTGCCGAGGCCCGTGGAAGAACACGGCCTCGGTCTTGTGCAGCGCAACCCCCAACCCGAGGCGGCGGATCCTTCCCGCGACCAAGGATCCGCCAGCCGAGGCCAAACTGGCCGCCTCCTTAAAATCCCTCCCCCGGGCAGTGAGGAGAGTGTCATCCGCGTAGCAGATGACACTCGTGCCCGGGAGGAGGGATCCCCGCAGGAGCCAGTCGAAGCCGATGTTCCACAGGAGTGGTCCTAGGACCGACCCCTGTGGAACACCAGACTCCGCGCCGTACCTCCGGACTTGGCCAGCCTTGTCTACGAGGAGGACCGCTCGGTCCTCCAAGTAGCTGGCCAAGAGGGCCCGCAAGTATGAAGGCACTCCGTGGTACCGGAGTGCCTCCAAGATCGTGGAGTGGGGGACGGAATTGAACGCGTTGGCTATGTCAAATGACACAGCCAACACTCCGTCCCCAGACTCCACGGCCTCCCTCACCTGGCCCTTCAGCCGGGCCAGCGCGTCCACTGTCGAACGCCCAACTCGGAAACCGAATTGGGCGTCCGACAGGTTCGGCCCAACCCCCTGCAGGAGGCCATTCAGCCGACTGGCGACGATCCCCTCGAACAGTTTACCGACCTCATCGAGCAGAACGATGGGTCGGTATGCCGAGGGGGAGTCTGCCGGTCGTCCCTCCTTACGGAGGAGGCACAGTTGCCCCTCCTTCCAGGTTTTCGGGAACCTCCCAGCCGTGAAACACGCGCTGAAGAGGTCCCGAAACCTGTCCGCCATTTGGGTGGCCGCAATGGCCACCACCCTTGCGGGGACGCCGTCCGGCCCGGGGGCGGTTTTCTTGGCGCGGAGGCGAAGCGTCGCCGCGCCAAACTCCGCCCCCGTGACCGGAGGGACCTCCTCCGCCGGCGGAGCCGCCTCCCGCGGGGGGTCCATCACTGGAGGGGTGAAGTTGGTCCCTGTTGGAAACAAGGACCGAACCACCCCATCCAGCAACGCCGGCTCGAGGGTCTCTGCTAGCGGGGGACCGAACCTAACCTTTTTTTTTTTTTTTTTTTTACCAGGGGAAATCCTTTATGGATTCCTTCCCACCGGGGGGCGGAAAGGATATGTCGGACTCAGCTAAAAGCGCCATACCGACTAAAACCACCTGGGTGTTCCTTCTCTCGCTTCCGGTCGGGGCCGCGGGTAAGTTACACACTCTTCCGTAGCCACCTCCCTCAGCGTCTGCCCTGATGGGCCCTTCTTCGAGAAGGAAGGCTCGAAAGCCTTTCCACACTCCGCTTGAGGCACCTTAGGAACACGTAAGGTGTCTTCCAGCTACGGACCTCATAGGGCGGGCGACAGACCCCCCGATCCATCGCCCGCAGGTCCACGTTATGGCGGCATTCTAGCTATGTAAGCCAGGCGCCGCCGGCCGTGCCGCCTGCGGCGAATCGGAAGAGAGTTCGGGTCTTCCTCCCGCTCCCGTTCCGCCGCTTCCTTCTGCGTTAGGATGGTTTCGCAGAAGGTTTCTACCCCACTCCATGCCTCCTCGCTCTCGGCCATGACCTTGACCAAGGCCGCCAGCGACAGGTCTCCTCCAACAATTGCTGATACGGCAGCACGAGGCACCGCCCAAGCTGGGCACTCTTCGCGCGTATGTTGCGCCGTATCAGCGACTCCACCTCCACAATGATGGCACTCCACCGACGGCTCTCGTCCCGCCACCTCGCACAGATACTTGCCGAAACAGCCGTGTCCGGTCAGCATCTGCGCGATGTGGTAGGTGAGCGCACCATGCTTCCGTTCGACCCAAACCCGAAGGATGGGTCGAACTGCCTCCACCAGTTCCCAGCTAGCGCCCGGGATCTCTAAACGCGCTTTCCACCTCCGGAAGAGATCGTCGCGTGCTTCCTCTTCCCACTGCGCGATCTCTCGCGGATGTGGTCGGTCGCCTGCCTCCTGCGCTTCCACGCCCCGCCAATACCTCGCCGCAAGCACCTGCGCATCAAACTCCCACGGCGGGACACCGGCAAGGACACATGCCCCAGCGTGCGACACCGTGCGGTACGCCCTAGCCACCCTGAGTGCCATTCCGCGCTGCGGTTTCCGCAACAGTGGCACGTTTCGGGAGCACAGGGCGTCTGCCCATATCGGCGCACCGTAGAGCGCCATCGACCTCACTACACCGGCATATAGGCGTCTACATGCCCCTCCTGGACCCCCTACATTAGGGAGCAATCTCCCGAGCGCACCGGCAGCAGCCAAAAGTTTCGGGGCCAACCGCCGGAAGTGCTCGTCAAACTTCCAAGTGCCGTCGAGGACGATTCCTAGGTACTTCATCGTCGACCCGACAGCAATGGAAGTTCCCCCTACCATTATTGAGGAACCGGGCGGTGGCGCATTCCGAGGCCCATGAAAAACTAGGGCCTCAGATTTACTGAGGGCCACCTCCAGTCCCAGAGCCCTGATCCTGTGGACCATCTGGGCAACGCCCGCCGTAGCGAGGCGAGCCGCCTCCCGATGAGTCCCTCCGCGGGCCGTCACGAGCGTGTCATCGGCGTAGCAAGTGACGTGTACTCCCGCCAGTGCTACCCCTCGTAACGCCCAGTCGTACCCGATGTTCCACAGGAGCGGACCAAGGACCGACCCCTGTGGAACACCGCACGACATCGCCTTCCTCCCCCAGCCGTCCTTCGTCGGGAATTCTACGGCCCTGCCGTCAAAGTAATCTGCCACCACTTTCCGCAGATACTCTGGCACCCCGTGATACACGAGGGCCGCCTTAACCGTTTCCCAGGGCAGAGTGTTGAACGCGTTGGATATATCCAGAGACACTGCCCACAACACTCCACCCTCGGAAACCACCTCTTCTGCCAGGTCCCTGACCCGGGCGATCGCGCTCACCGTAGAACGGCCCCGGCGGAAGCCATATTGCGCATCATCGAGCCCTGGGTCCATGCTCTCGACGAGGCGAGCAGCGAGCACACGCTCGAAGAGCTTGCTTACCTCGTCCAAAAGCACGATGGGGCGATAGGCCGACGGCATTTCAGCCGGGCGCCCGTCCTTCCGAAGAAGTACGAGCTTCCCCGTCTTCCACGCCCTCGGGAATCTACCCTCATTGAGGCACGCATTAAATAGGGCCCGCACCCACTCCCCCATCTCTCCAAGCGCGAGCACCAAGGCTCGGCCCGGTATGCCATCCAGTCCTGGGGCAGTGTTCTTCAGCCGAAGCTTCATAACAGCTACCCCGAACTCCCCCTCAGATATTGGAGGTACCGTGTCGGCGTCACTCTCTTGTCTATGGGTGCCTATAGGTGGTGGCACCCACTCATCCCGTTGGGGGAAGAGAGTGTTCACCACTTGCTCCAGTAGTTGGGGCTCCAGACTCGTGGTTAGCGGGGGGGCCCAAGGTCGCAGTTTTTTACGTACAACGCGATACGGCCTCCCCCATGGATCACGGTCGAGCACCCCTAACCACTCCTCCCATGCTGCCTCCTTGGCCTGCGCGATGGCTACCTGCAGAGCTGTGCAGGTGGTCCTGTAAGCCTGGTATATCGTGTCCTCCTGGCTCTGAACACGGACCCTTCTCCTTCTGTACCGAGTGTAGACGCGGCGCGCGGCAACGCAGGCTCTGCGCAATTCGCCCAGCTCCGGGCGCCACCAGTACACTTCCCGCCGAGGCGGGAATGGTTTGGCCCTCGGCATCGCGGCATCACAGACGCGGGTCAAAGCGCTCCGCAACCGCTCCGCCGCGTCATCCACCTCCTCAATGGGATCAGACAAAGTCCAGGACTCTACCAGAGCTGCCTCTACTGCTACATCTCGGTCCAAGCGCCGTAGCACCCAGCGCGGGACACCTCCAACAGAAGGTTGAGGACCTACTCGTGGAGTGGTAGGGGACGCGGTGACCTCGTAGCGGATGTAGCGGTGATCCGACAGCGTCTCCACGTCCTCCAACACTCTCCATCCCCGGACACGATGCACCAGGGACGACGACGCAAACGTTAAGTCCACGATAGACCCCCCCTGCTGTCGCACGCATGTGTCAGCCGACCCCGTATTAAGAAGGGTGAGTCCCATGGACACCACCCACTCTTCCAGCGCCTCTCCCTTGACGTCTGTTGCTGGGGATCCCCACGTGGTTGATTTCGCGTTAAAATCTCCAGCAACAAGCACGGGGTAGGAGGCTACCTGCCCAATCATGGCCCCGACATCAACAAGCATTTGCTCAAAGTCGGCGAGGCCCCGATTGGGCGAAAAGTACACCCCCACAACCGCCACGCCACCCACAACAGCCAACACGCACCCTCGACCTTTGGACACCCGATCAATGGACGGAGCGCCCGCGGCCGCCGGTGTTACGATAGCCACCAAGCCATCGCGGTCACCCACCCAGTCATTCCGGGGAGGGACCACATACGGCTCGGTGACCACAGCTATCTTTATCATGCACTCTGCCATGCTCTGAACCAAAAGGTCCTGAGCCCTGGCAGAGTGCATGACGTTCGCCTGCAGGAATGGTAGCGCCATCTAAATTTCGGTGTCCATCTGCTCCTCCTCACGCAAAGAGTTGCGCTGAGACGGCTGAGCGGCTTTGGAGCCCGTTTTCACCTTTCCCCTCCTTTTCTGGCCTCCTGGACTCGTTCGAGGCCCTTTTTGGGGCCCCCTTACGGTATTGAGGCACCCCTTCCCACCAAGTGGGTGCACTGCAGGTTTGCCGGCCGCTGCACATACAGCACAGTTTGGCTCAGCCTGACAGCCCCTCGCCTTGTGGTCAGGTTTCCCACAACGGTAACAAAGACCGCTGCGGTCCACCTCAGACTTGCATTTGGTCCCAACATGGCCGGCTTCGAGGCAACGGAAGCATCTCAAGGGCAAACGGTCGAGTAGCACCACCCTTGCAGAGATCCAGCCCACTTTGAGCCGGCCAACTCCCGTTACCTTTTTCGCGGCCGCGACTGGGCAACTCAGCCACAGTGAGCCGCGGGAGCCTATAACGCCAGTCTTTATGCTGTCGACAGAGCAGCCACCTTGTTCTGCTACGGCCGACGCTACCTCGTCTGGTGTCGCGGAGTCATCTAGCTCCGTGACTCTTATGTCTGCGCGCATCACCGGCCGCTGTACGCGCACCACGTCCGCGCTTAAAACCTCCCTGAACTTCTCCGCCAGAGAATCGGCCTTTACAGCACCCGTGGCACCGGCTATCTCCAGCACCCGAGCACCTGTTGCCCCCGTCCTGAAACGCATCTCCTCAATGCCGAGGGCCTTGAAGTCAACGCGTTCCTTGGCTTCCCTGAGCAGCGCCTTATACGTAGCGCCGCTTTCCACAGCACCTGGCAACAGGGTGAGTGTGATGGCCGCCGAGCGAGGTGGGCGGAGCTTTACTTTGGGAGCAGACGCGGGAACGGCAGCCACCTTTTTTCCGGCCTTTTTGGCCGTCTTCGTCGTGCCTTTACGGACGACTGTACTCCACGCCTCGCCTGTAAGCGGAGGCGCAGAGCATCCTAACCGCAGCACACTTGCCGCAGCTGCCTCCTTAGCCGCCAAGCTAACCTTCTTTCCCTTCTTCTGGGATGAGGTGGAGGCTTTCGGCACCACAGTTGGCACCTCACGGTCGGGCCCAGCTTCAGGGCTGCTAAGACGTGCTTTGTCAGCAGCTAGCGGTGGCCGCAGACGCACTTCCGGTAGAAGCCTACTCTCCAGAGCTTCCAGCCTGGCGTTCACCATGGTCCCTACCTGGACCATGATGGCGCGTGACAACCCCTCCACGTCCAGTTGCCGACTCCCATCCTGGGAATCCGTTGCAGGTCCAGCCGGCCGCAACTCCGCCCTTAATTCCGCAAACTCCTTTCGGAGCGCGGCGAGCTCCGTTTGCAGGCGTGTGTTGTCGGCCTGCAACTTAGCCGTCTCGTCAGAGATGGAGCGCTTACTGAGCACCTCCACTGCCTCCACTATAAATTTTGTGGCCTCGTTAAGGGACTTTTGGAAGGGGCCACTCAAGTGGCTAGACTTGCGGGACACCGTTTTGATGATGTCCACGCAATCCAGCACCTGCTTGTTCAGGGACGTCGCAAGTTGGTCATCGACCTCCCCTGCCAAAAGACCAGCCATACGCGACGGGAGCGTCACTCTCCCTTTCCGCGTCTTTTCCATCGCTACCGACACCTCCTCGCTTGCGTCCAGGAAGAACTCCTCTCTTCTGGCCGCCTTTGCCCTCGCCGTGGCCACGAACTTCCCAGAACTGGTCGGGCGGCCGCTGCCTCTTCCTTTTGCAGATTTCGTCACTTTGGGTGACGACACGTCTCCTGTGACCGTTGCGTCTGATTCCGAATCGGAGCAAAGGCTCGGGCTCGCTGAACCAGGCCTCTTTCGCCAAAATCTGGCGGGATCCAAAGCGGGCCCAGGCGACACCATCACCATGCTCCTGTCAGATTCGGAATCCGACAGGCGCGTTACCACCACTCTCAAGTCCTTCTTCATGCAGGGGTCGTTTGCTTCCACGCACACCTTCGGGGTGCACGCTTCCGCCTCATTGTCCTTATTCAGGCCAGGGTCAGCGATGTCACCACACGCCTTCAGGGCGCATGCTTCCACCTCCATTTTATCAATATCCTTATCGCTTGCAGTATCATTTTCCAATATCAGTGAGCCAGGTTCGTGTTTACGAAGACGGGCGGAACGCCTGCCTACGAAGCAGTTGTTGCCCCCCCCAGAGTACGAGGGGCAGCCCTCCACCTCGTTAGAAGTAGAGGGGTGGGATTCCCCCTTTCGGGGACCCACCTGGGGACCAAATTCACAGCTGCTTTGTTCCATATTTACTTCGATGCTCCACATCGTCGTCTCTTTTTTCAGGGGTGAGCTCCCCTGTCACCACGCCCTGAAAAGGGCGCCAATGAAGCACCGGCCCACTCGGCATCCCGCAAGGAAGCTGACCCATACAGCCGACTCGCGGAAACCAAGCGGAACGATGCCTCCCTCCTAAGAGACGGCTTCACCAGCCCGCCTCAACCTCATCCACTGCGCCCTCTGCTAATCAGAGGGACGCGCGGAGAAGCTTCCCCTCCCCCCATCCTACCCCACCGACAGAGTGCCGGCGCCTGGTGGTTTCTGTTACGTCTATTTCTGATGGAAATAGACCAATAACGGGCAGCAACCGCGAGAAGGAACGACCCCACCAGACTTGCCTTGAGGATCTACACGACCCGCGCTCTCCCTCAAAGCCATTCGCCTCATTACTCGCTCCCAGAGCCGAGTAAAGAAGGCCTAGATTTATCCAATACAAGCGACCGAAGCCGCAAGCTAGGCATAGCAACTACTAATGGATAAACCCAGACCCGCCCGACCGAACCTAACCTAACCTAACCTTTTTTTTTTTTTTTTTTTTTTTTTTTTTTTTTTTTTTTTTTTTCGCTGGGAAAAATGCGTTACGCATGCCCCCCCATTGGGGGATGGGAGGGGTATGTGGGACTCCCCGGTCCATATAGGACCGGTATACCCACTAAACGACCCAGCGGCACTCCGGCATCGTCTACATGGAGGGGGATTGGGAAACCGGCAAAAGCCTTTACTTCCAATCCCCCGCCGACGACCGCCCACCTTTACAGTGGGACCTTCACGTCTCTCCTGTCAGGGAGAGACCCGGGAATGACCGTGAGTGCTCGGCCGTTCCCGCCCGGCGGAAGTGGAGGATAGGTGCAATGCGGGAGTAGGCGCCCCCGCGCCTGTCTCCCGCTATCCTTCACCAAGAGGGGGAAGGCGGTTGTGCCTTCTCCTACCCCTTCTTCGCCTGCGGAGAGGCGCCGCGAGAGGGTCATCCTCCCGCGTGCGCTCCGCCGCCTCCTTTTGGGACATCACGTCCTCGCAAAAGGAGGCGACCGCTGTCCAGGCTCCCTCGCTTCCCAGCATGGAGTTAACCACGCTGGGAAGCGAGAGGTCCGGCCCGACTACCGCAGCTAAGCCACAACGCAGCTCGGACCACGCCGGGCACACCTCGAGGGTGTGCTGTGCCGAATCCTCCGTCGCACCACAATCATGGCACGACGGAGTCTCCTCTCTTCCGATCCGGTGCAGGTACGATCCGAAGCATCCATGCCCGGAAAGCACCTGCACCATCCGGAACGAAAGGTAACCGTTGGACCTCCCGAGCCAATCTCGCAGGACCGGCCCGAGGGCGTCCAACGTTCGTCGGCCAAACGTGGCGGAGGCGAGATCCTCCGTCCAGTGGTGGACGATCGCGTCCCTCGCCTCTCGCCGGACAGCCTCAAGCTCTTCCGGGGCAGGGTGCTCTCCGAGAGCCTTACGCCCCGCCGCCCACTCGTACACTCTGGCGAGCACCCACGCCTCGAGCTCCCAGGGAGGGGTACCCGCCAGAGCGCAGGCCGCCGCAAAGCCCACCGAGGAGTAGGCCCTCGCTACCCGAACCTAACCTAACCTTTTTTTTTTTTTTTTTTTTTTTTTTTTTTGACGCTGGGAAAAATGCTTTATGCATACCCCCCCGTCGGGGGACGGAAGGGTTATGTGGGACTCCCGGCGGTGCTCCCCAACGGTATACCCACTAAACGACCCAGCGGCACTCCCGCATCGCCTATATGGAGGGGAACTGGGAATCCGGCACAGCCTTTCCATCCAGCCCCCCGCCGACGACCGCCCGCCTTTACGGCGAGCCCTTCACCCCCCTCCCCACCCTGGGAGAGGGGCCCGAGAATAACCGCGAGTGCTCGCGGTCATTCCCACCCGGCGGAAGTGGAGGATACGTGCAATGCGGGAGAAGACGCCCCCGCGCCTGTCTCCCGCTATCCTCCACCAGGAGGGGGAAGACGATTGTCGTGCAATCGCCTTCTCCGACCCGTTCGTCGCCTGCGGAGTGGCGCTGCGAGAGGGTCTTCCTCCCGCGCCCGCTCCGCCGCCTCCTTTTGCGAAATTACTTCCTCGCAAAAGGAGGCCACCGCAGCCCAGGACTCCTCGCTTCCCAGCATGGCTAAAACCACGCTGGGCAGCGAGAGGTCCTGCCCGACCACCGCCATCAATTGGCGGCGCGGCCCAGACCACGACGCACACACCTCCAGGGTGTGCTGCGCCGTGTCCACCGCCGCGCCACAATCGTGGCAGGCCGGGGTCTCCTCTCTTCCGATCCGGTGCAGGCACGATCCGAAGACGCCATGCCCGGATAGCACCTGCACCAGGCGGAAAGAAAGGAAACCGTGGGACCGCCCGAGCCAGTCCTTCAGGACTGGCCCGAGCGCGTCCAACGTTCTGCGGCCAAAGGCTGCGGTGGCGAGGGCCTCCGTCCAATGTTGGACGGTTGCGTCCCTCGCCTCTCTGCGGACGGCCTCCCGCTCTTCTGGGGCAGGGCACTCCCCGAGCGCCCTGCGCCCCGCCGTCCACTCGTACACTCTGGCGAGCACCCCCGCCTCGAGTTCCCAAGGCGGGGTGCCGGCCAGAGCGCACGCTGCCGCAAAGCCCACCGAGCGGTAGGCTCTCGCCACCCGCAGTGCAATGGCCCTTTGGGGCCTGCGGATGGCGGTCGCATTCTCCCTCCTGTGGAGGGAGTCCGCCCAGATGGGGGCCCCGTAAAGGGCCATGCTCTTCAAGATGCCGGCATACAAATGCCGGCATCTCGCCTTCGGCCCTCCCAGGTTTGGGAGGAGCCACGAGAGGGCGTTCGCCGCCTTCAGCAGGCGCGCTGACAACCCGCTGAAGTGCGGGCCGAAGCGCCACCTGCTGTCCAGGGTGAGGCCCAGATATTTCATCTGGGTCCTCACCCCGATCCTGACGCCCTCCACGACGATGTGGGCGTCAGGAGGGATGCGCTGCCGAGGCCCGTGGAAGAACACGGCCTCGGTCTTGTGCAGCGCAACCCCCAACCCGAGGCGGCGGATCCTTCCCGCGACCAAGGATCCGCCAGCCGAGGCCAAACTGGCCGCCTCCCTAAAATCCCTCCCCCGGGCAGTGAGGAGAGTGTCATCCGCGTAGCAGATGACACTCGTGCCCGGGAGGAGGGATCCCCGCAGGAGCCAGTCGAAGCCGATGTTCCACAGGAGTGGTCCTAGGACCGACCCCTGCGGAACACCTGACTCCGCGCCGTACCTCCGGACTTGGCCAGCCTTGTCTACGAGGAGGACCGCTCGGTCCTCCAAGCAGCTGGCCAAGAGGGCCCGCAAGTATGAAGGCACTCCGTGGTACCGGAGTGCCTCCAAGATCGTGGAGTGGGGGACGGAATTGAACGCGTTGGCTATGTCAAATGACACAGCCAACACTCCGTCCCCAGACTCCAAGGCCTCCCTCACCTGGCCCTTCAGCCGGGCCAGCGCGTCTACTGTCGAACGCCCAACTCGGAAACCGAATTGGGCGTCCGACAGGTTCGGCCCAACCCCCCGCAGGAGGCCATTCAGCCGACCGGCGACGATCCCCTCGAACAGTTTACCGACCTCATCGAGCAGAACGATGGGTCGGTATGCCGAGGGGGAGTCTGCCGGTCGTCCCTCCTTACGGAGGAGGCACAGCTGCCCCTCCTTCCAGGTTTTCGGGAACCTCCCAGCCGTGAAACACGCGCTGAAGAGGTCCCGAAACCTGTCCGCCATTTGGGTGGCCGCAATGGCCACCACCCTTGCGGGGACGCCGTCCGGCCCGGGGGCGGTTTTCTTGGCGCGGAGGCGAAGCGTCGCCGCGCCAAACTCCGCCCCCGTGACCGGAGGGACCTCCTCCGCCGGCGGAGCCGCCTCCCGCGGGGGGTCCATCACTGGAGGGGTGAAGTTGATCCTTGTTGGAAACAAGGACCGAACCACCCCATCCAGCAACGCCGGCTCGAGGGTCTCTGCTAGCGGGGGACCGAAGGGGCGCAGTTTATTCCGCGCCGCCTTATACGGTCTCCCGTACGGGTCTCTGTCGAGACCCTCTAGCATTTCGGCCCTCGCCGCGTCGTCGGCGGCGAACATAGCCGCCTTGAGGACCTTCTTTGCCTCTACGTACGAGGCGTAGAGAAGGTCCTCGTTCGACGCGTCCCGCACGCTCCGCCGTCGACTCCGCGTGTAGGCCCTCCTGGCCACCACGCAGGCGGCCCGGAGCCCTGCCAGCTCCTCCGACCACCAATAGACGGCGCGTCGGGGAGGTGGGCGGCGAGACCGAGGCATGCTGGAGTTGCACACCTCGGTCAGGGACTCCCGCAGTCGGACCGCCGAGGCGTCGACGTCCAGGACATTGACAGGAGGCGTGAGCCAGTCCTGGACGAACGCCGCCTCCTTGGCCGCCCCTCGGTCCAGGTGGATCTGAGCCCACCGTGGAAAGGGGGACTGGCCCGAGCGGGCCATCCCCCTGGGGCTCTTGGTGGAGACGATGTCGAACCGCACGTATCGGTGGTCCGATAAGGTCTCCACCGTTTCCACCCGCCAGCCGACGACGCGGGCGGCAAGTGCGGGGGTGGCGAACGACACGTCCACCACCGTCCCTCCCCGTTGCCGCACACACGTGTGGGCCGTCCCTCTATTTAGGAGGGACACGCCCGACGAGGCCGCCCAAAATTCGACGGCCCGCCCGCGGACGTTGCAAGAGGCGGCCCGGTTGCCCCAGGCCGCCGACTTGGCGTTCAGGTCGCCCAATACGGCAACCTGGCGCGGCGCCGCCCTACCGACTACTGCGGTCAGGACTTCGAGAAAATCCTCGAAGTCCTGTAAAGGGCGGTTAGGGGAGAAATAGACCCCCACCAGGGCTATTTCTCCCCACGCGGCGGCCACGTATCCCGGTCCCCTCTCTAAGAGCGAGAGGGGAGGGGAGTCCGTGGAAGACCGCGACACCAACGCCACCGAGCCGTCCCGATCACCCAGCCAACGGCCAGGGACAGAGTACGGCTCGGCGACCACCGCAACGTCTACTAACCACTCAGCCAGGGCCTGCATCAGCAGGTCCTGGGCTGCTTATTAGGTTATTAGGTTATTAGGTTAGGTTGGGGTCCCCCAACCTAACCTAACCTAACCTAACCTAACCTAACCTAACCTAACCTTTTTTTTTTTTTTTTTTTTTTTTTTTTTTTTTGACGCTGGGAAAAATGCGTTACGCATGCCCCCCCATTGGGGGATGGGAGGGGTATGTGGGACTCCCCGGTCCATATAGGACCAGTATACCCACTAAACGACCCAGCGGCACTCCGGCATCGTCTGCATGGAGGAGGATTGGGAAACCGGCAAAAGCCTTTACTTCCAATCCCCCGCCGACGACCGCCCACCTTTACAGTGGGACCTTCACGTCTCTCCTGGCAGGGAGAGACCCGGGAATGACCGTGAGTGCTCGGCCGTTCCCGCCCGGCGGAAGTGGAGGATGCGTGCAATGCGGGAGTAGACGCCCCCGCGCCTGTCTCCCGCTATCCTTCACCAAGAGGGGGAAGGCGGTTGTGCCTTCTCCTACCCCTTCTTCGCCTGCGGAGCGGCGCCGCGAGAGGGTCATCCTCCCGCGTGCGCTCCGCCGCCTCCTTTTGGGACATCACGTCCTCGCAAAAGGAGGCGACCGCTGTCCAGGCTCCCTCGCTTCCCAACATGGAGTTGACCACGCTGGGAAGGGAGAGGTCCGGCCCGACTACCGCAGCTAAGCCACAACGCAGCTCGGACCACGCCGAGCACACCTCGAGGGTGTGCTGTGCCGTATCCTCCGTCGCACCACAATCATGGCACGACGGAGTCTCCTCTCTTCCTATCCGGTGCAGGTACGATCCGAAGCATCCATGCCCGGAAAGCACCTGCACCATCCGGAACGAAAGGTAACCGTTGGACCTCCCGAGCCAATCTCGCAGGACCGGCCCGAGGGCGTCCAACGTTCGTCGGCCAAACGTGGCGGAGGCGAGATCCTCCGTCCAGTGGTGGACGATCGCGTCCCTCGCCTCTCGCCGGACAGCCTCAAGCTCTTCCGGGGCAGGGCGCTCTCCGAGAGCCTTACGCCCCGCCGCCCACTCGTACACTCTGGCGAGCACCCACGCCTCGAGCTCCCAGGGAGGGGTACCCGCCAGAGCGCAGGCCGCCGCAAAGCCCACCGAGGAGTAGGCCCTCGCTACCCGCTGCGCAATGGCCCTTTGAGGCCTGCGGATAACAGTAGCGTTCTCCCTCCTTCGGAGGGAGTCCGCCCAGATGGGGGCCCCATAGAGGGCCATACTCTTTAAGATGCCGGCATACAGCTGCCGGCATCGCGCTTTTGGTCCTCCCAGATTCGGCAGGAGCCACGCAAGCGCAGCCGCGGCCTTCAACAGGCGCGTCGACAGCCCACTGAAATGCGGGCCGAAGCGCCACCTGCTGTCGAGCACTAGGCCCAGATATTTCATCTGGGCCTTCACGTCGACCCTGACGCCCTCTACGACGATATGAGCGTCGATGGGGATGCGCTGCCGAGGCCCGTGGAAGAACACGGCCTCGGTCTTGTGCAGCGCCACCCCCAATCCTAGCCGGCGGATCCTTCCCGCGACCAAGGATCCGCCAGCCGAAGCCAGGCTCGCCGCCTCTCTGTAGTCCCTCCCCCGGGCAGTGAGAAGAGTGTCATCCGCGTAGCAGATGACACTCGTGCCACGGAGGAGAGCTCCCCGCAGGAGCCAGTCAAACCCGATGTTCCACAGAAGCGGCCCTAAAACGGACCCCTGTGGAACACCGGACTCCGCGCCGTACCGCCTAAGCTGGCCCACTTTATCCACAAGGAGGACCGCCCGCTCCTCCAAGTAGTTAGCCAGGAGGCTCTGCATGTACCGAGGCACTCCATGGTAGCGGAGCGCCTCTAGTATTGTCGGGTGGGGGATGGAGTTGAAAGCGTTGGCTATGTCAAATGACACAGCCAAAACCCCGTCCCCTGCCCCCACGGCCTCCCTCACTTGGTCCTTTAGTCGGGACAGCGCGTCAACTGTCGAACGCCCTACTCGAAAACCGAATTGGGCGTCCGACAGGTTCGGCCCTGCCCCTCTCAGGTGGGCATTCAGCCGAGCGGCAATAATCCCCTCGAATAATTTACCAGCCTCATCGAGCAGAACGATGGGCCGGTATGCCGAGGGGGAGTCCGCCGGGCGTCCCTCCTTACGGAGGAGGCACAACTGCCCCTCCTTCCATGGTTTCGGGAACCTTCCAGTCTCGAAACACGCACTGAAGAGGTCCCGAAACCTATCCTCCATTTGGGTGGCAGCGATGGCCACCACCCGTGCAGGGACGCCGTCCGGACCGGGGGCCGTCTTCTTGGCGCGGAGGCGGAGCGCCGCTGCTCGAAATTCCGCCTCCGTGACTGGAGAGACCTCTTCTTGCGGCGGAGCCGCCTCTCGTGGTGGGTCCATCACTGGTGGGGTAAAGCTGGTGGTCCCGGGTGGGAACAAGGATCGAACCACCCCATCCAGCAATGACGGCTCGAGGGTCTCCGCAAGTGGGGGACCGAAGGGACGCAGTTTGTTCCGCGCCGCCTTGTACGGTCTCCCATACGGGTCCCTGTCGAGACCCTCCAGCATCTCGGCTCTGGCCGCGTCATCGGCGGCGATCATCGCTGACTTGAGGACCTTCTTTGCCTCTACGTAAGAGGCGTAGAGAAGGTCCTCGTTCTCCGGGACCCGCAAGCTGCGCCGTCGGCTCCGCGTGTAGGCCCTCCTGGCCGCCACGCAGGCGGCCCGGAGCCCCGCCAGTTCCTCCGACCACCAATAGACGGCGCGACGGGGAGGTGGGCGGCGAGACCGAGGCATGCTGGAGTTGCAGACCTCGGTCAGGGACCTCCTCAGTTGGGCCGCTGCGGAGTCTACGTCCAGGACGTCGATAGGAGGTGTGAGCCAGTCCTGGACGAACGCCGCCTCCTTTGCCGCCACACGGTCGAGACGGGTAAGAGCCCACCGTGGAAAGGGAGATCGGCCCGAGGTAGGCGACCTCCGGGGGCTCTGGGTGGAGATGTCGAACCGCACATATCGGTGGTCCGACAAGGTCTCCATCATCTCCACCCGCCAGTCAACGACGCGGGCAGCAAGTGCGGGGGTGGCAAACGACACGTCCACCACCGACCCCCCCCATCGCCGCACACACGTCTGGACCGTCCCTCTGTTCAGGAGCAACACACCAGACGAAACCGCCCATGATACGACGGCGGGTCCCCGGACGTTGCAGGAGGCGGCCGGGTTGCCCCAGGTCACCGATTTTGCGTTCAGGTCGCCCAGAACGGCGACCTGTCGCGGCGCCGCCCTACCCACAACCGCGGTGAGGATTTCGAGAAAGTTCTCGAAATCCTGGAGAGGGCGGTTTGGGGAGAAATAGACGCCCACCAGGGCTATATCTCCCCACGCGGCGGCCACGTATCCCGATCCCCTCTCTAAGAGCGAGAGGGGAGGGGAGTCTGTGGAAGACCGCGAAACCAACGCCACCAAGCCGTCCTGATCACCCAGCCAACGGCCGGGAACCGAGTACGGCTCAGAGACGACCACCACGTCCACCAACCACTCAGCCATGGCCTGCATTAGCAGGTCCTGGGCTGCTTTGCAGTGGTTGGTGTTCGCCTGAAGGATGCGATGATTGACCCTATCCATCAATCGGACATCGCGCCCCCCTCATCGGCCGCCGAGATTCCCGCTACAGGGGCGGCGGTTGCAGCGGCAGGCGGGCTCGGTGCCTGAACTTTACCCTTCTTAGGGGGAGGATTGCAGTTCCTCCCCTTCATAATGTGTCCCGCCGGGCGGCCGCTTGCTGCGCACACTGCGCAGTGTGGCGTGGCAGCCTTGCAGGAGGCAGACTTGTGCCCCTCCTTGCCGCAGCGGTAGCAGCTGTCCGTCCTATCCACCTTGGACGGACAGAGGGCTCGCGTGTGCCCGATTCCGAAGCACCTGAAGCAGCGTAGAGGCTGGTCTTCAAGTGCCCGGATTCTGCATGAGCTGAACCCTATGGAAAGTCGTCCTTTAGCGAGGACGGCTTTAGCTGCGGCGACGGGGCACTCAAGGCGGATAGTGCCCATGCCACCGCGGCCGAGCCTGATGTCCCGACCCTGCACCGCTGCTACGTCGCAGCCCCCTGTTGCTGCGATCGCCGCCATGACCTCCTCTTTGGTGACCGAGTCGTCTAGACCGGTCACCTCCAAGGCCGCAGACCTAACGGGCCTGACGACCTTAGCCGCGTCCGCGATGGCCTCTCGCAATTTACTTGCGAAGAGGTCCGCGTTGGCGCCACCCTGGGCCCCCGGGAACTCAAAGATTCGAGCCCCGGTTTGGGTCTGGCGGCACGCGACTGCCCCGATTCCCAATGTTATGGGATCGACGTTGGCACGAGCCCGCTTGAGGACGGACTCGTACGTCTCACCCCGCTCCGCAGCCTCCGTGGTGAGTGTCACCACGACGGCCGCGGTCTTGGGAGGAACCAGAGGCTTCCTTCCGCCAGCTGGGGCCATTTTGGCTGCGGAGGCAGCGGCAACGGGCTTGGGGGCCGACTTTTTCCCTTTCCCCTTCCCCTTTCGCTTGCCAGTCGCCTGGGACGGGCAGGAAGGAGTGACGGTGGGGGTGGCAGGGGCAGCGGCCGTTCTCGCCTTGTTTTTGGCCTTGCCCTTTCCCTTTTTAACCACTTCTGTCCACGGCTGGTTGGACGGAGTGGTTGAAGGTAGTTGGGCGTCCTCCTTTTGAGAGGATGGCCCCGGCTTGGCCGTCGCCAGCGGAGGTCGGAGGCGTTTCTCAGGGAGAAGCCTGTCCTCAATGCCAGCGAAGCAGGCTCTCGTAAAGGCCCTTTCCTCCATGACCACCTTGCGGATGATATCCTCAAAGTTGGAGGAGGGGCCTTCAGCCGCTGGTATGGGGTCAGCCTGAGCTGGTCGGGCCATGACTTCTGCCAGCTTTTTGTGCAGCTGGTTGACTTCCAACTGCAGGCGGTCCACCTTTGCCTGCAGTTGCCGCGTCTCGTCCGTTTCGGTGCGCTGCACCAGCTCCCGGATTATACCGCGCATGCTCGCAGCCCTGCACTTCAGGGACTTTTGAAAGGTCCCCTTCAAATTGGAGGACTTAGATGCCACGAACACTATCTCGTCCGCGTCCTCTTGAGCCATGCGCTCTAGCTCTGTCAGGGAGTGGTCCGCGTACAGGACGCAGGACGCACCGTACCCAGACGTGGCCCGAGCAGCGCGCGCCCCCTGCTCCTTAGCAGCGACCTGCTCCTCCAGGTCCTGCTGGAGCTGCGTCTGCCGAGCTAGGTTTAGCCGGCGTTGGGCATCTGCCAGGCCCACGTCGTGGGTGTCCACCACAGTCGAGGAAGTAGGCTTTTTGGCCTTCATCTTCTTCGACTTCTTTCGGCTCCTCGTCGAGTCCGAGGATCCTTCGCCACCGTCATCCTTCAAGAAGGCCCGCTTACGCTTTTGGAGGCGACCTTCAACCTCCATCGTCGAACTCGTGTCCGACTCGAGCGCATTGTAGTCGGAGTCCGACCTACAGTAAAAGCTAGCCGCAGATGGTGCACGGCTAGCTTCTGACGCCGAAATGGCATCACCAGCGGGGCCCTGAGAAGGGCCTTTTGGTTGGCCCTCAGAAGGGCCTTTTGGTTGGCCCTCAGAAGGGCCTTTGGGTTGGCCCTCAGAAGGGCCTTTTGGTTGGCCCTTAGAAGGGCCTTTTTTGAAACGCCCGAGGGCGTCCCGCAATGAACGCGTCGCCACCTCAGACGCAAGCGTCTCAGGCGCAGTCTCCTCATCGCCTAACCTAGAAGTTTGTACATTTTTCTTCATATCAAATCCCACGAGTACGTGGGAAGGGTGGGTCACCCCGGACAGTGCCCACTGTAACCGGGGAAGTCTGGCGTAACCCGCTCAGGGGAGCGACACTTCCCTGGCGGGGGACGCAGTAGCGACTGAAACTCCGTTCAGCCTTCCAGGCCTCACGCTGCGCCGCCGCTTACCTTCGGGTGATTTTTTATAGAGGTTGTCTTCCTCGCGGCCCGGGCGACCAAGCCAAGGCCTATCGGTCCCGCTCAGATCGCGAAACATGACCACGACCATATTGCGGGATTACGATCAGCCGGTGGCAGGGAAGAAACTCCCACTGCCTGCCTGGCGGCAGGGTGAGTGCACGCCAAGGCCCGACTCCTCATCTCCAGCTAATCCTAACCTAATCCTCCTTTGGCTTGGACTTCACTCCAAGCCAAGCGCCAGCCCACTCGGAATCCCGCGAGGAAACTGACCCACACAGCCGCCTCACGGAAACCTGGCGGGATGACGCCTCCTACCTACAGATGACTCCACGAGACCATCCCGACTCCATCCACTCCGCCCTCTGCTACTCAGAGGGACGCGCGGAGAAGTCCTTCCCCCAGTGTTTGGTCCGCGCCGGTAAACCGGTAACTCCCATTTCTGGGAGCCGTTCCCCTATCCGCCACCCGGGGACGCGCCGCGTTGGGGTACACCTCCCCACCCACTGGGACAACCCAGCAGGTCCGCGGAACCTAACCTAACCTAACCTTTTTTTTTTTTTTTTTTTTTGACGCTGGGAAAAATGCTTTATGCATACCCCCCCGTCGGGGGACGGAAGGGTTATGTGGGACTCCCGGCGGTGCTCCCCACCGGTATACCCACTAAACGACCCAGCGGCACTCCCGCATCGCCTATATGGAGGGGAACTGGGAATCCGGCACAGCCTTTCCATCCAGCCCCCCGCCGACGACCGCCCGCCTTTACGGCGAGCCCTTCACCCCCCTCCCCACCCTGGGAGAGGGGCCCGAGAATAACCGCGAGTGCTCGCGGTCATTCCCACCCGGCGGAAGTGGAGGATACGTGCAATGCGGGAGAAGACGCCCCCGCGCCTGTCTCCCGCTATCCTCCACCAGGAAGGGGAAGACGATTGTCGTGCAATCGCCTTCTCCGACCCGTTCGTCGCCTGCGGAGTGGCGCTGCGAGAGGGTCTTCCTCCCGCGCCCGCTCCGCCGCCTCCTTTTGCGAAATTACTTCCTCGCAAAAGGAGGCCACCGCAGCCCAGGACTCCTCGCTTCCCAGCATGGCTAAAACCACGCTGGGCAGCGAGAGGTCCTGCCCGACCACCGCCATCAATTGGCGGCGCGGCCCAGACCACGACGCACACACCTCCAGGGTGTGCTGCGCCGTGTCCACCGCCGCGCCACAATCGTGGCAGGCCGGGGTCTCCTCTCTTCCGATCCGGTGCAGGCACGATCCGAAGACGCCATGCCCGGATAGCACCTGCACCAGACGGAAAGAAAGGAAACCGTGGGACCGCCCGAGCCAGTCCTTCAGGACTGGCCCGAGCGCGTCCAACGTTCTGCGGCCAAAGGCTGCGGTGGCGAGGGCCTCCGTCCAATGTTGGACGGTTGCGTCCCTCGCCTCTCTGCGGACGGCCTCCCGCTCTTCTGGGGCAGGGCACTCCCCGAGCGCCCTGCGCCCCGCCGTCCACTCGTACACTCTGGCGAGCACCCCCGCCTCGAGTTCCCAAGGCGGGGTGCCGGCCAGAGCGCACGCTGCCGCAAAGCCCACCGAGCGGTAGGCTCTCGCCACCCGCAGTGCAATGGCCCTTTGGGGCCTGCGGATGGCGGTCGCATTCTCCCTCCTGTGGAGGGAGTCCGCCCAGATGGGGGCCCCGTAAAGGGCCATGCTCTTCAAGATGCCGGCATACAAATGCCGGCATCTCGCCTTCGGCCCTCCCAGGTTTGGGAGGAGCCACGAGAGGGCGTTCGCCGCCTTCAGCAGGCGCGCTGACAACCCGCTGAAGTGCGGGCCGAAGCGCCACCTGCTGTCCAGGGTGAGGCCCAGATATTTCATCTGGGTCCTCACCCCGATCCTGACGCCCTCCACGACGATGTGGGCGTCAGGAGGGATGCGCTGCCGAGGCCCGTGGAAGAACACGGCCTCGGTCTTGTGCAGCGCAACCCCCAACCCGAGGCGGCGGATCCTTCCTGCGACCAAGGATCCGCCAGCCGAGGCCAAACTGGCCGCTTCCCTAAAATCCCTCCCCCGGGCAGTGAGGAGAGTGTCATCCGCGTAGCAGATGACACTCGTGCCCGGGAGGAGGGATCCCCGCAGGAGCCAGTCGAAGCCGATGTTCCATAGGAGTGGTCCTAGGACTGACCCCTGTGGAACACCAGACTCCGCGCCGTACCTCCGGACTTGGCCAGCCTTGTCTACGAGGAGGACCGCTCGGTCCTCCAGGTAGCTGGCCAAGAGGGCCCGCAAGTATGAAGGCACTCCGTGGTACCGGAGTGCCTCCAAGATCGTGGAGTGGGGGACGGAATTGAACGCGTTGGCTATGTCAAATGACACAGCCAACACTCCGTCCCCAGACTCCACGGCCTCCCTCACCTGGCCCTTCAGCCGGGCCAGCGCGTCCACTGTCGAACGCCCAACTCGGAAACCGAATTGGGCGTCCGACAGGTTCGGCCCAACCCCCCGCAGGAGGCCATTCAGCCGACTGGCGACGATCCCCTCGAACAGTTTACCGACCTCATCGAGCAGAACGATGGGTCGGTAAACCACTAACCTAACCTAACCTAACCTAACCTAACCTAACCTAACCTTTTTTTTTTTTTTTTTTTTTTTTTTTTTTTTTTTTTTTTTTAACGTGAGGAAATCCTTCATGGATACCTCCCGCCGTAGGGGAGGCGGAAGGTTATGCCAGACTCCTACTGGCTAAAACCTCACGGGGTTCCACCTGATCGCTGATTGTCTCTAAGCTTCGGGAGCGCTTTCGCATTCGTCCATAGCTTTGAACAGCGGCGTTGGCTCTTATGAGCCTCATCTCACTTGCAGCTACTGCTGCAATTACCATCTTGTCTCCTTACGAGAGGCACGCGGAACCTCCACGCGCGCCACCTCGGGGCCTTTATCAGTAGACGACGACACCCCCTAGTATCGCCGCCCAAGCCTTTGTCATGGAGGATTTATATCAAGGAGGTTTCTCCTCCTTCTCCCTCCGACTCTCCTGCTGCGGATCGGATTGGAGGTAATTAATTCCCTTTCTCTTTCCGCAGCTTCCTTCTGCTGAAGGACTTGTTCGCAGAAGGCAATTACGTCTTTCCAACATTCTTCACTTTCGACCATAGCTTTGACTATTGCTGAAAGGGTCATGGGCCCTCCTGTGAAATTTGCAATTTGTGGCCGCAAGGTTGCCCACGCAGGACATACCTCAAGTGTATGCTGCGCTGAGTCTTCATTATGGTCACAATGGTGACATCCAGGTGTTGGTTCTCTTCCGATTCGACACAGGTACTTCGAGAAACAACCGTGTCCCGATAGTACCTGTGTGAGCCGGAAAGTCATTGTACCGTGCTCTCTAGAAAGCCATTCATTGAATATTGGCCAGATCGCCTCAATAATGCGCAGACCAGCGCTTGGATGCGCCAGCCTTCTGAGCCATTCCTCCTTGCCTATATTATAAAATTCCTCTCGCTTGCCCTCCACCTCTCTTGGCGCTGGGCGAAGATCCTGTGCTCTGTTTTGCTCTCGCCAGTGGTGAACCTTTGCAAGACACTTTGCATCCAGGTCCCATGGCAGAGAACATGCCAGCAGGCACGCTGCCTCGTAGGATATTGTGCGGTACCCCCGTATCACTCGTATAGCCATCGCTCTCTGTGGATTTCGCAGTGCAGCAATGCTTCGGCTGTTGAGTGTATCAGCCCACACTGGAGCTCCGTACATGGCCATGGACCGTACTACTCCCATGTAAAGTCTCCGGCAACTCACTTTTGCACCCCTGAGGTTAGGTAGTAGCCCTCCAAGGGCGGCCGCCGTCCCCATCAGTTTTGGTGCCAGTCTCTGAAAATGTGTATTGAAGTCCCACCGGCTGTCGAGGACGAGTCCCAGGTACTTCATCGTCGACTCGACACCGATGTGGACTCCACCTACCACTATATGTAAGTCCGCTGGGGGCTTGTTCCGTGGCCCATGAAAACATAGCGCTTCAGACTTATTCAGGGCCACCTGTAGCCCGAGTCGTCTAATCCGATTTACTATCTGGGCCACACCTGCTGTGGCAAGAATGGCTGCTTCCCTATGTGACCTGGCTCTTGCTGTGACAAGAGTGTCATCTGCGTAGCATGTCACCCTAATCCCATAGAGATTCGCTCCTCTCAACACCCAGTCGTAACCAATGTTCCACAGGAGTGGCCCAAGGACCGAGCCCTGTGGAACACCGCACGACATTCTGTGTCGAGCCCATCCTTCCTGCCCCTGGAATGATATAAATCTTTCGTTTAAGTAGTCACCGATGATCCTGCAAAGGTATAGCGGCACTCGATGATATTTGAGTGCCTCCCTAACACAACTCCAGGGTAAGGTATTGAAGGCGTTGGCAATGTCTAGCGATACCGCCAGAACGACCTCGCCCCGGGAAACTGCCTCTTCCGTAACCGCCTTTACTTGTAGTATCGCACCAATGGTTGATCGCCCCCTCCTAAAACCAAACTGATTGACGTCCAAGTCTGGACCGACGCTGCTTAGATGCCTTATGAGGCGATCGGCTATTATGCGTTCAAATAACTTACCCACCTCGTCCAAAAGAACGATGGGGCGGTAAGCTGATGGAGAATCCGTAGGACGTCCCTCTTTCTTGAGCAGTACCAGCCTGCCCGTTTTCCATTGTACTGGAAATCGTCCCTGTGTTAAGCAAGCATCATAAAAGTGCATAAGACGTGGTCCTAGAGCTTTCATGGCCAGAACCCAAGCTCGACCGGGAATCCCGTCAGGACCCGGGGCCGTGTTCTTTGCCCCGAGACGCATAACTGCCATCCTAAATTCGACATTGCTCACTTCCGGCACTTCAGCATCTAAGCTCTCTTCATGAGGAGCCATAGTTGGTGGAGTATGTTCCTCTCTACTTGGGAATAGAGCCGACACCACTCTCTGTAGGAGTTGTGGTTCTAAACTTTGAGTAAGGGGTGGGGCCCACGGACGAAGTTTTCCCCTCACCATCCTATATGGTCGTCCCCAAGGATCCTTGTTTAGGGTCTCCAGTAATTCCTCTCGAGCTTCATTTTTTGCTTGGATAATGGCTAGCTGTAGGGCCTTCTTGGCTTCCCTGTACAGTCCATACAGCTGCTCTTCCAATGCTTCATCACGATGTCGTCTACGGCGGTATCTCGTGTACCGACGTCGAGCTACCACACAAACTTTACGTAAGTCCGCAAGTTCCGCTGACCACCAGTATACTTGGGGCTTGGTGGGCCGAGACACGACTCTAGGCATGGCTGCGTCGCAGATGTGCGTCATGGCCTCTCGGAACCACTCCGCCTCTTCCGAAATTTCGACCTGCGCCTGCCCATTAGGCTCCGGCACCCATGCTTTAACCAGAGCGGCCACCTCCAGTGCATCTCGATCCAAACGCTTAAGTGCCCATCGCGGGCTGCCTTCCCGGGCGGCACTTCCTCTCGGCCTACTTGAAATCCGAGGATGTGGAGAAATATCGAACCTGATGTAACGGTGATCTGACAGCGTCTCCACATCCTCTGCGACTTTCCAGCCGTGAATTCGGCTGACCAGATCTAGACTTGCAAACGTCACATCTACTATAGATCCACCTTGTTGCCGAACACACGTCAGCACCGATCCGCTGTTAAGGACTATTAATCCGGTGGTTAATGCCCACTCTTCCAGCAGTTCTCCCCGTGAGTCTGTGAAGAGAGACCCCCAAGCTGTAGATTTCGCATTTAGGTCACCAAGTACAATCACTGGATGTGGGTGACTCTGCCCAACAAGGGATCCGACTTCAACAAGAAAGCTTTCAAAATCAGCGAGGACTCTGTTGGGCGAGATATAACCCGCCACCACCACTATTCCTCTTACAAGAGCTGCAACACAGCCCTTTCCTTTCATTACTCTGTCGAAAGAAATGCCCTTGGAAGTTATTGCCACGAGCCCATCCTTATCTCCAACCCAGTTTTCTCTAGGTGGAATAAAGTAGGGCTCGGATATAGCCGCTATGTCAATCAACCACTCCGCCATGCTCTGGATCATAAGATCTTGAGCCCTGGCGGAGTGGTTGAGATTCGCCTGTAGAAAACGAAGCGCCATACTATGTGGTTTCCATTTCAACCTCCACTCCCCCCGTTTGCGTCGGAGGACAGCTAGCAGCTGCCGGCGTTGAGGCTGTGGTGTTACCAGCCGTGACCCTTCTCCTTGATTTAGGAGGGGAGCATGACCTACTTCCAAGTTTATGCGCTGATGGCTTATTTGCCGCTGCACACAGGGAACATTTGGGTGGAGCTACGCATTCGGACGACTTATGGCCGACCTTTCCACATCTGTAGCATTCCTCACTGCGATCAATTTCGGCCGTACATTGGGCACGGACGTGCCCGTTCTGTAAACACCGGTAACACCTCATTGGTCTCGGCTGTAACATTTCTACTCTAGCTGAGACCCAACCGACTAGCAGACGGCCTTCCTGTCCTAGCTTTTTGGCAACGGCTACCGGACAGCTGACCAATATTACTCCAGTGCCCTGGTAGGACCGTTTAATCTCTCCTACCTTTACTAGCTCCTTCGAGCAGCCCCCGCACTGAGCAACAGCAGCGATAACATCTTCTTTAGTGACAGAATCGTCCAATCCTAAGATTCTGACGTCTGCACATTTTGTGGGTCTAGAGATTCTAGCCCAATCCTCGTTTAAGGCCTCTTTCAATTTTTGGGCTAAAGAGTCTGCCTTCTCGCTGCTGTCCTGACCGGCTGCGACCTCCAGGATGTGCGCCCCCGTCGCAGCCTTACGGAATCGCACGCTGGTAATGCCACAGCTGGTGAGATCCACCTTAGCCTTGGCTTCCTCCATCACTTTCCCATATGTTTCACCTTTCTCCTCGGCTCCTGGCTGTAGAGTGATTACAACTGCCGCCGTCCGGGGAGGGCGCAGCTTCACTAGCGCTGAGCGTTTAGTACCTACCGCTTTTGTCGAAAGCGTTGTGCGCGCCAATTTGGGCGCTACAACTACAGCTTTTGACTTTTTGCCTCCTTTTGTCACCTCTGTCCAGCTCATGCCCTGAGGCACTGGAGATGAATCCTGAAGCGCACTCTGTGTTTGCACTGGGCTTGTAGCTCGCTCACTATTCTTCTTGCTATTTTTTTTCTTTTTATTCCTCTTTCCCACATGAGAGGCTGCTTGTGACACCTCCATGCTTGTTTCAGCCGATGCTTTCTCAGCCTTTTTTGTGCTCTTCTGGATGGTCATCGTATGGGAATCATCCGCTATCACCTTTGACTGAGAGGATCTCAGTGAACAAGAAGCCAAGGCTTCCGGGGCCGGCACAGCTGGGTTCTTCCTTTTGTCTGCAGCTAATGGTGGCCGCAAACGTTTCTCAGGAATCAGCCTCTCCTCTATTCCTTCCAGTCTTGCATTCATCATGGTCCCGCACTGGACCATGACGACGCGCACAATTTCCTCCACCGTTAGGGCTCGAGCATCTGCCGGGCCTTTGGTCTGATCACGCTGTTGCGTGAGCTGACGCAACTGGATCAGCTCCTTACGGACCTCAGCCAGCTCTCCCGCAAGCCGCTTGTTCGCTGCCTCTAATTGAGCGACCTCCTCCGTCATTGTGCGAGAACGCAGCGCTTCAAAAGAAACTTTTATGGTTTCCACCGCACTGTTAAGAGCTCGAACATAAGTCCCCTTAAGGTTTCCGGATGTCCTGGCAACCTTTTCGATGGATTCCACGGAATCCAGCACCAGTCTAACTAGGTCTGGTGAGTCATTTTCCTCGCTCCCCTCTATCGATTGACTCATTAAACCTGGGGATTTACGGAAGGTGGCCGCTACGGCCTCCCTTTTCCGCTTCAAATCCTCCGCCATCTCTATTTCCGCCTGAAGACGAAGTTCCTCGGCTTTCGCCGCGTTCAATTTTTCCTTGGCTTTGGCCAGGCCGACGTATTTTCCCGAAGAGGGCGGTCGTCCACGTCCTCTCCTAGCCATCGTTTTCGGTTGCGACTCGTCCTCATCGCCCACATCAGAGCTCGCATCGTCTCTCCGGCGCTTCCTCCAAAACCGGTTTCCTCCTGGCGATTCCTGTGAAGCCACGGTCTGGAAACTCACATCAGAATCCGTGTCCGACAAGTCCGCCATTTTTGACGAAGCCACGAGCAGATCTTCGCCGTTGCTCTCCGTCACTTCGCAGCGGGTTAAAACAACCCGCGCATCCTTCACCTCACATGCCTTCTCGGCACCACTCTGCGCAGACGCGCACTCTCTTTCCACTTCCTCCTCTCCATCACTTAACCTAAAAGAATTTTCAAAAAATTTTGCCATATTCAGTCCCACGAGTACGTGGGAAGGGTGGGTCACCCCGGACAGTGCCCACTGTAACCGGGGAAGTCTGGCGTAACCCGCTCAGGGGAGCGACACTTCCCTGGCGGGGGACGCAGTAGCGACTGAAACTCCGTTCAGCCTTCCAGGCCTCACGCTGCGCCGCCGCTTACCTTCGGGTGATTTTTTATAGAGGTTGTCTTCCTCGCGGCCCGGGCGACCAAGCCAAGGCCTATCGGTCCCGCTCAGGACGCGAAACATGACCACGGCCATGTTGCGGGGTTACGATTTTGGGGCGGTGGCAGGGAAGTAAACTCCCACTGCCTGCCCGGCGGCAGGGTAAGTGCACGCCAGACCCGACTCCCGACTCCTCCTAGCCTAAAAAGGCTCTCCTCTTTTGTAGGTACTTAGCCTACAAAGGGACGGCTCCACCAGCCCATCCCGTCCTACCTACCCATCCTACCCCACCGACAGAGTGCCGGCGCCTGGTGGTTTCTGTTACGTCTATTTCTGATGGAAATAGACCAATAGCGGGCAGCAACCGCGAGAAGGAACGACCCCACCAGACTTGCCTTGAGGATCTACACGACCTGCGCTCTCCCTCAAAGCCATTCGCCTCATTACTCGCTCCCAGAGCCGAGTAAAGAAGGCCAAGGTTTATCCAATACAAGCGACCGAAGCCGCTAGCTAGGCATAGCAACTACTAATGGATAAACCCCGACCCGCCCAACCTAACCTTTTTTTTTTTTTTTTTTTTTTTTTTTTGACGCTGGGAAAAATGCTTTATGCATACCCTCCCGTCGGGGGACGGAAGGGTTATGTGGGACTCCCGGTACTCCCCACCGGTATACCCACTAAACGACCCAGCGGCACTCCCGCATCGCCTATATGGAGGGGAACTGGTAATCCGGCACAGCCTTTCCATCCAGCCCCCCGCCGACGACCGCCCGCCTGTACGGCGAGCCCTTCACCCCCCTCCCCACCCTGGGAGAGGGGCCCGAGAATAACCGCGAGTGCTCGCGGTCATTCCCACCCGGCGGAAGTGGAGGATACGTGCAATGCGGGAGAAGACGCCCCCGCGCCTGTCTCCCGCTATCCTCCACCAGGAGGGGGAAGACGATTGTCGTGCAATCGCCTTCTCCGACCCGTTCGTCGCCTGCGGAGTGGCGCTGCGAGAGGGTCTTCCTCCCGCGCCCGCTCCGCCGCCTCCTTTTGCGAAATTACTTCCTCGCAAAAGGAGGCCACCGCAGCCCAGGACTCCTCGCTTCCCAGCATGGCTAAAACCACGCTGGGCAGCGAGAGGTCCTGCCCGACCACCGCCATCAATTGGCGGCGCGGCCCAGACCACGACGCACACACCTCCAGGGTGTGCTGCGCCGTGTCCACCGCCGCGCCACAATCGTGGCAGGCCGGGGTCTCCTCTCTTCCGATCCGGTGCAGGCACGATCCGAAGACGCCATGCCCGGATAGCACCTGCACCAGACGGAAAGAAAGGAAACCGTGGGACCGCCCGAGCCAGTCCTTCAGGACTGGCCCGAGCGCGTCCAACGTTCTGCGGCCAAAGGCTGCGGTGGCGAGGGCCTCCGTCCAATGTTGGACGGTTGCGTCCCTCGCCTCTCTGCGGACGGCCTCCCGCTCTTCTGGGGCAGGGCACTCCCCGAGCGCCCTGCGCCCCGCCGTCCACTCGTACACTCTGGCGAGCACCCCCGCCTCGAGTTCCCAAGGCGGGGTGCCGGCCAGAGCGCACGCTGCCGCAAAGCCCACCGAGCGGTAGGCTCTCGCCACCCGCAGTGCAATGGCCCTTTGGGGCCTGCGGATGGCGGTCGCATTCTCCCTCCTGTGGAGGGAGTCCGCCCAGATGGGGGCCCCGTAAAGGGCCATGCTCTTCAAGATGCCGGCATACAAATGCCGGCATCTCGCCTTCGGCCCTCCCAGGTTTGGGAGGAGCCACGAGAGGGCGTTCGCCGCCTTCAGCAGGCGCGCTGACAACCCGCTGAAGTGCGGGCCGAAGCGCCACCTGCTGTCCAGGGTGAGGCCCAGATATTTCATCTGGGTCCTCACCCCGATCCTGACGCCCTCCACGACGATGTGGGCGTCTGGAGGGATGCGCTGCCGAGGCCCGTGGAAGAACACGGCCTCGGTCTTGTGCAGCGCAACCTTCAACCCGAGGCGGCGGATCCTTCCCGCGACCAAGGATCCGCCAGCCGAGGCCAAACTGGCCGCCTCCCTAAAATCCCTCCCCCGGGCAGTGAGGAGAGTGTCATCCGCGTAGCAGATGACACTCGTGCCCGGGAGGAGGGATCCCCGCAGGAGCCAGTCGAAGCCGATGTTCCACAGGAGTGGTCCTAGGACCGACCCCTGTGGAACACCTGACTCCGCGCCGTACCTCCGGACTTGGCCAGCCTTGTCTACGAGGAGGACCGCTCGGTCCTCCAAGTAGCTGGCCAAGAGGGCCCGCAAGTATGAAGGCACTCCGTGGTACCGGAGTGCCTCCAAGATCGTGGAGTGGGGGACGGAATTGAACGCGTTGGCTATGTCAAATGACACAGCCAACACTCCGTCCCCAGACTCCACGGCCTCCCTCACCTGGCCCTTCAGCCGGGCCAGCGCGTCCACTGTCGAACGCCCAACTCGGAAACCGAATTGGGCGTCCGATAGGTTCGGCCCAACCCCCCGCAGGAGGCCATTCAGCCGACCAGCGACGATCCCCTCGAACAGTTTACCGACCTCATCGAGCAGAACGATGGGTCGGTATGCCGAGGGGGAGTCTGCCGGTCGTCCCTCCTTACGGAGGAGGCACAGTTGCCCCTCCTTCCAGGTTTTCGGGAACCTCCCAGCCGTGAAACACGCGCTGAAGAGGTCCCGGAACCTGTCCGCCATTTGGGTGGCCGCAATGGCCACCACCCTTGCGGGGACGCCGTCCGGCCCGGGGGCGGTTTTCTTGGCGCGGAGGCGAAGCGTCGCCGCGCCAAACTCCGCCCCCGTGACCGGAGGGACCTCCTCCGCCGGCGGAGCCGCCTCCCGCGGGGGGTCCATCACTGGAGGGGTGAAGTTGGTCCTTGTTGGAAACAAGGACCGAACCACCCCATCCAGCAACGCCGGCTCGAGGGTTTCTGCTAGCGGGGGACCGAAGGGGCGCAGTTTATTCCGCGCCGCCTTATACGGTCTCCCGTACGGGTCTCTGTCGAGACCCTTTAGCATTTCGGCCCTCGCCGCGTCGTCGGCGGCGAACATGGCCGCCTTGAGGACCTTCTTTGCCTCTACGTACGAGGCGTAGAGAAGGTCCTCGTTCGACGCGTCCCGCACGCTCCGCCGTCGACTCCGCGTGTAGGCCCTCCTGGCCACCACGCAGGCGGCCCGGAGCCCCGCCAGCTCCTCCGACCACCAATAGACGGCGCGTCGGGGAGGTGGGCGGCGAGACCGAGGCATGCTGGAGTTGCACACCTCGGTCAGGGACTCCCGCAGTCGGACCGCCGAGGCGTCGACGTCCAGGACATTGACAGGAGGCGTGAGCCAGTCCTGGACGAACGCCGCCTCCTTGGCCGCCCCTCGGTCCAGGTGGATCTGAGCCCACCGTGGAAAGGGGGACTGGCCCGAGCGGGCCATCCCCCGGGGGCTCTGGGTGGAGACGATGTCGAACCGCACGTATCGGTGGTCCGACAAGGTCTCCACCGTTTCCACCCGCCAGCCGACGACGCGGGCGGCAAGTGCGGGGGTGGCGAACGACACGTCCACCACCGTCCCTCCCCGTTGCCGCACACACGTGTGGGCCGTCCCTCTATTTAGGAGGGACACGCCCGACGAGGCCGCCCAAAATTCGACGGCCCGCCCGCGGACGTTGCAAGAGGCGGCCCGGTTGCCCCAGGCCGCCGACTTGGCGTTCAGGTCGCCCAATACGGCGACCTGGCGCGGCGCCGCCCTACCGACTACTGCGGTCAGGACTTCGAGAAAATCCTCGAAGTCCTGTAAAGGGCGGTTAGGGGAGAAATAGACCCCCACCAGGGCTATTTCTCCCCACGCGGCGGCCACGTATCCCGGTCCCCTCTCTAAGAGCGAGAGGGGAGGGGAGTCCGTGGAAGACCGCGACACCAACGCCACCGAGCCGTCCCGATCACCCAGCCAACGGCCAGGGACAGAGTACGGCTCGGCGACCACCGCAACGTCTACTAACCACTCAGCCAGGGCCTGCATCAGCAGGTCCTGGGCTGCTTTACAGTGGTTAGTATTCGCCTGTAGGATGCGATGTCCGGACCTATCCATCATTCGGCCATCGCACCCCCCTCGTCGGCCACCGAGGTCCCAGCCTCAGGGACGACGGTGGTAGCGGCAGGCTGGGACGGCGCCTGCGCTTTGCCCTTCTTTGGGGGAGGATTGCAGTTCCTCCCCCTCACGCCCAACCTAACCTTTTTTTTTTTTTTTTTTTTTTTTTTTTGACGCTGGGAAAAATGCTTTATGCATACCCCCCCGTCGGGGGACGGAAGGGTTATGTGGGACTCCCGGCGGTGCTCCCCACCGGTATACCCACTAAACGACCCAGCGGCACTCCCGCATCGCCTATATGGAGGGGAACTGGGAATCCGGCACAGCCTTTCCATCCAGCCCCCCGCCGACGACCGCCCGCCTTTACGGCGAGCCCTTCACCCCCCTCCCCACCCTGGGAGAGGGGCCCGAGAATAACCGCGAGTGCTCGCGGTCATTCCCACCCGGCGGAAGTGGAGGATACGTGCAATGCGGGAGAAGACGCCCCCGCGCCTGTCTCCCGCTATCCTCCACTAGGAGGGGGAAGACGATTGCCGTGCAATCGCCTTCTCCGACCCGTTCGTCGCCTGCGGAGTGGCGCTGCGAGAGGGTCTTCCTCCCGCGCCCGCTCCGCCGCCTCCTTTTGCGAAATTACTTCCTCGCAGAAGGAGGCCACCGCAGCCCAGGACTCCTCGCTTCCCAGCATGGCTAAAACCACGCTGGGCAGCGAGAGGTCCTGCCCGACCACCGCCATCAATTGGCGGCGCGGCCCAGACCACGACGCACACACCTCCAGGGTGTGCTGCGCCGTGTCCACCGCCGCGCCACAATCGTGGCAGGCCGGGGTCTCCTCTCTTCCGATCCGGTGCAGGCACGATCCGAAGACGCCATGCCCGGATAGCACCTGCACCAGACGGAAAGAAAGGAAACCGTGGGACCGCCCGAGCCAGTCCTTCAGGACTGGCCCGAGCGCGTCCAACGTTCTGCGGCCAAAGGCTGCGGTGGCGAGGGCCTCCGTCCAATGTTGGACGGTTGCGTCCCTCGCCTCTCTGCGGACGGCCTCCCGCTCTTCTGGGGCAGGGCACTCCCCGAGCGCCCTGCGCCCCGCCGTCCACTCGTACACTCTGGCGAGCACCCCCGCCTCGAGTTCCCAAGGCGGGGTGCCGGCCAGAGCGCACGCTGCCGCAAAGCCCACCGAGCGGTAGGCTCTCGCCACCCGCAGTGCAATGGCCCTTTGGGGCCTGCGGATGGCGGTCGCATTCTCTCTCCTGTGGAGGGAGTCCGCCCAGATGGGGGCCCCGTAAAGGGCCATGCTCTTCAAGATGCCGGCATACAAATGCCGGCATCTCGCCTTCGGCCCTCCCAGGTTTGGGAGGAGCCACGAGAGGGCGTTCGCCGCCTTCAGCAGGCGCGCTGACAACCCGCTGAAGTGCGGGCCGAAGCGCCACCTGCTGTCCAGGGTGAGGCCCAGATATTTCATCTGGGTCCTCACCCCGATCCTGACGCCCTCCACGACGATGTGGGCGTCAGGAGGGATGCGCTGCCGAGGCCCGTGGAAGAACACGGCCTCGGTCTTGTGCAGCGCAACCCCCAACCCGAGGCGGCGGATCCTTCCCGCGACCAAGTATCCGCCAGCCGAGGCCAAACTGGCCGCCTCCCTAAAATCCCTCCCCCGGGCAGTGAGGAGAGTGTCATCCGCGTAGCAGATGACACTCGTGCCCGGGAGGAGGGATCCCCGCAGGAGCCAGTCGAAGCCGATGTTCCACAGGAGTGGTCCTAGGACCGACCCCTGTGGAACACCAGACTCCGCGCCGTACCTCCGGACTTGGCCAGCCTTGTCTACGAGGAGGACCGCTCGGTCCTCCAAGTAGCTGGCCAAGAGGGCCCGCAAGTATGAAGGCACTCCGTGGTACCGGAGTGCCTCCAAGATCGTGGAGTGGGGGACGGAATTGAACGCGTTGGCTATGTCAAATGACACAGCCAACACTCCGTCCCCAGACTCCACGGCCTCCCTCACCTGGCCCTTCAGCCGGGCCAGCGCGTCCACTGTCGAACGCCCAACTCGGAAACCGAATTGGGCGTCCGACAGGTTCGGCCCAACCCCCCGCAGGAGGCCATTCAGCCGACTGGCGACGATCCCCTCGAACAGTTTACCGACCTCATCGAGCAGAACGATGGGTCGGTATGCCGAGGGGGAGTCTGCCGGTCGTCCCTCCTTGCGGAGGAGGCACAGTTGCCCCTCCTTCCAGGTTTTCGGGAACCTCCCAGCCGTGAAACACGCGCTGAAGAGGTCCCGGAACCTGTCCGCCATTTGGGTGGCCGCAATGGCCACCACCCTTGCGGGGACGCCGTCCGGCCCGGGGGCGGTTTTCTTGGCGCGGAGGCGAAGCGTTGCCGCGCCAAACTCCGCCCCCGTGACCGGAGGGACCTCCTCCGCCGGCGGAGCCGCCTCCCGCGGGGGGTCCATCACTGGAGGGGTGAAGTTGGTCCTTGTTGGAAACAAGGACCGAACCACCCCATCCAGCAACGCCGGCTCGAGGGTCTCTGCTAGCGGGGGACCGAAGGGGCGCAGTTTATTCCGCGCCGCCTTATACGGTCTCCCGTACGGGTCTCTGTCGAGACCCTCTAGCATTTCGGCCCTCGCCGCGTCGTCGGCGGCGAACATGGCCGCCTTGAGGACCCTCTTTGCCTCTACGTACGAGGCGTAGAGAAGGTCCTCGTTCGACGCGTCCCGCACGCTCCGCCGTCGACTCCGCGTGTAGGCCCTCCTGGCCACCACGCAGGCGGCCCGGAGCCCCGCCAGCTCCTCCGACCACCAATAGACGGCGCGTCGGGGAGGTGGGCGGCGAGACCGAGGCATGCTGGAGTTGCACACCTCGGTCAGGGACTCCCGCAGTCGGACCGCCGAGGCGTCGACGTCCAGGACATTGACAGGAGGCGTGAGCCAGTCCTGGACGAACGCCGCCTCCTTGGCCGCCCCTCGGTCCAGGTGGATCTGAGCCCACCGTGGAAAGGGGGACTGGCCCGAGCGGGCCATCCCCCGGGGGCTCTGGGTGGAGACGATGTCGAACCGCACGTATCGGTGGTCCGACAAGGTCTCCACCGTTTCCACCCGCCAGCCGACGACGCGGGCGGCAAGTGCGGGGGTGGCGAACGACACGTCCACCACCGTCCCTCCCCGTTGCCGCACACACGTGTGGGCCGTCCCTCTATTTAGGAGGGACACGCCCGACGAGGCCGCCCAATATTCGACGGCCTGCCCGCGGACGTTGCAAGAGGCGGCCCGGTTGCCCCAGGCCGCCGACTTGGCGTTCAGGTCGCCCAATACGGCGACCTGGCGCGGCGCCGCCCTACCGACTACTGCGGTCAGGACTTCGAGAAAATCCTCGAAGTCCTGTAAAGGGCGGTTAGGGGAGAAATAGACCCCCACCAGGGCTATTTCTCCCCACGCGGCGGCCACGTATCCCGGTCCCCTCTCTAAGAGCGAGAGGGGAGGGGAGTCCGTGGAAGACCGCGACACCAACGCCACCGAGCCGTCCCGATCACCCAGCCAACGGCCAGGGACAGAGTACGGCTCGGCGACCACCGCAACGTCTACTAACCACTCAGCCAGGGCCTGCATCAGCAGGTCCTGGGCTGCTTTACAGTGGTTAGTATTCGCCTGTAGGATGCGATGTCCGGACCTATCCATCATTCGGCCATCGCACCCCCCTCGTCGGCCACCGAGGTCCCAGCCTCAGGGACGACGGTGGTAGCGGCAGGCTGGGACGGCGCCTGCGCTTTGCCCTTCTTTGGGGGAGGATTGCAGTTCCTCCCCCTCATCACGTGGTCCGCCGGGCGGCCACTGGCGGCGCACACCGCGCAGTGCGGCTTGGCGGCCGTGCAGGAGGCGGACATGTGCCCCTCCTTACCGCAGCGGTAACAGGCGTCCGACCTGTCCACCTTGGACGGACAGAGGGCCCGTGTGTGGCCGATTCCGAAGCACTTGTAGCAGCGCAAAGGCTGCTCACCAAGTGCTCGGACCACACACGACCCAAACCCGACGGCAAGCCGTCCCTTGGCAAGGACGGCCTTAGCTGCGGTGACCGGGCACTCCAGGCGGATTGTGCCCATGCCGCCGCGGCCGGGCCTGATAGCCCGACCCTGTACCGCTGCGGTGTTGCAGCCCCCTACTGCTGCGAGCGCCGCCACGACCTCCTCTTTGGTGACCGAATCGTCAAGATTGGTCACCTCGAGGGCCGCCGACTTGACGGGCCTTACCACCTTGGCCGCGTCCGCGATGACCTCTTGCAACTTCGTTGCGAAGAGGTCAGCGTTGGTGCCGCCCTGGGCCCCCGGGAACTCGAAAATACGAGCCCCGGCTTGGGTCTGGCGGCACGTGATGGCGCCGATTCCCAACTTGGTGGGATCGGCATTGGTACGAGCCCGTTTCAGCACGGACTCGTACGTCTCACCACGCTCCGCGGCCTCCGCGGTGAGCGTCACAACAACGGCCGCGGTTTTGGAAGAAACTAAGGTTTTTCTCCCACCGGCAGAGGCCCTTTTAGCTGCCGGGGCAGCGGTGGCGGGCTTAGGGGCCGACTTTTGCCCCTTCCCCTTCCCCTTCCCCTTGCCGGTCGTCTGGGACGGGCAGAGAGGGGAGATGTTGGCTGGGGAGGCAGGGGCGGCGGCCGCTCTCGCCTTCTTGGCCTTGCCCTTCCCCTTTTTGACCACCTTCGTCCACGGCTGGGTGGACGGGGTGGTGGAAGGGAGAAGGGCGTCCTCCCTTTGGGAGGATGGCCCAGGCTCGCACGGCCTCTTGTCCGCCGCGAGGGGCGGTCGGAGGCGCTTTTCGGGCAAGAGCCTGTCCTCGATGCCAGCGAGGCAGGCTCTCGTAAATGCCCTTTCCTCCATCACAACCTTGCGGATGACATCCTTAAGGTTGGAAGAGGAGGAAGGGCCCTCCACCGCAGGTCTCGGCTCAGCTTGGGTTGGCTGGGCCGTGACCTCAGCCAGCTTCTTATGCAGCTGGCTGACCTCCGACTGCAGGCGATCTAACTTCGCCTGCAGTTGCCGCGTCTCGTCGGTGGCTGTGCGTTGCACCAGCTCCCGGATGATGCCACCCATGCTGGCGGCCCTACACTTAAGGGACTTTTGGAAAGTCCCTTTTAGATTAGAGGACTTAGAGGCGACCAACTTGATCTCCTCTTCGTCCTCCTGCGCCATGCGCTCCAGCTCGGCCAGCGAGTGGTCTGCGTATAAGACGCTAGACGCACCGTACCCGGACTTAGCCCGGGCGGCCTGCGCCTGCATCTCCTTCGCGGCGACCCTCTCTTCCAGGTCTTCCTGGAGCTGAACCCTTCGTGCGAGGTCCAACTGACGTTGGGCGTCCGCCAGACCCACGTCGTGGGTGTCCGCCACATTGGAAGGCTTTTTGGCCTTCGCCTTCTTTTTTGGCTTAGCACTCCTCGTGGAGTCCGAGGAGCCTTCGCCGCCGTCCTTCAGGAAGGATCGCTTCCGCTTTTGTAAGCGGAAGCGATCCATCGCCGAACTTCCGTCCGACTCCGGAACGAGCGACTCGTTGTCGGAGTCCGAGAACACGTCCGCCGACAGTCTGCGGAACATGCCACCCGGTGATGGGCGGCAAACCTCCGACGCCATACTGGCATCGCCGGCGTGGCCCTGAGAAGGGCCTTTGGTTTGGCCCTGAGAAGGGCCTTTGGTTTGGCCCTGAGAAGGGCCTTTTGGTTGGCCCTGAGAAGGGCCTTTTGGTTGGCCCTGAGAAGGGCCTTTTGGTTGGCCCTGAGAAGGGCCTTTTAGGAACCGCCCGGAGGCGTCCCGCGATGGTAGCTTTGGCATAGCCGCCGCAAGTGTTGAAGAGTCCGCAAAAAAAATTCTTCAACGCACAGTGCACTTTCGCCGATCACTGGCCTGCCACTCCGTTACGGTGACAGGACCAGGTCGTTGCCCGGGGAACGCTACGTGGAAGCAAGCACTGTGGGGGGTCCCCCAACCCAACCTAACCTAACCTAACCTTTTTTTTTTTTTTTTTTTTTTTTTTTTTTTGACGCTGGGAAAAATGCTTTATGCATACCCCCCCGTCGGGGGACGGAAGGGTTATGTGGGACTCCCGGCGGTGCTCCCCACCGGTATACCCACTAAACGACCCAGCGGCACTCCCGCATCGCCTATATGGAGGGGAACTGGGAATCCGGCACAGCCTTTCCATCCAGCCCCCCGCCGACGACCGCCCGCCTTTACGGCGAGCCCTTCACCCCCCTCCCCACCCTGGGAGAGGGGCCCGAGAATAACCGCGAGTGCTCGCGGTCATTCCCACCCGGCGGAAGTGGAGGATACGTGGAATGCGGGAGAAGACGCCCCCGCGCCTGTCTCCCGCTATCCTCCACCAGGAGGGGGAAGACGATTGTCGTGCAATCGCCTTCTCCGACCCGTTCGTCGCCTGCGGAGTGGCGCTGCGAGAGGGTCTTCCTCCCGCGCCCGCTCCGCCGCCTCCTTTTGCGAAATTACTTCCTCGCAAAAGGAGGCCACCGCAGCCCAGGACTCCTCGCTTCCCAGCATGGCTAAAACCACGCTGGGCAGCGAGAGGTCCTGCCCGACCACCGCCATCAATTGGCGGCGCGGCCCAGACCACGACGCACACACCTCCAGGGTGTGCTGCGCCGTGTCCACCGCCGCGCCACAATCGTGGCAGGCCGGGGTCTCCTCTCTTCCGATCCGGCGCAGGCACGATCCGAAGACGCCATGCCCGGATAGCACCTGCACCATACGGAAAGAAAGGAAACCGTGGGACCGCCCGAGCCAGTCCTTCAGGACTGGCCCGAGCGCGTCCAACGTTCTGCGGCCAAAGGCTGCGGTGGCGAGGGCCTCCGTCCAATGTTGGACGGTTGCGTCCCTCGCCTCTCTGCGGACGGCCTCCCGCTCTTCTGGGGCAGGGCACTCCCCGAGCGCCCTGCGCCCCGCCGTCCACTCGTACACTCTGGCGAGCACCCCCGCCTCGAGTTCCCAAGGCGGGGTGCCGGCCAGAGCGCACGCTGCCGCAAAGCCCACCGAGCGGTAGGCTCTCGCCACCCGCAGTGCAATGGCCCTTTGGGGCCTGCGGATGGCGGTCGCATTCTCCCTCCTGTGGAGGGAGTCCGCCCAGATGGGGGCCCCGTAAAGGGCCATGCTCTTCAAGATGCCGGCATACAAATGCCGGCATCTCGCCTTCGGGCCTCCCAGGTTTGGGAGGAGCCACGAGAGGGCGTTCGCCGCCTTCAGCAGGCGCGCTGACAACCCGCTGAAGTGCGGGCCGAAGCGCCACCTGCTGTCCAGGGTGAGGCCCAGATATTTCATCTGGGTCCTCACCCCGATCCTGACGCCCTCCACGACGATGTGGGCGTCAGGAGGGATGCGCTGCCGAGGCCCGTGGAAGAACACGGCCTCGGTCTTGTGCAGCGCAACCCCCAACCCGAGGCGGCGGATCCTTCCTGCGACCAAGGATCCACCAGCCGAGGCCAAACTGGCCGCCTCCCTAAAATCCCTTCCCCGGGCAGTGAGGAGAGTGTCATCCGCGTAGCAGATGACACTCGTGCCCGGGAGGAGGGATCCCCGCAGGAGCCAGTCGAAGCCGATGTTCCACAGGAGTGGTCCTAGGACCGACCCCTGCGGAACACCTGACTCCGCGCCGTACCTCCGGACTTGGCCAGCCTTGTCTACGAGGAGGACCGCTCGGTCCTCCAAGTAGCTGGCCAAGAGAGCCCGCAAGTATGAAGGCACTCCGTGGTACCGGAGTGCCTCCAAGATCGTGGAGTGGGGGACGGAATTGAACGCGTTGGCTATGTCAAATGACACAGCCAACACTCCGTCCCCAGACTCCACGGCCTCCCTCACCTGGCCCTTCAGCCGGGCCAGCGCGTCCACTGTCGAACGCCCAACTCGGAAACCGAATTGGGCGTCCGACAGGTTCGGCCCAACCCCCCGCAGGAGGCCATTCAGCCGACCGGCGACGATCCCCTCGAACAGTTTACCGACCTCATCGAGCAGAACGATGGGTCGGTATGCCGAGGGGGAGTCTGCCGGTCGTCCCTCCTTATGGAGGAGGCACAGTTGCCCCTCCTTCCAGGTTTTCGGGAACCTCCCAGCCGTGAAACACGCGCTGAAGAGGTCCCGGAACCTGTCCGCCATTTGGGTGGCCGCAATGGCCACCACCCTTGCGGGGACGCCGTCCGGCCCGGGGGCGGTTTTCTTGGCGCGGAGGCGAAGCGTCGCCGCGCCAAACTCCGCCTCCGTGACCGGAGGGACCTCCTCCGCCGGCGGAGCCGCCTCCCGCGGGGGGTCCATCACTGGAGGGGTGAAGTTGGTCCTTGTTGGAAACAAGGACCGAACCACCCCATCCAGCAACGCCGGCTCGAGGGTCTCTGCTAGCGGGGGACCGAAGGGGCGCAGTTTATTCCGCGCCGCCTTATACGGTCTCCCGTACGGGTCTCTGTCGAGACCCTCTAGCATTTCGGCCCTCGCCGCGTCGTCGGCGGCGAACATGGCCGCCTTGAGGACCTTCTTTGCCTCTACGTACGAGGCGTAGAGAAGGTCCTCGTTCGACGCGTCCCGCACGCTCCGCCGTCGACTCCGCGTGTAGGCCCTCCTGGCCACCACGCAGGCGGCCCGGAGCCCCGCCAGCTCCTCCGACCACCAATAGACGGCGCGTCGGGGAGGTGGGCGGCGAGACCGAGGCATGCTGGAGTTGCACACCTCGGTCAGGGACTCCCGCAGTCGGACCGCCGAGGCGTCGACGTCCAGGACATTGACAGGAGGCGTGAGCCAGTCCTGGACGAACGCCGCCTCCTTGGCCGCCCCTCGGTCCAGGTGGATCTGAGCCCACCGTGGAAAGGGGGACTGGCCCGAGCGGGCCATCCCCCGGGGGCTCTGGGTGGAGACGATGTCGAACCGCACGTATCGGTGGTCCGACAAGGTCTCCACCGTTTCCACCCGCCAGCCGACGACGCGGGCGGCAAGTGCGGGGGTGGCGAACGACACGTCCACCACCGTCCCTCCCCGTTGCCGCACACACGTGTGGGCCGTCCCTCTATTTAGGAGGGACACGCCCGACGAGGCCGCCCAAAATTCGACGGCCCGCCCGCGGACGTTGCAAGAGGCGGCCCGGTTGCCCCAGGCCGCCGACTTGGCGTTCAGGTCGCCCAATACGGCGACCTGGCGCGGCGCCGCCCTACCGACTACTGCGGTCAGGACTTCGAGAAAATCCTCGAAGTCCTGTAAAGGGCGGTTAGGGGAGAAATAGACACCCACCAGGGCTATTTCTCCCCACGCGGCGGCCACGTATCCCGGTCCCCTCTCTAAGAGCGAGAGGGGAGGGGAGTCCGTGAACCTAACCTAACCTAACCTAACCTTTTTTTTTTTTTTTTTTTTTTTTTTTTGTTGACGAGGGGGAAATCTGCAACCAGATACCCTACCGCATAGAGGGTACAGTAGGGTTATGTGAGGTTCACGGACTCGTGTACTCACTAAAACCCCCCCGGTGGCCATCCTCGACGCATGTTGGGGGGCTCCGGGATCTCCAAGGGAACGCACCGGTGCCCCCCTCGCGCTGTGCCTTTGCACGTCCAGGGGGAGGCTATCCAGCCACCCCCGAACACCACGGTGTTCACAGCAGCACGTTGCCGCCGCCCTCCCGGGGCCCGTTTAACGGACGGTCGAAGCCCTTACTCCGACCACCCACGGACCCGAAAGTTCCCCTGCCTGGCAGGGGATACCACACAAAAGCCCCTTATGGGGCAGGCGCAGCGGGGCAGCCACTGCCGCCTCGCCGTCGCCTCCTTCTCCGAGCGGGATCAGCCCTCTCGCGATCTCGCTCGGCGGCCTCTTTCCGAACCATAACGGTTTCACAGAAAGAGGCTACCGCCTTCCACGCCATCTCATCTACCAGCATAGACTCTAATACGCCTGGTAGAGAGAGGTCCTGCCCGATCCTGGCGATCAGGGTCCGCCGCTCCTCGCACCACGCCGAGCATTCCTCAAGCGTGTGCTGGGCGGAATCCCGATCCCTCCCACAATGGTGGCATTGCGGTGTCGGTTCGCGTCCGATCCTATTCAGGTACTCACCGAAGCACCCGTGCCCGGTGAGTACCTGAGTAAGTCGATAGGTGACGTTACCCATTTCCCTCCCCAGCCAAGCTTCGAAGCTCGGCACAATCGCGCCGACGGCGCGTTGGCGCATGTTCCACGGCTCCTCGAGCCGCTCGCGCCACATCCCGAGCGCACGTCGGCGCTCTTGCACCCGCACTTCAGCCGGCGCGACTCCGCTCCCGTCATCCCGGTGGAGGCGCACGTACACACGTGCGTCCATCTCCGCTAAGATGTCGAAGGGCGGGAACCGCGCCAGGAGAGTTGCTGCCTCGAAAGATATCGTCCGATATCCTCGTGCGATCCGGATGGCGACAATACGCTGCAGGCTATAGAATATAGTCCTGCTGCGTCGGAGCGCCAGTCTCTCCCACCAGACGGGCGCTCCGTAGAGTGCCATCGACCGCACGACTCCGGCGTAGAGGCGGCGAACTCCCTCCCTAGGTCCCCCGAGATTAGGCAGCAGTCTGTGCAGAGCACCCACCACCTTCTGGATCCGGGGGACGGAACGACTGAAGTGTTCCTCGAAACCCCAGCGACTATCCAGGATGAGGCCCAGGTACTTCAGGTACCGCCCCACTTGGATGTCAACGTCACCCACACGAACCGACAAGCTGGGTGGTTCCCTTCCCCTAGGGAACTTGTGGAACCACAGCGCCTCGGTCTTGTGCGGCGCTGTCCGCAGACCCAGCTCGTGGACCTTGTTCACGACACAAGCCACCCCAAGCTCGGCGAGCTCCTTGGTCCCGTCGAAGGAGTCCCCGTTGGCTAACACAAGAGTGTCATCCGCGTAGCAGACGACGTGTACGCCGACGGGGAGATCGACACGCAAGACCGCGTCGTATGCGAGGTTCCACAGAAGCGGGCCCAATACAGAACCCTGCGGAACCCCGCAACTGACATCCCTCTCATGCAAGGTACCGTCCCTGCCCACGTACTGCACACATCTGTGCTGCAAGTAGGCGCCGACTATGCGCTGCAGGTAGGGCGGCACTCCGTGAAACACGAGCGCCTCCCTGATCGCCCTCCAGGGCAGGGAGTTGAATGCGTTAACGATGTCCAAGGACACCGCCAACGCCTTCCCACCCCGGGACACCGCCTGGTTCGACAGCGTACGGACACGAAGAATCGCGTCCACTGTCGAACGAGCACGCCGGAAACCAAACTGGTCATCCGACAAGTCGGGGCCTACCCGCCACAGGTGTGTGCATAGACGAGCGGCGATTATTCTTTCGAACAACTTGCCGGCCTCGTCCAGCAGGCAAATGGGACGAAACGCAGAGGGGGAGTCCGCGGACCTGCCGTCCTTCTTCAAGAGGACCAACTTTGCCTCCTTCCAGCCCTTGGGGAACACCCCGCAGCGGAAACAACTATCGAACAGCTGTCGCAGCCGGTCCCCCAGGCCAACAGATAGAGCCAGCACCCAAGCCCGACCAGGTATTCCGTCAGGGCCTGGTGCTGTATTGCGAGCCCTGAGGCGCTTCACAGCACAGACCAACTCCTCCTCGGTCACCCCCAGATCATCGGACCAGATGGTCGGTTCCGACGATAGCCCGAGGGGAGGGGGACTGTCCTGGACCCTGGGAAACAGTGTGTCAACGACACTCCCCACCAGATCAGGGTCCAGAGTTTCGGTCAAAGGAGGGACCCATGGGCGCAGCTTACCTAGTACCATCTTGTACGGGCGCCCCCACGGATCCCTATCCAGTCCCTCGAGGAGTTCTCTCCAGGACTGAGCCTTCGCATTGGCGATGGCCGCCTGGAGCGCTGTCGTAGCGCCTCGGTATACCTCGTAGGCTCTATCCTTTACTTCGGCAGGAGCTCGTCGCCTTCTCCTAGTCAAAGTCAAAGTCAAAGTCAAATATTTTTATTCATTAAAATCACAAGGATCACTTTGAAACGTCAATTTTACTGCCTGTTCCTTCGCGACCAAGCCAGGAAAGAAAGGCAAGAAAACCAGGCTGGTTGTTTTTTTTTTAATGATCCTTTTACAATAGGTACATAATACAGAAAAGAAATTACGTCTAAATTGTAACATTTTGAACGAGTTGGGGCAGTTTCAATCCCAAGCTTCTCTATCATCTAAATAATCCGATATTTTATAGTAGGCTCTTTTATAAAGATTTTGTTTAATTACGTTTTTAAATTTGTTAATTGTCAATTTTTGTACATCCCTTGGGAGTTTGTTATAAAAGCGCACACCTTGCCCTTTAAACGATTTACTAACTTTATGGAGTCTACATGTGGCAACAGCGAGTTTATCTTTATTTCTAGTATTAAAATTATGATTATCGCTATTTTTCTTAAACAAATTAATATTTTTGTGAACATACATTAGATTTTCATAGATGTATTGACAAGGGAATGTCATAATATCTATTTCTTTAAACTTATTGCGTAATGATTCTCTGGGGCCCATATTATAAATTGCACGAACAGCCCTCTTCTGCAGCACAAAAACGGTGTTTATATCTGCAGCACTCCCCCACAGCAGTATACCGTATGACATAATGCTGTGGAAGTAGCTGAAGTAAACTAGTCTAGCTGTGTCTACGTCTGTAAAAAGACGGATCTTTTTGACTGCGTATGCCGCAGAACTAAGTCTCTTCGACAACCCATCAATGTGAGGGCCCCATTGAAGCTTATTATCTAGGGTTATACCTAAGAATACGGTGGTGTCCACAAGAGCCAACTCCTCGTCTTTGATTTTTATGTCTGCTTTAACTTGTGTAACATTAGGTAGTATAAATCTAATACATTTTGTTTTCTTTTCATTTAGAAGTAGATTGTTTACATTGAACCATTTTACCACCTTAGAGATTGCATTGTTTACATCGTCAAAATCGGTTTGTCGTCGCTTTAATTTAAATAAAAGTGACGTGTCATCTGCAAACAATACAACCTCATGATCGTCCCGTACTAGATGGGGAAGATCATTAATATATACTAAAAACAAAAATGGTCCCAGAATTGATCCCTGTGGTACACCCATTTTAACCAGAGACCCCGGAGAACGCTTCCCATTCACGTCAACTCTTTGCACTCTGCCACTTAAATAAGAAGTGAGAAAGTCTAGAGCAACGCTCCTAATGCCATAATGGCGTAGTTTCCTGATTAATGTGTCATGGTCTACGCAATCAAATGCCTTGGACAAATCACAAAAAACACCTAAAGCGTCATGAGACTCCTCCCAGGCATCAAATATGTGCGATATTAACTCAATACCAGCATCAGTGGTTGAGCGACCCCTGGTAAATCCGAATTGTTTATGATGCAGTAAATTATGTGAATTGAAATATCTAAGCAGTTGATTTAAAATTAGTTTTTCAAATATTTTACTAAATGTCGGAAGTACTGAGATTGGTCTAAAATTACCAGGATCAGAACTAGTGCCTGATTTGAAAAGTGGAGTTATTTTACTGTGTTTCATTAAATCAGGGAATACACCACAGTCAATACACTCATTGAATATTAAAGCTAGTTCAGGAGCAATTATGTCAATCAATGTTTTTATGATGCTAACAGAGATGCCCCAGAGGTCCGTGGTTTTCTTAACATTTATCAGTTTGAAAGCTTTTATAATGTCATCACTATTTACATAATCAAATTTGAATTGTGATTTGCATTCCGTTAAGTTTGCTTTTAACAAAGACTCTGCGACTATGGGAGAGGAGTTTAAAGATTTTGTGGTAGAGACTGGAATATCGGTAAAAAAGTCTTCGAACGCATTAGCTACATCACCATCCTGATTGATCGTGGCATTGCCAATTTTCAAATTAAACTTATTGTTCTTAGTTGCGACTCTTCCAGTCTCGCTGTTGATTATTTTCCAAGTGGCTTTTACTTTGTTTTGACTAATTTTTATTTTTGAACTCAAATGACGCGCTTTTGCTTCACGACAAACATTTTTAAAAATCTTTGAATATTTTTTGACTTTTTCTTTAAACTCCTCATTAAAATTATATTGTTTTTCAGCATAAAGATCATACAATGTTTTTCTGCTTTTATGTATTCCCACTGTTGCCCAATCACAGAACTTTTGACCATCAGAGACCATGATCGATTTAGGTGTAAAAATTGAATTAAACACATCACAAAATTTCTTAAAAAACGTGTTGTATAAATTATTTGGATTATTATTATTATGTACACATGGAAGTACAGAAGTTAAGTTTAATTTAAGTTTGTCCAATCGATTAATGGTCATAGGTACACAAGTAATTTTACTTTTAACAAGATTTTTTGTTTGAATTTCTATTTTAATTATTTGACCAAGATGATCCGATTTAATATTACTAATTAAACTTCTATTTAAAATTTTTACATTGGCATAAATGTTGTCTATACATGTGGCTGAAGTGTCCGTTATTCGAGTAGGCTCCATAAATTGAGGCTTCAGATCAAATGATTGAAATAAACTAGTTATTCTAGTGTTTAATGAGTTATGTTCTAGCAAATTTATATTGAAGTCTCCGCATGCAATAATGTATTTATTTGATTTTGATAATTTAAACAAAATTTCTTCCATATTTTTTTCAAAAATGTCAAATGTGGCAGATGGTGGTCTGTAAACGCTTATAACTATGAACTGCTCCAACTCTACGCAGGCTATTTCAATATGTCTTTCTACAGAGAGGTGAACTATATCTAATCGATCTTTAAATTTGATCTGTTTATTAAGTAGTATTAACGAGCCACCACGTATAGCATGTACTCTGCAGAAAGAACTACCAACTCGGTGTTTACTGAAACTGAACATGACCTAGCTCTGGTGTACAGGCGTCTGGAGCGCAGGCATGTCTCCCGCAGCCGCGCTATCTCCTCTGACCACCAGTACACCGACCTACGCTTGGTTGGCCTGGCTCGGGGCATCGATAAGTCGCAGATCGACGTCATCGTTGCCCGGAACCAGGCCGCCTCCCTCTCAGGATCGGGCAGATCCTCTTCAGCATGGCCTTCTGGCCAGGCCGCGACAATGGCTGCAGCTTCGAGAAAGTCTCGATTAAGCCGCTTGAGGGCCCATCGTCGCGGCGGGCTGCTACTACGGCGGGCCACACGGCCAGGAGGGCGAAGAGCCACATCAAAAACGATGTGGCGATGGTCGGATAGCGTGACCATCTCTTCGGCAACTCTCCATCCCGACACCATGTGTGTGGCAGAAGGAGTCGCCCATGATAAATCCACGATCGACTCCCCCTGCCACCGCACACATGTGCTTACGGACCCGCGATTCAAGAGTCGGAGGTCATTACCTGCCGCCCATTCAACCGTGGTCTCCCCCCTGCGGTTGTCTCGGGGACTCCCCCACGCACGAGAGTGAGCGTTGAAGTCGCCCAAGACAAGCACGGGACGGGGCAGGCATCTGCGGATGCAGTGTCCCACCTCGTCCAGGAACGCCTCGTAATCAGCGAGATTACAGTTGGGGGAGATGTAGCAGCCTACAACGGCTATTCGTCCCCACTCAGTGGCCACGAAACCCGGTCCCTTTTCAATAAGGGCACAAGGGGGGTCACTTTCGCCACCACCCCAGTAAATAGCTACGGAGCCCACATCGTCCCCAAACCATCGTGGATGGTCTGGGACACGATAGGGCTCCCCTATTACGGCAAGAGCAATTGACCACTGCGCGAGGGTTTGCAAGAAAAGATCCTGCGCACCTCGGCAGTGGTTCAAATTGCCCTGGAGGACTCGAATGGTTTTATCCATTACGAGGCCTCCATGGCCTCCTGGGGCGGGCCATGGCCCGCCGGAATGGCCGCCACTGTTGAGGCCGTTCCGCTTCCCGGTGTCGGGGCTGGAGGAGAGGGCTTTTTGCCCTTCCTCTTACCCTTAGGAGGGGTGCACTGCTTGCTACCCATCCTATGGTCAGCCTTACAGCCCTTGTCAGAGCACAGTGGACATTTGCGCGGACGCGTGCATTGGCTCGCCCGATGATCGGGTTCGCCACACGCGTAGCACAGGTTGGTGCGGTCCAATGTGCTCTGACACATGCTGCGTACATGCCCGTACTCCAGACACCGGAAGCACTGTAGCGGCCTTGAGGTCAGGTAATCCACCCGAGCCGAGACCCACCCGATGACGACGTGCTTTGCCGCGGCAAGCTTGCGCACTGCCGCTAGTGGGCAACGCACCCACACCGTGCCCAGGGCAGTGGGCGAGCGATGGACTTCGCCCACTTTGACGTCATCAGCCGAGCAGTCCCCAGCCTTGGCGACCGCCTCCGCTACCTCCCGAGGTGTGACGGCTTCATCGAGGTCTTTGAGCCTCAATTCAGCCATCTTCATCGGGCGCGCAATGCGCACACCCAGATCCGCGAGGGCTTCGCGCATGCGAGCTGCCAATGCGTCAGCTTTCGGTGCACATTCCGGGCCCGACACCTCTAAAATTAACCCCCCCGTTAATGCTCGTTTGGGGCGGACTGTGTCCACCCCAACGTCCGCCAGCCTAATACGTACTTTGGCGGCCGCCATTACCGCAGCATATGTGACGTCGGAACCCTCCGGAACCGTCACAGTGATCGCTGCAGTGGTAGGCAGCCGCATTGGCGTCGCCTTGAGGGCAGGCTTAGGCACGGCCTTAGGGCCGGTTTTGGGCGCAGCCTTGGAGCCAGCTTTAGGGCTCGGCACTGCCGGTGGCAACTCACTCGTTGCCTTGGGAACCTTTTTCCTCTTCCCCTTTCCACCCCTGACCACCGTAACCCAAGATGTCGTTGGAGCCAACGGCACTTGATTCGCGGTGGGCTGCGACTGCACCGCTGGTGGGCTCACCACTGGTGTTGGCAGCTGTTGGCGCTTCGCCTTCGTCTTTCCTGCCTGCCCTGGCGGTACTGTAGGAGCCGCGCTTCTTTGGGGTGGTGTTTGCTGCGACTTAAGAGCCTCAGCCAACTTCCTGTCCATGAGAGCGCCTATGCGCTCCATGAACCTCCCCTCCCATTCCTTCCCACCAGCGACAGATGGTGACACCGCCGCTTCGACTGTGCTCCCAGCACTCGCCTGCCTACCTACTTGCTGGCTGACGCACTCAGTCAGCTTTTCTATCTTTACAGATAGATCAGCGATCTGCGCACGCAGCTCAGCATTCTCCCTCTCAAGGCGCTTGACATTCTCATCAGCAGTCGCCCGCTGGACGACCACCAATGAGGCCGCCTGCGCCTTCCTCGCGGACATCCGCAGGCCGTGAATAAAGTCACCCCGCATGTTCTTGGACTTGTCGGCGATCTTCTCGACAGTCTCGAGGTTGGCTTTAATCACGGCATACAACTCCTCAGTTGGCCGCGCCTCCATCTCTCTCTCGAGGTCATCTGCCTTCGGCAGCTTCCCCTTCGCCCTTGTGTTTGAAGGAGAAACGGACGGGTCGAAGATATCGTCCTCGTGCAAGTTCCTCTCCTTCAAAAACGTGGCACGCTTGGACCCAGGAAGGTCCGAGGCGCCATCCTCTGGCTTCCTCCCTCGCTTCCGCGCGGTGCGGGATACCTCCGACGCCGTCGAAGCAAACGAGCAGACGGACATGCTGGAGCAGTCTGACTCCTCACCGCCAATACTGGTCACACTAGACGACCTAGTGACCGGCTTCTTAAAGAAGCCCGCTCCGGCAGCGGTTGTCGAAGGGGAACACCCCTCACCAACCACCGCCGGAACAATCATCTTCCGCGCCGGAGCGCGGGAAGACCTCCTTACGTCTTGGCATTTCTTGCCCCCCTCAGATACGATGGGGCTGAGTGCCGTAGCACTGTGGGATTCTACAGCGTCGGAGACGCTGATACCCACCTGAGGTATTTGTTTTTTCGAGGATGCCATCATGTTTTTTTTTTCCTTTTTTAAGGGGTGAGGTCCCCTGTGTGGCACCTTATTGGCCGGGTTCCCCCCGACCATACCGCGCATGTAAACCCGAAGCAGCACTAAGCATAAAAATGCAGCAGCGCAGGTCCAGATTTACACACGCAATACTCCCCTCGGCAGGCGCCGAAACCATATATTGGGATTTGGCCCTCCACTGATCCCGATGGATCCCTCACGTGGGTGGCTTAAACAGGCCGCCCCACCTTCTCGACGGAGTAGGAAACTCCTTTCCTCCGCCAGACTTCATCCGCTGCGCTTTATGCTAATTTCATAGAGACACGCGGAGAAGCCTCCCCTTTCCCTCCTCGAGGCCCCCAATCCGCTAGTGAAGCACCGACCCACCCAGAATCCCGCAAGGAAGCTGACCCATACAACCGACTCGCGGGAGACTGAGCAGGACGGCGCCGCACCAACAGTTCGGGAACCTCCCCATTTCCCCCCCAGTGTTTGGTCCGCGCCGGTAAACCGGTAACTCCCATTTCTGGGAGCCGTTCCCCTATCCGCCGCCCGGGGACGCGCCGCGTTGGGGTACACCTCCCCACCCACTGGGACAACCCAGCAGGTCCGCGGAACCTAACCTAACCTAACCTAACCTAACCTAACCTTTTTTTTTTTTTTTTTTTTTTTTTTGACGCTGGGAAAAATGCTTTATGCATACCCCCCCGTCGGGGGACGGAAGGGTTATGTGGGACTCCCGGCGGTGCTCCCCACCGGTATACCCACTAAACGACCCAGCGGCACTCCCGCATCGCCTATATGGAGGGGAACTGGGAATCCGGCACAGCCTTTCCATCCAGCCCCCCCCGCCGACGACCGCCCGCCTTTACGGCGAGCTCTTCACCCCCCCTCCCCACCCTGGGAGAGGGGGGGGGCCGAGAATAACCGCGAGTGCTCGCGGTCATTCCCACCCGGCAGAAGTGGAGGATACGTGCAATGCGGGAGAAGACGCCCCCGCGCCTGTCTCCCGCTATCCTCCACCAGGAGGGGGAAGACGATTGTCGTGCAATCGCCTTCTCCGACCCGTTCGTCGCCTGCGGAGCGGCGCTGCGAGAGGATCTTCCTCCCGCGCCCGCTCCGCCGCCTCCTTTTGCGAAATTACTTCCTCGCAAAAAAAGGAGGCCACCGCAGCCCAGGACTCCTCGCTTCCCAGCATGGCTAAAACCACGCTGGGCAGCGAGAGGTCCTGCCCGACCACCGCCATCAATTGGCGGCGCGGCCCAGACCACGACGCACACACCTCCAGGGTGTGCTGCGCCGTGTCCACCGCCGCGCCACAATCGTGGCAGGCCGGGGTCTCCTCTCTTCCGATCCGGTGCAGGCACGATCCGAAGACGCCATGCCCGGATAGCACCTGCACCAGACGGAAAGAAAGGAAACCGTGGGACCGCCCGAGCCAGTCCTTCAGGACTGGCCCGAGCGCGTCCAACGTTCTGCGGCCAAAGGCTGCGGTGGCGAGGGCCTCCGTCCAATGTTGGACGGTTGCGTCCCTCGCCTCTCTGCGGACGGCCTCCCGCTCTTCTGGGGCAGGGCACTCCCCGAGCGCCCTGCGCCCCGCCGTCCACTCGTACACTCTGGCGAGCACCCCCGCCTCGAGTTCCCAAGGCGGGGTGCCGGCCAGAGCGCACGCTGCCGCAAAGCCCACCGAGCGGTAGGCTCTCGCCACCCGCAGTGCAATGGCCCTTTGGGGCCTGCGGATGGCGGTCGCATTCTCCCTCCTGTGGAGGGAGTCCGCCCAGATGGGGGCCCCGTAAAGGGCCATGCTCTTCAAGATGCCGGCATACAAATGCCGGCATCTCGCCTTCGGCCCTCCCAGGTTTGGGAGGAGCCACGAGAGGGCGTTCGCCGCCTTCAGCAGGCGCGCTGACAACCCGCTGAAGTGCGGGCCGAAGCGCCACCTGCTGTCCAGGGTGAGGCCCAGATATTTCATCTGGGTCCTCACCCCGATCCTGACGCCCTCCACGACGATGTGGGCGTCAGGAGGGATGCGCTGCCGAGGCCCGTGGAAGAACACGGCCTCGGTCTTGTGCAGCGCAACCCCCAACCCGAGGCGGCGGATCCTTCCCGCGACCAAGGATCCGCCAGCCGAGGCCAAACTGGCCGCCTCCTTAAAATCCCTCCCCCGGGCAGTGAGGAGAGTGTCATCCGCGTAGCAGATGACACTCGTGCCCGGGAGGAGGGATCCCCGCAGGAGCCAGTCGAAGCCGATGTTCCACAGGAGTGGTCCTAGGACCGACCCCTGTGGAACACCAGACTCCGCGCCGTACCTCCGGACTTGGCCAGCCTTGTCTACGAGGAGGACCGCTCGGTCCTCCAAGTAGCTGGCCAAGAGGGCCCGCAAGTATGAAGGCACTCCGTGGTACCGGAGTGCCTCCAAGATCGTGGAGTGGGCCTCCCTCACCTGGCCCTTCAGCCGGGCCAGCGCGTCCACTGTCGAACGCCCAACTCGGAAACCGAATTGGGCGTCCGACAGGTTCGGCCCAACCCCCTGCAGGAGGCCATTCAGCCGACTGGCGACGATCCCCTCGAACAGTTTACCGACCTCATCGAGCAGAACGATGGGTCGGTATGCCGAGGGGGAGTCTGCCGGTCGTCCCTCCTTACGGAGGAGGCACAGTTGCCCCTCCTTCCAGGTTTTCGGGAACCTCCCAGCCGTGAAACACGCGCTGAAGAGGTCCCGAAACCTGTCCGCCATTTGGGTGGCCGCAATGGCCACCACCCTTGCGGGGACGCCGTCCGGCCCGGGGGCGGTTTTCTTGGCGCGGAGGCGAAGCGTCGCCGCGCCAAACTCCGCCCCCGTGACCGGAGGGACCTCCTCCGCCGGCGGAGCCGCCTCCCGCGGGGGGTCCATCACTGGAGGGGTGAAGTTGGTCCCTGTTGGAAACAAGGACCGAACCACCCCATCCAGCAACGCCGGCTCGAGGGTCTCTGCTAGCGGGGGACCGAAGGGGCGCAGTTTATTCCGCGCCGCCTTATACGGTCTCCCGTACGGGTCTCTGTCGAGACCCTCTAGCATTTCGGCCCTCGCCGCGTCGTCGGCGGCGAACATAGCCGCCATGAGGACCTTCTTTGCCTCTACGTACGAGGCGTAGAGAAGGTCCTCGTTCGACGCGTCCCGCACGTTCCGCCGTCGACTCCGCGTGTAGGCCCTCCTGGCCACCACGCAGGCGGCCCGGAGCCCCGCCAGCTCCTCCGACCACCAATAGACGGCGCGTCGGGGAGGTGGGCGGCGAGACCGAGGCATGCTGGAGTTGCACACCTCGGTCAGGGACTCCCGCAGTCGGACCGCCGAGGCGTCGACGTCCAGGACATTGACAGGAGGCGTGAGCCAGTCCCGGACGAACGCCGCCTCCTTGGCCGCCCCTCGGTCCAGGTGGATCTGAGCCCACCGTGGAAAGGGTGACTGGCCCGAGCGGGCCATCCCCCTGGGGCTCTTGGTGGAGACGATGTCGAACCGCACGTATCGGTGGTCCGACAAGGTCTCCACCGTTTCCACCCGCCAGCCGACGACGCGGGCGGCAAGTGCGGGGGTGGCGAACGACACGTCCACCACCGTCCCTCCCCATTGCCGCACACACGTGTGGGCCGTCCCTCTATTTAGGAGGGACACGCCCGACGAGGCCGCCCAAAATTCGACGGCCCGCCCGCGGACGTTGCAAGAGGCGGCCCGGTTGCCCCAGGCCGCCGACTTGGCGTTCAGGTCGCCCAATACGGCGACCTGGCGCGGCGCCGCCCTACCGACTACTGCGGTCAGGACTTCGAGAAAATCCTCGAAGTCCTGTAAAGGGCGGTTAGGGGAGAAATAGACCCCAACCAGGGCTATTTCTCCCCACGCGGCGGCCACGTATCCCGGTCCCCTCTCTAAGAGCGAGAGGGGAGGGGAGTCCGTGGAAGACCGCGACACCAACGCCACCGAGCCGTCCCGATCACCCAGCCAACGGCCAGGGACAGAGTACGGCTCGGCGACCACCGCAACGTCTACTAACCACTCAGCCAGGGCCTGCATCAGCAGGTCCTGGGCTGCTTTACAGTGGTTAGTATTCGCCTGTAGGATGCGATTTCCGGACCTATCCATCATTCGGCCATCACACCCGCCTCGTCGGCCACCGAGGTCCCAGCCTCAGGGACGACGGTGGTAGCGGCAGGCTGGAACGGCGCCTGCGCTTTGCCCTTCTTTGGGGGAGGATTGCAGTTCCTCCCCCTCATCACGTGGTCCGCCGGGCGGCCACTGGCGGCGCACACCGCGCAGTGCGGCTTGGCGGCCGTGCAGGAGGCGGACATGTGCCCCTCCTTACCGCAGCGGTAACAGGCGTCCGACCTGTCCACCTTGGACGGACAGAGGGCCCGTGTGTGGCCGATTCCGAAGCACTTGTAGCAGCGCAAAGGCTGCTCACCAAGTGCTCGGACCACACACGACCCAAACCCGACGGCAAGCCGTCCCTTGGCAAGGACGGCCTTAGCTGCGGTGACCGGGCACTCCAGGTGGATTGTGCCCATGCCGCCGCGGCCGGGCCTGATAGCCCGACCCTGTATCGCTGCGGTGTTGCAGCCCCCTACTGCTGCGAGCGCCGCCACGACCTCCTCTTTGGTGACCGAATCGTCCAGATTGGTCACCTCGAGGGCCGCCGACTTGACGGGCCTTACCACCTTGGCCGCGTCCGCGATGACCTCTTGCAACTTCGTTGCGAAGAGGTCAGCGTTGGTGCCGCCCTGGGCCCCCGGGAACTCGAAAATACGAGCCCCGGCTTGGGTCTGGCGGCACGTGATGGCGCCGATTCCCAACTTGGTGGGATCGGCGTTGGTACGAGCCCGTTTCAGCACGGACTCGTACGTCTCACCACGCTCCGCAGCCTCCGCGGTGAGCGTCACCACGACGGCCGCGGTTTTAGGAGAAACTAGGGGTTTTCTCCCACCGGCAGGGGCCCTTTTAGCTGCCGGAGCAGCGGTGGCGGGCTTAGGGACCGACTTTTGCCCCTTCCCCTTCCCCTTCCCCTTGCCGGTCGTCTGGGACGGGCAGGGAGGGGAGATGTTGGCTGGGGAGGCAGGGGCGGCGGCCGCTCTCGCCTTCTTGGCCTTGCCCTTCCCCTTTTTGACCACCTTCGTCCACGGCTGGGTGGACGGGGTGGTGGAAGGGAGAAGGGCGTCCTCCCTTTGGGAGGATGGCCCAGGCTCGCACGGCCTCTTGTCCGCCGCGAGGGGCGGTCGGAGGCGCTTTTCGGGCAAGAGCCTGTCCTCGATGCCAGCGAGGCAGGCTCTCGTAAATGCCCTTTCCTCCATCACAACCTTGCGGATGACATCCTCAAGGTTGGAAGAGGAGGAAGGGCCCTCCACCGCAGGTCTCGGCTCAGCTTGGGTTGGCTGGGCCGTGACCTCAGCCAGCTTCTTATGCAGCTGGCTGACCTCCGACTGCAGGCGATCTATCTTCGCCTGCAGTTGCCGCGTCTCGTCGGTGGCTGTGCGTTGCACCAGCTCCCGGACGATGCCACCCATGCTGGCGGCCCTACATTTAAGGGACTTTTGGAAAGTCCCTTTTAGATTGGAGGACTTAGAGGCGACCACCCTGATCTCCTCTTCGTCCTCCTGCGCCATGCGCTCCAGCTCGGCCAGCGAGTGGTCCGCGTATAAGACGCTAGACGCACCGTATCCGGACTTAGCCCGGGCGGCCTGCGCCTGCATCTCCTTCGCGGCGACCCTCTCTTCCAGGTCTTCCTGGAGCTGAGCCCTTCGTGCGAGGTCCAACTGACGTTGGGCGTCCGCCAGACCCACGTCGTGGGTGTCCGCCACAGTCGAAGGCTTTTTGGCCTTCGCCTTCTTTTTTGGCTTAGCACTCCTCGTGGAGTCCGAGGAGCCTTCGCCGCCGTCCTTCAGGAAGGATCGCTTCCGCTTTTGTAAGCGACTTTCGGCTTCCATCGCCGAACTTCCGTCCGACTCTGGAACGAGCGACTCGTTGTCGGAGTCCGACAACACGTCGACCGACAGCCTGCGGAACATGCTACCCGGTGATGGGCGGCAAACCTCCGACGCCATACTGGCATCGCCGGCGTGGCCCTGAGAAGGGCCTTTGGTTTGGCCCTGAGAAGGGCCTTTGGTTTGGCCCTGAGAAGGGCCTTTGGTTTGGCCCTGAGAAGGGCCTTTGGTTTGGCCCTGAGAAGGGCCTTCTGGTTGGCCCTGAGAAGGGCCTTCTGGTTGGCCCTGAGAAGGGCCTTTTGGTTGGCCCTGATAAGGGCCTTTTAAGAACCGCCCGGAGGTGTCCCGCGATGGTAGCTTTGGCATAGCCGCCGCAAGTGTTGAAGAGTCCGCAAAAAAGTCTTCAACGCACAGTGCACTTTCGCCGATCACTGGCCTGCCACTCCGTTACGGTGACAGGACCAGGTCGTTGCCCGGGGAACGCTACGTGGAAGCAAGCACTGTGGGGGGTCCCCCAACCTAACCTAACCTAACCTAACCTTTTTTTTTTTTTTTTTTTTTTTTTTGCGCTGGGAAAAATGCATTACGCATGCCCCCCCATTGGGGGATGGGAGGGGTATGTGGGACTCCCCGGTCTATATAGGACCGGTATACCCACTAAACGACCCAGCGGCACTCCGGCATCGTCTGTGTGGAGGAGGATTGGGAAACCGACAAAAGCCTTTACTTCCAATCCCCCGCCGACGACCGCCCGCCTTTACAGCGGGGCCCGCATGCTCCTCCCAGCAGGGAGGGGCCCAGGAACGACCGCGAGTGCTCGGCCGTTCCCGCCTGACAGAGGTGGAGAATATGTGCAATGCGGGAGAAGGCGCCCCCGCGCCTGTCTCCCGCTATCCTCCACCCGGAGGGGGAAGGCGATCGTCGTACAATCGCCTTTTTCTCCCCCTTCTTCGCCTGCGGAGCGGCGCCGCGAGGGGATCATCCTCCCGCGTGCGCTCCGCCGCCTCCTTTTGAGACATCACGTCCTCGCAAAAGGAGGCGACCGCTGTCCAGGCCCCTTCGCTTCCCATCATGGAATTGACCACGCTGGGCAGCGAGAGGTCCGGCCCGACTATCGCCGCTAAGCCGCGACGCGGCTCTGACCACGCCGGGCACACCTCGAGGGTGTGCTGCGCCGTATCCTCCGCCGCACCACAATCATGGCACGACGGATTCTCCTCTCTTCCGATCCGGTGCAGGTACGATCCGAAGCATCCATGCCCGGAAAGCACCTGCACCATCCTGAACGACAAGTAACCGTGGGACCTCTCGAGCCAATCTCGCAAAACTGGCCCGAGAGCGTCCAACGTCCGCCGGCCAAACGCGGCGAAGGCGAGATCCCCCGTCCAATGATGGACGATCGCGTCCTTCGCCTCCCGCCGAACGGCCTCCCGCTCCTCCGGGGCAGGGTGAACCTAACCTAACCTTTTTTTTTTTTTTTTTTTTTTTTTTTTTTTGCGCTGGGAAAAATGCGTTACGCATGCCCCCCCATTGGGGGATGGGAGGGGTATGTGGGACTCCCCGGTCTATATAGGACCGGTATACCCACTAAACGGCCCAGCGGCACTCCGGCATCGTCTGTGTGGAGGAGGATTGGGAAACCGACAAAAGCCTTTACTTCCAATCCCCCGCCGACGACCGCCCGCCTTTACAGCGGGGCCCGCATGCTCCTCCCAGCAGGGAGGGGCCCGGGAACGACCGCGAGTGCTCGGCCGTTCCCGCCTGACAGAGGTGGAGAATATGTGCAATGCGGGAGAAGGCGCCCCCGCGCCTGTCTCCCGCTATCCTCCACCGGGAGGGGGAAGGCGATCGTCGTACAATCGCCTTTTTCTCCCCCTTCTTCGCCTGCGGAGCGGCGCCGCGAGGGGATCATCCTCCCGCGTGCGCTCCGCCGCCTCCTTTTGAGACATCACGTCCTCGCAAAAGGAGGCGACCGCTGTCCAGGCCCCTTCGCTTCCCAGCATGGAATTGACCACGCTGGGCAGTGAGAGGTCCGGCCCGACTATCGCCGCTAAGCCGCGACGCGGCTCTGACCACGCCGGGCACACCTCGAGGGTGTGCTGCGCCGTATCCTCCGCCGCACCACAATCATGGCACGACGGATTCTCCTCTCTTCCGATCCGGTGCAGGTACGATCCGAAGCATCCATGCCCGGAAAGCAGCTGCACCATCCTGAACGACAAGTAACCGTGGGACCTCTCGAGCCAATCTCGCAAAACTGGCCCGAGAGCGTCCAACGTCCGCCGGCCAAACGCGGCGAAGGCAAGATCCCCCGTCCAATGATGGACGATCGCGTCCTTCGCCTCCCGCCGAACGGCCTCCCGCTCCTCCGGGGCAGGGTGCTCTCCGAGCGCCCTACGCCCCGCCGTCCACTCATAGACTCTAGCGAGCACCCACGCCTCGAGCTCCCAAGGAGGGGTGCCCGCCAGAGCGCAGGCCGCCGCAAAGCCCACCGAGGAGTAGGCCCTCGCTACCCGCTGCGCAATGGCCCTTTGAGGCCTGCGGATCGCAGTAGCGTTCTCCCTCCTTCGGAGGGAGTCCGCCCAGATGGGGGCCCCGTAGAGGGCCATGCTCTTCAAGATGCCGGCATACAACTGCCGGCATCGCGCTTTTGGCCCCCCCAGATTCGGGAGGAGCCAAGCTAGCGCAGCCGCGGCCTTCAACAGGCGCGTCGACAGCCCGCTGAAGTGCGGGCCGAAACGCCACCTGCTGTCGAGCACTAGGCCCAGATATTTCATCTGGGTCTTCAACTCGACCCTGACGCCCTCCACGACGATGTGCGCGTCGGTGGGAATGCGCTGCCGAGGCCCGTGGAAAAACACGGCTTCGGTCTTGTGCAGCGCCACCCTCAATCCTAGCCGGCGGATCTTTCCCGCGACCAAGGATCCGCCAGCCGATGCCAGGCTCGCCGCCTCCCTAAAGTCCCTCCCCCGGGCAGTGAGAAGAGTGTCATCCGCGTAGCAAATGACACTCGTGCCACGGAGGAGAGCTCCCCGCAGGAGCCAGTCGAACCCGATGTTCCACAGGAGTGGCCCTAGAACGGACCCCTGCGGAACACCGGACTCCGCGCCATACCGCCGAAGCTGGCCTGCTTTGTCTACAAGGAGGACCGCTCGGTCCTCCAAGTAGTTGGCCAGGAGGCTTCGCAGGTACTGAGGCACTCCATGGTAGCGGAGCGCCTCTAGTATTGTCGGGTGGGGGATGGAGTTGAAGGCGTTTGCTATGTCGAATGACACAGCCAAAACTCCGTCCCCTGCCCCCACGGCCTCCCTTACTTGGCCCTTGAGCTGGGACAGTGCATCGACTGTCGAACGCCTCCTGCGGAAACCGAATTGGGCGTCCGACAGGTTCGGCCCCACCTCCAGCATCAGGCCATTAAGACGGCCAGCGACGATCCCCTCGAACAACTTACCGACCTCATCGAGCAGAACGATGGGCCGGTATGCCGAAGGGGAGTCCACCGGGCGCCCCTCCTTACGGAGAAGGCACAACTGCCCCTCTTTCCAGGGTTTCGGAAACCTTCCAGCCCTAAAACACGCGCTGAAGAGGTCCCGAAACCTCTCCTCCATTTGGGTGGTTGCGATGGCCACCACCCGTGCGGGGATGCCGTCCGGCCCGGGGGCCGTCTTCTTGGCGCGAAGACGGAGCGCCGCCACTCCGAATTCCACTTCCGTGATCGGAGGGATCTCCTCCTCCGGCGGAACCGCCCCCCGCGGGGGGTCCATTAATGGTGGGGTGAAGTTGGTCCCGGGTGGAAATAGGGACCGAACCACCCCATCCAGCAATGCCGGCTCGAGAGACTCCGTCAGCGGGGGACCAAAGGGGCGCAGTTTGTTCCGCGCCGCCTTGTATGGTCTTCCGTACGGGTCTCTGTCGAGACCCTCCAGCATCTCGGCTCGTGCCGCGTCTTTGGCGGCGTTCATTGCCGAATTGAGGACCTTCTTTGCCTCTACGTAAGAGGCGTAGAGAAGGTCCTCGTTTTCGGGGTCTCGCCGTCTGCGCCGTCGACTCCGCGTGTATTGCCGCCTTGCCGCCACGCAGGCGGCCCGTAGCTCCGCTAACCCTTCGGACCACCAATAGATGGCACGACGGGGAGGTGGGCGGCGAGACCGAGGCATGCTGGACTTACACACCTCGGTCAGGGACCTCCTCAGTTGGGCCGCTGCGGAGTCCACGTCCAAGACGTCGATAGGAGGCGTGAGCCAGTCCTGGATGAACGCCGCCTCCTTTGCCGCCTCACGGTCGAGACGGGTAAGAGCCCACCGTGGAAAAGGAGATCGGCTCGACGGAAGCGACCTCCGGGGGCTCTGGGTGGAGATGTCGAACCGCACATATCGGTGGTCCGACAATGTCTCCACCATCTCCACCCGCCAGTCAACGACGCGGGCAGCGAGTGCGGGGGAGGCAAACGAGACGTCCACCACCGACCCTCCCCATCGCCGCAACCTAACCTTTTTTTTTTTTTTTTTTTTTTTTTTTTTTTTTTTTTTTTTTTTTTTTTTTTTTTTTTTTTTGACGCTGGGAAAAATGCTTTATGCATACCCCCCCGTCGGGGGACGGAAGGGTTATGTGGGACTCCCGGCGGTGCTCCCCACCGGTATACCCACTAAACGACCCAGCGGCACTCCCGCATCGCCTATATGGAGGGGAACTGGGAATCCGGCACAGCCTTTCCATCCAGCCCCCCGCCGACGACCGCCCGCCTTTACGGCGAGCCCTTCACCCCCCTCCCCACCCTGGGAGAGGGGCCCGAGAATAACCGCGAGTGCTCGCGGTCATTCCCACCCGGCGGAAGTGGAGGATACGTGTAATGCGGGAGAAGACGCCCCCGCGCCTGTCTCCCGCTATCCTCCACCAGGAGGGGGAAGACGATTGTCGTGCAATCGCCTTCTCCGACCCGTTCGTCGCCTGCGGAGTGGTGCTGCGAGAGGGTCTTCCTCCCGCGCCCGCTCCGCCGCCTCCTTTTGCAAAATTACTTCCTCGCAAAAGGAGGCCACCGCAGCCCAGGACTCCTCGCTTCCCAGCATGGCTAAAACCACGCTGGGCAGCGAGAGGTCCTGCCCGACCACCGCCATCAATTTGCGGCGCGGCCCAGACCACGACGCACACACCTCCAGGGTGTGCTGCGCCGTGTCCACCGCCGCGCCACAATCGTGGCAGGCCGGGGTCTCCTCTCTTCCGATCCGGTGCAGGCACGATCCGAAGACGCCATGCCCGGACAGCACCTGCACCAGACGGAAAGAAAGGAAACCGTGGGACCGCCCGAGCCAGTCCTGCAGGACTGGCCCGAGCGCGTCCAACGTTCTGCGGCCGAAGGCTGCGGTGGCGAGGGCCTCCGTCCAATGTTGGACGGTTGCGTCCCTCGCCTCTCTGCGGACGGCCTCCCGCTCTTCTGGGGCAGGGCACTCCCCGAGCGCCCTGCGCCCCGCCGTCCACTCGTACACTCTGGCGAGCACCCCCGCCTCGAGTTCCCAAGGCGGGGTGCCGGCCAGAGCGCACCCTGCCGCAAAGCCCACCGAGCGGTAGGCTCTCGCCACCCGCAGTGCAATGGCCCTTTGGGGCCTGCGGATGGCGGTCGCATTCTCCCTCCTGTGGAGGGAGTCCGCCCAGATGGGGGCCCCGTAAAGGGCCATGCTCTTCAAGATGCCGGCATACAAATGCCGGCATCTCGCCTTCGGCCCTCCCAGGTTTGGGAGGAGCCACGAGAGGGCGTTCGCCGCCTTCAGCAGGCGCGCTGACAACCCGCTGAAGTGCGGGCCGAAGCGCCACCTGCTGTCCAGGGTGAGGCCCAGATATTTCATCTGGGTCCTCACCCCGATCCTGACGCCCTCCACGACGATGTGGGCGTCAGGAGGGATGCGCTGCCGAGGCCCGTGGAAGAACACGGCCTCGGTCTTGTGCAGCGCAACCCCCAACCCGAGGCGGCGGATCCTTCCTGCGACCAAGGATCCGCCAGCCGAGGCCAAACTGGCCGCCTCCCTAAAATCCCTCCCCCGGGCAGTGAGGAGAGTGTCATCCGCGTAGCAGATGACACTCGTGCCCGGGAGGAGGGATCCCCGCAGGAGCCAGTCGAAGCCGATGTTCCACAGGAGTGGTCCTAGGACCGACCCCTGTGGAACACCAGACTCCGCGCCGTACCTCCGGACTTGGCCAGCCTTGTCTACGAGGAGGACCACTCGGTCCTCCAAGTAGCTGGCCAAGAGGGCCCGCAAGTATGAAGGCACTCCGTGGTACCGGAGTGCCTCCAAGATCGTGGAGTGGGGGACGGAATTGAACGCGTTGGCTATGTCAAATGACACAGCCAACACTCCGTCCCCAGACTCCACGGCCTCCCTCACCTGGCCCTTCAGCCGGGCCAGCGCGTCCACTGTCGAACGCCCAACTCGGAAACCGAATTGGGCGTCCGACAGGTTCGGCCCAACCCCCTGCAGGAGGCCATTCAGCCGACTGGCGACGATCCCCTCGAACAGTTTACCGACCTCATCGAGCAGAACGATGGGTCGGTATGCCGAGGGGGAGTCTGCCGGTCGTCCCTCCTTACGGAGGAGGCACAGTTGCCCCTCCTTCCAGGTTTTCGGGAACCTCCCAGCCGTGAAACACGCGCTGAAGAGGTCCCGAAACCTGTCCGCCATTTGGGTGGCCGCAATGGCCACCACCCTTGCGGGGACGCCGTCCGGCCCGGGGGCGGTTTTCTTGGCGCGGAGGCGAAGCGTCGCCGCGCCAAACTCCGCCCCCGTGACCGGAGGGACCTCCTCCGCCGGCGGAGCCGCCTCCCGCGGGGGGTCCATCACTGGAGGGGTGAAGTTGGTCCCTGTTGGAAACAAGGACCGAACCACCCCATCCAGCAACGCCGGCTCGAGGGTCTCTGCTAGCGGGGGACCGAAGGGGCGCAGTTTATTCCGCGCCGCCTTATACGGTCTCCCGTACGGGTCTCTGTCGAGACCCTCTAGCATTTCGGCCCTCGCCGCGTCGTCGGCGGCGAACATGGCCGCCTTGAGGACCTTTTTTGCCTCTACGTACGAGGCGTAGAGAAGGTCCTCGTTCGACGCGTCCCGCACGCTCCGCCGTCGACTCCGCGTGTAGGCCCTCCTGGCCACCACGCAGGCGGCCCGGAGCCCCGCCAGCTCCTCCGACCACCAATAGACGGCGCGTCGGGGAGGTGGGCGGCGAGACCGAGGCATGCTGGAGTTGCACACCTCGGTCAGGGACTCCCGCAGTCGGACCGCCGAGGCGTCGACGTCCAGGACATTGACAGGAGGCGTGAGCCAGTCCTGGACGAACGCCGCCTCCTTGGCCGCCCCTCGGTCCAGGTGGATCTGAGCCCACCGTGGAAAGGGGGACTGGCCCGAGCGGGCCATCCCCCGGGGGCTCTGGGTGGAGACGATGTCGAACCGCACGTATCGGTGGTCCGACAAGGTCTCCACCGTTTCCACCCGCCAGCCGACGACGCGGGCGGCAAGTGCGGGGGTGGCGAACGATACGTCCACCACCGTCCCTCCCCGTTGCCGCACACACGTGTGGGCCGTCCCTCTATTTAGGAGGGACACGCCCGACGAGGCCGCCCAAAATTCGACGGCCTGCCCGCGGACGTTGCAAGAGGCGGCCCGGTTGCCCCAGGCCGCCGACTTGGCGTTCAGGTCGCCCAATACGGCGACCTGGCGCGGCGCCGCCCTACCGACTACTGCGGTCAGGACTTCGAGAAAATCCTCGAAGTCCTGTAAAGGGCGGTTAGGGGAGAAATAGACCCCCACCAGGGCTATTTCTCCCCACGCGGCGGCCACGTATCCCGGTCCCCTCTCTAAGAGCGAGAAGGGAGGGGAATCCGTGGAAGACCGCGACACCAACGCCACCGAGCCGTCCCGATCACCCAGCCAACGGCCAGGGACAGAGTACGGCTCGGCGACCACCGCAACGTCTACTAACCACTCAGCCAGGGCCTGCATCAGCAGGTCCTGGGCTGCTTTACAGTGGTTAGTATTCGCCTGTAGGATGCGATGTCCGGACCTATCCATCATTCGGCCATCGCACCCCCCTCGTCGGCCACCGAGGTCCCAGCCTCAGGGACGACGGTGGTAGCGGCAGGCTGGGACGGCGCCTGCGCTTTGCCCTTCTTTGGGGGAGGATTGCAGTTCCTCCCCCTCATCACGTGGTCCGCCGGGCGGCCACTGGCGGCGCACACCGCGCAGTGCGGCTTGGCGGCCGTGCAGGAGGCGGACATGTGCCCCTCCTTACCGCAGCGGTAACAGGCGTCCGACCTGTCCACCTTGGACGGACAGAGGGCCCGTGTGTGGCCGATTCCGAAGCACTTGTAGCAGCGCAAAGGCTGCTCACCAAGTGCTCGGACCACACACGACCCAAACCCGACGGCAAGCCGTCCCTTGGCAAGGACGGCCTTAGCTGCGGTGACCGGGCACTCCAGGCGGATTGTGTCCATGCCGCCGCGGCCGGGCCTGATAGCCCGACCCTGTACCGCTGCGGTGTTGCAGCCCCCTACTGCTGCGAGCGCCGCCACGACCTCCTCTTTGGTGACCGAATCGTCAAGATTGGTCACCTCGAGGGCCGCCGACTTGACGGGCCTTACCACCTTGGCCGCGTCCGCGATGACCTCTTGCAACTTCGTTGCGAAGAGGTCAGCGTTGGTGCCGCCCTGGGCCCCCGGGAACTCGAAAATACGAGCCCTGGCTTGGGTCTGGCGGCACGTGATGGCGCCGATTCCCAACTTGGTGGGATCGGCGTTGGTACGAGCCCGTTTCAGCACGGACTCGTACGTCTCACCACGCTCCGCGGCCTCCGCGGTGAGCGTCACCACAACGGCCGCGGTTTTGGGAGAAACTAAGGTTTTTCTCCCACCGGCAGAGGCCCTTTTAGCTGCCGGGGCAGCGGTGGCGGGCTTAGGGGCCGATTTTTGCCCCTTCCCTTTCCTCTTCCCCTTGCCGGTCGTCTGGGACGGGCAGGGAGGGGAGATGTTGGCTGGGGAGGCAGGGGCGGCGGCCGCTCTCGCCTTCTTGGCCTTGCCCTTCCCCTTTTTGACCACCTTCGTCCACGGCTGGGTGGACGGGGTGGTGGAAGGGAGAAGGGCGTCCTCCCTTTGGGAGGATGGCCCAGGCTCGCACGGCCTCTTGTCCGCCGCGAGGGGCGGTCGGAGGCGCTTTTCGGGCAAGAGCCTGTCCTCGATGCCAGCGAGGCAGGCTCTCGTAAATGCCCTTTCCTCCATCACAACCTTGCGGATGACATCCTCAAGGTTGGAAGAGGAGGAAGGGCCCTCCACCGCAGGTCTCGGCTCAGCTTGGGTTGGCTGGGCCGTGACCTCAGCCAGCTTCTTATGCAGCTGGCTGACCTCCGACTGCAGGCGATCTATCTTCGCCTGCAGTTGCCGCGTCTCGTCGGTGGCTGTGCGTTGCACGAGCTCCCGGACGATGCCACCCATGCTGGCGGCCCTGCATTTAAGGGACTTCTGGAAAGTCCCTTTTAGATTGGAGGACTTAGAGGCGACCACCCTGATCTCCTCTTCGTCCTCCTGCGCCATGCGCTCCAGCTCGGCCAGCGAGTGGTCCGCGTATAAGACGCTAGACGCACCGTACCCGGACTTGGCCCGGGCGGCCTGCGCCTGCATCTCCTTCGCGGCGACCCTCTCTTCCAGGTCTTCCTGGAGCTGGGCCCTTCGTGCGAGGTCCAACTGACGTTGGGCGTCCGCCAGACCCACGTCGTGGGTGTCCGCCACAGTGGAAGGCTTTTTGGCCTTCGCCTTCTTTTTTGGCTTAGCACTCCTCGTGGAGTCCGAAGAGCCTTCGCCGCCGTCCTTCAGGAAGGATCGCTTCCGCTTTTGTAAGCGACTTTCGGCTTCCATCGCCGAACTTCCGTCCGACTCTGGAACGAGCGACTCGTTGTCGGAGTCCGACAACACGTCGACCGACAGTCTGCGGAACATGCTACCCGGTGATGGGCGGCAAACCTCCGACGCCATACTGGCATCGCCGGCGTGGCCCTGAGAAGGGCCTTTGGTTTGGCCCTGAGAAGGGCCTTTGGTTTGGCCCTCAGAAGGGCCTTTGGTTTGGCCCTGAGAAGGGCCTTTGGTTTGGCCCTGAGAAGGGCCTTCTGGTTGGCCCTGAGAAGGGCCTTTGGTTTGGCCCTGAGAAGGGCCTTCTGGTTGGCCCTGAGAAGGGCCTTTTGGTTGGCCCTGAGAAGGGCCTTTTGGTTGGCCCTGATAAGGGCCTTTTAACCTAACCTTTTTTTTTTTTTTTTTTTTTACGTGGGGAAATCCTCATGGATACCACCCGGCGCGGGGGCGCCGGAATGGTTATGCCGGACTCTTACTGGCTAAAACCACCACGGTGAGCAATCATTCCGCCCAGGTGGGGCAAGATGGGGTCGCGCTAGCATTCACCACCCTGCCCCGGCGGTCGGCCCAGTTGCGAGCAACCAGGCCCCGGCATGGAGGGGGGCGGTCTTTCTCACAAAGACCCCCCTCAAGACGACGAGTGAGGTCGTGCAAGCCGGCTGTGAGTCCCCCGACTCGCAGCCAGTGACCCCACTTATGAAGGGGGAGAGAGGAGGCGAGCAAACCGCCTCCTCCTTGCTCCCGTTCGTCGGCGCCGGAGCGGGTCCGAAGAGGCGTTGTCCTCCCTGGCCCGCTCCGCGGTCTCCTTCTGCGTCATCACCTCTTCGCAGAAAGAGACCATCGCCTGCCACGATCCCTCACTGCCGAGCATGGCATTCACTACGCTCGGCAGAGAGAGATCCCCTCCGATACACTCCGAAAGTATGTGCCGCTGCGAGTTCCATGCAGCACACACTTCCAGCGTGTGGAGCGCCGTGTCCTCGGGCGCTCCGCACTCATGGCAGGCTGGGGTCACCTCCCTTCTTGCAATTCCATGCAGGTACTTTCCGAAACATCCGTGTCCGGAAATCACCTGCACCACTCGGAAGGTCAGCGACTCGAACCGCCGATTAACCCACCTATGAAGGACCGGCCTCACGGCGTCCACCGTCCACTGTCCCGGCACCGGTGGCGCCAGGTCCTCCGTCCACCGCCCTACCAAGGCGGCCCGCGCCTGCCTCCGCATGCGTGTGACCTCCTCCCGCATTGGAGGCTCCCCTCGGGATCTCCTCGCCGCCACAAAGTGGTAAACTTCGGCGAGGATCTCCGCTTGGAGCTCCCAAGGGGGATCCCCAGCTAACACGCACGCTGCCGTCCATGACACCGTCCGGTATCCGCGTATCGCCCTCGTCGCGATAACCCGCTGCGGACGTCGCAGCAGGGTCTTGTTTTGGCGGTTGAGGGCGTCCACCCAGACGGGTGCCCCATACATGACCATACTCCGGATCACTCCGGAGTACAGCTGACGGCAGTTGGCACTCGGGCCACCCACGTTCGGCAGCAGCCTCCCCAAGGCGGCAGCAGCCCCCACGACTCTCGGGGCCAACCCTGCAAAGTGGGCCCCAAAGCCCCACCTCCCGTCTAGGATAAGACCCAGGTATTTCATCTGGGTCCCGACCCTGACTGGGACTCCGTCCAATAGCACCCGCGTTCCTGGAGGGGGTCCTCCTCGAGGCCCATGAAACAACAGGGCCTCGGTCTTGGAGAGGGCAACCTCCAGTCCCAGGGTGCGTATGCGGTCAACCACGAGTGTCGTACCCACCGTGGCCAACCGCGTCACTTCCCCGAGGTCTCTCCCCTTAGCGACGACTAGGGTGTCATCCGCGTAGCACGCGACCCGTATACTTGCGGGAAGCGTGCCACGGAGCACCCTGTCGTAACCGATGTTCCACAGGAGCGGTCCTAACACCGACCCCTGTGGAACCCCGCAAGAGACGCGACGACGCCTCAAACCGTCGCGCCCTACCACTAGGACCTCGCGGTCCTGGAGGTAATCCTCCAACAGCCTCCGCAGATATAGGGGCACTCCGTGATAGCGGAGCGCTTCCCGTATCGTTTTGTGTGGGAGGCTGTTGAAGGCATTGGCTATATCGAGTGAGACAGCCAACGCCTTTTCACCCTCACCGACCGCCGCCTGCGTCCACTCTTTGAGCCAGAGCAGGGCATCCACTGTAGACCGCCCCGCTCTGAAACCGTACTGGGCCTCTGAAAGGCCCGGCCCAGTTCCTTCCAGGTGCCGGATGACACGAGAAGCCACCACTCTCTCCAACAGTTTGCCCGTGTCATCCAGCAACACTATGGGCCTGTATGCAGAAGGCGAATCGACAGGTCGGCCCTCCTTCCGCAACAGACACAATCTGCCGTCCTTCCAGGGCTTCGGGAACCGCCCCGACGTGAGGCACGCACTAAAAAGTTCCCGAAGCCAGTCACACATTTCCCTTAGGGCGAGTCCAAGGACCCGCCCTGGGATCCCGTCTGGGCCGGACGCCATTTTCTTGCCCCGTAGGCGGTTGACTACTACAGCCATTTCCACCTCTGAGACAGGCGGGATAGAGGCCGAGTCCAACTCCTCGGGGAAGGAGACTGCACCCGCCATCGTCGGAGGGGTAAAGGTAGGGTCTCTATCGGGGAAGAGCCCCTCCAACACCCTGTCCAAGAGCTCAGGCTCCATGGACCCCGCGACTGGGGGCGCCCGGCACCGGAACATGTTCCGAGCTGCCTTGTACGGACGCCCCCAAGGATCCCTATCCAGGCTGGCCAGGGCTTCGCCAAATGCCCTTGACTTGGCCCCAACAATAGCCAGCCTCAGTTCTTGCTTGGCGTCGCGGTAAGCCTCATGCAGCTGGCCCTCAGCCTCCAGCTCTTCATCCGACAGCTGCTCGTCGGTCCGGCCATGACGCCGCCTTCTACAGTGGGTGAAGGAGCGCCGCGCCGCCGAGCAGGCAACCCGGAGCTCCGCGATCTCTGAGCACCACCAGTATACCTCGCGGTGCTCCGGGTGGCCCCGCGACCTCGGCATGGCCGCGTCGCAAACAGCCGTCACCGCTTCGCGGAAACGGCCTGCAGCGGCGTCGACGTCCGGGTGCGTGGGAACAGAAAGCCACGACTGGACGATCGCCGCCTCCTTTGCCAATTCGGCATCGAACCGGCTGACGGCCCAGCGCGGAAAGTCCGCTCGAGCCACGCGCCGAGACCCTCCCGCGTTGTGAGAGGTGGATATCTCGAACCTGATATATTTATGGTCTGAGAGAGTCTCCACCTCTGACATTACCCTCCATGCCCGGACACGTGCGGCGGCAGACGGGGTGGCGAACGATAGGTCGACCACGGAACTCCCGTTGTGTCGCACGCACGTGTGGACCGACCCTCTATTGAGCAGGGTCAGCCCCGTGGCAACTGCCCACTCCCTGACGATCTCCCCACGAGAGTCAGTTGAGGGGTTTCCCCAATCTCGAGCCTTCGCGTTCAGATCCCCTAGAAGGAGGATCTGACACGGCGCCTGCCTCCCTACGGCTGCAGCCAGTAGGTCCACAAAGACCTCCAGCTCCACAGCGGTTTTGTTGGGGGAGAAGTATGTGCCTACTACAGCGTACTCTCCCCACTGGGCCACCACGTATCCGGAACCCCTCTCTTTGACAGAGAGAGGTGAACAACCCGATCGGCCTACAATGGCAACGGAGCCGTCCAGGTCCCCAGCCCAACAAGGATGGGAAGAGGGAACGTAATACGGCTCCGCTGCTACCGCCACGTCTATTTGCCACTGCGCCAGGGCCTGCATGAGCAGGTCTTGGGCCTGGGCACAGTGGTTGAGGTTCGTCTGGAGGAAGTTGTGATGTCGGACCTGATCCATCAATCAGACATCACAACCTCCTCGCTCGCCACTGGGCGAGCAACTTCCATCGCGACGCTCACAGCCGCAGGGCTGGCCTGGGTCCTGACGGCCTTGCCTTTCGTCTTTGGGGGAATGCAGCTGCGCCCCCCCATCACGTGCCCAGAAGGCTTTCCTGCCTCCGCGCATATCGCGCAGCGCGGGGTGGACTTCCCACAGCTGGCTGCTTTATGTCCCGTGCTTCCACACCGGAAGCACAGGTCTCCCCTGTCGGCCGATTCTGTACACTGGGGGCGCGTGTGCCCCAGCCCCATGCACCTGAAGCAGCGCATGGGACGCGCCTCCAAGGCAACCACTCGCACCGAACTCCATCCGACCAACAGCCTACCCGTTCCCGACAACACTTTGGCTGCCGAGATCGGACAGGTCACAATGGTGGAGCCGGTGCCGCCAAAGCCGCGGCGAATTTCCCCCACCCTTACTGTAGTCAGCTGACAGCTACCTGCTTTGGCGACCGCCGCCGCCACTTTCTCCTTCGTGGCTGCATCGTCCAGACCCGTGATGCTCAAATTGGCAGATTTCACGGGCCTGGCAATGTTGTCCACCTCGGACAGGACTCCACGGAGCTTCTCCGCGAGTTTGTCCGCCTTCTCAGAGTTTTGGGAGCCAGATATTTCCAGAAGCCTGGCTCCCGTCGCCGTCTGGCGAAAGCGGAGCCGGTCAATCTCCAGCTCCTGCAAATCGACTTTATCCTGCGCCAGTTGGAGGACGGCACTGTATGTGACCCCCTTCTCTGCGGCTTCAGGCTGTAATGACAGCACCACAGCCGCAGTCTTAGGGGCCCTCAGCACTGCTTTCGGCTTGGCAGTTGCCTTCGGCTTTGGTGCAGTGGTGGCGGGACGAGCCGAGGGAGCACCTACCGGGGTAGTAGATTTGCCCTTTCCCTTACCCTTCCCTTTTCTCTTCCCGCCAACCGTGACCCACGTTTCCGCCTCTGGAACGGTGGGTTGGCTACCCTCAATGGCACTTTTGGTCCGCTTAGGATTCGAAGGACCCGCAACCGGTGCCACTGCGGGAGAGACAGCCATCTTTGGGCCTTGACCGGCCTGCTTATCCGCCTTGGCAGCGGACTTATGAGGCGGCTCAGGCGTCAGCTTTGGTTTGGCGGCAGCTGCTGCCACCTTTTTGGCGTCCCCTCTTAGTGGCGGACGAACTATCGTGGCTGGCAGAAGCCGGTCCTCGATCCCAGCGAGTCGGGCGTTGAGCATTTGCCCAAGCGTGCTGGTCAAGGACCGCCTCAACTCCTCGACTAGCTCCTCCGCCCCAATCCCCGTTACGGGTGGTGCCCGCGTCACAGAAGTCGCAACAGCGGCGGCGGTATTAGCCGCAGCTACCTCCGTTTTGGCTTCGTGGAAGCCGCGACGCAGTGCCTTCACCTTCGCTTTTCGTGACTCGACTTCGAGTCGCAGCCGGCTGTTTTCTGCCCTTAAGCGCCGCGTCTCCTCTGCCTCGCTTCTGCTGGCTAGAGCGTCAACGACCTCTCTAAGAGCCGATGTGGAACTTTTCAGGCGAGCCACAAACTCACCCTTTAGGTTGCCCGACTTCTTCGCAACCTCTAAAATGCTGGCAAGCCCTTCGCCCGCGTACGCTCTCAGTTGTTGGGCGTTCAGCATGCTGATATCCTCAGCCCTCGCGATGACATCGGACTCGTTGCCCGTGTCTGTCGCAAGGTCTGAACCAGCACCCGCCCCCGTCTTCTTTCTTTCGTATTGCCTGCGACGCAGTACGTCCTCCAGTTCGGCGTCTGACGGCACCGGAGCAGGCTTGAGGAACTCCGCTCGCGAAGATCCCGCTTTGGCGGTGTTTCTCCTTCCTCTCCCTGCTGAGTTGACCTTAGCAGCCACCATCCCCTCGGTCTCCGTGTCTGAGTCGAAACCTTGAGCCATGAGGACCGACGGCCGCTTGCGGCCACTCGTTTTCCCAGTCGCGGTACCGCTTGACCGCACGTCTAACTCAGACGATTCGTCTGACACGTCTGAATTGGGCTGCGAAGGGCCTTTTGGACCGCCCTGAGAAGGGCGTTTTTTAAATTTGCCCTTCGCGTCACGCAATGGACGCATCGTCACATCAGACGTAAGCGTCCTACCGTCATCGCTATGCGCAGATGCGTATAGTATCTCCTCCTCACTCCCTATCGTCGTCTTACTTAACCTAGATTTTTCATAAAAATTTTCCATAACAAATCCCACGAGTACGTGGGAAGGGTGGGTCGCCCCGGACAGTGCCCACTGTAACCGGGGAAGTCAAGCGTAACCCGCTCAGGGGAGTGACAATTCTCTGGCGGGGGACGCAGTAGCGACTGAAACTCCGTTCAGCCTTCCAGGCCTCACGCTGCGCCGCCGCTTACCTTCGGGTGATTTTTTATAGAGGTTGTCTTCCTCGCGGCCCGGGCGACCAAGCCAAGGCCTATCGGTCCCGCTCAGGTCGCGAAACATGACCACGGCCATGTTGCGGGGTTACGATTTTGGGGCGGTGGCAGGGAAGTAAACTCCCACTGCCTGCCCGGCGGTAGGGTGAGTGCACGCCAGACCCGATTCCCGACTCCTCCTAGCCTAAAAAGGCTCTCCTCTTTTGAAGGCACCTAGCCTACAAAGGGACGGCTCCACGAGCCCATCCCGTCCTACCTACCCATCCTACCCCACCGACAGAGTGCCGGCGCCTGGTGGTTTCAGTTACGTCTATTTCTGATGGAAATAGACCAATAGCGGGCAGCAACCGCGAGAAGGAACGACCCCACCAGACTTGCCTTGAGGATCTACACGACCTGCGTTCTCCCTCAAAGCCATTCGCCTCATTACGCGCTCCCAGAGCCGAGTAATGAAGGCCTGAATTTATCCAATACAAGCGACCAAAGCCGCAAGCTAGGCATAGCAACTACTAATGGATAAACCCAGACCCGCCCAAAACCTAACCTAACCTTTTTTTTTTTTTTTTTTTTTACGTGGGGAAATCCTCATGGATACCACCCGGCGCGGGGGCGCCGGAATGGTTATGCCGGACTCTTACCGGCTAAAACCACCACGGTGAGCAATCATTGCGCCCAGGTGGGGCAAGGTGGGGTCGCGCTAGCATTCACCACCCTGTCCCGGCGGTCGGCCCAGTTGCGAGCAACCAGGCCCCGGCATGGAGGGGGGCGGTCTTTCTCACAAAGACCCCCCCTCAAAACGACGAGTGAGGTCGTGCAAGCCGGCTGTGAGTCCCCCGACTCGCAGCCAGTGACCCCACTTATGAAGGGGGAGAGAGGAGGCGAGCAAACCGCCTCCTCCTTGCTCCCGTTCGTCTGCGCCGGAGCGGGTCCGAAGAGGCGTTGTCCTCCCTGGCTCGCTCCGCGGTCTCCTTCTGCGTCATCACCTCTTCGCAGAAGGAGACCATCGCCTGCCACGATCCCTCACTGCCGAGCATGGCGTTCACTACACTCGGCAGAGAGAGATCCCCTCCGATACACTCCGAAAGTATGTGCCGCTGCGAGTTCCATGCAGCACACACTTCCAGCGTGTGGAGCGCCGTGTCCTCGGGCGCTCCGCACTCATGGCAGGCTGGAGTCACCTCCCTTCTTGCAATTTTGTGCAGGTACTTTCCGAAACATCCGTGTCCAGAAAGCACCTGCACCACTCGGAAGGTCAGCGACCCGAACCGTCGCCTAACCCACCTACGAAGGACCGGCCTCACGGCGTCCACCGTCCACTGTCCCGGCACCGGTGGCGCCAGGTCCTCCGTCCACCGCCCTATCAAGGCGTCCCGTGCCTGCCTCCGCATGCGTGTGACCTCCTCCCGCATTGGAGGCTCCCCTCGGGATCTCCTCGCCGCTACAAAGTGGTAAACTTCAGCGAGGATCTCCGCTTGGAGCTCCCAAGGGGGATCCCCGGCCAAACCTAACCTAACCTAACCTAACCAGTCTGGCTCCAACCGCACTCCGGAGCGCCCACAAATACGTGCACCTCCACGTCGAAAATTCCTAAAAATTATAAAAAGTGTTATATTAGTGCCGTGTTATACATCGAAATTTGCGCAATTACAAGCTGCACACAGTTGTGAAAACGCCGTGACACTAAGTGAATTTTCCAAAGAGTTATTAACAAAAAAAGTGAAAATTGTAAGTTTTTTAAGACTTTAAGTGGAGTTTTCTCGAAAACTGCAGCGACGACCTATGATTTTTAAAATCCGTCCTGAAGGACCTCCAGGAGCTGCACATTTTGGATGTTTTCGCCGATTTTTCCCGGGCTTGAGCGCGGAAATAACGGCAAAAAACCAGATACCACGTGGCCACGAGGTCAGTGACCCGGGGCAGCTGGACGAGTGCTGACGGCGGAATCCTCTGACCATCACTGCGCCAAACCGGGAAGTACCTTCAGACAGAAAAAAGATTGAAAATAAGCAAAGTTATGGACTTTTTAAGTTTTTTCGAATTTTTAAAGTTAAATAACTCGAGAAAGTGAGCGGTAACCCCCTAATTTTAAATTATTATTATAGTTCTTATATCTAGTTCTAACTTCTTGCAAAATTTCAGATTTTTCCCATTAGTAGTTTTTAAACTGGCCTGTGTTGACCTTTTGACCTAGTTTCAGAATTCACTAAAAATGTTAATTTATAAAACTTTTAAATGCCATTTTGTTTAGCCTGCTTTTATAAGAATAACTGTGTTTTTATATTTTTATATTTTTAAAATATTGCATTGCGAGAGAGTTATCACAGTTTAAACAAATTTAATAATTTTCAAAACTATTTAAATTGAGTTTTTAATAGGTCACTCTTCAAATTTAAATTACTTTATTGTCTAATTGGTAGATCTATGACTGTGATTCAAATTTAGTAATATTCTTATAAGTACTTTCTGAGAAAAAAAATAATTGTTAAATATTAAAGGGTATACAAGTACCCTCATTTTTATATTAGAATTTAAATTGGTTAGGGCTGTTTGTGAACAATTTTGGGAGATCTATGTAGATATTTAAATAATTATTTTGGCGAATATCCACCTATTTAGGACATTTTATTGTTTACATTTTGTGTATCTAGAATTAGTTAAGTCTGGGAGGGGGTTTCTTGTGTTCTTGTGTGGTGCGTTGTTAGGCCCAGATTATTATGTGGGTTTAGCCCTTAAATTTAACCCGTGATCTTGCTACCCCAAACCGGGGAATTCTTTTGTGGTATTCATACTAAATAATTGAGAGGTGACTATCGCGGCGGTATGTCTACCAGATCAGTACGTTCCGCACCTACGGGAGCGCGGAGCACAAGGACTTTGCATAGGAAAGCTGTCACACAGGCTATGGACAAAAAGGAGGACGCAGCACGAGACCAGACACGGGCCAGTGGGCAGAATGCTGACGGCCTGATGACTGCCTTGCCCATCCCGGCTGGGGACTCTGCCGAGGTGGCTGAGCCCTCCGCCCCTGCGGGAACGGCGGGAACTACGGAACAGAGAGAGCAAGATGTAGGCTCGGTGAGTTCAGCTGTGCCGTCTGCGGTTGGGTTGGGTGAGGAATTGGACGCGCTCGGCATTCCTTGCCAAAGCCCAAAAATCGACGACGATTGGTCGGACGCTGAGAGCATGACCAGCAGGCGCTCCAGTATCCTGCCCTCCAAATCCAAACGTTCTGACATCCCCGGAGTCTCCATGGATCTCGCATCGCAACGGGCCAACGACCTGCTTCAAACAGGGAAAGAGGCCCTCGAGAAGGCAGGAAACATGAAACGAGAATGTAAAGTGGAGGCGCAGGAATGTCTTCAGTCGCTGTACGAGATTGTGCTCTCGGTTTCAGACTCGCGATCTCGACACAGGGTGGCACTGGAGCAGGAAAGGTCTAGGGCTGCAAGGGAACTGGTCAGAGTGGAGAGAGCCCACTCCAAGCAGCTGGCTGAGATCACACAGTCCCATGTTCATAAACTCAGAGAGGCCCATGAAGCCATTCTAACCACCCATAAGACAACGGAGGCAATCCGTGGATGGCTAAACTTCGAGATGGATGGACCAATAAAGGGCATAGCATCCATCCAGAATGACCTCCGTACCCTCACGAGTCAATCTGCAAACTGGGGCGCAGGCCACGCTGCAACCTGCCCTAGCGAGGGCCAGGAGCCGGCAGTTAAGAGCCTATCACCTAAACTCGGAGAGGTGACTGACCAGCTTCGGACCATGAGACAAGCGATTGATGACTTCACTAACATCTTTCAGAGGGAACTCAGAGTGCGCCCGCCCGGAGGAATCGCGCAATCGGCTCCCTCATCTGACGTGGAGAGTCTACTCGTCGAAATAAAGCAGGGAATTGCGGATATCAAGGCGGCCCAGCTCCAGGCTCAATCTTCCTCGAACGCTACATCCAATAGCATGGACCAGAGTGCAGAGGCCTTCATAGCAATCAAGGCTATTGGTGAGGATATTGCGACAGTTCATAATGATACCTCTGCAGCCAGATTAGCTGGAAAGTCCATTGCTGAGGGAATGTCGCAGCTCAAATCACGGGTCCAGGAATCCCTGGATATCATGGTTGAAACAGTTGGCCCCGTGAGAACTGCCGTGGAATCGATTCGGCGAGATATAGAAAAGCAGTCAACCAGTACGTCACCTTTGGTCCAGGAGGGAGCTAAGTCGCCCAAGGCCCCAGGTCCAGCCACAGCCTACCGGAAACCGACGACATACACCCAGGCGACAAAGACCACAACACGCCGTACGGTAGTGGTGGAGTCTGCTGATCCTCAGAAGTCAAGCGAGGCTATTCTCCAAGACATCAAGAAAGGGGTGGATGTGGCCGAACTGGGCATCTTGGTACATGGACTTAGAAAGGGGCGTAATAGCAAAGTAGTCATCGCCGTGGAGACAGATGAGGATAGGATGGCCATGAAATCAGCAATACATCTGCTAAACAAGGATTTCACGGTATCGGAACCCCCACCTAAGCTACCACTGCTTAGACTCATGGGTGTGGCCAGAGACATGGCAAACGACAAAGTCGTTGAAGCTATTCGACGCCAGAACAAAGGCACTTTGGGTACTCACGTTGACGAGCACTTTAAAGTGCTCAGAAGAACGAAACACCGCACCGATGTTCTGAGCAACGTTATCCTGGAAGTAAGCCCAGGGATCTACCGGAGGCTCGTTGATCAAAGGGTGAAGATCGGGTATCAGGTGATCCAGGCTATTGACCAGTCACCAATACGGCAGTGTTTTAAGTGCCTTGGGTTTGGGCATGAGGCCAGAAACTGCAATAACCCCCAGAGATGTGGTTACTGCGCGAGTGAACATGACACTAGAACATGCGTGCGTTCTGGGAGTCCAACTTGCACTAACTGCAAACCAGGAACAACCAGGTCTCATCCCGCCTATACTGATCAATGTCCGGAATGGCGTAAGTTTGATCGCCTCGCGAGGTCGGTAATCAGTTATTGCTAACGTTGTTGTGGGCACCAATACCGCTAATGTGTGCAGTCACATGAAAGTCATTCAGGTGAACCTCGGTAGAGGCGCCATTGCGACCCAAGAGTGTCTGAAGGTGGCCCTGGATCGAGGTGCTTCTATTTTGCTGGTGCAGGAGCCTTATGTGGGGAAACACGGTTTTACTAAGTGGGGTTCATGCAGAGTTATTCAAAAATACCGCGGCGTGAAACCGGTCAAATCATCGATAGTCATTGTCGATGACAGAATTGCTATCACCGAATACCCCGAGCTATGCACTGAAAATGTTGTATGTGTGGTTCTAAGTTTGGGTAATAGAAGGCTTGGCATGGTCTCAGTGTACCTCGAGGGGTCCGAAGACATCGAGCCCTACCTCCACCACGTCCAACAGGTGTGTCAGTGCTTGGCTACGCCACACATTATCTTGGCGGGAGACGTGAACGCCAAGAGCTACTGGTGGGGAGAAAACAGGGAGGACCCCAGGGGAACCGCATACGCGGAATTGCTGGCCCAACTCAACATGGCGGTGCTAAACAACGGGAAAACGCCCACTTTCAGCGCACTCCGTGATGGCAGATGCCATGAAAGCATTGTCGATGTTACAGCATGTACCAACGCTGTTTTGGGATGGGTAGCCAATTGGAGAGTGGACATAGGTTTGGTGACAACGTCTGACCACAGGTCTATTACCTTCGAAGTCGGCTTGGATTCTCCGTCGGATATCACGAAGCGACATACAACTCGGAAATATAACACCAAAAAAGCAGACTGGGGTGCTTTTGGGGATTGCCTCAAAAAAGAACTACACGACCGGAACTTGAATGTGGAAGTTGTAGATAAAGCGCAATTCCCAGAAGACCTCAACACCATCGTCGAAACTTATTCGAGTTGTGTGGAGTCAGCCTGCGCGAGTACCATCCCCGCAGTTGGTGAGTCCAAGCGTACTAAAATTAAGTGGTGGAATGAGGACTTGTCGAAGCAGAAAGCCGAAGTGACTAGACTCCGCAGCAGAATCCGCAAAGCAAGTGCACACCGAAGACCAGTCGTTGTTCGGAGGTACCTGGAGGCCATTGAAAAGTATAAGGAAGACCTCATCAAAGCAAGGCTATCCAGCTGGAAGGAGTACTGCACGGGACAGGACAAGGGAACTATGTGGGAGGGTGTGTACAAGGTGCTCAGTATGACTGCTCGCCAAAGCGACTGCCTCCTGAGGAATCAGGTTGGAGTACCGCTAAGCCCATCGGAGTCAGCGTTACTACTGGCTCATACGTTCTACCCGGAGGATCATCCTGATACCGACAGTCAGACCCAATCGAGCATAAGGAAAGCAACGAACCATCATGTCGCATCCTTGAGACGCGAGCGGGACCGCGGGGACACCATCTCCACTGCTTTTGAGAGGGACGAACTTCTCAATGTGGTCAGAAGAATTGGACCAGCAAAGGCACCTGGAGATGATGGCTTTACCGCCGATATCTGCCTCCGGGCTATTCTTGCCACTGATGACCTGTTCCTGAGGATCCTGAATAAGTGCCTGGAGCTGGGATACTTCCCCAAGCGATGGAAAAGGGCAATCATTAGGATTATCCCCAAACCACAGAAGGAGGACTACTCAGCTGCCAAGGCCTATAGACCAGTAGGACTGTTACCCGTGTTTGGCAAAATCCTGGAGAAACTTTTCGCTACCAGACTCATATGGCATCTTGGGAAATCGGGGGCCTTAAGCAAGCGGCAGTACGGATTCATGCCCCAGGTTAGCACGGAGGATGCCCTGTATGACGCCGTGGACCTCATCAGACGTGAAGTCTCCGCCAAGAAAGTGGTCGCAGTTGTGTCCCTGGACATCGAGGGGGCGTTTGATGGAGCCTGGTGGCCACTGATCCTTCAGCAACTCATTGCAAAAGACTGCCCCAGAGATATCCTCCTGCTCATCGACAGTTACTTGTCGGAGAGGACAGTGTGCGTCCAGTATGCAGGAGCGCAGAAGGAGAAAATCACCAACAAAGGGTGCATACAGGGTTCCACCTGCGGGCCTATTATGTGGAACATCCAACTGGATCCCTTGCTGCAGCGAGCTGAGGGACTCCGGGCCCATGTACAGGCGTTCGCGGATGACATCCTTGTCATTGCCTCTGCAAACACAACCTCTGAGCTAAACAGGGATGTCAATGACGCCCTAAAGTGCATTGCTGAATGGGGCGACCACAGCAAAATGAAATTCGCCGCACACAAAACCCAAGCAATAATCGTCACCAGGAAGCTCATTTACGATACTCCTCATTTCACCCTAAATGGAGTACATCTCAAAATTGCAAATGAGCTGAAAGTACTGGGACTGACGATAGATTCTAAGCTTACATTCAAAACGCACCTGGAGGATGTGTGCAAAAAGGCAATTCACATTTATAAAAAGGTTGCAACAGCGACGAGAGCCAACTGGGGACTGCACCCAGGTATCACAAGGCTGTTATACACCGCAGTGGTTGAGCCGATTGTGCTTTACGCGGCTAGTGTCTGGGCACCTATAACAGACAAGAAATATGTCACAACCCGACTCAACCAGATCACTCGCAAGTTCGGAATTATGGTGTCCCGATCACATAGAACGGCCTCGCTTACATCGGTCCTGTGCTTGGCGGGACTTCTGCCCTTAGACCTCAGAATTAAGGAAGCTGCTAACTTGTATGAGTTCAAACGGGGGAAATCCATTCCCGAACTACCGGGACGTGAGATAGAAAGAAGAAGAGGGGCCTTTGAGTTGCCCCACCCAGCCAAAAGACGCCCTTTACGCTACGAACTGCTAAAGACTGAGCAAGAGGTCAACAATGTAAATTCGCATCCGAATCTCTTCACAGACGGAAGCAAAATACAGGGCAAAGTTGGCGCAGCGGTGACATGGTGGGAGGACGGGGAAGAAAAGCGACACTCTAACTATGTCCTTGCTCCCTATTGCTCAGTTTATCAGGCAGAACTGGTGGCTATTCTTAAGGCGATAGAAATGATAGCGAAATCCAAAACGGAAGGAGCTAACATAATAAGCGACTCAAGGTCCTCTCTGGAGACAATCGCGGATCCCGAAGCCACCCATCCTATTGTGGCAGAGATACAAGCCAAATTACGACAGCTGGAGGCAAATGATAGGCGAGTCCAACTATACTGGATCAAGGCCCATGAGGGATTTGCTGGCAATGAAAGAGCCGATGAACTGGCAAAGGCAGCCGCACTATGAAAGAAAACCAGGCCCACATATGACAGAGTCCCTGTGTCATACATCAAATACTCCCTCCGCCAGGAGACTATTGACGTATGGAACAAGCGCTACATGGAAGCAGAAACAGGAAAGGTGACCAAACTGTTCTTCCCCAATGTTCGGGATGGACATAAGGTCATCTTAAAGACCGAAATGTCAAATGTACGTGCTCAGTTGTTTACCGGACATGGGGGCTTCCGAGAATATCTGCATCGATTCAAGCTGGCCCAGTCACCGAACTGTATCTGCGATACAGTTACACCGGAGACTGTGCCCCATCTACTTGACGACTGTCCAAGATATGGCGCATGGCGCCAACAACTCAGCGATAGTTTTCGTAAAGATGTGTCATGTGGGGTTTATAGTGAATTTGTTGGGGACGATGAGTATCGGAAAGAGTTTTTAAGGTACGCAGAACGGGTGGTAAGATCAGCGGGGAAAACAAACGGTAGCACTGTATGCTAACTTCCACTTGTAAATATAAAATTGTATAATTAAGTAAATAATGACAACAATGATAAATTATTATAAAATTGGTAGGTTTTAATTGTAAATAAATAAGTGTGTAGTAAAATTATGTAAAACCAGAAATGACATGTTAATAATTTAAAATGTATTAATTGACTATTTTGTAAAATTTTATTAAATGACATAATTATAATTATAGTATTAAGTTAGTTGATAGTTATTGACTTATTGGAATGTTTAAGATTGTAATTGATAAAATGTAATAATGTGTAATGTATAATATAATGATAATAACTGGATAATAATGTATAACGGATAAGATTTAGAAATGTAATTAACCGGAAAACCTACCACGAGGACTGCTGTGAGAGATTTGCAAGATGAAGTAACAGCTACGAAGAAATACAAACGAAGAAAGAAGTGCACAAGGAAAAATGTAATTAGATATAAATAATAGCAAAATAATAAAGTCGACTACCTAGAAATAGAAATAAAACAATGTAGGATTAAAACATCAGGATAAAACGTTGCATAATAAATAGCAACGAGATTAGGATAGCTCGCGGGCCGGGCCTCTGCGCCCGGACAGGAATAAAAAAAAAAAAAAAAAAAAAAACCTAACCTAACCTTTTTTTTTTTTTTTTTTTTTATAGTGGGGAAATCCTCATGGATACCTGACTGCCGCGGGGGCGACCGTCGGGTTATGCCGGACTCTTACCGGCTAAAACCACCACTTGTGTTTCACCATTACGCCTGCTCTGTCGAGACAACGGGAGCGCTTGCGGATTCATCCGCTGTCGCGACGGCGTTGGCCCCTTTTCAGGGTCCCCTCTTAGGGTTTAGTCTTATCCCTCACATTAGCGAGGCGCACGGAAACACCGCGCGCGCCTTCTCGAGGTCGTGTTTAGCGGCGATGAACACCCCCGTGTCCACTGCCTATACCTCTGTTATGGGGGTCGAAGAAGGGCGTGATACCGATCTCTTCGACGCCCTGCTCTCCGGCTGCGGATTGGAAGGTTCGTAGTTATTTCCCTCTCCCTCTCCGCAGCTTCCTTTTGCGAGATCGTGCTTTCGCAAAAGGATACGACAATGTTCCATGAATCTTCCGAATCCAGCACTGCGTTTACCAGTGCTGGAAGCGAAAGATTTGTACCTATTTTAGTTACCAGCTCTTGGCGTTGGGATGTCCAAGCTGGGCAATCCTGTACCGTGTGCTCTGCTGTATCTTCGATAGAGTCACAATGGTGGCATCTTGTGCTGGTTTCCCTTCCGGCTATACGACACAGATATTTGCCGAAGCATCCATGCCCCGACAATACCTGTGTCAGCCGGAATGTTAACGCTCCGTGCTCTCTGTCCATCCAACCTTCTAAGACTGGACGGATAGCCTCCACTATACTAACACCTGCAGTAGGTGATTCGAGTCTCCCTCTCCATTTGCTAAGCAGCACCTGCCTAGCCTGATGTCTCCACATTTCAACCGCACGCATCGGAGGGTCTTCCCCGCTCAATCTTAGCTGCACGCGCCACTCGTACATAGCGGCTTGGATTTCTGCCTCTAGATCCCACGGAGGAGATCCTGCTAGAAGACAGCTTGCTTCATAGGATATGGTGCGATACCCTCTTATGACTCCTATAGCCATCACCCTCTGAGGTCTTCTTAACATGGCGATCGTTTTATCAGTTAGTGCCTCTGCCCATACTGGCGCTCCATACAGGGCCATCGACCTAATTACTCCTAAGTATAGGTCTCGACAACTTGCTTTGGGCCCCCCAAGGTTGGGCAGCAGCCGCTTCAATGCGGAGGCTGTAACCAACAGCCTGGGGGCCATACGACTAAAATGCTCCCGGAAGTTCCATCGACTATCTAAAAAGAGTCCTAGGTACCTCATGCAGGACCCAACCTCGACAACTGTCTCCCCAATAATGATATGGGACCCCTGAGGTGGCGCTCGGCGAGAGCCATGGAAACAAATAGCCTCTGTCTTGCTAAGCGCGACCTTCAGACCCAGTCTGGTAATCCTGTCTACTACCGATGTCACTGATCTGGATGATAGACAGACAGCCTCCTCAAAAGTTGATCCTCTGGCGGTGACTAGTGTGTCATCCGCATAACATATCAAATTTGCACCCACTGACAGATCACCCCTAAGTGCCCAGTCATATCCGATGTTCCACAGGAGTGGCCCCAGAACCGAGCCCTGTGGAACACCGCATGACATTTCCCACACATGGGATTGCCCACCTTGTCCTGGGTACGCTATGTACCGTTCCGAGAGATAGGCTCCAATAATCCGGCTAAGGTATGGAGGCACATCATGGTACTTCAGTGCCTCTTTTATACAGGCCCACGGTAGGGTGTTAAAAGCATTTGCAATGTCCAAGGACACTGCAACTAACACTCCACCCCCAGCCACCGTCTCGTCCGAGTAGGCCTTGACACGCTTAATAGCATCAATAGTTGAGCGACCCGCCCGGAAGCCAAACTGATAGTCCGACAGATTAGGGCCCACTCTACGTAAATGACCGATGAGGCGAGCCGCGATAATACGCTCAAAAAGTTTATCCGCCTCATCTAGCATAACTATTGGGCGGTAGGCAGATGGAGTCTCCGCAGGGCGCCCCTCCTTTCGAAGAAGAACCAATCTTCCCGTTTTCCATATCACAGGGAACTGCCCCGACACAAAGCACGCGTCTAAGAGCCTACGGAAACGATCCCCTAACTCTTTCAGCGCCAAGACCCAAACACGGCCTGGGATACCATCGGGTCCAGGTGCCTTATTTTTATCCCTGAGCTTCACAATAGCCAGACGCAGCTCCGCTTCCGTGACCAGGGGTATCTCTACATTCAATTCCCTACCCTCCAGTTCCCCCACTGACAATAAGGGTGCCATTATTGGTGGTATGTGCTCCTCTCTACGCGGGAACAACGTCGAAACCACCTCCCGAAGTAGCTGCGGTGCGAGGCTTTCTGTAAGTGGGGGAGCCCAAGGTCTTATTTTCCCTCGCACCATTTTATATGGTCGTCCCCATGGATCACTATTTAATGTCTCGAGCAGTTCCGCCCTTGCCTGTGTTTTGGCCTTACAAATAGCCAGCTGCAGCGTCTTAGCCCTCTCTCTGTATACTGCATACAGCCGGCCCTCAGCCTCTTCATCGCGCCGCCGGCGTCTGCGGCTTCTGGTGAACTGGCGTCTCGCAGCAACACACCTGACACGGAGATCCGCAATCTCTTGAGACCACCAGTACACTTGACGCTTCGGAGGGCAGTGTCTGACTCGGGACATACTAGCATCGCAGATATCCGACATAGCCCGTCGAAACCACGTTGCTTCTTCTTCGATATCCACTGGTCCCTCTGGAGGAGATAACCAGGCTTTAACTAGCGAGGCCTCAATCAGCGCATCTCTATCAAGAGATTTTAGCACCCATCTCAAAGATGCCAGGGAAGCCCTATTAGGACGTTGACCAATCCGCGTGCTAGAGGAAGTGGAGACCTCAAACCGGATATATAAATGGTCCGATAAGGTCTCCACTCCCTCCATCACCTCCCATCCCTGCACCATGTGACCAACAGCGGCGGACGCAAGAGAAATGTCTACAATAGACGCACCGTTATGCCGCACACACGTGTTGACCGACCTTTGGTTAAGGACACTTAGACCAGACATTGTTACCCACTCCTCCAGGGCCTCACCACGCGGATCAGTAGCTGGGGAACCCCATACCGTTGATTTAGCATTAAGATCCCCCATAACGAGCACCGGACGTGGCAGAGTTTGCCCTATGAATGCCCCCACTTCACCTAGAAACGACTCAAACTCAACGAGTCTTCTGTTAGGAGAGAAATACACCCCTATTATGGTATACTCCCTCCACTGAATGGCAACATAACCTCTGCCTCTTGCTATGGCATTAATGTGTGGGGCCCCAACAGCATTCGACGATACAATTGCCAACCTAACCTAACCTAACTTTTTTTTTTTTTTTTTTTTTTTTTTTGCGCTGGGAAAAATGCGTTACGCATGCCCCCCCATTGGGGGATGGGAGGGGTATGTGGGACTCCTCGGTCTATATAGGACCGGTATACCCACTAAACGACCCAGCGGCACTCCGGCATCGTCTGCGTGGAGGAGGATTGGGAAACCGGCAAAAGCCTTTACTTCCAATCTCCCGCCGACGACCGCCCGCCTTTACAGCGGGACCCGCATGCTCCTCCCAGCAGGGAGGGGCCCAGGAACGACCGCGAGTGCTCGGCTGTTCCCGCCTGACAGAGGTGGAGGATATGTGCAATGCGGGAGAGAGAAGGCGCCACCGCGCCTGTCTCCCGCTATCCTTCACCGGGTGGGGAAAGGTGATTGTCGTGCAATCGCCTTCTTCTCCCACTTCTTCGCCTGCGGAGCGGTGCCGCGAGGGGATCATCCTCCCGCGTGCGCTCCGCCGCCTCCTTTTGAGACATCACGTCCTCACAAAAGGAGGCGACCGCTGTCCAGGCCCCTTCGCTTCCCAGCATAAAGTTGACCACACTGGGCAGCGAGAGGTCCGGCCCGACTATCGCCGCTAAGCCGCGACGCGGCTCGGACCACGCCGGGCACACTTCGAGGGTGTGCTGCGCAGTATCCTCCGTCGCACCACAATCATGGCACGACGGGTTTTCCTCCCTTCCTATCCGGTGCAGGCATGATCCGAAGCAACCATGCCCGGACAACACCTGCACAAGACGGAAGGAGAGAAATCCGTGGGATCGCCCGAGCCAGTCTTGCAATACTGGCCCGAGCGCGTCCAACGTTCGGCGGCCAAACGCGGCAGAGGCGAGGTCCTCCTTCCAATGGTGGACGATTGCGACCTTCGCCTCTCGCCGGACGGCCTCCCGCTCTTCCGGGGTGGGGTGCTCCACGAGCGCCCTACGCCTTGCCGTCCACTCGTACACTCTGGCGATTACCCACGCCTCCAGCTCCCAGGGTGGGGTGCCGGCCAGAGCGCATGCCGCCGCAAAACCCACCGAGCGGTAGGCTCTCGTCACCCGCTGCGCGATGGCCCTTTGGGGCCTGCGGATAGCGGTCGCGTTCTCCCTCCTGTTAAGGCAGTCCGCCCAGATGGGTGCCCCGTAAAGGGCCATACTCTTAAGTATGCCGGCATACAACTGCCGGCATCGCGCTTTGGGCCCCCCCAGATTCGGGAGAAGCCACGCGAGCGCTGCCGCGGTCTTCAAAAGGCGCGTCGACAGCCCGCTGAAGTGCGGGCCGAAGCGCCACCTGCTGTCCAGGATGAGACCCAGATACTTCATCTGGGTCCTCACTCCGACCCTGACGCCCGTCACAACTATGTGGGCATCAGGAGGGATGCGATGCCGAGGCCCGTGGAAGAACACAGCCTCGGTCTTGTGCAGCGCAACCTTTAGTCCCAAACGGCGGATCCTCCCTGCGACCAACGATCCGCCAGCCGATGCCAAACTGGCCGCCTCTCTGAAATCCCTCCCTCGGGCAGTGAGGAGAGTGTCATCCGCATAGCAAATGACACTCGTGCCACGGAGGAGAGCTCCTCGCAAGAGCCAGTCGAACCCGATGTTCCACAGGAGTGGCCCTAGAACGGACCCCTGTGGAACACCGGACTCCGCGCCGTACCGCCGAAGCTGGCCCTCTTTGTCTACAAAGAGGACCGCCCGTTCCTCCAAGTAGTTGGCCAGGAGGCTCCGCAGGTACTGAGGCACTCCATGGTAGCGGAGCGCCTCTAGTATTGTCGGGTGGGGGATAGAGTTGAAGGCGTTAGCTATGTCAAATGACACAGCCAAAACTCCGTCCCCTGCCCGCACGGCTTCCTGCACTTGGCCCTTGAGCCGCGACAGCGCGTCAACCGTCGAACGCCTCCTTCGGAAACCAAATTGGGCGTCCGACAGGTCCGGCCCTACCCCCCGCAGGTGGCCCTTCAGCCGAGCAGCGACGACCCCCTCGAATAACTTTCCAGCCTCATCGAGCAGAACGATGGGCCGGTATGCCGAGGGGGTGTCCGCCGGGCGTCCCTCCTTACGGAGAAGACACAACTGCCCCTCCTTCCAGGGTTTCGGGAACCTTCCAGCCGCAAAACACGCGCCGAAGAGGTCCCGAAACCTATCCACCATTTGGGTTGCAGCTATGGCCACCACACGTGCGGGGACGCCGTCCGGCCCGGGGGCCGTCTTCTTGCCGCGGAGACGGAGCGCCGCCACTCCGAATTCGACCTCCGTGATCGGAGGGATCTCTATCTCCGGCGGAACCGCCCCCCGCGGGGGGTCCATTAATGGTGGGGTGAAGTTGTTCCCGGGTGGAAATAGGGACCGAACCACCCCATCCAGCAATGCCGGCTCGAGAGACTCCGTCAGCGGGGGACCAGAGGGGCGCAGTTTGTTCCGCGCCGCCTTGTATGGTCTTCCGTACGGGTCCTTGTCGAGACCCTCCAGCATCTCAGCTCGCGCCGCGTCTTTGGCGTCGTTCATTGCCGAATTGAGGACCCTCTTTGCCTCTACATAAGAGGCGTAGAGAAGGTCCTCGTTTTCAGGGTCTCGCCGGCTGCGCCGTCGACTCCGCGTGTACTGCCGCCTTGCCACCACGCAGACGGCCCGGAGCTCCGCTAGTTCCTCCGACCACCAATAGACGGCACGACGGGGACGCGGGCGGCGAGACCGAGGCATGCTGGAGTTGCATACCTCGGCCAGGGACTTTCGTAGTTGGACCGCTGCAGCGTCCACGTCCTGGACATTGATAGGAGGCGTGAGCCAGTCCTGGATGAACGCCGCCTCCCTGGCCGCTCCCCGGTCCAGGTGAGTGAGAGCCCACCGTGGAAAATGAGATCGGCCCGAGCGGACCGCCACCCGGAGGCTCTGGGTGGAGATGTCGAACCGCACATATCGGTGGTCCGACAAGGTCTCCATCATTTCTACCCGCCAGTCAACGACGCGAGCAGCAAGTGCGGGGGTGGCAAACGAGACATCGACGACCGACCCTCCCCGTTGCCGCACACACGTGTGGACTGCCCCTCTGTTTAGGAGGGACACGCCCGATGAGGCCGCCCAAAACTCGACGGCTCGTCCACGAACGTTGCAAGTGGCGGCCGGGTTGCCCCAAGCCACCGACTTAGCATTCAGGTCGCCCAATACGACAACCTGGCGCGGCGCCGCCCTACCGACGACTGCGGTGAGGATTTCGAGAAAGTCCTCGAAATCTTGGAGAGGGCGGTTTGGGGAGAAATAGACGCCCACCAGGGCTATATCCCCCCATGCGGCGGCCACGTATCCCGGTCCCCTCTCTAACAGCGAGAGGGGAGGGGAGTCTGTGAAAGACCGCGTCACCAATGCCACCATTTCGTCCTGATCCCCCAGCCAACGGCCGGGGACCGAATACGGCTCGGCAACCACCGCCACGTCTACCAACCACTCAGCCATGGCCTGCATCAGCAGGTCCTGTGCTGCTTTGCAGTGGTTGGTGTTCGCCTGGAGAATGCGATGTCCGGTCCTATACATCATTCGGACATCGCACCCTCCTCGTCAGCCACCGAGATCCCAGCTTCAGGGACAACGACACTGGCGGTAGCGGCAGGCCGGGACGGCGCCTGCGCTTTGCCCTTCTTTGGGGGAGGATTGCAATTCCTCCCCTTCATTACGTGACCCGCCGGGCGGCCACTGGCGGCGCACACCGCACAGTGCGGCGTGGCGGCCTTGCAGGAGATGGACCTGTGCCCCGCCTTGCCGCAGCGGTAACAACAGTCCGACCTGTCCACCTTGGACGGGCAGAGGGCCCGAGTGTGCCCGATTCCGAAGCACTTGTAGCAGCGCAGAGGCTGCTCCTCAAGCGCCCGGACCACACTCGAGCTAAACCCGACGGCAAGCCGTCCCTTGGCAAGGACGGCCTTGGCCGCGGCGACCGGGCACTCAAGGCGAATGGTGCCCATGCCACCGCGACCGGGCCTGATGTCCCGACACGTTACCGCTGCGATTTCACAGCCCCCTATTGCTGCGACCGCCGTCACCAGCTCCTCCTTGGTGACCGAATCGTCCAGATTGGACACCTCCAAGGTGGCACACTTGACGGGCCTGACCACTTTGGCCGCATCCGCGATGGCCTCACGCAATTTAGTTGCGAAGAGGTCCGCGTTGGCGCCAGCCTGGGCCCCCGGGAATTCGAAAATTCGAGCCCCGGCTTGTGTCTTCCGGCACGCCACTGATCCGATCCCTAGTTGTATGGGATCGACGTTGGTACGAGCCCGCTTGAGGACGGATTCGTAAGTCTCACCCCGCTCCGCAGCCTCCGCAGTGAGCGTCACCACGACGGCCGCAGTCTTGGGAGGGACCAGTGGCTTCTTTCTACCGGCTGGGGCCCTGTTGGCTGCAGAGGCAGCGGCAGCGGGCCTGGGGGACGACTCTTTTCCCTTCCCCTTCCCCTTTCCCTTGCCGGTCGCCTGGGACGGGCAGGTAGGGGAGGTGTTGGTTGGGGAGGCAGGGGCGGCGACCGTTTTCGCCTTCTTTTTGGCCTTGCCCTTCCCCTTCTTGACCACTTCCGTCCACGGCTGGTTGGACTGAGTGGTGGAAGGGAGCATTGCGTCCTTCTTCTGGGAGGATGGCCCCGGCTCGCACGGCCTCTTGTCCGCCGCGAGAGGCGGTCGGAGGCGTTTCTCCGGCAAGAGCCTGTCCTCTATGCCGGCAAGGCAGGCTCTCGTGAAGGCCCTTTCCTCCATCACTACCTTGCGGATAACATCCTCAAGGTTGGAGGAGGAGAGACTTTCGGGCGCAGGTCTCGGCTCGGCTTGAGCTGGCCGAGCCGTGAGCTCAGCCAGCTTCTTATGCAGCTGGCTTACCTCCGATTGCAGACGATCTACCTTCGCCTGCAGTTGCCGCGTCTCGTCGGTCGCTGTGCGCTGCACCAGCTCCCGGACAATGCCGCTCATGCTGGCGGCCCTGCATTTAAGGGACTTTTGGAAAGTCCCTTTAAGACTGGAGGACTTAGAGGCGACCTCCTTTATACCCTCTTCATCCTCTCGCGCCATCCGCTCCAGCTCCGCCAGCGAGTAGTCCGCGTACAAGACGCTGGATGCGCCGTACCCAGACTTGGCCCGGGCGGTGCGCGCCTTCTGCTATTTAGCGGCGACCCTCTCCTCTAGATCTTGCTGGAGTTGCTCCCGCCGAGCCAAATCCAACTGCCGTTGGGCAACCGCCAGACCCACGTCGTGGGTGTCCACCACTGTCGAAGATGAAGTCGGCTTTTTGGCCTTCGACTTCTTCGACTTGGTGCTCCCCGCCGAGTCCGAGGAGCCTTCACTCCTATCCTTTAGAAAGGCCCGCTTGCGCTTTTGAAGGCGATCTTCGACCTCCATCGCCGAACTTGCGTCCGACTCAAGCGCATTGTCGGAGTCCGAAAACTCGTTTGCCTTGTAATATAAGCTAGCTGCAGATGGTGCGCAGCTAGCTTCTGACGCCGAAGCATCGTCCGCAGGGCCCTGAAGAGGGCCTTTTGGTTGGCCCTTAGAAGGGCCTTTTTTGAAACGCCTGGAGGCGTCCCGCGTTGGTGCCTTAAACATAGCCTTCGCAAGCAACGAATCCGACTGGCGCGTTACTATAACTCTCAGGTCCTTCTTCATGCAGGGGTCGTTTGCCTCCACGCACACCTTCGGGGTGCACGCTTCCGCCTCAATGTCCTTATTTAGGCCAGGGTCAGCGGTGTCACCACACGCCTTCGGGGCGCATGCTTCCACCTCCATAACAACGTTATCCATATCGCTTGCCAAATCAGTGTCCACTATCAGGGTATTGCCAGAGTTGCGTTCATGGAGCCGGGCGGATTGCCTGGCTACGAAGCAGTCGCTGCCCCCCCAGAGTACGAGGGGCAGCCCTCTACCTCGGATGAGGTAGAGGGGTGGGATTCTCCCTTTCGGGGACCCACCTGGGGACCAAATTTACAACTGCTTAAATCCATTTTTCCTTAACTCCAATGCTCCACATCGTCGTCTCTTTTTTTCACTAGGGGTGAGCTCCCCTGCAAGTTTAGAGGGAGCGCCCTGAAAAGGGCGTGCTCGCCTCCCCTACCAACGCGCCCTGAAAAGGGCGTGTCCGCTTATCGGCCCCGCTCAGATCGCGAAACATGACCACGACCATGTTGCGGGGTTACGATTTAGCCTATGAAGGCTATCCTACATCCAGTGATGGCTCCACCAGCCCATCCCGTCCTACCTACCCATCCTACCCCACCGACAGAGTGCCGGCGCCTGGTGGTTTCTGTTACGTCTATTTCTGATGGAAATAGACCAATAACGGGCAGCAACCGCGAGAAGGAACGACCCCACCAGACTTGCCTTGAGGATCTACACGACCTGCGCTCTCCCTCAAAGCCATTCGCCTCATTACTCGCTCCCAGAGTCGAGTAATGAAGGCCTAGATTTATCCAATACAAGCGACTGAAGCCGCAAGCTAGGCATAGCAACTACTAATGGATAAACCCAGACCCGCCCCGCCCAACCTAACCTTTTTTTTTTTTTTTTTTTTTTTTGCGCTGGGAAAAATGCGTTACGCATGCCCCCCCATTGGGGGATGGGAGGGGTATTTGGACTCCCCGGTCTATATAGGACCGGTATACCCACTAAACGACCCAGCGGCACTCCAGCATCGTCTGTGTGGAGGAGGATTGGGAAACCGACAAAAGCCTTTACTTCCAATCCCCCGCCGACGACCGCCCGCCTTTACAGCGGGGCCCGCATGCTCCTCCCAGCAGGGAGGGGCCCAGAAACGACCGCGAGTGCTCGGCCGTTCCCGCCTGACAGAGGTGGAGAATATGTGCAATGCGGGAGAAGGCGCCCCCGCGCCTGTCTCCCGCTATCCTCCACCGGGTGGGGGAAGGTGATTGTCGTGCAATCGCCTTCTTCTCCCACTTCTTCGCCTGCGGAGCGGTGCCGCGAGGGGATCATCCTCCCGCGCGCGCTCCGCTGCCTCCTTTTGAGACATCACGTCCTCACAAAAGGAGGCGACCGCTGTCCAGGCCCCTTCGCTTTCCAGCATGGAGTTGACCACGCTGGGCAGCGAGAGGTCCGGCCCGACTATCGCCACTAAGCCGCGACGCGGCTCGGACCACGCCGGGCACACCTCGAGGGTGTGCTGCGCAGTATCCTCCGTCGCACCACAATCATGGCATGACGGGGTCTCCTCCCTTCCTATCCGGTGCAGGCATGATCCGAAGCAACCGTGCCCGGACAACACCTGCACCAGGCGGAAGGAGAGGAATCCGTGGGACCGCCCGAGCCATTCTTGCAAGACTGGCCCGAGCGCGTCCAACGTTCGGCGACCAAACGCGGCAGAAGCGAGGTCCTCCTTCCAATGGTGGACGATTGCGACCTTCGCCTCTCGCCGGACGGCCTCCCGCTCTTCCGGGGTGGGGTGCTCCCCGAGCTCCCTACGCCCTGCCGTCCACTCGTACACTTTGGCGAGAACCCACGCCTCCAGCTCCCAGGGTGGGGTGCCGGCCAGAGCGCACGCCGCCGCAAAACCCACCGAGCGGTAGGCTCTAGTCACCCGCTGCGCGATGGCCCTTTGGGGCCTGCGGATAGCGGTCGCGTTCTCCCTCCTTTTAAGGCAGTCCGCCCAGATGGGTGCCCCGTAAAGGGCCATACTCTTAAGTATGCCGGCATACAACTGCCGGCATCGCGCTTTGGGCCCCCCCAGATTCGGGAGAAGCCACGCGAGCGCTGCCGCGGTCTTCAAAAGGCGCGTCGACAGCCCGCTGAAGTGCGGGCCGAAGCGCCACCTGCTGTCCAGGATGAGACCCAGATACTTCATCTGGGTCCCCACTCCGACCCTGACGCCCGCCACAACTATGTGGGCATCAGAAGGAATGCGATGCCGAGGCCCGTGGAAGAACACAGCCTCGGTCTTGTGCAGCGCAACCTTTAGTCCCAAACGGCGGATCCTCCCCGCGACCAAAGATCCGCCAGCCGATGCCAAACTGGCCACCTCTCTGAAATCCCTCCCTCGGGCAGTGAGGAGAGTGTCATCCGCGTAGCAAATGACACTCGTGCCACGGAGGAGAGCTCCCCGCAGGAGCCAGTCGAACCCAATGTTCCACAGGAGTGGCCCTAGAACGGACCCCTGTGGAACACCGGACTCCGCGCCGTACCGCCGAAGCTGGCCCTCTTTGTCTACAAGCAGGACCGCCCGTTCCTCCAAGTAGTTGGTCAGGAGGCTCCGCAGGTACTGAGGCACTCCATGGTAGCGGAGTGCCTCTAGTATTGTCGGGTGGGGGATAGAGTTGAAGGCGTTAGCTATGTCAAATGACACAGCCAAAACTCCGTCCCCTGCCCCCACGGCCTCCTGCACTTGGCCCTTGAGCCGCGACAGCGCGTCAACCGTCGAACGCCTCCTTCGGAAACCAAATTGGGCGTCCGACAAGTCCGGCCCTACCCCCCTCAGGTGGCCCTTCAGCCGAGCAGCGACGATCCCCTCGAATAACTTTCCGGCCTCATCGAGCAGAACGATGGGCCGGTATGCCGAAGGGGAGTCCGCCGGGCGTCCCTCCTTACGGAGAAGGCACAACTGCCCCTCCTTCCAGGGTTTCGGGAACCTTCCAGCCGCAAAACACGCGCCGAAGAGGTCCCGAAACCTATCCACCATTTGGGTGGCTGCGATGGCCACCACCCGTGCGGGGACGCCGTCCGGACCGGGGGCCGTCTTCTTACCGCGGAGACGGAACGCCGCCACGGCAAATTCTACCTCCGTGATCGGAGTCTACCTCTGGCGGAACCGCCCCCCGCGGGGGGTCGCCCAACCTTTTTTTTTTTTTTTTTTTTTACCAGGGGAAATCCTTTATGGATTCCTTCCCGCCGGGGGGCGGAAAGGATATGTCGGACTCAGCTAAAAGCGCCATACCGACTAAAACCACCTGGGTGTTCCTTCTCTCGCTTCCGGTCGGGGCCGCGGGTAAGTTACACACTCTTCCGTAGCCACCTCCCTCAGCGTCTGCCCTCATGGGCCCTTCTTCCAGAAGGAAGGCTCGAAAGCCTTTCCACACTCCGCTTGAGGCACCTTAGGAACACGTAAGGTGTCTTCCAGCTACGGACCTCATAGAGCGGGCGACAGACCCCCCGATCCGTCGCCCGCAGGTCCACGTTATGGCGGCATTCTAGCTATGTAAGCCAGGCGCCGCCGGCCGTGCCGCCTGCGGCGAATCGGAAGAGAGTTCGGGTCTTCCTCCCGCTCCCGTTCCGCCGCTTCCTTCTGCGTTAGGATGGTTTCGCAGAAGGTTTCTACCCCACTCCATGCCTCCTCGCTCTCGGCCATGACCTTGACCAAGGCTGCCAGCGACAGGTCTCCTCCAACAATTGCTGATACGGCAGCACGAGGCACCGCCCAAGCTGGGCACTCTTCGCGCGTATGTTGTGCCGTATCAGCGACTCCACCTCCACAATGGTGGCACTCCACCGACGGCTCTCGTCCCGCCACCTCGCACAGATACCTGCCGAAACAGCCGTGTCCAGTCAGCATCTGCGCGATGTGGTAGGTGAGCGCACCATGCTTCCGTTCGACCCAAACCCGAAGGATGGGTCGAACTGCCTCCACCAGTTCCCAGCTAGCGCCCGGGATCTCTAAACGCGCTTTCCACCTCCGGAAGAGATCGTCGCGTGCTTCCTCTTCCCACTGCGCGATCTCTCGCGGATGTGGTCGGTCGCCTGCCTCCTGCGCTTCCACGCCCCGCCAATACCTCGCCGCAAGCACCTGCGCATCAAACTCCCACGGCGGGACACCGGCAAGGACACACGCCCCAGCGTGCGACACCGTGCGGTACGCCCTAGCCACCCTGAGTGCCATTCCGCGCTGCGGTTTCCGCAGCAGTGGCACGTTTCGGGAGCACAGGGCGTCTGCCCATATCGGCGCACCGTAGAGCGCCATCGACCTCACTACACCGGCATATAGGCGTCTACATGCCCCTCCTGGACCCCCTACATTAGGGAGCAATCTCCCGAGCGCACCGGCAGCAGCCAAAAGTTTCGGGACCAACCGCCGGAAGTGCTCGTCAAACTTCCAAGTGCCGTCGAGGACGATTCCTAGGTACTTCATCGTCGACCCGACAGCAATGGAAGTTCCCCCTACCATTATTGAGGAACCGGGCGGTGGCGCATTCCGAGGCCCATGAAAAACTAGGGCCTCAGATTTACTGAGGGCCACCTCCAGTCCCAGAGCCCTGATCCTGTGGACCATCTGGGCAACGCCCGCCGTAGCGAGGCGAGCCGCCTCCCGATGAGTCCCTCCGCGGGCCGTCACGAGCGTGTCATCGGCGTAGCAAGTGACGTGTACTCCCGCCAGTGCTATCCCTCGCAACGCCCAGTCGTACCCGATGTTCCACAGGAGCGGACCAAGGACCGACCCCTGTGGAACACCGCACGACATCGCCTTCCTCCCCCAGCCGTCCTTCGTCGGGAATTCTACGGCCCTGCCGTCAAAGTAATCTGCCACCACTTTCCGCAGATACTCTGGCACCCCGTGATACACGAGGGCCGCCTTAACCGTTTCCCAGGGCAGAGTGTTGAACGCGTTGGATATATCCAGAGACACTGCCCACAACACTCCACCCCCGGAAACCACCTCTTCTGCCAGGTCCCTGACCCGGGCGATCGCGCTCACCGTAGAACGGCCCCGGCGGAAGCCATACTGCGCATCATCGAGCCCTGGGTCCATGCTCTCGACGAGGCGAGCAGCGAGCACACGCTCGAAGAGCTTGCTTACCTCATCCAAAAGCACGATGGGGCGATAGGCCGACGGCATTTCAGCCGGGCGCCCGTCCTTCCGAAGAAGTACGAGCTTCCCCGTCTTCCACGCCCTCGGGAATCTACCCTCATTGAGGCACGCATTAAATAGGGCCCGCACCCACTCCCCCATCTCTCCAAGCGCGAGCACCAAGGCTCGGCCCGGTATGCCATCCAGTCCTGGGGCAGTGTTCTTCAGCCGAAGCTTCATAACAGCTACCGCGAACTCCACTTCAGATATTGGAGGTACCGTTGCGGCGTCACTCTCTTGTCTATGAGTGCCTATAGGTGGTGGCACCCACTCATCCCGTTGGGGGAAGAGAGTGTTCACCACTTGCTCCAGTAGTTGGGGCTCCAGACTCGTGGTTAGCGGGGGGGGCCCAAGGTCGCAGTTTTTGACGTACAACACGATACGGCCTCCCCCATGGATCACGGTCAAGCACCCCTAACCACTCCTCCCATGCTGCCTCTTTGGCCTGCGCAATGGCTGCCTGCAGAGCTGTGCAGGTGGTCCTGTAAGCCTGGTATATTGTGTCCTCCTGGCTCTGAACACGAACCCTTCTCCTTCTGTACCGAGTGTAGACGCGGCGCGCGGCAACGCAGGCTCTGCGCAACCCGCCCAGCTCCGGGCGCCACCAGTACACTTCCCGCCGAGGCGGGAATGGTTTGGCCCTCGGCATTGCGGCATCACAGACTCGGGTCAAAGCGCTCCGCAACCGCTCCGCCGCGTCATCCACCTCCTCAATGGGATCAGACATCTTCCAGGACTCTACCAGAGCCGCCTCTAATGCTACATCTCGGTCCAAGCGCCGTAGCACCCAGCGCGGGACACCTCCAACAGCAGGTTGAGGACCTACTCGTGGAGTGGTAGGGGACGTGGTGACCTCGTAGCGGATGTAGCGGTGATCCGACAGCGTCTCCACGTCCTCCAACACTCTCCATCCCCGGACACGATGCACCAGGGACGACGACGCAAACGTTAAGTCCACGATAGACCCCCCCTGCTGTCGCACGCACGTGTCAGCCGACCCCGTATTAAGAATGGTGAGTCCCATGGATACCACCCACTCTTCAAGCGCCTCTCCCTTGGCGTCTGTTGCTGGGGATCCCCACGCGGTTGATTTCGCGTTAAAATCTCCAGCAACAAGCACGGGGTAGGAGGCTACCTGCCCAATCATGGCCCCGACATCAACAAGCATTTGCTCGAAGTCGGCGAGGCCCCGATTGGGCGAAAAGTACACCCCCACAACCGCCACGCCACCCACAACAGCCAACACGCACCCTCGACCTTTGGACACCCGATCAATGGACGGAGCGCCCGCGGCCGTTGGTGCTACGATAGCCACCAAGCCATCGCGGTCACCCACCCAGTCATTCCGGGGAGGGACCACATACGGCTCGGTGACCACAGCTATCTTTATCATGCACTCTGCCATGCTCTGAACCAAAAGGTCCTGAGCCCTGGCAGAGTGCATGATGTTCGCCTGCAGAAATGGTAGATCCATCTAAATAGAGGTGTCCATGATCTCCTCCCCCGCTTTGCGCTGGGACGATTGAGAGGCTTTGGCCCCCTCTTTAACCTTCCCCCTCCTTTTCCGGCCTGTGCGGCTGTTTTGTTGCCCGGATTTGGCATCGGGGCAGTCCTTTCCGCCAATTGGGTGCGCCGCTGGCTTGTTAGCCGCTGCACATACGGCGCAGTGAGGCTCAGTTTTGCAGTCCCTCGCTCTGTGGCCAGGTTTTCCACAACGATAACAGAGACCGCTGCGGTCTACCCCAACCGTGCACTTGCTCGCAAGGTGGCCAGTCTCGAGACACCGGAAACACCTCAACGGCAAGCGGTCGAGCAGCACCACTCGTGCAGATATCCAGCCCACCTTTAGCCGGCCAATATCCACCACCTTTTTGGCAGCCGCAACTGGGCAGCTCAGCCATAATGAGCCGTGAGGGCTTATTACACCGGCCTTGATGGTGTCGGCAGAGCAGCTACCTTGCGCTGCCACGGCCGCCACAACTTCTTCCACCGTCGCTGAGTCGTCAAGCTCCGTGACTCGAATGTCAGCGCGCATCACCGGCCGCTGCACACGTACTACGTCTGCACTCAGGACCTCCCGTAATTTCTCCGCCAGGGAGTCGGCCTTCTCAGTTCCCGTGGCGCCGGTTATTTCCAACACCCGAGCACCTGTTGCCGCCGTTCTAAAGCGCAGTCCTTCAATACCGAGTTCTTTGACGTCGACGCGTTCTTTAGCCTCTCTGAGAACTGACTTTTATGTCACGCCTTTTTCTTCTACACCGGGCTGCAAGGTCAAAGTGATAGCCGCCGAACGAGGCGGGCGGAGTTTAGCCTTGGGAGCCGGCGCGGGAGTGCTCGTTGCCTTTTTGTCCACTCGTTTGGATGCCTTCTTTTGGCCCTTTCGGGTTACCGTGCTCCACGCCTCGCCTGTAGGCGGGGGTGCGGGGAGCAGCGAGCGTGGCTCTTTCGGTGCAGCCGCCTCCTTGGCCGCCATGTTCCCCTTCTTACCCTTCTTCTGGGATGAGGTGGAGGCTTTCGGCACCACAGTTTGCACCTCACGCTCGGGCTCAGCTTCAGGTCTGCTAAGACGTGCTTTGTCAGCAGCTAGCGGTGGCCGCAGACGCACTTCCGGTAGAAGCCTACTCTCCAGAGATTCCAGCCTGGCGTTTACCATGGTCCCTACCTGGACCATGATGGCGCGTGACAACCCCTCCACGTCCAGTTGCCGACTCCCATCCTGGGAATCCGTTGCAGGTCCAGCCGGCCGCAACTCCGCCCTTAATTCCGCAAACTCCTTTCGGAGCGCGGCGAGCTCCGTTTGCAGGCGTGTGTTGTCGGCCTGCAACTTAGCCGTCTCGTCAGAGATGGAGCGCTTACTGAGCACCTCCACTGCCTCCACTATGAATTTTGTGGCCTCATTAAGGGACTTTTGGAAGGGCCCACTCAAGTGGCTAGACTTGCGGGACACCGTTTTGATGATGTCCACGCAATCCAGCACCTGCTTGTTCAGGGACGTCGCAAGTTGGTCATCGACCTCCCCTGCCAAAAGACCAGCCATACGCGACGGGAGCGTCACTCTCCCTTTCCGCGTCTTTTCCATCGCTACCGACACCTCCTCGCTTGCGTCCAGGAAGAACTCCTCTCTTCTGGCCGCCTTTGCCCTCGCCGTGGCCACGAACTTCCCAGAACTGGTCGGGCGGCCGCTGCCTCTTCCTTTCGCAGATTTCGTCACTTTGGGTGACGACACGTCTCCTGTGACCGTTACGTCTGAATCCGAATCGGAGCAAAGGCTCGGGCTCGCTGAGCCAGGCCTCTTTCGCCAAAATCTGGCGGGATCCAAAGCGGGTCCAGTCGACACCATCACCATGCTCCTGTCAGATTCGGAATCCGACAGGCGCGTTACCACCACTCTCAAGTCCTTCTTCATGCAGGGGTCGTTTGCTTCCACGCACACCTTCGGGGTGCACGCTTCCGCCTCATTGTCCTTATTCAGGCCAGGGTCAGCGGTGTCACCACATGCCTTCGGGGCACATGCTTCCACCTCCATCACAACGTTGTCCATATCGCTTGCTAAATCAGTGTCCAGTGTTAGGGTTTTGCCAGCGTTGCGTTCACGGAGCCGGGCGGATTGCCTGGCTACGAAGCAGTTGCTGCCCCCCCCAGAGTACGAGGGGCAGCCCTCCACCTCGTTAGAAGTAGAGGGGTGGGATTCCCCCTTTCGGGGACCCACCTGGGGACCAAGATTACAACTGCTAAGTTCCATTATCTTAACTCCAATGCTCCACATCGTCGTCTCTTTTTTTCACTAGGGGTGAGCTCCCCTGCAAGTTTAGAGGGAGCGCCCTGAAAAGGGCGTGCTCGCCTCCTCTACCAACGCGCCCTGAAAAGGGCGTGTCCGCCTATCGGCCCCGCTCAGATCGCGAAACATGACCACGACCATGTTGCGGGGTTACGATTTAGCCTATGAAGGCTATCCTACATCCAGTGATGGCTCCACCAGCCCATCCCGTCCTACCTACCCATCCTACCCCACCGACAGAGTGCCGGCGCCTGGTGGTTTCTGTTACGTCTATTTCTGATGGAAATAGACCAATAACGGGCAGCAACCGCGAGAAGGAACGACCCCACCAGACTTGCCTTGAGGATCTACACGACCTGCGCTCTCCCTCAAAGCCATTCGCCTCATTACTCGCTCCCAGAGCCGAGTAATGAAGGCCTAGATTTATCCAATACAAGCGACTGAAGCCGCAAGCTAGGCATAGCAACTACTAATGGATAAACCCAGACCCGCCCGGGGTCGCCCAACCTAACCTTTTTTTTTTTTTTTTTTTTTTTTTTTTTTTTTTTTTTTTTTTTTTTTACCAGGGGAAATCCTTTATGGATTCCTTCCCGCCGGGGGGCGGAAAGGATATGTCGGACTCAGCTAAAGGCGCCATACCGACTAAAACCACCTGGGTGTTCCTACTCCTTCGCGTCGGCGGGGTCACGGGAAAGCTATAGCTCGAACCGCGGCCCCGTCAGCGTTTGCTCTGCCCCGTCGGGCCCGTCTCGATGGGGAGGGGCTAACGAGCCCCGCTCCCACTCCGCTTAGGGCGCCTCAGAACACTGAAGGCGCCTTCCAGCTCAGGACCTTACAATGCGGGTGATAGATCCCCCGATCCATCATCCGCTGGTCCTTCATGGCGGCATTCGCGCTGCATACGCCAAGCGACGCCGGCCATGTCGTCTGCGGCGAATCGGGAGGGAGTTTGGATCTTGCTCCCGCTCCCGTTCCGCCGCCTCCTTCTGCGAGATTACTCTAACGCAGAAGGTTGCAACCGCACTCCAGGCCTCTTCGTTATCGGTCATGGCGTTAACCAGGGTCGACAACGACAGGTCCCGACCAACAATGGCAGATACGGCAGCGCGAGGCTCCGCCCAAGCTGGGCACTCTTCGCGCGTATGCTGTGCCGTATCCGCGACACCCACTCCACAGTGGTGGCACGCCGTTGACGGCTCTCGACCTACCACTTCGCACAGATACTTGCCGAAGCACCCGTGTCCGGTCAGCATCTGCGCCAGGTGATAGGTGAGCGCACCGTGTTTGCGTTCGACCCATTTCCTTAGAATAGGTCGAACTGCCTCCACTAGTTCCCGGCTAGCCCCCGGGATTTCCAGTCGCACCGTCCACTTCCGGAAGAGATCGTCGCGTGCCTCATCTTCCCACTGCGTGATCTCTCGCAGGTGCGGACGGTCGCCCGCCTCTTGTGCCTCCACGCTACGCCAGTACCTGTCCGCAAGAACTTGCGCCTCCAATTCCCACGGTGGGGCACCGGCCAGCAAACAAGCACCGGTGTGCGATACAGTGCAGTACGCTCGAGCTGCCCTGAGTGCCATCGCGCGCTGCGGGCGCCGCAGCAGTGGCACGTTTCGGGTGCTAAGAGCATCCGCCCATATTGGTGCACCATAAAGCGCCATTGAGCGCACTACGCCGTTATATAAGCGCCGGCACGCACCTCCCGGACCCCCTATATTCGGGAGAATCCTCCCAAGCGCTCCAGCTACGGTCAGCAGCCTAGGGGCTAAACGCCGGAAGTGCTCATCGAACTTCCACCTGCCGTCGAGGACAAATCCAAGATACTTCATCGTCGACCCAACGGCGATGGAAGTTCCCCCCACTATTATCGCCGATCCAGGCGGTGGCGCATTCCTGGGGCCATGGAAAACTAGAGCCTCAGATTTGCTCAGGGCCACCTCCAAGCCCAAAGCCCGGATCCTCTGGATCATCTGGGCAACGCTCGCCGTGGCAAGGTGGGCCGCCTCCCGATGACTCCCTCCACGGGCTGTCACGAGCGTGTCGTCCGCGTAACACGTCACGCTTACTCCGGGTAACGTGGCTCCGCGCAACACCCAGTCGTAGCCGATGTTCCACAGGAGCGGTCCAAGGACCGAACCCTGTGGGACACCGCACGACATCGCTCTCCTCCCCCAGCCATCCCTGGTTGGGAATTCGACCGCCCTACCGTCAAAGTAGTCAGCCACGACTGCCCTCAAATATCGTGGCACACCGTGGTACTGGAGCGCTGCCTTCACCGTTTCCCATGGGAGAGTGTTGAAAGCGTTGGAGATGTCCAGCGACACTGCCCACAACACTCCGCCTTTGGCAACCTCTTCTTCGGCGAGATCCCTAACCCGCGCGATTGCGCTTAGCGTAGATCGGCCCCGGCGGAAGCCAAACTGCGCATCGTGCAGCTCCGACTCCATGCTTTCGACTAAGCGAGAAGCTAGCACACGCTCAAAGAGCTTGCTCACCTCGTCGAGCAGCACAATGGGACGATAGGCCGACGGCGATTCAGCTGGGCGCCCATCCTTCCGAAGAAGTACTAGCTTCCCCGTCTTCCACGCCTGCGGAAACCGACCCTGCTCCAGGCACGCAGTGAAGAGGGCCCTCACCCACTCCTCCATCTCTCCCAATACCAGTACTAAAACTCGTCCCGGCACGCCATCCGGACCCGGGGCGGTATTCTTCGACCGAAGTTTCAGAACAGCCACCCCAAATTCTACCTCAGTCACTGGAGGGACTGTGTCCAGCTCGTTTCCCGGCTGTGTATCGCCCATGGGTGGCGGCACCCACTCATCTCGTTGGGGAAACAGAGTGCCCACCACTTGGTCCAGAAGCTGCGGTTGCAGTGTGTTCGTTAGTGGAGGGGCCCACGGTCGAAGTTTTTGCCGTACAACTCCGCCCAACCTAACCTTTTTTTTTTTTTTTTTTTGACGCTGGGAAAAATGCTTTATGCATACCCCCCCGTCGGGGGACGGAAGGGTTATGTGGGACTCCCGGCGGTGCTCCCCACCGGTATACCCACTAAACGACCCAGCGGCACTCCCGCATCGCCTATATGGAGGGGAACTGGGAATCCGGCACAGCCTTTCCATCCAGCCCCCCGCCGACGACCGCCCGCCTTTACGGCGAGCCCTTCACCCCCCTCCCCACCCTGGGAGAGGGGCCCGAGAATAACCGCGAGTGCTCGCGGTCATTCCCACCCGGCGGAAGTGGAGGATACGTGCAACGCGGGAGAAGACGCCCCCGCGCCTGTCTCCCGCTATCCTCCACCAGGAGGGGGAAGACGATTGTCGTGCAATCGCCTTCTCCGACCCGTTCGTCGCCTGCGGAGTGGCGCTGCGAGAGGGTCTTCCTCCCGCGCCCGCTCCGCCGCCTCCTTTTGCGAAATTACTTCCTCGCAAAAGGAGGCCACCGCAGCCCAGGACTCCTCGCTTCCCAGCATGGCTAAAACCACGCTGGGCAGCGAGAGGTCCTGCCCGACCACCGCCATCAATTGGCGGCGCGGCCCAGACCACGACGCACACACCTCCAGGGTGTGCTGCGCCGTGTCCACCGCCGCGCCACAATCGTGGCAGGCCGGGGTCTCCTCTCTTCCGATCCGGTGCAGGCACGATCCGAAGACGCCATGCCCGGATAGCACCTGCACCAGACGGAAAGAAAGAAAACCGTGGGACCGCCCGAGCCAGTCCTTCAGGACTGGCCCGAGCGCGTCCAACGTTCTGCGGCCAAAGGCTGCGGTGGCGAGGGCCTCCGTCCAATGTTGGACGGTTGCGTCCCTCGCCTCTCTGCGGACGGCCTCCCGCTCTTCTGGGGCAGGGCACTCCCCGAGCGCCCTGCGCCCCGCCGTCCACTCGTACACTCTGGCGAGCACCCCCGCCTCGAGTTCCCAAGGCGGGGTGCCGGCCAGAGCGCACGCTGCCGCAAAGCCCACCGAGCGGTAGGCTCTCGCCACCCGCAGTGCAATGGCCCTTTGGGGCCTGCGGATGGCGGTCGCATTCTCCCTCCTGTGGAGGGAGTCCGCCCAGATGGGGGCCCCGTAAAGGGCCATGCTCTTCAAGATGCCGGCATACAAATGCCGGCATCTCGCCTTCGGCCCTCCCAGGTTTGGGAGGAGCCACGAGAGGGCGTTCGCCGCCTTCAGCAGGCGCGCTGACAACCCGCTGAAGTGCGGGCCGAAGCGCCACCTGCTGTCCAGGGTGAGGCCCAGATATTTCATCTGGGTCCTCACCCCGATCCTGACGCCCTCCACGACGATGTGGGCGTCAGGAGGGATGCGCTGCCGAGGCCCGTGGAAGAACACGGCCTCGGTCTTGTGCAGCGCAACCCCCAACCCGAGGCGGCGGATCCTTCCCGCGACCAAGGATCCGCCAGCCGAGGCCAAACTGGCCGCCTCCTTAAAATCCCTCCCCCGGGCAGTGAGGAGAGTGTCATCCGCGTAGCAGATGACACTCGTGCCCGGGAGGAGGGATCCCCGCAGGAGCCAGTCGAAGCCGATGTTCCACAGGAGTGGTCCTAGGACCGACCCCTGTGGAACACCAGACTCCGCGCCGTACCTCCGGACTTGGCCAGCCTTGTCTACGAGGAGGACCGCTCGGTCCTCCAAGTAGCTGGCCAAGAGGGCCCGCAAGTATGAAGGCACTCCGTGGTACCGGAGTGCCTCCAAGATCGTGGAGTGGGGGACGGAATTGAACGCGTTGGCTATGTCAAATGACACAGCCAACACTCCGTCCCCAGACTCCACGGCCTCCCTCACCTGGCCCTTCAGCCGGGCCAGCGCGTCCACTGTCGAACGCCCAACTCGGAAACCGAATTGGGCGTCCGACAGGTTCGGCCCAACCCCCTGCAGGAGGCCATTCAGCCGACTGGCGACGATCCCCTCGAACAGTTTACCGACCTCATCGAGCAGAACGATGGGTCGGTATGCCGAGGGGGAGTCTGCCGGTCGTCCCTCCTTACGGAGGAGGCACAGTTGCCCCTCCTTCCAGGTTTTCGGGAACCTCCCAGCCGTGAAACCCGCGCTGAAGAGGTCCCGAAACCTGTCCGCCATTTGGGTGGCCGCAATGGCCACCACCCTTGCGGGGACGCCGTCCGGCCCGGGGGCGGTTTTCTTGGCGCGGAGGCGAAGCGTCGCCGCGCCAAACTCCGCCCCCGTGACCGGAGGGACCTCCTCCGCCGGCGGAGCCGCCTCCCGCGGGGGGTCCATCACTGGAGGGGTGAAGTTGGTCCCTGTTGGAAACAAGGACCGAACCACCCCATCCAGCAACGCCGGCTCGAGGGTCTCTGCTAGCGGGGGACCGAAGGGGCGCAGTTTATTCCGCGCCGCCTTATACGGTCTCCCGTACGGGTCTCTGTCGAGACCCTCTAGCATTTCGGCCCTCGCCGCGTCGTCGGCGGCGAACATAGCCGCCTTGAGGACCTTCTTTGCCTCTACGTACGAGGCGTAGAGAAGGTCCTCGTTCGACGCGTCCCGCACGTTCCGCCGTCGACTCCGCGTGTAGGCCCTCCTGGCCACCACGCAGGCGGCCCGGAGCCCCGCCAGCTCCTCCGACCACCAATAGACGGCGCGTCGGGGAGGTCGCCCAACCTAACCTTTTTTTTTTTTTTTTTTTTTTGCGCTGGGAAAAATGCATTACGCATGCCCCCCCATTGGGGGATGGGAGGGGTATGTGGGACTCCCCGATCTATATAGGACCGGTATACCCACTAAACGACCCAGCGGCACTCCGGCATCGTCTGCGTGGAGGAGGATTGGGAAACCGGCAAAAGCCTTTACTTCCAATCCCCCGCCGACGACCGCCCGCCTGTACGGCGGGGCTCGCATGCTCCTCCCAGCAGGGAGGGGCCCAGGAACGACCGCGAGTGCTCGGCCGTTCCCGCCTGACAGAGGTGGAGGATATGTGCAATGCTGGAGAGAAGGCGCCCCCGCGCCTGTCTCCCGCTATCCTCCGCCGGGTGGGGGAAGGTGATTGTCATGCAATCGCCTTCTTCTCCCACTTCTTCGCCTGCGGAGCGGTGCCGCGAGGGGATCATCCTCCCGCGTGCGCTCCGCCGCCTCCTTTTGAGACATCACGTCCTCACAAAAGGAGGCGACCGCTGTCCAGGCCCCTTCGCTTCCCAGCATGGAGTTGACCACACTGGGCAGCGAGAGGTCCGGCCCGACTATCGCCGCTAAGCCGCGACGCGGCTCGGACCACGCCGGGCACACTTCGAGGGTGTGCTGCGCAGTATCCTCCGTCGCACCACAATCATGGCACGACGGGTTTTCCTCCCTTCCTATCCGGTGCAGGCATGATCCGAAGCAACCATGCCCGGACAACACCTGCACAAGACGGAAGGAGAGAAATCCGTGGGATCGCCCGAGCCAGTCTTGCAATACTGGCCCGAGCGCGTCCAACGTTCGGCGGCCAAACGCGGCAGAGGCGAGGTCCTCCTTCCAATGGTGGACGATTGCGACCTTCGCCTCTCGCCGGACGGCCTCCCGCTCTTCCGGGGTGGGGTGCTCCCCGAGCGCCCTACGCCTTGCCGTCCACTCGTACACTCTGGCGAGTACCCACGCCTCCAGCTCCCAGGGTGGGGTGCCAGCCAGAGCGCATGCCGCCGCAAAACCCACCGAGCGGTAGGCTCTCGTCACCCGCTGCGCGATGGCCCTTTGGGGCCTGCGGATAGCGGTCGCGTTCTCCCTCTTGTGGAGGCAGTCCGCCCAGATGGGTGCCCCGTAAAGGGCCATACTCTTAAGTATGCCGGCATACAGCTGCCGGCATCGCGCTTTGGGCCCCCCCAGATTCGGGAGAAGCCACGCGAGCGCTGCCGCGGTCTTCAAAAGGCGCGTCGACAGCCCGCTGAAGTGCGGGCCGAAGCGCCACCTGCTGTCCAGGATGAGACCCAGATACTTCATCTGGGTCCTCACTCCGACCCTGACGCCCGCCACAACTATGTGGGCATCAGGAGGGATGCGATGCCGAGGCCCGTGGAAGAACACAGCCTCGGTCTTGTGCAGCGCAACCTTTAGTCCCAAACGGCGGATCCTCCCCGCGACCAAGGATCCGCCAGCCGATGCCAAACTGGCCGCCTCTCTGAAATCCCTCCCTCGGGCAGTGAGGAGAGTGTCATCCGCGTAGCAAATGACACTCGTGCCACGGAGGAGAGCTCCTCGCAAGAGCCAGTCGAACCCGATGTTCCACAGGAGTGGCCCTAGAACGGACCCCTGTGGAACACCGGACTCCGCGCCGTACCGCCGAAGCTGGCCCTCTTTGTCTACAAGGAGGACCGCCCGTTCCTCCAAGTAGTTGGCCAGGAGGCTCCGCAGGTACTGAGGCACTCCATGGTAGCGGAGCGCCTCTAGAATTGTCGGGTGGGGGATAGAGTTGAAGGCGTTAGCTATGTCAAATGACACAGCCAAAACTCCGTCCCCTGCCCCCACGGCCTCCTGCACTTGGCCCTTGAGCCGCGACAGCGCGTCAACCGTCGAACGCCTCCTTCGGAAACCAAATTGGGCGTCCGACAGGTCCGGCCCTACCCCCCTCAGGTGGCCCTTCAGCCGAGCAGCGACGACCCCCTCGAATAACTTTCCAGCCTCATCGAGCAGAACGATGGGCCGGTATGCCGAGGGGGAGTCCGCCGGGCGTCCCTCCTTACGGAGAAGGCACAACTGCCCCTCCTTCCAGGGTTTCGGGAACCTTCCAGCCACAAAACACGCGCCGAAGAGGTCCCGAAACCTATCCACCATTTGGGTTGCAGCTATGGCCACCACCCGTGCGGGGACGCCGTCCGGCCCGGGGGCCGTCTTCTTGCCGCGGAGACGGAACGCCGCCACGGCGAATTCTACCTCCGTGATCGGAGGGATCTCTACCTCCGGCGGAACCGCCCCCCGCGGGGGGTCCATTAATGGTGGGGTGAAGTTGGTCCCGGGTGGAAATAGGGACCGAACCACCCCATCCAGCAATGCCGGCTCGAGAGACTCCGTCAGCGGGGGACCATAGGGGCGCAGTTTGTTCCGCGCTGCCTTGTATGGTCTTCCGTACGGGTCCTTGTCGAGACCCTCCAGCATCTCAGCTCGCGCCGCGTCTTTGGCAGCGTTCATTGCCGAATTGAGGACCCTCTTTGCCTCTACATAAGAGGCGTAGAGAAGGTCCTCGTTTTCGGGGTCTCGCCGGCTGCGCCGTCGACTCCGCGTGTATTGCCGCCTTGCCACCACACAGGCGGCCCGGAGCTCCACCAGTTCCTCCGACCACCAATAGACGGCACGACGGGGACGCGGGCGGCGAGACCGAGGCATGCTGGAGTTGCACACCTCGGCCAGGGACTTTCGTAGTTGGGCCGCTGCGCCGTCCACGTCCTGGACATTGATAGGAGGCGTGAGCCAGTCCTGGATGAACGCCGCCTCCCTGGCCGCTCCCCGGTCCAGGTGAGTGAGAGCCCACCGTGGAAAATGAGATCGGCCCGAGCGGACCGCCACCCGGAGGCTCTGGGTGGAGATGTCGAACCGCACATATCGGTGGTCCGACAAGGTCTCCACCATTTCCACCCGCCAGTCAACAACGCGGGCAGCAAGTGCGGGGGTGGCAAACGAGACATCGACCACCGACCCTCCCCGTTGCCGCACACACGTGTGGACTGCCCCTCTGTTTAGGAGGGACACGCCGGATGAGGCCGCCCAAAACTCGACGGCCCGTCCTCGAACGTCACTTGTAGCAGCGCAGAGGCTGCTCCTCAAGCGCCCGGACCACACTCGAGCTAAACCCGACGGCAAGCCGTCCCTTGGCAAGGACGGCCTTGGCCGCGGCGACCGGGCACTCAAGGCGAATGGTGCCCATGCCACCGCGACCGGGCCTGATGTCCCGACACGTTACCGCTGCGATATCACAGCCCCCTATTGCTGCGACCGCTGCCACCACCTCCTCCTTGGTGACCGAATCATCCAGATTGGACACCTCCAAGGTGGCACACTTGACGGGCCTGACCACTTTGGCCGCGTCCGCAATGGCCTCTCGCAATTTATTTGCGAAGAGGTCCGCGTTGGCGCCACCCTGGGCCCCCGGGAACTCGAAGATTCGAGCTCCGGTTTGGGTCTGGCGGCACGCGACTGCCCCGATTCCCAATGTTGTGGGATCGACGTTGGTACGAGCCCGCTTGAGAACAAACTCGTACGTCTCACCCCGCTCCGCAGCCTCCGCGGTGAGCGTCACCACGACGGCCGCTGTCTTGGGAGAGACCAGTGGCTTCCTTTTACCGGCTGGGGCCTTTTTGGCTGCAGAGGCAGCGGCAGCGGGCCTTGGGGTCGATTTTTCCGCCTTTCCCTTCCGTTTTTCCTTGCTGGTCGCCTGGGATGGGCAGGTAGGGGCTGTGTTGGTTGGGGAGGCAGGGTTGGCGACCGTTCTCGCTTTCTTTTTGGCCTTGCCCTTCCCCTTCTTGACCACTTCCGCCCACGGCTGGTTGGACTGAGTGGTAGAAGGGAGCATTGCGTCCTCCCTCTGGGAGGATGGCCCCGGCTCGCACGGCCTCTTGTCCGCCGCGAGAGGCGGTCGGAGGCGTTTCTCCGGCAAGAGCCTGTCCTCTATGCCGGCAAGGCAGGCTCTCGTGAAAGCCCTTTCCTCCATCACTACCTTGCGGATAACATCCTCAAGGTTGGAGGAGGAGAGACCTTCGGGTGCAGGTCTCGGCTCGGCTTGAGCTGGCCGAGCCGTGAGCTCAGCCAGCTTCTTATGCAGCTGGCTGACCTCCGACTGCAGACGATCTACCTTCGCCTGCAGTTGCCGCGTCTCGTCGGTCGCTGTGCGCTGCACCAGCTCCCGGACAATGCCGCTCATGCTGGCGGCCCTGCATTTAAGGGACTTTTGGAAAGTCCCTTTAAGACTGGAGGACTTAGAGGCGACCTCCTTTATCCCCTCTTCGTCCTCTCGCGCCATCCGCTCCAGCTCGGCCAGCGAGTAGTCCGCGTACAAGACGCTGGATGCGCCGTACCCAGTCTTGGCCCGGGCGGTGCGCGCCTTCTGCTCTTTAGCGGCGACCCTCTCCTCTAGATCTTTCTGGAGTTGCTCCCGCCGAGCCAAATCCAACTGCCGTTGGGCAACCGCCAGACCCACGTCGTGGGTGTCCACCACTGTCGAAGATGAAGTCGGCTTTTTGGCCTTCAACTTCTTCGACTTGGTGCTCCCCGCCGAGTCCGAGGAGCCTTCACACCTATCCTTTAAAAAGGCCCGCTTGCGCTTTTGAAGGCGATCTTCGACCTCCATCGCCGAACTCGCGTCCGACTCAAGCGCATTGTAGTCGGAGTCCGACCTACAGTACAAGCTAGCCGCAGATGGTGCGCGGCTAGCTTCTGATGCCGAAATGGCATCGTCAGCAAGGCCCTGAGAAGGGCCTTTTGGTGGGCCCTTAGAAGGGCCTTTTGGACCGCTCTGAGAAGGGCGTTTTTTAAATTTGCCCTTCGCATCACGCAATGGACGCATCGCCACGTCAGACGTAAGCGTCCTACCGTCGTCGCTATGCGCAGATGCGTATAGTACCTCCTCCTCACTCCCTATCGTCGTCTTACTTAACCTAGAGTTTTCATAAAAATTTTCCATAACAAATCCCACGAGTACGTGGGAAGGGTGGGTCGCCCCGGACAGTGCCCACTGTAACCGGGGAAGTCTGGCGTAACCCGCTCAGGGGAGCGACACTTCCCTGGCGGGGAACGCAGTAAGGACTGAAACTCCGTTCAGCCTTCCAGACCTCACGCTGCGCCGCCGCTTATCTTCGGGTGATTTTTTATAGAGGTTGTCTTCCTCGTAGCCCGGGCGACCAAGCCAAGGCCTATCGGTCCCGCTCAGATCGTGAAACATGACCACGACCATGTTGCGGGGTTACGATTTTGGGGCGGTGGCAGGGAAGTAGACTCCCACTGCCTGCCCGGTGGCAGGGTGAGTGCACGCCAGACCCGGCTCCCGACTCCTCCTAGCCTAAAAAGGCTCTCCTCTCTTGTAGGCACCTGGCCTACAAAGGGACGGCTCCACCAGCCCATCCCGTCCTACCTACCCCAATCCTAACCCACCGACAGAGTGCCGGCGCCTGGTGGTTTCTGTTACGTCTATTTCTGATGGAAATAGACCAATAACGGGCAGCAACCGCGAGAAGGAACGACCCCACCAGACTTGCCTTGAGGATCTACACGACCTGCGCTCTCCCTCAAAGCCATTCGCCTCATTACTCGCTCCCAGAGCCGAGTAATGAAGGCCTAGATTTATCCAATACAAGCGACCGAAGCCGCAAGCTAGGCATAGCAACTACTAATGGATAAACCCAGACCCGCCCTCGCCCAACCTAACCTAACCTAACCTAACCTAAACTTTTTTTTTTTTTTTTTTAACCTGGGAAAATCCTTTATGGATACCACCGTTCTGGGGGGAAACGGTGGTTATGTGGGACTCACCGCCGTAAGGCGGCATACGCACTAAAAAAAAAAAAAAAAAACAAAAAAAAAACAGGGTGTTCCTCCTACACCAACTTAAAACGAGGGGCATGGGACCGCTCGCGCATTACTCCACAGCCCTCGTCGGTGTTGCTGCCCGCCTTGCAGCAGACTCACCTCCTGGGATCTTTACCAGACCTCCCCACCTCGTGTGTGATGCCCCGGAACACATGGGGGCATCTCCACCTCTCGATGACCTATTATTAGGGGATGCCAGGTGCCCCCGCACCCAACACCCCAGGCCCTCGGAGCGGAGACGGGGTGCGGGCTCGATTAGCCCGCCTCCGTGTCCGCGCCCTCCGGAGCGGCTGAGCGAGAGAATCTCTCTCCCTCTCCCGCTCCTCTTTCTCCCTCTTTTTGATGACTACCTCACAGAAGGAGGCCACCGCCTCCCATGACCTCTGCTCATCGACCATTTTTAGAATCCCTACGACCGCGACCAAAGTCTGCCGCGGTTCTGCTCCTCCCGGGCATGCCTCCAGCGCATGCTGCGCCGTGTTCTCCACATGTCCACATTGATGGCAAGCTGGGGAGTCCTCCCTTCGGGCAACGCAATGTAGATACCTCCCGAAACAACCATGTCCCGAGAGGACCTGCGTCAGTCTAAAGGAAAGACTCCCATGCTTCCTGCGGACCCACTCCTCCAGTACTGGGCTGATTGCCTCCAGGAGCCTTCGGGCGCTCTGCCCCCTCTGCGTCTGCCCCGCGAGGAGCCGCTCCCTCCACATGGCGATGGCGGAAACCCTGGCCTGATTGCGCCAGTGCGCTACCTCCTGCGGCGCCGGTCGCTCGTCCCGCTCCCGCGCCTGCGCTCTGCGCCAGTAGACCGAAGCCAAAACTTCGGCCTCAAGGTCCCACGGGAGCGAGCCTGCGAGCACGCATGCCACTTCGTAGGAGAGTGTGCGATACCCCCTGCACACCCTCACCGCCATCACCCGTTGAGCTCCGATCAGCACGGCAGTGGTCTGCCGATCGAGCTTTCCCGCCCATATCGGGGCGCCATACAAGGCCATAGAGCTTACCACCGCTGTATAGAGGCGGCGGCAGCTCACTTCGCAGCCCCCGATATTCAGGAGCAGGCGACTAAGTACGCCGGCTGTCCCCAAGATTTTGGGGGACAGCCGCCGCACGTGCTCCTTGAAGTTCCATCTGCCGTCGAGGACAACACCAAGATACTTCAGTGTCGTCCCGACGGGGATGGAAATTCCACCCACCACTATGGTGGAGTCTGCAGGTGGTTTCCGCCGGGGACCATGAAAACATATGGCCTCGGATTTGTGGAGCGCCACCTGCAGACCCAGCATCCGGATCCTTGCAACAACCGTAGCGACTCCGGCTGTGGCCAGGATCGCAGCCTCTCTATAGTCGCTTCCCCGGGCGGCAACCAGCGTATCATCGGCGTAGCATACTACGCTAACGCCACGCAGGCTTGCCCCCCGGAGGACCCAATCGTATCCGACGTTCCACAGGAGAGGGCCAAGAACCGACCCCTGCGGAACACCGCGCGTCATGGGACTACTTCCCTCCCCGCGAGTCGTCGGGAAGACTACCTCTCGATCTGAGAGATAGTCCCCGACGAGTCTTCGTAAGTACTGGGGCACCTTGTGGTACCCCAGACCGGCGTGTATCGTGCTCCAGGGCAGCGTGTTGAATGCATTGGAGATGTCCAACGATATGGCCACCAACACGCCGCCACTGGAGCACGGGGAACAGACAGCTACGACTGGACGATCGCCGCCTCTTTTGCTAATCCGACATCGAAACGGCTGACGGCCCAGCGTGGAAAGTCCGCTCGAGCCACGCGCCGAGACCCTCTCGCGTTGTGGGAGGTGGGTATCTCGAACCTGATATATTTATGGTCCGAGAGAGTCTCCACCTCCGACATTACCCTCCATGCCCGGACACGTGCGGCGGCAGACGGGGTGGCGAATGATATGTCGACCACGGAACTCCCGTTGTGTCGCACGCACGTGTGGACCGACCCTCTATTGAGCAGGGTCAGTCCCGTGGCAACTGCCCACTCCCTGACAATCTCCCCACGAGAGTCAGTTGAGGGGTTGCCCCAATCTCGGGCCTTCGCGTTCAGATCCCCTAGAAGGAGGATCTGACACGGCGCCTGCCTTCCTACGGCTGCAACCAGTAGGTCCACAAAGACCTCCAGCTCCGCAGCGGTTTTGTTGGGGGAGAAGTATGTGCCCACCACAGCGTACTCTCCCCACCGGGCCACCACGTATCCTGAACCTCTCTCTTTGACTGAGAGAGGTGAACCACCCGATCGGCTTACAATGGCAACGGAGCCGTCCAGGTCCCCAGCCCAATAAGGATGGGAAGAGGGAACGTAATACGGCTCCGCTGCTACCGCCACGTCTATTTGCCACTGCGCCAGGGCCTGCATGAGCAGGTCTTGGGCCTGGGCGCAGTGGTTGAGGTTCGTCTGGAGGAAGTTGTGATGTCGGACCTGATCCATCAATCAGACATCACAACCTCCTCGCTCGCTACTGGGCGAGCAACTTCCATCGCGACGCTCACAGCCGCAGGGTTGGCCTGGGTCTTGACGACCTTGCTCTTCGTCTTTGGGGGAATGCAGCTCCGCCCCCCCATCACGTGCCCAGAAGGCTTTCCTGCCTCTGCGCATATCGCACAGCGTGGAGTGGACTTCACACAGCTGGCCGCTTTATGTCCTGCGCTTCCACACCGGAAGCACAGGTCTCCCCTGTCGGCCGATTCTGTACACTGGGGGCGCGTGTGCCCCAGCCCCATGCACCTGAAACAGCGCATGGGACGCGCCTCCAAGGCAACCACTCGCACCGAACTCCATCCGACCAACAGCCTACCCGTTCCCGACAACACTTTGGCTGCCGTGATCGGACAGGTCACAATAGTAGAGCCGGTGCCGCCCAAGCCGCGGCGAATTTCCCCCACCTTTATTGCAGTCAGCTGACAGCCACCTGCTTTGGCAACCGCCGCCGCCACTTTCTCCTTCGTGGCTGCATCGTCCAGACCCGTGATGCTCAAATTGGCAGATTTCACGGGCCTGGCAATGTTGGCCACATCGGACAGGACTCCAGGAGCTTCTCCGCGAGTTTGTCCGCCTTCTCAGAGTTTTGGGAGCCAGATATTTCCAGAAGCCTGGCTCCCGTCGCCGTCTGGCGAAAGCGGAGCCGGTCAATCTCCAGCTCCTGCAAATCGACCTTATCCTGCGCCAGTTGGAGGACGGCACCGTATGTGACCCCCTTCTCTGCGGCTTCAGGTTGTAATGACAGCACCACAGCCGCAGTCTTAGGGGCCCTCAGCGCTGCCTTCGGCTTGGCAGAAGCCTTCGACTTTGGCACAGTGGCGGTGGGACGAGCCGAGGGGTCAGCTACAGGGGCAGAGGATTTGCCCTTCCGCTTTCCCTTCCTTTTCCCCTTCCTAGTCACTGTTACCCAGTTTTCCACCAGGGGAACGGCAGGTTGGGCAGCCTCAGTGCCACTTTTGGTCTCTTTTGGATTGGAGGGGCCAGCAACTGGTGCCACTACGGGAGTGGCAGCCATTTTTGGGCGTTGAGCAGCCTGCTTATCCGCCTTGGCAGCGGACTTACGAGGCGGCTCAGGCGTCAACTTGGGCTTGACGGTAGCCGCTGCCACTTTCTTGGCGTCTACTCTTAGTGGCGGACGAACTATCGGGGCTGGCAGAAGCCGGTCCTCGATCCCAGCGAGTCGGGCGTTGAGCATTTGCCCAAGCGTGCTGGTCAAGGACCGCTTCAACTCCTCGACTAGCTCCTCCGCCCCAATCCCAGCTAAGGGTGGTGCCCGCGTCCCAGAAGTCGCGACAGCGGCGGCGGTGTTGGCCGCAGCTACTTCCGACTTGGCTTCGTGGAAGCCGCGACGCAGCGCCTTCACCTCCGCTTTTCGCGACTCGACTTCGAGTCGCAGCCGGCTGTTTTCTGCCCTTAACCGCCGCGTCTCCTCTGCCTCGCTTCTGCTGGCTAGAGCGTCAACGACCTCTCTAAGGGCCGATGCGGACCTTCTCAGGCGAGCCACAAACTCACCCTTTAGGTTGCCCGACTTCTTCGCCACCTCTAAAATGCTGTCGAGCCCTTCGCTCGCGTGTGCTCTCAGTTGTTGGGCGTTCAGCATGCTGATATCATCAGCCCTCGCGATGACATCGAACTCGTTGCCCGTGTCTGTCGCGAGGTCTGAACCAGCACTCGCCCCCGTCTTCTTTCTTTCGTACTGCCTGCGACGCAGTACGTCCTCTAGTTCGGCGTCTGACGGCACCGGAGCAGGCTTGAGGAACTCCGCTCGCGAAGATCTCGCTTTGGCGGTGTTTCCCCTTCCTCTCCTTGCCGAGTTGACCTTAGCAGCCGCCGTCCCCTCGGTCTCCGTGCCTGAGTCGAAACCTTGAGCCATGAGGGACAACGGCCGCTTGCGACCACTCGTTTTCCCAGTCGCGGTACCACTTGACCGCACGTCTAGCTCAGACGCTTCGTCTGACACATCTGAATTGCGCTGCGAAGGGCCTTTTGGACCGCCCTGAGAAGGGCGTTTTTTAAATTTGCCCTTCGCGTCACGTAATGGACGCATCGTCACATCAGACGTAAGCGTCCTACCGTCGTCGTCACTATGCGCAGATACGCATACTACTGCTCGGGAGACTTGAGCTTCCATCAGAGGGCTATTGCCAGTAGTGTTAGCGTTCGCCTTCAGGGCGCACGCCTGCACTTCCATATCGTCTTTGTCTAAATCGTATGCAATATCGGAATCCGAGTCGAAAGAATAGCCAGTGTCGCGTTCACGAAGGCCGGTGGAGTGCCGACCTACGAAGCATGAGTTGCCCCCCCCAGAGTACGAGGGGCAGCCCTCCACTCCTGATGAAGTGGAGGGGTGGGATTCCCCCTTTCGGGGACCCACCTGGGGACCATTTTCACTAATGCTTTGGTTCATTTTGTTTTCTACTTCAATGCTCCACATCGTCGTCTCTTTTTTTCACTAGGGGTGAGCTCCCCTGCAAGTTTGGTGGGAGCGCCCTGAAAAGGGCGTGTCCGCCTATCGGCCCCGCTCAGATCGCGAAACATGACCACGACCATGTTGCGGGGTTTGGCCCTCCACTGATCCCGATGGATCCCTCACGTGGGTGGCTTAAACAGGCCGCCCCACCTTCTCGGCGGAGAAGGAAACTCCTTTCCTCCGCCAGACTTCATCCGCTGTGCTTTATGCTAATTTCATAGACACGCGGAGAAGCCTCCCCTTTCCCTCCCCGAGGCCCCCAATCCGCTAGTGAAGCGCCGACCCACCCAGAATCCTGCAAGGAAGCTGACCCATACAACCGACTCGCGAGAGACCGAGCAGGACGGCGCCGCACCAACAGTTCGGGAACCTCCCCATTTCCCCCCCCAGTGTTTGGTCCGCGACGGTAAACCGGTAACTCCCATTTCTGGGAGCCGTTCCCCTATCCGCCGCCCGGGGACGCGCCGCGTTGGGGTACACCTCCCCACCCACTGGGACAACCCAGCAGGTCCGCGGGAGGAAACCTTTTTTTTTTTTTTTTTTTTTTTACGTGGGGAAATCCTCATGGATACCACCCGGCGCGGGGGCGCCGGAATGGTTATGCCGGACTCTTACCGGCTAAAACCACCACGGTGAGCAATCATTGCGCCCAGGTGGGGCAAGGTGGGGTCGCGCTAGCATTCACCACCCTGTCCCAGCGGTCGGCCCAGTTGCGAGCAACCAGGCCCCGGCATGGAGGGGGCGGTCTTTCTCACAAAGACCCCCCCTCAAAACGACGAGTGAGGTCGTGCAAGCCGGCTGTGAGTCCCCCGACTCGCAGCCAGTGACCCCACTTATGAAGGGGGAGAGAGGAGGCGAGCAAACCGCCTCCTCCTTGCTCCCGTTCGTCTGCGCCGGAGCGGGTCCGAAGAGGCGTTGTCCTCCCTGGCTCGCTCCGCGGTCTCCTTCTGCGTCATCACCTCTTCGCAGAAGGAGACCATCGCCTGCCACGATCCCTCACTGCCGAGCATGGCGTTCACTACGCTCGGCAGAGAGAGATCCCCTCCGATACACTCCGAAAGTATGTGCCGCTGCGAGTTCCATGCAGCACACACTTCCAGCGTGTGGAGCGCCGTGTCCTCGGGCGCTCCGCACTCATGGTAGGCTGGAGTCACCTCCCTTCTTGCAATTTTGTGCAGGTACTTTCCGAAACATCCGTGTCCAGAAAGCACCTGCACCACTCGGAAGGTCAGCGACCCGAACCGTCGCCTAACCCACCTACGAAGGACCGGCCTCACGGCGTACACCGTCCACTGTCCCGGCACCGGTGGCGCCAGGTCCGCGGGAGGAAACCTAACCTAACCTAACCTAACCTTTTTTTTTTTTTTTTGTTGACGAGGGGGAAATCTGCAATCAGATACCCTACTGCATAGAGGGTACAGTAGGGTTATGTGAGGTTCACGGACTCGTGTACTCACTAAAACCCCCCCGGTGGCCATCCTCGACGCATGTTGGGGGGCTCCGGGATCTCTAAGGGAACGCACCGGTGCCCCCCTCGCGCTGTGCCTTTGCACGTCCAGGGGGAGGCTATTCAGCCACCCCCGAACACCACGGTGTTCACAGCAGCACGTTGCCGCCGCCCTCCCGGGGCCCGTTTAACGGACGGTCGAAGCCCTTACTCCGACCACCCACGGACCCGAAAGTTCCCCTGCCTGGCAGGGGATACCACACAAAAGCCCCTTATGGGGCAGGCGCAGCGGGGCGGCCACTGCCGCCTCGCCGTCGCCTCCTTCTCCGAGCGGGATCAGCCCTCTCGCGATCTCGCTCGGTGGCCTCTTTCCGAACCATAACGGTTTCACAGAAAGAGGCCACCGCCTTCCATGCCATCTCATCTACCAGCATAGACTCTAATACGCCTGGTAGAGAGAGGTCCTGCCCGATCCTGGCGATCAGGGTCCGCCGCTCCTCGCACCACGCCGAGCATTCCTCAAGCGTGTGCTGGGCGGAATCCCGATCCCTCCCACAATGGTGGCATTGCGGTGTCGGTTCGCGTCCGATCCTAAACCTAACCTAACCTAACCAGTAACAGCCCAACCTCGCCACACACTCAATATAGCTCCGAAAAAAAAAAAAAAAAAAAAAAAAAAAAAAAAAAAAAAAAAAATTAATTAAATTGTAAATTTTTGAGCTAGCGCAAAAATTTTTTCAACGTCGGTAACAGTAGTGCTTGACTCACAAGGATTACTGTTTTCAACATCCTGCACCAAGGCGTTTTGGAACAGGGGGCCCTGGACTTTGGACCACCATATCTCACAGGAGGACGGAGAACTCTTCAAACAATCACCACCACCAGACGGAGCTCGACGAGATCTGTCAAGCGGAGCTAGAATTTTGAAAATCCGTCCAAGCCAAAGGGAGATACAAGGTACCGAAAATCAGGAAAAACAACCTCACACACCGCGTGGTCGACACACGTGTAACCTAGTTACACTCAGTCGACACGAGGCGTGACGTCGGACAACTAAGGTGAAGACTTCGGATCCGGCCTCAGGACTGCGCCACTGCGGAACATCAGCAGCGGAGCACCTTCGTCGGACCCTCAGGTGAACCTTGGTCTAACTCCTGAACCCAAAGTCCTAGGACACCCGAGTTTGGACTCCTTTTAAAGGGGAGACCAGGCCCGTCCACATTTTCCCTACCCCCCCCCCCCACCCCAACTTCATTTTCCCCCCCTTTGCCGTAAGGCTACCCCACCCCTCCGAGTCTTATCTCCGGGGTCATATTACCTGAAGGAGGTGGACCGCTGGTGTTAGGTACCTTCACCACCGGCCACAGGAGCCCCCACCACCTTGCTCCAAGGGACCCCCGCCCCTACCCCAACCCCCAACCCCCCCCCGTCTCCTCCCGAGACCTTCCCCCCACGACCCCCCTCAAAATTCCCAAAACCCCCTCGGGCTATATCTCCGGAACTAGTGGAGATAGACCCCCCGAGTTTGGTATCCCCGTAAACAGCGTTGAGAGCCCTACAATCTGGCTCCAACGGAATTCCAAATTTCCACCCCACGTCAGCAGAAAATCTGTAAACAAAATCACCATCAAGCATCACTACACCGGCGGCGCGCGAGAAGGCTTTTACTCAGTAAGAAAAATTTTTAAAGTAATTAGTGTAACAAATTAATAGGTGTAACAAGTTCTGAACATTTTATTAAATATTGTAAAACTCTAACAAATAATACTAGCCGTTAAGGTAGTAGAGTCACAGTCAAGGACTCGTCCGGGGAAGTACTACCATCACACCCAATTCTGCCGCCAAACAGCGTCGCTGTGTTTCGGTTAGAAGGGCCTGATTGCCGGTTAATTTACAGGCACGAGGCTTAACATCTACCTCCAATAATTACTGCTAGTATTAAATAGAACAACCTAGTATTTAATTTTGGTATTGTATTGTATTTAGTTAAACTAAATTAAAACACAATGTCATCAAAATCCGTGACCGGATCCGTCCCGAAGTCGGAAGTGGCGCCTCAGGTAGCCCTCCAACCAAAACGATCGCTGCGTGAAAAGGTACTGAAAAAGGAAACAGTCGCCAAATCCCTCAAACTGGAGAAGTCGACGCGGCCATCGGTACCCGAGGCGAAGAAGGCATCGTCGGTCGGAGCACAGCCGGAGGAAGTCAGCCCGGTGGTCCCCGCGAGAAGGAAGAGGGCATCGCCTGCGAAACCGCCGCTAGAGGTGAGTGAAAACCTGGCAACATCCTCAGACCGGTCCGCGGTGGAGTCGGTAACGGAAAAAATTATTAATTGGGAACAGTGTGGGATTTCACCACCCAAACCCGTAGAGTCCGATGACGACTCAGTAGTGTCTTGTCTGGATCTCGACACCCCCGCGAACAGGCCCAAACCACGACACAGCATGCTGGTCGTGCCATCGGGTAGACGAACGGGAGTAGAGATGGACCTGGCCACGAAGTTGGCCAACGAGACATTGCTGAAAGGAAAAGACGCGTTGGAGTCTGCAGGCAACATGAAGAGGGAGTGCAAGGTCACCGCACTCGAAAGCCTGCAGACTCTTTACGAAATAGTCCTCTCGTTATCGGACTCGAGATCCAGACACATAACCAGTCTGGAGAGGGAAAGGGCGAGGCACGCCACGGAGCTAGTACGGGTGGAGAGAGCACACACCAAACAATTAATCGGCATAACCACCAAACTCACGTCGGAAATGTCAAAGGCCAGAGCGGACATCACCGAATCGCTCAAGGAAACAAAAGCGATACGGGACTGGCAGGGATACGAGACCCAGGAGCCACATAGGCTTATAAAGGAAATGTCGGAAGCGCTGCAGGACCTCAACAAGCGTGTTGGAGCATTGGGAGAGCTCGCAACCAGCGGGCAAAAGGGGAAAGAGGAAGACCCCATCCGGAGAGACCACTCGAGCCTCAAGGCGGGAGTAGAATCACTCCGGAACCAGCTGGACGAACTCCGAAGAGAAACCAATAAAAATACGCGCGAGATCCTGGAGTCACACCTTAAAGCAGTGGAGAAAATGGGCTCCAAACCTCCATCAGTACAATCAGAACCTAGACTACGACAACAAATGGAAGAGGTGAAGGGCATCCTTAAAGGGATGACAGCTGAACGAACACCCCCGTCTGAGACACCGCAACCCATTCTCTTCAACCTGGAGGAGCACATCCATCCCCTAACGGAGAGAATGGAAGCGGTGACGTCCGAGCTCCGAACCCTTCGAGAAGAAAAGATGAGGGTACCACCACCGTCCCTCAACCTAGAAGCGGAGCTCGCCAAAGCCGGGGAAGGAGGCAGTTCGAAAGGGAAGCTGACCTATGCCAAGGTCGCCGCCAAGCCACCGCCCTTAAAACCAAACCACACCCTGATCATCACATCAGACAACCCCCAGAACACTGGGGAAAATGTGATCGACAGGATCAGGGTGGCCTTCGACACCAGGAAAACTGGAGCTAAGGTAGACAGGATAAGGAAGGCCAAGAACAAAAAGGTCATCCTGAGCTGTAGCACCAAAGAAGATCTGGACCTGGTGCAGAGCAGGGTTAGGACAGATAAGGGCCTGAAGGCGGAAGTGGCGAGGGCAGCAAACCCTCTAGTCATCGTCAGGGATGTCCTGACCTACCACACCGACGGAGACATCGTGGAGAACATACTTGCCCAAAATAAAAACATCCTGAAAGACATCAACCTAAAGGATAGTACGGTCAAGATGCGGTACCGAAAAAAGGCACGGAACCCACTTGAGTGCCACGCGGTACTGGAAGTCTCCCCTTCCATTCATAAAAACCTAATAGAGGCAGGGAAAGTCTATATAGGGATGCAGCGCAGACCTGTATTTGACCAGACCCCACTGGTGCAGTGCACCAAATGCCTTGGCTTCGGCCATACAAAGGTTGTCTGCCGGGAGAAGGACGAGCTCTGCAGTCACTGCGGAAAGGCTCACTCCTGGGAGAAATGTAAGGGGAGACAGGATGGGAACCCTCCAAAGTGCAAAAATTGCTCGGCCGCGCACGGCACATGCATCAACCTGGCGCACAATGCTTTTAGCAAAGAGTGCCCAGAGCGACTAAAATGGGATGCAATAGCGCGGTCCCGAGTATCGTATTGCTGAGGGCGTCTCACAGTACCGAAGCTCGGTCCCTCAAAATTTGGGCGGAGCAGGCTTGAGGTTTATCCAAGCTAACCTGCAACGCTCAAAACTGGCCACGGTGGAATTACTCCAGGTTGCGGTGGACAGGAGCATCACGGTCACCCTAGTACAGGAACCGTCCATCGGAAAGACTGGCGTCCTAAAACAACATCCTGGGACTAAAGTCAAAGTCAAAGTCAAATATTTTTATTCATTAAAATCACAAGGATCACTTTGAAACGTCAATTTTACTGCCTGTTCCTTCGCGACCAAGCCAGGAAAGAAAGGCAAGAAAACCAGGCTGGTTGTTTTTTTTTTAATGATCCTTTTACAATAGGTACATAATACAGAAAAGAAATTACGTCTAAATTGTAACATTTTGAACGAGTTGGGGCAGTTTCAATCCCAAGCTTCTCTATCATCTAAATAATCCGATATTTTATAGTAGGCTCTTTTATAAAGATTTTCTTTAATTACGTTTTTAAATTTGTTAATTGTCAATTTTTGTACATCCCTTGGGAGTTTGTTATAAAAGCGCACACCTTGCCCTTTAAACGATTTACTAACTTTATGGAGTCTACATGTGGCAACAGCGAGTTTATCTTTATTTCTAGTATTAAAATTATGATTATCGCTATTTTTCTTAAACAAATTAATATTTTTGTGAACATACATTAGATTTTCATAGATGTATTGACAAGGGAATGTCATAATATCTATTTCTTTAAACTTATTGCGTAATGATTCTCTGGGGCCCATATTATAAATTGCACGAACAGCCCTCTTATGCAGCACAAAAACGGTGTTTATATCTGCAGCACTCCCCCACAGCAGTATACCGTATGACATAATGCTGTGGGTAGCTGAAGTAAACTAGTCTAGCTGTGTCTACGTCTGTAAAAAGACGGATCTTTTTGACTGCGTATGCCGCAGAACTAAGTCTCTTCGACAACCCATCAATGTGAGGGCCCCATTGAAGCTTATTATCTAGGGTTATACCTAAGAATACGGTGGTGTCCACAAGAGCCAACTCCTCGTCTTTGATTTTTATGTCTGCTTTAACTTGTGTAACATTAGGTAGTATAAATCTAATACATTTTGTTTTCTTTTCATTTAGAAGTAGATTGTTTACATTGAACCATTTTACCACCTTAGAGATTGCATTGTTTACATCGTCAAAATCGGTTTGTCGTCGCTTTAATTTAAATAAAAGTGACGTGTCATCTGCAAACAATACAACCTCATGATCGTCCCGTACTAGATGGGGAAGATCATTAATATATACTAAAAACAAAAATGGTCCCAGAATTGATCCCTGTGGTACACCCATTTTAACCAGAGACCCCGGAGAACGCTTCCCATTCACGTCAACTCTTTGCACTCTGCCACTTAAATAAGAAGTGAGAAAGTCTAGAGCAACGCTCCTAATGCCATAATGGCGTAGTTTCCTGATTAATGTGTCATGGTCTACGCAATCAAATGCCTTGGACAAATCACAAAAAACACCTAAAGCGTCATGAGACTCCTCCCAGGCATCAAATATGTGCGATATTAACTCAATACCAGCATCAGTGGTTGAGCGACCCCTGGTAAATCCGAATTGTTTATGATGCAGTAAATTATGTGAATTGAAATATCTAAGCAGTTGATTTAAAATTAGTTTTTCAAATATTTTACTAAATGTCGGAAGTACTGAGATTGGTCTAAAATTACCAGGATCAGAACTAGTGCCTGATTTGAAAAGTGGAGTTATTTTACTGTGTTTCATTAAATCAGGGAATACACCACAGTCAATACACTCATTGAATATTAAAGCTAGTTCAGGAGCAATTATGTCAATCAATGTTTTTATGATGCTAACCGAGATGCCCCAGAGGTCCGTGGTTTTCTTAACATTTATCAGTTTGAAAGCTTTTATAATGTCATCACTATTTACATAATCAAATTTGAATTGTGATTTGCATTCCGTTAAGTTTGCTTTTAACAAAGACTCTGCGACTATGGGAGAGGAGTTTAAAGATTTTGTGGTAGAGACTGGAATATCGGTAAAAAAGTCTTCGAACGCATTAGCTACATCACCATCCTGATTGATCGTGGCATTGCCAATTTTCAAATTAAACTTATTGTTCTTAGTTGCGACTCTTCCAGTCTCGCTGTTGATTATTTTCCAAGTGGCTTTTACTTTGTTTTGACTAATTTTTATTTTTGAACTCAAATGACGCGCTTTTGCTTCACGACAAACATTTTTAAAAATCTTTGAATATTTTTTGACTTTTTCTTTAAACTCCTCATTAAAATTATATTGTTTTTCAGCATAAAGATCATACAATGTTTTTCTGCTTTTATGTATTCCCACTGTTGCCCAATCACAGAACTTTTGACCATCAGAGACCATGATCGATTTAGGTGTAAAAATTGAATTAAACACATCACAAAATTTCTTAAAAAACGTGTTGTATAAATTATTTGGATTATTATTATTATGTACACATGGAAGTACAGAAGTTAAGTTTAATTTAAGTTTGTCCAATCGATTAATGGTCATAGGTACACAAGTAATTTTACTTTTAACAAGATTTTTTGTTTGAATTTCTATTTTAATTATTTGACCAAGATGATCCGATTTAATATTACTAATTAAACTTCTATTTAAAATTTTTACATTGGCATAAATGTTGTCTATACATGTGGCTGAAGTGTCCGTTATTCGAGTAGGCTCCATAAATTGAGGCTTCAGATCAAATGATTGAAATAAACTAGTTATTCTAGTGTTTAATGAGTTATGTTCTAGCAAATTTATATTGAAGTCTCCGCATGCAATAATGTATTTATTTGATTTTGATAATTTAAACAAAATTTCTTCCATATTTTTTTCAAAAATGTCAAATGTGGCAGATGGTGGTCTGTAAACGCTTATAACTATGAACTGCTCCAACTCTACGCAGGCTATTTCAATATGTCTTTCTACAGAGAGGTGAACTATATCTAATCGATCTTTAAATTTGATCTGTTTATTAAGTAGTATTAACGAGCCACCACGTATAGCATGTACTCTGCAGAAAGAACTACCAACTCGGTGTTTACTGAAACTGAACATGACCTCATGGCTTTTCAGCCAATGTTCTGTAATGCAAATAATGTCAATGTTATTTGAGTTCATGTACAATTCCAGTTCTAATTCTTTACAACTAATTCCTTCAATATTTTGGTGCATCAAGTTGGTAGGGTTTAAATTTTTATTATTTATTGACTTTCTGTTAACTCTATTTTTAATAAATTTATTATTTGATTTTTGAATGCTAGAGATTTCCTCTATTGTCTTGTTATGCAATTTAAATGACTTGGAATAATTTCCAAAGTCTTTTTTTAAATTGAATGACACTGTTCAATAGAAGCAGTTTGTTTAGCCAAGTTTTTGGCTGTTATACTAAAATAATAAGATAGCGACACAGCTACCTGTCGTTTGTAGAAACTAGAAAGGTAGTATGTACCTTTGGTCAAATAATAAGCTTTACTAACAACCTTGTTAGAATCAATTAAATGAATTAATTTATTATTGCATGATATTGTATGCAAAGTCATATTCAACTTATATCTTAAGTCATTTTCTGCCTGTGGCAAGCTGTTGCTATAAGGGAAGGTGAGCATTACAATTTTATTAATTTGTAGTGAACACAGAGTATCAAAGTATTTAATAAGTTCTGATTTGTTCACATTACCCCTATTTCCAAGCCAAATAATCAGATTAGATTGATTGTCAAATTTGTACTTTGCTATTATTTGCATAATTTCATGCAGGCTAGAATAAGGTAGACAATTATTTATGACTGAATGTCCCAACTTCATAGTCAATATTTGGCCCATATTTTTTCCAATTTCATCGCTGAACATAATAGTTTTATAAACATTTCTATTAACATTTTTATTTAAATTTAAAGTTATGGAACTGACACACCGCTTGGAAGCGGGTGAGGCAGGGCACACTGGCTCTGGATTCTCAGAGCGCTGACAATCACATATTTGATTGGCCACCAATGAATCATAACGCGCCTTGTTGCTATATGATAATTTAAGTAATTCATCCATAGCCAGCGAGTACTCTCTTATTGCTTCCTGAGACTTTTCATAGCGACTAGTAATGGAGCCCAAAGACTCCTCAACGCTGGCAAGTTCTGACTGGAGCTGCTGTATGTCAGTTTCATACTTAATTTTATTATGTTCTAATTTAATTGTACACATTTGTAACTCATCTAGTATTTCTACTTTTTGTCTCTTATTTTTAATCTTACTTACTAACATTTTTTGATTTTTTAGCATTTTTTTAGTTTTATTAATATATTTATTGATTTTAACATATTTTTTAAGTTTGTTTTTGCTTGTGTTATTCTTGTTACATGCTGTAATACCCACCAAGTCATCATTTGTTAAGTCAATTGTTACAGTAGGAATATGACAGCCTGCATCAAGAATTTGGCCGGGTGCCCTATCAGCTGTAATTAATTCGTTGAATAGACTCTGGGTTTTCAGTGTGGCCGAGCATTGGGAGGCTTCTTCCAGGAGTGTGATATGATTGTGAGCATCATATTACTAGGGTTATCCAATGCACCCTGAATAGGCAAAAACCAGTGAAGGCAGCCGTTATAATTTTCGGTAACCGGCTAGAAGTCGTACACGACCCACAGCTGACCCACGGTCAAACGCCCCCTCTATATCCAGCGACACCATGACTACTATCATCTTGTCATCCAGATTATTTCGGACCATAGTCATGGCGTCAAATAGAGCATCCTCCGTACTGAGCCGCTGAGTGAAGCCGTACTGCATCGGGCTCAAGCGCTCGCTCCTACCCAGCTGCCACTGCAACCTGTTGACAAACAACTTCTCCAGCATCTTCCCCAAAACCGGTAGTAGTCCAATAGGCCTGTATGATTTTGCTTTGGTGTAGTCATCCTTACCCGGTTTGGGAATCACCTTGATAGTAGCCGATTTCCAGATTTGTGGGAAATATCCCCATCTCAGACACTGCGAGAACAGCACCAGAAGTAGATTCTTATTGCGTACGTAGGCTCTGAGGCAGATATCTAGTGTAAGGCCATCGCCCCCTGGAACTTTCTTTGGGCTCATAGCCCGTGTGACCGCTTCAAGTTCTGACCCCGTGAAAGCGACGACATCCCTCGGGAGCGTATTACCTCTTGTCTCCGCAGCTAGGCGACTCACCTCAGTCCTATAGATCGCCTGATCGCAGGTGTCACGCGATACGTCGTCCCAAGGGTAAAAGGTCTCCGCCAATAGCGACGCTGATCCTCGTTCGTCCAATGTGGTGCCATCTGATGTCTCCAGCAACCTGTCCAATGAGGTAATATTTTAATTGATAATTGATTTTAGTTGATAATTGTAAATGATTTATATATCCATATAATATGTATTATGACTAAATAGTTTGGAATTTTGGTAAGGAGATTGCTCCTTCCTAGAAGAAATCTATTATTGTTGAAATTAGTTGATTATTTTATGTACAATTTTTAGTTCTTATTTAAAGAATTCAAAAATAAGGAATATGTTATGTGGTTATGAAAAAATGAAATAAATTAATAGATAGATAAAATATAGATGATTTTATAAAGTGATTCAATGTGTATTGCATAAACGAAAGATCAGGATTGTTATCATTTGATTTTGTTAGGACTGTAAACATGAAATAGGTTTAGAGTAGTGTTTTAAATTACTGTTTTGAAGTCAATTGTTATGTTAAATAGTTAAAAGCATGAATTAAATAACATATGGTATGAATTATTTTTATTATTTAAATTAGTTAATACATTGTTTTTAGTTCTTAATGTAAGAATTAATAAGGAATGTTATGTTATTATTAAAAAATTAAATAAGTTGAGAAATATATTAAGATTATCATGTTGTTGCAAAATAAATAGCAACAGTAGCTCGCGGGCCGGACCTCAGTGTCTGGACAGGAAAAAAAAAAAAACCTAACCTAACCAGTCTGGCTCTTCCCGTACTCGAGAGCGCCCACAAACACTCGTGCCTCCGCGCTAAAATAAATAAAACAAAATATAAAAAGTGACATTTTAGTGCATTGTGATACATCAAAAGTTGCGGAATCACAAGGCGCACACGGTCGTGAAAACACCGTTGCGCTAAGTGCAAATCTCACGAAGTTACGGACTAAAAAGCGAAAATTTGAGGATTTTTAAAGTTTAAAGTGGGTGTTATTCAAGTTTTTCAGCGGTGACCTATACTTTTTAAAGTGCCACCGGAAGGGCCTCCAGAAGCATCATATTTTGGACATTTTAGCCGATTTTTTCGAAATAATAGCAAAAAAGGGGAAACCACGTGGCCACGAGGTCAGTGATCCAGGGCTGCCAGGGAAGAGCTGACGTCGGGGCCCACGAGTCACCATCCTGGACACCTGGAAGGCGTTTTCCGATCTGAAATGGGATAAGTTTTCGTAAAGTTACCGAGTTTTTAAATTTTTTATCTTAGCCAAAAGATCTGTAACGTGCCTTTTTTAAACTAAATTTACATAGATCTTAGGGACCCCAATATATATAAAATATTATATAAAAATTTCGACCTAGGTCAATCAGCTAGTTTTCGAGATATAATTTTTTTAATTTGTTGTAGATACACGTGGTCCCCTTAATCATAAGGTTAGAAATTTAATTGTTTTAGGGTTAATTAGTTATCGGGGGGGGGGGGGGGGTCCTATTAATACGTGGCCGAGCTTAAATTACTGCTGTGGTCTGGGCCTTTACAATAAGCCCAAACACGGCCTATTTTGGACAAAGGCAGCCAGAGTTAGCCTCGGAGCGGCTATTTTGGACGCCATCTTTGTTTTCTAAAAACGGAGATAACTTTTTGACAGACAGTCTGTTTTGGCGTCTGTCGGACCAGTTGGAGCTCTATGTAGAGTCTCTTTTCTTTGACTTAAATCGGCCGGTAGGAGGGGTAGACTGTACCAGGCAGAACACTTTGCCCAAAACCGCGTCTCTCTACAACTAAAACTCACAAAGTTGTGGGAATATTAAAAAGTGGCGACCATTTTGTCCGCCATCTTGGAAATCTTAAATCCTGCATTACTTTGGCTAGAGTGGTCCGATTGAGACGAGGTTTTCACTACTGGTGCCGTCTGTACCTCTTTCTGTGGTGGATCTGGTTTTTGGTAGAGTTGGGGCTCTAGGTAGAGCAAAAATTTTTGACCCCGCCAAAGGAGGTGGAGACGTAGAAGGAACCGAAAGGCACTCCTGTCGACATCCGAAACTGTTCTGACGGAGGTATTGCAGATATAAGTCGTTTGTGGCCATTTATGAGCCATATTGAAAAAGTTTTAAAAGCTCATACCTCGGTAACCGCTTAACCGATTTGGACGTAAAATATTTTATGTGCTTCCTCGTTTTTTAAACAGTCAGGCATTTTATTATATATTTTAATCATTCGGAATTTAGGGCTTCTGCCTACGGATTGTAGTGTAGTGATTGGAAGGATAAGTTTATTTTTGTTCCGTCTGTTGTACTTTTCATGTACGTCCGCATTAGATTTAAAAAGATCTCGGTATTTTTTGACAAATAACGAAGCCTGCAGAATTTTTATATTTTATTCAATATTTTATTTTTTGTGAAGTACGGTTTACAGCTTTCGCAGGCTTTTATATTAACTAGGATTCTGATACATTTCTTCTGCATAATAAACAATTGGTCAAATTCCACGCTATCTCCCCATAAAATGATTGCGTAATTGAGCCATCCATAGACATATGCATAATAACATCAAAATTGAGGTCACAAAGTCAGTGGAACGGTTATATCAGCTTGTTAAAGAAGCGGAGGCGGAGCAAGCTGAACGAAAGAAGGATCAGGGTGAGGGACAGGAGGTTAGGGGTAATCAGGGGAAATCATCGGACCTGCCGCTTCCATCCTCTTTATCACCAAGGAGGGAATCCGAGGCTGAGAAGGAGTTGGTAAAGAGGATGGAAGAACACAGTAGGTTAATATAAGATAAATGTATCGTAAATATATATGTAATAGAATCAAATTTATATAGAATCAATAGCATAAGTTATAAATTCTTCCTTACTGAGTAAGTTTAATTAATATAAGATTGTTAAATAAAGTTAATAAATAAAGAACCAAATAAAAAATAGCACGGACCACAGAGTCTGTGGAGAACCGCAGCTAAAAAAAACCTAACCTAACCTAACCTAAATTCGGGAACAAAGGCGTACATGTTAGTTTTGATTCTGTGATTTTGACTACAATTTACTAACAAAATGGTATAAAAGTTATACTTTTAGAAAGCCTATTTCATCTTAATTCTAGTACAATAAGATTTTAATACATTGCTAATAGAAAAACATTGAGAAAACTTAGTCCAAGCGCAGCGCGGTATTTTTTAGACGCGAAAATTTTTAACCTGGAAGCAAGTACTAGAATTTATGTTTCGCGACTAAAAGCAGCCCAGCAGGGCTAGCACAGCGATTTCCTTGTCTACTCTTCGAAGAGACGACAAGGCTCTGACCACAACTTGTATTTCTGCGTGTGTTGTTATTTGTTTTTTTATATTGTTTTTTTAAATTTGAGTGTGATGTAGAATAAAGCGTTATCTATTCCATTCTCTGTCGATTCTTCCGAAATTGTCTTTGCCACGAGCAGCCTCAATAAGTTTTATTCCTAGACAAGAGAAAGATACTCTGCCTATAGCAACGTACGTTGTATATATAATTAATTAAATATCTAACCAAAAATCGTTGGCAAGCGCGTGATTGAGAAGAGTGCGAAAGAGACAACTTGAGAAGACAGTGTAGTCTAGGCATCATATGACCTAGACAATTTCAGAAGAAAGTTGTCTATCCTTAAATGTCAAAGATAGAGAAAATGATGGCTATCGTGCTCGGCGTTGTAGACTACGATCGAGGAAGTGTTGACAACGTTTCTTCCCGTTCACTCTCGCAATCGCCGTGCTTGAGACGGTCGACAAGTGTCTTCTTTGTTCCGATAAATGACTCATGACTAAATCCTTCTCTACAGTTACTGTGCTAGGCCTACAGGGGATAATAACATGGTTATCTCGATTTTAACACATTTTACCATTAGATTCGGATAACTCTATATATATTTTTTTTTTAATTGTTTGGTTAACTAAACTGGACGTTACACGAAACAATACAAGGAAACAGAAAACAATTTTACCAAAGACGGTGTACGTCCTTCTAGAAGAGTTATTATGACGTTAAGGTGTGACACTTGTTATCTGAGAAGACAATATGATAATTATATATTGCGTATAATGAGCTCTAGACTGGAGAACAATATTCTAGGTGGCTGTGGACAAATTAATTCAACAGAAGTATTGAAACATCACGTTTTTATGGAAGACTCGCGATGCGAACCACGTTCCACGTGGTTCGGGGCGAACCACTAGTTAAATTTCAAAATAAAATGTAAACGAGTTAAATTTCATAGAAAAATGCATTACATAAACTTTTCATAAGTTCTGTTCGGGGCGAACCACTAGTTAAACGAGTTAAATTTCATAGAAAAATGTATTACACAAACTTTTCATAAGTTCTGTTCCGTGCAGATAAAGCTGAGGGCATCGCACTAGTACATATTGACGGTCGATAAATCAGAGGCCGGCGCCGCGCACCGGTAACCACCATCATTATCGCTGTCGGTAGTGGTCTAGGTATCGACGGTTTCAATCAAGATCGCATCGATCGCCGCCCATCCCCGGAGCTGGGACACCTTAACGCAGAGCGGTCAGGCCACGCGGCCGGTGACCGCCACGTCACCGGTCGCATCGATCGCGCGCCGCGGCCCCGAGACCTCTCCGGAGCGAGAGCTCACTTCCCTCCTCGCGCGGAATGGAGCGGCACGCGGCGCCCGTGCTAATTCAGGCCTCGCGTGCGCACCGCGGTGAGCTCGCCTGCCTCGCGCTCGCGCCCGCCGCGGCACGCCTCGTCTCCGGCGGTGGCGACGGCGCGCTCAAGACGTGGCTCTGGCACGCCGGCACCGGCTGGGAGCCCGAGGCGGAGGCTCCACGCGCGCACCGGTTCGGCGTGACCGCAGCGCGCTGGGCCGCCGCAGGCGCGCTGCTCGCCTCGGGTGGAGTGGACGGCGCACTGCGCGTGTGGAGCGTGGGGCTGGCGTGCCGGCGGCAGCTGGCGGCGCCGGGAGCGGCGGCGGTGCGCGCGCTGTGCTGGGCGGGCGAAGGGACGCTGCTAGCGGCAGGGCATGATGACGGCGCGGCGTGCGTGTGGTCGGTGCGCCACGGGTGCCTGGTGGCGCGGGTGTGCGCGCACTCGGGCGCGCTGCACGCGGTGGCGACGCTGGCACGCGGCGCGCTGCTGCTGACGGCGTGCACTTACGGCACGCTCAAAGTCTTCGATCTCGTCGGTGAGACCGGTTGGGTCATAAAAAAATATCTTATGAGCATACTGGTAAAAGCAGAGAGCCGACTGTAGGTTTTCGCGTAGAGAAGAACAATACAGTTTTACCGACGATCATCGGCCAAAAATTAATTACATAGCCGCTTATAAACTAACGTTACCACTAATGAAAAAAGTCATTGTATCAGAGTTGCCAGTTTGGCAACGGACGTAGTAGCTAAACCGTACCGAGAAAGTGGCTAGATTTATGAAATGTAATACCTACAAAAGTGGATATATCGAGCTAAAAAGTGGCTAAAGTGCATGGAAGTGGCAACACTGCTTTGCACAAGACGCTTGGACGCTACTAACATTAATTTTGTCTGTCATTAAATATTAGATAGAAAACTTGCTTAGCGGCTCGGAACGATCGGTGTTATTTGAGGTTATTTTAGGTCATATTTTACGTTATGGAACAAAAACAAAAAAATCTTGTTTTTTTAGGGTACCTTCCTTAAAAATACGTATGGAAGTTGAGAGTGATTTGTTTACTCACGCGTACCTTTCGTGTGGGATATCGTTGAATACGTCTTCAAAAACAATGTAAGGTTGCGTTAATGGTTTTTTGATCCAAGAGTTCATTTGCAAAATATAAAGCTTCAAATCCCTCCCACATGCAAGCCAAACCGCTATTCTTGTATACCATGTAACATAAATACATTTAGCTTCTTGTAACATAAATACTGTATATAGACTGGTAGTTGTAACTGGGTTTGCATACAGTTCTTATAATGTTTATACAAATTGACCAAAATGAACTTAAATTTTAGAACGACTAAGATAGCCATAGCCATAGGTATTGACTGCGAAACTCTTCCCTGTGCGTGGTCCAATATAATCGATCACTCTCGGTATATTTTACAACTATTCTTATTACTGGTCGTTCACTACCTACAAAATTATATTTTCCACATTACACAAAGGTTACCTAACTGGAAGAGAATGCTATAAACATATCGGTACACATGCGAACTTAATGCTAGTAGCATTAAGTTTGGATGTGTACAGATATGTTTATTTTGTACAATAAAGAAATTTTCAATGACTTAAATCCTTAAGCGAAAGCAGAGATTCGTTAATTTAATTATTATTCTTCAAGTCAATCAATAAGTTGAAGGCATCACCATCATCGGTCAATGAACGCGTTGCTCGTTTTGCGCAGAGCTTTGCGAGTCGATCGACAGAGAGACGTCGCCAACGCCGCTGGTGTGGATAGACGACGCGCACGACATGGGCACGCTGTGCGCGGAGGCGGCATGCGATGGCCGACACGTTGCCACCGGCGGGCACGACGCGCAGGTGCGCGTGTGGAGCGTGAGGCCGCGCAGGCAGGGGCAGGGGCAGGACGCGGCGGTATTGCGCGAGGCGGGGGTGCTAGCGGGACACGCGGCAGCGGTGACGGCGCTGGCGTGGGGCGCGGGCACGCTGCTGGCCTCAGCGGCGCTGGACCGGTCGGTGCGGCTGTGGGCACCGCTGGAGGGTGTGTGTCTGCACGCGGTGCAGGCGCACCCGAGGTACCTCACGAGCGTCGCGCTCGCGTCAGACCTGCGGTACATGATCACCGGTGAGCAACTCCATGGGATCATGCTTCCAAACGGACCGGGTGGCGACCGTAACTCAACCTGACTTGGAGCCGTTTTGTGTCCTCTTTCACCGCATCCGCATCCGGTTCGTGACGGTGATCGACGAGATGGGGCTGTTAGGATCCGTCAAAGTAAAACGATCTAGGGGCGTTGTGAATCATTGCGTTTTAGCAGCGACCGGGCCAGGCCATCTTGTCTCCTTCACCTCGGTATTACTATCATATCGTACGGCGTTCACGAGGCAGGTAGGTGCCGGTCAGCACCCGGTCTGCTATCGCGAAGCACACAGCAGGTAACTGAGAGAATGTCCTTAGGTTCGAACGACAAGTCATTCCGCACGTGGTCGCTGGGCGCATTCTCGCTGGAGGACGAGGTTCAACCGCCGTGCAACGCGCTTGCGCACTTCGCCGTTGGGGATCTCGAGGTTACAACACAAATAAATACTCTCATAATTTGATAAAACCAACAACTTGAATATAAAAATATGGTAGATAGATAGTTAAAGGGGTAGTCGCTAGACTTTGTGAGACAACACGCGTTTGTTTTCGCTACGGTGTTTTTGTTCGTAAACCAAGTTAAAGGTATATTTTTCATCACAAAGTATGCATCGGTAAACTCCTAACATTCTGACCTATCAATTGGTGCAACTTTCAGACAATAATATTGTGAACTTGAAGTGATTTTGGTGAAAAAACTATAATATTGCAGTGGCTAAAAGTGAGTGTCATTGTGCGTAAGAACTTGTGTGCGTCAATTTGTTCTTTGATTTTTTGTTTTTATTTTTTCATTTGAGCTATGGGTTTCAAGAAGATTTCGTGAACTGGATGTCTAAAAGCCATTACAGGAAGAGAGTTTCTAAAATGCTCTTGCTGTCATAGTCACTATGATCTGGAGTGCGCTAATGTTACACAGCGTTCGCATAATGCAATGTGACAGAACCTTAAGGATAGCTGGAATTGTCCAGCCTGCCGGAACAAGGAGAAGCGGGGCGACAACTTGAACACACCAGTTCGTTCATCCACCTCGCAGTACGCCCAAGAAATTGCAATACAGGAGGACGCCACCAGCTTTGCTAACGTAACCAGGCGGAAGCCAGTGTCTGCAGCAGCCACGGAAGATGACTCTGACGAGGAAGTAAGTTTAACGAAGAGAAATCCCAGGTCTATTATTAAGGCCGAAATAAGAAGAGCAATAACAGAATCTGTTGGACAAGTGGTCAAGGAGCAGATGCAGTGCATGAACGAAATCCTAGGAAGTTTTCGGATTTCTCTGTCGTCCATCGACGCACAACTCGAAAGTCTCAGGTCAGCGTTAGAAGAGAAAACGAAGACCATAGATAGCGCAAAGAAGGAGTACGGAAAGCTTCGGGAGAGCGTGCAACGCTTAGACGAGCACATTCGTCTGTCGGAACAGCAGTTCGTCAGAACGAATGATGTGGGTATTGTGGGAGTTCCTGAGGCCAAGGGAGAGGCCACCGTCCATATTGTATTGGCACTAGCGCGCAAGCTGGGGGGGGCACTGAACGAGGGTCACGTCGTCAGCGCCTATCGCGTTGGTGCTGCGCGAGACGAGACGACGGGCCGTGTACGCGCGCGACCAATCGCAGTGCGACTGGTGCGCCGCGTGTTACGGGATGACCTGTTACGAGCTGCGCGTGTACGGTGTGGCGCCACGACTAACGATGCTGGTCTGATCGGCGAGTCGCGCCGTTTTTATGTAAACGAGCGCCTTACGAAAGAAAATAGGCATCTCTTCTTGAGAGCGCGGGAGATCGGGGCGCGTCTGAAGTGGAGGTTCGTCCGCCAACACCAGAGCGAGGACTCCCCTCGTCACCGGCTTCGCTCAGAGGCTGATCTCGTGCGGGTTTTTGGTGCCGACGCGGTTGGCTCAAGTGATGGGAAAGCTGTGTTATAGACGATCTGTTGAATTACATTCTTTTTTCTTTGTCAGTGATACACTACATAATATTATCTTGTTTAAGCACGCTTTGTTAATATTGGCTTATTTTTTGTGTATTTTTGCTTATAATTTCATGTTTTGTTTCTGTTTTTGTGGTGCGACTGCAGCAAATGACAAGTCTGTTATATCTTTTGGACACCCGCAATTTATATATACGAGTATGTTTCGGCTAACTTACGTCCAAAATAAACTCAATATATTTATTTTACACACCATAACACTATTTTCCAATCGCTATTTTGTAATACATGTTTTATGTATTAATAAAGTAAGTTTTGCCAGGCAACTTTACTCCCACAATAACTTTATTCTCGTAATACTATGTCAAAGTACTATATTACTAAAATTACTTTTTGTAATTACGTTCATATTAAAGTTTTACACCAAAATTCAACATAATCTGTTGCAGTTTATTTATACATATTACAGTTATTTCAATTATTATTATTTAAATCTAAATGAAATGACGACTGTTATTTTTTAAGGAAATGTGCCTAAAAGCTAGTCACATCACCTTATCTTCAACAGTCACTGCTACATCTAAATACTGTTGCCCTGTGCTCTTAATTGTTAAATTCACGGATTTAATTTTATGGTCTGTTTATGGGTAGAGATTATTTTATCCGAGATTATTTACGTTAGGTCTTTATAATGCACGTTCATTATGCACGGAACAAATAGATTTCATTGTCGCACGATGGATAATTTTAAAAGTGACTTGGTGGCTATTAACTAACTTGGATCAAAGTGGGTGAGGAGGCGCGTGCGCCAAAGTTATCGGGCTATAAATTACGCTGCACTCCACGGCCACTGCACACTTTACTGGGCTGAGCGCCATCTGCGCTCGCCAAAAGTTCGGTTAAGCTGTCACGGCCTCAGAGGCCAACAGCGAGATTAGTCCATTCGAAAAAAAAAAAAAAAAAAAAGCCACTGCACACGCGCCGCAAGCGGGGAGGAGGTGTAGGGTTCTACATTAAGCGCGGAATCAATGCTCGTGTTGTTGTTCACCCTAACGCAGAAATTGAGCAAATGTAGCTGTTGGTTACAATCAATGGGTCTTCCATAGCAATAGGTACTGCCTACCGTCCAGACTCGGTCAACATTGATATTTTTATTGATGCGCTGACGGAGTCAGTTGCTCATTTTTCTGGTTATGATGGTATTGTTGTACTTGGAAATGTTAACGTCATTCTCTTGCTTCCTAGTAAAGGTATGACAAGCAAGATTAACCAGTTCTTGAAGTATACTGGATTGTCGCAAGCCGTAACAGTGCCTACTCATTTTTCGGAAAACAAGGAGACTCTTCTTGACCTTGTATGCACGGATTGTCATATTCGTGGCGTCAGAGTCACAAATATCACGGGTTCATTGGGGCATGCTTTTGTTTCTGCAACACTAAATAGAAAACGCGAGAGTGTAGCTCCAAAGTCTATAACATTTAGGCCTCTCAAAGACGTATTCCAAAAACAGTTTAATAATGATTTGTTGGCTATCGACTGGAAACCTATTACTAATGCCAATTCTGTTGACGTAATTGTAGATGCTTTTACGACTATTATGACAAATTTACTAGATAAACATGCAGCTCTGAAAACGATAAAGTTAAAAAACAAGCCTGCACCATGGATCACAGATGTTATAAAAATAATAAAATAAATAAAAAATAAAATAAAATAAAAGGGCATTTATTTACACACACACCTCTTATACTAACAGAAGTTGGTAGGTACAATAAGTACTAAATAAAGCTAGGAAATGTAATAGTAGGCCTAATTATAAGTAACATTAGTACATTATCGTAGGTAGCACTAAGGTAGAGGGTGGTGGTAAATAGGTCGAGGGCTCAGCTACGCTGGTTTTCAGCCTCGCCTTGGCAGAAACATCTGCTGCTGCCGCCGCCATAGATAAGGTTCTCGGGAATTGTCAGCTTTATACACCGAATTAACAAGTAGTAATTGAAGAAAGAACTTGACAATTACCGAAAACCCATCACATAAATACTTAAATCAGATAAATTCCACACACACACAATACATAGGCAAATTTAACGCTAATTAGCATTTTATTTCAGCTAACCTTAGTGCAGTGTAGATTAACCGGTTCAGACACTTAAGTATTTATTCTAATAAATAATAGCTAGTAACTAACACAAGAATAGATATGTATATAAACTTAAACCATTGGTTTATGATAAGATTTTCGATATGGAGGTTAACACTGTTTTAGGTAAGTAACAAATAAAAAGAGGTAGGTAGATACAGTATGTAAACATTAAAATCCAAACAAGCAAATAAGTAGGTATTAAATTTCAAAATAGGTGTACAATTTAGTCTAATAATTATATTAAGAAGAAGTCTATATTAAGAATCAATGACCCGAATCAATGTTTAAAAGCATATATTTATTTTAATAATAATGATCTTGGTTTTGATCTAATATTGTTTTGGTAGAACCGTCCAACAACAAGAAGATTTCTGTTTGTCCAGCAACCATTTTTACACGATAATTTAAATTTTTTCCAGCTCTGGATTTTTTGGATTGGTGGAGGTAAATCATTCCATATTTTTGATGCTGCGAATCTGAAACTACCCCTAAATCGTTCCAGTTTGGGTTTAGGTAACTCTAAGGTGTTATTTCGTACTGTTCTGTTTCGCCCAGTCATATCATTTCTCCATTTAAGTTTAGCAGACAAGTACTCAGAAATTCGTGTTTTTTTTAGATTGAATATAAAATTATATAACTTTAAAATTCGTCTATTTTTCATATTTAGAATATCATGAGAATTCAAGAATGGTGTGATGTACGATCTTTTGGGTAAATTCAAACAGAATCTAATGACAGAATTTGGAGCACGTTGAATTTTTTGTTGGTATTTTTTTATCAAACATGGTCCGTATACGATATCGCAGTAATCAAGGTGCGATAGAACAAGGGCATCTGCGAGCCGTAACCTTATTGGAATGCTTATATAATGATGATGAACAACGAAGCGCACGACAGATACCGTCAAACTAAATTAAATAACGATAAAAAACGATATAAGGAACTTAAGTCACTTGTTATTGAAAGTATTCGAAGTGAAACAAAAGCGTATTATGATTACAGTATAAATTCTGAGCTTAACAATGTGAAAAACATTTGGAAGAACTTAAAAAAAGATGTTCTCTCAAATTCCAATGATAGTAACTATCTACCTGATAATTTAAATTGCCCCGATGACATCAACACTCACTTCCTAAATGTTCCAGGTACGAATACGGTTCCAATATCCACAATGACGTTTTTTGAATTTAATAAATTTAATAATAGCATATTATTTCTTTGCAACCGGTATCTGAAGAGGAAGTTGCTAAAGTTTTTCTGTCCATTAAAACAAACGCGCGAGGAATAGATGGGCTCTCTATGGATATGGTCTTGCTTACTTTACCTTACTACATTGCCGTACTACATACCTTCCCCAGTCAATGGAAAATTGCCAAAGCGAACCCCGTACCCAAAGTATCGCCCAACTGATATCAAAGACAATCAATCGGTATAACCAGTTCTCTCGAAGATTATTGAAAGGATAGTGTACAACCAATTGAGTAAATTTGTTGAGCTCAACAATATCCTGCCGGATGTTCAGTCTGGTTTCCGTAAGGGTAGAGGTACTACAACAGCTTTGCTTGGTGTCGTTGACAACATACTTGCGGATCAGAACCAGGGTATGGGTACCTTATTGGTACTACTCGACTCGATTCGACTCGATAAACATTCCATTGCTGCTTTACAAGTTCTGATATTATGGTGTGCATGCCTCCGCGGTCAAGTGGTTTGATAGTTATCTGACTAACAGATCTCAATTTGTTCAGATTGACAGGGAAGATGGATCACAACTTTTGTCATCCCAAAGGATGGTTAGCAGAGGAGTGGCACAGGGGTCAATTTTAGGACCCTTACTATTGACGTTTCAAAGTGATCCTTGTGATTTTAATGCATAATAATATTTGACTTTGACTTTGACTTTTTCATCATTTACAGCGCTGATATTTGTTGGCATATCAAAAATTGCAAATTTCTCCTGTATGCTGATGACGTCCAATTGTATTTGCCCATGTTCCCGGGAAACGTATCCTCTGAAATGGCAAAAATCTATTATGATCTAGGCCATATAGTGCTATGGTCACGGAATAATGCACTGGTCTTAAACCCCACAAAGTCTAAATTTATGGTGTTTTGCTCAAAAAGGTTCATTAATTGCACAGCGGGCACATTAAAACTGTTTTTAATATGAGCATTCTCGGACAAAATGTCGAACAGGTTTATGAAGCTCGAAATCTCGGTATCACTTTTGATAGTTCTCTTCGCTTTGAGAATCACATTTCTAATATATTGAAGACTTGTTTCTTTAGATTGAAACGGTTTTATGAAATTAATGCATATCTGAGGGAGGAAATCCGAATCAAAGTATGCGAAGCTTTAATATTGTCTAAGTTAAATTACGGAGATCTTGTGTACGGCCCGCGCTTAACTTCGAAGACTGCTCGTTTGGTTCTGCTACAATATCCCGCCGCGAACGCATATAACACCATATTTAAATAACTCGTCTATTATTAATATGGCTTCGCGGCGAGATTTACATCTAAGAGTAATGGTACATGGTGTCATGATATCTGAGATGCCAGAGTATCTGTACGCCAAGCTTAACCGATCAAAGGCTAAGTACAGTTCGAGACCAACTCGTGACTTGCTACATAATAGTAAAAGTAAGCATAAAACTGTAGCGCTTAGGGGCAGTTTTCGCTAACAGGCAAACAAGTGTTGGAATAACATACCACCACCTTTTCGGCTACTAAAATCTAAATTTACATTTAAAAAACATTATATGAAACATTTAATGGAAAAACAAAAAACTGGGTTGTCTGGTCAAATTTTTACAGTGCGCCGTTCACTTGCTGATGCAAAGGTTTCTACTATATTTATTCGTATTATTATAATTTGTTTTCTAACACTTCTCATCATTATTATTATTCCTTACATAATATATTTATTACTTATATCTATCATAATTGTATGCAAACACCAATTAGTGCCTATTCGTTCTCACGTGTTCTAATGACTTGCCTACTAAAGGTTTCGGCAGAATAACAGCGCCGAGCTGTCGATCGGTGGCGAGGCATAATGCTGAGCTGAAACCCATTTGCTGCAGTAGCACATACATACCTACTTACCTCTTTTTAGTTTTTCCCTGTTTACATTATATATTTATTATTTCATTCTATTGTTCCTATATTTGTTGTATGTAATTTTCTGTTTTCTGCTACTTGTGCTTTCTCTTTGATGTTATACCTTTTCAATGTATTGTGTGAATTTTTGTGTGCTATAGTAGCAAATAAATGTCTGTCTATGTCTATGTCTAAAGAACTATGGAATTGTGTAAAGTCCATTGTGAGATTTTTGGCTTAACATTCTTGTGCTTTCCATGTCATGTTAAAAATGATTCAGGGCATCGGGCCGGTTGAAGTAGAGGAACTTACCCTGGAGAGTGAACAGACGCAGGAAGTCGGCCAAAAGGGAGCCGAGGAGGTGGAGAGGGACAGCGAAGGCGGAGGGGGAGGGGGGAGCTGCATGTGGCGCGCGCAGGCGCACAGTGGCGCCATCAACTGCATCGCCGCGTACGGAGAGTTCCTAGCCACCGCTTCCAGGTAAATAAAGTTCTGCCGTTAGTGCATCATACAACAAAGCTTAACTTCTTACAAAATTTGATGCAGGTTTAGTTAGTAGTTATTTATTCTATTTTACCTAAAAAGGTATTTAAACGCAAAAAGAAGTTCTCGTCCCGACCATGCGTCTTTCCTTTCTCACAATGTTTTCTAAAAAATGTATTATCTAACGTTAAGTCTTCGTTTATCGCCTAAGATCTAATCTAGTCGGCCAAATAATATGAAAAGCATCATAAACGGAGCCTGTCTGAGTCTGAGGCGAATGTTTTGAATCGGATATAACTGCAGCGACGGCACGGTGAAGGTGTGGCGCTGGTCAGCGCCGGGCGCGCTGGCGGCACTGTCCGTGGAACACGTGCTGGTGGCGCACCAGTACCCGGCGCTGGCGTGCGACTTCGGCGCCGCCGCCAGCGTGCTGCTCTCCGCAGGACTCGACGGCTGCGCCTACCTCTGGGACGTGCAGGTCAGCTCCACAGCGTATCTACCACTGCTGGCCACACCTGACTACTACTGAATGTATGTAGCCGCTTACAATTTGCATAGCCGCATTGAGGCTTTTGAGAAAAAATACACATCTGGTAATAAAATGGACCAGAGTAATTTCACAGTGAACTCTTCTGGTAATACACTTGATTTAATTTTTAGCAATTTTAACGCTTCAACGGAACGTTCACTGGTATCATTAGTTAAGGTAGACCCCGCTCACCCTAGTTTATTTATCGATTCGTGCAATATCTCCATTACGCCTTTTAAAGAACGTTCTTCTTTGAAATTTAATTTTGAAAATGTCATTATGACAATAAGAAGTGTTTGGCAAAAATAGACTCGTATAATTTGTTTGACTCGTGTTGCTCTGTAGATGATGCGGTTGATTGTTTTTATATTGAGATTAATAAAAGTATTGATTTGTTTGTTCCTAAGCATAACATTAAAGAATCTAACAATTTCCCAGTTTGGTATGACAAAACATTGAATAAAATAATTCGGGAGAAATTGAAAGCTCATGGAAATTCATGCTAAATGGAAACGCTTTGGAAACGACTTTGACGAGTTTTCTGTATTACCATTCCGTATAAAATGTGACTTTATTACAAAGGTTCAAGAAGATATTAAGATATGCCCAAAGAAAATGTGGATATGTAAAGACTATGCGTGGAAGCTCCAAATATCCGAAGTCCTTATCTCTTGATACTGAAGTATACGAAAATGGTCCAGACATTTATAATAAGTTTTTTAAAAGCGTTTTTTAGAGCCATCTCGTAACCATACATTAACTGACCTGAATTTACCAGAGTGCAACAACGCTAACATTGTTAGTAGAGTAACTATTTGAAAAAAACAACTTCTGCGATTACTCAGAGCGACGGATATAAATAAATCGGCCGGTACAGATAAAATACCCCCTATCGTTATTCTTATTTGCGCCAAGGCTTTGGTGGAACCACTTAAAATAATTCATGAAAGATCATGATCCGAAGGATTATTTCCTATTAAATGGATAGAGGCTAACGTAATACTTATCCACAAAAAATCATCTAAGTCTAAAATTGAAAACTATTGCCCTATATCCATATTGAATACCTTCAGTAAAATTTTCGAAAAATTGGTATAAGACCGAAGATTGGTGAATGGTGTTAGCCCCACGCAGGATGGCTTCCTGAAGCGGAGATCAACTCTTACTCACTTGGGCGAGTTCATGCAGTTTTTTCTCAAGAATATGGAGGGAGGGGGACAGGTTGATGTGGTCTATACGGACTTCGAAAAAGCCTTTGACTGTGCAGATCACATCATCCTTCTCGCTAAACTTGATATGCTCGGTATCTATGGCGACCTTCTACGATGGATCAAATCTTACCTCTCCAATCGATCTCAAGCTGTAGTGGTCGGGGGTTTTAGATCTAACTTTGTGGACATCCCGTCAGGAATCCCACAAGGTTCCCATCTGGGACCCCTTTTTTATAATGCGTAACATATATGACATACAGAGATGCTTATCCTCTGGTAATCATCTTCTGTATGCTGATGTCAAGAAAATATTCTTTAAAATTAATAATCAACATGATTGTCTTAATTTTCAACACACACTTAATACTCTTTCTGAATATTATAAAAGCAACAATATAATAGTGAATGTGCCCAAATGTAAACAAATTTCATTCACTCGAAAACAAATACCTTTGGAATTTACATATAATCTAAATAATTTTCCCATAGAAAAGGTAAACGTTTTATGGGATCTCGGAATCCGTCTGGATAGCAAAACTTACTATGTCCGAATATGTTGACTACATAACTACCAAAGCATACCAGAACCTTGGCTTTGTGACTCGAACATGTAAGTCTTTCTACGATCTCACTTGTCTTAAGTCAGTCTATTTTACTTATGTTCGCAGTGTACTGGAATTCGCTAGCTCCATCTGGGCTCCAAACTACATTACTAACAAACACAAAATTGAAACTATTAAAAAAAAAAAAAATTTATTAAACAGTTGAATTACCGTCAAATAATATTTTGTACTTATGAAGAAGGTTGCATGCAATATAAACTTTTGTCATTAGATGATAGACGTACACTTTTAGACCTGCTCTTACTGTATAACATTTTAAACGACAATCTTGAATCCCCGACCCTACTTGAAGCTATTAATTTTAATGTGCCTAGAAAGCGTACTCGTCACACGCTACTTTTTTCACCGAATCTTAATAGTACTAACTAAGCTAAGAATATTTTAATAAATAGAATTTGTACTGTATACAATAAGCGTATTCAATAATAGATATAAGTATTTAATAACAGCGGGCAATCGTATCGGAATAAAATTATGGGTATCATGCTTGACACGGAACGCTGAACTTTGTATCTTTTCTAATAAAGGAGACAAGGTTTAGTGTCTGGTTGGGTATGATGCCCTGCCCATAATAGTAATTAAATACCCACACTTTTTTTTTCCTTGCTTGCGAAACATGGCGTTGTTCGGTTCTATAGTTTTTCTATTATTTGACTGCCTCCGTGGCACAGTGTGCGTATAGCCGGCTGAGAGGCCGGAGGTAGCGGGTTCGATTCCCACCGTGGAACAAATGTTTGCACGATCACAGATATTTGTTCCGTGTCTGGGTGTTTTTTTATATATTGTAAGTATGTATTTACAAAAAAAAGTATATAAGTATTCTATCAGTTATCTGGTTCCCATAGTACAAGCTCTGCTTAGTTTGGGGCTAGATAGCGCTGTGTGAAATGTCCAGCGATATTTATTTATTTATTTATTATTTATTAGCGTTATTTTATTTTTATACTTTTGAGTTTCCGGAAATTGTAGATGTAGGATTTTTTGTGATTATTTGGCTCTATCGAGAGAGACCTGTAATTGGCTGTATAATCTCTTAAATTAGTTATTTAAGACGCTTTGTTTAATAATTAAAGCTGTTAGTCTCTTCAATAAATAAAAAAATAAATAAAACAGTCGACACTGTTGTCATATATATTGTTATAGTCTTATTTGACGACCTCTGTGGCGCAGTGGGCGCTATAGACGGCTGAGACGCAAGAGGTAGCGGGTTCAATTCCCACTGTGGGATAAATTTTTGCATGGTCTACAAATATTTGTTCCGGGTTTGGGTATTATTGATTTATTGTATGTATGTAGGTATTTACAAAAAAAATATTTTCTATCAGTTATCTGGTTCCCATAGTACATGCTTTGCATAGCTTGGGGCTAGACAGCGCTGTGTGAAATGTCCAGCATTATTTATTAGTTCCTCTTGAGGTTGCAGACGGGCGTGCAGGTACGTTCGCTGGAGGCGGGCGGCGTGTGCGGCGCGGGCGGGGGCCTCGTGCGCGGCGCGCGCCTTTCGCCGCAGCGTCCACCGCGCGCACTGCTCGCCACCGACGACGGCCTCGTGCTGCTGTGGAGTGTCGCCGACCCCGACCCGAAGCCCGCGTGGTCAGTACAGTACCTACCCGCGGGCTAACTTCGCACTCTAACTAGCCGCCGAGTGAACCGAATCGAGCTCAGTGTTGCCAACTCAGTGGATTTCCACTAGTTCTGGTGGTTTAGACTATCCGTTTAGCGAATAAATATTGGATTTAGTGTCTAGTGGATTTTTCTAGGGGCTTTGCTTTCTTCAGCTAGTGGTAAGGTACTACAACAACCACCAACCACGATTTACAAAAATACTCAAGTTAGTTAAGAATTATTAAAACAAGGATATATGTATTGTTTTTTGTTGTGTAGGCAATACAATAGAACTAAGGTGATCATTATTTTAGATACGGGATTTATCACGTACCGTCTTATCGGTTTTTTGACCGACAATATTTCAACACGAACAAGAGCTAAGGTGGTGGTTTTCGGGAATTCTGCGAAATCGTTTGTCAATTTCTTAAATTATTTTGATTATGGACTTTATTAGTATGGCTACTGGATCTGATTTGATTCAAAAGGTTACTGGTTTGTCTATGATTAGTCCCTGTACAGATCGAGTCGGTGTCGGTACTGTCGGTAAATGTTACTAGAGTTCATTTTATTTCCATTAATTTTATAAAATTAATATGCCCAATTATGCCTAAACCACAGTATATCCAAAAAAATGGTTGTCTGTAAAGTCGGTTCACGGACGATAATTTTACGTGATAACGAGAGAGATACTCGTAGATGCGTCACAAGCCGAACGCTTAGGCAGATCGTGCCTCTATCGCTTGTTCCGCGCTCTCGCTTGTACGCTCGGCTCAGGCGGAACGTGAAAATGAGTCATGCTTTTTCGTGCTTGCAGCCGGCATTTATCACAAGACGTTTATCACGTCAAAAAATCTGTGATTGTTTGTTACGTGACCCAGAATTACAGGACTGGTTACAATCTAAAGAAATTTGTTCTTCACTAACTGAAAATATAAATGAAAGCGATTCTTCTGAAGATGATCCTTTTTAACCAGCTAGTAGTTTTATTTTGTGCTTACAAAAATAAATAATTATTCCTGTTTACAATATTATTGATTTTTTTCCAAATAACGTTTAGGAGCACGAACACTTAGCACGAAATTGGTTAAGTTGGATTAATGGTTTTCTGGTGGTTTGCGAGACCGATAGGTTTAGTGGTTTTCTGGTGGGCCAAGAGGCCACATTTGGTGGGTTCGTAAAAATAAAGTTGGCAACACTGATCGAGCTCGACAAGCGTGTTTAAAAACCATTCCAAAACAAGTAGTTCTGCAAACTAATATTGGTTTAACAGAATCGTTTTAGAGAATTCTGAAAGTTAGAAATACAATTACAATCTTTTTTCAGAATTCTCTAGTTTTGTGATGAGAAGGTGGTCCCAGGGTATGTCTCTATCCAGCGGGAACACCTGTATAAAGAGAAACTCTTAATTCAAGGAATGTAGCTTAATATTGGATCCGTCGATTAGTAACATAACTAAAATTAGATGCGTCCTATTTTAGTTATAGGGAATTAATGGGCAGAACTTTGCAAGTCTCAATACTGCAACCCTAATAATTATAATTCTGTTTGCTGTATGGTATTGAAATTTATATACACGATACTCAAGGATATAACTAACAAAAGTATTGATCTAAACATACAAATGATTAATAAAATATCAATAAAAAAATAATTACAAAGACACCTCTGACAAGTTAATTAACTTGCGAATGTCTTAATTGTCAGAGGCCACACATTAAGGTAATAAAATAAAAATAACACTTTAGCAGCTTTGGGCTTCAAAAATTTCATGGGATGAAACGGTTTCTTCTGATGTAGCCAAACAATGGTCAAAGTTTATAAATTCACTGCCTTATTTAAACAAGATCAGAATCCCGCGTTTTGTAGTTTGTGACAATCCCATCAGAGTAGAAATACACCCTTTTTCTGACGCATCTCTTCATGCCTATAGTGTCTGCGTGTATTTACGTTCTTTATCAGCCGATAAAAAAATCACAGTTCATTTGCTGATGGCCAAAAGCAGAGTAGCTCCCATGAAACCAATGACTATGCCGCGTTTAGAGCTGTCCGGTGCTCTGCTCACTGCTAGACTCGTAAAAAAGGTAAAGGAATCATTTATGCTTGCAATAGATTCATGTACATACTGCTGTGATTCACTATCGTCCTTGGTTGGATTAAGAGACTTAATACCTATTTATTAAAAATGTTTGTTTCAAATAGAATCAACGAGATAGTCGAGAACACGGAACCCAAGTTATGGAGATACGTACCTACTGGTATGAACCCCGCGGATATCGGCTCCCGAGGGCTTGAGCCTGCTAACCTATAGTGCAGTAAACTTTGGTGGAACGGTCCTCCTTTCTTGTTAGAATCTGAGTGTCAGTGGCCACAGCACCCAACACAAACGATTGAAAGCGACTTAATTGAATTGAAGGTACAATGTCACATAACATCAAAAGTACAACCGAATCACAAAATTAATAATTCAAAATCAAAAACCTCATTCATAAATAGATACTCACACATCACTCAATTACAACACGTTACAGCGCATGTACTTCGGTTTATACATAACTGTCGTAACCCGCACAAAAAATATACAAGTTATTTAAAAATTAAAGAACTATGATTATCTATGTATTTCTTATGTAAATTGTCTCAGATGGAGTCAGTGCCCGATTAATATCATATTTTATCTAACAAAGGGCAGTTAAAAATTAAAAATCAATTGGTAAAATTAAATCCATTTTTTCAAGAAGATCACGGCATAATCAGAGTTGGCGGTCGACTGTCTAACCCGAATTATGACTATGATACGAAACACCCGATGTTACTATGCATCGCATCACTTAACACAACTTATATTTTAACACTATCATGTCAGCTTGATGCATGCTGGGCCGCAGTTCTTACTATCATCAATACGACATAAATACTGGGCTCGTTAGCAAATCAATTCATAGTTGCCTTACATGTTTACGATTCTCAGGTAAAACAGTCCAACCTATTTCGGGGACTCTTCCTAAGGAACGAGTTCAAGGCGAGTTTCTTTTTGTCAACTCAGCAGTTGACTACGCAGGACCTATATTGATAGCGAACAGAAAGGGCAGAGGCTTCCACAGCTTTATGTCATACGGTATACTGCTGTGGGGGGAGTGCTGCAGATATAAACACCTCCCAGGCTACCAGGCTCAAGCCGGTAGGGCTTCGCCGTCAAGAACAAACTGTTTTCGGGCTGCGCTGACTGATTGATAAAATGAGACTGTTTTCAAAGCGTTTCTCTCTCAGATCTTTCACCCTCAGTTTCCAAGTCCAGACTGTCTTTTTTGAAGATGCTCTCGATGTTATCCGGACCTATTCCAAAACTAAATTATAGTTAGCGGCCAGTACAGCCTTACATAAAATCCAGTGGTTCAATGTGAATTCCAAGTAAAACCTTACGGTTTCACAAAGAATTAATAATAAAAAAATATATAAGTCTAAAATGTCATGTCAGTACCCATGACAGGTCTGTTTATTTTTGTGTTTCTAGTCCTAAAAAGTTAAAATAAATATAGCATCATTTATACTCCTGTGACGAGAAAATTCTGCTCTTTCCACCCATATAAAAATGTAATAATTGGCTTTTTAAGGTTTCGAGAATGAATTTAGAGTTTACTGACCAAAATAAAGATGAAAATGTTAAAGTATGGTAAAAGGAAACACAGAATATATCTCTCCGTGTAAGCATTTACATTAGATACCGTGAATATCACGATCAAAATCTGTATAAAAACAGAGTGATATTACAATATGTAATAGCGAATATGTAGTTCAAAAAACATTAGTATGTAGTTCAAAAAACAGAACTAGATGGCGCTGGTAAAAACTGCAGAATCCTAGATCGCGCTATCGAAGGGTTTTGCACTTTGAATAAAGCAATTATAGTATTTTTAATAAATTGAGGCAATCTGAGAACAGTCCGGAGGTGTTTCATTTTGTCCTCCACAATAAGTAATAATTTTTAGTAAAGAGTAAAAATTTATAATACAATTTACTTACCTAGTTCAACATTGTAATTTATTTTATTTTATTTATTAAGGAATATCAAACAACTACAATATGTATGTAAGGTACAGTCTGTGTTAGTACATAGTATATAATTTAGTTCGGTTCAAAAAGTTTAGTGACACAAATATGTATAGGGAAAAGTCTAAAATTCAGAATAACTGCAATAACTCTACCCCTAAAATGAGTAACAAATTAACTTGTTATTTGAATAAAACTGTGGGCCAAGTTTTTTGGTTCTGGATTTCGTGACACTATTTTTATAGTCAAAGATTATGAATAATATTTTTGTTGGTTTATTGGGAGACTCGTGAGATCTCAGTTCAGGGCGAACTACTAGTTTACATGTCTATATGTATGTATAGTTATCGATCGTCCCACGATGAGCGATCCGTTCCGTTTGGTCTCGGTTCGATAAACAGTACGGTCTTGTGCGCAGGGTGTACTCGTGTGCAAGCTCGGCGCTGTGCTGCGCGTGGAGCTCAGACGCACGGGTGTGTGCTGTGGGGGGTGCGGAGGGGGAGCTGCGCGTGCTGGCGCCACCAAACGCTGCGCCCCTGCACCACGACGCGCAGGCGCACGACCTAGGTACGTATCCGAATCCGCGCTCACCCCTCTTCCGCAATACAATACAAGAGCGATTCCTGTCCAGGCGTGACGAGCTGCGACTTCGCCCCATTGTCGGCCGCCTTCGGCCTGCCGGAGGGCGTCTACCTGCTCGCGACTGCCGGGAGCAACTCACTCATCAAACTCTGGACAATCGAGCTTTGCGAGGTTCGTATATACGTTTCGGACAGGTTTGACGGGTTCCCGTCTACCGAGTCGTTGCCGCCGGAGCCATCCGAGCGCGTGGTTGCGGTGCCTTTCGTAGAGGTTAGGATTCAAGATTTATTAGAACCTCTACTCTTCGAACCTATATTTCAGGATCAGTCCGGATCACCATTAGCGAGCGTGGTGATGTCTCGCAGCGTGGAGGCGCACGGTGGTGCCGCGTCAAGCGTGCGGTGGAGTGTGTCGGAGGGGGAGGGTGACGGAGGCGGGGCGGTGCTAGCGTCGGGTGGGGACGATGGGTGGGCGCGCGCGTGGCACGTTCGGCGCGATGCGGGGGGCGGGGCAGTCTCGGTGCACGCCGCTCTCGGCGTGCAGTGCGGTGCCGTGTGCGCACTCGGCGTGCGCGACGTGCTGGTGGCGGGGGCGCGCGGTGGGGAGCTGTCGCTGTGGCGGCTTGAGGCGAGCGACTCCTCGGCTGTGGTGGAGGACGCCGCGCCACGTCACTGGCGCGAGGAGGGCGTGGCGCGCTGGCTGCGGGAGTACGTGGTGCGCGCGCCGGGTTCGCACGTGTCGCGGGACGAGGAGGCCGAGCTGGCGCGCCGCGCACGTGAGGGGCGCCTGACGGGCGCGCGCCTGCTGGACGAGTCGCCGGGGGAGCTGGTTGCAATGCTCGGATACGGCAAGGACGAGCTCGTGGAGGAGGGTGACGGCGCGGACGAAAAGGAACGCGACGAGCGCGCGGAGGTGCGCGCGCGCATCGAGGATGAGCTTGATTGGTTGCGGGCCGAACCTCCAGCGGCGGATTTGGTGAGAGGCATTGCTTGATCTTGCGTGATTATGTTTTGTTCTTGTGGTAATTGATCACCGCGCGTGTTGCAGAGCGCGGCGGCGCCGCACGCGCTGCTGTGTCCGCTGTCGCACCGGCTGCTGCGCTGGCCGACGTGCGCTGCCGACGGCTTCACCTACGAGCGTGACAACATCCTCGAGTGGCTGCTGGCCGGCTCGCCTGGTGCGTTCCTCTCGCTCTACGAAACGACACCTACCTTACTGTTTACTGTAGTTAGGCAATCAATTTATTTTTCATCATTCATGCTCTGAAAGTTGGTTTTGGCCCCGTAAATGCAATTTACTGTCCTATGATCCAAAATAAATTTAAAAATGGAATAAGGCTCTTTGAATTCAATAAGCTGAGATTTTCATCTCAGCTCAATACAATCAAAGAATACAATCTCCGTGACAAATTCTTATTTCTATTTAAAAATAAATGAGATTACATTCATAAATGTTAAAATTAAATATGATCTCCATGCCAAACCGTTACTTAAATTTTACAATGAAAATAAAAAGATAATATAATTATAGCATTTATTTGTAATATCGAGCATACACATACGTACATTAACAAAAACACTCATTAACACAGCTGTGGTTGCCTTCACAGAGTGAGCACAGAGAGCGCGTCTGTTGTATTTTATTTTAATTTAAGTCTAATTATTATTCATTGGAAATCCTTACTAAATAAATAAATTAATTAACAAACTATTTAGAAATAAACAAAAAAAGCACATAACAGACAAAATATATTAAAAAAACCGGACAAATGCGAGTCGGACTCGTCAGTGGGCAGTGAGTTCCGTAAAAATTTGTAGGTACATCCCATCCCACTAATAAACGCCTAATTATAAATGCGAATGTTTGTATGTATGTACGGATGTTTGTTACTCTTTCACGTCGGAACGGTTGAACCGATTTCGATAAAATTTGGTGTGTACGTAGATCATAATCTGAATTAATATAATACATAGGCAAACTTTTAAGGTAATTTTTATTGGCAAACCACGCGTGTAAAGCCGCGGGCGGAAGCAGTATTTTCCGAGCTTTTCCCGAAACACAGTTTCCAAAGCTTTTTTATTGTTTTATTTATTTTACTTATTATATTGTGTTTTATAAGTGAAATTGTGACTATACTTTTAATGATTTAATTACATAGTTTTCAGATTTTTCTTTGTACTTGTAGTATAAGACGATATTACTTGCCAAATTTCATAGTTCTAGGTCTCTATAAATTTTTATTCCCTCGATAGTGTCGAAATATACGTTTTTTTCGGCATAAACAGCCGTATTTTTTCTACGTTAACTTAGATGTTTGATTTTTTCACAGTTTTAAGGGACCGCAAATTTGAGTATATGGTTTTAATTTCAACTCGATAATTCCACGCGTTCCCGAGATAAAGGGTCTTGACAGACAGACAGACAGACGGACAACAAAGTGACCTTATAAGGGTTCCGTTTTATCGTTTTGTGGTACGGAACCCTAAAAAACATAAAAACATGTTTTATTGGTTCGCCCCGAACTTTTTCTGGGAGATCTCGCGAGCCTCCCATAAAAACACAAATATATTATTCGTAATTTTTGACTATCAAAATAGTGCCACGAAGTAAATAACCAAATAACTTGACCTACAGTTTCATTCAAATTACAGGTAACGGGAGTTCATTTTAATTGTAATTTGTACTCTGTTTTGGGGTACAAATTGCAGTTATTCTGGATTTCAGACTTTTGCCTGTATTTCTGACACTTAAGCTATAGGCATACTAAATTATTATTATTATTATTATTGTTTTTCTCTTCTTTTTCCACCTGATCGTCCTTCTCGTTCTTCTCAACATCTTTTACTCAAGACGCCTGAGCATAAAACTTCTTTCTTCACTAACTCTTTCACTGTGATAGTTATCCGCTTGTGGAACTCTCTTCCAGTGGAAATCCGCAGGGCAGCCTCTATGGGAGTCTTCAAATACAAACTCTTTAAACACTTCATCTCTCTTCAAGATACCCAACAAAATTGAGCACTATATGTAGGTATTTTATGTATTTGTTTATGTAAGAAAAAAAAAACAAAAAAAATGCATTTCTTGAGGCACAACAAATATACAGTCATGTGTACAGTTTGAAACGATGATGTCTGTATTAGTATGAACACTGCGTTACAGACACCAACGCCCTCCTTTTATACATCATTGAGTTCCAATCAGGAAATGGTACATTATCAAAAACTAAACTAAAAATTACAGTTATTTGTGTATTATAAGTGTATTATTATTAATTTTTGTAAGTTTATTTTTTTTTGAAACCTAAGCTAAAGTTGTTTTACCTCTCTATTTTCTGGCACTACCATTTTCTCCACACTACACAAAGGTTAGCTGGAAGAAAATGCTAATTAGTATTATGTGCTCCAACTCGTTTAAAATGTTACAATTTTGACGAAATTTATTTTCTGTATTGTTATGTATTGTAAAAGGATCATTAAAAAAACAACCAGCCTTGTTTCATGCTTTTTTTACCTGGCTTGGTCGCGAAGGAACAGGCAGTAAAATTGACGTATGAAAGTGATCCTTGTGATTTTAATGTATAAAAATATTTGACTTTGGTTCTAAAAACAAACAGACGAAGAAGAAGTCGGAGATAGGAAAGGAAGTAATGATCGAAATAGGTGGAAAGGGAGCGGCTGAGATGAAATCCAATAATCACGAGCCAGAAGACGAAGAGTCATAAACCGAATCTTTTGAATTGATAGTAACAACAGCCCAAGTAAACGATGAGCCGAAAAACCTAGATTCCGAATTGGACAAAATTGAGGAACGGATTGTGGGCAACGTATCGATCCCCAAAAGTGAAGTAAAGGTGACACATGACTGCATTGCTAATGTTGCCCAAAAAGAATAACAGAATAGAGAGCAAACTCTAAGAGAACAGAGAACTAAAGAAAAATCCAGAAGTTTCAAGAACAAAAAAGACAAAAATAACATAGAAAACCGAGAAACTGAATGTATAAAGGAGAAAAAAGAGAAACGAACTCACAAAATACAACAGAATAAACGGAAAAAATAATTTGAAACTAGCATATATACAACAAAAACCCCTAAATTCGATGAAAATGACACCAACGCAAAAGATATTGACCTAGACATTATAGAGCAATGGAACGACAATCATGTGCCAGTCCATGATATTGAGGTAGAGGTTATTGCTGAAAATGCTGTCGATGAGACAAAGTTACCGATAGGGAATTTTTGTAAGGCAATCAATTTAGAATACATTGTTCATCAAGATAACTCGTCAAACTTCAAGACCAAAAAGAACAATATGAAACACAAAAATCTGCCAATCACCCTATGAAATGTGGGTGAGCTGCCTGATTAAAATGTTTGAAGGAGGCTGGACATGGCCCGCAATTTTTTTTTATACCACTAAGGTGGCAAACAAGCATACGGCCTACCTGATGCTAAGCGGTTACCGTATCCTATGGACGTTTGTAACACCTAAGGTATTACTCGCGCGTTGCCGACCCTCTAAATTTTCAAAACGCCCTTTTTGAATAACTCCGTACTGTAGTCCCTAGGGAAAACCTCGGCAGGGAGACTATTCCACAAGCGAAGTGTTCGCGGGAGGAAATTCCTCTGGAACCTCACGATACGCGACCAGATCGTCTCCAAGGTGGATGAATTCCCTGCCGATGGCGAGCGATGCGATGCTAAAACGAACCTGCAGGCAACATATCCAACAACTCCTCAGAACATAACCCATTAAACAAAAAAAAAATCCAGATATAACTAAAATTACCGATTCAGAGATAAAAAAGGCGATAGCGGATGAAAACATCACTCGTCGCGGGAACGTCACTAATATTCAAGATGACTTTTTGTGCCTAGAATGGGGACAGTAATTGCTGATTTAAAGTAAAGTTGTCTAATATTTTGTTGTAGGTCAATTTCATTCTAAGATTATTGATTTTTGTATAATGTGTATAAGACTTTGATCCTAGTGTATAAGATTGTTGTTCCTGACTGTTGATTAAGTATGTATCTTTTCTGATTGATCTCTATGTCTATTACTATATACAGTTGTGTAAGCCATGAAACTCATGTTGTTATAATGCCCAAAGATTATATACTTTTTTAACTTTAACATTGATATGTTTATTTTATCATAAATTATAAAAATCACCCCATTAACTTTCTTATCAGTTTCCAATAACATGGGGCCTTTCGCTGAATCGAGTTCGTTAATATAATTTTTTACATCTGTGGTAGTAAAACTTCGTTCAAAATGTCAGCTTTTTGATCTTATGAACATTTAACATGGTCAAATGTTACCCAGAATGTAAAAATGCGATAAAATGGGTTTCAATATAACTTTGGGCCACAACTATTTCTGTCTCTATCTCAGGGTTCACACATAAATTGTAAACGTTTTAGTGTAATTTGTATTAACCACATCAAAAGATCACTTAAATCACAATTACTGTGGAGTAATCCTATACATTTTATTGACTGACTACCGGAAATTTTCTTATATGTGGTCCAAAGTTGACCAGAATGACTGTATACAAAATAATTCTTTTATTTTCTCGCATTCGCGATGAAAAGATACGTGTTACACTAGGGTGTAAGCCATCAATAACACTCTCGATTAGCGTCCTCGCACGCATTTGTTTATTTTTTTTAATTGATTTTTCCAAGCGCTTGAACACTACCTCACGTGATGGTAAGTGATGGTGTGATCGAGGATGGAATGGAACACGTTTGCCTAGAAAGAACCTATTCGCTCAGGACTTGAAGACTCCGAGACTATAATATAACTTCGAAACTTTTATACTAGTCCAGAAAAATACAGAAATTCACGTATGCCAAAATATCTCGAGTGTACAATAGTTCGCATACTGCCATGGTATAATAATGTACAAGTAGGTATCATGCGAATGATGGATACAAACTTTACTTAGGTACTCCATTTTTATGTTTTTTTATAATGTTCCCGGAATGTTCAAATGCTATGTCGGCTCATATCTACATTTTCAGAGGGCGCGGTGTCCCCGGTGTCAGGTCTGCGCCTGCGCAACACGCAGCTATCGCCCAACTACAAGCTGCGCGAGTCGCTGCGCGCATTCCTGCGCGCGTCCGCTGTTGCAGCCAACGAGCTGACAGACGGCGACGCCGGCACCGAGTGACGTGCCATGTCGGCTCATATCTACATTTGCAGAGGGCGCGGTGTCCCCGGTGTCGGGTCTGCGCCTGCGCAACACGCAGCTGTCGTACAACTACAAGCTGCGCGAGTCGCTACGCGCGTTCTTACGGGCGACCGCCGCCGCCGCCAACGAGCCGACAGACGGCGACACCAACACCGAGTAACGTCACACGGATCGCTGCTCGCGCGACATGAGGAACACGTTTGTAATTGTCAAGTTGTTTGACTGCTATTGAAGGTTTTGAATATATTCTATCTGACAATAAATAAATTAGTGATCTAAGTGGCACAGTTGTATGTACCTATTGGTTTTAACTGATGTTTTGGGTGCGGTGTGCTATTCACCTAGTTAGGTAAATTAAACACGATTAATTTGTTATCAGTAGGTTACTTCGACAAGTTTGAGGTCAGGCTCTGCGCGTGATGCGCGATGCGCTAGGTACAATAATCTGTGATTATATGCGACAAGAACAGCTTATGATATTCATTTATTTGCAACAACAACACCATACTAAATAGATGTCGCAAATTTGGCTCTAGTTCAACATGGTGCTGGCTAATGTATCATTTGGATCACAACGATTGTAGTTAAATATCTAGTGTGCCGTACAGTGCACAGTCTAAAGGTGGGTACTGACCAACGTTACGAGGTGTAATGTAACATGTTACACAGCTAGCATTCATGCAGTCAGTACGTAGTGTTACGGGGAAATCAGCGATCAACGAGCCGCTGGTTGCTCGCTTTGAGTGCTCCACCCGGCTGTCGGTTTTTTGGCGAATCCGTTGACTGTTACGAGGTTTAGTTAGTACGCTGTTGCAAGACGTCACGAGCGCACGCGGTGCGTCGCACGTCACACGTGATCATACGTCGTTCCTCTGGTATTATTTCATTTATTTCTTGAAACATGGAGTGGGACAAAGAAAAACTATGTATTTTATAGAAAAATATAGAGAAGAACCAGTGTTGTGGGACCCAGCTCATCCAACAAATTAAAGAAAGAAGACGCTTGGGGTAAATTTGCTTCATTACTCAAGAGTGAAAGAGAAACGTGTTTGATGCCCAGTAACGTTTTTTCTTCTTCTTAATTTGGATTAAACAATAATTAAGTAGAATCAAAGATACCATCACGTCCTCCCTGTCGGCCATCTTGACTGAACTGGCTGGCGAATGGAGCACAGAGTTTTGACGAGCATGTTACGCCGATTTTTAGAACACAGCGAATATGCTCAATGCGTAACATGCTCGAAGCGAAAGTTACATTAAGGTGGGTACTGACCAAACCAGCCAGTTCAGTCAAGATGGCCGACAGCGAGGACGTGTTGGTATCTTTGATTCTACTTAATTATTGTTTAATCCAAATTAAGAAGAAGAAAAAACGTTACTGGACACCAAACACGTTTCTCTTTCACTGTTGAGTAATGAAGCAAATCTACCCCAAACGTCTTCTTTCTTTAATTTGTTGGATGAGCTGGGTCGCATAACACTGGTTCTTCTCTGTATTTTGCTATAAAATATAGAGTTTTTTCTTTGTGCCACTTCATGTTTTAAGAAATAAATACGAGAGCAACGACGTGTGATTACTCGCGACGCGCGTGCGCTCGGGACAACTTGCAAGAGCGTACTGACCAAACCGCGTAACACTCAAAGGATTCGCCAAAAAACCGACAGCCGGGTGGAGCACTTAAAGCGAGCAACGAGCGGCTCGTTGCTCGCTGGTTTCCCCGTAACACGACGTACTGACTGCACGAATGCTCGCGGTGTAACACGTTACATTACGCCCCGTAACGCCGGTCAGTACCCACCTTTATCAAAGCGAAAGTTACATTACACCTCGTAACGTTGGTCAGTACCCACCTTAAGTTTCAAGAATCTATCGGAAAGTGGATGTTCGCTCGCGATATATAATTGAAATAGCTAAAAGGTTATTGAAGAGGAACACGCTATCTTTCAATTCATGCGCTGATAACAAAATAAACCTGTAGATAGAGTTAACTTTAAGTTTTGATCGAGTTGTACTTGAATTTAGTATTTTTTTTTCTATTTATTAAAGCGTTCATTATCATTACCTGTTTGGATATTTATTTTCACAACAGATATTTAACCTGACGACCTCCGTGGCGTAGTGGGTGAATAGCCGGCTGAGACGCAAGAGTTTGCGGGTTCGAATCCCGCAGCGGAACAAATGTTTGCATGATCTACAAATATTTGTTCGGGGTCTGGTTGTTTCACTATATATTATATTACTGGACTAAATATAAATATTACTGGACATTTCACAAAGCGTTATCTAGCCCCAAACTAAGCAGAACTTGTACTATGGGAACAAGATAACTGATAGAATACTTATACATATACCTACTTTTTTTTGTAAATACATACTTATAATATATAGAAAAACACCCAGACACGGAACAAATATCTGTAGATCATGCAAACATTTGTTCCGCAGCGGGAATCGAACCCGCTACCTCCTGCGTCTCATCTGGCTGTTCGCCCATTGCACCACGGAGGTCGTCAATTATAAGTATGTATTTACAAAAAAAAATAGTAAGTATTCTATCAGTTATCTGGTTCCCATAATACAAGCTCAGCTTAGTTTGGGGCTAGATGGCGCTCTGTGAAATGTCTAGCATAATTTATTATTACTATTATTTACCTAAGTATAATTATTATTTTCTTAAATAGCTAAGAACTTAGATTGATAAATCTTTCTAAAACATCCTAATTTCTAAAACAACAAAACATCCTTAAACATTTTAAATGGAACCTAAAATAATGATACAAGGGTAAAGTTTCAACGATCTCATCTTTATTTATATCTCTTACAGTATAATAGTATGTACAAGTGAGGCAGTAACAGTGAGAACCAAACTTACATTACTCTGAACCGCTGCTCCGACTCCCTCTAGCATGCAACAGGCGGCGGGCGGCGGTACTGCTGGAGGTGCTGATGTGACCCTGACAACTCACCATCCTCCTAGACAAATTGCAATCTCTCGAAAGATGGCAATGAGAACAACACTAACTCCGCCCCCGCCGCCGCCGCCGCCGGCCTCTCGCTCTACAAGTTACTACTGTAGCACTTCACGATCCAGGGTTACACATCTGACAAACCGCATCACTTGCGTGTGAAATGCAGTTTATCTCCCGTTACACCGAATGCTATTCTAAAGGGATTGAGCAAACAAATTGAATGGATTTCAAGAGCGGAGTGCCACAGCGATACAAGTTATAGATGTCCGTGCATGCGTCACCATCGCAATACAATAATTTAATATGAGTTTTCGGTAAAGTATTTGTTGAGAATAACGCTATCGTAAGCATTTGTTGCGAGTCGAGTGTGTGCGTGACGACGCATGCGCGGGGCAGGGAGCCACACACTACCCTCCGATCTGAATGCTATATAAACTAATATCATTTTTAGAAAAAAAACCTCTTAGCTAAACGGAGTCATGACAAGTACAAATTGTATATAATGAATAGTTGTGGTGAAGGTGAGGTTGAGGTTTGAAACCGTTGCGCTTTGTTTCAAATCCGAGGACCTTGTGCCGCAGCTCGTCACTCTCACGACACATACATACATACATACGAAATCAAGAACGGTTGCGGTCACCGCCAACGACCTTAATACAAAAAATTACATTGAAAAAATAAAGCTTTTGCCTAACGTTACTCAGGTATTTCTTTTAAAAATATTGTAATGATTCCATTACTTGTCTTTACCGTAAAATGTGTATAGGAGCGGTTTTATTTTAAGTAGGTGGTCTCAAAAGCCAGTGCCTCCTGATCCAAAAACCTCTAGGCTTAAAGATAAATTATTGACAATATGAAACACTTGAATTATTTGTAAGTATATCTATATCAGAACGCACGTGTCTCCAACTATTACAGGATCCTGTAATTTATCGACTCGTAAGTGATTTTTTCGTGTTTTAAGGTTATTGGCGCTCGGTCCTTTAAACAAAAAACTGGTAAGTACACAATTCCTTTATCGCGTCGAGTGATCGATGATGATAGTGATGATGTATCTACTATAGACGAGGACGTGTGCCCTCGCGAGCGTTTCAACTTCGATGTCGTAATATTAATTTAGTAGTCAATCGTATCGATCATAAGTAGTAAATAATTAAGTAATTATAATATTATTATGTACAAGTTTACAAACGAGAGAGGCGCGCCACGCCAGTGAGCCGACCGGCGCGCCCCCGGACTATGTACAGTCTTTACAAGTCGTCTCTCGAGCCGTCCGGTCGCGGTCGCGTCGCGGCTGCTAGACCCCCGAGACGTTACAATAAGTTACAACTATCGCACTATGCATCGCATGCGTAGTGTGCGCTGGACGTTGCTCTGCGCGCCCTCTCCGTGGCGCCGGCGCCGGCTATTTCCTCTCCTCTTCGTCGTGGCACATCAATCTGAAAAAGCATCAAATGAAAATGAAAAAATATTTATTTGCAGTCAAAAACTTATCTATGGAATTACCATGTTGACAATTTTTGTAATTAACCTAAGATGCCTGGTAAAATAGAAGTAAACATGAGTAAACAAAATTTGAGGCAGAAGGCACTACCTATGATCATAGTTTATGCAGCGGCCTACATACTAGGCAATCCTGTATCGTGAAGACAAGTCAGATGGATTGGCATTTTTGATTGGTGACCTCGGACATAACAAAATTTTACCAATAACTAAAACTAATTTTACAGATATTCTAAAAAAATTATAATAAAAATAACAAAAAAGAAAACCATAAGTAACTATTTTAATTACTATAAGGAAAAGGTAAGTGTAAAAAATATATCTCAACACTAGAGTCAAAAGGTCTGATGTGCACTTGCGACCAAAATCACTTTTTTACATAGCGGAAATGAGCATTTCGTTCTCTTTCTGCCAAGCTAACAACTGTATTTGTCTCTTTTCGTTATAAAGATTGATAGTTGCCCAATGTTGGATCTAAAGACATTCTGAAAAATCCGGGAAGCATAACGCTTTTTTTAACTTACTTCTAACTTTATATGCACCAAGAAAACAAAAAAATAAGTGGTGTATTTTAGATTCAGCCATTATGCTTCTAAATTATATAATTTCGTAACTGCATTTACGCAATTCTGCTTCTAAAAAATCGTATGATTAAAGTACGTAAATCACAACCGACATTTTGCTTCCAAAATATGTGGTAAATTTTGAGTTGTAAATTATTTTCAGACTTTTTGCCTATAATGTATATAACTTTAGCCTAAAATATGTAAGTTAAAATAAAACGGTATGGTTCTGATAAAATCAATTTTTATGTGAATTGTGGGTTCAAGGTCAGCCAATTTCGGCAAATCTTCGCAAGGTTGTCTCACTCATCCTAAATAATAAAGAGTTGATCTCAATTAATCAATTTTGTGCTGATTATGACTTACAAGTGTTGTTTATATTGTGAAAACGGCTAATTAAAGGAAATTATTATTTAAAGTTCGTGTGTATTTTAAGTTACCAGCAGTGGCTGGTGGACTGGAAGACAAAAATAAAGTAAATAAAATTGACTTAAGTAGGTAGGTAGGTTACTCGATTGCGATACCTGCTAGCCTAAATGTCAATAACAAAACACTATTTGTTTTGCAGCAGCAGTTTTGGAGAAAGAAAGGAGCCTCCCGCAGGGTCTTGGCTGGCTAATCCTTTCACCCTAATGATACAAACAGTCCCCCACTGGTTGTAGAGCTGCCACATTAAAAATATGGAAGTGCCATATTTACTACGCCTGGTACATCAATAGTATCAATGTCTTGTAATGCCATCGATACAATATAAAGTTTAACTACTTGCCAGTAGTGCACCATCACCTCTGTCTATATGCCGTCCAATCAAGCATTCAAATTCAATCACACGGAAAATTTCTATGACCGTGATTTGAAGATAGTTATTGGCGACTTTAACAGTCACAGCATAGCCTGCGCATACCAAAGTACCAATTCTGATTGCAATGCGGTTGAACAGTGGGCAGAGGTAGAAACCTTATCTCTTACTCACGATGCCGAACTATCAATCTTTCGGTAGCTGCCGCTGGAAACGCGGTTATAATCCCAAACAATTGTTTTCAAGCAATAACATTAGCCGGCTATGCTCAAAAGCAAAATGCACACTAATTACCCGGACGCACCATAAACCAATAGCGTGTTAGGCTCACGTCGCCTTAATGTGAACTGACGTTGCGTCGGTTCAACTTCCCCAAAGCCAACAGGAAGAGCTTTTCTGGGGAATTGGATGCAAACTTGTGCAGAATTGAGTCAGTATCACACAACTATGATCAAACAAAGCAAAAGCCCTGTCTACCTGGGAGTCACCCTCCATAGATCGTTAATGTTTAAGAAACACTATCCGAGCACAAAACAAAATGTAGGCACGCGCAATAACCTACTCCGTCGCCTAACCTTCACCTGAGGTGCGTCCCCTCAGGTACTCAAAACTACAGACTTGGCGCTCTCGTTTTCTGCAGGTGCATCAAAGCGTAGATTTGCAGAGATGAGAATACCATACGAAAATACTAATAGCATATCGATATTCTGACATCTCTCCGCTCAGCTTTAGTGGAAACGGTCAAGCGGCGCTGTCCTATTTTCTACAGCGCATTCGCAGTGAAATTGGAAGCAGAGAGCGCGTAGAGAGAAGATATAAGTCTTCACACATGTCTTCTTTCAGGCAAAGCGTAGAAGAGTGCAATCTATCGGATTGCTATGTTAATAGTTTTCGGAACAAATTAAAAAAAAAATTAATTCTTGCTTTAGAAAGAAAAATATTGAGGTGAACACTAGCAAACAAAACAAAATTAGATGGATCTCAAAAGGAATTAGAACGTCTAGTAAAATGAAAAGAGTATTGAATTCAATAAGCAAGAACTCTAGTCATGAATCTCTAGTTGCATACCGAATCACATACTTAAAATTATACAAGAAAGTTATAGCGCAATTGAAAAAACACTCAGTTAAAAAAGAAATAGTTAAAGCAAAAAATAAGGCAAAGCAAATTTGGAATATAGTGGATAGACATATTAATAAATGTAATATTAGGTCTCATGATAATTATTTACTTAAAATTAAGGACACAATTATTCATAACACCCAAGAAGTGGCTGATACTTTTGCAAAACGATTTTATTATAGTACTAATAGTGACATTGATTCTAATGAAAGGAAAGCCTCAGCAGTAAGATTTATGACAGAAAATTCGAATAGAGTTAATACTGACATGAAAATGAGGAATACAAACAGAAATGAGATTAAATTAGGCATAAAGATGATGGAGGCAAAAAGTTCTTATGGATATGATGAAATACCAATCACAATAATAAAAGAAAACATTGATCTCTTAGCTGAACCACTATTAAATTTTTTTAATAATTGTATTATCTTTCCTGATCAATTAAAAATTGCTATAGTTATCCATATTCATAAAAAGGGAAATAAGAGTGATTATAAGAATTATAGACCTATTTCCTTATTCCCTATTTTATCTAAAATATATGAAAAACTATTAAAAGGTAGAATAGTATTACATTTAAAGTTAAATAGCATTTTAAACGAACGCCAATATGGATACCAAAGGTGTCTGGGTACGGTTGATTCGGTTGATCTACTAATCAATGAAGTTATAAGTAATTTAAATAACAAAATGAAAGTAGCAGGTCTATTTTTGGATCTGTCTTCTGCATTTTACTCTATTCATCATGAAATCCTACTTGCTAAGTTAGACATCTACGGAGTGATGGGTAATGTATTTAACATTATTAAATCTTATTTAAGCAACAAAAAACAATTTATCGAAATTAAAGACATTGTAAATCATAAATGTATATTGATGGACATTTCACACATTAAATGGTCAAGAAGTCTTAAGGAAATCTAAGTTAACTAATATAACACGCGGAGTTCCACAGGGCTCAATATTAGGACCAATTTTCTTTGTAATTTTCTTAAACGATCTCATTAATTTTATTAGTAATGCTATCCCAGATATTAAATTAGTGGTTTATGCAGATGATACAAATGCAGTCATCCCAGCCAGATGTTCACATAGCATTTCATAAAAAATTTAAAATTAAACATCAATACGACTAACGCAGTATTATTCCGAACGACTGCCCGTAGGCATGATACTATTGGCATAATCAGTAACGGTATAAAGTTAGAATTCAATAATAGTGTAAAATTTTTGTGAATACACATTCTATACCAGTTCCTAAACTGGTAAACTGATTTAGAGTCCATTGAGAACTCAATAAGTTCAGCCTGCTATGCTATAAGAAGCTTAAGAGATGAGGCGACTCTTGAGCAACTTAAAACAGTTTACTACGCACTGGTTGAGTCTAAGTTGATATATAGTGTAAAATTTTGGGGAAATAGTTACGAATATAATATTAACAGGGCATTCGTGTTACAAAAACGTGCTATTCGTACCATGGTGCGTATACCTCCGTGGGAAACATGTAGGGATCATTTTCAGAGCCTACAAATTTTGACTCTTCCTAGCCTCTACATATTGGTGGTTCTAATGGATGTTGTCCGGCATCCCTTTAAGTATGAGACACCGGAACAAAAAGTGCTAAGATTGAAACACAAGAAGGAAATATCTTGATGCTCCACTATGTTCCTAATTAAACGATGCATGGCTGTCGGTATCAAGCAGTTAAATTATACAACTCTCTACCCATTGACATGAAAATTATAGATGGTCCAATTACATTTAAGACCAGGCTAAAAAAGCTTTTGCTGGAAGGGTGTTTTTATTCAGTGGATTCAGTGAATGACAAGTTACAATGCAATTAAAAATAATTATATTAATTTATGACATTTTGTTTATGATCTCTTTGTCATTAATAATAAGTGTTGTTTTTGGTAGGTTTGTATTTTGAATTGTGTTAGTATTACTGATTTTTTTTTTGTTTAATGTGTATGATTATTTAATTTAATGTATATGTATGGTGTTTCAAATACTAAATTGGTTAATTGTTTTATTAATAAATAAATGAAAAAAAAATTAAATGAAATAAGTAGCAAAACTAAGCTTTTGTGGATCACGACCTTTATTTTTGTCTAATCCAAGAGTAGGCAGTAAGTTTTATATCGAATTAATCACCTTAACTTTGTCGATTTTATTTCAAATTTGATAATATAACTAATAAGTTTTTTTGGAATAGTCTTTTTTTATGTTTTGAGAAACCGTCACTTGCATATCGTCAGTATATTACCAAACACCCTGTATTTTAAAAAGTGATCCGATATAATTAGCAGCAGTTAGCTTTTTTCAAACGACAAAAGTTTATTCGGTCAGCTCGAAAGAAGCATCGGTAGTGTGATATACTTACGAGTAGAGCAGAGCGAGCGCGGCGAACAGCAGTAGCCTGAGCGTGGCGCGCGAGCAGGCCGCGGGCTCGGATGGGAGCGCAGCGAGTGCCGCGAGAGTGGCGAGCGCAGCGAGCACAGGCAGCGGCCGCCGCGCCGCGTTACCGTGCTGCATTGCCGCCGGCTGCTCGCCTGAAACATTATAATGATATCATTATTATTCACAAATATTTATTTTAAAACTCGTTTGTCAGAAATACATTTTTCACTACAAAGTATCTTACAAAAATAAACATTATAGTAAAAAATATATTTATAAAAACGGTAAACTACCGACCGCAAAGCAAGGCCCAAGCGATCGGTGGCTAGGGCTGCAGAGAAAGCAACCTCCTGAATATGCGTGCCGAGTCCAGGAGTACCACCTTCTGTATCTGACCTTTGATCGAACTTCCTAGCGAGAGCCTCTTAAGGTATTGGTCGAGGCTCTTCGCTATCAGTCCGACACAACTATCGGAACGATAATCGTTGATTCCACATCCCACACGGCGGTAATCTTATGAGCCAAGTCAAGGTCCTTGCTTAGCTTGTCCTTCTCGGCCTTCACGAGATTAGCATCATGTGGGATAGTAATATCAACAAGTACCTGTTAAGTAGCTCCGACCGGTCTACTAGCACAATATCTGGCTTATTATGGTATGGATAGACCGGTCCCAATAGAGTGAGGCACGGCCATTTTCAAAAACTGGCTCTGACACATATTTACATTGCACCTCACGTCCAACAAAGCCATATTGAAGAGCAAGCTGCTGATGGATAATTCTGGCCACTTGATTGTGTCTATGCAAGTACTCGGAGTTAGCAAGATGCGAACAACTCAAAAGCACATGTCTGAGGGACTCTCCGGGCTGGTGACAAGCTCTACAGATGTCGACCGTCCCGTCCTTCATAAAATACTTTCGGTAATTGTTCGTTTTGATAACCTCATCCATAATTGCACCGACAAAACCTTCAGTTTCTCCGAAGAGATCACCGAAGCTTAACCAGATTACCGAGTCGAGCGGGTCTACTACGTCTGGTTCTGTTAGGGCTTTGTAGAACCGCACATGTAGTTCCTTGCTCTTCCATATGTCCTCGCTATCCTTAGTGGTCAGCACCGATGGTTTATGCCAGTTCTCGTTTGCCAAGGAGATCGGGGTAAAGTTTTTGTCCACTGCAACGACATCCCAATGCACCCTACACACATTATTAAGGAAATGCTCCCTGAGATTTTACACCTTGCGGTTATGAAGGGTTTTAACATTTCAAAATCCCCGACGCCCACATTTCAGCAGCATGTAAATTCTCATTATCGAAGAGCGTGGGTGCCGCATACGATACGGTCGTGAGCGGTTTGCGAACTCTACAATCCAGGGCTTCTAATTCTGTCTGAGTCTATCTCAGTATGCCAAATGTGTATATGAGTAGGGGCATAACCCAGTCGTTGAAGGCACGGACCTTGTTGCCACCTGACAAAAGACTGTTAAGAACTTTTGTCAAGCGGCAAAAGAAACTTTCCCGCACCGACTGTTTTATCTCCCTATCTATTATATCCAACGACTCCGACATACCGAGATATTTGTATGTCTCGATTTCAGAGAGAGATCTGAGAGACATCGTCTCAGAAAGCTGTAAATTCAAAGAATTTACAACTCTCCCACGCCGTACTTACATGACCGCACACTTCTCAACACCAAATTCCATGCTGATGACGTCGCTAAATAATTGATATTAATTAGCTGTGTGATATTAAGCAATGTCTCCAACTCCGAACTCTGAGAAGCAAAAAGCTTGAGGTCATCCATGTACAGCAGATGAGAAATGATCTCCCCCTCTCTCCGAAGTCGATGGCCTATACCTGAGTCCTTTAGCAAAGTGTTAAGAGGATTTAGTGCCAGGTAAAACAACAAAGGACTTAGACTATCTTCCTGATATATACCCCGTTCAATCTTTATTAGATCATGCGGAACCGAACAATCCCATCTGCTACCTGGATGATGAAAAATCGTGTTTCACTGTCTCATACACGAACCTAAAAAGAGTATCAAAGTTGTATTTACTTTATACAACCCTAAGACCCTCTCTAGCCATGTATGAGGCACCGAATCATATGCCTTCTTATAGTCAATCCAAGCAACTGAGGCTTCCTCTGTTGCGCCTGATCTGCTGGCTAATGACCATGTCAATGAGGAGAAGCTCCTTAGTACCACGGGACCCAACCCTACATCCATTCTGTGCAGGTGCCAAAATATTGTTCGCAACAATATGCGAGTTAATTTTTGCGGTCAGAATAGATGTAAGGAGCTTATAGATGGTAGGCAAGCACGTGATGGGTCTATAGTTTTTGGCAGTCGCGGTACTACTGGACTTATGGACCAGGAAGGTGAGGTGAGTTCGAGGGCTTCCTGGAATTGTGTGGCAAGCACCAAATGTGAGCATCGGAACCACTTCAGCCAGAAGTTGTGCAGAACATCCGGTCCAGGACTTTTCCAGTTCTGAGCCGAACAGATAGCACAACTAACGTCCAAAGGGCAGATAGTAATATCTTCCATATCTTCAATCGACTCACACTCGCCCCGCACAACACTCATCCAGTTGCCCTCCGCGTGTTCGACAGGTGCAGACCAGATGTTTCGCCAAAAGTTATTTGCACTTTCAACATCTGGCAGTTCCACTACACGTCCATCATGAACACTGTTGTCGGGTTTCTGCCAGTTTCTATACACCTTCCTTTGGTCGCTTTGAAAGTTGCGATTCTGCCAGTATCTATCCACACGTTCTCTATAGCGACGAATACGGCTAGCCTATGCAGATACTTTATGCTTCAAAAAGTCAATGCGCTCTATGCCATGTAGTCCTGGGGCCGGGTTTCAGTTCCAGCAAATGCTTGTGTCACAAAGCGTACTCCTCGCGGGCGATATTACCCTCTCTAACGCCGTTAGAACCGTAGAAGAAGAAGAAGGAACAACGCCAGCAGGCCGCGGTGCTCGCTCAGTATCCGGGAACTTGACACGAGCAACGCGACACGCTGCAACAGCTCCGCAGTACAGGATCACATTTGTATCAGCAAGATCTTTGCTAGTTAATAAGTGCGGAACTAGCAATGGGTTCAGGGCAATGGGTTCATTATTATTATTGTTATTTGGTAGTGGACACGTTAGTATGGTTTAAATTACTCATTAGTAAATTAATAACATATTATGTTGGATAATTGTGTCACCAAATGTTGGTATATTATTCTGTTCTTACCTTGTTATGTTGTTAAAAAATTGCTATACGTGAAGACCTATAATTGGCTTTTTGTTTTGAACTAGTTAATTGTTAAGTGAATATAGCTGTTGGTTTTCCATGAAATGTCACCAGACCCTACCCAGCAGTGGATGCCAACTGGCTAGAAATACACCCAGCAGATAGATAGGCGCGGGTACAGCACTCACCGCTAAGCACGTGCAGCACGACGGACGCGGAGTCGAGGTTGGAGGGCGCGCACGAGTAGTTGCCGGAGTCCTCGCGCCGCGGACTGTAGATGATCAGGTTGCCGACCTGCACGCAGACACAATACAACATATGTAGGAGATCGTAAGCGCGGCTTAGTCGTGGAATGATATAAGAGAGATAGATGCATAAAATATTACTTTACTGTGCTTAATTTTACAACTAATGATGCTAATGATTATGAGTGGCTCGACCGCTAGCCGATTGTGCACTGATTAGGTAAATTGTACGTCGCCTTGCAGAGACGGCACTTGACCTACATAGTCAAATTTGCTGGCTGAGCTAAAGGTAAACACCTTATCGAACAACATATACATGTAATAGATACAAGCGCCCGGTTGCACGCAGCAGCACTAGAAGGATGCTGCTGCAGTACCAAAGACAGGAACTTGTACGGAGTTGGTTCGTGCAGTAGGTGCAGTAACAGCGGCTCATCGAGATGAGAGTGAAGAGTGAACGAAGGCATACCGTGGTGTCCGGTGCGAGTCGCTCCATGCGGATCTCAACGAGGCTGCGGTCGTAGTTGAGCACGCGCTCGTCGTTGTGATACCAGAAGATGTAGGCGGGCTCCTCCAGCGCCTGCGTGATCACGCACTTCAGGCTCACCGTGCTGCCCGCCTTCACGTACAGGTCCGCCTCGCCCACTATCTCGATTTTAGGCACTGCAACCGCAACAACACCACGATTTTAATACATCACGTTCACCGATCCATACTATACGAAGATATCATGGTTATGAACACTATTTGTACTCACAAATCACGCTAAATATCCCGTTTTTAGTACAAATACCGATTCCCTAATCAAATATTTTTTTAATCACAACAATACATATATACAACCTGTTTTGTCATGAATGAATGAATGAATGAAAATTCTTTATTATACCTTACAAGCTAAACACAATAGATATAAAAATAAACAAATAAATGTAAGCATAATGGGCGGTCTTATCGCTTAATAAAGCGATCTCTTCCAGACAACCTTTGGATGGAGAGGATCATTGCTTAATGGAAGATTGGCTGAGGTGTAAAAAGAATAAACTTAATAATAGAAAAAGAAAAATTACTTAACCTTAAATATATATATATAAATAATAGGTACATAAATAATTTTAAACAAGTAATTATCATTTATAAAATAAATAAATATGTACTTACATACATACATATATTAATAATATTATAGATCAGATGAATAATCACGACTCTTCTTGGAGATAAAAGTTTTTGAGTCTAGCTTTAAATACGGAAGGTGAGGGGGATTTCCTTATGGAGACCGGCAAGGCATTCCGTAATCGGACAGCTTGGACGGAAAAGGAGTTTGCATAGAAACTAGTTCTATGCATCGGTGTTTTGAGAAGGAGGTTTTCAGAGGATCGAAGTGTTCGGGAATCTGTGCAATGAAGGAACTCGAAGCGTTCCTTCAGATAACAAGGTATGGATAGATTACGAAGGATGTTGAAAAGGAGGGATAGGATGTGAGTATTCCGGCGAAGTCGAATGGGGTGCCATTTGAGTTTATTACGAAATTCGGAGATGTGGTCGTATTTCCGGAGTCTGAAAATAAACGTTATGCAAAAATTTTGAAGACGCTCAAGCTTATTGAGCTGCTCCTCCGTGAGGTCAAGATAGTGTAATCTAAAATTGGGAGAAGAAAATATTGTGCAAGCGCAATTTTAGTAGCTATCGGAAGAAAATTTCGCAGTCTCTTAAGCGAACCAGCAGAGGCAAATAGCTTCCGGCTCACAGATTCGAGCTGAGGACCCCACGACATACAACTATCCATGAAGATGCCCAAATTTTTTACAACCTTTGAGTAGGGAACAGTTACATCATCAAACTTAATTTGAGGGAGTGTTGTGTAGTTGATTTTCGATAAGGTGCGAGAACTTCCCAGTATGATGGTCTGTGTTTTAGTAGGATTAATTCTTAATCCATAAGCCTTACTCCATTCACCTATAAAAAGCAGATTATTATTAGTGACGGTGATCCCATCAGGCAACTCATTAAGTGGAGCCTGTGTATAAATTTGGAGGTCGTTTGCATAAAGGTGGTAGGAAGAAGTGAGTTGACGAGAAATAGAATTTATAGAAAATGCAAAAAGAAGCGGAGATAAGACGCCACCCTGCGGTACACCGGCTGATGTACAACACCAAGACAAAAAGGAATCGTCACAACGTATCCGTTGCCGGCGTCCGTGCAAATAACTGCGAAACCAGTCAACCACCGATGGAGATATGTTAATTGAGCGAAGCAAACCCAGCAGGATGTCAAAGTCAACAGTATTGAAGGCATTGCTAAAGTCGAGCAGTGTCAGAATAGTAAGATTCTCCATGCCCGATCTTATATCATCCGTGATTTTGACAAGTGCGGTTACAGTACTATGACCAGGATGGAAACCGGATTGAAGAGGATTGAGCAGGGTATTTGTGATAAGAAAGCAGCTAAGCTGTTTGTGGACGAGACGTTCAAGGACTTTTGATAGGAATGGGAGGATAGAGATGGGACAATAATCGGTAAAGGAAGTGGGTTTGGACTTTTTAGGAAGTGGAATTATATGCGCTTTTTTTCCACAAAAGTGGAACAGAACTAGATAAAGTAGAGAAATTGAGAATATGGCAAATTATTGGAAGCACCTCATCATTAATTGGAACTAACATATTCCGTCCAATATTGTCACTACCCATGGCATTTAAAGCAATTGACAGAATGTTCTTTTTAACATCACATGCGGTGAATTGACTAAAGACAAAAGGAGAATAATTAGGAGTTGGCAACAAGGAAAGATAATTAAGAGTGTTCATTTTAACATCCAAATCAATATTGGATGATGACGAAAAGTGTTTGTTAAGAGAGTCAATATGTCATGTACGACATTAATTTAAAACATACGTCCAGCATGGTACTAACTGATTTTAGAGGTGGGTTTGATACCGGTAGTTTGAATATTTATCCAGTAAAGGAAGAGGAAAAGGTACTGATCTCTAAAAGAAATAACAAAAAACATCAATACCACTTAAAGTAAAAAGACACATTCAAGTCATGCATTGTCATGACCTATGGTTGCCAGACATGGCCTTTAACGAAAGCAAAAGAATAGAAAAAGATTAGAAACATGTCAACATAATATAGAAAGAAGCGTGATAAAATATAAAAAGAAAACATAAAATGAATCTTAAACTCATAAGAAGGAAGACAAATATTGTAGATGTCACAATCAAACAACTAAAATGGAAGTGGGCAGGCCAAAACATCAGAAGTAAAAAGGAAAATGGGCTAGGGACGTGTTAGAATTATATAATTAAATAGATATTTATATATAATAATGGACGGTTACTATGTCAGTAAAGTGTAACTTGAATAATATCTAAAATGTATTGAGGATTAATCATATAATTTAAATAGATTTTTAAGGTATAAAACAATGTAAATAGATAATTAAGTATACTTCACTTCACTATTGGTAGAATGGCCTCTGTGGCTAGTTGTTGCCACAATTATGCCAATGTCAAGTCGACAGAATGTTTCCGATATAAAAACAAGATGGCGAGGACAGGAGGATTGTGATGTGAACTGAGACAGATGGCGAAACAATAAATTGTGGATTTATCAAAACAAGTCTTTTTTTACACTACTACCTCGGCTAATCTCATATCAGAAGTGGGATCAGAACTATGGCGAATGAAAATGAAGAGAAACAGGAAAGACGGTCCCGATCCCGGCATCGGAAACATCGCCGTAAGCGTCGTCATACTAGCTCGGATAGCGACTCTTCGGATTCGAGTAGCACCAGAAGTTCATCGAAGTCGCACAAGAGGAGAAAGCATCGCCTTCACCACCATCACGGACGTGAATATAAGTTGCGTAAGCGGATGCAAGGGTCATCGCGACGAAGGAGCACGTCACGGACCACGGGTCGAGTGAACAGAGGGAATTCAGACAATATTGGAGGAAAAGGACAGCTTATTGATTCAATGGGAACGCTGACACCAGTAATTTCGTCGACACCTGCTCCAGTAGAAGCGCCTACATCTCCAGAACCACGGGCAGACTCCAACCAGGTGTTGCCGCAGCCTGCACAACAACAGCTAAGTCAAGATACAATATCTAATGTTAATAATAGCGCGACAAATATTACTGTTAATGATATTTCTAAATTGTTACAAACTTTGGTGCAACCAAATGCTATAAAATACGATAGGAACATTATACCTACTTTTGATCCCTCGCAACAAAATCAAAGAATAGAAAACTGGATAGCCAAGGTCAACGAATGTGCACAGATTTACAAGTGGACTGACATACAGACAACACATTTTGCTTTGCCCAAGTTATCAGGTCATGCCAAAAAGTGGTATGAAGGACTTCAGACCATTCTTCTGACATGGGCCGAATGGCAAGATCGCTTGACAAAAGCCTTTCCATCTGAAACCAATTACGGGGTAGTATTATCTGAGATGCTTGAACGTCGACTGAAGCCTGGTGAATCAGTAGACGAATATTATTATGACAAAATTACTCTGTTAAATTTGTGTGAAATTGTTGGCAAAAAAGCTGTAGATTGCTTAATCCACGGCATTGATGATCGAATGATTAGAGCTAGCGCTTCGTCAGCAAGGTATAAAGAGCCAGAAGAGTTACTGAAATTCCTTAAAGAGTTGTGTAAAGAAAACCATCTTAGATTGTCCAAAAAGCCGATAGGGATTGCTCAGGACATAGTTTGCTTTAAATGTCATAAGGCTGGACATCGTAGTAACCAGTGTCGTAGTAGTACACCAGGTACAAACGAACTGACATGCTATAATTGTAAGGAAAAGGGGCATGTCTCTTCTAGATGCACCAAACCTCGTGTGACATGCAACATTTGTAATCGTTTCGGACACACATCCGATGTGTGTTTTAGAAAATCTCTTGCTAGTCAACAGCCGAATTTTAACAAACCTCTTGAAAAGAAAACTTGGCTGACTCAAAGCACCAATCCTGACTCAAAATATTGTAAACAGGTCACAATAAATAAAACTATCGATGTTAAGTGCTATGTAGATTTCGGTAGTGACGTTACTCTGATCAGTAAGGATGTCATAGATAGTAATGCGTTACCTATAATCGAAAATGATTTGCCAACCATACGGGGATTTGGTAATTCTACGTATACCCCATTAGGCAAAACTAGGGTAAATCTGAGACTAGGAGAAGTTGCAGCAGATATTGATATGTATATAGTAGAACCTTCTCTACTTTTGGAGCCTGTCCTGGTAGGCCAAAATTTTACCGAACGGCCCGATGTTCTTGTGATCAAAACCTGCGAACAGTTAGATATTTTGAAAAGACAATTACCGGAACATTTAACTTCATTGGAATATGACAAGGAATTAAACGAAAAAGTGGTTCTAAGAATACAAACGGACACTAATATAAGTAAAATTGATGTCGTAGGGTGCACTAGTGAGAAAGATTTGAATTGTGAGATTTTAGTTGAAAATAGTGTTAGAAATTTTGAGAATGTTGATTATTGTGTAGTGGGGGGTATATACAGTGTGAAAAAGGGTGAATGTCAGGTCGTTGTCTGCAATCTTTCAGGGAAAACACTTCCTTTAATTAAAAATGACGTATTGACTCGGGCAAAGGTGATAACCGCCTCTAAGCCTCCCTCGCGACAATTAGCCTGTAACAGGATATCTAATCAGTCGACATTGAAACCAATAGCTAGAGAAGAAATAAATATGAACAAGGCTCTATCAGAAGATCAAAGCAACAAGATATTAGATCTGTTGAATAAATATCGAGCGTGTTTTGCACAGAATTTAACAGAACTAGGCTGTACTGATTTGGCAGAGATGATCATAGAATTGAATGATACTACACCGGTAGTACATAGACCATATCGTTTGAGCTATACCGAAAGAGAAATTGTTAGGGACATGGTTAAGGAGTTAATAGATAATGACATCGCTGAGGAATCAAATTCGTTTTATGCCAGTCCTATTATACTGGTATCAAAGAAAACAGGAGGATACCGACTATGTGTAGACTTTAGAGCATTAAATCGGAAAACCAAGAAGGATCATTATCCTATGCCTAGGATTGATGATCAATTAGATATGCTTAACGGCAATAGATATTACTCGAGCTTAGATCTGGTTAGCGGGTATTATCAAATACCGATCCATGAAGACTATAGACATCTTACCGCGTTTATTACCCCAGACGGTTTATATCAATTTAAGAAAATGGCTTTCGGTTTGGTTAACTCTCCAGCCGTTTTTCAACGCACTATTAACAAAGTACTGGGAAATTCTCGGTTTAATTCCGCTCTTGCGTACATGGATGATATATTAATACCGGGAAGAGATTTTGAGGAAGGTCTGAATAGATTAGAAGATTCGTTAAAATTATTACAGAATGCTGGACTGACATTGAATTTGAGTAAATGTAACTTTTTCTTAGAAAATATAGAATATCTAGGTTACGAAATTAGCGAAAAGGGAATTAGACCAGGTAAAGGTAAAATAGTAGCAGTAGAGAATTTCCCAACGCCGACGAGTGTCCATGAAGTGAGACAATTCATTGGGCTTGCTAGTTACTTTAGAAAATTTATAGAAAATTTTGCAACTATAGCGAGGCCTTTAACTGATTTGACGAGGCAAACTAGTTCCTGGCAGTGGGGAGCTGATCAGGAGAAAGCTTTTTCTCAGTTGAAAAATTCTTTAGTGTTAAGACCGTTGCTAGGAATTTACGACCCTACAAGTGAGACGTTCTTGCATACGGATGCAAGTAAACATGGTTTGGCAGGAATATTAATACAAAAAGAAAACGATACAGGGAATAATAAACCTATAGCTTATTTCAGTCGGAAAACGACAACTGATGAACAAAATTACCATGCATATGAGCTTGAAACCCTAGCAGTGGTGGTTTCCTTACAGCGTTTTCGAGTGTATTTATTAGGAGTGAAGTTCACGCTAATTACAGATTGCAGTGCCTTGCGTGCTACTTTCACGAAACGTGATTTAATACCCAGAGTAGCACGCTGGTGGATAAGTTTGCAAGAATTTAACTTTGAGATACAATACAGACCAGGAAGTTCAATGGCACACGTAGACGCGCTAAGTAGGAATCCCCAACCTTGTGAATCAGAGGTAGACTATGATAAAATTTTGCCGTCGATTATGAGAATAACAGAAGATGATTGGTTGCTTAGCTTACAATTAGGAGATAGCAAAATTCAACATATACGGAAGGTGTTGGAGGATAAAGATAGTTCTGACATTAAGAAAAATTACATAATTAAAAATAATAGACTATATCGAAATGTAGGCTCAGAATTGAAATGGGTAGTTCCTAAAATGGCTCGATTCCAGTTGTGCAAACGTAATCATGACGATATTGGACACTTTAGCGTCGAAAAGACTCTAGACAAAATGAGTAAAGATTTTTGGTTCCCAAAAATGAAAAGATTTGTGCGAAAATATGTTCGTTCTTGTTTAGAATGCGCGTTTAGTAAAGAACCAGCTGGACCGAAAGAGGGTTTACTACATCCGATTCACAAGGTGGACAAACCATTTGATACGGTACATATAGATCACTTGGGTCCATTCGTGAAAAGTTCAAAGGGTCATTGCTACTTACTAGTCCTTGTAGATGGGTTTACGAAGTATTGCCTTTTGAAACCGCTTAGAAACCTAAAATCTGGTTTAACAGTACGTGCTCTAGAAGACATTTTTAATTCGTTTGGTTACCCAAATAGGATGATATCAGATCAAGGGACAACATTTACTTCAAAAGAGTTTAAGACCTTCTGCAATGATTCTAAGATCAATCACATTCTTAACGCAGTTGCCTCTCCACGAGCCAATGGGCAAGTGGAGAGATATAATAGAACAGTTCTTGATGCGTTGACAGCATATACAGACAAATTAGGAGAAAGATATTGGGATAGGGAGTTAGGAAAATTACAGTGGGGACTAAACAACACGTTGAATAAAGGGATAGGAAAGACGCCGGCTGAGGCACTATTTGGTTCTCAAATGAATAGTAAGGGGGACAACATTTTCTATGAAATTTTAAAGGAAACCCGTCAACCGATCGTTTTGGACGAATTGAGGGAACATATAAGTACACATATTCAAAAAGATCAACTTAATCAGAAAATTAGATATGACAAGTGTAAGATAAAGGCTAAAGTTTATAAAGAGGGGGACCTTGTCAAAATACTAAAACCAGTTTCATGTAATGATGGAAAGAGCAAGAAGCTTTTGCCAAAGTTTTCTGGGCCATTTAGAATAACCAAGGTTCTTGAAAATGATCGTTACGAAGTTTCTAGCATAGCAGGGACAAAAATTACACAAAAAGATTATTGTAATATTTGGGCAGCAGATCGTATTAAGCCCTGGATTACTACACATTGTAGTGATGAATCCCAAAGTAGTAGCAGTAGTGACACTGAATGACTCAATCTAATATATTTAAACAATGAAGATGTGGGGATCAAAACGTAGATTAGGTATTACTTTTATGTTATAGATTATATATAAAAAAAAAGGAATGTTATGTTATTTAGTAATTAATAATTATACTTAGGAATATTAGGTTAAGATTAGTACCTACTAGTGTTATTATAAAAATATTGAGTTTGTTAGTTAAGTGTATTAAGTAACAATGGTGGTTATCAATCGGTAATTTGTGAACCTATATTACTGATTAAAATAATGTTATTAAAGGAATATTATATCGCCTATATCAGTGGCATTTATTGATGTACCTAATTAATAAATACTAGGGTAAATTTTTACTGATAGTGTTATCACGGTTATTGGTTTAAATCCTGCTTACTAACCTGTCTAATAATGTTGAGGAAACATTAAGAAGTTGGCAGTCTAATGTTGATAGATCCATTGACTGAATTTATGTTGAACACATTTATATATTATGTATTATATGCTATTATTTTCATTTATTATTACAATTATTTGGCTGGCGGTCTAATGTTGAGAGATCCATTGACTGAATGTATATTGAACATGGTTACCTGTAATATTTATGTATTCTAAGTAAATATTTTCATTTACTATTCATATGCATGTTTGGCTGGCAGTCTAATGTTGATAGATCCATTGACTGAATTTATGTTGAACACATTTATATATTATGTATTATATGCTATTATTTTCATTTATTATTACAATTATTTGGCTGGCAGTCTAATGTTGATAGATCCATTGACTGAATTTATGTTGAACACATTTATATATTATGTATTATATGCTATTATTTTCATTTATTAGTACAATTATTTGGCTGGCGGTCTAATGTTGAGAGATCCATTGACCGAATGTATATTGAACATGGTTACCTGTAATATTTATGTATTCTAAGTAAATATTTTCATTTACTATTCATATGCATGTTTGGCTGGCAGTCTAATGTTGATAGATCCATTGACTGAACCTATGTTGAATAATGTACGAGGTGTTGCTTATTTTATTTTGATTATGATTGGAGAGCAGTCTAATGTTGATAGATCCATTGGCTGAATACCTATATAAATGACTTATCAATTAGTATAGTATTGAATATGTTTATGTTAGCTTTTAACAATTATTATCTTTATGTAGAAGGAAGTTGATTTAAGATGTGGAATTATAAATAATAAGTCTTATTATAAATAATACTTAGATTATACCTGTCTACTAGGTACTTAGCTATAAAGTGTAATCAAGATACTATGTTAGTGAAAAATCATTGCATTCATCATTATTTCTGTAAGTTTGAGGACAAACTTAAGGTCAGGAAAGGCCGAATGTTAGAATTATATAATTAAATAGATATTTATATATAATAATGGACGGTTACTATGTCAGTAAAGTGTAACTTGAATAATATCTAAAATGTATTGAGGATTAATCATATAATTTAAATAGATTTTTAAGGTATAAAACAATGTAAATAGATAATTAAGTATACTTCACTTCACTATTGGTAGAATGGCCTCTGTGGCTAGTTGTTGCCACAATTATGCCAATGTCAAGTCGACAGAATGTTTCCGATATAAAAACAAGATGGCGAGGACAGGAGGATTGTGATGTGAACTGAGACAGATGGCGAAACAATAAATTGTGGATTTATCAAAACAAGTCTTTTTTTACACTACTACCTCGGCTAATCTCATAAACAGAATGATATCCTAGGGAAGGAAAGAGAAAAAAGGGAAGACCATTACGAAAATGGGAAGACGACTTAAGAGCTACAGCAGGCATAATGTGGAGGAGGACAGCTCAAGATCGTGAATTATGGAAGAGTATTTTTCAAACTTTCGCGATCACTGTAAATAATTACTAATTAAAACGGGTAATTATCGCGTATGTACCTTTTTTATTTGTTATCCCGAGGTTTTGACTCTATTGCAACAGCCGTGGTCACGGGCGGACTGGAGTACTTGAAGCTGCCGTCGAGAAGTGATGGCAGTTGCAGCAACTACCCTCACTTGGTCTTTAGAATTAAAAATGTCCTTGTTCATATTACGACACACTACACTAACTGAAACTACGCACTGACGACCGATCACGACGTGCACACCTAATAATCAGCGGGTTCCAGGACGCTGAGAGTCTATAGCCACCTTCCCGATTAAAATTTATAAATTTTTTGATTTCAATCGCTTCACGATCTTGTAATAATGGCGTCCACAAAAGAGAACCTTACGATCATGTAGTTCAATCTAATGATTCGGCCTTGAGTCTACCAGATGCTCTGATATCGCTGACTTGTTTTCCTGGCAATTTTTTACAGCGGCTATATGCTCTTTGACACGCTCAGCTATAGTACGTTTGGTTTGCCCGATGTATGAGCGGCCACAACTAGTCTATCTTATAAAAACTAAGCATCTGCAGAGATATAACGTCCTTTGGAGTCCGTAAATGCTTGGACATCTTTGTGAGAGGAGGAAGACCGACTTAATTGAAAACCTCTTCAAAACATTTCCAATTTTATCCGTCACCCCCTTCAAGTACGGCAAAAACGTTGGCTTTCTATAGGCCTCCGTAGGTTTTTAGGGTTCCGTACCTCAAAAGGTAAAAAAAGGGATCCTTATAAGATCACTCTCTTGTCCGTCTGTCTGTCCGTGTATCACCACCAATTTTCTCAAGAACGAGTAGACCTAGCAAGTTGAAATTTATACCAGATACTGAGGTATATAGTCCTTATCAGGTGTACAAAAATTAAAGTTCTGAGTCAACACTATAAAAAGATATGGGAAAATTTAGATTTTCGTGAAAACTTTTAAGTACCAAAATTTACCTTAATTATGATTTTTTTTTATTTTCGTTATTTTTCCTATACTTCTGCTGTAAAGACCTTACCTTTAACCAAAATTGATAATTCTAGGCCAACCGGAAGTAGCCTATAGGATTAGGTCGAAAACCTATATGGTAGTTCCCATTGACCTAGAATCACGAAATTTGGCAAAAAGCAAGGTTCTTACAGCACATATACAGTAAAAATTCTAAAAAATAAAAAAATTGAAAATTAAAGGGTGCCCCAGACATACATACATAGTTGACGCTGATTAAGATAGTACTCTGAATTGTATGGGCGCTCATACAATTTAGAGGCACCAACCTCAAAATTATATAAGGTAAATAAATAAAATTGTGCTATTGTGTGAAAGAAAATATTTATTGAAATAGTATGCTCGTGTGCGCAGAATATTTTACAGTAAAGACTAAAGCGATCGTTGCACTATGCACTTCCCAAATTGTCGAGCCCGATTTTTCACACCTTCAGCACACTTCAAAAGAAAATGTCGATGTGTAGGTATACAAATTCTTTCGATGTGAGCAAGTCGGGTGGTGTAACGATTGCATGCATAACACTGTTAAGCATGGGAGATTATTTATTTATTTTATTTATATAATAATAATTTTATTTGACATAGGTTTGTATATAGTTAATGGTACGGAACCCTTCGTGCGCGAGTCCGACTCGCACTTGGCCGGTTAATTTTTCTCTGTTCGTGCGTCTTGGCTACCATCTATTTACATAACTGTTGGATTTTAGAACCTCCTGAACATGGGCCAGCTCACTCTCCAGATGTTCATGGTCACAGAGATCGTAATCGATTGTTAACGACGAAACAACACATTCCAAATGACGTGGGTGGTGGTGTGACGCACCGTATACAAGTCAACGATAGCAGAGCATCGCTGCAGAGCAGAGCCATTGGATTGAACTTCACGATCCTAAGTTTCTCTCTAGTGAACACCATTATTACAAGAGATTGGTTCGTGAAGCGATTGAAATTAAGAAATTTCCACACTTCAATTTCCATTTTCATTCAATTCCACACTTCAGGATTTAAACGTCCTGGAACCCGGTGATTATTAGGTGTCCGCGTCGTGATCGGTCGTCTCAGTGCGTAGATACGGTTAGTGTAGTGTGTCGTAATATACACGAGGACATTTCTAATTTCTATGGACCAAGTGAGTGTAGTTGCTGCAGCTGCCATCACTTCTCGAAGGTAGCTCCAAGTACTCCAGTCCGCCTGTGACAACGGCTGTTGCAACACAGTCGAAACGTCGGTATAACATATAAAAAAGGTACATACGCCCTAAATACCCGTTTCAATCAGTAATTATGGAAAACTCTGGGGGAGGCCTATGCTGAAAAGCAAAACAATCTTGAATACCAATGTCTAATTTAGATTAAATCTAAACATCAGTGCGAAACCGGGGTGGGTCAGCTACTAGCTGACCCACCGCGGGTTCGCACTGATGTTTGTCAAAATTAAATTTAAAGTGAGTTGACTGCGGGTCGCTGCGGTAGGTGGATTTTTTACCTAAATCTTTTTTAAAATTATCGGTAGAAATTTGTATTTGGCCCTTAGCATACATGTCTGTTTAGCATGGTATTTTAATATAATTCGTTTTTTTGTGCTGTAAGTTTCCTGAAAATAATAAAAAATAAAATGAATGTCTATGATTCTGGTGAATTTCTCTGTTTAGGCGATTTTAACACTCCGGAAATGCAATGGTCACCTTCTCTCGACTCCCACTGTACCCCCATGATTCCTGGTAAGTACCATGGTCCCAAGACAAATCTCTTCATGGATACCCTAGCATTATGTAACCTATTTCAGTTTAATAATAAACCAAAGAAGAAAGGCCGTTACCTAGATCTCGTTCTCTCAACTCTAAATAATATTCAAGTCTGTAGTGCCGATCCAATGAGTCGCCCCGACAATCATCACCCTCCATTATCTATCGAAGCTACTTTAAAAACGAATCAACAATTTTTTTTAAAAAGCAAGAAGCTAAATCGCCTAAATTATCGTAGATGTAATTTTTCTGACACATTAGAGACCTGGAAGCTGTTGAATGGCAGAGCATATTGTCATCAGAAAGTATCCATGATATGGTAACCATCTTTTACGCCAAGCTTAAAGCATAATAAGTAAATATACTCCGCTCACCAGAGCCGACACTAACAGGTATCCTCATTTTTTTATTTTTTTATTTATAATTAAAAATCAATATTCAATAATTAATATTCACTATTGGAATCAATAACAAATAGTGAACGTTGACAGCTGCAAAAAGTTAGAAAAAACTGTGTAGCAGTGTCAGCGCCCGTCTCCTAAACAAGTACAATTGTTGTTCCTGACTTACTATTTTAACACGAAATAAAACATTTTGAAAATAACAATGTCAAAAGAAAAAATTAAGTTCGTTTATAGATATCTAAAATAAGATAGATGGTATAAATGCTATATAAGCTAAAAATGTTATTCAAATTGAATACTATAGGTTTAGACTATTGAGTGTACATGATTGTAAGGGTGTGTGTGTATGCGTGTGAGTGTATGTGTGTGTGCATATATGTGTAAGGGTTATGAGTATTTGTTACCTGAGGGTGGTCAAAAGTTCCTCTGTTTCTGCATATGAGAGAGATTGAAGCCATTCAGTAATTTTTTCCTTACATTTGTGAAGTGGGAGGGGATAGACGTCTAGAACTCGGTTTATTTTATTGTAAAGTGAGCAACTTAGGTGGTAAAATTGTCTAGTAGCTGCCACTGTTCTACGCGACTCAATCGGGCACACTTTATCAGAGCGTCGCTTTGTGAAGCTTAGGTTTGGATCGTAGGTCAGTTGTGAATGTTTGCGCAGAACCGAAGCTGAGATAAACAGTTGTCTCACCGTTAGGATATCACAAAGTGAATACAGACTATCAGTAGGAAAGAGTCTTGGTTTTGAGGACATAACCTTCAGGACAGCTCCGCCCCAAGCGGTGATACAATAGGAGAGTATGGATTGTGCCAGAGTAAAGTAGACCATTTTCAGACTATCAGGATCAGCAGCACCTCTCAAGTTTCTTAAGACATATATCAGTTTTCTAACTCTAGAAACAGTGGACTCAACATAGGTGGTCCAAGAGAGACTACAGTCTAAGTTTATACCCAGGTATTTTATATTAGTCACACGATTTAGATAGAACATGAATCATTGCCAACATTAGGACATGTGTGAGCACAAAGAGAAAAAGATGGGGAAGTCTGGGAGCGGTTCTTGCCTGCCCTCAAACGTAGTCTCGAGAAAAAATCTAAATTTCATCATCAGTATAACACTTTTAAAATCTTCGTGACTATGACACTTTTGTTTTGCTACGTCAAAGATGCAAAAAACTTATAGCTGACGATTACAATAAATTTGTATCATCAGTTGAATCCTCTTTAGACAACAACATTAAAAGCTTCTGGCGATTCGTTAATGTTAAAAAAGCCTGAAATAACATTCCTCAAACACTTAAATTTGGTAACCTTATATCATCTTATTTCACGGGTGTTTTTGAACTTTTTTCGAATTACTTTAGTTCTGTTTATGAAAAACCTGTACCAGTGTTAGATTTAATTAATGAAGCGTATAGCCGAAATGCTACTCTTAGTAATGTATTTATCACTCAAAAAGAAATTTCACGTAAAATCGCGCATCTTGACTCAAACAAAGGCGCTGGACCAGATGAAATCCCACCACATTTCATAAAAAGATGTGCTAAACAGCTTCGCACCCCTGGTTGTGTCATATTCAATGCATCTCTTCAAGCTGGAGTTTTTCCATGCATTTGGAAGACAGCCCACATTATTCCAATATTTAAATCTGGAGATAAATCTCGCTGCGAAAATTACCGGCCGATAAGTATACTTTCGTGCTTTGGTAAACTTTTCGAGTCATTGGTGAACGAATCTCTTTACTATCATATCCAGCCACTTCTATCACACCGTCAGCACGGATTTATCAAAACAAATCAACAGCCTCAAACCTCTTGGAATACAAGTACTACCTTTGTAGCGCTTTTGTTAAAACTAGACAAGTTGACGCCATATACACAGATTTTTCCAAGGCTTTTGATAAAGTGAATCACACGGCGTTGTGCATTAAACTTGCCTCATACGGTATCCATAGTAGCTTGTTGCGTTGGATAGAGTCATACCTGCACAGAAGAAGCCAACTTGTGGCCGTTAAGGGGTACCTTCGTCACCTCAAAGTCAAAGTCAAATATTTTTATTCATTAAAATAACAAGGATCACTTTGAAACGTCAATCAATCAATCAATCAATCAAGATTTTGTTTAATTACGTTATTAGATTCGTTAATTGTCAATTTTTGTACATCCCTTGGGAGTTTGTTATAAAAGCGTACACCTTGCCCTTTAAATTATTTGCTACCTTTATGGAGTCTACAAGTGGCAACAGCGAGTTTATCTTTATTTCTAGTATTAAAATTATGATTATCGCTATTTTTCTTAAACAAATTAATATTTTTGTGAACATACATCAGGTTTTCATAGATGTGTTGACAAGAGAACGTCATAATATTTATTTCTTTAAACTTATTGCGTAATGATTCTCTGGGACCCATATTATAAATTGCACGAACAGCCCTCTTCTGCAGCACCAAAACGGTGTTTATATCTGCAGCACTTTCCCACAGCAGTATACCGTATGACATAATGCTGTGGAAGTAGCTGAAGTAAACTAGTATAGCTGTGTCTACGTCAGTAAAAAGACGGATCTTTTTAACTGCGTATAATGCAGAACTAAGTCTCTTCGATAACTTTTCAATGTAAGGGCCCCATTGAAGCTTATTATCTAGAGTTATACCTAAGAATACGGTGGTATTCACAAGAGCCAACTCCCCGTCTTTGATTTTTATATCTGCTTTAATTTGTGTAACTTTAGGTAGTATAAATCTAATACATTTTGTTTTCTTTTCATTTAGAAGTAGATTGTTTACATTGAACCATTTTACGACCTTAGAGATTGCATTGTTTACATCGTCAAAATCGGTTTGTCGTCGCTTTAATTTAAATAAAAGTGACCTGTCATCTGCAACCTCATGATCGTCCCTTACACGATGGTGAAGATCATTAATATATACTAAAAACAAAAATGGTCCCAGAATTGATCCCTGTGGTACACCCATTTTAACCAGAGACCCCGGAGAACGCTTCCCATTCACGTCAACTCTTTGCACTCTGCCACTTAAATAAGAAGTGAGAAAGTCTAGAGCAACGCTCCTAATGCCATAACGGTGTAGTGTCCTGATCAATGTGTTATGGTCAACGCAATCAAATGCCTTGGACAAATCACAAAAAAATACTTAAAGCGTCATAGGACTTCTCCCAGGCCTCAAATATGTGCGATATTAACTCAATACCAGCATCAGTGGTTGAGCGACCCCTAGTAAATCCGAATTGTTTATGATGCAGTAAATTATGTGAATTGAAATGTCTAAGCAGTTGATTTAAAATTAGTTTTTAAAATATTTTACTAAATGTCGGAAGTACTGAGATTGGTCTAAAATAACCAGGATCAGAACTAGTGCCTGATTTGAAAAGTGGAATTATTTTACTGTGTTTCATTAAATCAGGGAATACACCACAGTCAATACACTCATTGAATATTAAAGCTAGTTCGGGAGCAGTTATGTCAATCAATGTTTTCATGACACTAACACAGATGCCCCAGAGGTCCGTGGTTTTCTTAACATTTATCAGTTTGAAAGCTTTAATGATATCATCACTATTTACATAGTCAAATTTGAATTGTGTTTTGCATTCCGTTAAGTTTTCTTTTAACAATGACTCTGCGACTATGGGAGAGGAGTTTAAGAATTTTGTGGTAGAGACTGAAATATCTGTAAAAAAGTCTGCGAACGCATTAGCTACATCACCATCCTGATTGATTGTGGCATTGCCAATTTTCAAATTAAACTTATTGTTCTTAGTTCTGACTCCTGTCATAGTTACGTCCAGAGTTCCCCAAGGTTCTCATCTTGACCCATTATTTAGTATAGCTTTCATAAATGATATTGTCAACAAACTCAAAACTCCCTGTTTGCTATATGCCGACGACTTAAAGGTATACTCTACCATCACCAGCACAAGTGACTCTCTGGCTCTTCAGGAAGACTTAAATGCTGTTTATGACTGGTGTGTTATTAATCGCATGACCCTTAATATTAATAAATGCTTCGTCGTAACCTTTACCACCAAGAAAAATAGAATCCTGGAGAACTACAGTTTAAATCATCATACAATTAAACGAAAATCCACTATAAAAGATCTCGGAATTATGTTCGACGAAACTTGAAACTTACGTTCCATGACCATTATGGTTACTTTTCAACTAGACGCTCTAAGCTTCTCAGCTTTATAGCAAGATCCCAAAAGATTTAAAAAACCCAAAGAGTCTTATCTGCCTCTACTACACTGGTTCGCAGTATTATAGGATATAATACAATGATTTAGTCTCCTTTTTATAACGTCTATATTGACAGCTTTGAAGGGATTCAGAGGAAGTTCTTTAACATCTTGTGTTATAGAAGCGGCATACATCTAACCCTCTCTACGTATAAAGAAAAACTTAATAGGTTTCAAATCATATCTCTTGAAACCCGACGTCAATACCTCGACTTGATTAATCTTTTTAAAATTATACATTCGTTAACTGACTCTCCTAGCTTATTATCTTGTATTAACTTTAATATCAAGCCACGATCCCGGCATCCCTTTCAGAATGCTTTTGCCCTACAGGTATTTACTAATAATACGTACTTTTATAATTCGATAGTCAGAATGTGTCGTCTTTACAATAATCTGCTAATAAATAATAGTGTTAATAATAATATTGACATTTTCAATAATAAATGATTTAAATATAAAAAAGATATCGAAGCCACTCTCATAAAAGAGAGTGCTTCTATGCAATAATTCGCTAAACATTTATATTCTATTAATTATTATTTTTCATTTATCTCATTGTTTTAGGCTATTTTATTTTTTTGTTGTTGTTTTGTTTTGTCTATGTAAGTAAGTATTTCGCCTCAACTGGTCTACACAGAACTGCCCTAGAGTTGTCATGCTGTGCACACATGCTTTGGGATACAATCTAGGTCTAATAATTGATCACTATATTTTGTATCTGATTGGTTGTATTCTGTGTTGTGTGCCATAATATTAAAAAAAAAATTGTAAAAGAAGTAGTAAGTTTGTTAATAAAGGCTATTTGAAATTTAAATACAATCGATACATTTCCAATAGACAATAATTGGCGGCGCCTTTGCGACGATGCCGCTTAGTCAGTTTAACAGGTACCTACCTACTTACATGATGAATGAAAATGATTTGTTAACCTATTTTATATACGCTGTTGTCAATGATATTTCAGGACTTGATATTAAGGTTGATTGAAAATTCAATATTTTCTATGCCAATAAAAAAATAATTTAAAAGAATACTAGCCATTAGTCCAACCCATGTTTTCTTTTAATGTCGTACATAACAAAACACGCAGTATATAAATTTATAGAGTGTTTGATATATACGCACAAAAATGAAAGGGAGCATAGTAAAGTTGTTTGTAAGTTCTCACCCGAACGATTACTTTGTTTTAGCGGGAAATTTCAATCTTCCTTGTATTAACTAGAAATCAAAGCAACCAAATGTCCTCAAAAGGGGACCTGTAGAAACTCAGAACTCGGCAACGGAATTACTAAACCTGACTTCTTTCTTTAGTGTATCACAATACAATCGCTTCCATAACGCCTATAATAATTTATTGGATCTTATTTTTACTAACACACCATTTTTTTAAATCTACATCCCCACCTCCAAAAGAGGATATTTGTCATCCCGCTGTTGATATCTGCGTAAACGACATTATGGTTCCGTCTATTATACCTCCAAAAAGAACAAACATTCTATTTAGGAAGGTGGATTATATACATTTAAATTAATATTATACTTACTATGATTGGTCGTTTTTAACTTCTATAAAACTAGAAGATGCTATTAATGGTTTTTATTCTTGCATAAATGTGGCTATCTCAAAATATGTACCTCAAAAAACGGTTTCATTCACTCATACCTGCCCTGTATGGACAGTAATGCTCTTATTTAATTAATAACAGAAAAAGCCAAATATCAAAGTCACTGGGAAAAATATGGTAACCCTGATGACTATGACTCTTTTACTACATTTCGCGCGCCTCAACAATCTTTAAGAAAAATGCTATACATCTTATATTAATTTTACTCAAGAACAAATTAAAAAGACCAAAATTATTGTGGACTTGTGTAAAATAAAAAAAAAGAATCGTTCTAACTATCCTAATGTTATTGAATATTCTTCTTCTTTCGTGTCGATGTCTCAAGGCTATAGCCATTTTCATGTTCATGGTAGCGTCGGAAACACAGACAGTGTAGAAAATGTAATATATGAAATATTAGATAATAGTAGTGAAACGATCTGCTAAACTGGGGTTTTTATTCACACTCTGATATTTAAGTTCGGGGCAAACCGCTAGTATGTACATAAGCTGTTTGTGTCCGTTTAATACTGGCTGCAAGAGTCTAGAACTACACAAAGTCTCAGTGGTGAGGCACAATCCATGCTTTAAAACTTCTCAAGCTCACGGAGAATCGATGTCCTATGATATGACATGTCCGGCGCTCGCATAGTATTTCCGTGAAGTGAGTAGACTCACCCACAACATTGAGTTGCACGAAGTGGCTCATCTTGGGCTCGGTGCCCACCTGGCACTCGTAGACGCCGGCGTCGCGCGCCTGCACGTATTTCACCTGGAACGTAACACGACACATTTTACGTGGTTAAATGGCTCCGTTAATGTCTCCGGTTATGACCTCATATCGTGAAAGATCGAATCTGAAATGAGTAGATTCTTAGACGAACCAAAGTCACCAGCACAAAGTATTAAAAAGCTAAAGTGGCAGTGGGCAAAACACATAGCTCAAAGAACTGACGGCCATTGGGGCAGAAAGGTTCTCGAGTGGAGACCATGCAGTGGAAAGTACAGCATCGGACGCCCCACTAGATCCCACTAGATGGAAAGAAGACCTGAAAATGTTGCTGAGAGCAGTTGGGCGCCGCACAAGATCGATCACTCTAGAAATCTATGGGGAAAGCCTATTTGATCAAGCAAAGCGAGATCTCTGAATCAAATTGGGCAAATCGGCGTTGTATGTATGTATGTATCTATGTTTGTTTGTCCAAGGATAATTTCGAAGTGTGATCCGATCATCGTGAAATTTGATACATAGGTAGGTAGTAATGACCAAATTTTGGTGTGACTAAATGAGCTAAAAATGTTAGGGAGTTGTTGAGTTATTGGGGTTCAAGAGGGGGAAAAAAATGAAAATGACACTATTAGGTCAAATGGGACGTCAGATGAAAGATATTCATTAGTACATTTAGTTTTCGTTTTTCTTTTTAGTAAAGTATATGTATTTAGTCTTTGTGTTATTAGCTATAAAAAAACTGAACTTTGACAAAATTCACAGGGTACACCATGACCCCACAGTGCTGTAATTTGGTATGCGTGTAGCTTAAGTGACACAAATATAGGCAAAAGTTTGATATCCAGAATAAATAAATAAATAAATATTGCTGGACATTTCACACAGCGCTGTCTAGCCCCAAACTAAGCAGAGCTTGTAATATGGGAACCAGATAACTGGTAGAATACTTATGTACGTTTTTTTTGTAAATACATACTTATAATATATAGAAAAACACCCAGACACGGAACAAATATCTGTAGATCATGCAAACATTTGTTCCATTTGTACCCCAAAAAAGATTAACCAAATTACATGAACTGCCGTTACCTGTAATTTGAATGAAACTGTAGGCCAAGTTAGTTGGTTACACATTTTGGGGCATTATTTTGGTAGTTAAAGATTACAAATAATATTTATTTGCTTTAATAGGAGACTCGCGAGATCTCAGTTCGGGGCGAACCACTAGTTAATTTAAATAATTTATTTCAAATACCTTAGGATCATACATAGGACACAATAATACAGTATTATGTACTTATTGTAGGTTTTGTAAGTAGATAATTTTTATATTCATGTTCAGCAGTGGACATCTTTTGGCTGATATGATAATGATGATGACCGTGAAAAATACAACCACATTAGTGCACTTATTCAGAGATTAGGTAGTTCAGTAGTAGTTGTCAGCGGTAGGTACCTGCAGGGTCCAGGTGTCGGTGGCCTCGACGAGGAAGGCCTGGAAGCGCTCATCCGCGATGAACGTGAAGCGATCCACCGTGAGGATGTGCGCGTCGCGGCGTCGGATCCACGACACCGACTTGTTGCTCAGCTGACGGACCTGGAACATACACCCGCGCGCAGCTTTAACACTAGGAATATGTACTAATGCAGCAGGTTCTGGAACGGAGACAAGTGTCGCCGCTGCTTTTATAAAAGTGCTGGCTTTTATTCAGCCCCTGAATAACCATTGACATAAAACGTGACTGCTAATCGGCGGTGGCTCGGATAAGCCGAAGAGATATAAGTCTATCGTAAATAGCCAAGTTCCTCATAAATTATCTGCATAGTACACTTTAACAGGAATTGACAATATTTTACCGATCTAACTCAAAATGGTGTTTATTCAAATCAATTTTGAATTCTTAATTTTACACCTGTTCTTTTGCGACCGAGGCAGGCATACAAAAAGTGTCGAAGAATGTAGAAGGCACTTAATTCGGAGTGAGGTATGATAAGTGTGAGGGGAAAGTGGCTGTTACCTTGCAAGGCAGGTAGGCGTGCGTGCCGAGCTGCGTGGTGATGTTGTTGGGTGCGGAGGGGTCGAAGTACGGCCCCGTGTACAGCCCCACGTACCGCTTGGCGAGCCGCGAGCCGCGCGCCGCGCCCGCCTCGCCGCACGACAGCACTGAAACACCGCATCAAACACCACGCTGATCAACACATCTAACTAAAAGTAAGCTCCTATCCACTTTCCTATTTTCGTTCGAATTCCGGTTTTTATAAGCCCCGGAGAATGTCTCTGACGTTTCTTGACGACAGAGCTTTTTGGGTTTTCTGTCTTATAATTTCGCCTTGTCCGTCTGTCTATCTGTCTGACCGTCTGTTTGTCCGTCCGACCAGTTACAGCCATTTAACTGAAATACGCTGTATAGCTAAAGTTTTGCAAGATGATACAGTGTAAGTTTAGGGTACCTCTCCTATATGAAGAGGAGAGGGTGTAACGTGTATGATTTTACACACGATACATTCTCTAAATTAATTAACATTTCATATTCCATACAAGCAAATACCACATAACACGACATCTAGCGACATGGCGGCGCACTGACAAGACTTCATGATATCATTTTTCAATACACTTTTTCGATATTGTTTATTATCGTAGTTCGCCATGTGTACGGTAGATGGCGTTGTAACACACTTTACACAATGTAGCCATAAATAATATTTTGTTTTGACTGACGCATGGTGTTTTCGTCTTGTCTATGGCATCACCAATTTATTTGTTGTGTCATTGAAACAAAGACCGATATTATTGAATTCAACGGTTACTAAATATCGAGGGTTGGCTTTGCTTACTATATAAGCCAGCGTCGATTATCCTCGGTCCTTTTTCTCACCAGAAGACCACGGCAGAAACTTCTCTCTACAATCTACAAAAGTTAACCTCTAAGTTTGCTGTGACAGTGTTTCTCTCACTTTTATTTAAATTCTGTGCAACACGCTTCTAAATCTGGTAAGTGATGGTGCCTCGCCTATTCAATTATCATGTGTAATCCCCGTCTAATTCCGTTCTCTTTAAATTAATTCGTATTTTTCTGTTCCCAAACAGGAAGTCGGTTTTCGGTTTTTCCCTTTTCTTTTCTCATCTTCCCTTTAACGGTTCTACCTACGTGATATCCAAGCCGTAAGAGGCGTGACGGTTCCGACCGCCCGACCAGCTACTCCGACGCACTCCGGGAGCCCTGACTTTCCCAGGAAGCCTACCGCCGCAAGCTCCGACCACATCCTCTCTCCGGACTGGCGCCAGGAACGGTCGACGGAACATCATACTAGGTGTATTTAATCCATATTTTTACCCGGGTTGAACCCCTAGGAACCATACTCTATTTTGTGACGCACATCTCGTCAGATGGCGCTCATTTTATTTTATTGAACTGTAATAATTATACCTGCTCTGCTTACCACGTTGTAAACTGCTATGCTGTAAGGCCATAAGCCTCAGGATTCTGTGCTCCTCCAGCGAACATTCTTTTGTCTACCTCTGTATTACCCACTATAATTGTAATCTCTAGTTTTAACTGTCTACCATCGATAAACCAAGGAAATATTGTCAACCTCTGTTGCCTTGCCACAAGTATAAGAAAATATTAAGAATCCAACCCGCTCTACCGACTACTTATTTTATTGTAAACCGTTACAAGGGGTGGGGGTGGGGGGGGGGGGGGGGGGGGGGGGGGTGGGGGGGGGGGTGGGGGGGGTGGGGGGGGGGTATTTTTTAACTCACGCACCCGAAAATGATCTAAGCTGAGCAGTAGACTTGACTAGGTTACGAGCAGGAAGTGAACAAACAACTTTATTTTGTACAAAATGGCCAAAATAAACTGCAAATAAACTTTGTATATTAAAATGACTAAAATACAGCCGTACTGACTGACTGAAGAGTTCCCCTTCACTGTAGTCTGACACGCGCTTGACCAATTATTGATACCCGGGCAGATATTTTAACATGCCTTCCAAAAGACAGAAGCGCTCGATTGAAAATAAATATATATATTATGTAAGTAGTTTTTGGTGGCCCCAGATGGAACCGGGCGGTCCGCTCGAATGGATGCAACTGCACTGTAGTATTGCTCCCGCCATAGCATCACTCTAAACACATGAAAATTTTTATGAAAAATTACATTTTATAAATCAACTAGCTTCTGCCCGCGGCTTCGCACGCATGGTTTATTATTCAACGTAAAATTAGTATAAATCGTATAGACTCGTGTTTAGTGACTGTGAACAGAACTAGATGGCGCGACTAAATTGCCACTGAATCAAGAAGTCATCTTTATCAGGTATAAAAATAATTACTATGATCTCCTGAAGCGATGCTTGATAAGTAGGCCCCACATCTGCCAGAGGGTGCGAGAGAGGCGGGGGGAGGGGAGGGGGGGGGAGGAGAGGCTCTATAAATGTTTGATGCGCTCCATTAATCCTGACCGCGATGCTGATAAATAACACTTTCTCGTAGAAACCATCCGCCAACAGATATTATTCACCGCGCGCCCCCGGCTTCGCACTAACCACTATCACTATCTATAGACTATCCTAGAAGTTTAGATATACTCCTATTATTATAATGATAATCTGTAATTATGCGGTCCACGGCTTGCGACGAATAATAATGCAACGTCCATGTTGAATAATAAATAAATACCTGAATCAAGTTTTCTATAAGGTAACATATTAGACATACTGGTTTTCAATCAAAACAGACAAGAATAGTTTTATAAGAAACAGTAATCAATTTAGCTTAGAAAAGCCTTAATAACGAAGGGCAACTTCGAGCTGTTGCGGGCAGCTCGCAACAGCTTTCGGCCGCTCCAGCGGCGCTCGTGCCTCCACCTCCACTCTATTAGCATCAGCTGGCATTACTTAACTACATGAAGTAATTAAAACTAAATATTAGCAAAGAATACATCCAGATTATCGGATTACTTGGAAACGCAGCGCAAGTGGGGAATTGCTCCGATGCGATCGGCGTCTGTGCGGAGCGGCTGATTGCTCCGCTCAAGCCATGCGCCAGTCACCACACGAGACACACGATTTTCACACGAATTAATATTTCATAGTAGTAGAGAAAGAAGGTAGCACGGCTTACATGATTCTTTAATCATTCGTATCCTTCAAATAAAACAAATTGTGTATTATTATGGTTCACATGAGATGATTAATTCCAATATTTATTGGTTAATTTGGTGGTAGTTCAACGTATGTTTACAATAATGTCTATGAATCTGAAGTGATTGATTGACTCCCGCCCGAGGTACGAAATGAATAAATTCGATTTATTAACTGCACACACATTGTATGCAGAGTTATATGACTTCAAAGCGGAAACGAAAAAAATGCCTAAGTATTCGTGAAAAGCTTGCTCGTATCGGTGTTGGTGAATGCGGATAATGTATCAGAATTATGTTGCGGCGGGAAGGGAGCAGGGGGTAGAGAGTGGGGTCGACAGCCTAACACACAGAATGGAACACAATGTGTTTAGCGATGAGGATCAGCGGGTCAGATCCAAGTTGCCGATTGAACCGTCGCTGAATAGATCGACTCAATACTTATGTATCGGGAACGTTTACGAATGATTAAGGATAAAAACTCGCAACTCGATGGAGCCTCCGAGAGTAGTTTGTATGAAGCAAAGAGGTGTGCGAAGGAGTTATGCATAATTACTATTTGACAAACTGCGAAATCGAGTCTGAATCAGTAAATGAAGTAAACTCCAGAAGCCACTTTGCAAACTGTGTGTGCGATTACTGCGAGCGCTATCCGCTATCAGCAATATGTATGCATTACATTTTTTTTGTACTACCTGGAAATTGAACTAGCTTATGGCCCAACAGGTGTTAAGGGGTAACCATCGCCTATAACAGAGAATTGCCTCGTAGGTCACGCACGTTAGATGTGTGCCCTACGATGCACTGCCCTGCGTCCATCAACTTGAGGTATACATCTATCTTCAAAGCAATCAGAAAAAAGGTCCATAATGAAAATGAAAACATTTATTTGACTATATTTGACTTATGTACGAAAAAATAAACACAAGAGAAAATTGTGAGATAGAGGTAATTATAGACCTTGGATTCTTATTGAATTGGCTCAGTCATTGTTCCGTAAGACGACGAGTAGGTGAGAAAATCTAAGATAGAGATACAAGAAACTTGTTGGAAAACATCTTTTCATGTGTATGCGAGGTGCCAAGAACAATTAAGGCAGCTTGCTAGGTGCGTCCGCGACGTGGGCCGCGGGTCGCGGGTCGCTGGTTGAGGAGACGGATTGTAAAGAAAACGGTATAATTGGCAAGCTTGTTACGGCGAGACGCGGCCGACTGCGGTCGCTTCACCTCTCCTCGAGAGCACTGGAGTGCCGCCGCATACTGCCGTGCCGCGCCGCACCCGTGCTGTGCCGCACACGTGAGTGCGCACCGCGCCCTGCGCCACGATCCAATGTACAGTCACAAAACGGGTTAAGTGAACCCATTCATAAAATAAAAAATCAAGGTTGTGTAACTGAATCGGCAAATTCGATGATGCCTTAGTTAATTCGATTGTTATTAATGTATGCTAAACATGAAGGTATTTAAACCGCATGCCCACTCTTAAACAATTGACTATTTTCTGATGATAGATTCTGTGTTTCCGTTTACCATACTTTAACATTTTCATCAATATTTTGGTCATAAAACTCTAAATTCATTCTCGAAACCTATCTTATCTTTTATAATTTTGAGCCAAAAAAAGTTAAATACAGTAAACCGGTCTCACCACAGTAACTCCTCCTATTAGGCGATAAGGCTATGCAATTCACTTTCACCGCACATTGAACCAATGATAATAAAATAGTATAGAAGCACATACCTGTATTAGCGAAGGTTGTAAGGACTCATTAAAATGTGTAAAAAATATAATGACCACGGCTCCAAAGCAAGGCAGATAAGCCAATAATATATAATAGCATACAAATAATCCTTCCGGTTGTGGCAAGGGCGGGCTGCAAAGCGAGGGGGGGAAACAAACAAGAATTTAATCATAGGAAATGTATGTAACCGCTTCTATGCCTGAATGGCGCGCCCTGCTTTCATTACCTCCTATTTATTTCTCAGCCGAACTACGAGCTACATACATACGTCATAGCAGCAAGAGTAACAACGTGCTACGTGGCATGTGGGTGCGATCGGATGGTTCCAAATAAATCTGTATTCATTGTCATAGATTATCATTACGTTTTAATATTTTATTATAGGTAACACTTTACACGGTCGCTACAGGTGTCTGCGTCTCTTTCTGTTTATTGCACTGGTCTGCATTTAAAATAGTTTTACTCACCTTGATATGTGTTTAATATAGATAGAGGTTTAATAATCTACTGAAGGCGACTTGCGCTCCAATGCCTAACTACAACCTAGGGATCTTCAAGTCACGAGTGAATAGGTTTCTTCTAGGCAAGCGTGTACTATCGTAGACTGCATCATCGCTTACCATCAGGCCAGATAGTGATCCAACGCTAGCCTATAATTTATAAATAAAAAATACGTATTTTTGGAGTTTGGATTTAGGGAGTTGTCAAATAACACGAACACGTCAAATTTGAACGTGTTTAGTCGCTTAGTGCGTTTGGGGGTCGTTGTGCGAGCCGGGCTAAGAGTGCAAATCCAGTTTTTATTTTCTGTTTTGGTTTTCTAGACAGTCAAATTATTAATTGACTTGAAGTGGCCACCTATTGTACAATTTTTAATTAACCTACTTATCTAGTTATAATACCTACGTACATATATGTTTACCTACCTAAGGTGTTAGGTTACTGAGCATGTTGTGTTTGTTTGCCTGTTATTGGTTTCACATGTAGGACAAAGCACTTAGATAAAACGTTTTTTGTAGCAATCTCGTGTGTTATAGGTACTGTTGTAACCTAATAAATAAATAGACTATTGCCTGAACTAGGAAAACCCATTATTGTCTCAGGGCGAAAAGGCTAAGCGGTAACTTACGAATAGTCAAATTGATAAAATATTTTAACTCATTTATTTCAGATTAAAATCCATATTATTTACTTAACAACTAACACAAAAAATTAAAGTATTTTTTTACTACCTAGAGATTGATACTTTGATGCTCTGTTTGATACCATTGAGTCTAAATGAATTAAACTAGCTTCACGGAACAATTTACAATGCACCCATACAAAGACACATATATGAACTATTTATGTAGAGATCATCTACTCGAAAAATGAACGCCCCTCCACTTCATTTCTGTGCGTCGACACCACAGCAAGACAATTTATAATGAGCCCTGTGATTATTGTAATTAAAGAACATTTCACTTTGACGTAATGGAGTGGAGGGGCGTTCATTTTTAGTATAGACGGTCTCAACAAATTTGTGGCAGCTGACGTCATCGGTATCAGAACATAGTAGCTATTCAAGTATTACAAGTGAGCATGGTGCAGGTGGGCGCCATGGTTGCGATGTCGCGTGCGGTGCTTGGTGATGACCGCGGTAATGCATTGCACAGGTGCTCGTGTGTAACCGGATGTGTATCGACACCGGACGTGACGCGCCGGAGCCTGTGAGGGTAGCGGACGTTTTGTAATGCAATCAGCACTCTAAATATAGGCGTCACCCTTTTGCTCGTCGCGAGAATGTGTATGTGAAAATTTCTAATAATTAACAAATTCTATGATCTTCTTTATTTAACTTTTTTTTTTTTGTTTTATTTTTTTTTTTCTTATTTAACTTATTCCTCTTTTTATTCCTCAGATAAGAATAATTGCCGATAAATGGTTTCAGGTACCTCTAGTATATGTGACAAATTAACGCTCTATTAATTCTACTGACAAGTAACGCGTTTTTACCGCCTCTGCTCCCTACCAGCCCCCCCACCCACACTCTGCCCCCTGCGCCTTCCAATCTTATACCCATTTCCTGGCCACAGTTTTTGCCTCACTTCCCAAATGAACCTCATTTCACTATAGGGCCCGAAAAAATCTCATAAAACAGCCGAATAATCACCACTCATTATTTATTTTCAGATGAAAGGAACGAGAGCCCACTCGACGATTCTCATATTTTATTACACTTAATAGCGCGTTTGACAAACATCCTCCCTTTCCCAGTTATAATAACACTTTTATTACTGTTATCCGACTGACTCAATTCTTAGAACCAGATGAAATGTACATTTAATACTACAACAAATAAGAAAAAAATCATCAAAATCATGGGCTTGGATAGCTGTCTCGTGTAATTCGTAATATGCCTGCTGCAAATTGTAGTGTGATCACGCATGCACTCCATCGCCGGTCGTCTCTCCTGCCTATTCGATAGAGACTAGATATAAAATTGTATGTTTGGTTTAATTAGTGCTAAGTGGATGGCGATGTATCACACTAATTACGTATAGTACCTAGAGGAAGACCGCCGACGCTGCAGTTGCATCGAGTGGCACGTGTGTCGACGCAGCATTGACGTCAATCGACCGAGGACTGCAAAATCAACATAGCGACGCACACTTCTAATTCATACTTCGAATTGGTTGCACCTACGTTAGTTTATCATTAAGTTTTCATGTACTTTTTATATTTTTTATAATTAAATATCTTTGAATAATTTCGGTTTTTTTTCGGACCTCCGAGTGTCGCAAACGTATTTGGCGCAGCCGGTAGGATATTCACGGGAATTTCGCGAAATCGGGACCTCAAAATCGGGAATCCGCGTCGCGAGCACCCGGGGTGCTATCAAGCTCCGTAACGAATATCCGAACAACGAACCTACGGGCCTGCGGCATACAAGGAGGAGAATCCAGACATCGATTCACGGGGAGAAACCGGAAAATAATGTATATGTAAGTACACTTGAATACTTCTCTTGTGTTGCTTCCTGGACCTTAGTATTTCTTAACCTTCAAGATTTACCATCCCAGAGCCTTTAGATCGCGGGCGCCTGAATCTGATCAGGGCCGCCATCGAGTAGTTGATAGTCTTAGGAATACAAGTAATTTAGACCTGAGTTTAGAATTAGACCAACTATTCAATTTAGACATGGCAGTAGACCCAGAAGTTATCTATAAGGCACTCCGCCTTGTCCCGGAATTTGATGGGAACCCTAACGTTCTAACCAGATTCATTAAAATATGTGACCAACTAGCTGTAGAGTATTTAAAAACAGGATCTGGTAACGAATTAGGCAACTTATGTCTGTTGAATGGCATCTTAAATAAAATCAAGGGTAGCGCTGCTAGCACTATTAACTCGAACGGGATACCCGAAAACTGGCTAGGCATTCGAACTGCCTTGATCAATAATTTCTCAGATCAACGTGATGAGACAGCCTTGTACAACGACCTTTCATTGGCTTCACAGGGTAGTAGAACTCCTCAAGAATTTTATGATTATTGTCAAACCTTATTCAGTACGATAATGACGTATGTGACTTTACATGAGAATATACCCACGACTATAGAAGCAAAACGCGAACTTTATAGAAAGGTAACTATGCAAGGATATATACGAGGTTTAAAGGAACCCCTTGGGTCCCGTATACGTTGCATGCGCCCCGCTACTATAGAAAAAGCCCTAGAATACGTGCAGGAAGAATTGAACATTATGTATACACATCAACGTAGCGAACCTTCTAGAACCTATACGACCCCTAAGATTGCCACTATGTTGCCCCCCTACATGTCACCGACAGGATTTAACCCACCACGCCTGTCTCTCCCAACACCAGTGCCGAATTGGCCTACACCTACGGGCCAACGACCCATGAGGCCCCCACCTCAGCCTTTTAAATTCGCTGAACCCAACCAGCGGATGGTAACAAATACACAGAGAATGTTCTCTGCACCACCGCCTAACTACCACCCCCGCAGTAATATGTTTAGATTACAGCCACGACACAGTACCCCGAATCACTATAACCAACCCCCTAAACCTATGAGCGGTATTCAACATTTCACCCCTAAGGTGTTACCTCCCACTAGGATGATAACAGGACACGACTGGAGTAAATCTGGGAACCCACCACCTAGTAACTATTTTAAGACTCGGGAAATGAACATGAACGACTGTATGACATATGACGACTCATATTACAATTACTCTCCTGAACCCGAGTATGAATACTACACCGACTATTATGACTATAGCAATGCAGTCACCCCTGGTTATAGTTATGAGTTACCATGCTATGACGTTAGTACTGACAACCAACTACTGAACGATCCTCAACCACTAGCAGGACCAAGCCACGAAGAGCAGGATTTTCAGGAGGATGTAACGTCACTAAAACCAAAATAGAATTAAATCTTCAGACCCAAAGGCAATTACCTTACATACAGATCGCGAATCCACCATTAAAATTACTCATAGACACAGGAGCCAATCAATCGTTCATTAGCCCCGAAGCCGTGGAACACTATTTTTCTGACTATCCTCTGAACTTAGATCCGTTTGAAGTAACGAACATACACGCGTCTACCAGAAGTAATTATTCTATTACATTACCGTGTTTTTCAGAATTTAGGGATATTGATGATATGAAATTATTTATCTATCGATTTCACGATTACTTCGATGGGCTCATAGGCTTAGATTTATTAGGTAACTGGGAAGCCCGAATTGATTTAAGAGAAAGACAACTCATAACAAAACACGCGTCGAACCCTATCAGAATGTACAATTCGCGTAATGTTAACCTTTACGAAGACATTGTTCCAGCGAATACTACCAAGCTAATTCGCGTACCTATCGATACTTGTGATGGCGATGTCTTTATAGAAGAACAAATTCTATGCAACTGTATAATTCATGACTGTATTACTACCGTAGTTAATAATCGTGGTTATCTAGAAGTGGAAAACCCAACAACGAATGATATAATATTTTCACTAGATCAACCAGCACACGCGGAACTCTATAATGAGTGCACGCGCACCGAACAGTCGTCGAACCGTGCACAAGATGTAATTTCGCGATTACGGACTGATCATCTGAACGAAGAGGAAAAAGCAAACCTCATAACTCTTTGTTCTCATTACTCGGATGTTTTTTATATCGAAGAGGAACCACTCACTTTCACCAATAAAGTAAAACACCGCATTAGAACCACCGACGAAGTTCCGGTTCATGCTAGGAGCTATAGATATCCATTCGTTCATCGTCAAGAAGTTAAAAACCAAATAGGCAAAATGTTAGAACAAGGAATCATTAGACCATCTGAATCCGCATGGAGCTCACCAATTTGGGTCGTTCCCAAAAAGATGGACGCATCAGGAAAGAAAAAATGGCGGCTAGTAGTTGATTTTCGTAAGCTGAACGAAAAGACACTAGATGACAAATATCCTATACCGAACATTAGCGACGTACTTGACAAACTAGGAAAGTGTCAATATTTCACAACCTTAGACTTGGCAAGTGGCTTCTATCAGGTAGAAATGGATGCGCAAGATATTGAAAAAACAGCTTTCAACGTAGAACACGGCCATTTTGAATTTCTTAGGATGCCAATGGGCCTGAAAAACTCTCCATCCACTTTTCAACGAGTGATGGATAATGTCCTCAGAGGACTACAGAATGAAATCTGTCTGGTGTACCTAGATGATATTATAGTATTCAGTACCTCTCTTCAAGAGCACGTAATTAACCTGGAAAAGGTATTTCAGAGACTGCGAGAATCCAACTTTAAGATCCAAATGGATAAATCAGAATTTCTGAAACTTGAGACAGCTTACCTTGGGCATATTATCACCAAAGACGGCATAAAACCGAATCCCGATAAGATCATGGCTATTAAGAAGTATCCCATCCCTAAAACTTCGAAGGAAATTAAACAATTCCTAGGTCTAATAGGTTATTATCGAAAATTTATACCGGATTTCGCCCGTATCACGAAACCCCTCACTCAGTGTCTTAAAAAGGGCAGAAAAATCACCTTAGATACTGAATATGTTAACTGCTTCGAGAAATGTAAAACCCTCCTGACTAATGACCCCATATTGCAATACCCAGATTTCGAAAAAGATTTTAACCTAACAACTGACGCGTCCAACGTAGCAATTGGAGCTATTCTTTCACAAGGTCCAATTGGATCAGATAAACCAGTTTGCTACGCATCTCGAACCTTAAACGAAAGTGAAATGAACTACAGCACTATTGAGAAAGAACTTCTTGCCATAGTCTGGGCTACGAAGTATTTTAGACCTTACCTTTTTGGACGCAAATTTCAAATCATTACTGACCACAAGCCCTTACAATGGATGGTAAACTTAAAAGAACCAAATTCACGCCTCACTAGGTGGCGACTTAAAATGAGTGAGTACCAGTTCTCTGTTAGGTATAAAAAAGGAAAGTCTAATACAAATGCTGACGCCCTTTCCCGCGTCGAAATACATGTTGGCGAAACATTGTCTTTAATAGAGGAGATTGATGAACTAAACTCCCTTCTAGGCAACCCATCCGAATGTATACCAACCCAAGTTAATTCATCCACTGAAACGGTTCATACCAGTAACGAGAATCCTATTTTAGAAATACCTATTACAGATGAACCACTTAATAAATTTCATAGACAAATTCACTTCACAATTGTAAACGACGTTAAAAAACGACCGACAGTGACTAAACCTTTTGACACTCACACTCGTACCAGCATCCAACTATCCGAAACCAACCTAGAAGATGATGTCGTAAAAGCCGTTAAGGAGTACGTTAACCCAAAGGTTAAAACAGCTATTCTAACCACCCCACCTTTAGCAATGTATTCTATTATACCTATATTACAAGATAAATTCAGAAGTTCATCTATGAATCTTGTTTTATGCAAATCTGAGCTGGAAAACGTTAAAGATTACCTCCGACAGCAGGATATAATCCGGCACTATCATGATGGTAAAACAAACCATCGTGGAATCAATGAGAGCTATCTAAGTCTATCTCGAAAATATTATTGGCCTAAGATGAAGGACCAAATCACTAAATTTATAAATGAATGCACCATATGCGGACAGGCTAAATACGATAGAAATCCTGTTAGACCGCACTTTAATGTCGTACCTCCTGCTACCAAACCCTTTGAAACAGTCCACATGGACCTATTTACAGTGCAAAGCGAAAAATTTGTAACCTTCATTGATGTATTCACTAAGTACGGGCAAGCATATCACCTTCGTGATGGGACGGCCGTTAGTATCTTACAAGCTCTTTTGCATTATTGTACCCATCATGGTGTCCCTTCCACTATCATTACTGATAATGGTACAGAGTTCACCAACCAACTGTTCATGGAATTCACTAGACTTCACAAAATCAACCACCACAGAATATTAGCTCACTCCCCAAACGACAATGGAAATATCGAACGATTCCATTCGACTCTTCTCGAACATCTTAGAATTTTAAAATTACAACATAAAGACGAACCAACCATCAATCTTATACCATACGCTCTAATAGCGTATAATAGCTCGATTCACAGTTTTACGAGATGCAGACCCTTTGATTTACTTACCGGACATTTCGACCCTCGTGACTGCCTCGACATTGACATAACCCAACAACTATTGCAACAGTATGTACAAACTCATAGGGACCAAATGAAAAAGGTCTACAACATTGTTAATAGCTCTTCACTCGCCGATCGTACGGCTTTGATCGAAAATAGAAATAAAACACGGGAACCAGAAATAGAGTACACACCTCAACAACAGATATTTATTAAAAATCCGATTGCGAGCCGCCAAAAAACAGCTGCTCGCTATACCCAGGACACAGTACTAGCAGACTTACCAATCCATATATACACTTCAAAAAAACGTGGTCCTATAGCCAAATCACGCTTCAAGCGTATCCCTAAAGCAGCAAACTTGTTACAGAACACTGTTGGTAATACTTCTCCAAAGGACTCTATCTCAAGAAATCAAACTTGAGAGTCTCGATGACGGACCAGGACTATTACCTTACAAGCTTGGATTTATGCGACTAACTACCCACCATCATACATTCATACAGTACGTACAGTTGAACGACATCGAGGACAATGTTAACAAATTATACACTCAATTACTTAGTTATAAAGAGCGAATGACTAATGACACTTACTCACTATATGAAATTCAAATTCATTATCTTATTGGAAAAATGGATAAAGTTCTCATTCAGTTAAAATCTCTAGAGCCTAACAGAGCCAAGAGAGGTCTCGTAGATGGCTTAGGTTCAGTTATTAAAAGTATAAGTGGAAACCTAGATCACACTGATGCGATAAAATATGATGAGGCAATTCGAACTCTAAAGAATAATCAGGATAAAATTTCCTCTGAATTCAATAATCATATTAGTTTGAGTAAGGAATGGATGTCAAAACATAATAACGTATTAGTGCAGTTAGTGGAAAACCAAAGTAAAATTAATACAACCATTGAACAAATAATTAAAAGTAACGCATATAGAGTCAAATAGCTGATATTTCTACGCACTCTCTTGACGTTAATATACTTGGTCATGGGGTAGAGCGGGTCCATGAGGCTAGAAACCTCGGTATACTATTTGATAGCCAACTCCGCTTCGAAAGTCACGTAATGAACCTAATCAAGTCCTGTTTCTTTAGGTTAAAACTTCTCTACAAAGTTAGAAATTATCTTAAAGAGGAAATCCGTATTAAAGTCTGTGATGCACTCATTTTATCAAAACTTAACTATGGAGACCTGGTATATGGCCCCCGTCTGATGGCTAAAACAGCACGTCTTGTGCAACGAATTCAGAACGCATGCTGTAGATTCTGTTTTGATATCCCGCCGCGGACACACATCACACCCTACTTAAATAAGTCGTCCACATTAAATATGGCTTCGCGAAGGGATCTGCATATGGCTGTCTTAGTCCACAGCGTAATGACGTCAGGGTTGCCAAAGTATCTCTATTCTAAACTCGACGGGTCGCAGAGCAAGTATAGCTCAAGACCAACGAAAAAACTGCTGCACTACAGCAAGTTCAAGACAGTAGCGTTTAGGGGCAGCTTCCGATACCTTGCAACCAGGTGTTGGAACAATCTTCCACCACCACTACGACTTTTGAAATCCAAATACACGTTTAAAAAACATTTCAAACGAGTGGTGATAGATAGGCAGAAAACTGGGTTGCCTGGTACGAACGCCCCCTTTACCTGCTAGTTTTAGGCTATTTTTTCATTATTTTTATTATTCTAATCCAATTCTAATTATTTAATTTTTATTTTAATACTTTTTTTTTGTAATTTATTTAGGTAAGTATGTAATTTTTATAATTAATTCACCTGGCATTATTATATTTTTATTTATCATACACATCACATAATTTCATCATTGACATCACATATTTCATCATTGACATCACACAATTATAATTTTGCTCTCACAGGGTCTGGTGGGTGATTAAGCGGTCTAGGCAGAATAACAGCGTCAACTACTAACCCAGTTGACATAATGCTGAGTCGAGGCCCTTTTGCTGCTATAGCACACAACATACCTACCTCATATTTAAAATTAATTATTTATTACACCTATTGTTTGTTTATGTCTTACATGTTTTCATCTTTTACATTTTAAATCATGTTTTGTAAATGTATTATGTGTGCTATTTAGCAAATAAATTATTGTCTATTGTCTATTGTCTATTTATAGAGAACATGATTTAATCAAATACGCTAAGTTTGCTCAACTATTAGAAATAGTGGGCGAAAATATAGCAGACATTATGAATGAATTAATTAGGATAGAAAATAGTTTAGCTTTTATTCGTGTCGAAAGTACGCACCATTCTATGATAGATATAAGCACTTTAGGAGCCATGATTGATAAAATTAAAATCATCTACGGCAAAGAGTACATTTTAGACTTAGAATTAAGAGAATATTATGATATTATTAAACCGGGATACTACTATTCTAAAAATCAGATAGTATTCGTTTTTAAGTTCCCGATAGTTTCTAAGGATACGTATGATTTATTTAGGTTAGCTGTAGTACCTAATAGGCATGCACAGGCTCTCGTCCCATCCTTCCCCTTCATAGCAACTACCGAGATGTCATTCGTGTACATAGAGGCAGAATGCCCGAAGATAAAAAGCCGGTATCTCTGCGAGAAGGAGACAACGAACCAAGTTCGGTCCAAACCAGACTGCATCAAAGAGCTGATCACCAATCAAGTCCTACAGGAGTCCTGCAAGTTCACCAATGTCACCCTGTCGAGAGAAGCTATGGAAAAATTGGACGATAAACACTATATACTGTCCTTCCCTCACCAAACGAAAGTGCAACTCTTCTGTAATCGAAACGACTACACTACGCTTCAAGGAAGTTTTCTCACTACTATTCCTACCGGATGTCATCTTAAGTCCGAAGCATTCACCATTGTTAACGATAACGATGCTATCCAAGGCACCCCTCTTAAATTAACGAAAATACCCTACGACGTCGAGAAACAGTACGCAGACTCTCCAACCCATATTCACCTCAACTCAATCAATCTTCAGGGACTACATAGCATCCAAGACAAGATCACGATACAAACACCCCTACAATTGGAAGATTTCAAAGCAGATCCACTGTACCACACTACAATTCCATTCTATGCAGTTATAACAGGTACAGGCGTACTCGCCCTCATTTTCATCATCCGGCGATATCTGAGCAACCGCAAACCAGCCGAGAAAAGGAACATGGAACCACCAACTGTTCCCCTCTCTATAGACCCCGGGAACGTTCCAGCGACATTTTCACTAAACGTTTTAAAATAGTCGCTGTTCTGAGGATGGAGGAATTACGTATAGTACCTAGAGGAAGACCGCCGACGCTGCAGTTGCATCGAGTGGCACGTGTGTCGACGCAGCATTGACGTCAATCGACCGAGGACTGCAAAATCAACATAGCGACGCACACTTCTAATTCATACTTCGAATTGGTTGCACCTACGTTAGTTTATCATTAAGTTTTCATGTACTTTTTATATTTTTTATAATTAAATATCTTTGAATAATTTCGGTTTTTTTTCGGACCTCCGAGTGTCGCAAACGTATTTCACTTATCGTATGTACCGCCCCTACAAAAGCATACCTACCACAATTTTTGTAAGGAAGTAAAAGTGGCCATGCAGTCAGTATCGTCATCATTATATCAGTCGAAGAACGTCCACAGCTGAACATACTGCCTCCCCCATAGATTTTCAGAACGGTAAATTGAGTGCGACCTGCACGCAATGGCTCCCAGCAATATTTGTATGGTAGTCTTTCCATCTAGTGGGAGCCAACGCCGCGCCTTTTGATGCATGGTCTCTACTTGAGAACCATTCTACCCCAACTACCATTAGTTCTTCTAGTTATGTGCTCCGCCCACTGCCACTTCAGTTTCATCATCATCATTATCATCACGTTGACATGTTAGCCTCATGCATTAACGATAAAAACGATGTATTATAAAATTTATGTAACTAATATAAAGAAAAGTCTGGGATTATGTTTCTTTTGCGCTGGGTTTGGGTCAAATTTGACTCTTCTCCATTCATGTTTATGTTTTTTTAAAATCTGGGTCCTGTTTATTTTTCTTATTATTTTGAATGCAAAATTTATATGGTTGAACGTTAAACGTTGAGTATTTGGTCTATTGAATGAATTTTAAAACATTTATTTATATTCCTGAGAAGCCTTATTCCAAAAAAACCGAGAACATGCCAAAATGTGTGTGAATTCATTATAGTGGTGTCTTTTCAGATAAGAAAAGGCAGATAAAATATTACTTTTGCCAAAAGACCAAAATTTTCCTCAATTGCTAGCTTTATTAAACCAGGAGTTTATAAAAAAGAGCGATGAACGGTACTGCCGCTGCCGAGAGCGAGCGGAATAGAGGCCTTGTTCACACTCGTCCAGTGTTTTGCACCAGCAGCTAAATTGCACCAGACCGTAAGCCTTTCAGCATAAGTAAATACTGAGAAAGGCTGCAAAAACTAATATAAATCTTCAGAACGGAACTCTTAACTAGAAAGAAAGATAGAAGACATTTATTCACATGAACTGTACACAAGAAGCAGACACAACACTTAAACGAACATAATTATACACAATAAAAATACATATATACAGGAAGAAAAATAATACATATTACGGCAGTTAAAGTGTATGTATGGAGAAATGCTCCCATGTACAGGATTATGCGAAAAGCCCTGAGCTCACCATGTGCTCTAAACTAATTTACAACGCTGATTTTCAGCACAAGGCTTTGGTGACTCACGAACGTACTTAAAGAATAATAAAATAAATAAAAATATATAAATATCCTTACAAAAGTTAAAATACTGTGAAGTGAATTATTAAAATACTATACATGAATGTATAAGAGATAAATATATAAAGAGTCTTACCAAAAAAGTGCACGATAAAATATAAATAATAGACAAAAAAACAATAATGACGATAGAAGTATTTGGTTGTAGCTTACGTTAAATAGATTATCTACTAATTACTATCGAACTAATTTGTATGAATGATTTGTCCCTGCATTTGTACACAACTGCAATTAAGTCTAATAGGGTAAATTGTGGTCGTATAAGTCAATGACATAAGAATATCTTCAAAAAGAGAGAAATACTGATCACTTTAAATCATAAAACAAATCATCCAAATCAATTAGTTTTTCTGAACCATTAATATAAATCTCGGAGTCTTAAAGTTTAGAGTGAACGTGTTCCTTCTAGGCAATCTCGCTGCACGTCGGTCATGCCAACACGCGGTATCAGGCGCGGTATCTACTAGTGATCATTCTAAAAAACCGGCCAAGTGCGAGTCACACTCGCGCACGAAGGGTTCCGTTCATATCTTAAATATACATCTATAAAAACGGCAAAAAAAATCATGTCTGTTGTATGGGAGCTCCCTTAAATATTTATTTTATTCTGTTTTTAGTATTTGTTGTGTCAGCGGCAACAGAAATACATCATCTTTAAACATTTTAACTGTTTAACTATCACGGTTCATGAGATACAGCCTGGTGGCAGATTGACAGACAGACAGACAGACAGCGGAGTCTTAGTAATAGGGTCCCGTTTTACCCTTTGGGTACGGAACCCTAAAACTGTTCTAGATACAGACTATGTTTTACTTATCCTGTAATTTTTACATATTATATTTCAATCAATCATATTAATTTCAGATTTGTCGCTTTGCTAACTTGAGAGAGAAGGGAGGGGAACGGTATTTTTGCATATTATATTTTAATTAATAAAATAAAAATAAAATCAAATAAAATTGTTTATTTCAAGCCATTGACTCATAAATGAAAATACTAAAATCAACTAAAATCAAATTAAACTAAACAAAATAAAATCAAACAAAATCAAATCAAATCGAATCGAATCGAATTAAATTAAATTAAATTAAATCAAAATTAAATTAAATTAAATTAAATTAAATTAAATTAAATTAAATTAAATTAAATTAAATCAAATTAAATCAAATTATACAATAACATTTAATTATAATTAAAAACACACAGAGAGACATACACATACATACACGTACGCGGACACGAGGGACTATCAGTGACTGTGGCAACGTTCCTTATAAGGGGGTTGCATGGAAGCTTAACCAGTGCCCCAGAAACGCAGAGTCCCACCTGTCCGCCAATGTGCTCAGAATGATGTTGGGGCTGCCACGCAGGCGTTTCAAGAGCGACGCACACCGCTTTCTTTTTCACACCCATTATATGGCGTGGAAGCCATCCGTGTGCGCCTCACTGAACATCAAATCAAATCAAATTATTTATTGCGAATATGGGTTAGTAATAGGTGGTTAGTGATACAGTTTGAGTTCGTCCATAATCAGCGTTTATCGCATGCAATTTTAGTCAACCTTAAAAGTATCCACATACCACAAACTATCAACATAGAAAAAACAAAATTTATACTTAAAATATTTACAGTATTCAACTCTTACCTTAAATAGAAAATTAGTAATAAAATGTCAGATTTACATAATAAAATAATTATTCAAGGGATTTGTCACTAAGAAACTCATTTATGTTGTAGTATGCTTTTTTTATTAATATTAGTTTTAAGTTTCTCTTGAACATACTCAGACTGGAAGAACCCAATACAGACTCAGGTAGGTGATTATACTCGTATATACGCGGAGCTATACAAATCACACTCTGATTGAAGGTTGTCTTATTAGGTGGGAAACAAATTTTATTAATGTGCCGTTTACTTTTACGGTTTATAAAGAGGTCCATATTTGTTTTAATGAATGTAGCGATTTCGTAGATATACAAACATGGGAGAGTCAAAATCCTAAGCTCCGTGAAATAGGGCTTACAGCTGTCAGTTTTCTGCAACTTGCATATTGCTCTGATACACTTCTTTTGAGAGATGAATATAGTTTGCCACCCCAAAAAATAATTTCATACCTTAATACTGATTCTACACATCCATAATAGGCGGTTATCACAGCAGACACATTGTCAATTTTTCGGAGCATGAATATTGCATATGAAAATTGATTAAGTCTCTTACATATAGTGTCAACGTGCGATTTCCAATTTAAACTGTAGACTAAATTTAATCCTAAAAATTTAGTGGTGTCAACTTGATTAATATTATGTCCTAAGTAATATAATAGTTTGTGGGAAAAGTCCTTTCGCATTATAGTATGTATGAACTTGTAATAATATCTCTTTGGCTATACTATTTGTATCTGGCTGGTTTTGGTATCATTCAAAGTTTAAATTTTAAAGAAGATAATTCCAAATTCAAATTAGGAAAATGTGTGATTTTTATTTGTTTTTTGTACTGTAAAGATGAGTGAATCTGATGAAGAAATTCGATACATTTTAAATTTTAACTACAAAAAAGGTAAAAATGCAAAGCAAGCCGCGAAAAAAATTTGCGATGTTTATGGACCTAGTGCAGTGTCTGTGAGAGTAGCACAAATTTGGTTTAAGCGGTTTCAATCCGGAAATTTTGATGTCAACGATGCACGTCGCTCTGGTCGCCCTATTACGGATAAAATTGATGCCATTTTTGAAAAAGTGGAGCAAAATCGGCATATCAGTAGTTATGACGTAGCTGAAGAACTGGGAATTGACCACAAAACAGTTTAGGCGCATTTGAAAAAAACTGGGTACACATAAAAGCTTGATATTTGGGTACCCCACGAGCTCACTGAAAGAAACCTAATGAACCGTGTACTCATTTGTGATTCTTTATTACGACGTAATGAAACCGAACCATTTTTGAAGAAGCTGATAACTGGTGATGAAAAGTGGATCACGTACGACAAGAACGTGCGAAAAAGGTCGTGGTCAAAGGCCGGTCAGGCTTCACAGACTGTGGCGAAACCCGGGTTAACTCGCAACAAGGTGATGCTGTGTGTGTGGTGGGATTGGAAGGGCATTATTCATTATGAGCTGTTACCACCAGGCAGGACCATCGATTCTGAACTCTACTGCGAACAACTGATGAGATTAAAGCAAGAAGTTGGGAGAAAGCGGCCGGAATTAATCAACAGAAGGGGTGTGGTTTTTCATCATGATAACGCTAGACCTCACACATCTTTAGCCACTCAGCAAAAATGAAGAGAGTTTGGCTGGGAGGTGTTAATGCATCCGCCGTATAGTCTTGACCTTGCACCTTAAGATTTCCACCTGTTTTGGTCTCTTCAGAATTCTTTAGGCAGTGTCAGGTTAACATCACGAGAGGACTGCCAAAACCACTTGTCGCGGTATTTTGATCAGAAGCCCCAAAATGTCTATAGCAATGGGATCATGACCCTAGATGGAAAAAAGTTATTGAACAAAATGGTACTACATACTTTAGTTAAATGTAAATAAACTATTCTTTGTATTCGGTTCGTATTTGGCTTGCGCAAATATGACCATGTTTCAGAATTTCGCGCAAAACTCAAGTGGCTCCCTACGAGTATCCGTCTTCGCCGGAATGCACATATTCTGTCCCTTCTTTTTAACATTCTTTTCAATCCTTCTTCACCATCCTATCTAAAGGAGCGTTTTGTGTTCTTGCACCAGGCGCATGATCGAAATCTACGCTCATCTGAAGCTCAAAGTCTCCAAACCCTTGTCCACAGTTCTCAATTTTATGGTGACTCCTTTACAGTTCAAGCTGTGCGGCTTACCTTTCTCTATTAGATCATCTAAATCTCTTCCTATCTTCAAAGCTAAGGTATACAACCATTTCCTTTCTTTGTCTACGCACTGCTAGTTTATCGTTATGTTTATCTCCTTTATTGTAGTTTATATATATAAGTATATATTATTATATTTGTAAGTATATATATTTAGTTTATTAGTAAGTATAGGTAGTTTATGTAAGTTTATGAATATACTCGTATTTACACCGCCGTCTTTTTGATTTTGTTTTGTCCTGTCCATCCAAAGGTTGTCTGGAAGAGATCGCTTTTAGCGATAAGACCGCCCATTGTACTTACCTTAATTTTTGTGTATTTTTATTGTGTTTTAATTTTGTTGGTGTGCAATAAAGAGTATTCTATTCTATTCTATTCTAAACTATATTAAAAAATGTTTTGAATTTTTTTAAAAAATGCGAAGACACTTTTTCCTCAACCTAATTTAATAAGTAATTATGTATATCTCTTTCTGTGAGTTATATCTTGACGCCACATTCTAGGTTTCAGTCTGAAGGGTATGGGTATGAGCACACGAAGCTTTACACCTGTATGTCTCAAGTTGATGGACGCAGGGCAGAGTATCGTAGATAACATTTATAAGGTGTGTGACCTACGAGGCTACACTTTGTTGTAGGCGATGGTTACCACGTTGGGTCATTAACTTGTTCCATCTCCATGTTGTGCAAAAAATTGTAATAAATGTAGCAAAAACCCTGTGTGGCTATGTAGTCAGTATTCACATAAACAAAACGATAAAAACCCTCCTTCGGCAGTCGGGTAAAAATGCTTAGGACAGTCTGTGATGGTGATCTAGGAGCAATGCTGGAGGCGTCCAGAAGTATGCAGATCCATCATTACGTCACCGGAGGTGAAGGTCGAACTACATAAGCATCTTTGAGCCGAAGCCTTGCAATAAGAAAAACATTACAAATGGTTTCTTGTTCCATTCTCTGCCTAGATTTGCGACTCGTTACAAATGCCTACCCTCTTCTCCTCTCGCTCAACTCATTCCCCCCTTCGGCTCCGTTAAATTCATTAATGCTAAATCACCCCTTCAAACTTATAACAGAAATTCCTTAAAAATAGCTCTTCGGTAAACAAAATGTTTCGTATTGTTGAGAGCGTTATTTAATGAAGTTTATTCCAATACATTTTCGGTTCTCGACGCTCGTCTGCTACGCGATCAAATAAGGAATATTAATTAATTGAGTACTGAACAATTCAATAACCTATTCATCACTCATGCTCTGAAAGATGGTACTTGTAAATTCGATCCGATCAAAAACATAAATGTGAAATGAGAACCAAGTTCAATATTATGATATATGCCTTGGTTGTTGACTTCAACGACAAAAGAAGTGAGAACTAAATGGATGCCAAGTTCAATGGTCACTCCTGAAATTTATTTATAACAACATAAAATATTTTATAACAACTTAAAATATCATTTCTTCTTATGACTTAGGATAATATATGTTGTGGGTATACTTAATTATAATATGTGGGTACTAGAATAAACCAGTTGTTGTCTAGCACTCGAGTCGTTTCATTCAAACACAACATGGTGACAGCGGTGGGATTATTGCAGACTAATGCAGGCGGTAGGTATAGACGAAATCGACGACATCTAATTAAATGTGAACCTGATATGAAATCAACCAGAATTAGCTTGCACAATGAGGATGAACAATTCAATGACGCTCTCGAAGATGTAGGATTAAAGGAAGATTACACTGACAATGAGTCAATTAGCAGCGATGCTCAAAATACAAATAATAAAGACTCTAAAATACCTACATCTCCGACGCGCATTCGCAAAGCAAAGAGGATAGCTTCGGAGCGCATTGCGCAAGGTTATAAATAAGTATATATGTAGTAGGTACATATTGCATTTATGTGCTTATCTGTTATGTGTAGTCATTAAGTTCTAAGTATATACAAATAAAAAATTAAATTAAATAAAAAAATACTAAATGTTTTTGTGTAGGTAAATTTAAAGTTAAATGTAAGTAAGTTGGTGTTTTTTTTTTTTAGGGGGTAATTATGGTAATTTGAGTTAAGTTATGGTATTGTTTGCGAACTTGTCTAACTTCACAATAACATTAAGATTTTCGTAAACTTCTAAATTGAGATTATTTACACTTTTAGTTAAGGGGAAGATGTTGTGGGTATACTTAATTATAATATGTGGGTACTAGAATGAACCAGTTGTTGTCTAGCACTCGAGGCGTTTCATTCAAACACAACAATATATTAAAGCCTAAGGTCTGACTTGGCTAGTTCTCATATACGAATTATTATTAAGTACCTACTAAAACAGTCATGGAAGAGCCCTATGTTCGATGGCTAGTTTCTACCAGCAACCCAAATTTTCGGAAGAATAAAATGAGAACTTACAGTTATAGAACTTGCGAAAGCTATCATATAATTAATTATATTAAATGAAAAAGGCCATAGATAGTAATGAAAAAACACCATGGCTATCGGGAACGCAAATTTTCTATTTAACAACAAACTGTTATAAAAAGCCTTTTTTAATTTCCCTGCATTCGTGATGAAAAGTTATATTCTGTTATAATCAGGTGTAAGCGATCAATAATACCCTTGATTAGAGTATGCACTATTTACTATATTTTTTAATTTATAACATTTTTCGTAATTTAAAGCTGCACGAGGCGCAGTTTGGATTTCAGGCTGGACTGTCTACTGAAAGTGCAATCTTGTGCCTCAAGAACACTGTTCAATAGTACACAGACAAGAAGACACCTGTCTACGCCTGTTTTTTGGACTTGTCAAAGGTATTTGACCTCGTTTCCTATAATATCTGATGGGATAAGCTTCTGATGGATATTTCCGTTCCAGAATACGTGGCCAATCTGTTTAGATTCTGGTACGAGAACCAGAAAAATACTGTGAGATTTGCGGGCTCGCATTCGGGCGAATACAGATTGGGTTGTGGGGTGAGGCAGGGGGGGATTACCTCATCGAAGCTTTTCAATCTATATATTAATAAATTGATCGTCGAGTTCAGCGGAGCTAACGTCGGATGCTCCATCAACGGTCGCAGCGTCAATAACATTATCTATGCGGACTATATGGTTCTGCTGAGTCCGTCGGTTAATGCCCTAACACGATTGCTGGGCTCTTGTGAGACTTACGCGGCATCCCATGGACTCAGGTACAATGTCAAAAAGAGTGAGCTGATGCTTTTTAAGGCTGGTAATAAAAGCTACCAAGTACCGTCAGTAAAGCTCTATGGGACTCCTCTGAATTGGGTAAAACAATTTAAGTACCTGGGTCACTGGGTAACTGATGATATGTCAGACTATGCTGGCATCGGGAGGGAACGTAGTGCGTTGGCAGTAAGATGCAATATGTTGGCTCATAGATTTGCACGTTGTACTGCGCCAGTTAAAATTACTCTGTTTAGAGCGTATTGTACCTCTTTTTACACCTGCAGTCTATGGGTCAAATATACGCAAAAATCCTACAATGCCTTACGAATCCAATACAATAACGGTTTCAGGATGTTGTTGGGGCTGCCAAGGTTCTGTATCAGGGATGTTTGCAGATGCGCGTACCGATGATTTCTACGCGATCATTCGAAAAAGAACCGCATCCCTGGTGAGCCGCATGCGTGGAAGCACCAACAGCTTCCTGACCGTTGTTGCCGGGAACATGAGCTCATATATCATGAGGCGCTGGATGGTTTTGCTTAAGCCAATCACATGCCTGGTGTCTCAGTAGATGCGCTCATGTTCCAATATTACCGCATTTATTTTTATCTTGTCTTTATGTGTACCTACTAACAATATTATTTAAGTAAGATTTTTCTGTGTTACCAACAAAAATTATGGATCTATCTGGTCTGAAATAAACATTTTTATTTATTATTTATTTATTAAAACACAGATTTTGTAACATGTTTTAAATGATGCGTTAACGATGAATCTTCGAGTTGTTTTCTATGAGTTTAGATGTATTTGTTTACTAAGAGCCATATTAAAGGTATCCGTAGTTTGGTTGGGTGAATATGACGCCCCCGCGGCATCGAAGGCATTATTGCCATATTATATAACCATGCGCACATAAATACAGCGATGAAACTAAAACGAGTGGTGCCATAAATCAACAAGGACGCAGAAATATGGACTCGAATGAAAGGTGCCTACTACTTTAGCTACCTACCCGCCTACACATAGTATGGCTCTACATATATACGTAGCTAGTGTAGTACGAGTAGGTACAGTTCAGGACGGGTAGATAGGGTGGGTAGACGCGGGGAATCTTGCGTACCATACGGCGCGCGGCACTCCGCGAACCATATTCCGTAACGAAGTGACGACGACCTCATCGAAAGTGCGAATATTAAAACTCACAGTATTATCTTTTATTCGGTGGAAATCGATCTGAGTTGAACGGCTTCATCCTGAATATTGAGATATATCGCCTCTGGGTACTGGATGCTAGTTTACATTCTTGAGTAAAACTTGGCTTCGAACGCGATTATAAGTTTTGGGGAGTTTTCATTGATAATACAACGGAGTGTACGGAACCGATTGGCTTCATTCATCTCAAGTTGATGAAGTAGCGTGTGCAGTGTTTAGTGGAGTGCGGGCGGCGGCGGCAAATGAATGAGTGAATGGTCTCTCCATTAGAGCGCGGCAGGTGTTTGCCCCTCCGTGACGTCACACGGCCTGCACTAACAAAGCAACCCTAATGACGCCGCACACTTGTCGTATTTGCTCGCGCTTTACCACGGAGGGTGAGGAGGGAGAAGTGGGCCTTGACAACTGAATACGGCTGCCGGCGGATTCTTTGATGAACTTTTCATTTACAGCTAAACTGTTTTTCCGCTGCAATTAAAAATATATATTTTTTCATTAAAAAAGAAACTACATTAGATTAAAGTCGGACTTGTCAGCACTAGTGGTTCGCCCCGAACTGAGATCTCGCTAGTCTCCCATAAAAACAAAACAATATTATTTGTAATCTTTGACATTCAAAATAGTGTCACGAAATAAATAACCAAATAACTTGACCTACAGTTTTATTCAAATCACAGGTAACGGAAGTTTATGTTATTTGGTTATTCTTTTTTGGGGTAGAAATTGTAGTAATTCTGGAATTCTGACTTTTTCCTATATTTGTGCTACACTAAAGCACACTAAAGCTACACGCATACGAAATTTCAGCACTGTTGAGTCACTGGTGTACCCTGTGAAATTTGTCAAAGTTCAGTTTTTATTGTTATTATTATTAGTATTATTATTGTGGCTAATAACTTACAACCTATAAAACTTGAACTAAAACTAAAAACGGAGTCAAAATGTACTTGCAAAGACCTGTTATTAGACGTGCTATTTGACCGGATAGTCCCATTACATTTTTTTTACACTTTTGAACCCCAATATCTCAACAAACCTTCAAAATTTTTAGCTCATTTATTCACACCAATATTGTACTATCACTATCTACCTTTAGGTTTTTTAACCAATGCGCGCCGCTTTAACGAGCCTATAATACCTACCGATTTCCATTCGCCAATTTTAATTTTCTTAAAGGTTATCCATTTAATTTCACATAAAATCTAGAATGTGATCATGATCGGCTATTCTCGTTAAACTCAAATTTTGGTTGCATTTCGACATGTAGAGGCAACATCAATTTAGTTGCATTGATAGGCATCAATATTTAATGCGCCAGGTGCTGTCACATCCCGCACCGTATGTGATGTTTCCGTCTCTAGTGTGTCCTGCTGGCTGAGTGTGTCTATGATGTCAGCGGCTCCGGCTCTCGATGCAGCCACTTGACGCGCCTCATTAATGCGAAGGCGAAGTACCGCGGTAAAATAAACTTACCTTGACTACACGCAGTGGTATCGCTTGCTTTGTAAGAATAACCAATTGGTTTTAATAACATTGCGTTATCTCGCCGGGTAGCTCTTGGTGCGATACAGAAGTCTACGATAACTTTTAATGTTAATAGATATTTAATAGCAGTGTTCTAGTTGGCATTAGCCGCGCTAATGCAAATGAACGGCGAATGGCGACTTTAGCCCGGCTTCGGCGTGGCGGGGGCGGGGGGAGGGGTGGAGAGTGGGGATCGCAATACAGCTGCATCGAATAGGTTTATGCAAATTGTCAATTTAGATTACAAGAATGAACATGTTTGAATAAATATCTACTACGAGTATGTGTTGAACTGATGGCAGTGACACTGACGCGTCCCCGGTGCAATGTCTTGACTTCCAAGGAACAAGTTTTAAGGAAATCACTCATTACTTCGGGATGCAATCATAGAGAGCTAGAGAGAGGGGAGCAGAGGAAGTACTAGTGTCAACTCTTAATTAAATGAATTACATTACCATCAGCCGTCTACGACGAGTGCAATCGGAGTGCCATCCTGTTAGTTGGCTTGTTCGCGTCTCTGTAGTTCGTCAGAAACGCAGTAGCTGAGGCTGTGACACAGAAATACGAACGAATCACGTTTAGAAGGGGCATCTATTTACGAGCTGACTGAACTGGTTATAAAACGTCGAAAGCCGACGACTTGCAAAACACGGAACCCACCTTCTATAAACAAGGCGACAGTCGTCGCACTGCAAACGCTGCAGCAATTTGTAACACAAATATAATTTGAAAACATCAATAATGCAACGTCCAATCGAGGTCGCAGCGGATGCATAAAGTTGTGCGACTAGCGATGTGCTTAAATATTTATCGACAAATAGCGCGCGGCCAATTATTGCAAACACTATAGCGGCGAGTGCGGCGGCGAGTACGGCGGCACCTGCCGCGTGGAGCACGCCGCCCGTGCTCGTGTGCTTGTGTGGTGACCATGTCTGCTCGAACTATTCATTGAGTGGTCATCCATTCCGCCGCACGCGACAAGATTCACTTAAACCAGAACGGTTCGGTTGGATCGACTGGAGATAAATTCATTTTCTCATTTGTATTCAGAGTTCGGAGCGCTTTTGACACGAAGCACGGTTCAAATTGAAGATCAGAGCCTAAATGTGCTTTCAACAGAGAGCTTTCAAATGACGAAATGCACTTTAAGTTAACATAAGCCTGTTCAGATCTCTAGAGATATCTTGCTTCGATGAACTGAGTGGTACATCTCATCTTGTTAGTACAGTTTCAATGTTTTATTAATAGTTTAAAGTGAATCGCCTCTACCCCGCGGATCTCTGAGGTGATCAGACGTGTACAAAAAAACCATTACTTATTCAAAATTTAAATCAGTTTACACGCAATAAATTGATACAAAATAATAGGAGCGCATAATACGTAAGGAGGTTGAGCGCAATACCCGGCTTACATTCTGCGCGGCGACATCGGCACTACAAACGAGTGAGTCATTCCAATACTACCAACCAACTAACTGTGCATACGCGTAACGCTGCGACACAGTTGGCCTGTCTTGCATCCTGCTCTTGCACTGCACGTCATAAGCGAAGCGCTCAAAATACGTACTACGGGCCATTTCTGATTGCCTAGTACGGCCAACACCGCCACGCACTGGAACGAGACGGTTCATTCGAGTATCTCTGAACATAATGAGTGCTCCGTGTCACTTCTGCACTCTAGCACTCGCTCATCCTTATTATTGCATCGCATACTGTTGTAAGACAAGTAAGTGTCGCCCGGTACAAAGACAGACCACATCGCTGATAGATCAGTCTCCGACTCAGAGCTAAGCCAAATCGGGCATGAAAAAACTCCGCCAAATGCTTTTCTTAACTACAAGAGAAAGAGGACCGCTGAATATAATTCAGAACTGAGTAGTTTTAGGGAGGAGATTAGGTCAATATTATTTGGACAAGTCCAAGATCTAAGAAAAATACTTAAGGAAATCCAAGTGAGTAACCAGCAGTATTGAGTCCTCCGTCACTCTCCTTACGACACAAAATGAAGAGTTTAAAAAGAAAATTCAAAAACTGGACAATAGGATCCAGGAGGATCAAAAATATATCACATTGCTGGAAGACAAGATTGAGAACTTGCAAATGACAGGCCGTAAAGCTTAGAAGTTAGAAATAAAAAATATTCCGAAAAAATCTCCGAAACCAAAGAAAATTTGATTGAGATGGTCGTAGGCCTGTCCAAGGCTGTTGGCGGAAATATCGCCAAGTCCAATATAAAAGACATTGATCGAGTGCGCGGGAAAAAAGAAGGACCACAAAATACTCCAATAATTGTGGAGATATCCTCTACCCTGATTAAAACTGACATCATGAAGCTGTGCAAAAGCTTTAATGTCAAACATAAGACGAAGCTGCGTGCCCTCCACTTAGGCTTCCGCACGTCAGAAGATACGCCTATTTACATGTCAGAGCAGTTGACTGCTAGAGGCTCCCGCTTACACTTCTTAGCTCGAGATCTTGCTAAGTTAAATCAGTACAAGTTCTGCTGTAAGGCGTACGGTAAAGTGTATGTTATTAAGAAAGAAAACTCTCCTATCATAACAATTAAATCCGAGGCGCAGGTTCAACAATTACTTCAACAGTGCTGACTTGGTAGCTTGGTGGTTCCTCTTGTACTACCTTTCCATGGAATTATTGTGTTGTGCTCTGGCTGCAATGCGTATTATTTCATAATGTTTTAATTGTATGCACAAAGAAAACTAACTGAAAGCACACATTCTAATGTACACGTGTACACAATTTATATACTCCTACATACCATGTACATACATGGTAGACATACCTCCCATACGCACAAAGCGGTACTCTTCCACCTTTATTATGCGCACCGCCAAGGAGTGGAACGCCTTGCCTGAGTCTGTGTTTCCTGATAACTACAACCTAGGGATCTTCAAGTCACGAGTGAATAAGTTTCTTCTAGGCAAGCGTACACGCTTGACTCGATGGTACACCATCGTAGACTGCATCATCGCTTACCATCAGGCGAGATAGTGGTCAAACGCTAGCCTATAATTAAAAAAAAATCCTCTTGTTCTAACGCTCCAAACAAAAGTCATTATTGATAACAAACAGATCATAGATAAAACCTTCACACTTTCTAAAACCATAAGTACCATATTTTTTGCTTGCCAATCATTTGTACCTATACTTCGACATGTTATTAAACACACCTGCAGTATTCTCAAGTTATCTCAAAATGGATAGCTCTCTTTCTACGCTTAATAAAATAGACGAAATTAAAATTGCTTCTGCTATTCAATGTGATGTTGAGGATCTTTTTCGTAAAATAATTACTAAAGATGTGAAAAAGAAGATGATTTTAAAATATTTTCACAAAATATTAGAAATATTTATGCTAATTTAGATAGTTTAAATGCAAATCTAAGTGCATTAGATTTTAATCCAGATGTAGTTATATTAACTGAATGCCGACTCAACCCCGATAAGCCTATACCAACCTTAACAAATTATAATTCTCATAAAATAATCCACAATTTCAATCAGAATGACGGTGTCGTATGTAAGAAATGATATCATCGTAGTGGATGCCAAAGAGGTAAAACTGGACCATGCATCGTGCTTGCAACCAGACACTTACAACAGTGCTATTCTGAGTATATACCGCTCGCCCTCTAACACTAATGCTGAATTATTTATTAACTTCCTAAATTTACCTCTTGAGTCCCTCAAGTCACATAAGAATATAGTTTTGACCGGTGATATAAATATTAATTGAATTGCTGGAGACTCTGAAAAAGCATACGAGCGTAATAATAGACTTAACTATCTAAATATGCGATCGATGCATAGCTTGATGCCTGGTCATACACTTCCAATAAGAGATGGTAACTGTTTGGATCACTTTATGTTGAAACTTGAAACAGATAAAACATCATTCAATGATATTTCTTAATCTATCTAACCAAAACCCTTGTAAGAAGTCTATTAAAATAAAAACGACTACTGCCTGTAATAAGGCGCTGGTAAGAGCCTTATTAAAGTCAGTAGGTAGCGATGAAGAACCTCTCTGATTTACTTTTCTGTGAAAACCCTAATATTCCGATTGAGCGGCTAGTTACTAAAATAGTAGAAGCTTTACAAGAAAATAGCACGTCTGTTCATCTTCCCGCTAGTAAAAGCTTAATAAAACCATGGATAACTGCTGGTATCTTACGATGCATCACAAATCGAAATAAGCTACAGAAAAAGGTAAGAAAAGATCATGACTGACAGACACACTACCAGAAGAGATGGCACGGACATCTGCAATTTATTTGCAACCACATTTTCTAAAGTATATACTAACGATGATCAATCTACCAATACTAATGTGAGCAATGGTCCAGCGACATCTTTTTGGACGCTATTGCACAAGGAAGCTCTTGTTTTGCAAACCTTTATGTTTCAATGGACATGATATCAAGCAGATTAAAGAACATTGATACTTCAAAAGGCGCAGGTTCAGATGGAATCTCATCTATTTTTATCAAGAACTGTTCCAAAAACTTATCTCCATTATATATTTAATGAATCATTGCGTTGTGGAATTTTTCCTCGTGTATGGAAATTTGCTAAAGTCGTACCTATATAAATCAGGTGACAAAAACTCAGTTACGAATTACAGACCCATATCTATTCTGTCAACACTGGGAAAAATCTTCGAATCAATAATATAATATAATATTGCTGGACATTTCACACAGCGCTATCTAGCCCCAAACTAAGCAGAGTTTGTACTATGGGGACCAAATAACTGATAGAATACTTATATACATTTTTTTTTGTAAATACATACATACTTATAATAAATAGAGAAACAACCAGACCCGGAACAAATATATGTAAATCATGCAAACATTTTGTTCCGCGGCGGGAATCGAACCCGCTACCTCCTGCACCTCAGCCGGCTATTCGCCCACTGCACCACGGAGGTCGACGTATCAATTGTCTGCCCACGGATCTACAGTCACTTCTAGCCATATGTTATAGATTATCAACACGGCTTTGTACAGAATAGATCGACCGCAACTAACCGTAACTAACCTAAGTGACCTTTGCCTTGCAGAAGCTCTTGATAAACACCAAGAAGTTGACGTAATTTATCCTGACTTCAGTAAGGCCTTCGACAGAGTTTCACATTCTCTACTTATACAAAAGCTTGCATCATACGGTTTTAGCGATAACTTCATTAATTGGATCAAGTCCTATCTAAGCGATCGTTTCTTCTGTGTTGTAATTAACGGATTTTAGTCGGATCAGTTTAGCATAGGCTCTGGAGTGCCTCAGGGATCACAGCCAGGACCCATTTTGTTTAATATATTTATAAATGACATCCCTAATTGCTTTCACTCTTCATTACCGTTTTTATTTGCAGATGACCTAAAAATTTCTCGTAAAATCAACTCTAACACTGATATCTCCCTGTTATAAACTGACCTGGATAGGCTATATGAATGGTGTCGCGCCAACAAAATGAACCTTAACACTGACAAATGCTTTTTCACTAAATTTACACGAAGTTACAATGCCCTTCAATCCAACTATAACATAGGTGGTAAACCATTACAAAAATTGGATAGTAAAAAAAGACCTAGGGGTAACCTTAGATAACAAATTGACATATATCCCCCATATCGAAGACATTACCAAGAGAGCATCCAAAATGTTAGGATTCGTCAAAAGAAACAGTAAACTTTTTAGAAAACCCCGCACCAACATACTATTATACAACACTTTGGTCCGAAGCATACTGGAATACTGTCCTGTTGTGTGGAGAGCCCACTATGCAATGCATATACTGAGTGTAAACACCCGCCACCCCTCCTATGCCTATTTAATCCCTACGAAGCTTAATATATACCTATAGCCCTAGAGCCTAGTTTTTCTAACCTAACCTAACCTTAAATGACGCACTTAAGGCCGCCCATTATGCTTACATTTATTTGTTTTATTTTTTATTTTTATATCTGTTGTGTTTAGCTTATAAGGAATACAGAATTTTCATTCATTCATTCATTCATTAAGGCCTACCTACTGAAAATTTGATGTTCGATTTGGCCAGTGATCGTATAGCTAATGGTAGACCCTATTTTGTGGAGAGTAGTAACCCGATTCTTTTATGAGGTTTAAGACAAAGCAAACTCAAACCCGAATGATTAATTAACCCTCTATTTGCCTAAACTATCTCTAGAACGTAAAATTAGCAACCAATCTTCTGCAGTAGGAACCTCAAAGGTAATTCACTCCAATCTTAAAAGTATTTCCTTCCTCGCTGCCTATCTTACAAGTCCTACAGACTCAACTAAGGCCAGATGCTCCTCCACCGCCTCCAGCAGTGGTGTTCGACATCCAGACCGGCTCACCCTCTCCGAGATAAGGGCATGGAATCGTGCTGGGTAGCCACGTACCCTTTAAGGGAATAATTGTTTACTTGTCACAACACAGTCAGATGACAGTTTGTTGTAGATCTGTCAGCAAGAGACTCTCTAAACCCAGCTATTATCTCACTGCGTGGTGGGGATTAGAGAAATGTTAGGGCATAATCTTTTACCAAACCTACAATTGTCAGTTGTTTCCGTTTTAGTTCTTTTTAACCAGCCTAAGTCTTATCCGTTTGTTATTCAACTCACTCAACCGCATTTACTTATGATAGACTAATAAAAACCAATTCGCTCACTCCACCTTTCGCATTATTCCTCTAGTTATCTGCGGAACTAGCATAAAAATGACAGCGACTGGTCCCTTGTTTCCCCGCCGAAACTTCCTCCTCCTCTCAGGTGAATACCTGTCCTTCGTAATAGATTAGCTTAGGCCTTATTAGAAGAATGTAGAAAATAAGTTAATCTGTGTCAGGAAGCTCAAACACATAGTCGAGGTTATCAGGAACGAAGGAAGAGTGCTCCTCACTCGGGAGTCTTAGCTCTTAGGGGACTACCATGTTAAAGTTATAGAACGAAGAAAATAAGTTAATCCGTGTCAAGAAGGTGAATACAAAACATGTCTAAATGGGACAATGGTACATGGCTTTCGTAGGAAGAGTGCTCCTCACTCAGGAGTCTTAGCTCTTAGGGGACTTCCGCTCATCCATTACTAGGCTAACTAAAAAGCTTATGCGCTGTCAATGTTAAGGATCAAAAAGGTTATGGTTCTGTCACTTGACTATTTGGAATGTAGAACTTCTTTCAGAAGATTGGAAAATAATATTTGAATCAAAGACAAAGTAAATGTCAATTACTTGAGTCAGATAGACATTTCTTTGTCAGCCATTGATATTGCCTCTCTCATGGAGCAAATAGACCAACTCTAATTGTTGAAATGGTTCCGATTTCAGGGATCACCCGCTCAAATATAAAATAATAGATCGATGTGTCCAACGGGAATAGTTCCCTCATGGCTTCGTCGAAGAGGGCTCATCACACGTGAGGCTTTGCTCTTATATGGGACAACTGCCCGCCATGATTGGACTGATCAAAATATTCTCTCACTATTGGAGTAATCAGCGACTTAAACCCCGGAATCTTCTCCACCTCATCAACTCCAGTAGGAAACAGCTCAATTTAAGAATGTTCTTTGACTGTCTCTTTACTTAAAAGAAGAGTTCCCAACCCTAGTTTTATGTACTCTTGTAATACACAATAAAAGATTTATGATTTTTTTTAATTTATTGAAATTATCAAAGAAAATAACCATCTGACTCAATTTATTGCTAGTGTAAGTAATATCTTCCAATCTCCGCCAATTCTAGTTAAGTCTCAGTATTGCTAGCATCACAATATAGCGGACCAAGGTTTAGGCAAACCTATCGGAAACACTGAAAGGTAGCAAGCTCAACTTTGAGCTTGAGTTTATTTAGGTAGAATTAAAATTATTCCAGAAAATCCCAACGGCAATTCTTATTAGAGACTAGACTCCGCCTACCTTCCTAACCAGCGGTTCCTAAACCCGTCCTAAGAATTGATATAACTTAGTCAATATAAATTTTCTAATGGTAACGCGGTCGCTCTCTTTCCTAAACCCCAACGTAGTTCGGCTTATAATCTAGACTCCGGATGGCTTAAACACTTAATACTCCATAATTTAACTGCATAATCCCTGTCGAAGTAGCGAAATATCCCTAGGATTCCCTACAATCCGAAAATATACCTATCCTAACCTAGTCTAGCTAAGATGTGGTGATACAAACTAAAAGCCTAGGCTTCACATTTACATTTAATCGCGAGGTGTGTGGTGAAGGCTGTCGAAGTGCAATGACCAGCCATCTAGCTATGCTGCTTAGGGAACAGGGTAGTAAGCCCTGATTTTGACTACCGCTATAACTGTGTGCGTGCCTCTTGCCACTGGCTCGGAAGCCTGGAGTGCGTCAAGACGACCTATCAGGGGATAAATTGTGTATACTATAAATATATAAATACAAGACCACACAATTGCAGACCTTCCTACACGGAAGATCGGTCACAATCTGTGGGAAGCTCTCCGATCCCAATGCAAGGGTAAAATCGGATCCAGGTGCGCTCCATCAGACCCTGGTCCTACCTAGTCTACCTAACAAGGTGGGTATATATTCAAGACACTTACTTAGCAAGATATATAACCAATATCAAATATTGAATTTCCTAGGCACAGGGGAATTCGAGCTAAAGGTTTTATGCCTAGCACTTACTCCTACACAAGTTTTATCCCTGAATTTATAATTACGGCACATGAATTTACAATAGGATATACTTAGCGACAACTGCCATAAATAAACTTTCCGTGTTTTTTCAGTCCTTCACAACCAGTTGTATCCAATTGCGAAACACCAAAATCCGAAGAAAACCCATTTATGCTGGTCCAAAATCCCAGAAACTAAAATGAATTTAATGTGCTTATCCGGCTAACACTACAAATTTTACCAAAATCGGCAACGCCACCTCCTCTCAAAACGATCACAAAAACGCGAATCCCGCAAACTTCCCCCTCCCGGACGCCCGCTACCGCGCAGCCTTCTCCAAGATTCTTTTCCCCGTCTTTGCTTCTAAATTCAAATAAACGCTTCTAAATTTAAATAAAACCCAGCAAACCTACTTAAAAACAGTTTTTTCCTAAATACTTTTGACATCTCTTGACCGATCGACAATGCGCGCGCATCCGCAAAACTTCAAACCCGCTCGACGTACTTCGCCCACACAAATATTAATTACCTTTTCCCAAGAGATGACTTGATTGCGATCAGCTAAAGAAATCTAACTTCCAAAATCCCCACATCTCACCTATTACTTAACTTAAATAAAATGGCTTCTGTAACTTACCACAGATTCCCTTGCCATCCAAGAAACAAATCTATCCACTAGAATTTCACCTTTAACTCTAATTAATAAATCTGATCCCACCATTCCTATCTAGATCCACGACTCCTTTTATGGGTGGAAGAATCCGTTGTATGTTTGACAAAAGTCAAAGTCAAAGTCAAAGTCAAATATTTTTATTCATTAAAATCACAAGGATCACTTTGAAACGTCAATTTTACTGCCTGTTCCTTCGCGACCAAGCCAGGAAAGAAAGGCAAGAAAACCAGGCTGGTTGTTTTTTTTTAATGATCCTTTTACAATAGGTACATAATACAGAAAAGAAATTGAAAACAGTACGCACTTTCGCACTAAAATATCTGCTTCACCTTGTACAACATAACTCGTACTCTCCAGCAAATTAAATTTTATTTGCAAATTCAACAAGACGGTCATACCGGGCTGTTACATGAGGATTGAGCGGATTCAGAAACGTTTTTTGTGGCATCTTGGCTACGCTGCAAATATTGCTAAAAAAAAAGGTATCCTATGCAGAGAGGCTGAAGCATTTTAAAATATCGTCTCTGGAAAAACGTAGAATGCAGCTAGATCTCACATTTCTGTATAAAGTTTTGAATTCACAATCAGATTCTCCTCAGCTACTGCAAATGTTTCACTTTAGAGCTCTACGCAGAACGCCTCGCAAACCAATTGCACCACTTGTCCCTCCGCTCCGCACTACAGTCCTTGGTAGCAACTCCCCCATCCCCAGGCTTTGCAAAGCCTTGAATAACTGCAAGGATATTGATGTTTTTTCCATAAATTTAAATAAGTTCTGTCGTTACTTAGATGAGAACTTACTCAATTAAAATCAGTTCACATTATATAATTTTAATTATTTATATACCTGCTACATCGCATGTGTACCTAATTACTTAGTTCATGTCTTAGTTCTATGCAATGGTATAGTCTTAGGTTTATTTTAATATGCATGAAGTGTTAACCTGTAATTGATTGTGCAATTAGCTCTAATGTGTAATGTAAAGTATTAATTGAATGTATCGTTGTAAGTATCGTTAGTTGACCTAAAAAAATAAAATAAAAATTAATAAAGGTCATGTACTCTAAAACTTACAGATTCTCAAAAAATATGCTTTATTCTCTAAACCAGTTATTGACACTAAGAAAATTGTATATTTTACATGTTATTCTAAAGAAACATAAAACTCTAAGCTATGACCCTGGTATTGTGAAGCGCAGAGGGAAGGACAAAAATGCTAAGGTTATTGCAAAACTAGCTTTGCCCGCAACCAGTACTCTATACAATCCGCTCAACTTTACAACAAAATTAATAGAAATCTTAATATCTACCCTATGCAATATCATGACTGTAAGAAAATGTTGACAGAATGGATACAGACAAAAAATTACGAAGAGACGGAAACATTTCTTCAGGTTATGTCCTGATATTTATAATAAAGTATGTAGGTATTATACTGTATTTTTGGAATCCTGTAATATTCATTCATCATGCATGTCTAATTATTAAGATATGTAACTTGCATAATAAGTATCTGTAACCTATAAAAGTACTCTTAGATATGGAAGAGTGGAGCCTTCTTACACAAGTTTTTATACTTAAAAGAAGGTTCCGACCTTAATATATTGTAAAAAACTATCTGTTACAGAAATAAAAACATTTTTGTTTTTTTTTGTTTACATTATCGATCAAGCGAAGCCAGATCTCAAAATCAGCTAGGGCGAATCGGTATTTGTATGTATGTTTCTTTCTTCGAGGATAACTTTCGAAGCGTTTATGGTGAAATCGACCATCGTGAAATTTGGTATATAGGTAGTAGTGATAGCATAATTTTGGTGTGTCTAAATGAGCTAAAAATGTAGGGATGAGATTTTGAGAATCAAGAAAGGTAAAAAAAAATAAGACAATAAGGTCAAGTGGGATGTCGAATGAAAGGTATTCATTAGCGCAGCGATAGCGCAGGCATCGATTAGTGCTATGGATCAATCGAGGTGAGTCGCGCTCTCCTTGTGGCATTCTGCGGCTCTGATGCGGGGCAGAGACGGGGCAGGAATCGATTAGTGCTATGGATCTCGCAGCATGCGGAGCAACCGAGGTGTTTCGCGCTCTCCTTGTGACATTCTGCGGCTCTGATGCGGGGCAGAGACGGGGCAGGAATCGATTAGTGCTATGGATCTCGCAGCATGCAGAGCAACCGAGGTGTTTCGCGCTCTCCTTGTGGCATTCTGCGGCTCTGATGCGGGACAGAGACGGGGCAGGAATCGATTAGTGCTATGGATCTCGCAGCATGCGGAGCAACCGAGGTGAGTCACGCTCTCCTTGTGGCATTCTGCGGCTCTGATGCAGGGCAGAGACGGGGCAGGAATCGATTAGTGCTATGGATCTCGCAGCATGCGGAGCAACCGAGGTGAGTCGCGCTCTCCTTGTGGCATTCTGCGGCTCTGATGCGGGGCAGAGACGGGGCAGGAATCGATTAGTGCTATGGATCTCGCAGCATGCGGAGCAATCGAGGTGAGTCGCGCTCTCCTTGTGGCATTCTGCGGCTCTAATGCGGGGCAGAGACGGGGCAGGAATGGACTCGTGCTATGGCTCTCGCAGCACGTGGAGCAATCGAGGTGAGTCGCGCTCCCCTTGTGGCATTCTGCGGCTCTGATGCGGGACAGAGACGGGGCAGGAATGGACTCGTGCTATGGCTCTCGCAGTACGTGGAGCAATCGAGGTGAGTCGCGCTCCCCTTGCGGCATTCTGCGGCTCTTATGCGGGGCAGTAACGGGGCAGGAATGGACTCGTGCTATGGCTCTCGCAGCACGTGGAGCAATCGAGGTGAGTCGCGCTCTCCTTGTGGCATTCTGCGGCTCTGATGCGGGGCAGAAACGGGGCAGGAATGGACTCGTGCTATGGATCTCGCAGCACGTGGAGCAATCGAGGTGAGTTGCGCTTTCCTTGTGGCATTCTGCGGCTCTGATGCGGGGCAGAGACGGGGCAGGAATCGATTAGTGCTATGGATCTCGCAGCATGCGGAGCAACCGAGGTGAGTCACGCTCTCCTTGTGGCATTCTGCGGCTCTGATGCGGGGCAGAGACGGGGCAGGAATCGATTAGTGCTATGGATCTCGCAGCATGCGGAGCAACCGAGGTGAGTCGCGCTCTCCTTGTGGCATTCTGCGGCTCTGATGCGGGGCAGAGACGGGGCAGGAATCGATTAGTGCTATGGATCTCGCAGCGTGCCGAGCAATCGAGGTGAGTCGCGCTCTCCTTGTGGCATTTTGCGGCTCTAATGCGGGGCAGAGACGGGGCAGGAATGGACTCGTGCTATGGCTCTCGCAGCACGTGGAGCAATCGAGGTGAGTCGCGCTCCCCTTGTGGCATTCTGCGGCTCTGATGCGGGACAGAGACGGGGCAGGAATGGACTCGTGCTATGGCTCTCGCAGCACGTGGAGCAATCGAGGTGAGTCGCGCTCCCCTTGCGGCATTCTGCGGCTCTTATGCGGGGCAGTGACGGGGCAGGAATGGACTCGTGCTATGGCTCTCGCAGCACGTGGAGCAATCGAGGTGAGTCGCGCTCTCCTTGTGGCATTCTGCGGCTCTGATGCGGGGCAGAAACGGGGCAGGAATGGACTCGTGCTATGGATCTCGCAGCACGTGGAGCAATCGAGGTGAGTTGCGCTCTCCTTGTGGCATTCTGCGGCTCTCATGCGGGGCAGAGACGGCGCAGGAATGGACTCGTGCTATGGCTCTCGCAGCAGGTGGAGCAATCGAGGTGAGTCGCGCTACCCTTGTGGCATTCTGCGGCTCTGATGCGGGGCAGAGACGGGGCAGGAATGGACTCGTGCTATGGCTCTCGCAGCACGTGGAGCAATCGAGGTGAGTCGCGCTCCCCTTGCGGCATTCTGCGACTCTTATGCGGGGCAGCGACGGGGCAGGAATGAACTTGCTTCAAGGAGCTTGGTTTTATTCCTAGCTTTGAATAAAACCCAAAAAAACCCAAAAAAATTTTGCCTTTGAATTTATCACTTTAAATTATTTTCTTTAATTGCGTCTGCGGAGCGTTTAAAAGCCACAGTCACGGTCGGGATCGTGATTTACAGCGGCACCGGTGTCGTCTCCCCCCGCCCCCGCACTTCACCCTCTCAGTGCTAACCCTTAGAGCCAGATATCGACTCTCCACTCCAGGTCAATCTTACGGGTCAACACCTGGATAGAAGTAGTCGAAAACTAAAAAGTGTTTTGTATCCGTAAAGTATTTCCATAATATGGCTTACAAAAAATATTATCGACATCAAAAATATACGGAATTTCCCCTCACAATGCATGTTGTTTTGTAATTTCTTGTATTATTTGAAAATCTACTATTTTACTATAAGAATTTTTATTGAAAAACTGATTGAGAGCAATGAGGTCCACAAACGCTGTTGTGCATCCGCCTAACTTACATCTTCCTTGCTAGTACATTTTGATTATAAATGTTTGTACGTAAAACTCTGCCCAACCCAACATCTATAGATTCGGTCGTGATATACTATTGGAAATATGTAACATACTCGACCGGCTCGTTATATTATCATTTTGAACAACGAAGGTTTCGCTCGTCGGGTGAGGAATAATGTACCTGAAACAAAAGATAAGAATTTGATTAAGGTTCTCATTTCAAAAGTTAATCCAGAACGTATTTTACAAGCAAAGTTAATGTTCCAATAACATTGTTTGAAACATAACCCCTCCCTCCTACCCCTATCAGTAGACGCAGGGGACAGCTAAAATACACCGCGCGGCGCAGCGACAGAGCTCGTATGTGTGTTGCTTACTGGCGGCGCTACGAGAGCTCCTCTAATAGGTATGAGTTTACTTGTGCTACAATAATAATGGTCGTTCACAATGCATTTGTTCATTCGCTTTACTGAACATCAAAAGGCCGGCTTTTAACTTTTCCCACCGGCAACGATGTTACGTTTAAATAGCTCTCGTGACGTCCCTCAAAAGATTCAAAGAGTCGTATGTCTTAAAATACCTTCCCTCAAACTTTAGAGTGCCTACATTACAGAGATTCTAATTCAATTTTCTCACAAAGGGACGTTTATTACGCGACAGCGTAAAAGTCGTCGCTTCCGAATAAAAATGCGTGTAAGCGTTGAAACAAAAAGATACGACGTCCGTTAACATACATACAATGGGGTTCGAATCGTCGAGTTAAAATAAAGAGTGCAGGGATGTGCGAGAAACAGGGGCGAGGGGGAAAGAGGGTGCAGGAAACTGACCATAACTCATCACCGGCAAATGGACGCACGGTCTGGTGTCGGCGCGCTCTCCGCGGCCGGATCGAATATCAGTACAACAGTAGCGCAATCAATATCTGCCTGGAGAAGCCGCGGCAGGGCGACTTCCAACTTTCTCAATGATGTCGGATTCTATCACATGTATCATTATTTAACGCACGTCAGGAATTAATGAGGGCCGCTGCAGATGCGTCGCGAGGCCGCAAACACAATCTGGGATGAAGTTAATTCATCACTTATTAGTTATTCATCGCGAGCTGTGTCGTTATGTAGGACGCGTGGCACACGCACCGCGCCACGCACACGCCACGCACCACGCACGGGAAGTGACGGAAGTGTCACGCATACTACGTGCGTGACCCTAGCACTCACATTGACGGGCTATATTCGGAAACACGGAAAAGGATGCGATAGGAACAGGCATACTGAGCGATGCAATTACAAGGTTTGGCGGAACAAATATTATGCCATGAAATCTTTCCCTCCGTAGACAACAAAAAGTACTATAAAATGCACAGCTGTTTTAACAAAGATTTCTTAACTTTCGTTCAATCGGCCTTGTAAGTCCCCCCCCCCCCCCACAAACCTGATCCTCCTCTACAAACTCTCATACCCCTCCTACAACCCCCCCCCCCATGTATTTTACACAACTTCTAACCCAGACAATAGTCTAATTTACCTTTCTACCCTATAGTCATGATCTACCTACTTCGTAAATTATTCAAACCTATTAACATCTACCTTAAGAGTGTATTGTGATTAATATTTTTTGCCTCGTGATTTATCTAGTGTTACGGTAGGAACACATACGTTGCGATATCCGCAATAACTCAGTTTATTTTAAGGAGTTTGAGTCTAATACCAAAGATCATGCTACCTACTTTATGAGAGAATTAAACCTATCTAAACATATTGACATACCCATAGAATTCTAGTTAGTGATCATTGTGATCTACCTATTGTAAGATCGGTGCTATAGTTATAGCCTACTTACTGGGAACGTATTGATCTACCTAAAAACTGATTATCGACAATAATAATTGTGGCTAAGACACTTGTTAAAATATATTATCTTAGGTCCACAGCCCCACCACCGCTGAAGATAATGAGACTCGATTACCAGACTGGACATCTCTCTTCCACAAAATAAAAGTATTATTAGGTATACTTTACCTTACATTTGAGACAACACAAAAATTGTATGTAGGTAGTCTGTTGTTTCTACTCGTTGGGGAATTAGAGGTCATAATCTTTTGCGAGGTGTAGATTCTTTCTTGGTTATCGTGTGAATCAGTAAAGTTCTTATTTTTAGAACTAAACCCATTCGATTTTGGTTCTTCGTAGCCTATTCTAGAACCCAACTCTTTTCGATTCCAATCTTAAGAATAACCGCCCCCTACTATCTATCTGCCAAAATACTCAGCCTTAAAACGTATCTAGACCACCTATCAATTAACCCATTCTTGAACTTGACGACCTCCGTGGTACAGTGGGCTAATAGCCGGCTGAGACGCAGGAGGTAGCGGGTTCGATTCCCACTGCGGAACAAATGTTTGCATGATCTACAGATATTTGTTCAGAATCTGGTTGTTTCTCTATATATTATAAGTATATATTTACTAAAAAAATGTATATAAGTATTCTATCAGTTATCTGGTTCCCATAGTACAAGCTCTGCTTAGTTTGGGGCTAGATAGCGCTGTGTGAAATGTCCAGCAATATTTATTTATTATTATTATAACTAAAATTCACTATCAGAATGCACTTAAATGTCGAACTTCGTAAAACCCCATACTGACGCAAGTTGTTCCAACTTAGTACTTTTCCGAACGGCTAGTTTGCGTGAGATAGATAAAACTGCTTTAATTAACTATCAAAGTGTAACTGGCCGGACCCGAATGGTTCCTCCATAGTAACAAATTCAGAAATAAACATTCGTTTTCGTAATATTATAAAATATTAATATTTATGAATAGCACATAGTTATTCATTCAGTCATTACGTATTTAAATCAATCTGGGATTTAGAAAACTCTTCAATATATTATAACGTCTAGCGCCATCTCTTGAATTACTCATCTATCGTATGAGGTGATTGATCTAGATAAATTGTAAGTTGACATACTATCATGACGCTAGATGACAGTAGCTATTGGATGAAGTGACGTGGAGATTGTACAAAATAATTTATCTCCATAAATGATAAATTGTTTTATATTTACAAACTTTTTTATTCAATAGTAAACAAATGGTTTCACATAATTCACATAAAAAAATACATTATCAATTATTTTCTATTAATAATATTATTATTTTGTAATATCACGAAGTTTAATATTAATCCCCTCCGAATTTATGATAGCATAGACAAGATTCCGTTCTATCCAGCTTCACCCCAACCTACACGATACCGCTTTCTACTTGCATACCCATAATGGCGTGTTGTGAAACCTATTCCATAGACAATTTACTAGTCAGTCGACCCCCTACCGGCGAGTAGCGGAACTATTTCCATAGGCTACAAATTATTTTGTACAATTTCCACGTCACTTTATCCAATAGCTACTGTCATCTAGCGTCATGATATTGTTACGCCGAGGCTGTTAAACAATGAGTAATAATTGAACCTTCTCGAACGCTTTTGTCTTGCTGTGTTATTGTTGTTATTGTTTGTGGTTTCGCAGAATGGGAAGTGGCCATTGTGTCGAGGGACCGACCCTTTCCTGGAGCGATCGAGATCGTTCTCGAACAATCGAAATGTGCGCGATATAAATAGGCCGGAGAGATGGCCGGACAGTCAGTCAGTGAGTGAGTCTCAGCGAGGCCCTGGAGGACTGACGTGGAGAAGGGTCTCGCGTGAAAAGTAGTTGCTCGCGAGTCAGTCTGAATTTTGCTATACGTGCGAACATTTCGGTGACTTTAAGTGCTGCAACAGTGGTGTGAATTATTGTGTTGTGATACGTGTGACCAAGTTCGTGTATTCATCGTTTAGTGTTGAATAAAAGTGTTATTTTGGTCAGACCGATTGCCATTATTTTATCCCGAACCCTCAGCTCGTAACAATATGTCAACTTACAATTTATCTAGATCAATCACCTCATACAATAGATGAGTAATTCAAGAGAAGGCGCTAGGCGTTATAATATATTAAAGCTTGTTCTAAATCCTAGATTGATTTAAATACGTATTGACTGAATGAACAAATATGTGCTATTCAATAATATTAATATATTATAATATTACGAAGATTAATGTTAACTTCCGAATTTATTACTGTGGAGGAACCATTTAGGTCCGGCCAGTTACAGTCTTAGGCATGATAGTATCAATAGATTTTTTCCACTGTTTTACATTCCCGAGATATTAAACTGGCCAAAATGTGTTGCCTTCAGATACTCTCGACACGTGCCGGTGCACGGTGCGGCGCGGTGCGGCGCGGTGCGGTGCGGTGAGTCCACTAGCCGGCGCGTAATGTCCTTATTTATTTATTTAATTTATTGGAAAATCAACAGCTATTTTTTTATCTTAGATAGATTATAGTAATAAGTTCAGAAAGCTAAATACAGATTTTCACGTATAGATCTAATCCAATTAATTAGTCACGAGCCCCGAGTGTCAGCTCCCGTAGCAAGTTATCGGCCAAGGGCGAGCCTCGATTAGCAGCTGATTGCCTCTATTTATGTTACAACAGTTGTTTATTTTATTAATTGCGGTTTTCCACCCGAAGGGTTTCCACACGTTTCTATTGCTTCAGCTTAGTGATCTGCTCGTATCGTCACTACCTTTAAGTATCTAAGATACAAATGTTTTCTTTAGAGGAATCTAAAATCTGTTTTGATTAATATTCTACGGCAGTATCAAACGTCCTACGAGTGTTTCCTATATACGTTCATTTCGCTCGGCAAATAGCGACATGGACGAAACAATAACGGACAATGGAGGACAAGTGAGCCCTGCGCTGTGTCATCTCGTCATCGCGGCAATATCGAGCGCACTGATTGCCGTCCCGTGTGCCGCAGCCGAGTCAGGTCAGCTGGCTCCCTTAACGCACTATTACAATAAAGACGTGCTCCAACATATGTAAATCATTTATGTCAAGCGCAGTGATTTGCGTTATTTGTTAAATCCACGAGGGCAGCAGAGACAGTTTCTATCGCTGTGTGTTTTTCCTAAATTAACATTTTTATTCGACATCAACGTATTTGATGTTATAGAACGGTAGTAGACCATGGTCTAAACAACGTTTGTGCTGGAAAAATTGTGATTTAAATTTCACCGCGTCTAGGTAAACTTGTATTCTATGCCAGCTGTAATCGTCTCGCCGTGGGACAGCAATTTGCAGGCCTCGGGTTGCTGCGTCAGTGCGCTGCACCGCAGAATTACTCATCAATCACGCGGACGCGGGCTACATTACCCGCCGCCCGCGACAGGACCAACCCGAGACCAAAACCGGACCGGCTCACAGCATATTAGTTAATCATCTTGTCTGTTTAGCGGTAACACAGGGAGTGCTATGCATTAATTCTAGCGATACCAATGTGTGCTTCTGAAGCAATATCTTAAATAACTGTCAAGTCATCATAGTAATTATAACTGCTTATTTATATTGTCGGGAACAGCATCAATATCATTTGCCGTTTCTAATGCAACTAATTGTTTTCAAATGGTACAATGAAAGGCTACATTAAATTCTAGTAGCAGGTACTCTAACGTGCACCGGACTTGAGTCACAAGTATATTCCACATGCACGAGGTACTCAACTTGCGGCCACAGCATACGCGCTAGCTTCCTGCAGGCTACAAGCGCACTCCCCACACACGGTACCGCCACCGCCTCGCATTATTTCAACATCACTTCGGATACACATATTAATTCAAATGCAATCGAAGCCGACCATTCAATTAGAATCTAATTAATCGATCCAGTGAGATAAACTTGATTCGGCAGAAAATACGTTGTACACACAAACAATTGCAGATGATCATTGTTAGTTAGATGTCAAAGGCATTCGAAAATAGTAAGCAGTTTACGTTAATAACATTATTTTGTATCGAAACCAACTGTACGTATGATATGCTAATTATTATACTACTAATAATTTGTAATATAATAATCTGTGATTGTATCAGTGACGAGGTAAGTACTTGATATATATCGTAAAAGTTTTTTGTAACTAAATGATACTTTTCAGAGCGCGAAACGAAATACAACAGAGAAGGTACGAGTTTTTTTACACATATTTCAAGCCAAAGGTACGCTTATGATACAATCACAATCAAGAGGCACGTGGCTGCTCAGCGAGACGTGGCGTGTCGTGGCGTGCCGTGGTGTATGTAGCTCGTGACTTTTCATTATTATTCCGGATCTATGTAAATTTGACTTCAACTTGTGTTTCGTTAGGCGCTTAGCGTTTGAATGCTGTAATTTTCCTCTAATTATGCAAATGAATCACTTGTGATAACCGTTCATTAGATGAATTGAGGAGGTCTTAATTTCTGAAGCTAAACCAATCTTCCGTTGATCTCCGATTCAAATTTAAAATAAATTAGTCGATCTCGCTTGATCTAAATTTTAATCAATAAGTATTATTGCACCATACAGTACCGGCGAGGATATGAGAAAATTGGATTGGAGTGAACTGAACTCTGTCTGGAACAATGTAAATCCTCTCCTAGCGCATCTTTGGTGGAAAAGGTCTGTGCTCGCCTCTCCTCCCCGGTGGAAAAGCACCTTTAATCTACGAATCCCGTAGAGGTTCTACGGCGCGGCGGCGTAGCAGGTGTCTAATACTAAACATGACTAATTTTTTAGGTAAAAGAGAATCGGCATTTGTGACTTTAAAAAACCTAAGCAGCACTATCATATCATCATTAGATCAGATAAGATCATCATACGAAAAATTCGTGGCTAAGAATCGTCAAGTTCGCTTTATAACTTTTTTATAGGTACCTACGTGATTTACTTCTTAACTATATACAAACTTTAACTGTATGTGATTGAGCAGTGGTTTAACTCAAACACTCAATTTACTTCAACATTTTACCGCATGCAATCTTACTGGACTGTACTTACAGGCCGGATTCACCTTTGGATTAAGTAAAAAGCACCAAAGATAGAGGCCAAACAAGATGTAGGCTTTGATGCACCTATAACGGTTGGTTTTCTCGAAAGAATATATTAGATATTCTAAGAATGTCTGTCTATGCATTTAGTTTTAAAAGTCGTAATCGTATCATAAAGCAAACAATCTTGAAATAAGTGCAGCTATAAAATAGTTTACGATCGCGCAGCAATGAGGTCGCGCAAGTTTGTCCAATAATAGGTTCCGATAAGATCACGCTAGTAACTAATGCGCAAGCTGCGGCGGCAGGGCGCAGTGGTTGGTGCTCAGAACGCGCCGCGTCACGCCGCGCCATGCCGGGGCGCTGGCGGAGTCATGACACAACAATGTGGATCGCACACTTCATATCACTCGTGACGGAAAGTTTCTCAATTTCCTCTCCGCGCGTTGCCGCGCACTTATCCCAGTTGAGCCGCACGACGCGACGCAAACACGATGCTAAAGCGATCTCACCTCGATACGGGTTCGATAACGCGGTTGGCATCACATCCGGCGTATCATATACCTGGGAGATTGCTATCAACGCCAGCGAGCTCTGCAAAAACAGATAAGGTTACCTAGTTGTGCCACGTGTATGCATTAATAACTTGCGATAGGTACCACCGAGATATGCTTCAATTGAAAATAGGTGTAAAATGGTGTATGATACCCGTACAAATTCGAAAACAAAGAGGTGTGACACGTATAAACATAATTACTGATTTAAACGGGTATTTATCGCGTATGAACCATTTTTATTTGTTATCCTGACGTTTTGACTGTATTTTGACACAGCCGTGGTCACGGGTGGATTCCGCCCGTGACCACGGCTGTTGATATTGATATAGCATTTATTTGTAACAATCAACACACACATACATACTATTTACAAAAAGAATTATTAACGAACAGTTTATACATAATATACACAGAAAGCAATAAACATACAAAAGATATAAAAATTAGCTTAACTAAATAAACTAATAAACTTAAATAACAAAATGTGTGCCTTGTGGTGTCACAAATTGGTCACAACTCAACGGATAATTTTGCTCGAGTAGCAAACACTGATTTTCAGTTATAACCATCCGAGAAAACAAGTGAAACGAGATGCAATACGACAAAACAAGTTATGTGTCGACCCATGTGTATTATGTACAGTGATTGCGAAATTTTGAAAAAAACGTATAAACATGTTTCAAATTCTTTCTAGGCACGCAGACTGAAAATCGTTACGTTTGTCCGTGTATACTATGGCCTTAAAATTCAATATTGTTCTTCGTAATGTGTATGCAGACGATGGACACACAAACAGGCTTTAACCCTCAGCCTCACGAATGCCGTTTGTATCCGCTACTATTTTACTTCTTTTCACCATATGAATACAAGTTTTCTGCTCTTTTGCTTATTCGTAGTAACCCAAAAGGCTCACGCCGGTTACATTGTACACGGACACTTTATATCCTAGGCTTTACGAGAATCTCTGTCTGCTTCCAGTAAACTTGACATGTTCAACATTAGCTTCCAGTTTGCCAAGAGCAGGGTATTCGACCATAACAAATGGGCATTGTGTCTGGATCTTAACATTCGGAACATAAGTTCCATTTGGTCCACAGGCGCATGCACCCTCGCGCGCACAACACCACAATGATAGATACGCACGTATCTTGTCTCACTGCACCGTGCGGTAGAGACGCATGTCACTTCCACAGTATTATGTCATACGGTATACTGCTGTGGGGGAGTGCTGCAGATATAAACACCGTTTTTGTGCTGCAGAAGAGGGCTGTTCGTGCAATTTATAATATGGGCCCCAGAGAATCATTACGCAATAAGTTTAAAGAAATAAATATTATGACATTTCCTTGTCAATACATCTATGAAAATCTAATGTATGTTCACAAAAATATTAATTTGTTTAAGAAAAATAGCGATAATCATAATTTAAATACTAGAAATAAAGATAAATTCGCTGTTGCCACTTGCAGACTCCATAAAGTTAGTAAATCGTTTAAAAGGCAAGGTGTACGCCTCCCAAGGGATGTACAAAAATTGACAACTAACAAATTTAAAAACGTAATTAAACAAAATCTTTATAAAAGAGTCTACTATAAAATATCGGATTATTTAGATGATAGAGAAGCTTGGGATTGAAATTGCTCCAACTCATTCAAAATGTTACAATTTAGACGTAATTTATTTTCTGCATTATGTATTGTAAAAGGATCATTAAAAAAAAAACAACCAGCCTTGTTTCTTGCCTTTCTTTCGGGGCTTGGTCGCGACAGAACAGGCAGTAAAATTGACGTTTCAAAGTGATCCTTGTGATTTTAATGAATAAAAATATTTGACTTTGACTTTGACCCGAGATGCAATGTCTGCCGAAACTGGATAATAACTGGAGCCAACATGTGGCAAGTACTATGTAGTACTGTGTAGTATTTCAAAAGTTCCATTTGTCCAGCCCAATTAGTGTATTCATTGTTATTATAACATAAACATTATTTGCATTAAACACATCTTCGTCTTTCGCTGGTGAATTTTTATTATTTTCTCGACAAATATGTCTTGAATGGAAGCAGCCCTGCGATTTTAATAAAACCCTATCTCCCGTGAGCCTGCAGTTGACAGCACCTCAGCATACTTCCGGCACGCTATAGGTAAGTACACGTATAAGGTAGGTACGAGTATGATGAGATAGGGCAAAGACGCATCACTTGAAACTATTCGAGGACAGACGGCGACGCTCACCTGCACGTTATCTCCGTTAACGGGTGAGTTCATGTCTACAAAGGGTTGACGGGATTATTACAATTGCACAGTCTGATGTTGGCTGCAGCGCTATGCGCCAGACCGAGTAATCTAGCCTCGAATAGCCACATTCTTTGTGAAGATATCAAGCTTGCAAATTAAATTGTTCAAGAAAAGTCATTCGACACCTGTGTATAGCAAAGAAGAGATTACCTTAAACGGCTTACCCTTCAATCAGGCTTAAAAAATAGACATACACGGAGAGAATTAATTATTTACCCCAAAGTACACATACATTTACAACAGACAATTTAATACTAGTGGTCCGCCCCGAACTGAGATCTCGCGAGTCTCCCAAAACACAAACAAATATATTCTTAGGGCGACTCGCACAACGATGCCTAAACGTATTTAGTGGCTGATAAAATAGTGCCTCGAAATGCGAACTTGACCTACAGTTTCGTGTAAACTACAGGTAACGGGGGTTCTTTTTAATTGGTTATGGTACAGATGGCAGTTTTTCTGGATTTCAGACTTTTGCCTATATTTGTGTCACGAAAACTACACGAATACCAAATTTCAGCGTTGTGGGGTCACTGGTGTACCTTGTGAATTTTGTCAAAGTTTTGTTTTTATTATGGTTAATAACTCAAAATATACAAAAACTAAACAAAAAATAAAAACGGGGTTCAAATGTACTAATGAAGACCTTTCATTTGTCGTCCCACTTGACCTGATAGTCTCATTTTCATTTTTTTACCCCTCTTGAACCCCAATATCTCAACAACCCCCCCATATTTTTAGCTCATTGAGTCACACCAAAATTGTGCTATCACTATCTATCTATATACCAAATTTCATGATGATCGAATAAACACTATGAAAGTTATCCTCGGACAAACAAATATACATACATACATACTTACAACGCCGATTTGCCCAAGTTAATTTGGAGACCTCGCTTCGCTCGATCAAATAAAATACCATCAATAATAAGAGGCAAAAAAAGCATCATGGAGTTAAAGCATGCCCTCAACAAATTGCTTATAGGAAAAGCATATTATTTAGTCGACGAATATTTAGTAGATAAGAATTTTTAATACATTATTTTTTGTTTTAATATTGTACGTCCGAAACGGACAAACTGTGCAAACTTGTACCTAATATTTAAGACCTTTGTTGTACAACAGTTTAACAATAAAATATTCTGATTCTGAAGACTTTCATATTATCGAGGACTTATACCTTTGTTTACTGGCGGGTTTACGTGACCTAATGGCTACTTTGACCTAATCGCCCGAACCTACCGCCGCCACTATCTCATCGCAGAAAAGCAGCATGAACTCAAGTACAAATTCCAATACAAATCAACTCGTGAGGTTGCCGAGGATAGAATTATCAAAGTTTAGTGGAATTTATGAAGAATTGTCTACATTCCAGGACTCATTAGTGCATGAAAACATAACAATTAGTGACGTGCCAAAGTTACACTATTTGAAGACTAGTGTGAGCGGAGAAGCCCAGATATTATTGAAACACATCCAGGTAACACATCACAATTATGAAGAGGCATGGGGTATTCTCAAAGCGAGGTATGGAAATAAAAAATTAATTATCAACTCAGTCTTAAAAAAGTTGTTTAACCAAAAGAAGATTTCTTCACAATCTTCTTCACAGATCAGGAATTTGCTTGACGTCACGACGGATTGCATGAACAACTTGCAAAATCTAAACATATCTACGGATTCATAGGATCCTGTTATCATTTTTCTGGTCGTGCAAAAATTGAACCTTGACTCACACAAAAACTGGGAAGAGAATGCCTACAAAGACGAATCTGACACACTACCTACCTGGAGTGACTTGAAGAAGTTTTAACAGTCAAAATACCGAACGCTGGAAATTGTCTCATCATCGTCACCATCGCGTGAAAAACCGGTGAATGAATGATCATTCCACATCGCTACTGCTACTATGTTACCTACACGCACGTCAACTACGTCATCACCACCAACAAAAAGAACATGCACTATATGTAAGGAGAACCACACCTTATGTAATTGCAAGAAGTTTACCACACTGCAACCTATTGAACGAGAAGAACATGCAAAGAGAAACAACCTGTGTTTCAACTGCTTAGTACCAGGACATACAGCCCATCAATGTAAGTTAAAAATGTCTTGTCGTATATGCAAACGGCGCCATCATACTTTTCTACGCCGGAACAAGAATTTAGATACTTCGGAAGCATCAGGATCTACTCAACCGAAGGCATGAAACCACAGTGTAGAGGAGCCAGAGGAACAGGTAAATACAATGATCGCGTCACACTACAGTATTAAACGAGGCAAAGGCATCGCATTACTAGCGACGGCAACGGTAACTGTAAGAAGCGAGCAAAATCACATCGTTGTTCTCTGCGCGCTGGTAGACCAAGGTTCGCAGGCAAGTTGTATAAGCGAAATGGCGACTTAAATTTTCAATTTTACGAAACAGTCAGCGAGAGGAAGTATCATTGGAGTGGGGTCTACAAGGACAAACGTCGATCATGTAGTACGGCTACAAATTGGTCCCGATAGGATTCCAGCTTCAAGATGGATCTAAAAGCTTATGTAATGAGCAAACAACTTACCACACAACTCCCATCCAAAGCTGTTACTGTCAAACATCAACACACCTAGAAGAACTTAATCTGACAGATCCAAGCTACCACACACCAGGGCCAATTGACTTGCTTCTAGCTGTCAAAGAGTACGCACAAATTGTGCAACAACTACTTATCAAGGGCCCTCCGGGTTCACCATGTGCTCAAAAAGCAAACCGTGGATGGATCTTGTTCGGAGAAACCAATTCGATGAACTCGCAAGATAAATTATTTCTGGTCCTTCATCATCAAGTAAACATGGATGGCTAAAATCACTGTGGGAAAGAGAAACAGGTTATAAAAGGAAACTAACTACAGAAGAAAAACTATGCGAAACAATCTATGAAGAAACACAGACAAGAACAAAAGAAGGAAGATACGTAGTTAAGTTATCTTTTATAACAGAAAATCCAAAGTCACCACAAGGAATTACGAAAGAAATAGCAAGAATCTGACTTTTTCAGCTAGAAAAAATATTTAGAAGAATACCACAGCTAAAGGAAGAATACAAGTAAGTTATGAAAGAATATTTAACACTAGGAAACATGGAAGAAATACGTAAAAACGAAACAAAGAAAGAATAGGCAGTGTACTTACCTCACCATGCCGTAGTCCGTGAAGACTAAGAAACCTTGAAGACACGCATCGTATTTGATGCTTCGACAAAGAGCTTAAACCACGTTTCCCTTAATGAAGAACTGGTTGTTGGTCCTCAGCTTCAAGACGACCTCAGGGACCTTATCATGCAATGGCGGTTGAAACGTGTTTGCTATGCAAGTAACATCAAAATGATTTACAGACAACGTTTTGCCACAAAAGAAGACGCCGACAGCTATCAATTCATTTTGTGGCGTGAAGAAGAATCTGAAACAATCAAAGAGTACCGTTTGCTTCGAGTCACGTTTGACACTGCGTCAGCTCCTTATCTAGCAGTATGAACTCTTCATCAAGTTGCTGACGACGAAGGTCATAATCATCCAGATGCTGCAAACATAATAAAAGAAGATTACTACATGGATGATATGATGTCAGGTAATGATACTGCAGAAGAAGATATTGACACAGCTCAAGAAGTAAATAGCATACTCAAGAAAGGCGGCTTCATTTTATCAATATGGGCTTCAAACAGTCTGGAACACATGAGATCCATTGAACCAAACGAAAGAACTTTACATGCACACTTGGATTTCAAACTAGATGGAACTGTAAAGGCTCTAGGACTAATATGGAATCTAGGAACGGATCAAGTTTAATACCAATAGAATCTACCACCAACCAAAACCAATATAACGAAGAGAACAATTCTGTCAGATGTCCAAAGGCTATTCGATCCCCTAGGATGGATTGCCCCGAGTCTGATTCTAGCAAAAATCCTAATACAAAAGCTTTGACTGGAAAAGGTCGGTTGGGGTGACAAGATAAACTAACTTGTAAAAGATGAATGGAAGACCATCTGAGCAGATTTCAAGAAAGTAGATGAGATTAATATCGATCGATGGCTCGGCACAATAAGCACTGAAATCAAGCAAATACAAATCCATGGGTTCAGTGACGCCTCGATGAAAGCTTACGTAGCAGTGGCTTACCTAAGAACAATAAATAAAGATGGCACTGTAGAAAGAAAAATTATAGTTTCCAGAACTAGAGTGGTACCATTACGTACGGTATCCTTACCACGATTGGAACTGTCTGGAGCGCTGCTGCTGTCGAGGCTGCTAAAGCAAATAGAAAAAGCCATGAGATTACTAAAGATACAAATGTATGCGTGGACCGACTCATCGATTGTAATAGCATGGTTGTCTGGCGAGCCACAAAGGTGGAAACCGTTCATAGTGAATTAGGTCGTAGAAATAATCAAGAATATCCATAACAAGCGGTAGTATTATGTCCCGCAGAGGAGAATCCAGCAGACATAGCATCAAGGGGCATGTTCCTTGTTGATCTGAAAGATGCGCAGTTATAGTGGAAAGGCCCAGCTTGGCTATCGGAAACAGAAATAAAATTAAAAAACACAGAAGTTAAATCTACAAACTTAGAAATAAAGAAAGATAAAATACAAGCTAATCTAAAAATACAAAATGAAGAAGTTACAGCAAATATAATATCGCAATTTGACCAATTTGAAAACTTTAAAGAATTGATAAAAGTTATAGCTTATAACAAAAGGTTTTTTAATATAAAAGGAAAAACAGGAGTAAGATGTAGGAAAAAGTTTTACTACTTTTGTAGAATCAAGAAAAGCAATCTATGAAAGGAGTTAGTAATATAAAAACACTCAACCCTTACCTTGATACGGACGATATTCTGAGAGTGGGAGGTCATCTGCAGCACGCAAATCTCGATGAACACACTAAACATCCTATAATTCTGGGAAATAAGAACAAATTAGTAACAATGATAGTCGCAGATGCTCATGCTCATATACTACATGGAGGCGTTCAGCTAATGTTGTGTTACTTACGTACCAAATACTGGATCATACGAGCGAAGGGATTAGTAAAATTATGCATCCACAAATGCTTAGTACGTGCTAAACAGAAAGCCCTTACCAGAACACAGATTATGGGAGATCTGCCTGAAGAAAAAGTGACTCCGACGCGGACTTTTCTACACAGTGGAGTAGATTTTGCTGGCCCCTTCCAAATAACCATGGTAAAGGGAAGAGGCGTCAAGAGACAAAAGGCATACATTTCTGTATTCATCTGCATGTCGACTAAAGCTATCCACCTGGAACTTGTTGGAGATCTCACTTCAGAGGCTTTTATTGCTGCATTCAAACGTTTTGTTTCTAGAAGAGGAAAATGTAGCATTATCTGGAGCGACCAAGGAAGAAACTTTGTTGGGGTAGACAAGAAGCTGAGAGCAGCATGGATCGACGCAAACTTGATATTCGAAAAAGAAATAACAAACTCGTTGGTATTAGAAGGCACTCAATGGTATTACATACCAGCTTATTCACCGAATTTTGACGGTTTATGGGAGGCTAGTGTGAAATCAGTCAAACATCATTTGAAACGAGTCTTAGCCACCAATCTTACCTTCGAAGAAATGACAACTGTGCTGTGCCAAATCGAAGCTTGTCTTAACTCCAGGCCTTTATGTCCCATTGATGACTCAGATCCAGACTCAATAGAACCACTTACACCTGGACACTTTTTGATCGGAGAAGCTCCAATAGTAGTCCCTTCACCAGACTTCAAAGATGTCAAGGTCAACAGCTTATCGCGTTGGCAATACACACAGAAACTACTTGGTGACTTCTGGCGACGTTGGCAACAAGAATACATACCTGTCGAGACTACAACAACGTCTGATTTGGCTAAAGAAGATAGTGGAATTCAAAATCGGCGACGTAGTTTTGATCAAGACTGACGGCTTACCACCAGCAAAATGGTCTATGGGTCGTATTATAGACAAACACCCGGGAGATGATTCTCATACAAGAGTTTATAGCGTAAAGAGTGGTAATAATAATTATAGTAAAAATACCAATTTCAAAACTGTGTCCCCTCCCTATCGATACCGAATGAAATGTAGAAATTCATCTAAGTAGTTGTTTTTTTTGTTAGGATTGTTAAATTATTAGTACATCAGTGTATCCTACCTAACTTACCCTTGCATGTTATTTATCTGATTTGTTTTTGTAAAAGACGTTCACCATAATTGGTGATATATAATAGATATAATTATCTACTTAAGATAAGATACGATAAGATAAAGCAGTAATGAATAAGTGTTATATTGTAGTAGGTATTTTATGTTGTTACCATTAAGTTAAAAGATTAGAAAAGGACCAGATAGTCCTTTTGGTGGGCGGAATGTTGTGAGTAGTTTTATATATTTCGTATTCCTTTATTTTGAAACGCTTATAAGTAGATACGCAAGGGTAGGTGAAGTCAGTCGCAAATAAAAATCATCGAGCGCACACGTACTAGTATAACAGTGTTTCCTTAAATAAAGTACCGCGAGCTACACGAAACCTTAGACACATCAACAGTGATTAAAAAAAATGTGGTAACAAGGAATGTTTTTAAACATAAGTAAATTTTGGTATATCAAAGTAACATAATTTTTTTGCATATTGATAAAGAGTATAAAACACAAGCACCAGTTCACTGTATAAAGAAATATACGTAAATAATGAGTGCTCATGCAAAGTCTAACCCGTAGAACGCGTCTGACGTATGTGAGTGAATAAAGAAGATAAACCTGCCAAAAACAATGACAAAGGTGATTCCGCGATGTAAATGAAACACTTTTTGCCAGAGGTTCTGGCGGCGTCTCTGTGAGCCCTAACGGGTGTCGTCCCGGGTGTCGCCCCGTGTGTCACCTCGTGTGTCGCCTCGTGTGTCGTCTCGTGTGTCGTGTCGTGTGTCGGCGGCAGCCCGCGTGTTGGCTGTTAGTATTCTACTACATTCCTCTTTTGACGAACCGCCGCGAGAAATTGAAGTGACAAGCGCGAATTACACAAGCGAGTTAGCGCTCTATACTTGCGAGATAGGGTTTGTGCAATTTATACACAATACTTTTTTGAATTGATTGCTGGCAGGGTTTTGAGTTTTAAATGGAGGGTGATTATTAAGTGGTTTGTGGATGGCAAAGTTCGTTCCTACACTATCTAAGAGGGCAAATGAACACCACCTACCTTTGATGGACTTTGCAGGGACTGAAGAGAAGTTCCTGGCGTGCACGGCACGCCACACAGTCCAGGTGAATTTCAGGGACTTCAAGGTCTTTAAGGTTAGGTACACTGCACTGCACGGCAAGAGTCTACACACACACACACACACACACACACACACGAAACTAGAACGTTCAAATTTATAGCAAACAGAACGTCTGTTCCGTGTCTGTCTTTTGAATGTATTGTGTGAATTTGTGTGTGCTATGGTTACAAATAAATTTCTGTCTATGTCTATTTCTATGTCTGTTCACCTCAACGCATAAAAGCTTCCTGCTTTACCGCGAGGCACTGTGCTCGAGAAGGGCGCGGGCGCGCGTGGTCCAACGTTGAAAAGGATTGGTTGTGGTTTACCAACTACCCTCAATTCAACTGCAGAAATTGAACATACCCTCTACCGAAATCAATATGATTGATTTCCCTATATGAATGATAAGTGTAGGGCATGCTTAAAGAAAATAATCAAATAGATTCAAATAAATAACGAAGTTTATACCGTAAAGAGTATTTGTAAATGTAAAGTGTAATACCTAAATGGCGTAGTATAAACTAAACCTCCTAATACTAAATCGTTATATGTATGACTAATTTGCAGGATAACGGACAGACTTTGTTTGTCAGCCGCTGAATGGTACCATTTTTGGTACGAAGAGTTAACACGCGAGTTCAAGAAGTGTCAACACCACTATGTACATACCTGCTCAATCCAAGCTAAATTCCGTTGGAGAGGTTTGGTAAGATTTGATTTCAGTAAAACCAAATCACCAACCTTCAAGTTGGGAGGAGACGTAAACCTTCGCTCTCTGCTGGAGAGTGTGAAGGTGGCCATCTGACCAACGCTTCCAAAAGAACTGTGAAATCTTCTGGATGAATTGCCAACGTGACAATCTGTTCAATAAACTCTCACCTACAAGTATTAGAAAATGATCTGCAGTCAGTACATTGAACTCGTTTGGATTGTCCAATAACGTACACAGAGGACGTGAATCTAAAACGGCTTCAACTCTGCAGAACATTGTAGAGAGCTCTTCAAAGCTAAGGGTTCTATCACCTACTACACATGAGAGGTGATGTTTGGCAGACTTAATTTCTGCTTCCCTGAGTCCAACCATGTTCGCTGCATTAGGTGGATTATTACACCTTTCAATGTGTCGTAACGTCAATCCATTAAAAATTTGTTCTGAATTATAATTCCAGAAGTTCACGACTTCTTTTAGATGTTTGGCTGCTGCTATAAAATTAGTTCCGCAATCAGAATATAAGTAACTGCAAAGGCCACAAAGCGGTTGAAAGCAACCAAAAACAATCACAACTTAAATCTGTAAGTACTTCCAAGTGCTTTTGTTTGCTTTTGTTGAGAAACAAACGAATAGACACAAATACGATTTGTAGATTTTCGCATTACGCCTTAAACTACATATTCGAGTTAGCGGATAATTTGGTGTAAGACCATGATGCTCGCATGCTTGTAACACATTCACCGGTAGCGTAACGCTGAACCCTTTAATTTGCAACACATCACATAAATCACGCGCAGAAGATATAGCGGCGAGCGAACATTACGCGCCAACAAATATGCTCGTTTGTTTGTTATGACTTTTATTACGACAATCAGAACAGGGGAAATACACATACTTACATCATAACTGCTGTACTTTATGACGGAGGTTGTCTAGACGTTGCGTTACGTTGGTAAACGGTTCACGTGGCGTACTATTAGAAGTAATATCGTATAACGTTTATTTGCGTGGAACGTCTCAAGTGATATGCACTAAGTATTTATTTCAGCTCGAATAGTCATATTCTTCTATTCACTAACGTAGAACGTACTGTAACGTTAAATGTAGTCCGTATTTTGAGGCCTAAAACTCGGAACAAAGCGGAACATTATATAAATCGAACCCACATAAATCATTCAGACGTTTATAACAAAGGCATTACACACGCTGAAGGAATATAATTATAATCAGAAGCTATATTTACACGATCGCCGAAGGCTTTTATTAATTCATTTAATTTGTGGCAGCAACATTAATTTGGTTTTCATATGAGTTACACTGCGATAGATAATGAGCACGAGTGTGTATGTGTCGGTGAAGCCACACACACATACATTAGGCAGCTCATTATGCTTTTTGCTGCGAAGCTGTATACATGCATGCTTTAACTGAAGCGCGTGGTTTTTGTCGAGTGTCTTCATGTCCGTGTATGCTCTGAGTTTTGGAACTTTGCAGTTATGCTACTGCTATTACTCGTATTAGTGCAAGGGTTCAAACGAGTCATTTACAAATTTTGCAGAGTGTTCATTTGTAAACAGTTTGTAATTTGCAAAGGATAAAATTGTATCTGGGTATTAATTTACATAAACGTGTAAATTTTAATAGGTGCAAGAGACAAATGTAGCACAAATGGTCAATTTTCCGCAGGCATTATGCAAACCGTACGCGGCCGCAACGCATTCGCGCTAACTCTGGACATTATCAGCCGCATCCAGTTATAAATGCGCAGAGAGTAAAATATCATACCAATATCTCTCAAATAGTCAAGTCCATTATCTTACAGAGACTTTAAAGTTGGCTTCAATACGCAAGTATATCTGGAATTAAATAGTTTGAGTGCGCTACTCGCTTGGGGGGGGGGGGGGGGGCAGATCTATTGTGCACAAGCATACAATACCGAAAAGACTAGCTATGAGTAGAAATGATTTGTAGAAGCTGTATCTGACGAAGCAGAGACTCCGCATGAAATTTTAAACACTATATGCTAAAAATAAATTGTATATTATGCTGAAAGCTCAACTTTTTTCGATTAAATTTTCTAAAGTTCAAGTTGTAAGTTAATATATCGCCTAAAAATGTTTCTCCCGGCGAGCGGCGGTCGGCGGGCGGCGGGCGGCGGGTGGCGGAGGCAGTTCCGAGCCCGCGCGGCTCAATTGCACCGAACCAGTATAAAGCTGGCACACACGGCACCCTAATAAAGTGGATGACACACCGGCAACACTCTATGCTACGTCTTAATAAGCCGAGCGCAAACATTTGCCTCCCCCTCGACCCGCCGCCCCCGCTCCACTGCCGGCGCCATTAACAGACGCTACACTTTGGATTACTGTTAAGCAGACCTTTACCTTACACGCATTATGTACCTGCTGCTGCTTGTCATTTTGAGAGACTGGATTCAACGAAGACTAGGTTTCACATTATGAAGTCCGTAATGCTTTGACTACGCAATGTATTTAAGAGGTGTTTTATAATACAAGCGAGGCATTTCACTGAGTGATTGGCCACTTACACTTACTTTTAAACGTATAAAAATATAACTACCTTAATTTATCTATTACCTATGATATTATTCTATGCACCAGGGATTGCCACTAAGCCCTTTTTTTCGTCTTGCTTATGGGTGCCTTGACATTATACATAAAAGAGGAGGCACCCTGGTGCATACTGTTCGCTGACGACATTGTTCTTGTTGGTAAAAATGCACTCGAGTTCCAGAGCGAGCAGCCAAAATGCCAGGAAAAACTAGAGAGTGTCGGATTAAAGAACAGCAGAACGAAAACCAAGCATATATTGTTCCGTGACTTTGGTGGTCCCTCCAGTTATGCCAATATTGCCTTGGATGGTGCGTATCCCTCCCTACCAGTCTACTCCGACTTGCGGTACCTTGGGCCATTGATCCAAAATGATGGCGACATAGACCGGGACGTTAAAAATATAATAAATGCGGAATGGATGAAATGGCGACAGGTTACAGGTACAACGTGCGATTCTCGAATGCCCTTTAAACTTGAGGGGAAAATTTACAAGACGATGAGACCTGTCGTAATGTACGGTTATACCACCAAGACCACCTGTCAAACATAGTATTGTTACGAGTTGAGGGTTCGGAATAAAATAATGAGAATTAATCTAACCAAATTAACACTTTTATTCAGCACTAAACGATGAATACACGAACTTGGTCACACGTAATCACAACACACTAATTCACACCACTGTTGCACCACTTAAAGTCACCGAAATGATCGCACGTATAGCTTAATCCAGACTGACTCGGGAGCAACTACTATTCACGCGAGACCCTTCCCACGTCAGTCCTCCAGGGCCTCGCTGAGACTAACTCACTAAGACTGACTGTCCGGCCATCTCTCCGGCCTATTTATATCGCACACATTTCGACTGTTCGAGAACGATGTCGATCCTTCCAGGAAAGGGTCGGTCCCTCGACACAATGACCACTCACCATTCTGCGAAACCACAAACAATAGCAACAATAACACAGCAAGACAAAAGCGTTCGAGAAGGTTCGATTATTACTCATTGTTTAACAGCCTCGGCGTAACACTGCCCCCTCCTAAAACATGCTCATCCCGAGCATTCTTAGCCCCATATCGCGGCAGCCGATCAACACGAACAATTTTAGGCGCACCTCGCGCTGAAGATGTAGCAACTAGAGGAGCCACATTGCCGTCTCCAGTACTTCAGGACACCCAGAGTCCCTTTCTCATCAGCGATCCCAATTCCAGTCTCCAAAACACGGCTCTCATGATTTCTATCTGTTCTTTCACTTCCTGGAATTCCTTTCCAGATGAACCGAACGATTCCCTCATCAGTCGAGCACGCTCTTATGGCCAACGTCGCTGATCTTCCTGTTGACGACGCTGCTCTTCTTTATCCTGACGTCGCTGTTCCTCTTGCAACCGAGTCTGCTCCACCTGTTCACGTCGCACCACTTAAAGTCACCGAAATGTTCACACGTATAGCTAAATCCAGACTGACTAGCAAGCAACTACTGTTCACGCGAGACCCTTGTCCACGTCAGTCCTCCAGGGCCTCGCTGAGACTCACTAACTGTCCGGCCATCTCTCCGGCCTATTTATATCGCGCACATTTCGATTGTTCGAGAACAATCTCGATCGTTCCGGGAAAGGGTCAGTGTTTCGACAGAACGACCAATCCCCATTGTGCGTAACCGCAAACAATAACAACAATAACACAGCAAGACAAAAGCGTTCGAGAAGTTTCGATTATTACTCATTGTTTAACAGCCTCGGCGTAACAGTATAAATTAAAACGTAGAACTCTTGACAAGCTAAGAAGAATAAGAAGTACATGGACGGTAAGTGTAGGTATCCTTAATTACGGATGGTACTTCTGCTCGAGTATTTAACAAGGCCTGATAGCTAGCTATCTAATTATTATCCTGTTCAGACAAAGGTTGTCTGGAAGAGATATCTTTTAGCGATAAGAGATAAGCTCTTGTACTAAATCTATTTGTAAAAATTATGTAATGTTTTTATGTACAATAAAGAGTTATCTTGTCTTATCTAATGACTTGTAATACACGCTCGCTCGTAAGTTATTTCGTTATAAACTTATCTCGTTGGTGAAGTAGCGTTCTATCCGTATTTAGTGGACATAATGCGGGATCGCCGCCGCTGCCGCCCCGTGGACGCCGCTATGTGCGCGTTCGTTATACACTAATAATAATAAACCAAATATTCTGCTAATAATTATGTTTGTTTTCGCTTGACAATTCGAAGAGGGCGAAACATAGGTACATTTAGACCGAATGCATTTATAATCGACTATGCTGGATATTTCACACAGCGCCATCTAGCCCCAAACTAAGCAAGCTATATAACTAAAAGAATACTCATAAACTTTTTTAAATTGTTTTTAATTGTTTGTGATTTAGTGTAAGGTATGTAAACACCAATCAAGAACTTTCTCATAATGACTGGAAGATATCCAAAAATATATTTTACATAAAATACAACTATATTTGGGAAAATAACAAAAAAACAAATAGGAAACGTAATCCTTGAATATCAGCTGGATTCTACTTGAACCAGATACAAGTGTAGCGCCCGCGCGAGGTGGAGACGGATTTAAATTCCCTGAAGGATAACCTCCAGCCTCCACAGTTCACATAAATAATACATCGCTTCATCTCGCGGATAATTTAAAAGGCGTCGCTTCATGTGGCGCCCGCCGCGCCACTGCCGCGCCACCGCCTATCCTATTGATGGTGGTTGGGCCTTGGGCCGGATGTCATTGTATCACGAAACTGCCGACAATTTATAGCGGAATCAATGCAAAGAATAGAAACTTAGTTTTACACAGATCTGAGTAATGTCCAGTCAGACGACTTAACAGAACCAGCCAGACGCGCGTTATAATTACGTATACGTAAGTAATGTGTACCTGAGTATCGCTGAACTTTCTCAATAGCAAACAGTTTAATAGCAGTAAGTACGAACAGAGTTCAAATGGAATAAACTCCAAAATAACTGAGTAAGTAAACAGTTTGAAGTTAGAAATAGCAAAAGTAATTGAAAGTGACCGCAAACTTATTCATTAGGTACATACGTTCGTAATCGAAACTCCGAAGGCGTCTACCCCTACCACCGTACGGGCGGGGGGGGGGGGGGGGGGGGGGTCACACTCAAAGTGTTTAGACTAAGCCAGTAACAAAAGCAGCCTATGAAAAATGTATTTAATTTCGAATTAGGAACTCTTTGAGAATCTGTAGATGTCTAATGAATTTATATGTCATTCGTTGTTCAATATTGGCGGCAATTTAACAAGTGTCTGACGTGAGTCGAAATGGATTTGACAAGAGTCTTACTCAACAACAATGTTGCGATAGACTTCGATTAGTATTTCATGACGAAGCCTCATCCCGTGCCATTGTTTACAACTGATTTAATGAGTTTAAACGTGATCGAAGCAAACTCACTGATGCTTCGCGAGAAGGACATCCTTCTACGGCGACTACTGAAGATATCATGAGTGCTGTGCTGCTAATGATAGAAGTTGATAGCTGAAATATCATTAGATTCTGGCAGCTTTAAACTTTTTGCTTTTTTTTTGTATGGGTCAAGTACAAAAAGTCTTACATGAAAATTTAGGCGTCAGAAAGCTTTGTACTAGATGGATACCTCATAATTTGACGGAAGATCAAAAACGCCGTCGTTTGGATTGGTACCGCTCAATGCTTGAAAAGTATGACATAAGTGACTCGAATAATATATTGTTACGAACCCGAAACTAAAAGACAATCTGCGCAAAAGGATGTTTCCATTCGAAGATTTGCCGACAAAACTAAATAATGACAGAAGTCAAGGGAAAGAGATAATTGCTTCATTCTTTGGACGGGTCATTTTGCAATAATTGTCCGAATATAAAAGGACTGTTACTGCAGATTGGTGTCAGTCATTGTTTACTAGTTGTCTTGGAAAATGTTAGGCCGCAGCACCCGAGAAGCAGGATCCTTCTCCATTACGACAACGCTCCAGCTCACACCGCCAGACGGACTATCGAAGATGTGTAGTTAGTGAGTCATCCTTCTTACAGTCTCGACCTGGCACCTTGTGACTTTTATTTATTTCCAAAAATAAAACATACACTCAGAAGAATTCGTTTTATAAACCCTGAAGATGCCGTGGCTGCGTTTGATAAAGTTGTGGAAGAGAAAAGAAGAGACGACCCGCTGCTTCAGTCAATGGTTCCATCGCATGTGACGTTGCTTAGAAAGGAACAACTACTTCAAAAAGCAATCAAAAAATCTTTCCGTTTTTTATTTTCTAAAAACTTTCAGTGTGACCCACGTACATGCCTGACCTTCGTAGATTTTACTCATAATCATAATAATTTATTGGAGTGATTATTTATTAGTTCGTATGACAATTATAAAATAAGATTCATTTACATTCTGCCTCATCGAGGCGTCCAAAATTCTATGATAAAAAATAAGATAACACTTAATTTCAAACATGTAAAATTCATAAATACATAAGTGTCAAATTCTCTAAGACATTATGGTACATGTGGTAATGTTGGTGATTACCTCTGAGGCGCCATAGAGGCCCGAGCCGTTAGTTGAGTGTCTTAAGAGAGGCGAAGATGGTAATCATCAATACACACGTGTGAAGAAAATAATACTGAAAAATCATTTTATTTAGTAGGAAAAAAGTTTAATTAGAGAAACAATTAGTAAATGTGCAGTTAGTAAAATTATAATTAACTGTTTTTGATGGCATAGCGGTCTCCTCAGATAGATGATTTAATTAAATACTTTCATGTTCTATTGTTATTTGAGATAAATAAATATTGCTGGAAATTTCACACAGCGCTATCTAGCCCTAAACTAAGCTGCGCTTGTACTATCGGAACCAGATAACTGATAGAATACTTACATATATACTATACATCTTTTTTTGTAAATACATACTTATAATACGAGTATATAGAGAAACAACTAGACCCGGAACAAATAGCTGTAGATCATGCAAACATTTGTTCCGCGGTGGGAATCGAACGCGCTACCTCCTGCGTCTCAGCCGGCTATTCCCCACTGCACCACGGAGGTCGTCAAAGATGGTTCATTATTCATGTAGGTAGGTGAAATCCAATCATTGGATGTACTTGGTGCTTCGCCAGTAGGACGCGCCTCAGAATCAAGTCTAATTCTTTTTGTGATTTTTGCACAAATTTCCTTCTTGTTTAGTATGGAATCTTCTACGTATGATTCTGCTGCATTGAAAGAAAGAAATAAAGAAAATAATTAATTGGACAGGTTCTTACAGATAACACAATATAAATACAAATGTTCTTCTGAAACTATTTCGAGTGTAGCTTATTCCAGAAAAAAACAAAAGTTATATTTGAGTGAAAGTTTTATTGATCGAGCGAAGCGAGATCTCCAATACAACTTGGATAAATCGGCGTTGTATGTATGTATGTTTGTTTGTCCGAGGATAACTTTCGAAGCGTTTATCCGATCATCGTGAAATTTGGTATACCTATAGGTAGGTAGTGATGGCACAATTTTGGTGTGACTCAATGAGCTAAAAATGTTGGGGGGTTGTTGAGACATTGGGGTTCAAGAGGGGTAAAAAAAGGGATTATCTGATCAATTCACACGTATATTAAAGGCCTTTGTGAGTACATTTTGACCCAGTTTTTATTTTTAGTTTAAACTTTGTAGTTTTTAAGTTATTAGCTATAATAAAAACTGAACTTTGACAAAATTCACAGGGTACACCAGTGATCCCATAGTGCTGAAATTTGGTATGCGTGTAGCTTTAGTAACACAAATATAAGCAAAAGTGTGAAATCTAGTACAACTGCAATTTCTACCTCAAAAAAAGTATCCAATTTACATAAGCTCCAGTTACCTGTAATTTGAATGAAACTGTAGGTCAAGTTAAGTGGTTAAGTATTTAGTGGCACTATTTTGATAGTCAAAGATTACGAATTTTTTGTTGTTGTTATTGGATACTCGCGAGATCTCAGTTCGGGGCGATTCACTAGTTTATTAAACACGTACAAGTTGAAATTATCTATTTAAATACGAAGTTGCATGAAATGAGCAAGCAATAGGTACATTAATTTATTTGTACTATTGAACACGATCTTTTTTGTATCGAACCTGTTTTAAGAACAAAGCAATTCAACGAATAAAATAAAATAAAAATCTATAACTCACTTGTGAATAATAGCAATGAAAAAGTCACAGTTTGATTACACGTGTCATTATGTGCCTAATTGCGGTGAAATTAGAGTCACTTTATGAGCAAGTGTGTTGAAAAACTTATTAAGTACTTCACCTTTTGCCACAAATCTTTAGGTCTTAGGCTTGAGGTAATCTAAATGAAAAACTATTTGATTAACAAGATGTTATTTTTGTTTACTTTGTATTTAAAAAATGAAGTTGAGGTGGTGAGTGGAAATTGAAATATACCGGATATAACAATTCCCGCATACTTTCATCGTAAAAAATGCTTCGTTTTGAGGAAAATCTTCACATTCGAGGAAAATTAATAAAAAATGGCACTAATAATCCTGATAAATACCTAAATGTTCCGAATGTGAGTCATTAGTTTGGTTCGTTTGTTCAGACAGAGCCGATACAGAGACGGTAAGGGCGGCGTCGTGTATTTGCGCTCCCACGACGTCGCATCAAATATGCACCCAATCGATACGCCTTATAGTCACGTAATTGCACACCGACACCGCAAACCATCGGTAATTAGGTGCTATATCCGTCTTATGACAAACCTATTCAATTTTATTTTATACCCAATGCGTAGTAATGGAAATACAACATGGTAGAGTTGTAGATCAGCCTCTACTATCTCTTCTCATACATAAGCCACAAAATAGGTTTTCATTTTGCAATCTGCACGTAATTAGACTCAAACCTACCGATGGATGCGTCATTAGATCAAACGAAGTGGGACGAGTGTCGAGCTACGATTCTCTTGTAAAATAGGCACGACAACTTTTCGTCAAAAACTTATGAAACCATACATTTTTTACAGCGAACATAAAGTTCAGAATGCATCGTCTTACAAGAGAAAAATAAATACAATAGATGTAAACTAGTGGTTCGCCCCGAACTGAGATCTCGCGAGTCTCCAATAAAAACAATAAAAAATATTCGTAATCTTTGACTACCTATCAAAATAGTGCCACGAAATGCATAATCACTTGACCTACAGTTTCATTCAAACTAGAGGTAACGGGAGCTCATGTTAATTGGTTACATGTTTTTGGGGTAGAAATTGCAGTTATTCTGGATTTCAGACTTTTGCCTATTATATTTGTGTCACTAAAGCTACACGCCTACCAAATTTCAGCACTGTGGGGTCACTGGTGTATCCTGTGAATTTTGTTAAAGGTCAGTTTTTATTATGGGTGATAAAATAACTTAAAAACTACAAAGTTCAAACTAAAAATAAAAACGGCGTCGAAATGTACTCACAAAGACCTTTTATTAGACATACCACTTGACTATATAGTCCCATTTTGTTATTTTTTTACCCCTCTTGAACCCTAATATCTCAACAACACGTTTTTAGCTCATTGAGTCACACCAAAATTGTGCCATCACTACCTACCTAAATACCAAATTTCATGATGATCGGACAAACGCTTCGAAAGTTATCCTCGGACAAACAAACATACATACATACCAATGGCTAATTCGCCCAAGTTGATTTGGAGACCTCGCTTTTCTTGATCAACTAATTAAGGTATCTAGTTCACTGCTGTAGGAAATGAAGTGATGAGAGAGAACTTTGTCGAACACTTTTCATTTTATTTATTCACAATCGCGATTTACGAATGTCATTTTCTGAGTGGACCGAGCCGGAAGGGCTTTACGAGAAGTTGCCAGTGGCGAGTGGCGAGTGCCGAGTGCCAAGTGCGTGAGACAAGATATCGAATATCACTAACACTGCCCGAATACTACTGCTCGATTCGAATCCCTTGGCGGATTAAAGTGGACATTCACGATCTCTCTCCAAAGTGCCACATGAAATCTAAACTTAGCATAATTTGTATGAGTTGATGGTTGCAAGCAGTAGGAGAGTGCGATTGGCTGCTCGAATGCGAGCATCTTCACATTAAAATCTGGCACTAGGAAACTTTAAATCAAATGTTAAATGAATTAGTTAGTTGAGATCACGTGTAGTGGCGCGTCGCGTCACCTTGCGGGGATATAAGACATTCTGTGACGCGTCGACAACAAGCCTTACCATAGCTGGTTAGCTCAATTGAAATAACTCAGCTTTTGATTTCTAAAGAGTAGGTATACAGATAACAGTAAGAGGTGCTTGTTATAATATATATAAGTTACAAAATGCTTTGTGAAGATTTAGATTTTCCAGAGATCTGTTAGTATAACGATGATGTAGATACACTCTGGGCTCATTTATTCAAAGACTTACTCATTGTTTTACTGGGATTTTCTCTAATATTACTGACATGGATATTGTGGATCAGAGTAAAAGCTTTTTCAGTTCACCGCAATATTTAAATGCTTGCATTCTTTATTGATATTGTCGTGCGTGCAGTCTTCTGCAGTCCGCTGCACACTGCATGCTGCGGCCGACTTTAATCTCTCAAATGCAAAGAACATTATATTTTAAGCAGCGCTGAGCAGATCCGACTACAAATAAAATTTATTTCCGTCATACTGCTGAAGTGTACACCGGCGTGTGTACCGTGCGCGGCCTTACGTAACCTTCGCTGTATCCCAACGAGGGGAGCGTCCAATGTGGACCTTATATGTTTTACAATACAGGTGATATTGCGTAGGCAATGCGCGGAGACAGGAGCTCGAGGGAGGCAGCGGTGCTCTAAAATGGAATCTTTTTACAATATTTCTTTTCCAGTTGGAATGAAAGTTTTACGCGATGCGCCACGCCTATGCGACTATTCTTGCGCCCGAAGGCGAAAATGTATCGCATGATATTTTTAGACGAAATCGAATGGAAGTTTAATTATTATTAAAATGATATATCGGGAGCAACGCCAGCGAGGCGGAGCCGCGGACGCGCACTAGGCGAGCACAATGCCGCGGTTAGGTTGGGTTTGAATTCACAAACTAATATGTATTTGTATTCATGGTCCCGGTCCGGTCGGAGCGCGCCGCTAGCGCCTGAGAGGTAGGTACCTCTCAGGCGCGCTCTACTCGGCGAACTCTACTTATCTACAAACGGTTTAGCTACCTACTTATTGTACCTACTTCAGAAGGTCTATTAGTCTAGGTCTATTTCTTTCAAAACGGAACCTTAGTTATTTCTTTTTAGGTACTGAACATTTTTAGTTATATGGTTATACTAGTAGACCCATCCGCGGTTTCGCATGCTTCAAATTTCCCGTTCCCGTCGGAAATTCGGGATAAAAACTGCTTATAAGACTCTTGTCAAAGTGACGCGACATTTCATGTAAATAGCTTCACTTGAATGAACGACGGTTAAATTATATGGATATTGTTCAAACTAAAATACTAAAATAGCGATTAAAAAATAGGGGGGTGGGAGTAGGAGGGTGAAAATACTTAAATACATATTCTCATACCTACCAAATATACAAAAAATAATAATAGTAAAAATCGGTCAACCCGTTTCGGAGGAGTGCGGCCACTAAAATGCGTTGAAAAAAATATCGATTTTGAAAAAATACGTGTACATTCAATCAAAATCTGTTAGATCTCCTTTCATAATAGATCTCCATTTACATTCTGAAAGAGGTTTTTTTTTAATATGACCTGGAGACGTAACAAGCTTAAGGCGCACCTGATGTTAAATGGTAATCATCGCCTATGACAAAGTATTGCCTCGAAGGTAGAGTAAAATAAGTAGTAGTAGAATTCTTTCTCCGAAGAAGTACTACCATCGTACCATCGTATTTGTATGTGTCGGTATAAGTGATGGTACAAGATATAAGTAAATGTATAAGGTATAAGATTGTAACTTTTTATTCCGATAGTTCCGAAGACAAATAAGTTATATGAAATATATTTTTTAGGTTTGAAGGGTATATAATATATACCTATATATATAAATGAACGGGTTTCGGTGAAATGACTTGCACAAGTGATGCCTGTTATGTTAGAAACGTCCATAAGCTACGGTAACCGCTTATCATCCCGGATCTGGTTTGCCGCCTCAGTGGTATAAAATAATAATAAGAGGCTTTATAATGTTATCCGTTCCATCGCGGATAAAGAAAAGAAAATACAATATTTATGGAGTCTGAAGACATGAAAGAAAATCGTGCAATTCCAGTTCAGATAAACGCTCATCGATACAATTCATCGAGATTTGGCGCGAGGTCGATATTAGAAGGAGGATTGCAGGTGACGCGGCGCTGCTACGTGCAATAATACGGATCAGGATACAATACAATACTACACGGTACATCTGCTACAGTACACTCGGTGCGGAAACATAGCCGACAGTCGTTTTACCTTGCAAAGTCCAATCGCTCGCCTCGCTCAGGGCTGCCAACTGAGCTGCAAGATTTTTACCTAAAAGCAAGCCACTGTATTAAAGCGTTGAAATTGCCGTTACAATGAAAATCGATCACAGTTTCCTCTGCGTTAGATCTCGTTCACTCACTCTGTCGTTCTTTCTGATTATTCTTTGTCCTATCCCATTGAATACATGCAGACTGCATTACATTACGTACGCTTTGGTTTCGTTCTATAACAGTTTAGTAATTAATCTATAATATTTTATACAAAATCAAAGATTACAAATGTTTCTTGTGAAGTTATTGCTTCTAAAAAAAATTAAGTTTTAAATATTTTAGATGTAAAACTAACAATGGAAGGATATTAATGGATGTAGGAAGGCAATGGAAGGAGTTTCTTTTGGTTTGGATGTAATAGATAGTAATTGGATTGCGAGTTGCACATCCCTGGCTATGTAGTCGTCTCGAGATGCGCTCATGGACAAATGAGAGCATATCGAGACGACTACATTTATTTATTCGCTCTGTACGTACCTACCTCCTGTTGAGTTTTGTTTAAAATATCATTTATATTATATTCATTTATATTCAAATAAAAAAGTATATTTCCTAAGTATTCTATCAGTTATCTGGTTCCCATAGTACAAGCTCTGCTTTGTTTGAGGCTAGATAGCGCTGTGTGAAATGTCAGCAATATTTATTTATTTTTTATATTTTTACATCATCTTATGTATGTATGTAATTTTTAAAAGTATTGGTATTGTGCCAAATTCATTAAACGTTTAATTTGAACATTTTAAACAATCATAAAGGCTTACTATACATTTTGTAATTAAAACCGAATCTAAAAACTAGCCAAGTGCGAGTCAGACTCGCGCACGCAGGGTTTCGTACCATTATCTATAGTAAATATTTTCTTTTATTTTCTTTCACACAATAGAACAATTTTATTTATTTACCTTATTTGAGGTTGGTGCCGATTAAGCTAGTGCTCTAAATTATATGAGCGCCCATACAATTCCGAGGACTATCTTAATTGGCGTCTACTATGTATGTATGGGGACACCCTTTTATTTACAACTTTTTTTATTTTTTGTAATTGTTCCTTTATTCGTTCTCTAAGGACCTTGCTTTTTGCCAAATTTCGTGATTCAAGGACAACGGGAACTACCATAAAGGTTTTCGACCCAAAACCTATAGGATACTTCCGGTTGACCTAGAATTGTCAATTTTGGATAAAAGCGGCACAAGTAAAGGCAAAATTCCGGAAAATAAAAAAGTTGAATATTAAGGTAAATTTTGGTACTCACAAGTGTTCGCGAAAATCTAAATTTACCCATATCTTTTTATCGTGTTGACGCAGGACCTTGATTTTTATACAACTGTAGACCTCAGTATCTGATGTAAATTTCAACTTGCTAGGTCCACCCGTTCCTGAGAAAATCGGTGATGATACAGGGGCAGACGGACAAGAGAGTAATCTTATTAGCGTTCCTTTTTTACCTTTTGAGGTACGGAACCCTAAAAATGACTTTATTGCAAAAATACTCACATGTGAACTACACAGAGCATAAATAAAAGGCTTTTCGTTCTCGCATCGCGAAGCAGGAAGGTTCAGGATGTTTCTTGCGTTTACTATTCAACGCGAGCTAAGCCGAGCCTTGGTTAACCGGGGAGCGTTGGGGCTGGAGCACACGTGACGGTCGACGGGCGGCGGGTGAACACTTAAACTCGTTTTATTTCAGAAGCCCAATATCAATACCACGTAGACGTCTTATTGTGACACAAATTTCCCTTTTTTGTCATATTTTTATTATATTAAGCTGTGAAGAGAAAAATGATGACAAAATATTGCGATATTTTGCGAGTTTCGGTTAAAAAGAAGTATTTATTTAAGTCTCGAGGTTGTTCGTAGAAAAACCCGATGTCAGATAAAATGAGTATACGCAAAATGAGTCGAGCCGCGCCGAACTGGAGTACCCATATATGGATGGATGGAGTATACATCTTTATAAGTATAGAAACTCTGTACTTGTACACTTCAAACTTTACTTTCAGTTATCCTACACTAATTCTATCTCCAGAGCTCGTAGAATGGAGCACCATTTGTGTAGAATCTGAATAGTTTACTGATATAGTTGTATTGAAGTTAGCACAAAGCTAAATAAGTCGTATTAACCCTAGAGTGGTCGCGTGGATTACCTATGTAATCCACACTTACGGAATTGTAAAATTCTCAAAAACCGCTAACGTAAATTACGAGCGCTTCTAGGTACTTTAAGTTAAATAATTGACAAACGCACTCAGTGCTGGGCGCGAGATTTTCTTGTAATTATCCAGAAACCACAGCGACAACGTCAGCACAGATACCAACTCGATCCATAGATCGCTGCCACGACTGCGGAAGAAGCCGCAAAAAAAGCACTCGAAAACTATGCAACACGTGCAAAAACTCTATTTGTGGCGATCATTCGAAGGTTGTTTGTCTGTCTTGTTTAGAAAACATTAATTAGTATTTTGGATTTTTTGTGCCATTTTAGAGGTTTTTTTTGTTTTGTTGATTTTTTTTATATTCAGAGGTTGTGATTCGTCTTTATTGATTGCTTTTAATACAACAATACTTAATAACACTATTACAATAAGAATTAAACATAGTTGAAGCTCAAATGTATTTTTATTTGAATTTATAAATGGTATACAATAGTACTCCACGCGACCAATCAGGTCAGGTTTTAGTACGCGACCACTGTAGGGTTAATAATAATATATATTGGTTTGACTCTGGCTATTGTACGTGAATAGGATTTCAACTGTGTCACAGATCCCTCTGCCCTCAGATTCCGGCGGGGAGTCCGAGGCCCGGGGCGCGGACCCGGGGCCCGGGGCCTGGATCCAACACAACATAACGGTTTGTTAAAATTTGTTGTGTGTTTGGAAGTCATGAGAAGTTGTTTCGAAGGGTTTACCTACAGCAGGCGGATAAAGACTTTGAAAGCAGTCGGTGAAGTTTGAAAACATACAGCTAAAGCCAATTGCCAATTGCACTTTGAAAAAGTCTGAAAAAAATATCCGTGCGAAGAACGATTGCAAGTCAATGGTTATTTCCACTGATTTAGAAGGCGATCGTGAAGGTTTCGGTTTGTTCAAATTGGGCAAAAAGGGACCCTTGTCAACCACTCCACCCACCCGCCTCACGCACTCCTCTCGCTCACAGCTGCCAGGCCACTGCACAACCCCACTGCGCTAATCTGTACCTATTGTAGATGTGGATCCAACTCTATGTCAAACAACAATGTCCATAATTACATAAGAATAATTTCTTTTGTTACGTTCGATCAGCGCATTACAATGAATATAATCATTATTCACCCTCAAATTATGCGTTGTGATTCCGTTGCAGCCGACGACGCGACGGCGGCGCAGTTGGGCGGCGTGGTTGGGCGGCGCTGGCACCGAAAACCAGCTTCGGGAAACTTATCGTAATGGATAGCGTCTATATACAATTTTGTTGTAATTAAATTTCACTGAGATAAGCTCCTGAGCTTTTGACAACAAATAAGGACCGTATCATGTGTTTTTTTCATACTATTTAAATTGTACCATAAAAAATTTAAATAAACCGAAATCCTTTGGAGTGAGGACCGTTTCGAATTTTATTACTGAAACGCACTAATAATGAAAATTGAAACGCAGCGCTGAAAAAATAAAAGCTTTCGTCTGCGAAGTTTCGAAAATAGTGGAAGGTAACGGGCGTGTTGCTACAAGTTCCACCTATTTATTCCAGCAGAAATATAATACCACAGACATAAAATGTAGCGTCGAGGTAACAAAACAAAATGTGGGTCGGACTATAAAAAGTTCATTGAGAGCCCCGAGCAGGCCTGGCGGGCGCGACTCGTGACTCGCGGGACTCGCGTAAAGCTGCGTACGGACTGCGCGTTCCAGTGTACGCGAAGTCTAGCTATGTTGAACGCGCGTACAGATGAATACGCTTACAACACTTGTACGGACTGCCGCAACTCTGAACGCGAGGTGAAAGAATCCACCAGTCACGTCGAGTCAGTTCGATATGGCTGAATGCCGGCGAGGACGCGTGAGCCATTTTGCCGTTCAAATAACGCGTACATGTTCCCTTTGACGCGCGACCAAAAACCGACTGACGGTAGTTCGCTGCAAGCTACTCGTAGCTCGCGCGGCGCGTTCTCCAGGATAAGCGTACCAGCACACGCGTAACCGACTACGCGTACCAATGTACGCGTAGTCCGTATGCGGCTTAAAGGAACCTACTTTTTGAGGCATGACCTTTTATAATCGCGCAGCCAGTTTTTTGTTGCGGCCGCGGAGGCTCATTTCCACCACGGCGGTAGCACGTGCTCGTCACGCAACTGTCACGCAGACGCCACGTACTCCAAACTTTACCAATACATAAACCCCCAAGAAGACGTCGGAATTCATTCAAAGTTGTAAGAAAAATGTCGACGGTCAGTGCGGGCCGATCGTTAGTCCTACTAATTGCTGTAATTATTCATAGTTTGTTATACCCCCTCCTCTCTACCCCTCTCCCCTTGCCGAATATAAAATGAGTGCCACGTCCCGGCGGCGGCGTCGGCGCGGTGCGGGTGGCGCGATGCGATCTCGGCGCCTCATTTGGAACATTAATTACTCGGGTAATGAATAATGTCGAGAGCATTGTGAATGGAATGTTATTAATGGTGGATTTGAGCGTTTATTTACATGGATCCTATCGGAAAATATTTAGCAGAACTGAGCGAACTCGTGACTTGTGGGCAGACTCGATGTAAACAACATTTATCTACCTATTACACCGTTAAATAAAAACCGTAATCATCGGAATTCGGCCTTTCAACAGTTTTGTTAGGTATTGATTAATAATTAGGCAGCAATTTAACAGTTTCAAGTAGATACAAAGTTATTAAACGAGTACGGTAATTTAAGAAATTGAGGTATAATCGTGAAAACGATTGGCTATGAAGTTCAATTATAGAGATTTGTACCTCCTCAGATGATGTGATGATGATGATGTGTTACGAGCTACACATTCAATAACATGACGGACGGAGCCGCCGCAGACTGATTGAAAACGATCCCAGCGGATACTTTAGGAGCTGCGGTTACTCTCCCCCTCCTCTTCCCTATCTCCCACCGATGGGGGTAGCAAGGGGTCATAAATATAAAAAACTGAGCTGTAAATCCCACAATTCGCTTTTTTCCACAAACAGGGATAACTTCTTTTTTCATGGACTGTAAAAATACCTATACTGTAAATTGTAGTCGGAAGGAGCCCCGTGCGGCCGCTTCTACCCGAGTTCTGGGCCAGCGCACCGCCGCGCCGCGCTGTGCCACCACGCCGCCGCTTGCGATTATACAGTGGTTTGTACTCGGGCCGGGATAAACTGTTTTGCTGAGATTTTTTATTAGAAAACTAAAATGTTTTCTTACACCTTCGGAATAAATTGGCATATGTGCTAATAATACATAGATTTCTGTTTGTTTTGTTATATTTGAACGTAGATCCGAGTGGGAACGACCTGCAATAACAGGCTCCGAATACAACTTGTTGCCAACTGAATCAAATGTATCCGTGTTTGTAAATAGTCGCGTTTCCGAACATATTTGTACCGAGGAGCTCTACGACTTGTGAAGTGACTTGCTGAAGAGCATCACTTCATACAGAACTAGATTTGTATTGCAAAACGCTAACAGAGATAGCTGCGCTGCCAGAGCTACCAGATGTAAAGCTGAAACTTCAGCAGCGCGGCTATCACTGATTGATTATTGGACTAACTTACCTAAGTGACGTCCAATTGTAATTTTGTGAATGTAAATCTGAAATATAAATTGACCAGGTAGTATTTCTTCGAATTTACTACTTGCGTTTTGCTTAGATAAGAAAAAAAAAGAAAAATCGACCATATCGTGTTGGTAACACTATATCCGTCACTGATTTAGAGCTGAACTTCTGGTACCGACTTGAATACCCATTATGCTTGGGACCAGCATCTTGCTGATATAGGGTCGGGTGGGTGTTTATATTTCAGATTTACATTCATAAAATTACAATTGGACGTCACTTAGGTAAGTTAGTCCAATAACCAATTTTATTTCATGTAAATCTGAAATATAAATTGACCAGGTAGATGTTCAGAGAAAGCTGCATAATGGGTAGGTATATCCTTGCCTTGCTGGGTACTAGTCATGTTGTGTTAATCATTCATTAAAAAAAAATTATTTACATAAGTACTCAAAACTGTACCATGTTCTATCAATAAGTCTATTTTTAAAGTTAATAAAAAATTTGTCTAACCTCGTCTCTTGTAGTAATTTTATAATTTAACTGTAATAATTAACCCTGTATATTCCCGTATACAGAGTGGTAGTGAGAGGTACATTGAATTAGAACCTTAGATGTACTTGTAACAGTTATAGTATATTTAACATAAAGGGCATGAAACAATAAAAGATTTATTTATGTTTAATAAAGTAAAAGTTTTCCCTATACATATCATTCTTAGTTATGTGTAAACACTCTTAGTTACTACCAATTTACACTTACAATTGTGTATTATAAAAGTTTAGGATAGGCAAGTTAAAACCTTTGCCAATCATAGTAACCTCAAGGAGCTGTTTTCCTGATAGCCGCTGTAGATACTCTGCTTTCTTCGTAGATATGTAATGCAGGAAAAAAAACCGAGTGGTATTTGATTTATATCAATATCCCATCAAACAGGATACCTTTGTTCCACCTGCAGATGGTCTGCTTTGCTTTGGTGAGGCCTTTTGAAGAAAAATAAATGAAAAGGTATGTTTCTGCCTTTTAACAGGATCTGTGTTCTGGATGTATGCTGGCAGGTCTTAGTTTAGGTTATTGGTAATGAAGTGGAATGTCAAAGTTTGTAAGCTTTTGACTTCTTAATAAACAAAGATTATATTAATGAGCTCAATAAGTGAAGAAAAAAGGTTTATACCCCCGATAAACAGTCACCAAGGCGGGGGGGGGGGGGGGGGGGGTAGTTAGCCTTGTTGAGAGCCTTTGAATACTTGGTATCAAGTTTTGTAGTAATTTGGTTTCATGACTCCATACAATATTACATCCATTAAGTACTGTGACTTAATCTTATTTATTATATTAATTTATGGCCACGTACTGGAAACACCTAATTTGACTCTATAATGTTTGCCTCTTTGATAAGACAAACAAGAAGATTAATTTTCACTCAAAATAATAATAATAATGACCAGATAGCAATGGATAGGGCAAGGTGGAGAGTTTTGATATCGGAGGCCCAGACTCACCTTGGGTTCCTGCGCTAATAGAGTAAGTAAGTAAAAAACAATAATAATAATACTAATATTGTATTAGTCTGGGTAGTTTCAGCCTGTGAGGAATTGTTTAATACCTTTGACAAGTTTGTCCTTTATGAGAAAGAACTTTGATTGTCTGAAACCGGGTTGTACATCAGGTAAAATATGGTTATTTTCTATATAAGATGTCAATTGTATACATACCACTTTTTCCAATATTTTGGATATACAAGAAAGTATCCATGGGTCTTAAATGTTTATCTTATTTTACTACTTATCTTACTTACTTATCTTATCTTATTTTATACTTGGGTTATCTATTTTAGGCAATGGACGTACGACTGCTATTTTACACTCGTCCGGGAATGTCGACAAGGTGATAGAACAATTGATCATACGAATCAGAGGATCCAACGATTGAGGAAACGTCATTAAAAGCATTTTAAGAGTAATATGATCATTTCCCTTAGCATTACTTTTAAGTTTTCTTATAACTTTGATCATAGTATCATAGCCCCCCGTATTTAAGCTAAAAACTGTGTTGCTAAAATTATGGTATTCAAAGTACGTTAATTGGCTTATCTAAACCCTTAAACTACCTGGGACATTTAAAAAATGATCATTCATGTCATCTGGATCTGTAAAGTTTGCTGGTAGAGATGTTTGTTTTTTGGGAGGTAGAATTGTAGTCTTTAGGTTTTTACAAAGTATTTTTGTGTCCTTAATTTTGTTATTTATGTTGAATCTAAAATACGCTGCCTTTTCATAATACATAGAAACATTTACCAAAGTTTTTAGTGATTTATAGTATTCTCGCTTAGCCTCTATTTTGTGTTTATGAAAGTTAATCAGTGCTTCGTTTCTCTCTTTCATCATCAATAGTGTCGGTTATCCAGGGATAGGAACGTGACTTAATGATGGCAGTTCTAACCGGAGCGTGCTTATCAAAAAGTAATACAATACTCTGATTAAATAAATCTATCATCTCATCTATATTACTTATAGATCCAAGTACATCCCATCAAATTGACAGTAGGTCCTCATCAAACGAATTTGTAATTATATTGTTAATCGGTCTATACACTATTTTATGAGGCTCAACTTTTTCCCGTTTAATATTCAACTTGCAGGTGATGAAAGCATGACCGTATAGTTTCCCTTTAGGCTCAACAAGCACGTTTCTAACACGCAAATCTATACATATCAGGTCAATTAATGTTTGTCGATTTTCAGTAAAGTGAGTTGGGGAAAAGATATGTTGTTGTAAACTCAGACAGTTTACAAAGGTATAAAACTTTTTCGTATCACCATCATTAACATTAAGCAAGTTAATATTCATATCTCCCAAAAGCAATACGTTATCACATATCGATGCTGCATTAATGGTGTCAGTCACTGCATCCAGAATAGTATCTAAGTTCGTCCTTTGCGATCGATAGGCAGTTCCAATAGCCAACTTCTTGCCATTGACAGAGAGTGTAAGCCACATTTGTTCCACAAACCTGTTTTCTCACACAGACTTCTAACATGGGGCTATACGCTCCCATGGGGCTTCAACGTTATAATACGTTAACGTTGACGTTAATGCTCCTCTGCTGCGTGTATGGGGTCCTTTCACTGCCGCACAAGTAGTGCATTTTCGTGTCCTTGTCCTTTTTACTTCCATGTGGCCTCCCGAACATCCTTCATAGTAGAGTTGTAGCACGTTAGGTACCTTGGCTTTGGGAACCACTATTTGCAGATGACAGTGATCTCCACAAGCGTTTTCCCATTTACGACACAGCACCCCGTCGTGGATAACCAGGCTGTCCTACTGTGCCCAATAACTCTTCGTTGTAGCACTCATAGCAGCAATGCCACTCCACAAAGGCTTAGTGGCTCCCGCTGCGATCCGATCAATGATGGGTTTAAGGTCTTGGTCGTCCTGTTGTGCCTGCTGCAAAGTTTCCTTCCATTCGTCACTTAGGTCCGTTCTTAACAGCCTGACAGGTTCTGCTTACTTAGACTCATATTTGACACAATGTTTGTAGTTCTCAGGGCAAGGTCTTCGTGATAGCGCATCCGCGTTCCCGTGAGATTTTCCACTACGATGCCCAATGTCGAAGTTGAACTCCTGTAATTGTTCAATCCACCTTGCCACCTGTCCTTCAGGATTCTTGAACCGTAAGAGCCATTGCAATGCAGCATGGTCAGTTCGAAGTTGAAATTTACGATCTAGTAGGTATTTGTTGAAATGCTGTAAGGTCTTTACTACAGCCAGCAGTTCCCTTCTTGTGACTCAGTAATTTCTTTCCGGTTTGGATAAGGATTTACTGAAGTAAGCGATCACCACCTCATGATCTCCTTTGCGTTGAGATAGCACACCACCAATACCGGTATTACTTGCATCTGTATCTACAATGAATTCGTTCTCATTATCAGGAAAGCTAAGAATCGGTGTCTTACACAGTCGGTTCTTTAATTCCTGGAAAGCAGTTACGCATTCTGCATCCCAGCAGAACAGTCGTTTCTCCTCAGTTAGCCTGTGCAGAAGCTTAGCAATATCCGCGAAGTTCTTGACAAAACGTCGGTAGTAGGAGCACAACCCCAAAAATGCTCTGACTTCGGTCTTATCTTTAGGATTCGGCCAATCTTTGACAGCGTTGATTTTCTCCGGATCAGTTTGCACCCCGTCTTGTGAAACAACGTGACCCAGAAAGCTTACTTGTTGTCTGAAGAATGAACATTTCCTCGGACTTAACTTCAGATTGGCGGCACAAATTTTTGCCAGCACACGTTCCAGATTTTGAAGGTGGTCATTAAACGTACATCCCACGATGATGATGTCGTCCAAGTAAACAAGACACGCGTCACCAATCAACCCAACAAGAACTTGCTCCATCAATCTTTCAAAAGTTGCAGGGGCATTGCATTGTCCAAATGCCATGACTCGGAATTGCCACAGCCCCTTTCCTGTAGAGAAAGGAGTCTTTTCCTTGTCCTTAGGGTCTATTTCCACTTGCCAGTAGCCACTCTTCAAGTTTAAAGTTGTAAACCATTTCATCCCTATATCCTATTATATAAGTCATGTAAAGTTCTAACAGTTAGGCAACTATTTATACTAAACGTAGTTTTAAGGCAGCACAGAGCACTTCCCTATAGCACTAAAAGTACCAGCAAAAGACGAAAAGATATAGTCCGCAGTAACAACACCCCAATAAAACATGCTTTTGCATCCAGATTTTTAATGTTCCTAGGACCATACCTGTACAAAAGGATAAATCGTAAATTAAGCATCCACTCAATGAATTTCTCAAACTGTAAAAGAGCCTTACAGTCTGCTCTATCCAATCTATCATACGAGGAAACTGAGGAGTTACTAAACGTAATAAAGTAGGATTTTAAATATTGTATAGCACGTGTGCACTTAGTTTTTGTAGGTTTCTTTTTCATTATGTAAATAGATTTTAAGTTTTGTTAATTTGAGTATTCATTAGTTACACCAGTCCAGTTTTTTTGCCTGAGATACAGGTCCTCCTAGTTCAGGCAATGTATAAAGTGTTACCTTTAAGTAGATACTAATCCGTAATGTTAATCTCAGCAATATGAAAAATGAATAAAGATTTTATTATATTATTTATTATTATTTATTTATTTATCGCGGTTAGTGTATCCAATGTGTCGTCGATCCTTGGTAGTGGATAACTGTCCTTCTTCGTAACTGCATTAAGTCGACGATAATCTACACAAAAGCGTAGGCTCCCATCCTTCTTTTTGACTAGAACTACAGGAAAGCACCATGGACTAGATGAAGGTTCTATCACCCTATCATTCATCATTCCCTCAACCATGGTCTCTACTTCCTTTTCTCGAGCAACCGGTAGTCTCCTAGGTCGTTGACGGATAGGTAGCTCGTTACCAGTATTTATCGTGTGCTTAACCAGTCCAGTCTTTCCAATATCAGCATCATTTGAAGAGAACAGATTGGCGTAACGATGTAACATTTTCTCAGTCATAGCAACTTCTTCCCTAGAAAGGCTTTTACGGCAATCTTCCAACAGTGACGACACATCGAATTTGCCATTCCTTTTATTGCCGCTAGAGCTAGACACTTCTTGACATCTTCGCATACAGGCTACTTCCTCGCAGGTGCCCATTAATGTCCCCTTTTTGAGCAGGTGCACTTCATTACTAAGGTTTAAAATTCGCACCACTGCAGTATCTGTGGTCCTCACTAGCGTCCGAGCCATAATCCACGGAAAGCCATTGTCCGATCTTTCCACCAGTATACATCGATTCTGTCCTCCCGAAGTTCGTGGCAAGCTTACTGATACAATGGTTTCTGATCTTGGCAGAAAAACAATTTTCTTCAGTCTGTACACCTTACCCCTGGTTCCACCTTCCATAAAGAATTCCTCTTCCCCACATTGTAAAACTCCTTGATTTATGTCAATTCTACAATGGTAATCTCGTAAGAAATCTAAACCCAGAATGCAGTCATCAACTATATCAGCACTGATGACGTTTTGCTGGAAAGAACTTTCACCCAGCATAACCTCCACCTGCTTTTCACCCAGGACGGATATGTGCTGACCGGTTGCTGTCAGGAGCTGAATTCTCTCATGGCTACTGTTGAATTTCCCAAGAAACCGATTAGCCAGTTGGGACCTCTTCTGTTTTCTGATTAGACAAACAGACGGACAGACAGACAGCGGAGGCTTAGTATTAGGGTCTCATTTTACCCTTTGGGTACGGAACCCTATTTGACTATCAAAATAGTGCCAGGAAATCATGACCAACTAACTTGACCTACAATTTCATTCAAATTACAGGTAACAGGAGTTCATGTAATTTGGTTATAATTTTTTTGGGGTACAAATTGCAGTATTCAGATTCACTTATTTCCTAGAAAAAGTGAAACGCGTGTTTAAAAAATATATTTTGTCAAGCATGCACTCGCGCAGCGCGGTGGGGGCGGCACCGCGAGCACGGCAGGCGGAACATTTCAAGGTAGAGTCACTTTCAGTGAATCGAAGCCTCCATATCTGTGGCAGTGGGACGAACCGAAACACGCACGATAATAAAACCTGAATCTGTTCGGTCGTAAATATATCGCGAGCGGTGTCGCGCGACAACCTCGCGTGTCGAGGTCGAAGCACATCGCTCAATGATTATTTGGTAATACATACATTGTACAACAATTGGAAGTGGAAACTGAAGGAAAAGTTGCCAAATTACAAGTATGGAATTAAATGAGGGTAAATTTGGTTCAATCTTGCCACCCGTGGTCAATTGAGACTAAAAATTCCCCACATTATCACTAGTGGAATTTTATGAAAAAAAAATCTCTTTATTGACCACCTGTGGTAAAACGGGGAATAATTTATTAAAATTTCAAGCATAGGCCAGGTACGAAATTGTGTGCTGTACATCGAGAATCAATTCACGTCATCACTTTCTATTTTCCGTACAACTACACACGTGTAGTTAGACACGGTAAGTTTAACCAGTCGGTAAGTTACTTCATAGAGTTTATTTTAGTAGTCGCGACACAAAATCTAGATAGTCCATGCCTGCCTCGTTAAGTTAGTATTCGTGTGTATTACCTGACCCTAAAACCGTAAGAATTGAGGCTTTATTTCGCGACACCGCGGCACGGGAGCGCTCGGCGCGCTGTGCCCGGTGCCCGGTGCCCGAGACCCGAGGCCCGGGGCCGCACCCCGCGCTTACCTCGGGCTCATTCACTATTAAAGCAATCACATAATACGAGTATAATACAATTTTCAACACACTTGCTCGTAAAGTGAGCCTTATTACATCGTTCTGAGGGCCACAAACCGAACTATAACACACACGTGCATAATAATATTACACACTAGTGTATAATAGAATTATCCCTACAAAGTTAAGTTAGTACCCAACTGCAAATTAAATGCGAGTAAACAGAGCATTTTCAATTTAACCGGGTAATACAGTTTTGTAACAACAAAGAGGTTTTATGCCATTGGAAATCCATTTACATTTTTGGAATAAATAAATGTATCCCTAATTAAGATAAAAAAAAAACATTTATTATTGTCATATTATTTATAATTCACAATAATTTGTTATAAAATATTTGGATTTTATCACTAAAATTATAATTTTGAAATAGGCTGTATGGCTATATGTAATCAATCACCTTACATTTGGCGCGTGCAACAATATCGTAATGAAAATTGTACATTCACCAATTGTTTTAATAATTTTATGCAATACATGTTTGTTTTTTCCTCGCAAGTGTGTTGCAAAAGTGTGTATGAAGCTCGTGAGCATCTTGCTCACTAGACACTCGACTGATTTACGCCCTCGGCTACGGCTCGGACTGCAACTCACAGCCTCGTGTATAATGAGCAACTTAGCTCACTTGTATCATAATATACTATTGTAGAATTATGCCAACTATTTTGAAGGTTTGAATAAGTTTACATTACGTCAACATAGTGTACTATTAAATAATGGGTTTTAGTTTGATGACCCACAAACTCTATCTCTCTCTACCTTTGTAATTCAATGGCATCTAGCCTAACGTAAACTTAATACGTACACTCAGTACGAAATATATTTACAAATCGTACTGAAATAGGTTTGAGGAGTCGCGTAAAATAATATTCTCCTGCGGATCTTCTGAACTCAAGATTATTTCCTTCGCGAAGATAAATCAATCGTAATGTATTATTTTGACAGCGAGAAAATATTATTCTGTAGTACAACGTTATATTCATCTCGGCAGAAGCGGGTAAATATTCAGTGGCCCTCTGGTGCAGGGGCGGTCTCGGCCGGGACAGGGGGTACAGAGGCAGATTCGGTTGGGCTGGAGAACACAGGGACGGACTTGACCGAGCTAGAGGGCACAGGTATTGACTTGGTCGGGCCAGGGTGGAGAGCACAGGAATGGCTCTCGCCACTTGTGAGGAGAGGGGTAGATACGTGGATATAAAGCCCTGAGAAAGTATTATTCTGAATGCATTCGTTAATGTACTAAAGCTGGCAACTAATGCAGAGGGAGCCTGGGACAGTGACGGAACGCTTTGGTCTGTAGGACAGAGCGCTTCAATAATACGGGGGCAGACATGAGCAGAAGATACGAGCGGGGCAAAAATAATAGTTTATGAATAATAGTCGGATTCCGGTTGATATTGCATTGCTGTCACGACGCGGCGGTCGACAGTCAGTCTCTGGATTTCCCTCGATAGATAAATAACTATGTCGTTTTAACTGTTGTGTCTAGCTGGTAAGATATAATAAAGAATTTTCATTAATCATTCTAATAACAAGTATTTCTCAACACCTCATAGCAACCGAATACAGCTTTCGGGATAAGAAACACAAACTATGAAAATCAAAATACAAGATATTCCCTTTCCCGAGGATATGCTTTATTATTGTTACGAGCTGAGGGTTCGGGATAAAATAATGATAATCGGTCTAACCAAAATAACACTTTTATTCAACACTAAAACGATGAATACACGAACTTGGTCACACGTAATCACAACACACTAATTCACACCACTGTGGCACCACTTAAAGTCACCAAAATGTTCGCACGTATAGCAAAATCCAGACTGACTGTCCGGCCATCTCTCCGGCCTATTTATATCGTGCACAATTCACTACAATAGAACGATCTCGATCGTTCCAGGAAAGGGTCGGTGTTTCGAGAGAATGACCACTCCCCATGCTGCGCAACCGCAGGCAAAAACACAGCATACAGGTATATTCCATACCAAGTATTACGTATTCCGTGACACACCAGGTAAACCGAGAGCTATCGAGAAATTTCGACTATCACCTATTGTGTAACAGCCTCGGCGTAACATTATTTTACTTTTTGGGTGTTGTTGCTCATAGTAGCAATTATTAATCTGAACTATTTAGTACATTGATTTGTGGTAATAATGCACTGATTCAAATAATAATATCAATTTCAATGGTATATTACCGTTAACCGAAATGCAATCTGTGGTGAAGATGCTGATTTGTATGATATTGTGTGTATTGTAGTGTCGTCCTGTGTATACGCATGCGCAAACACACGGTGGGCACACACGTTGCGTATGGTTGTGGTCGCCAGAGGCCGACGTGTCAGTATTGTACCAGTATCGGAGGTTTATGGGGAATCCCTGCAACTTTATGCAAACTTATCGGTACCTATTGTCCCAGTGATGAAACAATACAATGTTTTATTTTTGTTGAGTTTTATCTCAATCACACTATCGCACTAATATTATAAATGTGGATGTTTGTTTATTAATTTGTTTGTTTGGTTCGTAACGGCTGAACCGATTTCAATGGAGTTTGTCATTTACGTAGATTATCACATGTATTAACACACAAGCTACTTTTTATCCCATAAATCAGGTCCCATGGGATAAAAATGGGGTATAAAGTCAAGTTGCAACAGCGAATTTAGCTTAATTTCTAGTTTACCTACACTTTTAGTAGTGTAACGCGTACGAAGTCGCGGGCAACAGCTATTAATATACTAGTGGTTTGCCCCGAACTGAGATCTCGCGAGTCTACTATAAAAACAAAAAAAATATTATACGTAATCTTTGACTATCAAAATAGTGGCACGAAATAAATAACCAAATAACTTGACCTACAGTTTCATTCAAATTACAGGTAACGGGAGTTCATGTAAATTGTTTTTATTTGGGGTACAAATTGCAGTAATTCTGGATTTCAGACTTTTGCCTATATTTGTGATACTTAAGCTACACGCATACCAAATTACAGCACTGTAGGGTCACTAGTGTGCTCTGTGAATTTTGTCAAAGTTTAGTTTTTATTATGGCTAACAACTCAATAACTACAAAAACTTTACTAAAAATAAAAAATTGAGTCTAAATGTACTAATTAAAACCTTTCATTTGATGTCCTATTTGACCTAATAGTCTCATTTTCATTATTTTTTACGCCTCTTGAACCCCAATATCTCAACAACCCCCCCCCCACATTTTTAGCTCATTTAGTCACATCAAAATTGTGCCAGCACTACCTACCTATTTATCAAATTTCACGATGATCGGATCAACACTTCGAAAGTTATCCTCGGACAAACAAACATACATATATACATACATACAACTCCGATTTGCCCAAGTTGATTTAGAGATCTCGCTTCGTTCGATCAATAAGCTCAACCGTCTGTTACCTAGGTTCACAGACACTAAATGAGTTATGAACTATTATGAGATTTATAAAGATGTATGTACATGTAAGATCTTGTTTTGACAACGTTGAATAATAGTGAAATGAGACTTGGAAGTTGTACTTCCTCATAGTCCATACCACGCTCGTTACGAAGTGCCGCTGCAGAGGGGATTGTAACCAGAATAAGCTCTTGAATCAAGATTCCAGTTCTGTTCTGTTAGCTTTGACGTGTTCCTTCAGTGTTCGGTCCGGGGTGGCTGTGAGGCCGGGGTGCGGGGGTCACACTAAAAGTTTTTACAATAGGCCAGTAGAAAAAGCAGCCGATTAAAAAAATATTTAGATTTAGAATTAGGAACTCTTTGGGAATCTGTAGATGTGTAATTCCATTTGTTTTTAAAAATCGGCTCAATTTAAAATATGTCTGTCGTGCGTCGAAATGGATTTGACTAGAGAATATTTTCACTCAATGATTTATTACGACTTTCGTTGCGGTCTTACTCAACAACAATGTTGCGACGAATTAACTTCGATTAGAGTCTCATGACGAATCCTCATCCCGTGCCACTGTTTACAACTGGTTTAATGAGTTTAAACGTGATCAAAGCAAACTCACTGATGCTTCGCGAGAAGGACGTCATTCTAAGGCGACTACTGAAGGTAACATGAGTGCTATGTGGCTAATGATCGAAGCTGATAGAAGGGTGATATATCAATAGATTCGGGCAGCTTTAGGCATTGTTCAAATATAAGAAGTCTTACATGAACATTTAGACTTTTGTACTAGATGATACCTTATAGGTTCTGCGTTCGTGAAGTCACCCTCTTTGGTCCTGTCTGAAAAGCAGCGCTGCTACACATCCATGCATGTGTACGGCATTATGCTGAGACAGGATCATTTGGTTTATGCACGCGGTGCCTACTAACCAACTACTTCTTGCCTACATGTTGTACACCTTTCTTTGTATCTAAATACCTTTGTATTTATATTGTGTTATTTAGTAAGTAGTGTTGTAGTGTGTTGTGTTGTATGTCCAACAAATTATTTTTCTTTCTTTCTTTCATAATTTAACGGAAGATTAAAACGCGGTCGTCACAGGTGATTAAAGCTGGATATATTATTACGAACCCGAATACAAAAGACAATCTGCGCAATGGATGTTTCCATTCGAAGATTTGCCGACAAAAGTAAAGAAGGGCAGAGAAAAAGTTGATTGCCTCATTACTTGGACGGACGGGTCATTTCGCACCAATTGTCCTTGAAGGCAAAAATACTGTTACTGCAGATTAGTATGTCAATCATTTTTTACCAGTTGTCTTGAAAAATCTCTCACAGCAGCGCCCAAGAGCAGGGTCCTCTTCCACCACGACAACGCTCCAGCTCACTCCGCCAGACGGATTACGGTTAGTGAGTTAACCTCCTTACAGTCCCGAACTGGCACCATGTGACTTTTATATATTTCCAAAAATAAAAGAAAAACTTAGAGGAATTCATTTTATAAACCCTGAAGATTCCCTAAAGAAGAGTGGGCCCACTGTAAAGCAGTGAATGGTTCCATCGCATGTGACGGTACTTAGATAGGAACGAAGACTACTTCGAAAAATCAATAAAAATATTAACAGGCATCTTTCCATTTTTTATTTTCTGAAAAGTTTCAGTGTGACCCATGTATTTGCCAGAGTTCTATGTCGTTCACATAAAGGTGACTGTGGGATGGTATTATTATGTTTATATGAGGATATTCTACATGAAAGTAGGATATTTTGCTTATAAATCGAGTGTCTTGCGTGCGAGTAGGTACAAGTGTACGAAATATTTTATTTGTGCGTGCGTTGTGTTAACAAGCAAGATTATCATTCAACTTTTCATTTTCAGCAAAAGCGTTAGAAAAACACACAAACAACAATTTTGTCCTAACAGACGCACACGACGCTGGTTTTAATTCAAAAAGTTTCATTAATTAGTGGTAATTACTCGGCTATTCAAACAAACAATTAGTCCGTGGAAGTTTGACAGGAACTTTTCAAAGGTCTTGTCACACTGTCATTACATTCCCACGATTATTTAAGATCCCTACAGACAGTTATTATATTCGCTAAGGGCCCCGACAGACTGCGCCGGTGATTACAGTCGTGCGCTTGCTCCGCGCGCTCGCGAGTGGTTTACCCCGAACTGAGATCTCGCGAGTCTCCTAAAACACAAAAAAATATATTCTTAGGGCGACTCACGCAACGATGCCTAAACGTATTTAGTGGCTAAATATGATTTAAGGTGTTGTCAAATCAAACAAATACGTAAAATTTAAACATGCTCAGTCGCTGAATACGTTTAGGAATATATAAACTTAAATAATCAGGATAGAACATCAACTCCAGGTGAGTTCGTTTAATCCTGTAATTATTTTTCGTATCTATTCTGGAACAATTGTGTAGATGTTTAGAGAAATTTAAAGCATAATACCCCATTAAGTATGTAACGGACGATCAAAGACGGGACAGGATCGAATCTAGATTTAAATGTAGTAGGTAGTTATAGGATCGAATCAGATTCAAATGTATAGGTAGCTAAAAGATGTAACGGTCAAAAAGAGCGAGATGGCTATAGGTAAGTCCCCGTCTAACTTTTCTGGAAACTTCGATGTAGTAAGAATTGTATAAGATGATTTGTGAAAATGTAAATTACGATCCCCGCACCATGGCTAGGGCGAGGACTATTTTTGCATAAGTATAAACCGATTTGAACGGAAAATCAAGTACGCAATTTATACCTTGTAAACTAGTAACTAAGAAGAAAGTTAATAAAGTCCACTTTTGCTAAGTACCAAGCCTATCATTTGAAGCCTGGGTAGGAACTCTATAAAGTAATTCACAAAAATATATTTAAAAAACAAAAACCAAATTAACAACCTAATTATATTCTCAAACAATTATTTCTATATTGGTATTGCAACTAATAATCAGCTACTTTATCAAAAACTTAAACATATCTACTAAAAATCAATTAAAACTATCTAATAGGTACACAGTAAATCACATAAGATTTTTTTTTTTTTTTTTTTCCAATTTATTATAAGGACCTTTATAAGGATATAAGATATAAGAGATCAAAGAGCTAAATACTATTAAAATAATGCACTATTTGTTTAAATCAATAACAATAGAACCCTTATCAGGATTAGCTTACAATAAAAATATCGATTTTAAATCCTTAATTAGAAACCACAAACCGCTTTTGCAAATGTAAATTGTATGTCTTCATTATTTTGAAGAGGCCTGTTATAATGCCTAGCAAAAGTTAATGACTTAGCGGACCAACCCACTGCCTTTAAAATACTGTCAACAGTAAGCCCGTGTCTAAAAGCTTGTGAAGAAGCTGCATGCCGAGTAGAATGCTAGGAGTATATGGATACATTTACTCCGCTATCACTCATAACTTGCCTTAACCACCTGCTAATAGATTAAGTAGAAGCCCTTCTATGAAAGTTAGAAAGGCTTCATAAAAGTTAGAAATATGTAGTTAAATGAATCATCGATGTGTCTTATCTGTTTTGTCACATTAACATAATACAACAGGGATTTCACCGAGCAAATCTTTGGATGGGCCAAAAATGGTAGAGATATTTTTGACATACCCCTACCAGGGGCGGAAGTTTTTAAAATGTCGGACTGTAAAATGTCAACTCCTTTATCATTAACTCTAATATGTGTATACCTTATAGAACCTAAAGTTTGACCTCTCTGCCCTGTAGTAAGAGCTAAGAGTCTTTTTAGTTAATTTTTCTAACTCTAAATCTTCTAGAAGATACAATTGATTCAAGTGTGTTAGAACCATATTCGGGTCCCACGTAGCTGAATATTTAGGTGCAAATGGCCTAATTTTAAAAACTCCCTTAAACCAACGCTTGACTCTATCATCATTGCCAATATGATTACCTATAATAAGAGATAGTGCTGATCGGTGGCAGTTTAATGTTTGATAAGAGGCACCGTTATTAAATACAGACATTGAATACGTTAAAATTTTAGGTATTGAAACACATAAAAAGTCTTCATCACATGACTTACAAAACTGCCACTACTGACGAATACAACTGTCATACTGTTTAAGACTATTCTTTGATAAAGACTTTATCATAACTTCAATAGCACTATTTCCTACCATTCTTATCCTCATTGATTGCAAGCCCCCAGGGTAAGATTCTGGTGCATCGGATGTTGAATTCTGAGAGAAGTTAAAATATTCTCAGAAGGCCCCACAATCAGAATTTCTGAGACTGCTAGAGATTTAATTAAGGGGTAACATGCCTGAGTAGGCCAAGTTGGAAAAACTAGATTCCCTACAGCTCTATCTGTCTTAATTTTCTGTACAACTTTTAAAATCAAGGCAAATGGGGAGAATGCATAGAAAAAATGATTATTCCATTCAATAGTGAATACATCAATATTCCATGCAAATGGGTCCCTATGCCAGGCATTTTATTACATTTTTTGTTTAGCGTGATGCAAATAAATCAATATCAGGTGTATTAAATGACTCTATAATACTTTCATATTATGTGTCCCGGCATAACTCCAATCAAAATCGATTTATATTCTGCTTGTCTATTATCTTTGGACTTAATATAGGAAGCAAAGATCCATAGATCTCTATCTTCACACCATTGCCAGATGCGTTTTACAAGGTTATTAAGCAGGGGAACCTGAACAGAACCCATCCTATTGATATAGGATATAGCCGTTGCGTTATCAATTCTCATAAGAAATACACAACTTTTTTGATCACTGGCAAGGCATTTTAAAGCAAAAAATGATGCTAAAAGTTCTACCGTGAGACCGTCAGTATGACTTTCACCATGGTCGCTCACCTTCTAGTGTATCTCACACACCGATGGGCCCAAGCTATTGAATCAAGGTGAGGCCTTGGCTGTAGGCCTGGGCATAGCGAAAGCCTTTGATCGGGTGTGGCACCGCGATCTTCTGTCGAAGTTGCCATCTTACGGACTACCCGAGGGTTTGTACAAGTAGGTCGCTAGCTTTTTGTCCGGCAAAAGCATTAGAGCCGTTGTTGACAGCAGTAGCTCTGATTGCATGGACATTAATGCCGGCGTCCCGCAAGGCTCTGTACTGTCCCTTACGCTATTTTTGCTGCATATCAATGATATGCTAACCACTGAAACCATTCATTGTTACGCGGATGTTAGTACTGGGGACGCTTTTTATACGGGCCGTTGTGGCGTTACAACTCTCTCCCGTAAAAGAAGAGAGCTATAAGCCAAGTTAAATTTAGACCTAAGAAACAGTTTAACAAAGAAAGAGGGATTTTCAAAGTGATATGATTTAATACAATGATTGACTATTAATGCAATACTTATCAAAAATACTTACAGTCCTACTAAGGTACGCACACTCGATGAATCCGGGAGTCTGTAGGTCCGGTAGAAAGCGCGCATGTTGAGGGCTAGTGGAGCCTCTAGCCTACGTCGACGGGAGGCCGAGAAGACGAAGTAGCTCCACCGTGATCTCCAGGTTTGTAATAAGCAAAGGTCTCAGCCTCGAGGGTACAAGGGGGAGATGTGAGGACTCCAACCTCGAGGGGGTCAGGCTCCCAGGCTCAAGCCGGTAGGGCTTCGCCGTCAAGAACAAACTGTTTTCGGGATGCGCTGACTGATTGATAAAATGAGACTGTTTTCAAAGCGTTTCCCTCTCAGATCTTTCACCCTCAGTTTCCAAGTCCAGATTGTCTTTTTTGAAGGATGCTCTCGATGCCATCTGGACCTTTTCCAAAATTAAATAACAAATTTATAGTTAGCGGCCAGTACAGCCTTACATCAATTTAAGAGGGTCAATGTGAATTCCAAGGAAAACCTTACGGTTTTACCAAGAATTAAAAGTAAAAATATATGTAAGTCTAAAATGTCATTTCAGTACGCATGACAGGTCTGTTTATTTATGAGTTTCAAGTCCTAAATAGTTAAAATAAATATAGGATCATTTTATACTCCTGTGACGAGAAAATTCTGCTCTTTCCACCCAAATAAAAAAGTAATAATGGGCATTTTAAGGTTTCGAGAATGAATTTAGAGTTTTATGACAAAAATAAAGATGAAAATGTTAAAGTATGGTAAAAGGAAACAAAGAATCTATCTCCCCCTGTGAGTATTTATATTAGATAGCGTGAATAATTGTTGTTATTGTTGTTGTTATTTATTAATGGACAAAGTATATTTTATGTGAATTTTATATGTTACAATTGTATGTACTTACGTGAAAAATAATATGTTGACGTATAATGTTGATCAATAAATAACTATTATGACTATTATTATTATTATTATCACGATGAAAATCTGTATAAAAAGAGAGTGATATAACACCGTGCCAACATCGCTCGTTCCGCTGTGGAAGAAAACCGAAGACAACTTGTGTCTGACATCGAGGGCATATTAACCATTCGAGTTTCTAATTGGGGAAATTAAACCTGGTTCAGTTCAAACTCACTAAGATACAGTTTTGTACGTTCACCGCTAAAAAAACCCCATTTATTGTGGGTCTGCAATTCCAGAACACACCCTTAACTAGATCCTGGCCCCTGGGTGTAGACATCTCCAGTGTCGTGCAGTTTCGGAATCACTTAGAAAACAAGGCAAAGTTGGCATCCAATAAGCTCGATGTGCTCAACAGGGCAAAGCAGTACTTCAGTGCGGGGCAAAGACTGCTTTTATACAAGGCACAAATCCGGCCCCACATGGAGTATTGCTGTCATTTATGGGCAGGAGCACCTGGGTATCAACTAGGGCCATTTGACTCTGTTCAAAGACGAGCTGTTAGAATTGTTGACGATCCCATTCTCACAAGCGGTATCGAGCCCTTAAGTCTCAGGAGAGATTTTGCCTCCTTGTGTGTGTTCTACCGCTTGTATAATGGGTTGTGTTCTGAGGAGTTGTTTGATATGGTGCCTGCAGGAACATTTTATCATCGCACCACTCGCCATCGCCAGGGAATCCATCCACACACCTTGGAGACGATCTGGTACCGTGAGGTTCCAGAGGAATTTCCTCCCGCGAATATTTCGCTTGTGGAATGGTCTCCCTGCCGAGGTTTTCCCTAGATACTACACTATGAGGTTCTTCAAAAAGGGCGTTTTGAAAATTTTAAAGGGTCGGCAACGCGCGAGTAATACCTTTGGTGTTACAAACGTCCATAGGCTACGGTAACCGCTTACATCAGGTGTGCCGTATGCTTGTTACTTTAAGTGTATAAAAAAAATTATGCTGGTTAAATGTAATGGCAAGAAACTTATGTTACGAATAACTTTATTCAATGTAGTTTCCATTAATAGTGTCATGAAATGTTTTTGAATTGATGATCATTATTGATGACGCATTCTGTGAGCGATTGCACGAGTAAGAGGCTGTTTAGCGGCGAGCGGCAGCGGTCAGCGCGTAACATGCTAAATTGAGGGTTTTGTACGGTACCGGACTAAGAGAAATAATAATTGAGTTAAAATGTGTTAAAAAGGGTTCTTTTCAGCAAGGAAAAGGCAAAGCAGAGACTGTGTTTTTCTGTATTTAATTAAAGCAAGTGCTACCTAAGTTCTAAGTTTAACATTTTAAAGGATTTACTATGGCAACACATTTGGAATCAATATTATCTTATCTTAAAATATCAAAACTTAATTGTCAGGAAAGAATTCCTCGCTCAGATCTATCATCTATTTATTGTTCAATAATTTTAATCATCTGTCTTTCTCATATCTCAGCTGTTGTTAATATAGTAGGTATGGTTTTATGTAGCAAATAAATGACTATCTATGTCTACCTCCTAATTATTTGTTTTTATTTGTTATTCCATTTTGTGAGATTTATTGCTAGTAGAGAATATGCGTTCTGTGTTCCAGCAATATATTAACACGGCACAAGTTAATGTGATTGGCGGTTCGCAGTACGCGCGGCGGCGGCAGCTCGCGCGCTGCGCTCCGCGATTTGCGGTGCGCCGTGTGACACTGACTAAACACTATCGTCGGCATTTACATTTTGTGCCATAGCATAATTGCACATTGCATTTAATGGCAATACTTATCTTTCATCAAAATTAATCAGATAGTTTCTAATATATGTATAGACGATGTCGTACTCGTATAAACACTCGCCTAGTGCCTACAAAATGTAAGGCTAAACAATTTGAAGAACAATAATAAGAGTACAATCAGTGGAGAAGTTGGCAAAATCTCTCGGGAGGCGATAACGTCTCGAATAAAACTACAAAAACAAGTGGAGCATTCTCGTAGGTAGCGGAAGTTGCGCTAACTGTCCAACTCGCGGCTGAGTGGCCCGCGCTGCCGCGCTAGTTGCCCTTGTGACCGACTCCCTCGGCATACCTGAATAACTAAATAAATAAAATAAATAAATGTTGCTGGACATTTCACACAGCGCTATCTAGCCCCAAACTAAGCAGAGCTTGTACTATGGGAACCCGATAACTGATAGAATACTATAAACATTTTTTTTTAATACATACATATAATATATAGAAAAACATCCAGACCCGAAACAAATATCTGTATATCATGCAAAAATTTGTTCCGCGGTGAGAATCGAACCCGCTACCTCATGCGTCTCAGCCGGCTATTCGCCCACTGCACCACGGAGGTCGTCAACGCTCAGGAACTCGGGAAATGCTGTCACAATATCATCATCTAACGTCGGCCTCGGATCGGTTCTAAACTAGACAGGCAACTAGGCAACTAGACATGGAACAACCGGCAGAGCAAGCAGGCTTCCGCCGAGGACTATCAACTACAGACCACCTCCAAACAATTAATGAACTCATAGAAAAATTCTGCGAATACAACATGCCTTTGTACGTTGCTTTCGTGGATTACACAAAGGCATTTGATAGTATTCACCACACAGCCATCTTTGATTCCCTTAAAAACCAGCACATAGACCCTACTTACATAAACCTTATTCGAAATATTTATACGCATAGTACGGCCTCAATAAAGTTAAATTCAATCGGACCATCCTTTATATAGTCAATGGAGTAAAACAGAGAGACCCACTTTCTCCATAACTTTTCACCAGTAGCCTTGAGGAGGTGTTTAGGAAGCTGGCAGCTGGCTGGGAAGAGAAGGGAGTTGACGTCGGCGGAGTGAAGCTGACAAACCTCCGTTTTGCGGACGACATCGTCGACTCTTTTCTTCATCAGCCACAGAACTACAAACGATGCTTCAAGAATTTAGTATAGCAAGCTTTGAGATTGGACTTGGGATGAACAGGGTAAAAACCAAGGTCAAGACCAACAGCGTTAAGACCAGAATAACGGTGGATGCAGAAAACCTAGCATACGTCCAAGAGTGCTTCAAGGGCAGGCAGGTTAAGGAAATCGCTCGGCGAACCGAAAATGCCTGGAGGAGCTATTGGGCTATGGGAGATATGATGAAAGGAGATCTTCCTTTAGCGCTCAAGAGAAAGCTAATGGACGTATGCATCCTCCCCATTTTGACATATCGCTGGTTTGCGAGAATAGCGACGGAACTAAAAATGATTGATTTTAGAAAATGGCATTTTTTAATTTCTTTGTAAATATTTTAGTACATACCGCAAAATGTAAATAATTTATTGAGGGATTGACTTTACTGATTAAAGGAAAATTTATCGTAGTATCAAAAAACATAAAAACATTTTCGAACTTTTATTAAAATTATTTAAAAAATCGTCATACAAAGGGGGGTTTCAGACATCAGTCTTTATTCATGAGACACCAAATTATAAAAATCAAGTTATGTCATTTATTTAGCTTTAAAGCCTCTTAAAAATACAAATTAAAACTTACAACAGTGTTTAAAACTTTTGTACTTATAAGTATAACAAAAAAATAGTTTTATAACAATACAATAGGAACTTTAAATTTAGGTATTAAAAACCCTGTTTATCAAAATAAATGAAATAAAAATAAACGTAAATTCTTCAAAATAAGTAATGAAAAAATATCTAAAACAGGAACATTAATTCTTAAAAGGAAATCTAAGTAAAATAAATCATTTATTTTACAACCCCTCATAAAATTGACGATAATAGTTTGGAATTATATTTTTGTTAACTAAATCTACTAGTCCTTTTTTCTTATTTTCTGAGATTCCGTTCCTTTTTTTATAAGCAGATTGCAATCTGTAATTTTCGTCCAAAGCTTTTGATGCACGGCTAGTAATTTTCACACATTTAAATTCATTTTCACCGTAAGATGTTTTATAGAAAAAGAACCCTTTGTGGTCAGCATCTACTTTCAAAATCTTTATATCTGCCATTTTCACAGTCTCATTATCAGTATTTTTATTAAAATTTCTACCCATGTCAGAAGCTAGAGACTTTAATTCGTAAAAACTTCTATGACTCATTTCTACGACTTTGTAAGGAGATCCTTTCTTTTTAGCAGTGCGAATAATTGAAATGTACTGATCCGGTGTATAGATAGGGCCAGATTTCAGAGTCTTTTTGATGCTTCTTTCAATGACAGAATGCACACTGTCTCCTTCGTTTTGTGTGTGTCCTTTTATCAGATATTTATGCGTGATACTATTTATATGAGCTAAAGTAGAAACAGCGTACATGTACATACTAATAATAAATTTATTCTTTTGCTGTCCACAGCAGTTATCAGAATAAAAAATAACATCAAGTTTGGCTTCAGATGTTAGATCTCCAAGACTTTTTAAATACTCTAAAACACAGGTCCCTATTTCTATAGCTCCTCTATTTGCTTCTCCTTCATGCCACACGTAGCAGAACGCATTTTTATTTTTCATCTCATAGATCGTAAAGTTTAAGGTATTCACTTTTGAAACATAGTAAAAATTAGACACATCTCCCCTAGGACATGGCATCACAGCTTGTAAGTCATAAACTGCTACAATAGTTGATTCTTTATCTTCTGCTTCTTTCTTGTCCTTAACCTTCTCCATTCTTGAAAGCTCTTTTTCTTTTAGATGGTTCTCATATTTAGACTTCAGTCGATTTTTATCTACTCCAGTTGCGTTATTGTAGGCAACACAATCCTCGCACTGATCTTTCTTTGGTTGGTAAAATGCTATATTAAATTCTCCATTAAATATTCTATTAAACATGATATAATTAGCACTTTTCTCTCTTTTTTCTTCACACTGTTTCACATAATCTCTATAAATTTCTGCAATAGTCTTACTTCCATCAATATATTCTTTCTGCGTATCCGCTCGACAGTAATGGCTTTCTATTTTTGGTATCGCCTTAATGAAATTTCTCAAACTATCTTTAATATTATTATCTACGCGACTGTGATTGCCATGTTTCCCTCGAAGATCCTCCACTATAATGCCTGAAACGTCACTTCTTGATTTTTCGGTAACTGTTCGAATAAATCTATCAGATACATCCAGCGTAGACATAAAAAAACTCTTACAAACCCGAATTTTTTCGCCATCTTTGTCTTTAAAATAAAATGCGTTATTATTTCGACGTGTTCCTTTTTTATATTGATAATATGTCGGGACAATAGAGGACATATTGAATGCTACAAAAGTTCTTTTACTTTGCAAATCAGGTAATTTATAATATGCGTCAAAAATATGGCGTCGAGTCTCATCATCAAACTTTGTTTTACACTTTAACTTGCATTTTTCTGTACATCCTGGTCCTAATCGTCTCTCTCGTATAACTTTATTATTTTTGCCTACATATTCTTTCCCTGCATTTCGTAGACGTTTTGCTACATTCGATTTCCAAAGTCCTGGCTGCATTTTCCTCTTACGTGTAATATTTTGGTTTGATTTACGTGAAATATTTTCTTCTTCATTCTCTTCTACTGTTTCAACCGAATCTGACGATAAATCATTATTTTCAATGTGATAATTAGGATCTGCGATACTATCATCCGATGAAAAATCTCTTTCTTCCTTTTCTTCTTCACTTTCAGCATTCATATTGGTCAGTTCAACAGCTTTTGGTTCACTTTCTATTTGTGAAATACTTTCTACTGCAGTCTCATCTTTCTTATTATCATTTACTGACTCTATACTTACCTTATTTTCTTTGGTTTTATTTTCTAAGCTATGGCCGTGGAGTCCTTTTTCATTTAAATTTATAATGTTATTGGATTCTTTATTACATTCTTCTGTTTCTCTATTGCTGGAGGAAGATGAGCTAGAAGACGAGGAAGATGAGCTAGAAGATGATGATGACGATATGGATGGTGATCTTTGTCGCAAAATCAATTTATTTTCTTCTGAATATATTTCACGGGTTTCTTGCAGAGGAACAAGCCATTATGTAATAGAAACACTCACATTTTTGTAATTCCCGGGAATCGAACCCAGGAGATTACGATCAGCCACTAGCGTGAGCGTAAACTATTTGCAACAGGACAAACTACTACATCGGAATAAAAATGATATCGAAAAATTTTTCGACTGGTTGAATTCAAATATTTTATTTTGCTTACCTGATGTGTTATTATAATTTATATCATTTTCGATATTTTCATCGCAACTTGTTGCATTTAACGGCAAACTGCTTTTATGTGTATTGGAACCTAAAATATTTTATATAGTTAAATAGTTGAAAGAATAAATAAAATTTAGATAAACTGCAAATATACGAAAATTGTAGGCTAACCTTGTTCACTATTCGTTAAATCATGTTGATCTTCATTTCCTTTATTTTGACTGGCCGCTTCTTTCAACTTTCCCAAGAATAACATTCTTTCTGCCATCTTGAATAACTCTGATAAAGATAATTATCTAAAACAAATAATTTAACGTAAATAATTAATCATCAAATAATACCATGTAAAAAACTAACTCAATATTTCTATCCCAAAATCTCTTAAACACAGACGCATTTCGTAATAAGAAGCAAAACCATGCCCACTTTTTTCAAAAATAAGGACGTTTCTTATTTACGACAAAATAAAATCCGTTTATTTTTCGTGAATATAGACTCAAGTTACAAAAAGTCGGTATAAAATACAATATCATAAGCAATCACTCATATTTATTCAAGAATACAGGCGTAAATAGAAATGAGACATAAAAAGATACTTACTTTTATCAGGAACAACGACGGATCACTAAATGAGTCACTATTCTTGAAAAAAAATCAACAATTGTTGCAACCAAACTGTAAATACGTCGGTATTTTCGAGAATCGATCGTGCGTTCACTCTGTTGTCATTGGCTCAACTGAGATGAGTCTTTATTTGTGATTACGCTTCGAGTGTTTTGTCTCAAGTGAATAATGACGCTGTCTCTTTCTAACGAAAGCTGGCGCGATATTGGCGTTGCGTCTCTGTTCACGATAAAATATCAAAGATTTATGATTGTTTGGCATACAGAATTCAATTTGACAGAATTTTGAATTACGTCGGTATTCTCGCAAACCAGCGATATGGTGCGCAGAACTGGTCACTAACTAACATTTTAAAGTCCAAGCTCAAAGTTTGTCAGCGTGCGATGGAACGCAGCATCTTGGGTGTCAAGCGAACGGACAGAGTCCGGAACACTTAACTGCGCTCAAAGATCAAAATTGTTGACGTAGCCACCAAAGCCGCCCAGCTGAAGTGGATCTGGGCTGGGCATGTCTGTCGCATGCCAAGTGAGCTTTGGGCAAGGATAGCCACCGAGTGGCGTCCTGACCCAGCGAGAAGGCGACGCGGCTGACCGAAACGTAGATGGCGGGACGAGCTGGATAAATTCCTAACGGATTGGCCACAATCAGCTCAGGACCGCGAAGTCTGGAAAGAATGGGGGGACGCCTTTGCCCAGCAGTGGGACACGAATGGCTGATAATAAAATAAAATAATAAGTTCTAAACTGTTCAATATAGCTTTGTGATAGATCGTCAGGTAAGTACTCGTAGTATATCGCACGCCCGCCGTCACCCGTCGCGTGCGGCGTCCGCCGGCGCCGGCCGTCGACGCGACGGACCCGACTCGGTAATATCACTGGTTCAGTTTTCACACTTGTTGCATTTAGGTTTATCAAGGTACGTTTCTCAGATATCGAGGCGCTTTCTATTTAGAACTTTTTGAAAAGAAAAAGTGAGCTGTTGAACGAGATTCAACCAAACATTGTTACAGATACTATTTGAGAAGGACATTCTCAAATAGTATCTGTAGTGTCCTAATGTGTGTGTGGTAAGCTCTGCAAATTTAACTTTTTAATCAGGCTCCGTATATTTTTGCTCTTAATAATTATTATAAATACATCAACATATTTGGTACATGATAAAAAACTTAATCAATTAATAATTAACAATATACAGATTAAAATAAGAAATCTTAATATTTTTCATTTAGCGCTCAAATGCCTTGAATTAGTGCCGCTATTTGAAATTGATTCTCTAAGCAAGTGAGATAGAGAGAACTCAAATTCACGTTTATTTGCAACAGCACCAACAAAGTACGAACAGAACAAACACACACTGAAGTTAAATAAGTACACGTGAACTAATATCATGAAGTGAACGAAATATAACAATTATTATCAAGCAATAGCAGAACCGTCTCAGTTTGAATGTCACATATGTAATCTACATAAGAAAGTACGTTTATTGAAAATACTCTTTAACAATATAATATTTGATGTTTGGTTTGGGTATTATTGAGGTAACAATATATCTTAGTCTTATTTTTTCTAAAAATTTTCTTGCTACATGTCGTGCACTATCTACAAAAATATTTTTCCACACTTAGCAAAGGTTAACCTGGAAGAGAATGCTTGCTAGCATTAAGTTCGCCTATGTACAGATTTATGTATTTTTGTGCAATTAAGAGTTTTCTATCAATCATTAATCTTTAACCATTTCAATTTTAAAATTTCGCTAAGTTCAATTGACTTTTGGTACTTAAACGAGTCCGAAAGTTTATATCTACTAGTAATATGTATCGACAGGTAATTGTAAACACAGTTGCTGCCCTGCACACACAAAAATGGCACCACGGAAGACCAGCGCTATAGTAGTATAAATATGCTACTATGGCACAATGCTGAGTGGTGACCGTTTTTGCTCACAAATTTGCTCATTAATTTATACTCATTTGTCTAAGCTGTAATGTACACTTGTGAAGCAAAACAAACGTCTTTTTCTATTCTATTCTATATGAAAGAAATATATGCTGAGAAAAGTCAGAGTGTGAGATAGCTGATTATCTGGTACATTGTTCTCGTATCTACCCTCGGTGTCTGGTGGTCGTCGATGTGTCCGCCGCCGCAGTGCAGAAACTTCAATATAATAACTCGTCAGTGACCGCCGTTACCGAACTGCAGGCTGAGATAGCGCCGGCGGCGGTGGTGGCGGCGGCGGGACGACTCCGACACGGGACCAGAACACGGACAGTTGTAGAAATTTACTTTATAATCATATTGTCTTTCTGATCGATAACCATTAAGTTAAGAAAAGTTTGGTAGTACTTAGAAAAATAACACTGGATTGTAGCGGAAGCATACCACGTGTTTTGATATGTACGACATTCAACGAAAATATGTCTAGGGCTAATGGTTACTACTGTTATAAAATAGGTTTTGTTCAAATTGGTTGACATAAATAATTAAAGTTAATTAGTTAAAATTTGTCTATTGGAAATGTATCGTTTGCTGGAGAAATATCAAACTTTCCGGTATTAAACCGACCTCTAAATTCAGTTAATTCGATTCCGGACGTGTGTTTTAAATTAATGTCGTACATAGCAAAACCGATTGTATAATATTGGCGTTCCACACTTCAATAGAAGTTTTAAATTGAGCAAACGTAGATTGTGAAAGGGCAAAACTAGCAATAAAAACAAATGCATGCATAAGTAATGAAATTCATTCATTCCTGATTAAGCTTATTGACAAACGCACTAAAGCGAATTTCGATCCAGTAAATAATAGGTTTCCGGAGTGAGAGTAGGTATCGAGTGCGGGACTCATTTAGTTTGTGCCGCGGTCAGTTCCACCGCCCGCCCTGCGCCGCCCAGCGCCGCCCAGCTCCATCGCTCTTCCTGAGTTATGGCCGATGCAGCGATAACATTGATTGCAAGAATGCTCTTAATGGCGGAAAAAGTAAAATCAATATGAGCTTATAGTCACCGCCTTCTGAGATCGTGATACAGTGATTGGTGATATCCTCTATTCGGGCGATTTTTCTATTAGTGATCTTACTTAACAAACTTATCGAAAGGACATTGTATATCCTTACAATAAATACTAATTAAGAATTGGTTAGTTTCAATAAAGGTTAAGTAATTAATACAACATTAAGTAGAGATGCTTCTACGTATTGCTACATCTTAAACAGAATATATACTTATTTATGAACTACATTCGCTCACAATACAATTTACATATCACAATTTGTTGTATTAATAAGTAAAACTTATATAACTCAGTCACTGTGAAAGTGATGTGAATTTCCCGCCTAGACACCGGTAGGGCGCGGCAGCGAGCGCTGAATATTTGATGGATATGATTTCATCCATAAATATCGTAGTAACATTTCTGGTTTGCGCATTAGTTTCTATTCACAACAATACATGTTCCTAAAGCCGGTGGTTGCATTTGCGGTTTGTTAAAATGTAGCCCACTACCGATAATAACTAGCATTCAATGCGAATACAACACGACCTTCTGCCAATTAACTACCGATAAATTGAGTCTACAAAATAAGAAAGAAAATACGCCGAGAACGAGTTTCCTCATAGTCGATTTTTCATCTAAAAGCTCGAAGTGCTACGTGTGTAATTGTTTATTTAGCACATTAGCGCGTCCGTAGACGACGGCGACGGAGGCGGCCCGGGGCCGGGGCCGGGCCCAAGCTCGGTGCTCTAATGACTATTACGGGACAAAGAAAACACAACCAAGCGGGGAAATTGCATTCTTTCACGAACAGAAGATGGATCAAATCAAAGCTAATTTATAAGAAGTCTTCTTAGTTAAAAACGATATTTTGCAAGCTTATGCTAAGATTGCCATAGGAGACTAATGAGTTGATGGTGCAAGTTATAAGGACTGCACGTTGTTCCAAAATAAGCTCAAACACGGTTTCGTTGTGCATATTAACATTAATATTAACAGTTTACAAGATGTGTCAAGTTAAGCTAAATAAAAACTTGTAATAAGAAGATGTCAGAGTACTCTTCGGTTGTATTTAGATACGAATAACGCATGCCGGAGAGCGGAAGCGGAGTCGCGCCGCGCTGCGTGCGCCGCGTCGCACGTGCCGCGCCGCGTGTTCTGAGAAGGTAATGCGGAGGACTGTCACATTTCCTATCTAACATATTTAAGACACGTCTCTACCGTGGAAGGAGGAGAGGCAGCTACTTTTGCTTACAGGACAAGGTCTGACATCTCGCTTTGAACGTGTTCACATATTTCTTAAAGTTATGTAAGAGATTTCGCGTTTACAACCGGCCGGGATTCCACAATAACATAAACCAACTAGTTTGAAAGTGACGAGGAAACGAAACCAGCAGTTTCAAGATAGAGAAGATTTAAAAGTGAAACCTGTTTCAGTAGTAATTGAGGCGTTGATTTCGCTCGCCGTAAAAACAATGACGGCGCGCTTCGCTCGCGCCGCTGAAAAGATGATGGATGTAAATAATTAGTACCGCCAGGGGGGCGTGGCTTATTGTAATGATAAGCAAAAACTATTAACAAAACCGTGACTAGGATTTACCTTACACGGCGTCTTATTATTACTGATTACACCTGATTTAGATGCATTTTTATTGCTTGATTTTTGGCATAAAATACATTTGCTCCGATGGTTTAACGAGTACCTGCCATCGACGATATTACTTTAGTTCAATAAGATATGAAAGACATAACAACATCGCCTGATGAGCAAACTTTACGACATCGACTTCCTTAATCCAAAGTGTAATCAATTCGGATCTCCATCGCTCGGAATCAATGGCATATCATCGGCATAAAGCGTAATATTATCGGCATAAAATATTGCGGTATCACCTGAGAAGCCTGCGGATAAACAACTCGAAGACCTACTTAGGGTAGTTTTTACGAGCACATCGATTTGCAGTATTAGCTGCGGGGGACTTGCGATGCCGACATCGACCGACCAACTGTCTTCAGGAAACACCCTAACTAGCAGTGTTATTGATAAAGCGAAGTGATATCTCCAAATAAACTTTGGCAAATCGGCATGTTATGTACTTATTAATATTTATTGATTATTTATTTACAAAAAGTTTTCAAAATGTCGATCTTCTTGGTCGATATAAATCCTACATCGCCTTAAAAAGTTTTTCTTTGATCGTATGAAAGCTATTCTATTGGCCTTAATTTTTTCTTCGGTCTGACTTAATTTTGTTCATAATTTGGCCATATTGCTGATTTCTTTGGCGTAAAATAATTCTTTGTAGTAGCCCCACACAAATAAATCGATCGGGTTCAAGTCGGGGAACCGCGGCGGCCACGCAATAGGTCCTCCACGGCCGATCTACCTGCCTCTGAATCTTTCGTCCGAATGTTCTCTGACAATTCTCGCGAAGTGGCATGGAGCGCCGTCGTTTTGGAAAATCATGTGCTGAACTTAGGCACAATCATTACCGCCCATAGAAAACACGTTTCTATCTTATTTGTAATTTTTCTGATTCTATGGTGTATAATAAAGTGTATTTTTTACATTCATTCATTCAAACTGACCCCATTTCCCCATCAGGGGATGAATTTCCAAAAATCCGTTCTTGGTGTGCACTTTCACACCACAAAGCATATACCATCCAAATTTCAAGTCTCTAGGACGATTGGTTTGGGCTGTGTGTTGTCTACATTGTTATGCCGAGGCTGTTACACAATAGGAAATAGTCGAAATTTCTCGATAGCTCTCGGCTTACCTGCTGTGTTACGGAATACGTAATACTTGGTATGGAATATACCTGCATGCTGTGTTTTTGCCTGCGGTTGCGCAGAATGGGGAGTGGCAATTCTGTCGAAACACCGACCCTTTCCTGGAACGTTCGAGATCGTTCTAGTGTAGTGAATTGTGCGCGATATAAATAGGCCGGAGAGATGGCCGGACAGTCAGTCTGAATTTTGCTATACGTGCGAAAATTTCGGTGACTTTAAGTGGTGCGACAGTAGTGTGAATTAGTGTGTTGTGATTACGTGTGACCAAGTTCGTGTATTCATCGTTTTAGTGTTGAATAAAAGTGTTATTTTGGTTAGACTGATTATCATTATTTTATCCCGAACCCTCAGCTCGTAACAATATGTTAGTCAGTCCGGGCAACGATTCTTATACATATAATAGATTGTTTGTCCGAAGATAACTTTCAAAGCGTTTATTTGATCATCGTGAAATTTGATATATAGGTAGGTAGTGTTAACACAATTTTGGTGTGACTAAATGATCTAAAAATGTGAGAGGGCTGTTGCGATATTGGGGTTCAAGAGTGGATAAAAAAATCAAATTATCATTAGGTCAAATGCGATGTCTAATGAAATGTCTTTATTAGTAAATTTCGACTCCTGAAGTTTGACGAAAGTCACAGGGTACACCAGTGACCCTACAGTGCTGAAATTTGGTATTCGTATATTTGGTATTTTTTTATAGTTTGATATTCATCCAATCAACTTGCCCATAGAGATAACATCCAGACAATGGAGCGTGGTACCCGTTTCGCATGTACATACCAAATATAAAGAGCAATAGCTCTGTTTCCGAGAGCTTAGGTCAGTACTGTAATGTAATAAGGACTTCGCAGGTTACAACGTCCACCTCTGAATAGGCATATAAAGTGCCATATAAATACCTATAGGCATGTGCTGAGAGCACGGGCGCAAGTGGCATCAACTGATTATACTTCTAAAGGTTACTCTGTTGTATCTATGTTGCTTATGTATTTAGAGCGCATATTTAAGGTCAAAGTCAAAGTCAAATATTTTTATTCATTAAAATCACAAGAATCACTTTAAAACGTCAATTTTACTGCCTGTTCCTTCGCGATCAAGCCAGGAAAGAAAGGCAACAAACAAGGCTGGTTGTTTTTTTAAATAATCCTTTTACAATACATAATACAGAAAATAAATTACGTCTAAATTGTAACATTTTGAACGAGTTGGAGCAATTTCAATCCCAAGATTCTCTATCATCTAAATAATCCGATATTTTCTAGTAGGCTTTTTTATAAAGATTTAGTTTAATTACGTTTTTAAATTAATTAATTGTCAATTTTTGTATAAAAGCGTACACCTTGTCCTTTAAACGATTTACTAACTTTATGGAGTCTACAGGTGGCAACAGCGAGTTTATCTTTATTTCTAGTATTAAAATTATGACTATCGCTATTTTTCTTAAACAAATTAATATTTTTGTAAACATACATCAGATTTTCATAGATGTATTGACAAGGGAATGTCATATAATTTATTTCTTTAAACTTATTGCGTAATGATTATCTAGGGCCCATATTATTAATTGCACGAACAGCCCTCTTTTGCAGCCCTCCCCCACAGCAGTATACCGTATGACATAATGCTGTGGAAGTAGCTGAAGTAAACTAGTCTACCTGTGTCTACGTCTGTAAAGAGACGGATCTTTGTAACGGCGTATGCTGCAGAGCTAAGTCTCTTCGACATCTTATCAATGTGAGGGCCCAATTAAAGCTTATTATCTAGGGTTATACCTAAGAATACGGTGGTGTCCACAAGAGCCAACTCCTCGTTTTTGATTTTTATATCTGCTTTAACTTGTGTAACATTAGGTAGTATAAATCTAATACATTTAGTTTTCTTTTTATTTAGAAGTAGATTGTTTACATTGAATCATTTTACGACATTAGAGATTGCATTGTTTACATCGTCAAAATTGGTTTGTCGTCGCTTTAATTTAAATAAAAGTGACGTGTCATCTGCAAACAATACAACCTCATGATCGTCCTTTTTTTTTACAAGATGGGGAAGATCATTAATATGTATTAAAAACAAAAATGGTCCCAGAATTGATCCCTGTGGTACACCCATTTTAACCAGAGACCCTGGAGAACGCTTCCCATTCACGTCAACTCTTTGCACTCTGCCACTTAAATTAGAAGTAAGAAAGTATAGAGCAACGCTCTTAATGCCATAATGGTGTAGTTTCCTGATCAATGTATCATGGTCTACGCAATCAAATACCTTGGACAAATCACAAAAAACACCCAAAGCGTCATGAGACTTCTCCCAGGCATCAAATATGTGCGATATTAACTCAATACCAGCATCAGTGGTTGAGCGACCCCTGGTAAATCCGAATTGTTTATGATGCAGTAAATTATGTGAATGGAAATGTCTAAGCAGTTGATTTAAAATTAGTTTATCAAATATTTTACTAAATGTCGGAAATACTGAGATTGGTCTAAAATTACCAGGATCAGAACTAGTGCCTGATTTGAAAAGTGGAGTTATTTTACTGTGTTTCATTAAATCAGGGAATACACCACAGTCAATAAACTCGTTAAATATTAAAGCTAGTTCGGGAGCAATTATCTCAATCAATGTTTTCACGACACTAACAGAGATGATCCAGAGGTCCGTGGTTTTCTTAACATTTATCAGTTTGAAAGCTTTTATGATGTCATCACTATTTACATCGTAAAATTTGAACTGTGTTTTGCATTCCGTTAAGTTTCCTTTTAACAATGATTCTGTGACTATGGGTACATTGAGTAAGAGGCGAATACTTTCAAGCAGTGCGAGTCGCGAGGACACCGGTGCCAAGTACTACGTAGTACCTTATGTGCTTTCGTCAGAGCCTCATTGGATCGCCTAGTGCGGATATTTCCCGCGTGTAATCGCATAATGTTTCGCTAGATCCTACATGTAACGTAAATTGCGCTTCGTGCCGACATGTGAGCTTTTTTTCTTTCGCGCTCGTTACAATTCCTTATTCATTCGGTCGGACCGACTGTAGTAAATAATATGAATAAAACAGTGCTTTCACTTGCAGGAATGGCGTAAGGCTCGCTGTCGAACAAAGCTGAGAGAAGGAAACGTGCAGGGATCTCTAAAGGTGGAATTTCTAAGAGTATATCTGTTTAAAAAACCGTACCAATTCTTCAAATCAAATCAATTTATTTATTGGGAAAATGAGTTTGTAACAGGTGGTTAGTGATACAGTTTGAGTTCGTTCATTAATTCATTAATCATTATCGCATGCAATTCCAACCAGCGATTTGTCTAAGAAAAAATATTTTAAAATTACATGAGATAAAATCTTTAAATCTCTTTACATACAGCGTTTAAAGATTGAACACCGCGAGTACGATAGGTTTGCTCAGCAATTGCACTCCAACCACCCTTAAGGTGGCCAGGAGGATTTTTAAATATGAAAGACAAATTATAATTTCTGTGAGGCGTCTACGTCCTAAACCCTTTTACAGCTGTTGTCTTCCAACACGTCTAGAAAAGTTTTAGTGTGGGAAAGTAACGAGTGGTTTTATAGAATCTGGTCGCTTGCGCTCCAGACCTAAGACTCGCAGCTCTAGACAGACAAGAATGAGCCGATGAATAATAAGTTAATAAAATTTCGGGTCACGAACCCGAATGTCGCTCCGTTAGGGTTGCGCAGATATATTGCTCTTAATAGCCCATTAATTTCAGTTGCCGTCTGCGATGTACACTTGTATTATATTTTATTCAGGTGTGGAATCACCTTAATGTCTTTTTAACCCTTTGGAGCAGTTCCACAGCCGTTTCGGGAACATACCTGAAACAAATGGAGGATTGTTTTAGATGTACGTCGGTAAAGTGCAGGTAGAGTGTGTACGCTGTACGTGAACTACGGCGGAGATTACAGCGCCTATGCCGGTGGAATCGAAGGTGGATAAAACGGGAAAGTAGTAACGTCATCATCACAGTTCATCCACTGCTAAACATAGGCCTACGCTATAGATTTCCGGAGTCACCGATTTTGTGCATCATAAAAATAGCAAGATAGTGGATATTCATATTTTTTTTTTACAACCGCCCTTACAAAAGTTTACCCCATTCGAAAAGTTGCTCCGCACGTCACTTGCACTCGTCTTGAGCGAAGTGTTAGCGTACACTTTATGTACACTTTCAATGTTCGATGAAGCTATCGTGGCTTAATAAATTCGATAATAACTGGGATTCGAGTTTCGAGTATTCAGGCTACAAAATAGTTGTTCGGAATAAAATATGTGTTATTTCCATTTGCAAGAATTATAAAACTATAAATATGAGCTTGTAAGACTTGTATGTTGAGGCCCAAGGTCATCTTCAGGTAGGTGATAGTTTCTTAAAATGCTTTCCCGTTCGAGTGAAACTTGTGTAGGTTGCGCTGTTCTTCTGTGTGTGAGTTAAATACAAAGCAGACGAGTTTATAACTGAATGTTGGTCTGCATTGGGATTATAGAATACAACTATCTGTTTGTGTCTCGAGTCGCGTTGCGCAAAACCCACGCGGATAAAAAAATAAGTTACGAACATCGTGAGAAAAATATGTTGATAGGCAAAGTTATTATCAACTAACCCTGCGAGTATTGTATTGCGTAAAACTAGATCACAAAGTAATAACATGGCTTTTAAAATTTCGTACAAACTAAATAAAACATAGAGGTTATGATTTGGATTTAGTTTTAGTAGAATTAATATTAAATATGCTCTATAAAAAGGTACGTAGAGATAGTCTCTGAAATAAAATAATTACGATACTGTTAATCCCAACACGTGAGTGCTACATTTATAACCGTTCGTTGAGCCCTTCACGTGTGTTAGCTCGATCCCGAAACGCAGTGTTTTGATCACTAGCACAGTAATCTTAGGCAATAGCGATGCTTTTTTACATCACTTATGTCAGTTTTTAGGTGTGTGTTATTAAAGTTAATTAAATGGCATTAAGGCAGTTGGTTTCGTGTTATTACCTGTTACGTGAAAGTAACTAGATCCACTTTATTTTCCTTCCGTAAAATTTGATAACTAATTACCTACTTAATTACTTGTGTACGTACCTACCTACCTAGGTGAGTGGCTCTATCGAATAATTAAATACCTAATTGATTATTGGGTATACCTACTTACTTGTCATCTTGAGAGGGAAAGTCATGTCACCTTACTCATAATACCTACAAATATTTAAAACTTTTTTATTGCGCCGAAGGAGGGTAAGTTTTTTTTAAATTATTATTTGGACCACTAAACTGGACGCTTTGTTTTGAAAAACTTTTAGCATAAGTCATGAAATGTTTGTTAGACATAACTAAACAACCTAATCGTTTGAGCCCCACTGACTCACATAATATCTGAGCCATTTGTCCGAAATGCTCTTTACAAATACGATGTAAAAATATGAGTTGTGTCTCCCCCCCCCCCCCCCTCGCATAAAGACTAAAGTAATTAAGAAAGTTATGTTTGAAACTATTGTCAATAGATTCGTTTTGTTTGTTAGCGATGCATATCCACAACTATAAAAGTAAGTATGTATTTAAAAAAATTTGAGAATCTGAAGAACTCAACATTCAATTTTATTGTAAAAATGAAATGAAATGTATTTGCTTGAAGCATGTTATATCAGCTGTTATAGTTCAAAAGGTACAGTTACTATTATAATAGTAACATACAGCCGTACAGCCATACAGCCATACAGCCGCAGCCGTAGCCTTACATATACATATATGTATTATATTATAACTACTATAATAATTATTACAGTTGTTATTTTGTATGTAAGGCGCGACAACATAATGCATTACGAGACGTGCGCTAATATGACTAGTTCCTGGAAGTCCGGCAGAAGACGCACTCGGAATTACCAAGAATGCGATGGCGAGATGGTCTGGAAGTCTTCGAGAAATAATGGTGGAACATCGTGCGGGATATGAATAGTTGGAAGGATTTGGGGGAGATCTTTGCGCAGAGGTGGGAAAACAGGTTAAAAAAAATAAGATGATTCCTATGATTATATCGAATACAGCAAATTAAGACATATCATTAATTCCAATTGAATAATAATTGTTGATAGATTAGATTAAATTTGATGATTCTTTAATGCACACCATTAAACAAATAAAAAATAACAACGTAAATCTATGGACACAATTGGCAGTCTTATCGCTAAATAGCGATCTCTACCAGACAACCTTTGAATGAAATGGACTGTGTGGACATTACCTGCGTGTAAAGGTGTACCTAACATACTATATGTATATACATACTAATACTAAAGATATAAAAAAACAATAAATAAATTAATAAAAATTACATTAATGAATGAACTTAAATAATAACTCATAACAATTTACATATACATACTTAAACTTATTTAAGAAATACATATATGTATGTATATAGGCATAATGTTACATGTACATACATACATATGTGACATAATGTTGTTTTCTATAGGCAGAGAAGCATTGGGTGTGTCATAGACGTCACTCCACTGGTAGGTCAGTACTTATATACTACGCCGTAGTGTTCATTGTTAATAGAATAGAATATAGAATAGAGATAATAGAATATTATCATTAATATATTATCAAACGATGTCCGTAGTGACCGTTATTAATTCTTATGTAATTAATACAAATTCAGTATATGTTAATTCAGCGCTGAATAAGACAGTAGATCACACGAGTAGATCGGACATTGAAATCAGTCGCTTTCTCATTCATCAGTATGAACGATACTGACTTGGCCCTGAACATACCTTCTTCAGTTAAAGTCAGTCATTCGATAACTATGCTCCACTCTGTAGTGATGTAGTTGCGATTTTCTTTTGTATAGTATAATAACCCAAAAAAAAACAAAAAAAAAAAACGTGCGTGCACAATGAAACAAAATCATAACTGAGTGACTTTACCTAATGTAAACGGGATGAAGCATATCTTAATATATATAAATCTCGTGTCACAATGTTTGTCTTCAATGGACTCCTAAACCACTTAACCGATTATAATAAAATTCGCACACCATGTGCAGTTCGATCCAACTTGAGAGATAGGATAGTTTAAATCTCAAATTATAGTCGCAATATTATTTTATTGCAAATTATTTGTTTTGACAATCACAATTATCTGTTAGCTCCAAACGATTCTAACAGATGGCGGTATCTTTTGACTGGATTGAGTAAGTAATCAATAGATGGCACTGCTATGGTAAACCGACAAACGTGTCAGATAAACTACAATTCAATAGCATGATTACCACGTGTTATTGAGTCTAAAGTATAAATTAAATTTATTTTGTAGTAAACGAAATACCGTGAAATTCAATTATTTCTACTTTTTTAACTATCATAATCACACTAATATTATAAATGCGAAAATTTGGATGTTTGTTTGTTACTCAATCACGTCGTAACGGCTAAACCGATGTTGATGAAATTTAGTAGGTATGCACGTATATTATAAGCTGGATTAACACATAGGCTACTTTTTATCCCATAAATCTGGTCCCCATGGGGTAAAAATGGGGTGTCAAGTCAAGTTGCAACAGCGACTTTAGCTTTGTTTCTAGATTACCTGGCTACACATGTAGTAGTGTAACGCGTACGAAGTCGCGGGAAACAGCTAGTATTATATATAATATAAGGCATATTTCCCTCGCCAGTTCTAACGCAAGTAGCCGATCCTATGTAAATGTATTTGCGTCACGCGCGGCCACGGATTCATTCCAAGTGGCCCTTTATAATTTAATCTCACGCCTTGTTGCAATCACAATGATAAAAGAGCTGTGACGAGCGGTGTTGCTTGCCGAACAAATATTTATAATCTATAAAATGGGTCGCCTGTTTGTTGTGAACTGTGAAATCTGAGTAAAACGACTGTTGTTTAAAACTTTGCATTCAAAGAAGATTGATCACTACAACTTGTAACAATATTTGCAACAATAATAAGTAGGTACGGGTAAAACTGCTTACCTATGTATACCTCGGCCCAGGGCCGTTTGACTCTGTTCAAAGACGAGCTCTGAGTGTTATTGACGACCCCAGTCTCACAAGCGGCATTGAACCTTTAAGTTTCAGGAGAGGTTTTTGCTCTTTGTGTGTCTTCTACCGCTTGTATAATGAGTTGTGTTCTGAGGAATTGTTAGACATGGTGCCTGCTGATTCCTTCTACCATCGCACCGTTACCCATCGACAGGGAATCCATCCTTACACCTTGGTGTTGTCATATCAACGGTGGTCATTAAATAAAGATTGTATTAGTAAATAGTATGCCAAAAGAAAAAATATAAATAGAGGCGATTTAGTGTCGATGCCGTTGTCATAGTGAAGCGATTGCCCCGGGACGAATGTTGCATGGGTGCGGTCCGTCCGTGCGCTCGTTTGTTCGCGGAATGTATTTCGGTTATGTCCACACGGTATTCATTCAAATAATATATTTAACTGTTACAATTCATTTCAACCATTTTCTATGTCCTAATCGGGGGATTATGAACTGCGGAAACAAACAATGCATTTTTTGATGCTATTGTATAAATACCAAATATTTTTTGGTCAACCTTGGTTTCCGCTGCGGATAAATGATCTAAAAATATTTAATTATAATTTTGTTATTAAACAATTTGCAATTTGCACGTGTACGTCAGTCGAAGTCAATTTCTATAAAAATGTTAGCTCTTTATTCAAACAGTTCAATTTTATCAAAAAACCGACTGTGTCATCACCACCAGCCCTTTAATCAGCGTCAACTCGTCTGTGAACAAGCGGGTGACAACGACACGGAATTATCCAACAAAACGACAGCGAACGGCGAATTATTCAAAAGTTTAAACACTTCCCATCCATTAGCATGGCGCTGTTGAGTTTACCGGCGCTGGCGAATTGGAGGGTAGTCCGTAAATAAGCGCCGGCCTCCACCGCGCGCCAACACCTAATAGTTTTCCAATCCTCTCCCGTACCCTTTAATTTCATTGCAATTCGGTCGCGACGCACAGCGGCCTGATCATATACCTTAACGCACTTCGCTCGCCATATTTTTTGTTCTGTTAATCTTTTATTCACAAAAAATTGTGGTTGCGGATTTATTTAGCTCATTCTTCGTACGGTCAGGGAACACACAAACAGCGAAGCCATCGGCTCTTCAAAATCTTATTTTCTTTCCCCTTCCAGTACCTTCCCAGTACTTTTGACCTTTATTTCAGAAATCCTTTTCGTTTTAACCCCTGACCCCCGAGGTTATAAGTTTAAAGTCTTTATTTGTGTGATCATACATTTAATTAAAAAAAAAACTCTAGACAAAAGATTGCTCTATATATTGATATGTGTATACACTGCTAATTAAAATTCAGTATAAAAGTGGTGTATTAAATTGGTTTACTTGAATAGAACCATTGTGTACTGGTGGCGGTGTGGAGTAGACTATGCACTTAATTGCACTTGGCTTTGTACTCTCGGTCCACTTGCACTTGAATATGCGTAAACACTGAAACTACCAAGCTCTTTAAAAAAGAGTGGTTTTGGCGGCAAGAGAGTTATCCAAAGGCAATGATGTCTACTTTTTGTTTGCTTAGATATTTGTTCTTACTAAAATGGCGTGACCGTAAAATGAAATTGTGTTTGCAATCAGGTCACCGCAGTCCACCGCAGGCTCTCAAACTCTGGAGGCCGCGGAAACAGAATCTCGTTTGTTGGCATTAGCGGGACCCTTGTCCAGTAACAAGGGTCAAATGTTTAAGTAATGCGTGGCTTACTTGATTTATTACCTTTCTCTACGTCTACCTGAGGTCTGAGGTCTAGGCTAAAGCGTTAACCACATTTCGGTACAATCTAACACCACCGACGAACAAATTACAGTACAAATTGTTAGGTACACTTCGCCAGAGGTAAATAAATATAAATCACGAAAATCTTTCAAAGTGACAATTTCGAGAATACCAAAACATCTCAACAAAAATAGAGATTTCCCGTAAACAAAAAGCGTCCGCTGATTGCGCAACCGTTCCAATTTCCACTAGTTACGGAACACGGAACTCGCACAAAGGGAAACAGAGCGATAGTTATCTTAACGGGAATTCTTTAATGTACGGAAATAAATAAAAAACTTCGTTCAACGCTCTAAGAAAAAGGCGAGGAGGTACCGAATTAGGCATTATTGGTGGAAGAAGGCCACAGAGCGCTCGTTACTGGAGCATCAGGGGCAGGCTGGAAGCACAGGAGCGCGCAGGGGAAGGCACGCGCCGCACGTTGGCGCGGCAGGGCGCTCATGACTGGAACAGACAAGACAGGCTAGAGGCACTGGAGCGCGAAGGAGGAGACACGCGCCGCACAGTACAGGTACAGAATCAATAAAGTAAATATCACTTTCGCGAAGTAATTCAAACCAGTATTTGAGTTATTCACTCGAATGAGTACGATACCTTTAACGAGAAATTGATAACATCTAAGGTTGGCAAATGCGTAAATATTACTTTTGTTAGTGGTAAAATCAAAAGAAACCGTAGCTAGCATAAAAAAAATCTCTCCGAATGTGTGACCAAAATGTAATAAGTTGTAATTTAATTTCATATCCTTATTAATGCACATTATTACAGGAAAAATGGCTCTCTACTCACAATAACGTGTTTGCGACGAGAAAGATGAGAAATGCCTCTGTTTGATCTCCTTTACCTATTATTAAACTCGCGTACCTGCTTATTACGGAAATGTTATTCCTACATTGTAATTATTTGTGAATGACGCGTAATGTGTAATTACTGGGTATACCATTTTTGTTTTGTTTGATGAATTCTATTTTCCTTGATAGAGAGTGTTATTATAATAATCTTCGTAAACATGAATACACAAATTATATTCATGTTTAGCGTTTTAATTAGTGATGCACTTTTACAATTGAAGACTCATAGTTCCCTGATGTTTATTTAGATAAATAAGCATTAAGTTGACTAGCTAATTGTTTACGAGCGTGTATATAATAGTCAAACAACTGTAAACTTCACCCGGTATGATTGCAATTACAAAACCTGACTACCTATCTTGATATCATATTTACTCACGAAAGTGCATGTGAGTGCAGTAATGTTGTAGTTGCTTATAAATGATAACGGCATATTCTGGAAAAATAACATCGTCGTAGTGCGAACGTGCATTGAGAGCGCAGGATTTTATTCTAAGATTTTAAGGCACGTTCTGTAGACTAGTGAAATTGCTTTCTGTATTTATAGCTCAATATGAACTCGTAGATGCTCTACGGCGTAGCACAAGCGCTACGGCGTAGCGTTGGCGCTGCTACGTACTCACTCTAGCACACGTGAGTGATAAAAGCTGTAATCCAAAACTGCAACTTGGAAAATGTTAAATTTTCTGCTTAGTTACACTTTACTTCTTTTTGTTTAAATCTTAAAATATTGCCTCTACGTAATACTTATTTTATAGAACTTCAGTAACAAAGTAAAGCTGCAACAATTCAGTGTTGTTCATTGATCGAGCGAAGCGAGATCTCCAAATCAACTTGGGCAAATCGGCGTTGTATGTGTGTATGTATGTATGTATGTATGTTTGTTTGTCCAAGGATAACTTTCGAAACGTTTATCTGATCATCGTGAAATTTGGTATATACATAATGATGGCACAATTTTGGTGTGACTCAATGATCTAAAAATTTTGGGGGGTTGTTGAGATTTTGAGGTTCAAGAGGGGTAAAAACAAATTAAAATGAGATTATTAAGTCACTTGACTTAATAATCTCATTTTAATTTTTTTTTTAGTAGACGTCAAATGAACGGTCTTCATTAGTACATTTCGACCTCGTTTTTATTTATAGTAAAGTTTTTGTAGTTTTTGAGTTATTAGCCATAATAAAAACTAAACTTTAACAAAACTCACAGGGTACACCAGTGACCCCACAGTGATGTAATTTGGTATGCGCGTAGCTTTAGTAACACAAATATAGGCAAAAGTCTGAAATCCAGAATAACTGCAATTTGTATCCAAAAAACAAGTAACCAAGTAACATGAACTCCGGTTACCTGTAATTTGAATGAAACTGTAGGTCAAGTTAATTGGTTATTTATTTCGTGGCACTATTTTGATAGTCAAAGATTACGAATAATATTTTTTTTTTATTTTATGGTAGATTCACGAGATCTCAGTTCGGGGCGAACCACTAGTTATAGCAAGATAAACTTTTATTATAATACTGAAATCCGTTAAACAGGAAATATAGTTGAATCAACTTCACAGTTCACTTCAATATCTACTTTATCCGTTTGATCTGTGGCACCTCAAATACTCGCTAAGCCTCTAAGGGGCCCAAATATGACATTTGAAATGCGGCCTCACTCCCAATCCGCATCTCTCGCACTCACACTGACTTATAAAGCAGAGTAGACGTGTGAAAAGAAACGACTCTAATACTTACTTTTCGAATAACAAAACGGGATATATGAGGTCTCCTTCAATGAGGTAGTGCAAAGGATGCGGTATACAATTTTCTATCAAAATGATGTCTGATCCAGTAAAGGTGCTTGCAAAAGTGTGGTTTTAATATCACACAAATATATCAGCGCATTATAATCAGTGGTTTCGTGTGATGGGGTTTTGTGGCCCATGTTGTTTATTAAAGTATATTCTGGATATTTAATTTTAAACTATGTCGTATGACATCTGACTCTACATTTTTGTGTCGTAAACCTATATGCTCGTAAAGTTAAATATAATAAAAACTAGAAAAACGTGTTAAAACGAGTTCCGATTGGCAGACAGCGGAAGTGACGTACGCCTCGTGGGGCCTCCGTCCGTTAGCCTCATTGCAAGCAACCGTCTCGTTGACAGCAACGGTTACTACTAAGCGATCGCTGAGAAGTCGCATCTTTCACTTATCTTGAATATTATTAATTTCAAAGACAAACGTTTTTAATAATTATAACAAGAAAGAAAATAACCAATGAAACTTAAAGTAAACCGAAATAAACATGAAAGTGACTACGTGAAAAATCAGTAAAAAGAATCAGTGGACTGATTCTGAACGGTTTCGGTTCAAAGGCTACTTTGTTGTGAGTTTAGAACAAAGTAAACCTTTAGGTCCCGTCGGTCGTCGTGTACAAACAAATACCTTTTATACAACACCCTCTCAATTATTTACTCCTATAGTACCTTAAAATCAGTATATCCACATAATTGATTTAATATTTTATATACTCGAGACACTCGTACATCTTATCTTCGAGTTTCTGTTAGAATAACTAATCTAAGAACAAGATCGGATTAAGCATTCAAAAGGTCAAGCACAAAAACATACGAATGACTATTTCTTGAAGTTGATTTGCAGACAATGAATTTAAGAATGGACGGAATCAAGAGCACCTGTCTTCACAGTTTCACTTAACATTTCATTATAACAATGTAAGAACGAGCCAACATCTTGCTTTGTTGAAAATGTGTAGACATCTAATCATTGTAATCCAAATGGAAAATAATTTTAATTCATAACTTATTTTATAGAAACAGAGATGTTAAGATCGTAATACCGTTAAAGTGGCTCGGATTATTCCGTCCTTTATTAGGTTTTCAATACACTCTAATCGATATAGTATTTATGAGGATCTGAAGTTACAAATGTACTCTCTTTCTTAAGTTAAACTTGCGGTGCTTCTTTTATTTTTATTTATTTGCATGTTTAATCCCATTTCTGAAAATAATATCCCAAAGCTTCATTGTTTAGTTGTTTAGTGCACTCCTCTCGGTCCGATAGCTCCATTGCCGTTTAGTCGGGGGGGTGAATAAATTACATTTCCAGTATAACGAGCGAACTGTTTTTCACAAACTTATATTTAATTATAATGCGTATACGCGTGTAGGACAAAGCACGATCACCATCGCGATAGCTTACTACAAATAGCTTGAACACCTATGACCTACGCTAATATTGAAACAATCTAAGTCAAAGTCAAAGTCAAATATTTTTTTAAATCACAAGGATCACTTTGAAACGTCAATTTTACTGCCTGTTTCTTCGCGACCAAGCCAGGAAAGAAAGGCAAGAAACAAGGCTGGTTGTTTTTTTTAATGATCCTTTTACAATACATAATACAGAAAATAAATTACGTCTAAATTGTAACATTTTGAACGAGTTGGAGCAATTTCAATTCCAAGCTTCTCTATCATCTAAATAATCCGATATTTTATAGTAGGCTCTTTTATAAAGATTTTGTTTAATTTCGTTTTTAAAGTTGTTAATTGTCAATTTTTGTACATCCCTTGGGAGTTTGTTATAAAAGCGTACACCTTGCCCTTTAAACGATTTACTAACTTTATGGAGTCTACAAGTACAATCTATTTACCACTACAATCTACTTACCAAATTAACAAACTTCTAATAAGGACAAAAGTTTATTCTGTTATACATAATGCACATAATAATAATTCGTCTTATTTTTTGGGGTTCCCAATAATAATGGTTAAAACGGAACATTTTTGCCGCCTTGTGGTGCGTCTTTACCTGACTGTCCCACCCCTATTGCAAGTAAAAAAAATCATAAATGAAGATAATACATTAAGACTGATTAGCTTCCGCCCGCGGTTTTGAACGCGTGATTTGTTAATAAAAAATAGCCTACGTGTTAATTCATACCAAATTTTATAAAAATCGGTCCAGCCGTTACGACGTGATTGAGTAACAAACAAAAAATTATCAAACATGCGAACTTTCGCTTTTATAATATTAGTGTATTATGAGAACCTAAAATGTATCGGTAAAATTTTCAAAATAGGGATAATAGGTCAAGTGGTGTATCACAATAAAGAAGGGCTGATATTGTACATTCCAAAACCATTTTATTATGTCGTATTGCTTTGGTGTTAAGACAAAAAATGTCGTTTGCAATAAAGTTTGCAAATTGATAGAAATATATTTACCCATCTTTTACCATATATATATGGTAAAAGATGGGTATTATATATATATATATATACTTAACCAGAGATTAGATTTAACATTCTTCGACTCAGTCGGCTATTCGCCGGCTATTCCACGGAGATTAATTAGATTAGATGCCAAATCGAAACATGGATACCGAAGTAGTAAAAAGTGAGTTGGTTGTTTTCTCTGACCGTGTTACCTTAAGCTTTCTAAAAACCTGGAGCTTTGTCTCGGTACTTAGAAACACTCGAGCTAGAACATTATTTAGATGCCTACTTATAGAACCTCTCTTTTCTTGCCGGAACCAACATCTTGACGCGCCCTCCGAAACTACAACGCACAATTAAAAGTGCCCCCCCCCCCCTAACTCTACCCTCAGGACTACACTAATATTAGCTGTTTCAAAGTGAGCCCACTAGCAGCGATAGCGATGATCACAGATACAACTTCAAGCAGAGATTAAACGAGCGAGTACCTGAAACATGTAGATAAACTGATATCACCCTCGAATACAAATTTCCGGAATCAAAAAACTTATTTCAGCCCTTGTTTTCATGAACTTTAGATTTTAGTGCCATTTAGGCAGGCATTGAACGGCCTTGAGAAGCGGTCACAGATATCTTTGTAGGTTATTCCCGCTCGCTCCCACCCACTTTGTACGTAGGTACGTAAACTGAAACTAAAGCCAAGACACAATCCATTTTTTTAATTTATTTTAGAGTAGGAGAATTAGGTAAATAACAGCGCTTTAAATTGTTATTTCAGTGGAAACGATTTGATCTCTAAAAATCCTCAAGGATAAATGCAACGCACTATCTAACAGTCCACCTACCAGCACGTCATCGCATGTACACGAGCGGATATCGTGTATGCGGACTACGGTCAGGAAGGCAATTTGCTATTTCGCCGTATTTCCATTAATATTGAGGCCATAAAATTTTACGACACTGATACCAAATTAAAAACAAAACCTTCGTCAGTGCTTCGATAGCTGACCTAACTAAATAATAGCTTCCACCAAGTCTAGTCAAGTTTTGCATCAACTTAAACGATACATGTACAATTTACTTGAATAGTCGGCTGATATTTTCTATTGAAACGGATTATCTCATCCGTTGAATTGAATCAGGGCCGACACAAGTGTGTACGTTTTATTCGGGTGACCGTAGTTACAAAAGGGCCAGTAACGGCGCACAAGAAGGGTCGCATAACGAAATAAAGGGCATTATCTAATCGACAATATAAAGGCTAATTCGGACCCGCACTAATGAGTTATAGCATGGAAATGTCTGCTATGCGAAGAATACAGCGACACAGGCAGAGGAGGAAGGTCAGGTCACTCTCAGCGGTGTTGAGCGGTGTATCAGGGTCGCGTCTGATGAAATAGACTGGTCTGGTTATGCGGTCGATAAAACTAGCCATTCGGGTAGCGCTTTGGGGGGCTTATGCCTTGTATTCTGGTCACGTGCTCCTATTTGTGAGTTTGGGCGGCAGCTGAGCGGGGCGCAGCCTATAATGTAGTGGCAGTACTTTGTGCGGCCTGAGCCGGCGGCGTCGGCGCGGGATAATAGAATCGAGTTTGTCCCGCGACGGGACTGATTTACTAACGCTTTTCTTAATATTTTTATCAGGGTACTCGTATGAAACGTAAAGTTAGACATTTTATATGTGCCGTTTTGGGCATATTTGCGCGTTTCTTTCAGCTTTATGTTACGGTAATACGAAAATAACATCAGATAAAAACATATTCCAACCGAAATTTACTTAAAAATAAAACAAATCACATCAAAAAAATTACTTTTATGAAGTATTTTCATCAACATAAAAATTACATAATTATTATTTATTAATTAAAAATTCGTTCCAACGAAATCTTTGCACAACGGCGGGCTATACACGATCATTTCAGAAATAATTTAATTTACAACGGACATAAACGGTTAAAAACTTGTCCATTGGCATCTACTTCTTTTGCAACATTCAATAGCACACTTAATCTTTCCTTAAAGTAAGTTAAGTTAGTTTCGAGTTGTAATTTAAGGAGAGCGGTCTCGCTTCTCGTGGGCATGACGTCACGTCCGCTGGTACAGCCTCAACGAGTAACCGTAAGCTGCACTCTAATAAACCAGAGTTCATGTTACAGTGCTAAATACCTGAAGACCGAGTAACTGACAGGAATGCAAGACATTACGAGTTCCTTAACTGCTGCAAAAGCATTTGTTCAATATCTAGAGGTACCAACGAAGTGCTACAACACAAAGAAAACTTGACATTGCATACGTTAAATGGCGAATATGGCTATACCTACACAAACTTTAACTTAGCATTTTATTATATTTAACCAAGTTATTATATAAAGCAACTTATTATCTTGTGTGTTTGAACTGTGAACTACGAGAACAACAACCGTATGTTGTTTCAAAATCCAGTACATCGCACTAATGACGTTCATATCTGATATCACTTAGATCCGATAATAAAGATTATAAGATTGTAATAAGATCGTAGCCTAGATTCATGAAAAACAACTATTAACCTATTAAGGTAAAGTAGAGCAAGTAAAAACTTTGCATAAATTGCTTTTTTTATTCTTATTTTGCTCTACGATCTATTTTGATAACAACAACACTTAATATACTCTAATAAATAGGTCTTTACCTATGAAATTGCCGTTCTTCAGTTCTGGTCATTTCAAATAGAAAAAAAGTTTGGAATGGCTTTGTATTCTAAATTCAAATTAATTTTGTTTTAAAAACATGACATTCTTTTTACAAACTCAGTCTTTTGTTTATTGATTAGCGTTGTATTTTCATTATATTTGAACATTTTTCGTCATAATGGATACTTTTACTACGTTAAAAATTCGTGTAATTATGGAATATGAGTTCCGTCGTGGCACCAACGCGACACAAATGGCACATAACATCAAAAACGTTTACGAAGAGAACTGTACAAATAAACGCATAACCCGTTATTGGTTTTCCCGGTTCCGTTCTGGAAATTTTGACTTGAAAAATGAAGCTCGTGGTCGTCCGGAGACTTTGGTCAACAATGATGAATTAAAGGCGATTGTGGAAGCTGACCAAACTCAATCTACAGCTGAGCTAGCAGCAGCTTTTGATGTTAGCATCAAAACAATTTTAATCTATTTACGACAAATAGGCAAGGTAAAAAAAACTTGATAGTTGGGTGCCCCACGAACTTAACGATCGCCAGCGCAACGTACGCGTCGAGACCTGCCTCGCGCTGCTCAATAGGCAAAGAAATGAAGGAATTTTGAACCAAATTGTTAGGTGCAATGAAAAATGGATTCTGTTCGACAATCGAAACCGCTGAGCAAGTTGGTTAGATCCTGTTTCAGCACCAAAGCAATGCCCTAAACCAAAAATGACCCCTAAAAAGGTGATGGTCACTGTTTGGTAGTCAAGTGCGGGTGTGATTCATCACAGCTTTTTACAAAACGGCATGAGCATTACTGCAGATGTGTACTGTGAAATAACTGGAGAAAATGATGGAGAAGCTAGCACATCGGCAACCAGCTTTGGTCAATCGGTCGTCCCCACTGCTCCTTCACGACAACGCGCGACCCCATACTGCACAACAGACAGTCTCCAAGCTGCAAGAACTGGGGTTGGAAGCTCTCCCTCATCCGCCATACTCACCAGACCTTGCACCTACCGACTATTACTTTTTGCAAAATTTAGACAACTTTTTAGTGGGTAAAAAATTCAATTCTGAGAGGCAGTACAAAATGCCTTTGAAGAGTTTGTTGCCTCTCGTCAGCTGATTTTTACAAGAAGGGCTTCAATAAACTGCCAATGCGTTGGCAAAGATGCGTCGATTGCATGGATGATTACTTTGAATAACAGAAATAAAAAAGTTAAAAAAATAAGTACTTTCACTTATTCCATACAAAACGGCAATTTCATAGGTAAAGACCTAATATAATCAAACTTAGTAGAACCCCTGTACAGCTGAAATATTATTAATTATTATGTATTATTATTATTTTTTGTGCAATCATTCGTAATGCTCCTATAAGTTGTATATATTGTTGATGTTAAATTTATTTTTACTAACTTTTTTTAAGATCACTAAACTATACATGCATGACGAAAGACTGGTGACAGTTATCTATGTTAATAAGGTTTAACAGAAGCTAATGCTAAGTTTTCATTTTAATAAATATTTTCATTTTCATTTATTTCATTTTCATGATTTCTTCTTGATTTTTTTCTGTTTTACTTGGAATTCTACGACATTGACTACTATACTACTTAATTGTTATAATAAATAATTGAAGTATTTTTATCAAATTGTTATAAAATAACAGAGTCACACATTAGCATGTACTTCATTACCACCTAGATTAATATCGTGCAATGCATTGTAATATATTATTAAGATTGAGCGTTGAGTAACATTTATATGATAAGATTCGCCTCCACCAGTATTACTTACATTGACTACGGTTACAGGCGCTGGCGCTGGTTTGAAATTTTAAAATTCGTTATAAAGTGAAAGTGCATTTTGCTATTTTTTATTTTAATTTTACTTATTTCTTATGAAGTCAAGACCTCTAGGGTATATTTTTATTTGAAATCCTTTTTAAATTGGTTTTAAGCCAGAAATCAATATGTACTCAATATTTCCCCATAATGAACATGGATATGACTGTTCTAGGGCCTTAGTCTTCTGGAAAGTGGATTTAAAATAAAAAAAAGCTATGTACATGTTGACTCTCATTGGAAGAACACGAACGACTACTCTGCTATAATATGCTGTATGAAGCCACAAAAAAGAGTTAATGCTTCTAACACTTATCTCATCTTCAAACAAGTTACAAAATATTATTAAATTTCCACTTTTAATTTTGCCAGAACACGTACCTACTTACTGGACTCCGTTGGTTTCAACATTTTATTAAACACGGCCACACCTGCTCCCCCCTCCACCATCCCCCTCCCCCTCCTCCCCTCCCACTTCTGCCATTTACAAACAAAAACGCGCGCAGTTCCTTCCGCTTTTTTACAGCTTATTCAATTTTTCTCACTGTCATTTGTTTGGGTACTGTCGGCGACAAACGCGGAGTCAAATGACTACGGGAGATTTGTCCTACTCTAGTTTCTTTACAAATAATAACAGATCAGGTGTCAGCTCCCCGCGATACAGGCTTCGCCTAGTGCAGGGATCGTCAGTAAGATAAAATCTGATAACCATATCTGCATAAATAGATTTTGTAATGTTACGAGTATGTAATAACGACCACTATATGGAAAGTTAAGCTAACTAGTGGTTCGCCCCGAAGTGAGATCTCGCGAATCTCCCAAAATAAATATTATTCTTTGGGCGACTTGCACAACGATGCCTAAACGTATTTAGTAGCTAAGTATGATTTAAGGAGTTGTCAAATCATACAAATACTTAAAACTTAAACATGTTTAGTCGCTAAATACGTTTAGTGTTCTTTGTGCATGCCGGCTTTAATCTTTGGCTAATAAATTGGTGCCACAAAATGATTAACCAAACTACTTGACCTACAGTTTCATTTAAATTAGATGTAACGAGGGTTCTTGTTAGGTGGTTATATTTTTTTGGGGTACAAATGGCAGTTATTCTGGATTTCAGACTTTTGCCTATAATTGTGTCACTAAAGCTACACGAATACCAAATTTCAGCTTTGTGGGGTCACTGGTGTATCCTGTGAATTTTGTCAAAGTTTTGTTTTTATTATGGCTAATAACTCAGTTTAAGATTCTAAACAACCACTACAGCATACCTGACTTGTCACAAACACTAGTATACCATGAACAATAATGCAAGGTTGAGAGGACACTCACTGAAGCGGCAACGCGGGCCAAGTACCAGCAAACCAAGGGAGCACATATTGCCCAATCGCGTAGTGGACACTTTGAATCGGTTACCAGTCAGTGATTAGTGCCCTAAAAAACCTACTAAGGTTCTTTACTCTTTATTATTTGATTCTTTAATATTTTAAATCCTTTTTTAGAATGCTAGAGATGTTGCATTACGTTAGGCCGTTAGTTGAAGACAGACCGGATTACTTCTATAAATTACGAGCGGCATTCTTCAGTCCTCCATACCAAATAGAGCTAGTTATTTTGCAAGAGATCGTAGAAAAAGATCTAATCCAGTGAACTCACAGCTTCTTTTTAAAACATGTGAATGTAGTCACTGACTAGTACGTGTACTAAGCGTATACTGAGAGTAGCTGGATTATCCCAGCAGGTGACTCGCGCGGCCACACGCCAAACACACTCGCAACTCACACTTCTTAAAATATTTACATCAACTGTAAAGGTGTATATTCAGATTTTTCTCTAAAATAATGCATGTTACAAGAATTATAGCAATTCTACAGAGATACATTGAATTATGGAATTAATAAAGGTTAAATATAATGTACCAGGTGAAATAATAATAATAAAATACCTAATAATAAATCATATGACTATTTTGCATTGTACGGATTGTTTTGTAAATAAAAAGTGATCTTCATTTTGCCAGAAAGTATTAACTGGAAGGCGATTTTAGAGCATTAGTAACAAAAGCTGGCTCGCGGTGGAATTATTACAATTCCAAAACAAAATTAGAGAATGATTTGTGCCCGATGGAAGCGAATGGAATTTATCAAATTCAAAAACACCGTCGCTGAGCGCTGCGCACCACATATCAACGTGATGGAGAATTTATATTTATTGTTCTCAAGTGTGCCTTTACGGAGACGAGGCGCCCGAACTACTTTCTCCCTTCATATTAAAAATAATGTGAACTTTCAACGACGTACACAAATCGTTCTGGAAGCCTACGTTGAATATCCACATTTGAAATGCCCAGAATTGAATAAAACCATTTCACGTTAGAAAATTAGTTGAAACTGGCTACCCGGATCCCGTTTGTTGAACAATCACAAACAAAACAAACATCATAAATCAATTGCCGCGCGCACGGATCCAAATCATTTTACTACGCAAAAAAGTTTTATTATTTTATTTTGAATGTTGCGATTTATAATTGTAGGAATTTTCGAAGCGAATTGAATAACATCCGTGTGTTATGTTTTAATTTTTCATATCTAAATTGTCATGCATGCAGAGTTGAAAAGTGAAATTGTAAAGTAAATAAGAAGCTACGCACGTTATGCAGTTAGCTAATAGTCAGCCTTTGTGTCGCAGTGTCCAGGCTGGCCCAGGCTCTTTGTTGTCAAAGACTAGTTGATATGTCTGGTTTAACCTGTTTATTCGTTACTCGCGTAAATAGTATTTTCATAGACTTAGGGTGGGTTGCACCATAGTACCTGTTAATGTAAAAGTTAAAGTCATATTTAACAGTAACAATAGCGGTAACTTTAACCTTTGTAGCGATATGGGTTGCACCATTGTATTCTGTAGCATTGTTAAAGTTACCAGGGTTGCAAGTGGAATGACGCGTAATTTACCCCAAAATCATTGTGGGAAACAATTTGTAACATGCCAACACTCGACGTTACGTCAAAAAGCTTGATGTCAATTGTCAAATCGTGAATGTGTGAGATATTGTTTTCATTACTAGTTTATTTGTGTTATTATTTAAATTGTGTCTGCAATCTGCATTATCGGGATTATTAATAACGTGTGAGAGCGATTTCTATCGACTTATAACAGGAAAAATCATGGACAAAAGCTTGCTCGCAGATATTCCTACAAAGTAAGCATTTTGAGTTGCGTGTTATTTTTTGGTGAGAATTGACTACAATCTTAAACGCTTTTAAACGTTTCAGGGAAAGGAGTGTGAATTTTAAGCCAGTGGAAATGGAGAGGCTGCAAACACTGATCGCAAAATATAAAAATATATTATTTTGTAAAAAAACTGATGGTATCAGCTCGAAGCAAAAAGAGAGTGCGTGGAATTTGATCCACAGTGAATTTAATGCTCTCGGAGATACTCCACGTACAATTAAGCAACTTAAATATAAATTTGAAAATTTAAAGAGGTCTGCGAAGAAGGTATTGTACTTTTTTATATGTATGTAGCTTTCTACTGCATTAGATTTTGTGTCATGTTGTATTTCAAATGGATGTACGTTATGTAAGCCAAATCCTGGTTTCAGGGAGCTAGCAGGGAACGCCAAGAAATGCGCCGCACTGGAGGGGGACCTCCAGCATCAGTGCCACCAGAGCAAGGCGATGCTACGGATTGGCTTAGGTCTATTATGCCAGTTTGTGTTGATGGAAATCCACCCATATATGACGATGATGTCATAATAACCCAAAATATTCTTTTTGTAAGTGCCTGTAGTTACCTACTATTTTTTCCCCCTTGAAGATGTTAAAACATAATAGCAAATATTATTATTTTATTGACCCATATTATTTTATTACATTTACAGCCTGCAAACCAACCAAAAGGAAATAAAGGTGAAGATGATTCTGACAGAGAGGATTCTCAACATGGAAAAAAGGTAAGTAAAGTACACTTGGAGAGCAAATTTTTCGGGTCACTTTGTATGAGTTTCCATAGAAAGTGACCAAAAAATTTTGCTCTTGACTATACATCTATTGTATTTGATAATATTATTTATTATTCCATTCTTCTAATTATAGTGTATATACATATATATATGCAAAGATCTTCTTAAACTATGCAATGCGATTTTCACCATTACATATTATATTCACCGGAGATTTTATTTATAATAGTACCCGGAGCCAAGCGAGGGTGGGTATTCATACTTATTTATATATCTATATTAACCATTGTCTTTGTCTCCTTTTTATGATTGTTTCTTGTTTATTTAATCATTTTGCTTATTTACAGATTTCTGTCAGCGAAACAACTATAGAAGTGGAAGACTGTGCCATAAAAGAGAATAGTGAATTTGATACAAGCACCACATATAGTTCCCTCAAGCGACCAGTATCATCTCCACTAAGACGTAAAGACTGTTAACTATATTAAATTATATGCAAACTAATTGACAATCAATTAATCTAAAAATTTTATCTAACAGGTCAGGCCAAGAAACAAAAACCCGGTGAAAACTGCAACCTCGTCAGACAGCTGTTGCGTGAGAAGAAGTTGTCTATTATGGATGAGCTCCAGGAGATCGAGTTAAAAAAAATTAAAGAGTCTATCAAACATGCTCAGGAGGTGCATGAGCAAAAACTACGGCATAATGAGGAGCGCCACAAATTAGAATTAGAAAAACTACATCTAGAAATAGCTATTTTAAAAAAGTCTGATTTTTAGAAAGAAGTAAACAATATCAATATTATTTTTAATTGTTTTATTTAACATCCACAAATTGTTTACATGGTATTACATGTTAAATTGTTATTAACGTAATCTACTAAAATAATTATTGATCAATAGTGATCTATTGCAATTATCATTTCCTGCTGCTGTATATACTATATTGTTCTCATCATCTGATTCATCATCATCATTCCAATTTGATGGCAACGGTGGCATAGGATCTCGCATTTGTTTGCACATATTATATAATACCGCAGTGGCCACTATGACAGGCTGGACTCGGTCTATGTGATTTCTTAGTTTCATAGCCAGTGCAGGAAATCTTCTCTTCCAACATCCAAATACCCTCTCTATTACATTCCTTGTGCGTATTTGACTTTCATTGTATAATTTCTCTCCATCTGTGGTAGGATTACGTAGAGGTGTCATCAGATAGGGTTTTACTGCATAGCCTTTGTCACCGACCAACCAGTATCCTTGAAATTCACCATCCTCTAGTCTGCCCTGATAAATGTTAGGAAATATTAAAAATAAAATTCCTTTTAAAATAGTGTTGTGAAAAAGTTAAGGTGAGATATTCTATTTAATTATATAATACCTTTATGACACTGGAATTGAAAATATGGCTATCATGACTGCTGCCAGGCCAACGAGCAACAATATTCATAATGTTCATGTTTGCATCACAGATAGCTTGAACATTCATAGAAAATGTCATTTTTCTATTCCTGTAATTTTCTGCATCGGGGCCTCCTGCAAATAATATTTATAAGTAAATACTTTTACAAACAAGTTGACAATAAAAGAATGTTTGAAAAAAAACCATACCGGGAGACTTGATTGGTATATGAGTGCAATCAATTGCTCCGATTACTTTCGGAAAAGCACCTATGTCATAAAATTCTCTTGCCGTTTTCTCCATCTCCTCAACACTCTGTGGCATTGATATCCATTCAGTTCTCATGCTTGCAATTGCATGGCTCACTCTGTATATTATGCGTGATACGGTTGACTTATGAACACCAGCTGTATCGCCAACACATCTTTGGAAGGAACCACAAGCATAATATTCTAGTGCTATTAGTACTTGCTGCTCTGGTGTAACTGCTTTATTTCTGAAAATTATATCTTATAAGTATCTACCTAAGTGTAAGTTTGCCAACAATGTACGGCGTGGGTAATATATTTCAGTAATCCAACAACATGGTAAGCAGTGATACCTAACTAGCGCTAATTAAGTTTGGATGAAGGGCATGACAGACTTGCGATAGGTATCGTAGATTACGTAGGTAATATGTGTATAAAAAGAAAGCTTACTTCATCGTTGGAGGCTCTAACCATCGTTGCAACCGTTGAACCAGCCACCGAGCCATGTTTTTAGAGACTCGAAATCTTGCTAAAAATGACGCGTCATCCCATGTTGTAAAGCGGTCAGGTCTAAAGAAATACACTTTTCTTTTTCTATATCTTTCATTGATCAGCCAATCGCATTCGTCTTCAGAAGAACTTTCCTCAATTATTTCTCGGAGGAGCGACATGTCTGCACTTTGGTTATGATTTTTACGTTTGACAGCTTCCTGACAATGAATTTAACGTAAACAATAACACTAACCGGTCAAGCATGCGCGGTTAAAGTTAGCGTTAAGTTATGACGTCATTTGACAATTGTCAAAATGGTGCAACACATTTTTTACTTAGCCGGTACTTTAACTGAGCTGCTATTGTTAAAGTTAGATGGTGCAACCCACCCTTACTGTTAAACGTCAGCGACCCGGCTAAGACATTGCTTTTGTAGTGTAAGCATGAATAGGCCATTTTTTCTGGAAACACAATATATATTTTTATTGCCCTATACAAAACCGTGTTTATTTTTATGTGAGCACGCAGCTGAGTCGTTTGTAACAAAAAGTGTATCTCATGTAAGGGTTGTGCACTTTGTAAAGTGGGCTTACTGTAATGCGGTAGGACTGTGGTCATAACTATTAATCTTACGCATTTGTAATGTCTGCGTGCCCGCCGCTGCCGCCACCGCCGCCACCGCCGTCGTTGCCGAGGCCAGCGACCTTTTACACTTTTTTTGTGTCTTATGTGTATTTTTAAACATAATTTTTAATAGAAAATAGTCAAGCCTTTGACTACTACCTCATCTGAAGTGGTAGTCAAAGATGGAAGACGCTTGCTTAAAAATAGCCTGATCACTCAGGAGTAAAAGAACTTCATGATTCTAGGTTATATTAGGTATTAGTATCACATGTTTTTGTTGTACATTTTTTTTTTAATTATATTCACGTTCACAATTTCATTTTTTATAGGTTTGTTATAATGTTTAGATTAAACGCATTGGATTATCTGTTTTGATATATTTATAAAATAAAGAAAATAAAATAAGCAATGACAGGTGATCGAGGGACACAAAATGACCGATAACTGCATCACTACACCAGCACCAGCAGCGCAATCGCTGTATAAATATTTATAGCGAGACCGCCGTTGCTTATAGTCTTGTTGCAATCCGAAAAACCCAATTTGAAAGCTGAGCCACGGTCTGCGTTCGCTTTTGTAAATTAGAGCTCTGAGTGCGGGCAGCGTGACGTCACTACGTCTGCCGGACACTCCTTTGTGTGTTTTATTTAATTTCCCGACAAGCCAGTCCCATGTTGCCCGACAAAGCGGGAATCGACGCTTTTTTGCACAATTTCCTAGAACGGGTTAGCCTCAGGGCGATTTAATGGATGCAACGTCCACAATTACCATTTCGCAGTGGCACGACGCGGCGCTTTGTAAGCCAACCTGCACGTCAACTGCACCGCGCATCTGGACTTCATTCTAAACATGTCATCAGTCATGTCATGTAGAGTTTTGGTATTTCACTAGTGTAGTATGAAATTGAATAGGGCCCAGGACTCGTAGCGTCGCCGACGCGGTGGAGCGGTTACTGACTGTTGGAAGTCAGCTCAAATGCGGGCCACGTCTCATACTGGGGGCAAGTGTGATGTGCGGGGATTATAAAGAAATTTAATAAAAGCGCTTTCAACCCTTTGCACACTTTTCTAACAGAGAGCAAGAAATAAATATCAAATACTTGTACAAAACAAGAGTTAACACTGTCCAAGAACGATTATTTTCATAGATTATCTAGGAGTAGCAATGGAGTGAAACCACTCTACCAATTACTATTGCTAATGCTCAAAACGTTTTTGCTAGAGTCTAAGGTTATTGAATATATTCAATTATCCAATCTGAGAGAGGGGCATCCCCGTGACTCGCGAGTGCCGTAAAGTAAGGAGAGGTTCTCATGCGAGCCACGTCCCGCGCGGTTAGATGGATTATGCCGCTGAAGTGGAGGGAAAATCACAAAATGAAAAGAAAATTCAATTTTGTGGATTTTTCTGAACTCTTGTTGATCACTGACGAGTAGCTTAGAGCATTCGTACATGTTGAACATTCTAAACACGAGCAAAGTTGGTTGCACCGCACCGGTCAACGAGTGTAACAACATATGAAAAGACTTACTAAAGAGAGTGTGTATAAGATTAATAGGAGTTAAAGCTTTTTTAAAATATAAATATTATATATATTAAAATGTTTGCATCATAACACTATTTTATAGAAAACATCTCATATTTTTAACCCCGAATGTTATCAGCATGTGCGTCCCGCTCGAGCCCAGGCGCACTCGGTTTAAAGAGTGCTCATTACGAGCCAGGAACGGGGCGCGGGAGGGGCAAGGGCCAGGGGCTCCTTATTTATTTACTAAATTACGCCGCTTTGTTCACAAACGCTCGTTACTTACCTTCACGAAGACGATAAATAACGTTTGGAGTCACGTCAAAGTTGAATAAGTTTACGTTGCGTTTGAGAATCATTGTTCGTTTCCGGCTGTGGAATATTATTTATTTGGGAGTTTATGAAAACATTTTCAGTGAGGCTCGCATAATATGATATAATATATATTGTATACCTATGACCATAAATTGATTGGATAAACTTAAATTGAACTTAACTTCTGTACTTCAATGTGTACATAATAATAATAATCCCCCCGCAGGGCATGCTTGTGGCGAGCGTTCAGTGTGTGGCGACACCGCGGAGCCCCATTACTCCCTGGGGTCGACAGAAACCCCTGACCCTTGGTTTGCCTTAGTTGGCCGGTCAAGGGTGGAGGCGCAATAGCGGAACCTATGCTCCAAGGGTTGAAGTGTTAAAGGCATAAAGCCGGGAGTAGCGCTTAGTAAAACTACAGCACACCTCTCAAAACCCTTTAACCGCCCATACCAACGTTGCCTTCTATTGGCGGCACTTATGGGGGCCCGTTTAGTGGACAGCTAGTCACCACCTACCTCAATAATTCTAAATATTACAGGATTGGCCGGTGCCGTATCTCATTTCTCCGATAACCCGTACTCTATTTCATAAGCATTACTGTAACAATAGCCCGAACTCTAATCCATGTGTTGCAATAGTACCTACTACCATCTGTCTCACGTCCATCTTGTCATAGTGATTTTTATAAAACAAACAGGCCTCTTACTCGTTGGCTTCGGCCCCGGTAATGCCTTTGTAAAGGTCCAGGCCTAAAGCTTGTGTAAAGTAATAAATGTGTGGAATAATTATCCAAATAATTTTAACAACACGTTTTTTAAGAAATTTAGTGATGTGTTGAATTCAATTTTTACACCTACAATCGATTATGGTATCTGATGGTAAAAAGTTCTGTGACTGGGCAACAGTGGGCCGAAAAACAATATAATTTTAATGCGGAGTTTAAAGAAAAAGTCAAAAAGTATTCGAAGATTTTTAAAAATGTTTGTCGTGAAGCAAAAGCGCGTCATTTGAGTTCAAAAATTTAAAATAGTTAAAACAAATTAAAAGCCACTTGAAAAATAATCAACAGCTAGACTAGAAGAGTCACAACTAAGAACGATAAGATTAATTTGAAAATTGGCAATGCCACGATCAATCAGGATGGTGATGTAGCTAATGCGTTCTAAGACTTTTTTTACCGATGTTCCAGTCTCTACCACAAAAGCCTTAAACTCCTCCCCCATAGTCGCAGAGTCATTGTTAAACAAACTTAACGGAATGCAAAACACAATTCAAATTGGATTATGTAAGTAGTGATGACATCATAAAAGCTTTCAAACTGATAAATGTTAAGAAAACCACGGACCTCTGGGGCATCTCTGTAAGCGTTGTGAAAACATTGATTTTTTTTTTATAAATTATAGGCTAGCGTTTGACCACTATCTAGCCTGATGGTAAGCGATGATGCAGTCTACGATGGTACACGCTTGCCTAGAAGAAACCTATTCACTCGTGACTTGAAGATCCCTAGGTTGTAGTTATCAGGAAACACAGACTCAGGCAAGGCGTTCCACTCCTTGGCGGTGCGCATAACAAAGGTGGAAGAGTACCGCTTTGTGCGTATGGGAGGTATGTCTACCATGTAGCGGTGGCGCATTGATTGACATTTATTAACTGTCGTGTATTCCCTGATTTAATGAAACACAGTAAAATAACTCCACTTTTCAAATCAGGCACTAGTTCTGATCCTGGTAATTTTAGACCAATCTCAGTACTTCCGACATTTAGTAAAATATTTAAAATAACTAATTTTAAATCAACTGCCTAGACATTTCATACCACATAATTTATTGCATCATAAACAATTCGGATTTACCAGGGGTCGCTCAACCACTGATGCTGGCATTGAGTTAATATCGCACATATTTGATGCCTGAGAGAAGTCTCATGACGCTTTAGGTATTTTTTGTGATTTGTCCAAGGTATTTGATTGCCTAGACCATGACACATTGATCAGGAAACTACACCATTATGGAATTCGGAGCGTTGCTCTATACTTTCTTACTTCTAATTTAAGTGGCAGAGTGCAAAGAGTTAACGTGAGTGGGAAGCGTTCTCCGGGGTCTCTGGTTAAAATGGGTGTACCACAGGGATTTCAGTACATGCATATTAATGATCTTCCCCATCTTGTAAGGGACGATCATGAGGTTGTAGTGTTTGCAGATGACACGTCACTTTTGTTTAAATTAAAGCGACGACAAATCGATTTTGACGATGTAAACAATGCAATCTTTTAGGTCGTAAAATGGTTCAATGTAAACAATCTACTTCTGAATGAAAAGAAAACTAAATGTATTAGATTTATACTACCTAATGTTACACAAGTTAAAGCAGATATAAAAATCAAAGACGAAGAGTTGGCTCTTGTAAACACCACCGTATTCTTAGGTATAACCTTACATAATACGCTTCAATGGGGCTCTTACATTGATAAGTTATCGAAGAGACTTAGTTTTGCGGCATACGCTGTCAAAAAGATCCGTCTCTTTACATATGTAGACATAGCTAGACTAGGTTACTTCAGCTACTTCCACAGCATTATGTCATACGATATATTGCTGCGGGGGAGTGCTGCAGAAGAGGGCTGTTTGCGCAATTTATAATATGGACCCCAGAAAATCATTACACAATAAGTTTAAAGAAATAAATGTAATGATTATTATTTATTTAATTCAGATTTAAAATGTATATAAAAATTCTTAACCGCTAGCATACAATATTTCATAGTCATAATCATCAAATCAATATACAAAAATTAAAAATTATTAATACAGATAATTGAATAATTTAAAAGCATGTCAATAGTTTAATAATTAAATAAATTAAAAGAATTACAAACAATATACGAACTTAACTATTACCTAAAAGTATTTGCATCCATCTGGTAAGGATGGGGCAGTCATATTCCCCCGGACCGCCAGCGCCCTACGCTCCCTTTCAACGTCTGCGTCATCGTTCAGGCTTTCCGTTACAATGTGCCTCAGATATTTAAAATTACCAACTACTTGTAGAGCCGCACCATTCAACATAATAGGCGAAACATGACCTGGCCTATCTTTCCCACCCTTGAAAACGAGAACTACACTCTTTTTCGAGTTATATCTCAGTCCATGTTCAGCCGCATACACCTCACAAATTGTGACCAGTTTGCGAACTGATCCCACCGACGGTCCCAGCAGTACCATGTCATCCGCGCAACTAATGTTGTTGACGCAGACTCCATCCACAAAACAACCCGTATGAGTATTGCTAAGCTCGCCGATGAGTTCGTTAACATATAAGTTGAACAACAGAGGAGAGGTTATCCCGCCCTGCCGGACGCCACATTCCATGCCATACACATCAAATAACGCCCCAACCCACCTCACCTGCCCTGCCTGCCTGTAATGACATTCCCTTGTCACTACATCTATGAAAATTTGATGTATGTTCACAAAAATAATAATTTGTTTAAGAAAAATAGCGATAATCATATTTTAATACTAGAAATAAAGATGAACTCGCTGTTGCCACTTGTAGACTCCATAAAGTTAGCAAATCGTTTAAAGGGCAAGGCGTACACTTTTATAACACACTCCCAAGGGATGTACAAAAATTGACAATTAATAAATTTAAAAACGTAATGAAACAAAATCTTTATAAAGCCTACTACAAAATATCGGATTATTTAGATTGAAATTGCTCCTACTCGTTCAAAATATAACAATTTAGACGTAATTTATTTTCTGTATTGTTATGTATTTTAAAAAGATCATTAAAAAAACAACCAGCCTTGTTTCTTGCCTTTCTTTCCTGGCTTGGTCGCGAAGGAACAGGCTGTAAAAGTGACGTTTCAAAGTGATCCTTGTGATTTTAATGAATAAAAATATTTTACTTTGACTTATGAGTAATCCGGCTTGTAAGGCCATATTGTATTGACAGTAAAGTTGCGGTGTAACAAAAGAGTAGCCGCTTCAGTTTGATATATATATTTAAGACAATAACACTTTGATGCTGTTATGAGTACACTTTAATTAGTCTTTTATCTAGATTTTAGCTTTACATTTTCTAGTTAACGAGGAAAGCTAATGAAGTGCATGACTCCAAAATACGACTGTAACTACCCTTATATACCTTATATACATAAAGTGGACACTTTATCGAAAAACTGTCGGCAGCGCTAACAAATAAACGAATTTACAAGTTAATTAAAGACACGCGACCCTCGCCAGAAGATAACGCGTACTAACTAGCACATAATCTGTGAAGGAAACTGCAGCTCTTCACACCTAGTCCTTAGAAAGTAGATCTACTGAAGTTACGTTAACTTTGTACGAGTACTTTATTCCAGTTGGAAAGTAGAATCTTTCACAGAGACAACTTGCAGTTACCGGCGCGGTTGCGCGGTGACCCTATGGCGACAGGCAATAGATATCTTAACAATGGACATCGTTATTTCAGTTTCAGTGACCATCTATATTTTGTATTCTATTATTTAATCTATTTATATCTTCTCTATTTATAACTATGTATTATATTATTTAATCTATTTATATCTATGTATTCTATTATTTAATCTATTTTTATCTTCTGTATTTATATCTATGTATATCGTTAAATCTGTCCAATAATTATGTAATTCATATATGATAATTTTACTAAAATACCTAAGTTTAATGTTTATACCTTAAGAATCACCGTAAGAAAGAGGAAACTCCTCTAATACAGGTCATTGCTACTTAACAGAGAAGATCCCAATTCATGTAACCCACAGTTATTGTAATACAATAAAGAATTTTTTTTTTTTTTTTTTGAGTGACTAGCGCAGAATAAGATATTACCAGACCGAAACATTATTGCCGTCTCACTGTTTGAAGTTGAGGCAACGTGTACAGTGTAAAGTTCAAAACAGTAATGAAATAACTCTGCCAGCATTAATGCAAGTGATTAGTAATGAAGAGCTCAGCGAGTGCGACTGCGTCTAACTGCACGAGGCTACAGTGGGTACTGCAACTCGTATTTCCAGCGTTATCCTTGCAGAGCAACTTGCACTGCCACACCATTCCAAGCAATCCACCACACCCGACTTAGAACTCTGCTCACTCGGATTAAGGTAGACTTCAGATTGTTGTAATGATATTAGTTGAAAAGGCGGTGTATAATGTATGGTTTGTTGGCAGTTTATGACCGCAGGCGATGCTCCGTGGGGCGCTATCGTCAACACTTAGCATATTTCAGCGATAAACGTTGAGATATCTGATAGCAGCCTTAAACCTACCTTATATTGAACGCATAGAGTTGTGTTCAGATCACAGTAGCGATGTAAGCGAATGCTTAACCGAAGCCAAAGTTAGGGCTAATGTTGCTATAGTAAGGAGCTATGGTGACGTTTATTCTGACATACAAAGTTAGTGTCGGAAGTTTGAAATACAATATGGGGAGTACTGCAGTCACAACTTACTACTGAATGAATATGTTTTGGGGTGAAAAACCGCTAGGATGATAAAACATTATGAATATTAGGTTTTCGTTTCTGTAAAGCTGGGCTAGAAAAGATACAAATAAGATGGTCTTCGGTATTAGATCGAACTTTAGCCTACATTCTACGCCATTAATTTTAGTAAACCACATTTTGCATATATAGTCCTAGCTGTTGCCCGCGACTTCGTACGCGTTACACTACTAAATCTGTAGGTAATCTAGAAACAAAGCAAAACCCGCTGTCGACTTGACGTCCTATTTCTGTCCTATGGGACCTGATTTAAGGTATAAAAATAAAAATTAGCCTAAGTATTCATCCAGGTTATAATCTAAGTACATGATAATAATTTCATCGAAACCAGTTCAGCCGTTACGACGTTATTGAGCATCAAACAAATAAATAAATAAAGAAGCATCCAAACTTTCGCATTTATAATATTAGTGTGATATCAATGGCTTAACATGGATACATCAATTCAGGGGTAATTTTATTTTAAACAAAGCGATTTATTTATAGTTATTCAATATAATTTTTATTATTTATTTAGCTAGCCTGTATATTTCCTCTACTGGGCAAAGGCCTCCCAAACTCCAAAAAATAATAGGTCTTTACCTATGAAATTGCCATTCTTCAGTACTGGTCATATCAAATAGAAAAAAAGTTTGGAATTATATATATAATAATTATATATATTCTAAATTCAAATTAATTTTGTTTTAAAAACATGACATTCTTTTTACAAACTCAGTCTTTTGTTTATTGATTAGCGTTGTATTTTCATTACATTTGATCACCAACGCGACACAAATGGCACGTAACATCAAAAACGTTTACGGAGAGAACTGTACAAACGAACGCACAACCCGTTATTGGTTTTCCCGGTTCCGTTCTGGAAATTTTGACTTGAAAAATGAAGCTCGTGGTCGTCCGGAGACTTTGGTCAACAATGATGAATTAAAGGCGATTGTGGAAGCTGACCAAACTCAATCTACAGCTAGGTAGCAGCAGCTTTTGATGTTAGCATCAAAACAATTATGATCCATTTGCGACAAATAGGCAAGGTAAAAAAACTTGATAGATGGATTCCCCACGAACTTAACGATCGCCAGCGCAACGTACGCGTCAAGATCTGCCTCGCGCTGCTCAATAGGCAAAGAAATGAAGGAGTTTTGAACCGAATTGTTACGTGCGATGAAAAATGAATTCTGTTCGAAAATCGAAAGAGCACAGCAAGTTGGGTAGATCCTGGTTCAGCACCAAAGCAATGCCCTAAACCAAAAATGACCCCTAAAAAGGTGATGGTCGCTGTTTGGTGGTCTAGTGCGGGTGTGATTCACTACAGCTTTTTACAAAACGGCATGAGCATTAATGCCGATGTGTACTGTGAAGAACTGCAGACAATGATGGAGAAGCTTGCACATCGGCAACCAGCTTTGGTCAATCGGTCGTCCCCATTGCTCCTTCACGACAACGCGCGACCCCATACTGCACAACAGGCAGTTTTCAAGCTGCAAGAACTGGGGTTGGAAGCTCTCCCTCATCCGCCATACTCACCAGACCTTTCACCTACCGAATATTACCTTTTGCAAAATTTAGACAACTTTTTAGTGGGTAAAAAATTCAATTCCCGAGAGGCAGTACAAGATGCCTTTGAAAAGTTTGTTGCCTCCCATCCAGCTGATTTTTACAAGAAGGGCAATCAATAAACTGCCAATGCGTTGGCTAAGATGCGTTGATTGCATGGGTGATTACTTTGAATAACAGAAAAAAAACAGTTTAAAAAAATAAGTACTTTCACTTATTCCATACACAACGGCAATTTCATGGGTAAAAAATTAATATATGCAAATTAATAATAAAAATTTATATAAATTATATAATTAATCGAGCAAAGTGAGATCTCTAAATCAACTTAGGCAAATCGGCATTGTATGTATGTATGCACTCGTATGTATGTATGTAATGTTTGTCCGAAGATAACTTTCGAAGCGTTTATCCGATCATCGTGAAATTTGGTATATAGGTAGGTAGTGATGGCATAATTTTGGAGTGACTAAATGTGCTTAAATTGTGGGGGGGGGGTTGTTGAGATATTGGGGTTCAAGAGGGGTAAAACAAACCAAAATGGGACTGTCTGGTCAAGGTAGCATGTTTTTTAATAAAAGGTCTTTGTGAATACATTTCGACCCCGTTTTTAATTTTAGTTCAAACTTTTTAGTTATTAAATTATTAGTCATAATAAAAACTGAACTTTGACAAAATTCACAGGGTACACCAGTGACCCCACAATGCTTTAATTTGGTATGCGTGTAGCTTCAGTGACACAAATATGTATAGGGAAAGTCTGATATCCAGAATAACTACAATTTCTACCCCAAAAAACAATTAATTAACATGAACTGACGTTACCTGTAATTTGAATGAAACTGTAGGTCAAGTCATCTATGTGGTTATTTATGTCGTGGCACAATTTTAATAGTCAAAGATTACAAATAATATTTGTTTTGCTTTTATCGGAGACTCACGAGATCTCAGTTCGGTGCGAACCACTAGTTAATTATACCTGCTAAGTGGATAAATTGTAAAATTTTGAATGTTGAGGTACTGCATTTGTAGCTATACTATGTGTAATATCAGTAGTGGTGGTCGCTACACTGTGTTCAATCTAGGGTTGTCAATGTTGTCTATTGTCGTCCGGAGCAGAGAGCAATCAGCGTTGTGTGCGAAACTAATTGCCAGCCCTAGAACTTACTCGTACGTAGCATCGCTCTGTATACTGCAGCTGAGACCACAAAGTGAAACTCCACTAATACCTATTACTTACGCTGAAACTAATCATGTGACTTTAAGCTTAACAATTTTTTGTAGCTTATTGATCGAGCGAAGCGAGATCTCTAAATTAACTTGGGGAAGCCGGCGTTGTATGTATGTATGGTTGTTTGTCCCAGGATAACTTTCAAAGCGTTTATCCGAGGTAGGTAGGTAGTGAAGGCACAATTTCGGTGTGACTAAATGAGATAAAAATGTGTGTGTTGGGGTTCAAGAGGGGTAAAAAAATAATCAAAATGAGACTATCCAGTCGGTGGTACATTTAATAAGAGGTATTTGTGAGTACATGTCGATCCCGTTTTTATTTTTAAGTTTAAACATTGTAGTTTTTAAGTTATCATCCATAATAAAAACGGAACTTTGACAAAATTCACAGGGTATACCAGTGACACAGTGCTGAAATTTGGTAATTTGGTATGCGAGTAGCTTTAGTGACACAAATATAGGGAAAAGTCTGAAATCCAGAATACCTGCAGTTTCTACCCCAAAAAAATAACCAATTAACATGAACTCCCGTCACCTGTAATTTGAATGAAACTGTAGGTCAAGTAATTTGGTTATGCATTTTGTGGCACTATTTTGATAATCAAACATTACAAATAATTTTTTTTTGCTTTTATGGGAAACCCTCGAGATCTCAGTTCGAGGTGAACCACTAGTTTAATCAGCCAAGTGTTCTCTGAAGCTATCTTACCTATTAGAAATCATAACGTTTTGCTAGAATATAGAGTACGGTAAGGTAGCAAATAATTTTTTTAACCATAATTCTAATATCTATCATCCTTTTAAATTTAAGCATCTATCAGTCTTATAAGCTATCTTTTTATATATTTTCTATAGGCTATCTTTAAGACCTACTCACAATGCGTCTTGAAAAAACAGACTTAAGGAATGAAGAAATCCTAAGGTAGGAGTAGCGCTTCTATGAGCCAGGTATTAAGTACTTACAGCACGCCGAAGTCAAGATGGATTCATTGTTCACGCCGAGATGAGGCGAGGCGAGGCGAGGCGCAGGCGATAACCTTTGTAGCAATTATCGGCTTAAATTGATTCTAAACTAATCCCTAATTTCAATTAACCTTATTAAAAGAGACCAAAGGTGCATTTTGGATGAAACTGGTACCTCATAACTAAACAAATAGATTATTTGTGTGATAAATCCTTAATTAACATTTCATTAACTTTTCATACTTAGTAGGTTAACAGAAATTGTATTATTGTGCGTATCGCTTACCATCCTGTTTACGACACTTTCAATTTTAACAAGCATGTTGAACATGACAGACATCCAGTAATACACCTTATAAAATCTAATGGAACTCAATTAAATTGTGGGTACGTTTAATTCCAGTTCATTTAATCCACACAAGGGCATAGTTCACGAAATTACTAACATAAAGATATCATGAAGCAAGCCGAGTGACAATGAACTCTAATGGTGAAGTAATAAAGTTGATGGGGAGGCGTTGAAAAATGTTTAATGCTGTGTTATCTGTATTGGACGACAGCTACAAAAGGCTTCGAGCGATTTGGAAGAAGATATCACGCTTAATGTGTTTATTCGGAACTTTTATTTAGCAAGTTGGTGAAAGCGCTACCTTTTATTTAGCGCTTTAGTTTTATTTTCTATTTTTAACTTTAGGTGCTTTTATAAAGCGAGGGAAAACAGCCGAATTATTTTATAGTGATGCTTATTAAACTGGAATAGGTTAGGCAAGATGAGTCTTATCCCCAGATGTTCTGGTGTTACAAAGAGAATAAAAGATAAATGTTTGGTAAGATCTTGTTAAACATTTCTTGAATCTTTCCTAAATTATTTTTTTTATTTTTTATTTAACATCCAATAATTAATATTTGGCTAAGCCAATCTTTTTATAGAACTTGCGTAAAGTAGTCAAGATATAAAACAATCCTCATCAATCTTCATTAACACCTAGGACAAAATAGTTTTTGTTCACTGATTATGTTATATAGTTTTATTGGATCGAAAGCTTTAAAATACCCTAAATGGGATTGCGGTCGGCTGCGCACAGCATCTCGCCTCGCACTACGCGCTACAATGCGCTCTCTGCGCGCGAGTAGACAGGCGCGATACTTCCGCAAAACTACGTAAGCAGTACGCGATAACTTCCGTATTTATAATAATGAGGCATGCTATATTTTTTTTCTGACATATTGTTGAGCAACTTAGAACAGATACGTGAGCTCATCCTGAATCAGCGTTACGTCAACTCCCTGAGGCCGCAGATAAAACAACAGACAGTTCCGTACAACGTACAAATATGATAACAGTATATCAAGTGCACGATCGTAACATCTGCAGCGCGCACTGTATTCTTACCTGCGCTCCCAGCGGGCCATAACTCACACACACCTTATTGCACAAACATTACACGAACACGATCTTGTACATGCGTCTAACACTCACACTTGTACTCACTATACATTCGTTTCTCCGTCAGCCAGTGCTGTGCTAACGTTAGCGCTTTCTGTGTTAGTCAGCTGCGGTTGGTATCGATGGTTGGTTTGTGGCTGCTGAAAACGTTGCAAGATTTGAGCCACGCTACTTTTGGGACAAACAGCACAATCACATCGAATAAACTTTCAACAAAAACGATTCCGTTGATAAACTCCAAATATCGCTGCAGGTACAATTAATTACCTCGATACCTACTTAGTTTTATTTGAGTCGCCCTGAGTTTTTCTAAAACGCTTAAAAAAGACAAATTTATGGACGAAAAGGAAGTGCATTCAAATTTAAAACGGACATTCATTATTTTGTAAAATTCACATTCCTTAAATTACAAAAAAAAATCCTTACCTAGTATGTAATGCATGTAAACAGACAGATACACCCGGAGATAATCTTGTGATTCAATTATATTTTGTGCTATAAATAGTACTCCTTTTCATTTCATTTAAAAATACACCGCGCAGGCCCACGATTGATTAAGAACAATGCGAGTAGGCCTCGGAGCCCCACACTCCAGTGTCCACAGACCAGGAGGGGAACTCTAAAGAATAAACCAAACACTTCTTTACAGTTTACCTTTTACTCAACTGGACTTGGGAACAAATAGTCTTTCAATTATAACTTGTTTCCTGGTAGCGCACTGAGATTTCATGTTAACTTTTAAAGATTTAGAACTGTTATAGATGGATAATTAAAATTATTAACTGTGTTTACTAGATATACCAGTGTCTCAAGGTGACGGACACAATGCCATGCCATGCATACCAAGTCTTAGTTGGAAGTAACTAGGTATCGCAATGTTATATGCAGTAGTAACCGCTTAATAATTTAGTCCATGGGATTGTTCCGTCATGTTGTCGAAAACAAAAAAAAAATTAAACGTATATATTCAAAACCTATATCAGTTACAAGTGCTTATATTTTATATTAAATATAATCTTAGAAATCCGACACGGCCCGAGTAAAAGTTTAACTGAAAGAGGTCAACATCCAAGCCACTGAAGTTCTGCAGTTCCGTATTCTGTGGTGCTTTGTCTCCGCGAGTCGACCCCGCGCCCGCGCCCGCGCCCACGGAACAACAAACGACCGAACTCAACGTTACTTCATAAAAACACACTATATATCTTGTGCACTTGTATTTTATATGAAGATCGTTCCTTACAAACCACATTGTCTAAAACCAGCGCAAAGTATGAGAATGTAGATCTTAAACTTGATTATTGGATTCAAATAAATATAGATTATGGTTTTGGATTACTGACAGAGCCGGTACCTAATTATGTAAAATTTGCGACATCAATCGGTCGCGTAACGGCAAATAGCACATAGAATGTACCAGCAATGGGACGTTATCAGATAGAACTATTTTCCCAAACTAACTTTGACGGTTCGCGACCGATTGATGTCGTGTTGCTGCCGCCGATATAACGTAATTATAAATATTTAAATAATGCTGGACATTTCACACAGCACCATCTAGCCCCAAACTAAGCAAAGCTTGTACTATGCGAACCTGATAACTGATAGAATACGTATATATAATATTTTTATAAATACATACTTATAATATATCGATAGAAAAACAACCAGACCCTGAACAAATATCAGTAGATCATGCAAACATTTGTTTTGTGGCGATAATCGAACCCGCAATTATGTGGCCGTTCTTAAAAGTCAGGTTTACAACACCCTGAATAGTTGTGCTAACTGAATGTACGTGAATGTTTGTACTTCCGAACCTAAGGTGAAACTAACGTGGCCTAGATGCCTATTGTCAATTTAAGGTAAATGTAGTCCCTAGGACAAGTTTCAGACGTGGAACAGCTGTTACCTAAGCCAATTTCTTAAACGTTAGTAGATGTTTCCGTGAGGTTTACTCTAAAGCTAAATTAGTCACTAGAAATGTCTGACACCATTGAGGTATGTAATCCGATGAGTTTTTGTGTAGATAGTTATAGTTACCCCTAACCCCTCTGCCCTAGATTAATTTAGAAATATGATTTTGCTGCATTTGAAAATACCTTCTTAGAATTTAAATTCTAAGAAGGTATTTTCAAAGCTTAAGCTTTGTTTATTTAGCCAACACAGCAGTCTTTGCATCGGCCACCGTGTTGGCTCTCTGTACTTTGAATTGATTCATTATTAAATCCAGCTCAAATCGGTGTGAACGTAATCCTAGTTATAATTCAGATTAAATTAAAAATTACAGTTTTTTAATTAAAACTTAACATCGCGTTCCCGAACCAAGATTGGCGCAGCCGGAGCAGATTTTCAAATTTTCTACGTGTTTTCCGCGATATCCCGACGTAAAAATCCGTCAGGGAAATTTTCACGAAAATTCACGAAATTGAAGTCTGTGTCGAACCAAACAAATTTCTCTTACGGGTATTGAAAAGTGAGTATAGGAGTAGCGGTTTGGTGAGTAAAACTTTTAGCCATTCCTTTCCTATAATCTCCTAATCTCATAAAAATGCGAGTTTAAAAAAAAATTATAACTTGACATTTTTGTTATTATTGAGATTAGACTTCTCTCATTAAAACGTGACTGATTGACTTGTGTGTGTAATTCTATCAAGCTAACCTTGTTCTAACTAGTGGTTCGCCCCAAACTGAGATCTCGCGAGCCTACCATAATAACAAAAAAAAATATTATTCGTAATCTTTGACTATCAAAATCGTGGCACGAAATAAATAACCAACTTACTTGACCTACAGTTTTATTCAAATTACAGGTAACGGGAGTTCATGTAAATTGGTTACCCTTTTATGGGGTACAAATAGCAGTTATTCTAAATTTCAGACTTTTGCCTATATTTGTGAGCTACACGCATACCACATTACAGCACTGTGGGTTCACTGGTGTACCCTGTGAATTTTGTCAAAGTTTAGTTTTTATCATGGCTAATAACTCAAAAACTACAAAAACTTTACTAAAAATAAAAACGGAGTCGAAATGTACTAATAAAGACCTTTCATTTTACTTTCACTTGACCTAATAGTCTCATTTTAATTTTTTTTTACCCCTCTTGAACCCCACTATCTCAACAATCCTACAAAATTTTTAGCTCATTGAGTCACACCATAATTGTGCCATCATTACTTTTATACCAAATTTCAGGATGATCGGATAAACGCTTCGAAAGTTATCCTCGGACAAACATACATTCATACATACATAATATACATACAACGCCGATTTGCCTAAGTTGATTTGGAGATCTCGCTTTGTTCGATCAAAAATAGAACACCGTAAAGTTAAGATAAATTAGATAGTGCATATTTTATAACTCAGATTTGTACTGTAAGTTAATATAGGTAAAAATTTAGTGTTATTTGATCTTTAAATCGATCGTAACATAATTTTAAAATTTAGGTAAAACATTTTTTTTTACAAAATATTTTTTTTACACTTTAAAAAAAAAAGAGGGTTTCCACATTCTACCCATTATTTTGCTTTAAATGTATTTCTATTGTAATATTTTTTGTGTGTTATTTAATATCTGTGTAAAATCAAGTGATGTTGTCTTCTCCGAATATTTTATTACTCTACGGCAATGGCGAAAGTAGAGCCCATTCCAAAGGAAATTGTTCAATTAATACCATCTATAATGGAGACAAAAGACATTTGAACCTTTATTTGAGAAAATGTCAATACGTGATCGATCGGTTCAGTAAAAAAGATTTCGAGGAACAAAATTTATACGTCTTCAACGTTTTATCGAGTAGGCTTACGGAGAATGCAGCTGCGCTCTTATCGGAACGAGAGGATGTTGTGTCTTGGTCCGCTCTAAAGGAATTGCTCATTCAGCATTTCGGAGATCCGCGTACTAAGCTTGTGTAAACATCGAGTTAGAATCATTAAAAATTAAATCAGGAGAGAGTTATTTGGATTTTTGTAATCGCATTTAAAGCGTGCGATCCTTATTGATGTCAAAAGTAAATGTGATTGCAGATAGCGATTTAAAACGTGCGAAGCTGACTATTTACAACGATACGGCTCTGAATGTATTTTTGTACAATCTTCCTGAAAATATGGTGCGCGTAGTTAGACTAAAGACACCCTCTACTTTAGAACAAGCATTGAGCGTTGTCCTTGAGGAAGTTAACTTCCTAGAGGAATATAACATGAGGAATAAATACATGGCAGCAAACCTATTACAGGTTCAGGTTCAAGGCCATTGATAACACAGCCATTTGGGTACAAACCCCCATTGCCTAACAATGATACATTGCCGAAATTTAAATTTGGCATTCCTCAAAATTCACAGATTAAGGTGCTTCAATTACAAGGGCGAGTTCAGCAACTAAATTTTGGAGGCTTCCGTCCACCAACATTTGCCTATAAGCCACAGGTTGGCTTTCAGCCACAGCGATAATTTGGCCCTCAGCAGTTTGGTTATAGACCACCACAGCCATTTGGTTACAGACCACCATTTGGTTATAAACCACCACAGTTTGGTAATAAACCATTAGGGTATAATCCCCAGGTACAAAAACCTCAATTGCGTAACGACTGGTGTAACTATGAGGACAGCCGCGCCTCTAAAACCTCAACCACCACAAGGTTTTTAGTTAAATGAAATGAGTATGAACGAGTACGAACGTGAACCCTACTATGATGAAAATTATTATTCTGACGATTACAATTATGATGACGTAAATGGACTGAACTATTGTAGTGACTATAATAACATGCAATATACCGACGAACAATATGAACTACCAGAACAGACTGACGAAACTCAGACGGATTTTCGTGAAAGTGCCTCGATAGACAAGAAGTCCTAGAACTGAATTGCGATCCTAATTTAAAACTTCCGTACATTTATTTGGAAGAAATTGATGCAAAAATGATTGATACCGGTAGTATGAGATCATTTATTAGTCCCCGAAAAGCTTATCAGTATTTTGGCGAGTTTATTCGCAACGAACCATTTCAAGTAGCTTTTGTTTTTTTTAGTTTATTTAACAAAAAGTTACATACATAAACATACATAAAGCACTGTAAAACCTTAAAGGTTTGTCTCGGTGGTTAAGAAACTCGAGCCGCTACACATTATTTAAATAGGTACTTATAAACCCCGTCACCCTAAAAGTATGTAGGTACGCAAACATAGTAAGTCGGCGGCGGCCATTATAATTACAAGAGTTATAACTTTTTATATATAGGTAAGTTTAATTTCATAAGTTAGTTCATAATGAAAAAACGGCACAATATCATCAATGCATACCGAACGCAAAGACAATGCACATTGCACGTGTCATATAGCTGGATATCAACTATCTTGTTTACTTCATTCTCGCTCGAAATCGACAGAACATCGAAGCAAGCTTATCTTCTATATAGGGTATTCGTCTGTTATTTATTATTTTTAGCAAAATCTTGAGCTCATAAAGTACTTTATAAATCAAGAATTTATTCATTGCTAATTACCAATTTAAGCTTGGATTATTAATAGTTATTGCTGTTTATTTATTTTATTTATGTATTTTAAAACATTCCCTTTTTCTTATCTTTTTTATTCGAAATGGTTCATTTATTTGTTAGGTATCCTCGAGAGTATTCATGAAGTGTTTTTTAAATTTGTATTTATAATTTTTTATGTTCATTTCATGTAAAGTTAGAACTAGTATCTCATTAGTCAACGTTGGGATTAAGAATGCAGTGGTGCGTCTCCCGTAATAATTGTTCATCCTGGGAATCTGCAGCTTTTGGAATGTTACTTTTCTAGTCGTTGTTTTATGTGATATTGGTATTTTTATTTCATTATTTTCAAATTGTTCACTCAACAGAAGCGTTTTTAGTTTTTGTTGAACAGGTAGTATGCCACAAGCTTTAATCAGGCCTAAAATGTTATCGTTGTACTGGTTTTTCATGTTTTTTGGTAGAATAGTTTTTATAAGCATTAACTGTAGTTTAAATATCTTTTCTAGGTAAGTCTTGAAGGTACGGCCATAACAGGTAATACCGTACGATATGATGGACTCAGCAAGTGCTTTATATATATAGATTAAGAAGAACCTTGTAAGCTATTTTATATGTTATAATTTGAAGTTTGGCTAGAATTGCCCGTAATCTATCACATACACTATCTATGTATTGGCTCCAACTGAATCTGTTGTCTACCAGTAGCCCCAAATATTTATAGTACAGTTAGCACCCACGCATCGGGTAACATGATAAGGTGATAGAAATCCCTCTTATGTCTACTTTTGTAAGCAACAATTGGCACAAATTTTATATGTATGATGTTGACGCGCGTTATGACGGACTTATTGGAAACGATCTGTTACAAAAATTAGACGCGATTATTGATTTAAAAGAACAACTATTGAAGACAAGTACGACTTGTGTTCCAATAATCAATAATAATTTAAATTACACAATCAATATTCCCCCACGATCAGAACAACGAGTTAAATTACCAATAGACCAATATTCAGGTGAAGCCATACTTGACTTCCACAAATTTATAAACGGATTACGAATGCCTAGTGCAATAGTTAACTGTATAAACGGATATGCATCTATGGTATTACAGAATACCTTAGATCAAACAAAGCAACTGATTATTAGACGACCCTTTACAGTGACACGATATGACGATAATGAATGTGACTTAACCATGACAAAGAACATGAACGAAATAGAAACAGATTATTTGCTTGAATAAAGTTTAAGTAAACTCAGACTTGATCATACTAACGACAAATACCGTGAGAAAATATTTAGACTTTGCATGGATTACAAAGACATATTTTACTGGGATCAAATTCCCTTGACGTTTACTAATCGGGTTAAATATAACATATGGACAAAGAACGAGGACCCTATATACATAAAGCCATGTAGGCAAGCCCCATTTTTACAGAGCGAAATTAATAAACAGGTAGATAAATTACTGAAGGACAATGTAGTTCAGGAGTCACATTATCCTTGGAACGCGCCTGTACACCTGGTGCCTAAGAAGATGGATGCATCAGGTGAGGTGAAGTATAGGATGGTGGTTGACTATAGACGACTTAACGACATAACCATTGACGACAAATACCCCTTACCAAACATTACAGACCTTTTCGACAAATTAGGAAAGTGTTCTTACTTTAGTACCCTTGATCTAGCAAGTGGTTATCAGCAGATCGAAGTAGAAAAGAAGGATAGGCAGAAGACAGCCTTCAGCATGCAGAACGGTCATTTTGAGTTTCTTAGAATGGCTTTTGGGTTAAAAACAGCTTCTGCGACATTCCAGAGGACGATGAACAACGTTTTACGTGGTCTACAAGGTCTACATTGCATAGTTTACTTAGATGACATAATTATATTCTCAAATAGCTTAGAAGAAGTTACTCAAAAACTACGAACTGTCTTTGACAGAATTAGAGCGACTAACTTGAAAATACAGCTTGACAAATCGGAGTTCTTACGTAAAGAATTACTTTATCTTGGGCGCACGATAACGAAGGGCGGACTTAGGCCAAATAATGGTAAAATTGACGCAGTGTTGAAATATCCCATTTCGAAAACCCCGACTGAAATTAAAAGTTTCTTAGGTCTAGTAGGATATTACAGACGATTCATAAAAGACTTTGCAAAGGTAACTCAACCTCTGACAGCTTGTTTGAAAAAGCGTAACGGAATTGTAATTGACCAGAAGTACATTGACGCATTTAATAAATGCAAAGAACTCTTGACGCCCCATAGTTACAGTACCCTAACTTTGACAACCCTTTCATGCTTACGACTGACGCGTCAAATGTAGCGGTAGGTGCAGTACTATCCCAGGGACCGATTGGTAGTCATAGACTGGTGGTGTATGCTAGTCGAACACTCAGTGACACAGAATCACGTTACAGCACGATCGAACGTGAATTGCTCGCTATTATCTGGGCAGTGAAACATTTTAGGACTTATTTATATGGTCGTAAATTTTTCATATACACAGATCATCGGCCATTAGTATGGCTTCAATCTCTGAAATACCCGAGTAGTAAACTCACTCGTCGGAGGTTGTGTTTACAGGATTATGATTACGAATTAATTCATAAGAGCGGTAAACAGAAAAAACAACACAGACGCCTTGTCTAGGATTAAGATCAATGACAAAGATTCGGATAATGAGGATCAATCGATAGCAGTTAACGTTGATGATAATGAACAGAGACTTAAGAAAAACCTAGATGAAGTAGTCAAAGATAGATAGCTCAACAGAAAACGGCACGTAACTACTCATCAACGATAACAGTATCAGATTCGAGTAGGACAGTGTCAGTCAGTTCAATAACAATCTCCGACACACTGTCAAAACATAGTATTGACAATAACGTATACCTTTTGCGATCAGAATCAAGTAAACTTCAAACAGTTCATTCAGCTGTAGAATTAGAATCTATTGGAATACCGATTTTACATGAGGCAATTGACACTAAGCCTAATCAAATCCTGGTATACTCATGGTTTAAAAATGAGATGCAAGTTAGGAATCTTTCTTGCACTAAACAAAAGGTTTTGGAAGTTTTCCTACCCACAGATAATTCATAACTAATAAATTTTTTTAAAACAGTACATAAAGCCAAAAATTAAGTATTTTATTTACTTTGAGGAAAAAGAACATCGTAAATTATTTGGAAGTATAATTATTCAACTTTTCAAGAAAGGTATGATTAAGTTCTATGAATGCACGGAGCGGGTCATTGCTATTGAAGATGAAAATGAACAAAGGGCAGTAATAGTTAAATATCATGAAGGAAAAACATGCCACCGCGGTATTAAGGAAACGTTGGTTAAGATTCGTAAAAATTATTATTGGGATGGAATGCAAGAAACAGTAGCAGCAGTCATAAATGCTTGAGAAGTATGCCAGAAAAAAAAACATGATAGGAACCCCATCAAGCTTATCTTACAATTAACGCAAACACAAGATGCCCCTTTTCAAGAGATTTTTATCGACCTTTTTAGCATTGACGGAAAACCTATCTGAAACTTATTGATGCCTTTAGTAAGTTATGACAGACAATTAAAATTCAAGGAAAACCAACACCTGAAGTAATCAGAGCTTTGATGAAGTACTTTTCATATTACGGCATCCCCGAAAGATCAGTTCAGACCCCGGTACTGAGTTTAATATTGAATTAATGAAAGAATTTCTAAGTTTATGTACATAAAATTGAACTTCACGTTGGTACGCCTAATAACCATGGGACTTATTGAACGTTTCCATTCAACAATAATTGAAATTTATAGATTGGCTAAATATGAAAAACGATGTACTGATACAGCATCAATTACGACGTATTCAGTTATGGCTTATAATCATACCATTCATTCTGTTACTAAACTAACTCCATTTGAAGTAGTATTCGGACACACTGATACAAGCAGCCCTTATGGCATATAATTAGAAAAGTGTTCTTTCCAGAAACTGGTTAGAGATCATGCTAAGTGAACTAAAGTATTGTATGATCCTTTGGTAAAAAAGATGGTAACAACTAAAGAGAAGAATAGGGAAAAGAAAGGTAGTGAACTTGAAGTAGAGTTTCCTCTAGGAAAGACAATTTTTGCTAAAGATGTTAATAAGCGGAACAGCAAAGATAAACTTCGATATATAAAAGCGAAGGTAGTAGGTGAACCCGAAAGAAACGTTTTGCCTATTCAAGTAGGAGAAAGGAAAACAAAAGTTCCTATAAAAATATCAAACGTCCTCCACAGATGGTGCAGCATACTGCTGGTAGCAGTGCCGACCCTGGCACTTCATCAGCAAATCCTTAATGGCAACCCGGGAATATTTCCTATAAAAGAAGGTCAAGCATACGTGCAAATTAATCATTGGACTATAGTTAAGGTTATTCATTTGAAAAAGATTTACAATTATTTAAATTATATTGCAACATACTATGAGCTATGTAAACTGATCGAATGGAATGAACCATATTTTCATGAAATGAGAAGTATAAAATCACATACTGAGTTCATACTATACGCAATATGTTTAAAGAAATAAATATTATGACATTCCCTTGTCAATACATCTATGAAAATCTAATGTATGTTCACAAAAATATTAATTTGTTTAAGAAAAATTGCGATAATCATAATTTTAATACCAGAAATAAAGATAAACTCGCTGTTGCCACTTGTAGACTCCATAAAGTTAGTAAATCGTTTAAAGGGCAAGGTGTACGCTTTTATAACAAACTCCCAAGGGATGTACAAAAATTGACAATTAACAAATTTAAAAACGTAATTAAACAAAATCTTTATAAAAGAGCCTATTATAAAATATCGGATTATTTAGAAGATAGAGAAGCTTGGAATTAAAATTGCTCCAACTCGTTCAAAATGTTACAATTTAGACGTAATTTATTTTCTGTATAATGTATTGTAAAAGGATCATTAAAAAAAACAACCAGCCTTGTTTCTTGCCTTTCAACAGGCAGTAAAATTGACGTTTCAGAGTGATCCTTGTGATTTTAATGAATAAAAATATTTGAATTTGAATTGAATTTGAATTTATACGCGATATAACTAAAGATAAATACTGACAACTTGTTCCACAGCAGCGTTATAAAAGAGGTCTCATAAATCCATTGGGTTATATTATAAAAATTGTTACAGGGAATCTTGATCATGACGATACAATTAAATTTGATAAACTCACTTCTGATTTAAGTCATGACCAAATTATAATTTCTAAGAAATTAACTTTGGTTTCAAAAATGTTTGACAGCTTCATATATAGGTATGTAACTAAAACTATTAATCAGAATACTGTAAATTTAGATAACCGTTTAAAGAAGGCTGAGATAATGTTAAGAGATTTAGCTGCTAAGGAAAATAATTGGATTTTCCACACATATATTATTGGATTATTTAACGTTTATACAAGCAGTTTTCGTACCATCTTTATAAGACTAAGTGAAATTGAAACTGCTCTAGCATTAAGTAAAGACTCGATATTACATCAATATATCGTGAACTCTACAGAACTTATGTATCATTTAAATATAATTGCTAACGCTGAAAGCTTAGTGTATTCGCCTATCGATGAAAACTTGTTAAAGTTAGAGGAAACTATGTGTGTAAAATCTTTTATAAAGAAAAACCAGATCACGTTCATTTTGGAAATTCCAGTAACTAATAAAATTATTTTATGTTCTTATAATTATTTTACATTGTACTCCTTACCAATTTTCCACCAATCCGAAAATAAAACCTTTGCCATTTTCCCTAAATATCCTTACCTATTGGCGAAAGGGATGAAATATTTACCAATTGCGAAACCGTGCCACCCGTTATCTACTGGCGACCATTTTCCATGTTCTGCAGACAACCGAGCTTTGTACCATGAGCTCACTTGTATGGAGTAGCTGATGAAATTTGATGATAACCCCACTCGCTGTACGCCGCATCAGGTCACATTGAAAAGGTCAAGGTCCAGCAAATCAACGCTGATAATTGGATTTTATATAGTAGACTGAAGACTACTCTAACTAAATACTGTGACAACGAGGTCAGCACGAAGCAACCTGTATTCGGAACTTACCTCGTGACCATCGACGAGCCATGTGTTTTGGAAATCAATGGAATTCGTATTGGTCACCGTATCATCATAGAATCAGATGTTGTGAAGCCGATCCCGATCATCGCTTTACCGCAGCTACCTAAGAACGCGAGTCTATCCAGTGCACGCGCACTCGGCATGAAGGGTATCAGCTTAGATGAAGTTAAATTCATGGCGTACTCTTTAAAGCATAGTGCAGTGATTGAAAGTGTTTTAAAAGAAAGGAAAGACTCTAGCTTCGGTGAAAATTTAGGATAGGACTTTAGGATTAGTTATCTTTAGTTTTATGTTTTTATAATTTACAATTTATAATACAAGCAAAATTATCGGAACAAATCTCAAATCGATCCAACCGATAATTTTCCTCTTAGGGATGCAGGAGTTATAGTTACCCCTAACCCCTCTGCCCTAGATTAATTTAGAAATATGGTTTTGCTGCATTTGCAAATGCACTTCTTAGAATTTAAGCTTTGTTTATTTAGCCAACACAGCAATATTTGCATCGAATCAATTCAAAGTACAGAGAGCCAACACCGTGTTGGCTCTCTGTACTTTGAATTGATTCATTATTAAATCCACCTCAAATCAGTGTTAACGTAATCCTAGTTTTAATTTAGATTTAATTAAAAATTACATTTTTTTAAAAACTTAACTTCGCGTTCCTGAACGAAGAGTAGGTAAATAAATAAATAAATATTGGCTGGATATTTCACACAGCGCTCTCTAGCCCCAAACTAAGCATAGCTTGTACTATGGAAACAAGATAACTGATAGAATACATATATACTATCATTTTGTAAATACATCCTTATAATATATTATATAGAAAAACATCCAGACCCGGAACAAATATCTATCATACACTATCTACATTTGTTCCGCGGTGGAAATCGAACCCGCTACCTCCATTGTATATGTCGGCAGTCGGCACCGTGCAGATAGCTGTATGATTAGAGCTGGCCGGTGGCTAGCGTGCGGTGGATCAGTAACCGCGCTAATGTCCCGCCGTATTTCAGTGGAAAGTGGCCGCGCCGCCGATTTTTACGTCGATTTGCATAACATTACCGCGCGGCATGCCTTCACCCCCCGACTGTTTGTACTGCACCAGCGTTCTATGATAAACTAAACGATGTGACTGATGTGAGAATCACTGTTGTGATACTACATTTCATGTTGTTTGAACACGGGAGTTGCGTGTAAGTGGAGCTTGGGGGGGGGGGGGGGGGGGTGTGGATTTAGTAAAGAGTACCTAGTAGTTAACGAAAATCAAATAAGTTTGATATAAATACAACTTGTAGGAATTTGACAGTATTACGAGCTTAGCCAACATTAGAATCAGCTTCCTGTCCGAATCACGATTTTAGATTCACTATAAGAGATGGTAAAAATATTTAATGATTTCTAGTTGCCTAAAACACTTTCCCCATGGTGTCATCAGCTCTCGGGCCTTAAATAAATACATAAGTACTCAAGTATAACTTAATGAAAAATCATATACCTTTTAATTTGTCTAAATAGGGTACAAAATGTAAAACTGTTGAACAAAATAAATGAATTCGTAGAACTCTTTCGCAGCAACACAATTTAAAGTCTGACAAATTAACTATTTCAAAGCTGGTTTAACTTTTTGCGGCACTAACTCGTAAATTCCTGCTAAATGTAGCCTGCACGAAGTATTTTAATTTAAAAATGAATTAATAAAAAGTAAATAAGCAGGAGCTATTCAAACACTTAGGTATAACATGAAACACAAGGGAACGATATAAATGATGAGATATCGTTTCGTTTAGTTTCGTTAGAAGCGGCACTTAGAGAAAGTATTGTAAGTTGTAGTTACGATACGGGGAACCGTTGCGAACGCAGCTGCTGCACGAGACGGCGCGGGACGGCCGGAGACAACATACAACGAAATCATATTGAATACTCTCACTTCTTACAGATTTAGCGCGATGTCTACAATTGTAACTGTTTTTATACAATGACACTGCAACTAAATAGTAGTTTTGTACTAAATACTACTAAATATTGATCATATTCTGGATTTATAATATTTTTTTTTAATCAAACCCAGCAGGACTCGAATCCGCATTTTTTTTCTTAGTGGCATTGTCCTGACCAATTTATAGATTAAATGTATATCAAATGTTCACAATTAGCACAGAGCAACAAACAACCCTTAATCGGGTTACAAATATAACAGATTCTTATCATCTAAGAATATTTAACAGCTAGCGGATAGCATAATGTAAGCCACCTACTAAGCAAGCAAGTACCAAGCAAGTGTATTCTGTTGTGATTGGTGCACGTCCTGTGAGACTTGTGTGACGTCACATTGGTGTCGTGCGACTGGAGCTGACGTAGTACGAAATCTCTTCCTTAAACTCTGGTTTCCTAGTACCGGGTTCTGTTATTTGACGGCCGTAATATACTTACTAGTCGACTCGCTTTTCAACCGCTTTAGATGCGCTTTAAATGTTACCAAACGGCCGAACTAAAATAATTACCTCCAACGTTTTTGGAAGTATGCCCTGTATAGCGGCATCAAAAAAAACTTTAGGATTTTTTTTTATTTTTACTGAATATAACGGCAACCGTCATTACAATCACCGCTTCTTAAGAAACCAAAGCTAAAGCCACCCCTTTATTTATGGATTCACAAAATCAGGTTACATCAGTGTACCGCATGAGATTGCTTGCGGTGTGCGTTTCTTGGGCACAATACATCGGATTCACCACAGTACGGCAGGTTAATGTTTTACAGTACGAGTTGCCTTACTATCCATCAGTGCGCAGCGTATTAGCGTCGTGTGACGTCACATTATATTACGAGGGTGCCAGCACTTTCGCTATTTACGAAGCCGCGATCTCAAGCCTACCTCGGGATGGTTTTGTGATGCAATGTATTAGTTACCACACAAGTTTTAGACAGTTTATTATTTAATCTGCTTCTAAAAGTGTTATGGTAGAGTAGGTAATAGAAGTATTAAAGTTACAGAGTGCCGTTGTGTGTATGGGTCCGAGGGTCTCGTCAAATTCAAGATAAATTGGCGTGGCCTGTATAAAATATATCCAATACATCGTGCGCGTCGCATGTTACGTCGTGCCTTCTTATTGGACAAACTAATTTCACTCTGTTGTCTACAAGAGCAGTCTTAGAATAGAATAGAATAGAATAGAATAATCCTTTATTGTACACCAGGAATACTTAAAAAACTAATTTAAGCTAAATAAAGTACAATGGGCGGCCTTATCGCTGAAAGCTATTTTTTCCAAGCAACCTTTGGATGGAAAGTAAATAACGGATCAGTAATGGGCAGCGGTGCACAGAGTATATTTACAAATGAATGAAATAATCTATATAAAAATTATATTAATTAAAAACTGTAGGTACTTATAATCCTAATACATAAATAAATACCTAAAGATAGACTAGGTACTCGTATATACCCAAATAATAACCCAAATCCTACAGATATTCTAAAATGAGGACAATAAAATAAAATAAAATAAAATAATAAATAAATAGGTAACTCAAATGACAAGAAAGCTAGGCATTAAGGTAATGCTGCTTTAATCTCAGCTTAAAAGAGTGCTGAGAAGGTTTTAGATAAATTTCATGAATGTGAATGATGTTCGTGATGTTTTTATCTAACTTTTATTAGTGCCCCTCAGCTGCGCTATCCATAGTTGGCTCAGCGTCAAAGGCGCGCGTCAGTCATGGACGCGCGATCCATCTTCTTCAGTAGACGGACACTCGCACCTTGCACTAAGTACTTGCATTCAAATGCAGTATGTAATAATGATGATGATGATGATGCGCGATAACCTTCGATCATGCGCTTTCATACCCTACTTTGGTTAAGAACGTTCGTTTGCAGAAACTGTCGACCACGCGTTTAAAGGCAGCCGTGGTTACTACTTCTTTGGAACCATTTTTTGATGTGAAAACTTCTTTAAAAAGTCTTGCATTCTAAGATCCGCCAGAGTTAACGATGAAACGCTTTTGTCGTTGCCAAAAAATGAATAGATCTTGTCACTCAAGGGTTGTATCGCCAGGTGTTGTATACATATGGCTGAAAATAGAGCATTGCACAGCACAATGCCTGTTAGTGCACTTACGCCATCGTGCGCCGACGCCATTAAGCGGGAAGAGGAGGTCGAAAAAGAGTATCAAAATCCACTCTGTGTGACCAAAGTTTTAGTCATAACTCCGCAACAGAAAGGGTTATATGAGTTATTTGTTCGTCTTCGTGAGGATATTGAAGTGTTCTAAAAGGTTAGCTAAGCAGAAAATAAACAAGTTGTCGGGTAAAAAGTTGTGCCAGGTAACAGTATATTAAAATATCTTGTTTCTGGTAATGCCACGCAACTACAGAAGTAATTAAGGGCCAGATGCAGTGATAGAGGGCTTGAGCACTCAGGCCGGTTCATACCAAATCAAACGAGCGCCAGAACTTCTCAATAGAATGAGCGCCGTAGATCTGAAGCGTTGGCCGCTGTTGTAAGGCCACCATTGTGTCGACCAGTACAGAGGTGGGTTAATAAATACATTCATAATTATTGGTCAAGCACCTGTCGGACTACGCACAGTGAAGGGTTCCGTATTTGAGTCATTTTAGAAATAGAAGTTAATTTAGCAGTTGACTTTGGTCATTCTCAAATCAAATCAAATCAAAAACATTTATTTGTGACAACACAAATAGTACGAACAGAACAAACACATACAGGAGACATAATAACAAGAACAAAGCAACAGAGCATAGCTTAAGAATAAAAGAATAAACATTAAATATAAATACAACATATTACAGTATGTGTCTCATTGTATTCGCTGCATGTGTCACAAAAAGGCTCTAACTCAGCATGTGCTGGGTTGCACTGGCTACCCAGCGCTGGTCTTCCGTTAGAGCCTCTTTGAGTGAACCACGGATATCTGCCTACTAATTAAACAAACATTTTTTATAAACATTATATGAATTAACTATAAGGCTTCCGAGTTTGAATACGGAAATAGGTGGGCTGTGATGGGCCACTAGAGAAGTTTTCATGCAAAAATTATTACAGTAGTCTAGAGATATTTAAACCCAATTTTTTTAACCAGGATTTGTATTTCCTTACCCTATTTTTCTAAATGCACTATGATGAAAAATATTTTAAAGTGTTGATTTGAACTTTTTATCGGTATCCGGGATTTACTCTCTAAGCATACTTGATTTACAAATCTAATTCTTTTGACGACGAATCGACTCCCTATTGAATTCTATTTCTATTATTGATTATCTTCGCTGACAAAATAGGAGTTCTGCTCTTGACAGTGCAACCTGTCCTCCTAGAGGAACAAAGGGAAAATGTGCGCTTACGGGTAAGCCTGTGGCATTTACAAGAAACAAAACAAAATGTGATTGATTTTTATAAACTTTCTTTCCAAAGCTTCAATGTCGGCAGAAAAGTATCCATTTATATCTCACAAGTAAGGAAATTTCCATGATTTGATTCGATCGCTGTCATTGAGTAAGGCTTTCTTCTTTTACGATAGCCTTATCTACATTATGACATCGAGCAGATTCAACCCTTCTCAAACGACTCAGCGGCAGACGTTAGCCGAGTCCGGTCGGGCGCGCGCGCCAAGCGACCATTGTGCGGATCCGGGGCGGGTCGTTAGCCACCTAATAAAAACGTAATTTGCATACAAAACGACCGATACAGCCGGAAGCGAGTGTGTAATGTGGGGCCATGGTATCGGCAGCGCGCGCCGCCCCGCTCTACACCGCTCTACCCCGCTCTAGCACGCTCTGCCCTGCTGTAGCCACCGAAACGCATTCAATTATCGCTAATTGCTGATGATTCAGCCGTGTTTAATTAAAGCTAATAGCTTATTGCATTGGTGTTATTTTACAATTCAATTAAAACTTTTAAATTAGGAGGATAAATCCTCGATTTTCTCTCAGCGCCAAATTACGATCGATTTGATCACCAATTTAAAAGTAATTTATCGGCTTCATTCCACAGCGCTTATTGTGTCCTCAGCGAAGCGTAGCCCCGGGCCCAGTGGTGGCTTCGGGGCCCAGTGGCAGCCTCAGGCCCCGGCGGCGGGACTCATCGTTCTTCGCGGATTATTGCAAAGCGGATGTTTGACAAAGAGAAAGAAATTGCCGAGTTTCCGTTTCGACAAACTTTTACAAATCACATCTAAAAATTTGAAACAAAAGAATTCTCGAAATATTAAAAGTTTTGGAGAGCTGCGTTGGCGAGGGTTCAATTTCAGCGATACGTACGGGGAAGTGACTCGTAAAGTTTTTATTTGACAAAGGCGTGACGTGGATGGGGAACCCCCAGGGAAGGAGGGCGGGGTGGGGGGGGGGGTGAGACAAATGGACCTTCTGAAAGTACATCAGTTAGAATAAAGATCAAAAGATTCGTGTTTGGGTCAGAGCCGATTATAACGGTCGGTAGAGCGTCGCCGATACGCCCGTGTGCCTGCGAGCCTGCTTACCCCCGGCCCAGCGGATCAAGTGTCTGGTCTGCGGGAATACTCACTAACAACTACCTAGTCAGGTCATAAGTATTGTCACACAGTAAAAACTTTTCTTTTAGAATGCTGGCCACAAAAAAGTTTATAGAATTCGAATTTCGAATTGTTCATGAAAATAAAAATGTATACTTTTTAGAATTTTACTCATTTTTAAATATGGAGTGGACGCTTAAAGAAGACCGTGTTGCAGTTATTGCGTTGCATCGTTGCGGTTACGCGCCAATTCAAATTTTTGACATACTGAAAAATTTGAATTTAACCAAAAGATTCGTTTATCGCACCATCAAACGATACAATGAAGACTCTAGTGTAGATGACAAGTCAAGAAGTGGTCGCCCTCGGTCTGTTAGGACTCCAGCAGTGATAAAAGCTGTGAAGGCGCGAATTCAAAGAAATCCCAAACGTAAGCAGAAACTGTTGGCCCTTCAGATGGGGTTAAGCAGAACCACGGTGAAAAGGGTGTTAAATGAAGACTTAGGGCTTCGGGCATATCGAAGAAAAACAGGACATCGTTTGAATGCTCGTCTAATGGACCTGAGACTGAAGAGATGCCGCGCTTTGTTGAAGCGGTACGCGGGAAAAAATATCGGGAAATTCTTTTTTCGTATGAAAAAATTTTTACCGTGGAAGAGAGCTACAACAAACAAAATGATAAGGTGTACGCACACAGTAGTGAAGAAGCGAGCAACCGTATTCCGCGTGTCCAACGAGGTCATTTTCCATCCTCGCTCATGGTATGGTTGGGAGTTTCTTATTGGGGCTTAACAGAGGTACATTTTTGTGAGAAAGGTGTAAAAACGAATGCAGTTGTGTATCAAAATACAGTCCTGACGAACCTTGTGGAACCTGTTTCTCATACCATGTTCAATAACAGGCACTGGGTATATTCCAACAAGATTCGGCGCCAGCTCATAGAGTGAAGAGTACACAAGACTGGCTGGCGGCGCGTGAAATCGACTTCATCCGGCACGAAGACTGGCCCTCCTCTAGTCCAGATTTGAATCCGTTAGATTACAAGATATGGCAACACTTGGAGGAAAAGGCGTGCTCAAAGCCTCGTCCCAATTTGGAGTCACTCAAGACATCCTTGATTAAGGCAGCCGCCGATATTGACATGGACCTCGTTCGTGCTGCGATAGACGACTGGCCGCGCAGATTGAAGGCCTGTATTCAAAATCACGGAGGTCATTTTGAATAAACTTTAGTGTCATAAGTATCTATGTTTTGTTAAGTTCATTTTGGTATATAAATGGTTACATAATGAATAAACTTGTTTCAATTATTTTGTATTAAACATGTGACAGAATTTATGACCTGACTAGGTATATGTAAATTAAAAAATCGGGAACATCCGAAAAACAAGAATATACAACATGGTGTTAAAGATGTGTATTACCTACATTCTTTTATTTATTGTACTTATTAATCAATCGACCCATCTATCTTACCAACAAAAGAATAACGTTCAAGATTCGGCATTCCAGCCATAATGGAGTAAGGGATTGCCAACGCCCAACAGGCGTATAAATTACCTAAACGAACAATCGAAAAACTTCAACTTTACGTAATTCTTCCAAATTGAACGCGCTTATGAAGGAAACTTTCTAAATTGATATTGTTGCGATTACTTCTTTGAAGGCTAATGTTTATTAGTGAAGGGCGAAGGATTTGTTTAATGAAGTTTGGGGTTCAGTTCACATTAGAGGCGCGCCCTCACCTCCGTGTTATGTCATCTCATTTTCTAGGCCGGCTTCGGCTTTTAGACAAACACGAAAGTAAACGAGATACTATCTGATATAGACGACGCTTCCTACTCGATCAGTTAGAATATAAGTTGATTGACAGCATTTTCTAAAGATTCTTATAACTAGCCAGCGAAATAAAATGAACTAATGGTTCCGTAGGTAAATACCGACAAGGCCAAACAATACTTGGAGTTTATTTAACATTAATTGTTATCATAAAGTCGGTTAGATTAGCACAAGTTTGTTAGCTGCCAAATAAACTGTCGGGTGTCGAGCTGGCAGTCCCCTCCCCTCCTGATACACCTCCCCTGTCACCCTTTAAGGGGGTTTTGTAAAGGGCTGTTTATTCCAAACTTGCTTCTAAGCAAATATCGAAAGTTCTTGGAAAAAGGCGTTCACAGAACAAGGGATATGATTTTTAGCGGAGACATTGTTTAAATTTTTCTTCCGAAGACAGTGATTCTGGTAAAATGTTCCGGTTTGTTTTGACAAAAAATAACTAAGTAAGAGGAACGCTTGCTTCTAAATGTTTCGATCGTTATTTGAAAGAAACCTTTTCTAATGGAATTGTTTACGCAAACAGGATTCGATATAACATCGAGTTACTTTACGCGTATCATTACATTTATACAAATAATCAAACAACTTTGAATTATTTGTGTAAATGTAATACACAAATGATTCAAAGTTGTTTGATAATTAGATGCTACTTCTAGCCCGGCTTGCACAACGATCCCTTAACGTATTTAGCGGCTAAACATGTTTCAATTTGACATATTTGTATGATTTGACATTTCCTTAAATCATATCTACCCACTAAATACGTTAAGGCATCATTGTGCGAGTCGCCCTAATTCATGTATTTATTACGTCTCATTAATCCGGCTTTCATAATTAAACTAGTGAGCATAAAACAATGATTAAAGATATGAAGGTATATTACGATAATGACGTGCTTATTATAAAATTGATAATTAATATTACGTGTCGCTCAGGATTATCTTTGGTAATAGAGCTATTTAATTTAATCCTAGAGAGGAATTTAATATTTTCTTTTTAAATACAACGTGAATAATTCTGGCTTTATTTGGCTTAACTTATTAATGTATTCCATGCTTTTAGTAAGTATATTCAGGTAGGTCACCCGCCTTGTGGTGTTAGTGATCGTGACGAGAGTGAAACACTGTAGAGCGAGTCATATAATAGTGCAATGATGATAAGGTTGGCAAGCGCAGGCTTGCTTCTATGGTACTTACAAAACATTAAAACTACGTAGAGAAGTTTTTTTATGAAGTGACAAAATAAATCTTTACTATTGATAGTATTTTATTGTCTGATAGTTATTTTTGATTTATTTGGTCTCCTTTGGCACTGCATTGCGTCCATCTTCCGTAACATAAATTTTAGCCCAATTTTATTCAACTAAAAGAATATCTTTACCTATTATGAATAGTATAGCATATTCAAGCGATGTCGGAAGCAGTGTTGTATTGTAGCAAGTGTCTTGCACTGTGAGATAACGGAGGTGCGCAGATATTAAATTTGAGCACTCTCGGAGACGCTTGACCCAAATACCGCACTACGGTAAACTTACAAACGTAATCATCGGACACGACTTTTAGTGGCGAAAGTTCGTTTTTCATTCAATCGGTAGATAGGAAACTTAGTCCATTGAAAAGTTACATTTGGGGTTGCGTTTTTTAGAGGACGCAATTTTATTTTTTTGATGTGTAGGGGGGGGTCAGTGTAAAGCTAAAACCAAGTTTGTGGGGATGCCACCCTTGTCCCACGGCCGCCATCTTGAAAATAGGGGTTGAAATGGTTTTTACGATATATCTCTTAAACTATTAATTTGATTAAAAAAAATTGTTAACATTTTTTGTTGCAAATTAAATTCTCTACAACTTTGGTCAAGTAACTTTTTGTCGTAGAACTATGAATAAAAAAGTTATAAGCGAAAATATTCTGAAATTCGAGAAAAAAATTATACTTTTCAATATAACTTTTTTTTTATCATTTTACCAAAAAATTATATCATACCGTTTTTGTAGATCGTTTTTTGATGAACAACTTTTATTGGCAACATTTTTTCATTAAGTCAATAGCTAAGGTTTTACAGCGCTCCGAAGTGAGTACTATTTTTCAGTACTCTTAACTATACCTATATTATACGTGTGTACTAATAATGTGTCATCAGTTATTGTTGTTTTTTTTTATTTTTTTTATTTTTTATTATGTTATTATAATTTTTTTTAATTACAAATTTTGCACTATTATTAATAATTCATTATTGTCTCATTTCCCCCCACCCACGACGCGTTTTTTTTTACGTGGTATCCTCAATAGGCATAATCCACGGTGATTATCTAAATTAGAACTACTCCGTCCTCAGTCTTTTCGATAGACCAGGCTGCGGCTCAGCATCTGATCGGCTTTCTGAATTAAATATCACTGGAAGAACTGGAGAAGGAAGGGGTGTTAATGTCGGCGGTTCATCATCAAAATCATTTTCATGTATTAATTCTGAGAGTTCCATTACGTTGCTGCAAGTCTCTCCAGAACAATGGAAGCACACTGCAGAACATTTCAGCCCTGCTTTTCGACATCCACACATCGCCAACTTCAACACAATATTATTAGCTATTCTTACAATAAGAGAGGTTAGGAATAATAATAATAATAGCAGGCAGCTGTTCTTTTGTTCCCTCATGGTCACTTGGATATTTTCTACCTGAACAGTATATTCTCGGTAACGGCCATCAGATTTAAAATTATTTTAAAAATCAATTATTGTAATATCCTGTAATGGAGTGGAAAAGAGTCAATAATTAATTATTAATAATATTGCAAAATTTGTAATTAAAAAAATTATAATAACAAAATAAAAAATAAAAAAACAATAACTGATGACACATTATTAGTACACACGTATAATATAGGTATAGTTAAGAGTACTCAAAAATAGTACTCACTTCGGAGCGCTGTAAAACCTTAGCTATTGACTTAATGAAAAAATGTTGCGAATAAAAGTTGTTCCTCAAAAAACGATGTACAAAAATGGTCTAATATAATTTTATCGTAAAATGATAAAAAAAAGTTATATCGAAAAAAATAAACTTTTTTCTCGAATTTCAGAACATTTTCGCTTATAACTTTTTTATTTATAGTTCTACGACAAAAAGTTACTTGACGAAAGTTGTAGAGAATTTAATTTGCAACAAAAAATGTTAGTAATTTTTTTTATCAAATAAATAGTTTAAGATATATATCGTAAAAACCATTTCAACCCCTATTTTCAAGATCGTGGCTGTGGGACAAGGGTGGCGACCCCACAAACTTGGTTTTAGCTTTACACTGAACCCCCTACACATCAAAAAAAATAAAATTGCGTCCTCTAAAAAACGCAAGGTAAGGCCTAAAAAATGTAACATTTCAATGGACTAACTGGTGTTTCAAAAAAAAAATTCAACTTAAAGTTACTTAGTTTTAAAAACTGATGTGATGTTATGATAAGAATAAGAAGAAGAGAAATTGATTGATGTTAACGATTGCATGTAGGTTAATAAGGTGAATGGATCCGCGTTCAACTATGGATTTTAAAAGCAAATATTCTATGATGTGAACAGATTAATTATTATCAAATAGCACACGTTCTATATGAAAGAAAGGATGGACGTTATAACCTCAGAGTACTATACTAATGCTGTATGAAAAAACAAAGAAATCATGTACACCATAATATGCATAATTCATTATTGGCTGTATGCTTCATCAAATGTTGATGAAACATGTGTAGATTTTATGTAATAAATAAAATAAAATATTGTTAAGTGACTTAAAGTCGCTTCTTTAGGTCGCGGCTGATAAAATGAAGTTAAAGCGTGCTAAGTGGCGAGATATTTAGTAATGGCGCAGCGCGCATTAGTGGGCTTAGCGCGATATAGCCGACTTGTCGTTATAACTACAATACTAGTGTCGGGCCATTTGTGTAAGCATTATGGCAGCTTCGGGTTCAGAGCTAATCTCAAGATAGTTTCATTCATAAATACGTATCTTAGGCCGATCTCAGATAACACTTCCAGATACGAGGCTTTGCTGCGGACATGGACTAGTTACACTTATACTATATGGATATTACGAAGGATTCTTAGAAAACATGCATTTTAACTTTCCAGTTCGCTACTGGTTTACGGTTGGGTGCGCGGTGCTGCGCCCCTCATCAGTGCCAGTGTAGTTCGGCAGTCGAACAACTTGGTCACCATGGATTATCATGTTCCAGGGCCGCCGGTAGGATTTCCCGTCCCGCTAGCCTTCATGATATCATACGCCGGGCTTTGTGTAGCGTCATCGTTCCAGCCGTTCTCGAACCGAACGGTCTGATACGTGACGATGGTAAGAGGCCTGACGGTATGATTTTTGTACCTTAAAAGAAAGGTAGGTCTTTGGTGTGGGACGTGCGTCAATACCCTTGCGCCATATCACCTGTCTGGTACAGCAGTTGGAGCCGGTGCGGCGGCAAATTCAGCGAAGATCTCAAGCGGTGCAAACATGAAAGTCTCGTCAGAGCTTACGTACTTGAGCTATTTGGGGTCGAGACGTTGGGTCCATGGGGTACCGGGGCCCATCGCGTTTTCAAAATTATTTTTGGGCATCTGGTCGAAGCGACGTGTGATCCGAGAGCTGGCGCTTATCTGGGTCAACACATAAGCATTGCAATTCAGCGGGGCAATGCAGCCAGTGTCTTGGGGAAACTTCCGCCTGGTAGTGATCTGGAGCAGTTGAGCTATCTATATATCGTTTCCAACAGTTTTTAGATGATTCAACTGTTTCTTCTGTATTTTATTGTAAATAATTACATAGGTCACACTAAAAGTTTCCAGAATTGGCCACTTACATAAACAATATTTAAAAAGTTATTACTACATTTGAAAATGGAACTCTTTAGCCGTAGAATAAAATTTGTTTCATCTGATTGTGAACTGTTTTCACATTGTTGCGTCATTTTAAAAATTGCGTGATTACAATAAAATGGATTTAACTCGGGAAAATTTTCGTTGCATGATTTTTTACGATTTTAAGTGTAATTTCACAGCTCAGCAGAGCGTCGTTTGGCTTCAATCTGCTTTTGGCAAAGAAGCACCATGCAATACAACTATTGGTCAGACAACATAGCTAGTTTGCAGAATTCAAACGCGGTCGTGTCAATCTCCATGATGAAATTCGTGAAGGTCGCCCGTGCACCGCTGTGAACAACAAAAACATTGATGCTGTGCGCCGTATGATTGAAAAAGAGAGGCATGTGACCTACCATGAGATCCGGACATTTTTGGAAATAGGCATGAGTTAAATACAGTCAATCCTACACAACCATTTAGGTGTGAGAAAGCTGTGTTCTCGATGGATCCCACACAATTTGACTGATGCTCAAAAAACGGACCGCATCACTTGGTGCCATGCTATCTTTGCCAGATACAACGAAGGGGCTTCCAATTTGGTGTGGGACATAGTAACAGGTGACGAAACATGGATTTATAGCTATGATTCCAAAACGAAGCAGCAATCGAGCGTACGGGTCTTTCGAGATGAGCCGAAACCAACCAAAGTGGCGCGCGTGAAAAGTGCCTTGAAGCGGATGATTGCTTCTTTTTTTAATAAAACTGGGCACGTGGCTACTGTTGCTTTAGAAAATCGTCGTTCCGTGAATAGTGACTGGTACAAGACTATTTGTTTACCGGAAATTATTGACAAACTCCGTAAAAAAAACGGTAAACGCCGTATCATCTTGCACCACGACAATGCAAGTTCCCACACGGCCAGACAGCATGCAGCATACAGTCCTAACCTGGCACCGTGTGACTTTTTTCTGGTCCCAAAAATTAAGAACCAATTACACGATCAACGGTTTTCATCACCAGAAGAGGCTGTCGAAGAGCATAAAAAACATATATCTGACGTCACCATGGAGGAGTGGCACAAATGTTTTCAAAATTGCTTCAATCGTACGAAAAAGTGCATTGACGCAACGGGAGAATATTTTGAGAAACAATAAATTCATTTGTGACCATTAATAGTATTTTTTTATTATTGATTCCGGAAACTTTTAGTGTGACCCTCGTATATATTCTTTCTGTTATTCAATGCATTTTCCCCAGCTTATTATTGGAAACATGCATTATTAACTGATATTATACGGACAAACGACGAAATTAAAGTGATTACAGCACTTAATCGTAAATCAGGAAAATAATTGACGGTAATTAATTGTTTTAAGTCTCAAGTGACAAAGTACTATTACATATTCTATAATATTTACCACTAACAATACTGTAAATGACCTATCAGTTGTACTGACGCTTATATTTTACATTTGGTGCATGGAATAGGTCCAATCCAAAAATTTTGTAAACTACCGATCGAGTCATTTATATTACACAAAAAATATATAGAGTGAGTGAACCAGCATTAATATCACAGTATAGTTTAATGGTAGTAGGACCGCAGCGTGCTACGCTCGTAAATATCCCGTCGTACGTTACTGCGCCGAGCTTGATTTGTTGCGCTGTGACCTCTAAGCACCCCCACTTATAATACCTCAAACGAATTTAAAAAGTTTTATTGTAAAGAAATAAAAGTTATATTAGAGAAGAAAAAGACTGGTTTCGGACTGGGCTGGGCCCGCGGAGCGCGCCTCACGGGACGTACTCGGTAATTCCACTAACTTCTTTCGGAGCTACGTTTCTATTTACTATTTCAAAGTGTACTTTGCGAAAGTTTAGAGAACGCCGCGCCGTTGTGTGAGTTCGAGACAGTAAGGCAGCCGATGTACAGGGTGTGCCAAGATAATGGGACTCTCTAGGAAGTATGTTTACTTTTGTAGTTAAAGAATTTAACGGAAATGCGCTATAATAACTTTGTCTTTGTACAGTATGTTAAGCAAACAAAAACTATTATACCGCGGTTTTGACTAGATTCACTTCTGGTTCATAGACAGTGTTCATCGCATAAATGGTGTGGTATACATTTATCAATTTAATTTTAATATTTATAGTTGTACTTATGAAGTCATGTTAATGTGTAGCCAAACACAAACTTAAGTTAGTTTCACTCACATCGGCGAAACTGTAAACTTTTAAAAGCGATGCAGAACTGATTTTGTTTACTCGAGTTGTGACGCCAAGAGTGACGTTACGAAGGAGAAACTTTTCATTTTATTCCCATTAAAACTTGTTTATGATTCTGGCGACAAGTTAACGAATAAATAGAAAGTTGGCGGAATTTTCGCGACCGAAATTGATGTTTGGAGGGACATTTAAATATTTATTAAAACTAGCACGACGGAGTCGGCGAAGTTGTCTCAAGTTGGCGTCAGTGGCGCCACTCGGCAAAACATCCATTAGCCTGTAACAAGTTGAGCAAACTCGATCTCACGCCGATAGTTGTTGTACTGTTTGCTCTCTACTGTTACTGCCACTTACTACAGATTTGTTTGATTAGAGCCGGCACATGTACGTACCACCATCGGCGCCATGATGATACACACATGCATACAATTATGCTACTAAATATATTTTATTTACGACTTATGCATACAAAATACAACAAAATTCCAAGGATTTTTCACGATGTTAAAATTGATGCGTATGTAAAACCCGTTTCATAGTCTCGAAATATTGCCTGATTTGGTATTCAATTTCCGGGGATAATAAAATATTAATAATTATGCAGGTCAGCGTTGCATCGCGTTGCACGGCACAACATTCCGGCAGGCTGCCAACTGGCAGGGCCGAGCCGATGCGACGCTCTGTGGCTCATTCAAATATGCCTTTTTGTATATATTGCAAACGATGCGAACCTATTGTCTTAATATTGGAGTTACGCTTCAGACAGGCAATCGCTTACCTTCAAGCTTCAACATTCAATTGAAAACTGAGTTATACTCCCTCGTACAGTACAGGCTGTCTACAGTAGTACAGCAGTCGATTCATAAGTGCAACAATATCAAAAGGTAATAAGTAGCCCCATATGGTTATCTAATGACTTGTTAATAAGACAATGCGTTAAGAAGGTCTTATTTTATGACTTATCCTACTAATGAGTGAGTGACCGAGACACAACGTGAGACAGTAGACTTCTGACCTGTATTCATATAAATAAGGCGACTAACACACTGTCACACGCACGACATATTGCGTGTCATGTTTTCTCGAATCGCGAAACCATATCTCATTATAGATAGATAGAATACACAATAACGCTGATGTGATTGAAATTTATCTAAAAATTATGAGACGAACGGTTATATATTCAGACTAACCTTTAATGAGATGCGCGGCGAGGACGAGCGCGACGGTGAAGACGTGCAGGCGCCACGCGCAAGCGCACATCCTGCGCCCGCCAACCCGCCCTGCAACAAATAAACAACATTACACTTTCTTCTGCTGATAACAAGGTTCATTTAAGCATAATTCTCACGATATGCAATGTACACTTATAATTGATCGAGCGAAGTGAGATCTCTAAATCAACTTGGGCAATTTGGCGTTGTATGTATGTATGTATGTATATAAGTATGTATGTATGTTTGTTTGTATGTATGTATGTATATAAGTATGTATGTATATAGCCTACCTATATACCAAATTTCATGAATTGGTAGCTACTACCAAATTATAAAATTAACAGAAAAGGGGGGGTGGTTGTTGAGCTATTGGGGTTGAAGAGCGGTAAAAAAAAATTGGACTGTCTGGTCAAATCGCAAGATTAGTAAAAGGTCTTCGTGAGTACATGTTAACCCTGTTTTTATTTTATGTTTAAACCTTGTAGGTTTTAAGTTATTAGTCATAATAAAAACTGAACTTTGACAAAATTCACAGGGTACACCAGTGACCCCACAGTGCTGAAATTTGGTATGCGTGTAGCTTAAGTAACACAGATATAGGCAAAAGTCTGAAGTCCAGAATAACTGCAACTTGTACTCCAAAAAGGGATAACCAATTAACATAAACACCTGTTACCTGTAATTTGAATGAAGCTGTAGGTCAAGTTATTTGGTTTGTATTTTGTGGCACTATTTTGATAGTCAAAGATTACAAATAACATTTTATTTTGTTACTATGGGAGACTCGTGAGATCTCAGTACGGGGCGAACCACTAGTTATTATCTCACTCGGTCATCGCATCACGCGTGAACGGATGGAACAATTTCGCAAATTTTTTTTGTTGTGTTTATTATTGTCAGGAGAAGGTTCTTATGAAATAATAGATTATGGAAGTTGAGCGGAACAGTACAAAATTTAAGAAAATTATACTCGGCGCGGCGAACCTTGATCCCTATGACACTGACAGCTAATGTCACCATATAACATTGTAGTGGCGTCACCATTAAATTGGGATCATATTGGGGGCGTCTAAAAATGCCATTTATAAATTTTACGTAGCTTTATACCATTAGTAATGATATTCCGTTGATATTTTTAATAATTGTTAACATTTACAAGAAGTTATCTCAATCTGAATTTATGTGTACGTCCTGCAAAACTTACGTCGTGTGACGTTTATCGACTAGGGCGGCAAGTATCGATAAAAAAAATTCGGTAATGGAAACGAGTGCACTTTTTCAGACAAATAAATAAATGGGGAACATTCATTTTCCTGATAAAATATATACTTATATAGCAAAAACGTGTTTACCGGGTTAAACATTATTAGAAAATAACAAGATTGGAAACTTTCGTTTTACTTACCTACTTAATCTATGCCAAAAATCTTAAATTAATACAACAACAACATAATGGATATTAAAAATGCACATTACAATACACATCACAATACTGTTTGGTCTTTCAAAAAATCTTTAAAAAAGTACTTGTTGAGTTTTCAAAAGTTTTCACACGTAGGTGGTTGTTCTGGGCCTGGTTTCTAGCAATATAATTCTAATTATTTAATAATAATTTTCAAAGCTCTCTTTATTATGCCTGTTTACTGTATTATATATTTTTATTTTTTATTTTATTTTTTTTAATTGTTAATTTTTCAAAACTATTTTAATTATGTCTGTTAACTGTTTATGATTGTGTATTTTCATGTTTTGTATGTTTTAATAGTTCGTAAGTAGGGAGGTACCTAAACGAGTCCGAAAGGTTATATGTACCTACTGGCAATGTGTATCGATAGGTAATTGTAAACACAGTTGCTGCCCTGCACACACAAAAATGGCACCACGGAAGACCAGCGCTATAGTAGTATAAATATGCTACTATAGCACAATGCTGAGTGGTGACCGTTTTTGCTCACAAATTTGTTAATTAATTTATACCCATTTTTCTAAGCCATTGTACACTTGTGATGCAAAATAAACGTTTTTCTATTCTATTCTATTCTACATTATAATATTTTTTAAAACATGTTTACCAACGTGGCTGAATGCAAGCCACGCCTTTGTCTAAAAAAAAATTATCTACACGACCAAAGACACGACCCATCACTAACACGAACTGTCATAGGGATCAAGGTTCGCCGCGCCGAGTATAACAACCATATTAATTTTACATAACTGTCAGTTACTTGACATAACTGTCAGTTATTTGAAATAACTGTCAGCATGCCATTCGACTTTAAATGGTTACAATTTCCAGTGAATTTAGTAGACATGTGTTTTTTCCCATTGAAACATCGTTTGGATACGTTACATTCCCTGACAATTTTTGACATATCAAGACAGGACAAAGTCTGTCGGATCAGCTAGTTCGATCATAAAAAAAACATTTTATCGTCATGAAAAACGGGGTTTTAATACAAAAGTAAAACCGTGAACAGAAGTTAAAGTTTCTAGCAACTATGAAATAAAAGGTCTTTGGTTGCAATATTTACTCGACCAAATATAATTTATTTGCCCATTAACTTACTCGTTTAATGAAATTGATCGTTGAAAACCTTATTTAACGAAAAAATAACTATGTAGGTTAAAAATAATAATTAGTAGTACTATGTATGTATAGGTTTTAATATATTTTAAACAAAACTATTTATAAAGTAGATATAACGCAAGAGTAAATAAAATTATAATATTTTTCTAAATATTATCACTGTAAAATAATTAAATTAAGTTTACTTGCGAGTTGTGTTCTTGATTTGCAATTAAAAGTATAATTAAGCTCTCATAGTCTGTTTGTGAAACTTATTTAAAAGTTGATTAAGTAAACTAATTCTAGAGCAGAAAGGAGGTCCGAAGTTCATTCTGAGCACAAACTTTATAACTATGACAAACGGCGACTTCTTCTAAAAATTAAACTCAACTTAAACTTTGCTCAATAAGACCAACTTTAGAATGTCTACGATTTGACACCTCGTGACATGACATCAACTCCATAATTTCTATTAAAATAACTTGGAAATAGAATAGGGTTGTTTTCTTACTATTTTTAGTTTAACCTAATTATGAGGTCAACTATTAATGACACGGCTATTGACTGAAATATAATAAGTTAATATAAAGAGTTATTTCAGTATTTCTTTGTGAAAGAAACATTCGATACACTTTAACATACCATAGATAAAAATCATTTCTCGCACTCCAAATATTTGAGCGTGTCGTGATTTGGGGCAATAAAACCGAGATTAATATCAAAATACCCACAGAAATGTCTACACACTGAAACGCTCCAATAAATAACAGCAAAGGGGCAACGTTAATAGCTAATTTGGGTATATCTAATTGCCAAACTAAAGCACTGTATGAAATATTCAAACGGTCATTCCGGTAATGACGGTACTCGGAATAATACGAGTAGGTACTGCTGAAGGGCGGGCGGTGGCGACTAATGCTCGCTGGACGTTATATAAATGATAGTTTGGACTTTCAAGTACCTCTCTGCAATGCAATCTTCCAAACTTTCATTATTACATTTTATTCGTAAAGTTTTAAAACGATACGCGACTTCGTAATTTTCTACAGCTCGTAGCTCTCGGAATAAATGGCGTAGCGGCTATCTGCTACGGCGTAGACCATCTACGAGTGAGTTTCGTAACACAAAATTGCTGAACGATCTGTTGCTGATATCTCTCTCTTGACTTTTTCGATATTAGAATATTCAATTCAGTGCAGAAACTAAGGTGTTATTCGTCTAGGGAAATTTGATAACAGTACAATATTCAGACTGAAAGTTTTATTTATATTTTGTTACACCATCAATAACACTGAAATTAAATTCTGTGAGCCGTTTTGCTTTTCTTCTTTGAAGTTAATATGTTTTTTCCAGCTTACATTTAACATCGTGTGTTAAGGCAATAGGACCGTGTACCAGATACCAGGAGCAGGTATCTAATGGCGTTGTGCGACTAGTCCAATCAACATAACGCGCAATCAGATGGTTACCGCGCCGTTAAATCAGTTTAATCACTACCGCCACAGAATTCAGCAGATAGCCAGATAACTTTTTGAAAACTAATCTTAAACGTGTTTCACGTAATTTTTGTTATAAGAACAGTAACTTAATACACGCTACTTTAACTTATTGCATATATAACTATTTGTTAATAATATGTATGTGTGTGTTCGATATTGCAAATTAAATTCTATATCTATTTATCTACTTATACAGCAGCGTAGATATAAATATACGTAAACTTTATCTCGTACTCAGACCAAACAATTATTGGTTGCGCTGATTCAATGTTAATCGTAATTTTCATCTCATTACTATCTTCGTAAAACGAACCATTTGATTATTGTCAAAACTCCTATATCTCTATTCCTTTTCCACGCACACCTATCCCTATACGTGTGAGCGAGTACCCGCTATACGCTCGACATAATCGTATGCGCCTAGAAACAGATGCCATCTATCGAAGGTGTGACGACAAACAGTTTGGAAGAAACAATGGCCGCATCACTATCGCTTCGAATTCGTCTCGCATCAAAAACTCAATTTTGTGATTGAACTATGGTGAAATAAAGGATATAAAGGTACTGTGCACCCTTCCCCATGGAAACTGTTTCTTTCTCATCCAATTCATAAACAGTTTTCAGCCTCCATCTTTCGCAACAATCAAACTCATATTTTCGAACATTTTTTGCTATATTTAACATTTCCCGCGTAAACAATTATAATAAACAACAATAGAAAAGTGCAAGATGTTAAAACTTAATTCTACGGCCATATAAATATAAACTATAAATATATAAATATAATAACGATAATAAGTATTGGTTTACATTTCACACAGCGCTATCTAGCCCCAAACTAAGTAAAGCTTTTATTATGGGAACCAGATAACTGATAGAATACTTATATACATTTTTTTGTAAATACATACTTATAATGTATAGAGAAACAACCAGACCCGGAACAAATATCTGTAGATCATGCAAACATTTGTTCCGAGGCGGGGATCGAACCCGCTACCTCCTGCGTCTCAGCCGGCTATTCGCCCACTGCACCACGGAGGTCGTCACTATAGTGACTAACATACGTATTGTAATACTTAAAACTATTTGCTGAATAATAAAACCACTCATTAAATTATATCTGAAAACCAGATTATTCGTGTTTCCATCCCATCTTTAGTGGTTACAAAGCACTACACGATAACGTGGCAGACTGGCTCGGATTTGGCAGTCAATCGTTGAACGGCGATCATGTTAGGGCTGGTTTATGCCTCTGGTATTTATAGTATTGTGATATTAAATATTACAATTGGAAAATATTACAACATTAAATATCTAAAATTGTCACTTTTTTTTATCCGAGAGTATTTGCTCTCGGAACGTGTTACCCAAACTTCACTATACGAGTATTCTTTTCATTAAGCTGTATCACGTCCTCGTCGCAAATAATACTGCTTTTATTATAGGCACTGTAAAATTTTATATGACCATTTTTGAGGGCGCAATAAAGGGAATTAAATTGGGCCCAAACCGACCCAGGATGGCCCATGGCCCGCGGCCGCGCGCCGATTGTTGGATAATTCCTTTATGAAAGATTAGCGGCTGACAATAAATATTCTTGTAATAGGCGTTTCATTTTGGTTGACGTATTTGTAACTGGGTATGTTCCTGGGTATTAAGCTCGATCCATAAAGCGATGTTATCGCCCTAGTGATACAATTACATTGGTAAATGGGCTTGTCTCAAACGCATTTATGTTTATTATTCAATACTTAACAATGTCATACTTTAATAAATAATAATAAATATTGCTGGACATTTCACACAGCGCTATCTAGCCCCAAACTAAGCAGAGCTTGTACTATGAGAACCATATAACTGATAGAATACTTAAATTCATCTTTTTTTTTGTAAATACAAACTTATTATTGATCGCGCGAAGCGAGATTTCCAAATCAACTTAGGCAAATCGGCGTTGTATGTATGTATGTATGTTTGTTTGTCCGAGGATAACTTTCGAAGCGTTTATCCAATCATCGTGAAATTTGGTATATAGGTAGGTAGTGATGGCACAATTTTCGTGTGACTCAATGTGCTAAAAATGTTTGGGGGATGTTGAGATATTGGGGTTCAAAAGGGGTAAAAAAAATTTTTAAATGAGTCTATAAGGTCAAGTGGAACGTAAAATGAAAGGCTTTAATTAGTACATTTCGACCCTGTTTTTATTTTTGGTTAAATTTTTGTAGTTTTTGAGTTATTAGCCATGATAAAAACAAAAATTTTACATAATTCACAGGGTACACCAGTGACCCCACAATGCTGAAATTTGGCATTCGTGTAGCTTTAGTGACACAAATATAGGCAAAAGTCTGAAATCCAGAATAACTGCATTTTGCACCTTAAAAAAGAGTAACCACTGTATATGAACTCCCGGTATCTGTAATTTGAATAAAACTGTAGGTCAAGTCAGTTGGTTATTTATTTCATGGCACTATTTAGATAGTCAAAGATTACCATTTCTTTTTTTGTTATGGGAGACGCGAGATCTCAGTTCGGGGCGAACGACTAGTTATTATAAATACGGAATTTATCACGTACCGTCTTATCAGTGTTTCAACCGACAATGTCAGTGCGAGGCGAGACGTTATTCGGAACGGATCGTACTCACCCTGATGAAGGTTCACAAATTGAACCGAAACATTGTCGATCGAAACCCCGTTATGACGGTGCGTGATAAATCCCGTATGTATGGTAATGGTTGTCATACTTTACTAAGAACCAGGAAACCTTATTTTAAACACCTAGGACTCTTTTTTAGTTATGTCCGGCATACTGATGACATTTTCCAGCAAAGGCTTAATTTATAAATCTGACATTAATATTAATTATCTAGGACATAATAGGTCTTTACCTATGAAATCTCCGTTCTTCAGTACTGGTCATTCCAAATAAAAAAAAAGATTGGAATGGCTTTGTATTCTAAATTCAAATTAATTTTGTTTTAAAAACATGACATTCTTTTTACCAACTCATTTTTTTGTTTATTGATTAGCGTTGTATTTTCATTACATTTGAACATTTTTCGTCATAACGGATACTTTAAAATTCATGTAATTATGGAATATGAGTTCCGTCGTGGCACCAACGCGACACAAACGGCACGTAACATCAAAAACGTTTACGGAGAGAACTGTACAAACGAACCCACAACCCGTTATTGGGTTTCCCGGTTCTATTCTGGAAATTTTAACTTGAAAAATGAAGCTCGTGGTCGTCCGGAGACTTTGGTCAACAATGATGAATTAAAGGCGATTATGGAAGCTGACGAAACTCAATCTACAGCTGAGCTAGCAGCAGCTTTTGATGTTAGCATCAAAACAATTTTGATCCATTTGCGACAAATAGGCAAGGTAAAAAAACTTGATAGATGGGTGCCCCACGAACTTAACGATCGCCGGCGCAACGTACGCGTCGAGACCTGCCTCGCGCTGCTCAATAGAATTTGTTTTCCCCGAAACAAGACGGCTTTATACAATAAAAGTTTAATCTGCATAGCGTTTGTACAATCATCTACCAAAGAGTGTGCTAGATGCTCCTATTTTAAATTTGTTTAAGTGGAAATTGAAAAAGCTATTAACAGAAAAAGCATACTATAGTGTTAATGATGACCTGAGCCGATGACAATTTTGAATAACCCATTATAATTTAATTTTTTTTTGTTTTAATATTAAGTTTGACTAATTATATTAACACTTTTTTATTGTTTTAAATTTTATATGAGGTAAGCGCTGCGAAAATTATGATTACTATAAATAAATAACGTACTTCATAATAAAATTAACATGTAAAGCTTTAATAATAATAATAATAAATATTGCTGGACATTTCACACAGCGCTACCTAGCCCAAATTAAGCAGAGCTTGTACTATGGGAACCAGATAACTGATAGAATACTTATATACATTTTTTTTTTTGTTTTTTTTTTTTTTGCTTTGACATTGCTGTAACAGCTAAGAAATGAAACAAGGCAAATAGTTTAAGACGTATATTGTACGTATAAGAAATCGGTAGAGCGGGGTGGATTCTTATATTAATCTTCTTATACTTGTGGCAAGGCAACAGAGGTTGACAAATATTTACTTGGCTTACCGAAGGTACACACTTAAAATTAGAGGTTACATACAAGATGGTATACAATAGAGAAGTTGGTAAAAGGACGTGAGCTGGAGGAGCACAGAATCCTGAGGCTTATGGCCTATCAGCGCAGCAGTTTACAACGTGGTGAGCACGGCAAGTACAATTGTTACAGTTCAGTAAAGTAGAATGTGCGCCATCTGACGACAAAGTGCGTCAGAAATAAAGTATGGTTCCTAGGGGTTCTCCCCGGGTTAAAATATAGATGAGATACACCTAGTGTGATGTTCCGACGACCGCTCCTGGCGACTGCTCGCAGAGAAGAAGTGGGCTGAGCTGCGGCGGGTAGACGTCGCAGGAAATCAGGCTCCCGGATTGCGTCGGAATAGCTGGTCGGACAGCCGCTGCCACGTGCAAGGTCGCGCCGGGGTCGGGCGGACGGAGAGCAATCACGCCTCTTACGGCTTCGAGGCGTCGATGGGGAACAGTTTCAGGCGTGTATTATTCGTCAAAGGGGAAGCCGTGGAACGTGAACCGATATTGGGTAGGTAGAACCGTAATGGAGTTTGAAGTAAAAGAAAGAAAAGAAACCGACTTCCTGGTTGGGAACAGAAAAATGCGAATTAATTAAAGAGAACGGAATTAGACGGGGATTACACATAATCATTGAGTAGGCGAGGCACTATTACTTACCAGATTTAGAAGTATGTAGCACAGAATTTAAATAAAAAAGTAAAAAGATGCACTGTCGAATCAAACTTTGAGGTTAAGTTTGTAGAATGTAGAATGCAAGTTGTCGCTGTGATCTTCTGGTGGGAAAGAAGTCGGCGTAGGCTTATATAGGCAACCGAGTTATCGTTCAATTAGCAATTAGTGCAACCGTTAATTTAAATAATATCGTTCTTGGATTCAATGACACGACAAATAACCTGGGGATGCCCTATGGAAAAACGAATCTCCATGCGTGAGTCAAACAAAATATTGTTTAGGCCTTTAATATTTGTAAATATATTATTTAAAATTTGTATTTGTATTTATTTTACAAGAATGGACAATGATGTATTTATATTAGTAAGCAAAGAGATTATTTAAATTAAATTCGCAAGATGTTCAGATACAGATAATGAAAACTCATATAGATAAACAAAGATATGGACTATGGTATGTAAAGTGTAGTACAACGCCATCTGCCGTAGTCATGGCGAACTATTACAAGAAACTACGTTTGGATTAAAGTATATTGGAAATGAGATCCCAAGCGTTGAGTTGTCCTGTTAATACGCCGCCATGACGCTAGATGTCGTGTTATGTGGTGTTAGGCTTGTTACAATGTGAAATTTTTACTAATTATTAAGAGTGTAATTTTGATATCTGAAAATAAATTAATTGAATAATGTAGTTTCCTATTTCGTATCATATTTTACCATAAATAATATAGTTTCATTTTTATAATAGAAAATATAAGAAAATAGCTACTAAGCTGGCTTTCGACCACCTGTTTTGGTTTACGGCCGTTTATTTAGCCAGTTCTCGGCCACTGCTATTTATATTTTAAATTACCCTTATTTGAGAAATAATAGCATTTCATTTTGAATAAAACAAAAAAGTAAAAATCTTAAGGCTAATATTTTTTAAATATTAAGAACATTTTTTTTCTTTTTATTTTGTACATACTTATTAGGAACAACTTTGTTTAATTATTAAAAATATCCCTTAAAACTAATTTAGGTAATTAAAATATGTCGAATTCTTCGTCATCGCTATTCAAAACCTGTCTTGTTTTTCTTGAATTTTCTTGTCTGTCTTTTTCAATCGGCCTTTGGGACATCTTTGTGTCTTCTAACTGAAAAAACAACAATGAATATGCAGTATTTAATTAAATCAATTCTTATAAATATTTTGTAATTGCCTCTTAATAAACCACGGCCGAAAACAAACAACATTCTCCACAATTCTCGGCTATGTTAACCCCAGTGACCGCAAACTCGCTTTTTAATAAGATTTTTCTGTAGCAAAAAAAACATTGGAAACGATAACCATGCACCTGACGCCAAATATGTTTAATTAGGTATAAAATATAGCTTGAATATTTAATTTGTTATAATTTTTAGTTACGGGCCGAAAACTAAGTTAATCATTTCTATTTTCCGGCTATTAATCATTTACCTAGGCCGAAAAGTAGTTATTCAAAATGTAGTTCTCGGCCGCCAAAAACAAACAATCTTAAACAGATTTAAATCATTAATTTGTTTAAGATACATGCGGCCGGCACCTAAATACATAAATGAGATTGTATCCAAATTTGTAATTGACATGATGTTTATTAAATAGAATTTAAATTAATAGCGATTTTGACCATTTAATAATATACGTATTCAAGTTATTTCTCCGGAGGCCGAAAACAAAATGATTTTACGAAATGCAATCTAGTCATCCGGCCATCACTTTTGAAAGGATTTTGTTACATATTTTATACATTTGAATATAAATGACATTATTTCAACTCATCTAGAGCGTATAAAAGTCAAAGCAATGTTTCCAAAACCAAATAATCAACATTTGAACTTACCTTGAAGAAAATGGCGCGCACTATTTTGTTCACTAATTTTAACATTCACCCACACTGCCTAAATTTCGTTGGCGTACTGACGAGCCAATTTAAATGTCTTTAAGGGAACAAATTTAGGAGGCGTCAACGTCAAGTGAATTTATGTGACAACAGTATTTTTTTGAATGAGTGAGATAAACTTTTTTTGTTATTGTAGTTTTACTGCGTAGAGGCCGAGAACTGGAGGGGGCCGGGAAACCGGCTAAACCTATGTCTGTTTGTTCGGGAGGACATTTGTTGTCTCCGTCTGCATAACCTTGAAGAGCCTAACCTGTCCACCAAGAGTGGTTGTTCCCATATCAGAACACTGACCATGCTGGAAGAGAAGCCTGCAAACTTGCACTCTCACTGAATCTCACCCAGCTGATTGGCGAGGCCACCAGGATACCAGATGTAGAGGGCCACACAGCCAATTGCCTGGATCTTCTGCTGACAAACGAACCGGATCGCCACTCAGTGTCAGTGCTACCTCCTTTGGGCAGCTCAGATCACTGTGTGGTGAGGTCTGTATCGTCATACTCGCCTCCCAATCCCTCTCCCAGAGGATGCAGGAGAGTGTGGCGCTACAAGTCAGCAGATTGAAATGGAATGCGTCATTTGTTTGCAACTCAATTTATGGAAGCTTCACGCCTCGACACCTCTGGCGAAACACCACCTAGCCTTATTTGTACTAAAAACGGGATATTTACCACGATTTGTGAGTTCTTGAGTGTCCCGATATTTTCACGTAGTTGCATGCGCCATGATCACGGATAAACTGAAGTCTTTAGTATTAATAACCATGATAGTATCAAAAGTTATACCACCTAGCCTTCCTCGATGCGAAGTGTATATGCACTAAATTCGCATCCAGCAAAAAGAAGTGCTCAAAACGCTGTATAGTCTTGACATGAATAAACTAATGCACCGGATGGAATATCAGCTGTAGTGTTAAAAACTTGTGACCCTGAGTCGTCTCTAATACTGACAAGACATTTTTGGCCTGTCTCTGAAAACTGTTTTAGTGCCCGAGTCATGGAAGCTAGCTAACGTGCAGCCTGTGCCGAAAAAAGGTAGTCGAGTCGACCCGTCAAACTACTATCCTATCTCAGTCACCTCCTTGCTGTGTAAATGTATGTAGCGTGTGCTGAATAGGAAGCTCCTCGCATACCTTGAAGACAATGACCTCCTTAGTGACCGACAATATGGGTTTTGCCAGAAACGGTCTATTGGGGATCTTCTTGCGTATACTACACACATCTGGAGTGAAGCCATCGAGAAGTATGGTGGAGCACTAGCTGTTTCACTAGATATCTCGAAGGCTTTTGACAGGGTTTGGTAGGCCAGTCTTATTGGCAAGCTTCCTTCATACGGACTTCCAGCTCGGTTCTGCTCTTGGCTTGTAGACTTTCTGAGGGAACGATCCATTCGGGTAGTCATTGATGCCCACACGTCTGATCAATTGGCTATAAGCGCCGGGGTACCTCAGGGGTCAGTACTCTGTGCCACGATGTTTCTGCTGTATATCAATGATCTGCTCATGCCTGGTATTATTGGGTACGCAGACGACAGCACAGTTGTGGAGAGGTACACTTCTAATGCTCGAGCCAGCAGAACTGAAATTCAGAAGCAGAGAGACGAGATGCTGCAGCGTTTGAATTTGACACTCAAGGCCGTCTCTGACTGGGGCGATGCCAATCTCGTAAATGCAATGCTTCAAAAACGCAAGCATGTCTCTTCTCGGCGAAAAAGAGTCAGTTTCCCCAAATTCCCATTTTCCGAAATATACCGTTATCTGTAAAAGGTCACCTCGAGCTCCTAGGGGTTTCGCTCACGCCTACACTCAACTTTATCTCATACACCGAGTCTTAGGCTAAAACAACTGCCATGAAGCTGGGCATCCTCAACAAGGTCAGGAGATACTTCACACCAGGACAGCTTCTTAGTCTTTACAAAGCTCAAGTCCGGTCTGGTATGGTGTACTGCTGCCACCTTTGGGATGGTTCGGCCAAATACCAGCTTACTACCTTAGACTCGATAGAACGTAAGGCTTTTAGGCTTATAGGTGAGCAATACATGGCGGAGACTAATACCCAAAGTCTCGAACACCGCCGTAAAGTTGCAAGCCTATCGTTTTTTTACAGAATACATTTTGGGGAATGTGCCCAGGAACTATACGATCTGATTCCGCCATCTCCCTTCCATCAAAGGAGAAGCAGGCGCACGGCTCAATACCATCCGTACCTAGTCGATATACCACCCATTCGCACACACCATTTTGGTTCTACGTTCTTGATGCGTACAGCTAAGGTATGGAACACTTTGCCGTCGTCTGTTTCTCCTAAAGAATACAATCCGAGCCTCCTTAAGGTAAGAGTAAATAGGTTTTTTCTAGATCTTCGTGCTTCATCTTAGATCACATCATCACTTACCATCAGGTGAGATTGTGGTCAAACGAAGTACTATCCAATTAAAAAAAAAAAGCTCCAACATGGCTTGACGCCTATCTACCCAATACGGATATCTAGAAGCGATCTATTATATATAGCACACGACGCGCTTAGTTAATGTTAGTTAACCATTAATGCTGATAAAACAAAATGCATAAAATTTACTATGCGGAAATCACAGTCTGCACCAATGTCTAACCCAGATAAACATATTACTGCGCATCAATGCATTTATCCGATAAACGATAACTTGTGTAACTGCCCTGTCATCTCATTTACTAATAATATCAAGTACCTTGGCGTTATAATAGATGAAACTCTCTCATTCAAAAAACATGTTGAAACTTTAAGTAATAGAATTCGAAAACTAATATTTGTTTTTAAGAAGTTACGCTGTATTGCAGATTCAAGACTAGTTATGCAAGTATACCTTGCTTTATGTCAGTCAATCATAACCTACTGTATAACATCTTGGGGAGGAGCGTGTAAAACCTTTTTATTAGCCGCAGAAAGGGCACAAAGAGCAATCCTTAAGGTATCCACTTTTCGTCCCTTTCTCTATCCAACCAACCTATTATATAAGTCATGTAAAGTTCTAACAGTTAGGCAACTATTTATACTAAACGTAGTTTTAAGGCAGCACAGAGCACTTCCCTATAGCACTAAAAGTACCAGCAAAAGACGAAAAGATATAGTCCGCAGTAACAACACCCCAATAAAACATGCTTTTGCATCCAGATTTTTAATGTTCCTAGGACCATACCTGTACAAAAGGATAAATCGTAAATTAAGCATCCACTCAATGAATTTCTCAAACTGTAAAAGAGCCTTACAGTCTGCTCTATCCAATCTATCATACGAGGAAACTGAGGAGTTACTAAACGTAATAAAGTAGGATTTTAAATATTGTATAGCACGTGTGCACTTAGTTTTTGTAGGTTTCTTTTTCATTATGTAAATAGATTTTAAGTTTTGTTAATTTGAGTATTCATTAGTTACACCAGTCCAGTTTTTTTTGCCTGAGATACAGGTCCTCCTAGTTCAGGCAATGTATAAAGTGTTACCTTTAAGTAGATACTAATCCGTAATGTTAATCTCAGCAATATGAAAAATGAATAAAGATTTTATTATTTTATTATTATTATTATTATCACATATTTATTTTAAAACTCGTTTATAAAAAATACATTTTTCACTACAAAGTATCTTACAAAAAACAAACATTATAGTAAAAAATATATTTATAAAAACGGTAAACCACCGACCGCGAAGCAAGGCCCAAGCGATCGGTGGCTAGGGCTGCAGAGAGAGGAACCTCCTGACTATGCGTGCCGAGTCCAGGAGTACCGCCTTCTGTATCTGACCCTTGATCCAATTTCCTAGCGAGAGCCTCTTAAGGTATTGGTTGAGGCTCTTCGCTATCAGTCCGTTGACCGACACAACTATCGGAACGATAATTGTTGATTCCACATCCCACATGGCGGTAATCTCATGAGCCAAGTCAAGGTACTTGCTTAGCTTGTCCTTCTCGGCCTTCACGAGATTAGCATCATGTGGGATAGTAATATCAACAAGTATCGCTCGGCGCTCTGACCGGTCTACCAGCACGATATCTGGCTTATTGGCAACAATAGTCCTGTCCGTGATGATAGACCGGTCCCAATAGAGCGTGGCACGGCCATTTTCCAGAACTGGCTCTGGCACATATTTATAATATGGCACCTCAGGTCCAACAAGGCCATACTGAAGAGCAAGCTGCTGATGGATAATTCTGGCAACTTGATTATGTCTATAATTATTATTATTTTATTATTATTATTATTATTAGTTATAAAAGATACGACCAGTCCTCCATGTGAAAACCGCGGAATGCTTTTTGAAATATTTTGTTAGATTTAAACTGTACTGTAAATCATATTAGCCAAAGGGCATCCATTGTTAAACGCAGAGCTTACCCATACACTTCTAGAGTGACAGATTGAAACGATCCAACGAGCGCTTCATAAAGGCTCATTTGTGACCGTCAAACAGCGGCCGTCGCTTTACAGGCAACTAAAGGAGCAAAGTTTGTACGCAAGTTTAGTGGGAACCTTTAAGCATGGTTATTCGCCATGCCTCAGCAGACAGCTCGGGGGGCATGTATTGTCCGCTGGGCGTCCGCGCGGTAACGCGGGATTTATGTGCGGCACGGCTGGCGTGTCGGAGCGGACGTATTGTTCCACCAGAACAGAATAACGATTTACAGTTTCACTGTTGTACTCAGCTTAGGAGTTAGAACCGCTCGAACGAGGCCGAAATAAGCTCGTTCTAACAACGAAATCGACGAATTCAATCTTGAATGTAATTTTACATACGTAATATTCTAGGGGGACATTTATTTTTTATTTTTAAAGTCTGCACGTCTATTTTTGAGTTGCACGCGTCTGGATTGAGAGCCAAAGACATTTGGCCATAACAGTTTTAAATCACGTTTAAGAAATTTATGGACCACTGATTTAAATTAACTATTTTTAACTAATTTCCCTATAAGTCTCAATTCGTTTCGCAAGGATTTAAAAAGTAAGCCCTCAGTCCAGACGCATATTGTTGTATCTAGCTTGTAAGGTGTATTGTGTAGAATTACCATTAATGAATTAATTATATTATTTATTTAATCTCTGACACTTGGCATGTGTGGAGTGCAGCAATGTAATTAATTATTTATTTGTGTCGTTAACTACTTGGTAATGTTTTATGGCCTAGATTCTTAGTGACCTTACTGTTTGATACTTTGTTGTGGTCCATATTGTAAATGAATATAACAGGCAGTTGGTTTCGAACGCTATTGCTCATTGTTGCTTTAGGTATGCTATTTATAGCTGTAAGTCAAACTTATCTCGAGGAAAATGTATATAAATAAATGAATCGCAAGCTAAGCTAAAAGTAACCGGGCATTGAGAGTTCTTTAAAGTTACTTTGAGATGCAGAATAGGGCAGCTGGTGCTTTATTAGTAAGCGTTCTTAATTTTTGACTACACCATTAATTATAATCAACTTAGTGGTCATACGTAAATTAAATAGTATTTCTAACAGTTTACAAAATATATTAAAATATGTATTTAAAATGTTGAATCGAGTTTATAAGTTTTCAAATGGCAGAAGGCAGTTATTTCCGTAGAGAACAAATATAGACTTCTCGAGCGGCGATCTTTTGAGTATTAATAGGCGATGAATATAAAACTATTATTGCTTACGTGGTTATTAAACTACTTTTTAATCATTTATTTATAGTTCAAATCAGACGTTAGTATTAATCTACGTAACTAGAAAAATGGAAAAGTAATTCTGTAAAGTTTTTAACCGAGAAATGTGTAGAATATTTCTGCTGGAAGCGTAATGTCAAACCAGATTTTGTGTGACGCTACAGCCAAATGGCGTCATCGATGACGTCACGTAATTTTAGCTCCAGGGAAATTACGAGAGTGGATGCTGTGATACTTGCTATCATTTACAATGGCAAAATTTTACCGATATGTGAGATCTTTTTTCATGTTGGGAGCCGTTTATGCTCACAAGATTGGTCAATCTGGTAATGTAGAAAGGAGGCTTTTGTTCAGCTTTGGAATTCCTATGGTTGGTATCATGATGTGTTTAATGTATACACAATGTTTCATATGTTGTGCACAGAATATTATTTATTATAACGACGAGAAAGTTTTAAAAGTAAAAGGAAAATTTTCTTTACTTCGAATTTCGCTAAAAACGTATTAAGATAATACAAGATTTCGCTTATTTATGTAGATAAATGAAACATTGTTTAACACAGTCAGTAAATATTCACGAAGCAATGCACCCAGTGAGCTGGAACAATAGCTGCCCTCGCCGACAATATTATGAAGCTATCGATACCTTTGTAAATAAATATTGCGATATTAAATTACTGACTAAGAAAGTAATAAAATACAGTGAGGAAGCTTTGTCATTCAAAAAGATCCCTAGTTTTTGGTACCTATTAATTACTAGTGTTTTTCAAATTTTTGCGATCAGTATAGGTATATTGTTATACATTGAATTATTTAGGTATTCATTTCAATAGATTTTATGGTATCAAGAAACATTTTTGTATGATTTTATTAAGAATTATTTAAATTGTAAAACCTACAGTTGAATTTACGCAGGATATTTATATTGCCTAGTGTTTTGTTTTAGATGTATTGATTGTATTCTTTGTAATTAATTAATTACTCTCCCAAAATATATGTATTACTTTAAAAATAACATTATTTCTTTAAGTTTAAAGAATTACAAAGTTCAGCTGATCTATCGGAAGTGAAGTTGGACGGAAGTTAGTAAAACTGTTAAAAGGTTTAATTTAAATATTGATGTTGTAAAATCCAAACTAATATAAAAATCATGTTATAAATTTCTTAGTTTTTTATAATGAAGAAATAATTGTATATTTTATGTAAATTATAAAATAAGGCAGATAATTGATTTCACGCAACTTCGATTGCACGTAGTTGCTGGGTAGAAAACGTCACCTGACAGGGAAGTCGTCTTTATGAACACAAGCAATTTTTAATTTTGATTTTTGATTTATGAACACAAGCAATGGCGTGCGGATTTTCGGTTGGTTTGTTGAACAGGAAGGTGGTGCGGAGCGAGTTTATAAACTTAAGTACTTGGAATGTGATGTTGTAACCTCATTTAGTTTTAGTGATGTTTGGTGGAGCTTTAATTGTAATCTACTTTTATCTGGATTATTTCTGGGTGTACCCACTAAAATAAAAGTAAAAGTGGGTGTAACGGACGATCAAAGACGGGGCAGGATCGAATCTAGATTTAAAATGTATTAGGTAGTTATAAGATCGAATCAGATTCAAATGTTAATAGGTAGCTAAACTTGTAACGGTTTAAACTTGTAAAGGTCAAAAGAGTGAGATAGCTACATGTAAGTCCCCGTCTAACTTTGCTGGAAACTTCGATGTATTAAGAATTGTGTAACATGATTTGTGAAAGCATGAATTACGATCCCCGCACCATGGCTAGGGCGAGGAGTAGTTTTGTATAAAGGTAAACCGTTTTTAACCAGAAATTGGTGATCATCAAGAACGCGATTTATACCTTGTAAACTAGCAACTAAGAAGAAAAGTAAATACAGTCCACTTTTGCACAGTACCGAGTCTATCATTGAAGCCTGGGTAGGACCTCTACAAGTGTTGTCCTACGAGCCGGATAAGCCGTTCTCTACAAGTTTTGGTCCTCCGACCCAGATAAGCCGTTCCTGCGACGACCGGACCAGTTGTTCCTGCGGAGCCGACAAGACCCGCTCCACTGGATTTTGAAGAAATAGTTACATCGTATAACCACTGAAGACGGCGCGGGCTTGAAGATCATCCAACGGTGCGACGAGCATCGTTGTCAAGACCGGCGCAAGGGCACGGGGTGCCTGAAGATCACCCAACGGTGCGACGTGCGACGTTGTCAAGACCGGCGCAAGGGCACGGGGTGTCTGAAGATAAGCCCGCGTCCGTTGAAGACAACCGAACGAGGACGTCACCCGAAGAGTGAAGACCCCCCACCCCCTCACGTGGCTGGTCCACGGCCCGTTTATTCCGGCCACCTAACGGTGCCAAACGGTCGGAATAGCGGGTAAACGCCTTAGGGTGGTTTTAGTGTTAGTGTTAGGGACCGCTAGGTAGGTAGGGGCATCAAGTGCTGAAGAAGATGACCACCAGGAGCCCACCAGTGACGAGGGGGAAGAAGTCTGCACTTCGCGTCTACGAAGACTACCCCGCGTCCCCGTCCGAACATGCGCTTCCGAATGCTCCCGTTGAGCCGCGACCCGCCGAAGCGGGACCCTCCTCCGCTCGCGTAGCGTCAGAGACGACCGCGCCCGCGCCCGCGACCGAGGTAGCACCGCGAGTGACCACACACGCCGAGCCCGAACGCCGGCGTGCCCCGTCCGTCCGCTCGCAACGCTCCACCGCCAGCGCGATAGCAAGGATTAGGCAAATTGAATTTGAAGCTGAAGAACGACTTGCCGAGATTAAGAGGCAAGAGCTCCATATTCAAGCGGAACTTATAAGGAAGAGGTTGATTGCCGAAGTCGCTACAATACGGGAAGAAGATGAACAAGAAAGCATCCAGGGCACGGGTGCACGGAACGGAGCCCTAGACACAGAACACAGAATAGAGGACTGGCTCCAACGCCATCATAAACGGGGGGAGCCAGAACAAGTGACGGATCAGGATACCAGGTATCTCTCATCGACCGCGAGAGAACAGAATACGGAGCGGTATCCTCCGATTACGAACAATCGGGTCACTTTTGAACCACGAACGCTGCGAGACAGATCACTCACGCCGGACCGAACGCGAGACAGAGGGATTGATCGGTTAACGGAAGCCATAGAGAAGATGGCTCACCGTAGACCACTTCCGAGACAGACGTACGACCTACCTGTACTCGGAGGTGCTGCGGGGGATTGGCTACCGTTCAAGGCAGCCATGAAGGAATCGACGACCATCCACAAGATCTCATCGGCTGAGAATCTAGTGAGGCTTAGAACATGCCTGAAAGGCGAAGCCCGTCAAGCAGTGTCGGCTTTGTTATACACTGCAACCGAACCGGCAGTTATAATGAAGACTTTAGAACAGTGTTACGGTCGCCCAGAGATGATTATAGACAACGCGTTAGAAGAGATTAAGAAACTACCGCGACTGGGCGCGACCGCAGGCGAATTAAACGCTTTCGCCATCAAACTACAGAACGTAGTAACCGCCATCTCTTGTATGGACCAACGCGGCTACCTGCAGAACCCGATGTTTGCGCGACAGGTAGCCGAGAAGTTGACACCGCACATCCGATCAAAATGGTGCGACTATGCAGAGGAATTTGGCAGCCGAAATGAACCAGAAATATTGACGCTGTCCCAGTTCCTGATGAGAGAGGCAGATCGCGCAATGCGATACGCGTATACAGCTACGCCTTCGCAGAGCACCTCAAAGGCCCGACCTACAGAGCAGCGACCCAGGGTGAACGAACGAAATCGTGGGTCGGTGTACGCTACACAGAACGCGGCATCGGAGGAGGAAGCCTCAACGAGACAGAACGCAGCAACGGACAAGAACGAGTGCCGTTGCTGCGGGGGCGACCATAGAACCGTCGAGTGTAGAAAGCTCACGGCGATGCCAGTAGACAAGAGATGGGGATGGGCCAAAGAGACAGGCATATGTTTTCGCTGTCTGAACAGCAAGCATAGACGCTTTATGTGCAAGAGCAAGCGATGCGGAGTAGGTGAATGCACACGTCCGCATCACGCACTGTTACATGCGCCGAAAATAAGGAACGAGGGTGCCAGTGAGCAGGGCCATACCGAAGAATCAGCCATCACTGCATCTGCGCATGTAACAGCAAAGAATCAAGTCCTACTGAAGGTGTGTCCAGTCGTGATTAAGGGCAGTAACGGCATGGAAATGAATACGTATGCGTTACTGGACGAAGGATCAACGATAACTCTGATCGATGAAGAGATCGCCGCGATGATCGGAACGGAAGGCCCGACAAAAGCCTTGAACATCGTGGGGGCTACGACTAGTCAGAGGGAACCCGAGAGCCGGGTAGTCGATATCGTGATCCGAGGACACAAGTCGGACTCACATCGGATCACAGCGCGTACTGTGAAGAACCTGACCTTAGGAAATCAACTCGTCAGTACCGATGTGTTAAAATACGCGCATTTGAAGGAACTCCGTCCAGAAGCCGTGTGCTATGCGTCAGCGAAGCCACGCATACTCATCGGGGCCGACAACTGGCATCTTATTGTGACGAGGAAGCTTCTGACAGGGAAGAGAAACCAGCCAGCTGCATCACTAACGCAGCTGGGATGGGTTATCCATGGATCAATCCCCAGGAGCACAATAAGACAGCAGGAGACGGTACTACACGTCCATACGTGCCAAGGTGTCCAGAACGGACATACTTTGAATGACCAAGACGAGGAATTAAGCAAGCTCGTGAAAGCACACTTTGAGATAGATGCTTTGGGCGTTTCAATTAAAAGAAAGCCAAACGCAAAGGATGAGCGGGCTCAAAGCATTTTCGACAGAACAGCGAGACGAGTGAACGGTCGTTTTGAAGTGGGACTACCTTGGGCCAGCGATGAGGTGAAGATGCCGCCCAGCTACGATATGGCCATACGACGCTTACATGGGATCGAACGTAAGATGGACAGATCGCCGGAGTTTAGAAGTGCATACACCACGCAAGTGGAGAAGCTGCTAGAAAAGGGTTATGCAGAAAAGAGCGAGGAGGAACAGAGGCAGAACGAACGTCTCTGGTTTCTCCCTCACTTCGCGGTGACAAACCCCAACAAGCCGGGGAAATTTAGAATGGTTTTCGATGCAGCCGCGCGCGCTAATGGAACATGTCTCAACGACGCGCTGCTGGACGGACCAGATCTACTACAGACAGTACATGGCGTCTTGTTTCGCTTCAGAACGAAGCCGATCGCGGTCACTGCGGACATTCGGGACATGTTCCTGAGGGTGACCATAAGACAAGAGGACCGTACAGCCCAACACTTTCTATGGCGCGGCGACAACCGAACAGATCCACCGCAGAAGTACACGATGAAGTCCATGATATTCGGAGCGAGAAGTTCTCCATTTCTGGCTCATAGCGTCAGGAACAGGAACGCGAAAGATCACGAGCGGACACACCCGCTAGCGTTTGACGCTATAACTCGGAACCACTACATGGACGACTGGGTGGACAGCTTTGAAACGGAAGAGATAGCCGCCAGAGCTATAGCACAAGTGCAAGAGGTGCATCAATAAGCGGGTTTTGAACTTGCAAGCTGGAGCGCAAACCGTGAAGGCTTACTGGATAGTATTACCCCGGAGAACCGAGCGCATGCACCGAAAGAGCTAGCGGCCAATGCACATGTATATGGAAATACATTGGGTATTCTTTGGATTACCGACACGGATGAACTCACCTTTAACACTGCCATGCCCCGCGTACCTGAAGATGTTAAGAATGTGGCACGAACGCCACCAAAGCGGGAGGCATTGGGTGCAGTTATGTCGTTGTTCGACCCACTTGGCCTGCTGAGTCCATACACGATTACGGCAAAGATCATGTTACAAGAGTTGTGGAAAAAGAACGTGGATTGGGATGAACCTTTGCCAGCCGAGGAGGCGGCGACATTTTTTTAATGGCAAAATAATTTACGCTACGTCGCCGACCTAAGACTGCCGCGATGTTACGACGCAAGACCAGACATAATACAGCGACAACTTCATGTTTTCTGTGACGCCAGCGAGCAGGCGTTCGCTGCGGTCGCGTTTTGGCGAAATGTCAGCCAAGACGGCGTGAGCATCGCTATAGTAGCAGGAAAGGCAAAGGTTGCGCCACTAAAGGCACAGAGCATACCACGAATGGAGCTGCAGGCTAGCTTAATCGCCGCTAGACTTGCCGCAGAGATTGTCAAACGCCATGACTTGGAAACTAATGTAACATTTTGGAGCGACTCAAAGACGGTGCTACATTGGATTAGGAACGACGAAACGAGATTCACTCCGTACGTGGCGCACCGACTCGGGGAGATAGCCGAGTTAACTCGCCCAGAACAATGGCGGTGGGTGCCCACAGCGCTTAACGTAGCAGACGACGCCACGCGATCGGGGAACACTCAGCTACGGAGCGACGATAGATGGTTTACGGGACCGGCGTTTCTATTTGAAGACGAAGAACGTTGGCCTGTAGAGGTTTCATCGCCACCAGAACAAGACGAAGAGAGAACATGTGCAGCGCACGTGAGCCAGGGATCAACGCTCATCGACATGAGCAGGTTCTCATCCCACGAACGATTAGTTCGCACGCTGGCCCACGCGCTCACATTTTTAAAGAAATGTCGACGACGCGGTGGGCAGCTTGGGATGGGAGAACTGCGGGAGGCAGAACGCCTGCTCATCAGAGACTCGCAGCGAGAATGTTTCCCTGACAAAGTCCAGCGCCTGAAGAAAGGAATGAGCGTCGATCGAACGAGCAGGCTGTACCAACTCGACCCTAAGTACGGTGACGATGAAATAATAAGGCTGAGCGGTAGGATCAACGCCGCTACAGTACCGGATCACCTGAAGGATCCACCCATTTTGGACGGAGCGCACCGCTTATCACGTCTACTGATCAGGCGGGAACATGAGAAGAATAAGCACGCGGGCAGAGAACAGATCGTGAATAATCTGCGCCAGCGATTTTGGATACTGCGGTTGCGTCCGGCGGTCAGAACGGTCCTGAACGATTGGTACGCTGTGTAAGATAAGGAGAGCGAACCCAAAGAAGCCAGTAAAGGGCGACTTGCCGAGGATTCGCCTAGAGATGAACACGAGGCCCTTCACTAACTGCGGCATCGATTGTTTCGGCCCTATGTGGGTAGCGATCGGGCGGCGCCGTGAGAAGCGATGGGGTATGCTCTTTACGTGTCTGGTAACGAGGGCTATACACGTGGAGCTTATAGCGAGTCTCAGCACCGACTCGGCTATTATGGCTATCAGGCGAATGGCTGCCCGACGGGGGACTCCTCGTACAATCGTGTCAGACAATGGAACGAACTTCCACGGATCGGAAGTGGAACTAAAAAAGGCATACGAAGAATGGCTCCCAGGCATAAAAGAGTACGCACTCAAAGAGCGGATCGAGTGGCGGTACATCGACCCTGGTGCTCCAAACCAGGGGGGAGCCTAGGAGCGAATGATAAAAACGGTGAAGAGAGCCCTAGCCATCACCTTAAATGAACGTGCCCCGCGAGAAGAGGTGTTGAATACGCTAATGACAGAAATCGAGCACACCGTAAACTCGCGGCCTTTAACGCATGTACCCGTGGACCCAGAGGAAAAAGAAGCTTTAACGCCGAACCACTTTTTATTGGGGACGGCAGTAGGTTTGCCATATGTGGGAGACTGCGACGTAGCCGACAGAAGGATGTGGCGCGCCGCACAAGCTCTGGCAAACTCTTTTTGGAAGCGCTGGATTGACGAGTACTTGCCTACGTTGGCGCCGCGAGGTGACGTCAGAAGACAGCAAGAGAACGTCAAAGAAGGGGACGTCGTCATAATCGCGGACGGTTTGCTACCTCGCAACGTATGGCCGCGGGGCCAGATCGAGCGCGTGATTACGGGTCCGGACGGAGTAGTTCGGAGCGCTGAGGTGCGGACGCGGGGAGGCGTTTTCCGGAGGCCAGTGAGAAGGTTGATCGTGCTCCCGATTGAATAAGAAGGCTGCGAGGATCTGCGCCGGGGGGAGACCGTAACGGACGATCAAAGACGGGGCAGGATCGAATCTAGATTTAAAATGTATTAGGTAGTTATAAGATCGAATCAGATTCAAATTTTAATAGGTAGCTAAACTTGTAACGGTTTAAACTTGTAAAGGTCAAAAGAGTGAGATAGCTACATGTAAGTCCCCGTCTAACTTTGCTGGAAACTTCGATGTATTAAGAATTGTGTAACATGATTTGTGAAAGCGTGAATTACGATCCCCGCACCATGGCTAGGGCGAGGAGTAGTTTTGTATAAAGGTAAACCGTTTTTAACCAGAAATTGGTGATCATCAAGAACGCGATTTATACCTTGTAAACTAGCAACTAAGAAGAAAAGTAAATACAGTCCACTTTTGCACAGTACCGAGTCTATCATTGAAGCCTGGGTAGGACCTCTACAGTGGGTATTCTAGTATAACTAGCTATTATTAAATTGTAATGAAGACTGTAGATTATAATGTGAATAAAGTATTGCAAAGTATTTGGTGTATATTCGTATTGGAAATAAAAATATCTAAGTTATCTGGGATTTTATTTCCATACGTTTTGAGGTAGGTACATTGATGCAATTTCCATTAATAAATCGAACATACATACACATTAACAGTAACATCACACATACATTATGCAGAATATACCAACGTATTAGTCTTCCATGTCTTTTGTATATAGGTACATATATGACAATATTCGTTTATTAATATATGGTTCCATCAATATAAATAGTTACTAATATCATCACTTCTCGATGGTAGCTTAGAGTACTCCAGTCTACCCATGATCATCATTGACGGTAAAATAATCGAAACGTCGCCGTCGGGACATTGAATAAAAAGGTACACAAAACAAGTTTAATATTAGATTAGATAGTTCTTTATTGCACACCATGAAACAAATACAAATAAAATATAACAATCATTATTATAAATACGGCATTTATCACGTACCGTCTTGTCTTCATAATGCAAGCGACAAAAGAGTGAGTGAACCTGGTAGAGACATAGTTAGTGCTGTGTATTGGCCTGTACCGAGAACCACCAAAGAGAGCAGCAGTGATGCCAATGATGATGACGCAGCCTGTCAACATCCTGGGCCGACGTTGAAGTAATCCCAACCACCACGCCCGGCTACTCGCGTGCAGCAGGCTGCGGCGCGTAGTGACCACCATGATGAAGGTTCACGAATTGAACCGAGACATTGGCGGTCGAAACACAGATAAGATGGTACGTGATAAATCCCGTATTTATAGTAATGAATGTTATCAATCACGAAAGTTTTCGAAGAAAAAAATAACAACTTAAATATATGGATACAATTGGCGGTCTTATCGCTAAATAGCGTATATATAATATTAGTTCTTATCTAATAATTACTAGCTTCGGTCACGGTTTTATTACCTACTTATTTTTTGTAAAGTTCATCTCAGGAGTTGCGCAGTGTACATACCGAACGTGCTTCATAAAAGTTAATCTTCGCGACTTTGGATAAGTATTTTACTTTCATTAGTTAATTTTATACCAATACAAGACTTTCTATTTGACTTGCGCACTTTGTTATCAACAAGTAATATAGACAGTTGCTTTAAAATAAGTTTCGAGAAATCTTTTTCTTCGTGGACAGTTTCTCAGTATTATACATAGGTTACACTAAAAGTTTCCGGAATTGGCCACTTACATAAACAATATTTAAAAAATAATTACTAAATTTGAAAATGGAACTTTTTTGACGTAGAATAAAATTTGTTTCATCTGATTGTGAATTGTTTTCACATTGTGGCGTCATTTTAAAAATTGCGTGATTACAATAAATAAATAAATATCGCTGAACATTTCACACAGCGCCATCTAGCCCCAAACTAAGCAGAGCTTGTACTATGGGAACCAGATAACTGATAGAATACTTATATACTTTTTTTTTTGTAAATACATACATACTTATAATATATAGAAAAACACCCAGACATGGAACAAATATCTGTAGACGGTGCCTCGAAGCGGATGATTGCTTCTTTTTTTAATAAAACTGGACACGTGGCAATTATTGCTTTAGAAAATCGTCTTATCGTGAATAGTAACTGGTACACGACCATTTGTTTACCGGAAATTATTGACAAACTCCGTGAAAATAACGGTAAACGCCGTATCATCTTGCACTGCAATGAGAATATTTTGGGAAACAATAAATTCATTTTTGACCATTAATAGTATTTTGTTGTTATTGATTCCAGAAACTTTTAGTATGCCCCTCGTACAACGTACGTCCACTTAGTAAATACTTATTCTGCAGCATGAAAGTAGTATAAAATACCCGAAGATTACTTTACTTTGTTTATCAGTACGTTATAAAGTAATCACTAATTATTAATTACTAACTTAACTCAATAACAAAAGTATATCTTCCAATCTGAGAAAGATGGGTATTCTTTTTTACTCCAATTATTTTCATCTCAGCCCTCATTCAGGCCTATTGTTGTACTCTTCAATAGTACTGAAGCAGCATACAATGCCACACACAAATGACTTCCTATTTAGTTCAGAGCTATACTAAAGTTGCTAGATAGGTTGATGTGGGTGTCTTCGTTTGGATTTCACTGTGCCTTCTAGAAACATTTGCAAGCTTTAAATGTTTCTTCTCCGACTCTGAACGTTTGGCCCTAGTTCTTTTCACTCGCTCTAAATTGAATTGGAAACTAGTTATATCGGAAGACACAAGTAGTTAGAGGCGGGAGAACCGAAGCGGTTTGGCTCCAGAATATTCCTCACGTTCCAAAACACAACAACTTTACCCTCCGCAACGTGCTTCGCTAAGAAATACGCCGGCAACGCAAAATAAACTTTGTTGCTGCCACGCACGGTATATTATCCACGATTCGTCGACTGTCTGCCGATGCAAATACAGTGAGGCAAACAGCGATTTTTCTGTGTAGAGGATACGTGCGGAAGTCTCGAGTCTGAGCACAGAACGCTCAAATATTGGCTTAGAATAAAAAATATTTCTCCAACTAACTCGCCTCAACGAGAACAATGTTCCTCAATCTTTTTACGAGTCCGGGATAAGACTCTGAAAATGTACGCTTTTTGAACGTCATGCGAAGTCTTTCCTACTCATTTTTCAATATATACCTTTTTAAATACAAAAATATGGGATTTATTGTCCGAAGCAATATATTTCTATTACTCGGAGAAAACGAAAAGGATTGTTTGAAATCGTTTTATATCTGCGCTCCGCTTTCCTACTTAGTCATGGCTGTCGGCGGAGGAAAGAAAATCACAAAATATATATTCGAATAAATTTAATCGTATCTGGAGTGAGCTTCAATCAATCAATTCACCTACGTCCGTATCTCCTTCTCTTGAGGATTAGATGGCTCACCAGGGCTTTTGCGGGGCTCACTGCTGGAAGAGGGACGGGTAGAGGGGAGGAATGTTTTAATAACAAAATAAACAATCCGTCGCGTTGTGGGAACACGCAATATTTAAATAAAACTAATAAAATTAATAAGCTGTTGTTTAAATTCTGTACTTAATGTTTTGAACCTACGGAACTCCTTAACTAAGATCAGACGGCCCACAAATTATACAAGAGAACAGGGGTCACCCCGCGTGATGCGTGGCGGAACGAGCTGAGACAACAATATACTGAAACTCACCAACAAACCACATTCCCGCAATGGCCGGCTCTGAGACGGGTCAGGTGAATTAACTTCTTAACTTCGGGATGGATAAATGTTCTTACTACTGAATTAAATAAGGAACATGGCTCTATCGTCCTTAGGGTATTGGGTGGTGAATTGGGAATTTCATAATCAAGCTGAGATCTAAGTAAAATTAGAATAATTTATTTTTATACTAGGCCTTCTTAATTTGAGCAATACGCGATTAACTATTGACTATATTATTCACGAATAAAACAAATTATAATTCTAGAGACTACATGTACAGACTTATCAAACAAACTCTCAAGTTAAATCCCCACGAAAATCAGTTCAACTTCGATGTATACAAACTTCCCCTAGAAACTTAGGTGACCCCAAAACGCTATCTATCATAACCAGTAAAACAATACAATTGATCGCGATTAGCCGATCCGGGTCCGTGCCAACATCAATGAGACAACTGGAGATGGCGAGCTTCTTATCTGTCGAGCAAACTTACTGATAACTCGGCGCTCGGCGCTTGGCACGAGACACAGATCACAAAACCCTCCTCGCTAGAGAACACCCGAACTTGGCCAACGACACAGATTATGTAACAATACAAGACGCAGTTTGGGCGAACAGGTCAAACATTATCAGTGACTGATACGCACCAAATGTACAAAACGCCCACTCCTAAGAGTTGTCATGCGATATTGAAACTAAAGCCAGAACAAAAACTATCATTGTTAATCGATTAAATGCTTTTTATTGCATTCTGTAGGGTTGTACAAGAGTCGCACACCATAATGAGCCTTTTATAAGCATGATAGAGTTAATATTTCAGTAAACGTCTAAGTCTAAGTCGTCCAAGTCAGTAAGCATTGACTTGGCTCGGGATATCGTTGTATTACTGAAGAACAGAACAGTTTCGACTATTAACCACCGGTACCGATCTAAGGACTGATTGGAGATTACAAGTTAAACAGGAAATTGATCTCAGACTGTACAATAAGCCTCTTGATTTGTACCAGCGGTCACGGCTCTCATAATTTACCGGATAAATTCACTCGGAATCCGACCTTATTACATTGGTATAAAATACTATTTGATATAATTAAAAATCGATAAATAGGGGAGTAGATGACTTGAACTCCGGCAGCAAGAAAATTATAGGCGACTCAGTGGTACGTTGATTTCTTTCAACGCGAGAATAAAATGGCTTATAGCAACGTAATACTCGTAGATTGTGATTCGTAGATGGCTTATCCTGTGTTGGTAATATTTGATACAGTCGGTTTTATAAAAATAACTATTTCATTTCATTTATATTTATTCTCAAACAATAAACTATTGTGTCGGAATTTTTGTCATTTTACAATTAGAAAATATTTTATAAATAATTAATGTGAAAGACAACAGTTTTGGTAAGTACATACATATTACAAAATGATAAACTGTCCAAAAATTAAAATACAATATGGTATAACATGTCAACGAAAAATAATACTAATAACAAATAACAAGTCAACGGAAAATAATGATAATAATTAATAACATATCAAGTAAATTCTTAATATTAAATGGCAAACTCTTAGTCAAAATATAAAGTTAGTTAATTATTACAATGTCAAAGAATAAAAATTAAATTAGAAATAAAATATTTGCGTCAGATAATAAGAGACTTGTCTCTGTCTCTGTTGTCTGTCTTATTTAAGTAAATGCGTAAGTTGGTAATTTATCATATGAGATTACGATGAAAAGTCCACAGCTCACACAAAGCAAGAAAGAAACATGTTTTGAAAGAACTCTTCAGGGAAACGTAAGTGGATCACTAAAGTTGCCTGAGTTATTGGAAACTTGTGAGTTTATGTATATTTATATTGTTCGGTTTTCCCTAACAAAACATTGATCTGTAGCGTACCCCGACTCCCGAGCGGACATCCGCTCCCGACCGCCATTTGTTTCTGTAGCCCTAACTTTATAACTCAGTCTCTCGACACGACAGGCCTTCGTCACTTCACAGCATAATCAACTTAATCGTATTGTTTTTAGATTCAATGTGGCACATATAAATGTGCCCGTAGTTATTATAATCTTATAATTATTTGTCTAATTGAATTGAAAGGTAACGCGTTTTCGATCACGTATGTGTCAAATTTAGTGTGTTCGGTAATCTCTGGCAGCCTTTGATTGTGACTGCGGTGGTAAATGCTAGTACGGAGTGAGATTGCTCCACAAAGGCCGTCATTTCATCACTCAAATTTCCTTTCGTAAGTTGCGTAACTCGCGAAGTCAGCTCCATAAAAGGAACATAAATTGGAACAAGTCTCGAGGATTGAGCTTACGAATGCTTATGTTATGTTTTAACGGGTTGCTTACGAGTACTGTTTTAACGGGTTTGGATGAAAGGGTCTTGCGAAGGGTTTATTAGTTTTTGAAGGGTTTAAAATATAAGTAACTGTTCTTAATAGTTTTCAGATTTATCCCCTTCATAACTAAAGTGTTTGATGAAAATGTTGGTGTACTCGAGCCGATTCTGTAACTAAACTATTAAATAATATCAATTAAACTCAGCGGGCCTTTAAAAAAATATATAAAATAAAAAAATATATATTTGTATTCCGTCTTGACTTATATAAGAATCAGAAATATTTATCGCTTTTAAGTAAAGTTAAAAATACCATAGTTTCGTTTCACATTTTTATTCCTCAACTTCACACATTATTTAGAACTAGCTGTTACCCGCGACTTCGTCTGCGTAGAACTACTACTTCGTGTAAATTTGTTTGGACTGAATAGGCTCTGAAACTATAATGAAACGATTCTAATGAAGCCGGCACATTGAATTATTGAGATTAACATAGGTAGACTTTTCCTGACCCTGATCCATGACTTAACTTAGTTTAATACGTTTTTGTATACGACATTTTTTGTTTTTCCTTCTTTGGTCAAAACATGTAGGTTTTGTGGACTCGATACTCGTGAGCACGCCACATACAGTTGCCCATGGGAGAAACAGTTTTTTTCTAAATGAACACCAGCTACTTTGAGTGTCTGTCCTTGAGCTTTGTTTATCGTCATAGCGAATGCTGCTTTCAGGGGAAATTGTACTCTTTTGAATTGGAATGGCAAATCGGTAGGGATTATTGGAATACGGGGAATTAACACTTCTTCTCCCTTTGCTGTTCCTGTCATAATTATTGCTCTCACAATATTGCGTCCCAGGTGTGTAATTTGTAGACGTGTGCCATTACACATTCTTGGTGCGTCAAGATTTCGCATCAACAGGACCGGGACACCTACTTTTAGCCTCAACTTATGGGAAGGCACCCCCGATAATTCTAAGGAGTTAAGAAATTCTACAGGGAACGATGTCACTTGCTCAGTGTCCATGACATTGTCTACGGACAGATACTCAACAAAATCACCTTCCACATCTGACATGATTTGTTCGTTGATCTGCCCCACTACTTCTTTTGTCGGTGCTAAAATTGCCCTTTCGCACAGCCATTGTCTGTTCTTCATATTGGTTGCAAGATCGGGATAGACGTTGTTCTTTAAGTCATCCATGTTACAGACAACATTACAAAATTCACGATTCAATGTAATCATTCCGTCACTATTTGTTTCCATACGGTCTTCTCCGATTTTCAGAAGAGCATCCGCATATTGCACCAATTGTGTATCACTGTGCAGTTGTACTCGCATATTTGTAGTCAGACAAAAATTTTTTACATGCACCCATAATGGAGACGCTTTTAAACATGCATTTATTTCATCTGCCGGCGTGCCTCTAGTAATTACCGGCAGAGTCTGTCTAAAATCGCCAGCTAAAAGTACCACCATACCACCCATGATACTTTGGTTACTCTTAATATCTTTTATGGTCCGATCTTGTGCTTCTATCGCTCTTTTGTGGGACATGGTATATTCATCCCAAACCAACAGCTTACATTGCTGTAACATTCGTCCACGGTCACTATTTTTAGTAATGTTACAAACTGGCATTTCCTCATGAGCTAAGTTCAATGGCAGTTTAAGTACTGAATGTGCCGTTCGGCCACCATTAAGTAACGTAGCTGCTATTCCAGAAGAAGCTACAGCAACAGCAACTCCTTTATCTTTACGAATTTGGGCTAAAAGTAAATTTAAAAGAAATGTTTTACCCGTGCCTCCTGGAGCATCCAAAAAGAATAAACCACCTTCGCCACTTTCGATTTTTTGCACAACATTCTCAAAAACTAATCTTTGTTCTGGGTTTAGACGCGGAACAGACTCAGTTATTTGTTGTTGTAAAGAAGCAGCATCGTAACTCAATTCTCTTATTATATCACTGCAAACTTCCCCAGTTCTTTGCGGCCTGCTCAACCCAAAATCTGACAAATCTTTCCCAGTTATAGTTATGACTTGGTCTTCTATCTTTGTTAGGGCTTCATTAAAAATGAAATCATTGTATGTAACGTTTGGATTATGATGTTGTACTCTGTGTAAAATATCGTCGGCCATTTGAATTTTGTACCTTTCCCACAGTTGTTGAGGGTTTGAAAGCCCACATGTCGCTATTAGTATAGCAAAAAGCATTCTCACCTTGGCCGCTGATCTACATTGTGCAGCCTCATCCAGTGTTATATTCCAATGATTGTCATCCTCCAATAATCCTCTTGCCTCACATGCCTCTCGAAATGTTGAAAATTCTTGATTGTTGTATTTTTTGAGATCATTGAAAGAGGTTGGCCCACGCACATGGTGTAGAAGCATCCTTAAACAAAAACATTCCATGTTAGTAACATGGACTGTGTAAACCCGTCCTAAGGCATCTCCAGATTTGACACCAGGCCAGTTCTGAACCGAAGTTCCTTGAATTCGGCGTTTCCAAGTTTTTCTGGTTGCGTCCCATGTGTAATATCTCGGTACCTCAGCATACATAAGAGTTCTTGCAAACTCATCTCTTATGCAAAGTTCAAAAAAAGCTGTAAGGGTGGTTTTTGGTCGAGTAGATAGTCGCTCGTGGAAATTATCTTCTGTAAAATAAACTCGTTCACCGTTCTCTAAGTGTACACTTAGATGTGTAACGGTGGGGTGCCTTTCGTGCAACGGGAACCCTAATAACCGCCACACGGCTTCGTTGCTGCTAACATAACGACCAGATTGATATGTATGTACTTCATTTACGCGATTTGCAAGCTCTGTGCTCCTAAAATTGAAAATAGCTTGGTCACTGCCTTTGTTAATATATTTGCAGATATATTTGATAGCGCGCACTGAACTGCAAGCCTCAACATTTATATGGGCGTTAAATATTTTTAATAGAATAGCGGAATAAGGGACCACCCAACTATTATCAATAGTGACGTAACTCCCATTTCGTAGTTTCACAGATGCCGTTCGACCTCCGTCTGCTGGTGCTCTTCTACGATAGAGTGGGTATCCGTTTTCACTGTGGACAGTGTCTTTGTGTAATTTGCGAGGAAATTTCTTTGTGCATTTTCCATCTTTCATGCAAGGGCACTGAGGATTTTCAGGTCCACATGGACCATGAATCATGTTTTTAACTATAATATCATGAAGTGTCTTGTCAGTGCTTGGATCGGGTATTTCTGCGCTGATAATATTATCAATTTGATCGGGTCTCAACTTGTCTTTTAACCACAATAATATGTGGACATGTGGTAGGCCACGCTTCTGCCACTCTATGGAATACATAAAGCAGATCACTTCTCCAAATATTCTGCCTTTGGAAATAACAGACATAAGTTTTTTAACTTTCAACCTAAAAACTCTTGCGACTACATCATGCCTATCAATCGCGCTTTGACCCGGCATTAATTCATTTACTATTTCCGGCCATGCTGGGTTGCAAGTAAACGTAACGAATAAGTCAGGGCGACCATATGTACGTACATAAGCAAACGCATCCTGAGTATATTCGTGTAAGTACCTCGGACTATTTACAAATGAAGACGGTAAAATTATCATTCTACCAATATCATTTGGATTTAGATTAGCGTCATTCGCTACTGCGTCTTGAAGGTGGATATAATTTTCTGCTCTTAATTTAGTTTGATTTAATGTTATGTATCGTAATCGTTCACTTTCTACCTTAACGTACATATCAACATAAAACTGATTGGCCAGTTGCCTGCATCGTGATATAATATTAAAATCATTTTCTCTAATCATGATATGAAAGGCATAAAAGTCCATACATGATACCTTTTTGTTAGGCAAGGGCAGGCCAGTTACAGGATCGACTTGTGGAATTTGAAAGTGATACCCTTCTTGCCTTTTGCTAAATATTAGCGGATATTGTAACGCATCGTAAAATTTATGTGTATCCGGCACCCTAGTTAGTGTGTTATCACGGGCATGTAAAACTATATCACGGGAAGCAAACTGTTCACCACAAACCATGGCTGCGACTTCATTTATTAAAGGTGCATTATATCGTCTTTCGTGTTCCCCACTTGGTGTACGATCTGGGTGAATCACCAACTTATAATCATCTCCCGGCATTCTTTCTAAGGCTGTTGTGAAAGTGTTTATTAGGCGGTTATGTTCATGCAACATTCTCTGAATCTTTAAGACAATATCCTTTTCTACTAATTGAATGTTTTGACACCTGCGGTCAACCTCGTCGTTTTCATTTCCCATAAAATAAATCTGTAAAAATTTTGGTTGCTCATTATTTGTAGGAAGCAAAGAACCAATCCTATGATAGATTTGACCTTGGATTGTAAAAGTAGATGAAAACCCAGGCATAACCACCTCATTTTCTACACCAAATGACGTCATTTGAAAGCATGAATTATATTTCCTTATTTTGATTAAAAAACGCCGCGATTCGTTGTTATCACCTAAAAGTAAAGACTTCAATGGTTCCTCTGGTTCTCCAAGTATTGGAATTGAAACCTTGCCACCAGAACAACACATACCCGGAGTTTCTTCTTTCCACTTGAGTGCTTCACAATGTATACATTTTTTATCCATTCCACCTATGAGAAGTAATCGATGGTTATTATACTCAATCGATGGGTCATAATCAAAAGCAGCATTGTGGAATGCTCCCCATGTATACATTGTAAACGCATTTCTCCTTTCTGACTGCCGTTCAGCATTTAACACACGTCGTCTTTGGGATTCTTCTGGCATCTCTGCAGCTATCAATGATGCGTGTCGCTCAGCATCTAAAATCTGCCGGGCCTGAGTCTGTTCATAGGTCTCGGCAGCTCTTTGCGTTGCGTGTCGCTCAGCATCTATAATCTGCCGGGCCTGAGTCTGTTCATAGGTTTCGGCAGCTCTTTGCGTTGCGTGTCGCTCAGCATCTAAAATCTGCCGGGCCTGAGTCTGTTCATAGGTCTCGGCAGCTCTTTGCGTTGCGTGTCGCTCAGCATCTAAAATCTGCCGGGCCTGAGTTTGTTCATAGGTCTCGGCAGCTCTTTGCGTTGCGTGTCGCTCAGCATCTAAAATCTGCCGGGCCTGAGTTTGTTCATAGGTCTCGGCAGCTCTTTGCGTTGCGTGTCGCTCAGCATCTAAAATCTGCCGGGCCTGAGTCTGCTCCTCAGATTCTTGGGATCTAGCTACTTGCGCAGTTCGAGCTCTTTTAGAGCTACGCGCTAAATTAGATTTACGCTTGCGAGGCATATTACTTAACCAGTTACCTACCTAAAGTAATAAAAACAGGTAAGTACTTATGCAAAAAAAAATTCTTTAGCTGACAAAAAAATTTAGTTAAAGGTACTGAGTACGAAACTATACTTAAGGTAGGTACTTATACACATTGCATGAAATAAAACAAAAACAAAACGAATTGTTAACTAAAACTAAATGTTAAAAAAAATATACTATCCACATGGAATAAAAACAAAATGAATCGATAAAATTATATGCGAAACTACTGGAACTATTTTATCCACATGGAATAAAAACAAAATGAATCGATAAAATTATATGCGAAACTACTGGAACTATTTTATTCACAAAACAACATTACTTACCTATTAATACTCAAAAAAAACTATGCTTACCTTCTTAGGTACCGTAACTACTTACTAAATGTGAAAAAACTTAAAAAAACCTGCCTACTAATCTACTACAATTTTATACCTATCCTAAAAAATGAATTAAAGTATTTATTTTACCTATTAACTATAATTCTACCTACTACTAACTTATGCTAAACTAATAATAACAACCAAAACAACTAAGTAAATAACACAAAATGCTTATCCAAGAAACCCTAAACACCAATGAAAACGTAAAGAAAGCGAATACGTTGCAGCTCAAAATTGTAGATATCGCATGCGTCCGCCAACGACGTCTGCCCTCACGTGTCTGCCCGTTCGGGTAAGCATACTTTGTGATCTACACTCCTCCCACCGAGCCATCCGCGTCCCCCGCACGTCTTTGCCGCCGCGCCGCGCAGCGCGCCCGCGCCCGCCAGCCCCGCCACACCACACCATGCATCGTCACACTCACACATTCATAGTGTATAGGCCGATGGGCCTGATGGACATGTCAGGCAGAAAGTATTCTAAAAGCTGGCTAGGAGTATTTGAATTATGCGATACATAACTGCACCCCGCGTTTTCACCCGCATAATTCCGGGATCGGGATCGGGATAAAAAGTAAAGATGTCCTTTCCCAAGGTTCCATCTATCTCTATACCAAAATTCATCAAAATCGGTTCAGCGGTTTAGGCGTGAAAACGAAACAGACAGACTGTCTATGTCTTTCCCCAAGGTTCCATCTATCTCTATACCAAAATTCATTTAGTAGGCATATACGATACATAACTGCACCCTGCGTTATCTATCACTCGCATAATTACGGGATCGGGATCGGGATCGGGATAAAAGGTTGCCTTTGTCCTTTTCCAAGGTTCCATCTATCTCTATACCAAAATTCATTTAGTAGGGATATACGATACACAACTGCACTCTGCGTTTCCACCCGTATAATTCCGGGATCGGGATCGGGATCTGGATAAAAAGTACCCTATGTCCTTTCCCAAGGTTCCATCTATCTCTATACCAAAATTCATCAAAATCGGTTCAGCGGTTTAGGCGTGAAAAGGTAACAGACAGACAGACAGACAGACAGAGTTACTTTCGCATTTATAATATTAGTAGGGATAATAAACTAACCGAAAGCAAACACCCATTACTCTTGTTGGGCAATAACTGACGAGAGTTACTGAAAAAAATTCAAATTCCAAATTCAACGCCATTCATTCTTCACAAAATATAGCTTTCAGTGTAGTTGCAAATGAAACATTCTACTGAGTAAAAGAAGGTAGACAATAAAAGTTCATGAATAAACGTTATGATGTCAGTAACGAAGTACAACGTCAAATATAACGTAAACTGCGAATGTCCTAAATCGACGACATGCGTGTTCTCGCCTCTCGGGGGCAGAGATGCTAAAACTTTATTCACGAGCTCTGGGCATGGAAGTTAGGATTGTCAGTTTATGAGCACAATTTTACTATAAGCTACTTACAAGGATCTGGATAAGACTAACTTTTATTTGAATTCTTGGAATTATTTGTTTAATGTTTGTGTTTAGGAGTAACAAAGAACCAAAATATAAAATAAATAATCAATTTGCCAACACTGAGTAATATTCCACTTAGAATTCTCGCTTTAAGTTATAAATATCGAAAATATGCATTTATTTTCACCATTACTACCATAAAATAATTCAAACTAAAGACAAGAAAAATATTTTAATGTTCCCATTCCTGTCACCCTTTCTCAACACGGACTAAATGCCCCCCCTAATCGCATCATTAAACGTTGAGATCTGTTCTCATCCCCCCTGAAAGCCGAGAGGGGAGGGAGGATTGTCAGCGTGATTTAAGGCGGCGTCTCCACGCAATCATGGCGCTTGAAAAAAGAAATAATTGCGCCATATTTCAGCGAGTGCGATGCTTTTTCACGGTTCATTACAGTAATGGGGATGGAGTGCATACGACGGACTGCTTCAATGGACACGCTCCTTTACATACTTGCACACTTTAATAGTTTCCTTTTACGGTGTTCATAATAAGCTCCGTAAGGGAACCATTCACTTATTTAATATGAGTAGTGTTGTATTGTTAATCAGAATATTAAAAAGTTTAGTTGCAACTGCGGCACCGGCTTTATTACGGCGCAAATCTCGCATACATTAATGTCAAAAGTCACATGAACAATAAATCTCAGGGCAGCCGCAGTGTATACGCACGTGCGAAGTATACGTCTGTTGCAAATCTGTCGAAAGATACGTTTTAGAGGCGTCATTCTTATTCGATCGACCTACTTGAACTTGGAAAAAGTTTGTTAGACACAGAGAAAAAAGAATTTAATTACAGGCGTGCATGGTGCCTGTCTAATAACCCTTGCAAATATTATTGTAAATTAAGCGGCATTTAATACGCATACATAACAGAGAGCAAGCAAACTCCTGTTAAAAACACCTGTGGTTGACTACTATGTAGCTACTACCTACACAGAAAGTACAGTGCACGTGAAAGGTCTGGCACATAAATAATGTTCCGTCTGAGAGCGCACCGCCAAGGAGTTTATTACAATACAACAAAGGGCATTGTGTGTTACCCATCCGAGTTACGGAGTCCCACAGCTCTTTCAGAACAGCCAGGTTAATGTAGTTTGGGTGATAGCTTTTCTTTGACTTGATACATAATATTGGTTCTATTATGCGTGTAATTGAATTCATTCATAAGTGTCATCTGATAATGATTGCGGTCTATACTATACAGGCGCTATTATATATAATATTGATTTCTATATTCCATTTGGTAACTTAAGGAGAAAATTTACAGGGCGACCATAAGACCTGTCGTAATGTACCATACATTCTGAGTGTTGGGCCACGAAAGGGACGGATAAAAGAAGAGTGCACGCGGCGGAAATACGAATGTCAATAAGGATGTGTGGGGTAACGAGGATGGATACGATAAGGAATGAGTATATTAGAGGGAGTTTAAAAGTAGCGCCAGTTGACAAATTGAGGAGTAAGAGGCTAGCGTGGTATGAGCATGTCATGCGTAGGGAAGAAAATCATGTGGCTAAAAGAATATTAGATATGATTGTGGGTGGATACACAAGTAGAGAAAGGTCGAAGAAGAGATGAATGGACTGTGTGAATAATGATATGGGTGGGAACGAAGTGACAACGGAGATGACGGCTGATAGAGAGGTGTGGAGGAGACATGTTGTGCCGACCCCACGTAATGTAGAAGAAGAGCAGGAAGAAGAAGATATTCCATTTGGTAATATACACACGAGTACATTGAGGTAAGTGAATTACTGTAGGTAAATAATTAAGACTGATCTCTTCAATAGTTATTTAAAACAAAGATTACAAAATAATTAAATCTGTTTTCCGTAAGAGTGAACTCTCAACGTCTCTCAGCAATCTTTATAGGATTCCAGTGCTTAATATTCAATCAAAAACCTTCCTGCCCCGGCTTCGAATTCTTCAAGCTGTACCCGCACAACGTCATTTGATCTAGCTAATCTTTTGGACTAATGGTGACGGGTGACATTTAGAAGGTACCTAGCGTTTCTTGGCTTCCTGTGTTCAAGGCGTGGGCAGAACGACTTTTACTTTCGGTCGGGTAAACACTTTTATTGACTCCGAGGTGTAAGTTTCTCAAGCTTTCTAAAGCCCCATTGTAAGGGATTTATAAAGTGTTGGTTTGGTTCTATTTGTGCGAAGTAAATAGTTTCTTTGTTTGAACTGTTCTAAACTACCTGGAGTGTACTTATTAAGTTGTTTTCATTTTAAACTACAAACATTTTTTTTTCGTTTTTAATTTATGTAGCTACTGGCTCGGTTCCCTTGAATAAACATTTATAAATAATGTGATTTATGAAAAATGAATCCATTGCCTTCCCGCAACTCTTGCGATGTCGTCCAACCGATGTCGCGATGGCTGGTGGTCTGCCAACTGGTCTGCTCCCTTCTCGCGGCCATCACTCGGTTGTCCATCTTCCCTCTTTCCTCCTTGCCAGATACTTATAATACAGAATACTTATTATACTGTTCTTGATTTAAATACGTAGTAACTAATTAGTGGTTCGCCCCGAACTCAGATCTCGCGAGTCTCCCAAAACACAAAAAAAAATATTCTTAGAGCGACTCGCGCAACGACGAACGTATTTAGTGGCTAAATATTATTTAAGGAGTTGTCAAATCATACAACAACGTAAAATTTAAACATGTTTAGTCGCTGAATACGTTTAGAGATCGTTATGCTAGCCGGAATTAATCTTTGACTAATAAAATACTGCCACGAAATGTTCAACCAAACAACTTGACCTACAGTTTCATTCAAACTACAGGTAACGGGAGTTCATATCATGTGGTTATTTTTTTTTGGGGTACAAATTGCAGTTATTCTGGATTTCAGTCTGTTCCCTATATTTGTCTCACTAAAGCTACGTGCATCAAAATTTCAGCAATGTGGGGTCACTGGTGTACCCTTTGAATTTTGTCAAAGTTCTGTTTTTATTATGGCTAATAACTTAAAAACTACAAGGTTTGAACTAAACATAACTAGTGGTTCGCCCCGTACCGAGATCTTGCGAGTCTCCTATAAAAACAAAAAAATATTATTCGTAATCTTTGACTATCAAAGTGCCCCGAAATAAGTAACCACATAACTTGACCTACAGTTTCATTCAAGTTACAGGTAACGAAGGTTCATGTATTTGGTTTTTTTTGGTACAAATTGCAGTTATTCTGAATTTCAGACTTTTGCTTATACTTGTGTCACTAAAGCTACACGCATACCAAATTACAGAACTATGGGGTCACTGGTGTGTGAGCTGTGTGGTCAACCCAGTGAATTTTGTAAAAGTTCAATTTTTAGTACGCCTAATAACAAAAAAACTACAAAAATTAAACTAATAATAAAAACGGGGTCAAAATGTACTCACAAAGACCTTTTATTAGACGTGCCATTTGACTGGATAGTCCCATTTTGTTTTTTTTTTACCCCTCTTGAACTCCAATATCTCAAACCCCCCCCCCATTTTTACCTCATGTAGTCACACCAAATTAGGGCTATTACTACCTACCTGTATACTAAATTTCATGATGATCAGATAATCGCTTCGAAAGTTATCCTCGGATAAACAAACATTCATACATATATACATACATACAACTCTTGAACCTCAATATCTCAACAACCCCCCCATATTTTTAGCTCATTTAGTCACACCAAAATTGTGCTGTTACTACCTCCTTATATACCAAATTTCACGATAATCGGATAGACGCTTCGAAAGTTAGCCTCGGACAAACAAACGCCGATTTGCCCAAGTTGATTTGGATATCTCGCTTCGCTTGATATGAGGAACAGCCAGACTCAGACCAAATATCTGTAGATCATGCAAATATTTGTTCCGCGTTGGGAATTTAACCCGCAACCTCCTGCGTTTTAGCAGGCTATTCGACCATTACGCCGCGGAGATCGTCGTTGTAATATTTCTACATTGATGTGCATACTTGGACACTTTCATTTACTATCGGAAGAACTTGTGCCTCTAGTTTGATAAGTTCAAACTGATCTCATAATAAATAAATAAATATTGCTGGACATTTCACACAGCGCCATCTAGCCCAAATTAAGCAGAGCTTGTACTATGGGAACCAGATAACTGATAGAATACTTATATACATTTTTTTTTGTAAATACATACTTATAATATACAGTGTGTCCCTGGATAAAGTGCAACCCCGAAAGGGGGTGAAACTAGATCAAAAATTATCGACAAAAAAATAGAAAAAAAAAAATTAAAAAAATTTAGTATATACTTTATTGATGAATTAAAATTTTTATTGCTCACTAATGACTCTATTTAATAAAAAAATGATTTCTTCCAAAGTAGTAGGTCTATTTTGTTAAAATAAAAACCATAATCATGTCAGATATGTGACGATGACGATAAAATAACAAATAACTCACAAACAAGTGGCTATCGTGACTTAAAGTTTAATTTTTGTATTAAAATTACATTTTTTATGCTGTTTTTTTCCAATAATCTCCAAAAATCTTAAAATTAAGCCTATAATACTACATATTTTTATGACTTTTTATTATTGTCTATCATAATAGCTTTTAAATAAAATAAAAACCTACGTTCTAACATAAAAAATGTGCTGGCTAGGAGCATTTAAAGTTGACCACTGATTACGTCACCACTCAGGTAGAGACCCTTTTTTAACTTATATTGTTGTAGATTATGGTCGCTGGGCCTGTTCTATGAAAGATGAAGGGTGGGGATCGAAACAGGACTCACAACAAGGCACGCCAGTCGCTCCGATATTCTCGCCGCTGCTACCGCCTACCGTACCTTACTGCGCCTTCAAGTTTTTGTTACGTTGTTTTGCTTTTGTTTTGTTTTTGACTTTTTGTTACGTTTTTGACTGTACTTTGTTGTGTTGTGGAGATGCCGCGATTGACTGAGTTCTCTCCGCGAGAAATCGCTGACATCCATTATTATTATGGTATGTCACGTGGACACACAACAGTCGCTCGTTCTGCATACATAAATGCGTTTCCGAGCAGACTTATACCGTCAGCACGAAATTTCCAAGAAGTTCACCGAAAGTTATCCAACATCGGACTTGGATTAGCAAGAGATCGCCGTGAGCAACAAGCTACCATTATTGACCATTCCATAGAAGAGGCCGTTTTAAACGATTTGTTTGCTGATCCCACAACCAGCATTAGACGCTTAGCTTTGCGTCACGGTATATCAAAAACATCCGTATGGCGAATTTTGAAAAAGAAGGGATTGCATCCATACCATTATCAGCGAGTACAGCATTTGCATGAAAATGTAGACAATCGTGCAAGATGCGTAATGTCTACGTGGATTCAACAAAAAATTAGAAATAATCCACAATTCCTAAAAAAAATTTTATGGATGGATGAAGCGAAATTCACCCGGAATGGAATCACAAATTGCAGAAACTTACATGTATGGTCCGAGGAAAATCCACACCTAAAGAGGGCGTCTACTTTTCAAGTGCAATTTTCAGTTAATGTATGGGCAGCTCTAATAGACGACACGCTGATTGGGCCAGTTATTTTACCCGCAACATTAAATGCCGAAAGTTTTTTAAACTTATTAAGAGACGATCTGCCACTACTGCTGGAAGATGTTCCGCTGGCTACAAGGCAACAGATGTATTTGCAGATGGACGGATGCCCTGCGCACTACGGGCGCAATGTGCGAAGTTTTTTAAACGAAAACTACGCTAATAGGTGGATCGGCCGGGATGGACCAGTCGGGTGGCCGGCACGTTCACCTGACCTGACACCCCTAGACTATTTTCTGTGGGGTGTTATGAAACAAAGAGTCTACAGAACGACCGTAGACACCGAGGCAGAGTTACAAGATCAAATCATGCGATGTGCCGATGAGATAAGAAGTGACCCAGAGATGGTGCTTAGAGCCACACAACAAATCGCTCTTCGTGCGGCAATGTGCCTACAACAACAAGGAAGCCATTTTGAGCATTTAATGCATTAAACAAAACCCTTATTTCATACTTACATGTAATAAGTTAAATAAAAATGTTGTAACTAAAATTTGATTTTTAATACTACCTGAGCAGCAAAAAAAAACGTGTCTCTACCTGAGTGGTGACGTAATCAGTGGTCAACTTTAAAAGCTCCTAGCCAGCACATTTTTTATGTTAGAACGTAGGTTTTTTTTTTATTTAAAAGCTATTATGATAGACAATAATAAAAAGTCACAAAAATTTCTAGTATTATAGGCTTAATTTTAAGATTTTTGGAGTTTATTGGAAAAAAACAGCCTAAAAAATGTAATTTTAATACAAAAATTAAACTTTAAGTCACGATAGCCACTCGTTTGTGAGTTATTTGTTATTTTATCGTCATCGTCACATATCTGACATGATTATGGTTTTTATTTTAACAAAATAGACCTACTACTTTGGAAGAAATATTTTTTTTATTAAATAGAGTAATTAGTGAGTAATAAAAATTTTAATACATCAATAAAGTATATACGAATTTTTTTTTAATTTTTTTTTCTATTTTTTTGTCGATCATTTTTGATCTAGTTTCACCCCCTTTCGGGGTTGCACTTTATCCAGGGACACACTGTATAGAGAAACAACCAGACCCGGAACAAATATCTGTAGATCATGCAAACATTTGTTCCGCAGCCATATAATTCAGCATAATATTCATAATGTACCGAAACTATACATTTATTAAAGATTCATCTTTACAAAATTAGAGTTACAACTACTAGAAATCGTTGCATAATTGAAACTTTCTACTTCAGTTGTAAAGTTGTCAACAAACGACTTCTCATTAGTTGTTACTTTCATCTAATTTTACTGCACTTGCTTATTTATAACTTCAAAGCGTTAGAACAGAAGCAAAATGTTATTTTCTTATACCATAGACTAGAAAGATGGAAATAATGGCTAAATGAACGTTAATACAATTGAATAATAGTAGCATAGACTTATGTTTTTTCAATGACAGTCGTTACCCAACCATATAATTTTTTATTTATTTCGGCAATAATAATTTAAATGTTACGGGCTCGACAAAATCTTTATTTTGATGATTGTTAATTTAACTTGGTTGGATAGCACACAGCATAAAAAATCCTATAATTAAGGCATGGGATAACATTTAGCTCTTAGACTATGATCTATTTCCGGTGTCTGCCGCCCTACACCTGCCGCCCCCGCCCTCGCCCCGTCTCCGCGTCGCCGTACAAACGAGTCTTGTTATTTTAACGACTTTTCAAAAGTATCTATTTCAAATACGTTAAAATAGATTTTTAGGGAATTCAAACAAGCGGATGTTAGTTTTATGGAATTTAAAAATTGTTTTTAGCGCGGCGTGGCTCGCCGGGCTTTAGGAGTATTGGGTATAGCTATCAGTATTTATTTTTAGGTATGGCACCAGTCGTTAGATTGAAAATACACGGTGATAAATATTGAAAGTTTGACTTAACTACAGTCGATCTTGTGTAAGTACATATTTCGTTTATTTTAGCAGTATAGTAGGTATGCATTAAACGCATGCGTCATAATTTATAAATAATAATCAATTAGGTCAAATTGTACCTATTTCACTAAGTAGCTTATTTAAGTAGATTATAATATTACATTATTTATTTATTTATATGATCACCACGAGTAACCATTTTTATAACAGTTCTTACATTATAACAATTTATTTGTTGCACAAACGGAGGACTAAATGCTGGAAGCATTTTTTATGATGGTACTATATACATACGATTGAAAAGTTAAAAGTCATGTAAGTGTAACTTCAAGTGCACCGATTTTTATTTCTGCATCCCTCCGATGTGTGTGATTAAAATCACCAATTAGTATTGCTCGCAGCAACTTCCACGTCATTCAAAAAATGTTGCTTTCGCAACAAAAACACAAAAGATCTCATTATGGACCGGATCGGTGACATTAAGGCTCGCGCAAACTCAAGATAAGGCCCGGTGTAAACAAAACGAGCCGTGCACGCGACGCACTCGTGCCTCTTTCACTTCATATAAGTCACTGGAGCAAGTCACTTGGTTAGTTCAACACATGTAGATGCGTCTTTACACTGGACGAAAAGTTTCTCATTTCGCAAAGAACAACTCGAGCTAAATTTTATATCAGTGCAGACTTAATAGCCGCAGGTACCATCAAGTTTGAATTATGAAATATGGAAAATCTATTACCGCTATCGAATGTCTAACCTCCGTCGGGAGACCAACTCTTTCAGAACTGGACCAGTGGTGTAATTGGTATCGATTCTTTGTATTAAAGTGAAGGTTGCGAGTTGGAATTGGACCATAATTTCTGGGATGATTTATCGAACGAAGCTGTCCTATAAACCTACAGGTTTATAGGACAGCTTCGTTTGGGGCGAACAACTAGTAATCATAAATTAAACAAAGTTGCAACATGCGCAAAAAGTTGATCGAGTGAAGCGATATCTCCAAATTAACTTGGACAAATCGGCGTAGTATGTATGTATGTATGTTTGTTTGCCCAAGAGTAACTTTCGAAGCGTTGATCCGACCATCGTGAAATTTGATACATAGGTAGGTAGTGATGGCACAATTTTGATGTGACTAAATAAGTTAAAAATGTTCGGGGGTTGTTGAGATATTGGGATTCAAGAGGGGTAAAAAAAATGAAAATGAGACTATCAGGTCAAACAGAACGTTAAATGAAAGGTCTTCATTAGGACATTTGAACTCCGTTTTTATTTTTAGTTTAATTTTTGTAGTTTTTGAGTTATTAGCCATCATAAGAACAACATTTTTGACAAAATTCACAGGGTACACCAGTGATCCCACAATGCTGAAATTTGGTATTCGTGTAGCTTTAGTAACACAAATATAGGCAAAAGTCTGAAATTCAGAATAACTGCCATTTGTATTGTATTGAAATTGTAGGACAAGTAGGTTGGTTATGCATTTTGTGGTAATAATTTATTATTTACAGATTAAGGCCTGCATGCACATAGATCACTAAACGTATTTAGCGACTTAACATGTTTGGATTTGACGTATTTGTATGATTTGACAACTCCTTAATTCATATTTAGCCACTAAATACGTTTAGGCATCGTTGTGCAAATCGCCCTAAGAATAATACTTATTTTGTGAGATTCGCGAGATCTCAGTTCGGGGCGAACCACTAATATAAGATAACTATATCCTGACTATAAAATGTTATTGCTCACATAGTCTACTAACCATTAAATACGTTTTACAATAGCCAGTATAATCGACTCAAACAGTCAACTTTTATTTCTTGCTTCCTTAGTCGACTTCACCCGTTCATTCTAGGTATTCAAATGATATTAGTGGACTAAAATACTAGCATAGTGAGGATTGTAGTAAAGGTGTCGCATGTTGCGTGCGTCCCAGGCCGCGCGGCCGCGACGCGATAACCAACGGACCGCGGTAACTAAGTGTCGAGAACTGATTCCAAATCGCTCCAGATAAGGCAGCGTTCAATACAACCGTTCCCTTTTTAATGCCTGTTATATTTGTGCCTGATTTTGTTTTTAGTTTACGCTAATTTTAGACATAATGCAGAGGACATGACATGTGTTGTTGTAATTGGCATAATAACCTCGTTTAACTGGCAACTTGTCTCAATAACTTGGACTTTAATTTATCTCAGGATCATTAATAATGACGCGTGACACAACTAAAAGTGTAGTGATGTACAGGCTTACCCGCGGTTAGAGCAAATCAGTGGAAGTAATAAATTTTGCGTCGCCCATTTACACAGCGCGGTACATGTCACTGGAGCAATTAAGCTTGTTACACATGCGTCCAGTAGGTACTCGCTTTTAGTGGGAGGTTTGTTTTTTATTTATTGTGCAAACGGGTTATTAATATTTTTCTTTCCACTCTTTGAGTCATTAACACTGAAAGCATAGAATTATACTTCCTTTGCAGGTATAATACGGTTATAGTTGAATCTGGAAAACGTATGTATCGAGTTCGACATACGCGGCAGAGAGCGGTGACTCGAGACTTCAAAGGGCTATTTTAGAGCACTCAGTGACCGGCCACTAGAGAACTGGCATTTAGAAGAAGGCTTTATGTTAAGCTGGCTTATTTTCGCATATAAATCAGGTATACTACATAACATAGGTTCTTCTGAAGAAGGAATAAAGCATCCGTTTTCCTTAATTCATTATTAGGATAAGGATATTACTTTTATAATTTATTTATTGAAAATTATTGAAATGTATTAAGTGACTGTTATGTAATATGTTTTTTTTTATTCTTAATATAATGTTGTAATTTGAATAGGACGAGAGACTGATGTTACAGTAACTTTATTAACTAATGAATGTTATTGTTCTTCTTTTTCAATAAATGATATTCTATTCTATTCTATTCTAAGGCAGTTTTGAAGGAAGTTAAAAAGGTTTCTCCATCAGTAGTCACAGTCGGTAAAACGGCCGGATATAGTGACAAATCGTGACGTATTGATGCGTCGGCTGACATCTGAAACATCATTTCCCGGAAAACCGTACGGATTTTAAAGCCGCGGGTATTACTGATATTATGATACCTATGGAAATCGCTGTTACCGGTATTATATGTTAATTATACATTGGAAGAATCAACTTATCTTACTACTTATGTAGTACAAATATCTACTTTATAACAACATTTTAATTGAAACTAAAAACAGTTGAGTTAAACACGACACATAAAGAATAGATCGAACTAGTGAACCATTTACCACAAAACTCATTTAAATCAGTTACACGAAAGTTCACAAAAAGCACGGTAGCGGCATTCCCCAACAAATAGATTCTGAAATGAATAAAAAATATTGTCGAATGAATACCCTTTGAGCGCGATGTATAAATATCGGAAGTCTGATACAAAGAACCGAATAAAACATTTGGCTGTTTCGTTCGGTTCCGCTGTAATTTGGCACGTGATGCTTCGAGCCGGATACATACTCGTACCTTTGAATGTGCTGCTCATGGACATTATTCAATTCCAGACCTGACGTTTAAAGCAGAATTCTCTTTGAGATCGTAATTATATTATTTCATGATAAAATTTTCCCTGCAGACATATGATTTTTGAGACGCTAGTGGCTTGCACAATAGCTACTCGATGTAAACAAACCATAAAACTGATTGGAATCTAAATAGACTACTTATCCGGCATTCTTAGTTAATCTAGCAATTCAATAAAAATTATTTTCACTTAGTAAGTGGGGTGGGCAAGTGAACCTGAACACAGATGGCAGAGTTATACCACTACCTTTTGTTAGGTAATACATTGTTGTGGGCAGGTAGCCTTTTTATACATTTTTGTACAGAGTAGATAAATACAATACTAAGAATTAAAACGCTTTCGCGATTACTGTACGTACATATAACGTACTCAATCATTTATTAAATTCTACAATGTAATAATAGGTGGTAATTGATAGGTACATGATCATTATGGACCCTGTTGGTTGCAACAGTATTGTGGAGAGAGGAGGACGTTATTGCTCTTGTTAGGTGGAAAGTATATTCATTGCGAAAAGAAAACAACAAAATGTAATTGTGAAAGTAATTAATACGTACAAGTAGCAGTGAGTAAGTGTGTGGTCCGGTCGCGTGCTTGCGGGCTCGTGACGTCACCGTCACACGCTTGCGACGGAGTATAATACGCCGAGCAATCGCACTGAAACAACGACTCCACTTTTTACACCTTTCACTTACTTGTGAATGAAACATTTTATGTTATTTTTACTTTCAGTTAACGTCTCTCAGTTATTTCTTAGTTTGTAATTTGTTGAGTAAAATGAAGAGCATTGTAATATTGTTTTGTTATTGATTATAATTATTTATTGCGATATTACCAAACACATTCCTGATAACTACAACCTTATTATGGGTCTTCAAGTCGCGAGTGAGTAGGTTCCGTCTAGGCAAACGTGTTCCATCGTAGACTGCATCATCGCTCACCTTTGCGCGAGATCGTGGTCAAATGCTACCGTAAGATTTATAAAAAAAAACATAATAACGACCAGCGTCAAGTTGAAATATAACGCTATATATAAAGAGATAAATAAATAAATAATGCTGACTTTCCACAAAGCGCCATTTAGCCCCAAACAAACCAATGAGAACCAGATAACTGATAGAATACTTACGTACTTTTTTTTCTTACTTACAATATACAGGGTGTCCCAAAAAATAGTGTTAAGCGAAAGTCCAGAGATAGAACACCCCTTGGGGTACCCGAATCACCCCCACGTATGTTCCGCGATATTTTATAGTGTTCGAGTTATGAATTTTCTTCCGTAATTTTGAAAATTTTAGAATTGAACAACTTAAAAAATTATTTACAAAAAAGTAGAAAACTTTCTTGAGATTTTTTTTTGCTACTGAATTTTTATGAGTTGTTCTTTAATGCATAAAATAATCAGCTACGTGACTTTGACGAAAACTATGAAAATGTTGGTGAAAAGTCAAAAAATTACATTCGGTGAATTATGACTTAGATTTTCTACTTTAAATTAAAAATCTTAACAAGTAATTTCATGGTTTTTAAATAAGTCTTAAGAATTTTCCAAACTCTCAGCTTTCATAATCATTAAAAAGTAGTACTTAATAGGCTACTTTGGCGAAAATCGGCCTTCAAAGACGGCGAGGTGGAAAATTCTTAAAATTAGCTATCTGATTAGAAAATGTTAGTTAACAAACGAATTAAGCTTAGGAATGATGAAATGGCCAAAATCTATCAGTCTATCTATCTTCTAATCAGGTAGCTAATTTTAAGAATTTTCCACCTTGCCGTCTTTGAAAGTTTTGAAGCTTTGAAAGTAGCCCATTAAGTACTACTTTTTTGTAATGATTATGAAAGCTGAGAGTCTAGAAAATTCTTAAGATTTATTTAAAAACCATGAAATCACTTGTTAAGATTTTTAATTTAAAGTTGAAAATTTAAGTCATAATGTGACATATGGTGAGAAGCAACATGCTGGCCCGGAGGTTTGCTCGATGCACCTATGAAGTTAAGATAACTCTTTTCAGAGCATACTGCCAATCTTTTTACTCGAGCAGCCTGTGGAGTCGGTACACGCAACGAGCCTACAACGTCCTGCGTGTACAGTATAATAACGCCTTCAGAATGCTGTTGGGATTACCGCGACATTGCAGCGCGTCGGGAATGCTCGCTAACGCGCACGTCGACGGTTTTCACGCGATCATGCGGAAAAAAATCGCGTCTCTTTTTCATAGATTGCGCGGTAGTCCCAATAGTATTCTGAAGATGATTGCTGCGCGTTTTGATTGCCCTATTCAGAAGCACTGGGTGGGGATAATTACGGGCAATACAAAGCACGCAGGTAATTGATAGGTACATGCTTTTAATTTTAATTTTATATGAATTTTTTTATTTAATTTTATTTAATTTGTTTATTTAATGTTCCTATTCTGATTTATTTAATTTTAATGTGACATGTTACTTTTTTAATATTCATCTAACTGACTGTATTATTATTGATTTGTATGTTTTTTGTTTTAATTGTATTTATGTGTGATCGTTGATATTTTGTATGGACAGATACTGTCTGAAATAAATGATTATTCTATTCTATTCTATAATTCACCGAATGTAATTTTTAGATTTTACACCAATATTTTCATAGTTTTCGTCAAAGCCACGTAGCTGATTATTTTATGCATAAAATAACAACTCATAAAAATTTAGTAGCAAAAAAAATCTCAAGAAAGTTTTCTACTTTTATTTAAAGAATTTTTTAAGTTGTTCAAGTCGAAAATTTTCAATAATTCGGAAAAAAGTTAATAACTCGAAAACTATAAAAAATCGCGGAACATATATGGGGGTGATTCGGGTACCCCAAGGGGTGTTCTATCTCTGGACTTTCGCTTGACACTATTTTTTGGGACAGCCTGTACATTATATTATATTAAGAAACAACTAGATCCGGAACAAATATTTGTAGATCATGGAAAAATTTGTTCAGTAGCGGGAATCGAATCCGCAACCTCCTGCGTCCTAGCTGGCTTTTCACCCACTGCGCCACGGAGGTTGAGATGCGCCACGGAGGTTGAGATATCAGTAGAGTTATAATTGAAATATTTGTAGCTCTAGATTTACGTGGAACGCAGCTAGTGGCCAGCACCAGTGCGTGCGAGTGTGGTGATCCTGCGCAGTGAATGTACTCGTAGTACTTGCTAGTGAGTCCTATGTTCCTGTACACCTGCACGATATTACGAGGATATTATAACCATTTGGTAATATTTTCAAACTATACGACATAAAAACTGTTTTGGAATGTTCTTTCCTGGCTTGGTCGCGAAGGAACAGGCAGTAAAATTGACGTTCCAAAGTGATCCTTGTGATTTTAATGAATAAAAATATTTGACTTTGAAGTTAAATTAAGCTCTTTTATAACCTCTACTTGACCTAGAAAGCCAGTTATTGCTCCTCCCGAAATAAAAGTTTTTCTCGATTGCAATGCTGTTCCTAATTACAAATTGATAGCTTCATTAGTTGCTGAGATAATCAGCTGTTACAGACGGACAAAGTTAGCTATAAGGGTTCGATTTTTACATTTTGTTCCGAAACCCCAAAAAATTACAATGTTATAAAAATTTACACTTTTTTAGAGAAAGGTGGCGTTGGCGGTTACCGATGTTTACAGAAACTGGACCCGTCGGTACAGAAGAGATAATGACGTGATCAATATGCATTGCGAAACGGGATGATATTAGATAGATAACTAAGCTATTTATTCTCATTGCAATATATTTTATTGTTAGCGGCAAAAGCTAGTTCTGACATGACCGCTGTTCAACCTTAGACTATCCATCCACGCTAATAGAGATGTTTCACAAAGCAACCACTAGAGATGAGACCAGGGCCCGTAGCCAAATTACATTCGCCACGAATCTATTCGATTTCTACATAAATTTGTTGTCGCTGAATGACGTAGTTTTTCTATAGCATGTGTCAAATCCCATACATTTTCGGACGTATCGACTAGCGTCATCGCTAATCGACTGTAACTTGGCTAAGCCCTCAGGACTAGAGATTAATCGAAAATATTGCTATCAGAACACACACATCAACACACTACGTACAAAGTTAGCCAGCTATTTATCCCGAGCTACGAATATGTTTGTATTACACACGTAGCGTAGGTGAGTAGGCACAGATATGTAGTACTTCTGTAGTTTAACTGCTACATCTGGTTGACAGGTTTACGGGCTCGGTTAAAAGGAACACTGCCAGTTTACAGTTTGTTTAATTACCTTGTTAGGCCTGTAAGTACTTGTGATGATGCATTTTAAGTAGTCTGCTCATTTTTACGAGCAAATTAAATTAAGAAGGTCGAGCGTTGTAAATGTACTCTAAGGATGGGCCTATTTGTTCCAGTGAAGTTATATTTTGATACTTCTAGTTTTTTACTCGAATACAGACAGAGTGTCATAGTGCATATATAATCGAGATATGTGGGATTAAAGAGAAACTAGTGAGTAGTGGTAGGTTTTGTGCAATTATGGACTAATCTACTCGTCGAGTAGATACGTACATACAAAATACTTTATTGCGCAAAACAATTAAAATTCAATGAATTTCATCTAATTCAATCTATTTCAATGAATGTATACAATTGGTGGACTTATCGCTAAGTAGCAGCAATTGCTGAGATAATTAGCTGTGATAGACGAACAGCCAGGCAGACGGATAAAGTCGCACTAAAACGGAACCCCGTTTTTACCATTTTGATTCGGAACCTTAAAACCCTTACTTAAAATTTCAGGCCTTAAATGTATATATACTAATTTATACTTCAGGTATAAATTCAACAATAACAGAGCAAACCTCGCACATTTATTAAACACACATTGTAAAAGTTCGGGGTTGAACAGGGTTGAACAGGTTGAACAGGGTTGAAAGGGGTTGGAATAAGACTGAATCAACAGACATTGTTGCTTGTAATTTTGACGAGCGAAAGTTTTCCCTCACGTACCGAGAGAGTCCTCTGGTGGCTGTGGTTTCGTACCAAAATATATGTACTGTCCATGCTATCTATGGCTTAAGCTGGTAAAAAATAGTTATTTTCATTTTCGATCGAGCATAGCATTCTGAATTCTTTTGTTTTATGACATATAAATACATTTTATTTATTTATTTATTAATACTTAGATTCACAGTTACATTACCGTATATTATAAACTAATTAACATAGTGCTGGACTTAAACCAAATTACATGTTATATGTTAAAAAATACATGTTATACATATTAAACGAACGAATTCGGAATCTTTTCGTTGGAAGTTGGTAAAAAAGGTGTTTGGCTACAATTTCCGGTGTTTCCAACTATTGCTTCACAGAAACCGGCGCTACAGTGGTTATCGAAAAACACCGTTTAGTGGTACCCTATTTACATTTACTTGGAATAAAGTTTTTTTTTATACTGTTGTATTTTTATATATGTTTTACTATGTTTGTTTCGCACGAAATTTATGGACCTTTCTATCGGGATTAGTATTTAAAGTTTTTGTGGTGGTAATGCATCATTAATAAAATCTGGGGGCGTCAATAAATGAGACTAGCGCAAGATCTTTGTCTATGGAAAAATCTTAGAACATCAATCAATCAGAATTGATTATTAGCGCAGGATAGTAAGTTGCAGCTAGGCAAAACTCAGCCAAGCCAGCCTTAACCCGGAGTGCAGACATAGTCAATTGTGCAGTGCTAACTAAGCCGTGAAATAAGCTTAGCGATTTTAGCCGCGAGTCAAGCCTAAGCCCGGCAATGGGTGCAGGCAGATTATGGTTAATGACGATGATTAATATAATAATAAAATGAAGTATATCTTAAACCAAGTGTATTATTTGTTTAAACGTGCAAAAGCTGATAAATATCGTCATATATTATAGTCGTAAGTCCATTTAAAACATGATCAAATATCGCATGTCTCACAAAATAATCTACAAAAACTAAAACATGTTAAATCCGAAGAAAAACAAAATTGCTGTGTAAGTAAACTCGATGGTACACGTCGTTAGCTTTTTGCTCGATTCGCGAACATCGCTCGAAGTCTTAATAACAAGCTGGCTTTCGTTTACATTGCAATTTAAGGCTTCTAGTATAGTGCATGCCGTCCGCCTGCTATTAACTTGTTGGTACAACATTAGCAGCTAGGAAGGGCTCGTTTGAAGTATCGATTCTAAGTAATTCATCTGTATTTATCTGGTAGAATTTATCTCACATTTTATAAAATATGTTGCAATATTGTTCACTAAAAATCAGTCGCTCGGGGGAGATCAGAAGTGGACGGCGTATGGGCCATAATTATGATGATGATTGAGCTAATCAATGTATAGTCTAAGCTAGTCCTGTAAAATTATGGATAGTGACCGTTTGCAACCTTACCGATAGTCAGGGGATCTTCAAGATTTGTTGATTCCTGGGGTCAATTTTTATACCAACGAGTTATATCAAGCGTAAAAAATTTCATATGTATATAAGGCAATTCACCTATGCAGTCCCTTTTACTAGTACTAAGAAAGAAATAGTTAAAGTTAGAACGATATTTTTTACAAAGCTAAGGTTGATTAGTTAATGCTTATTCCTTTTTTATTGGATTTCAGAGGTCGAGACAAAGACGGACTGTAACACAGAGTTATCGGTTTACTAGCCGATGAAAACAAATTATTTTCAAATAAATTATGTAAAAATTTTCATAATATTGTGATTCAGTTAAAGTTGGCTAGATATTTTACATTAAAATTATAGACTGCTTTTTTAACAAGTTATTTTTTATCAAGTTAAAATAATGTTACGAGCTGAGGGTTCGGGATAAAATAATGGGAATCGATCTAACCAAAATAACACTTTTATTCAACACTAGAACGATGAATACACGAACTTGGTGACACGTTATCACAACACACTAATTCACATCACTGTTGCAGCACTTAAAGTCACCGAAATGTTCGCACGTATAGCCAAATCCAGACTGACTGTCCGAGCAACTACTGTTCACGCGAGACCCTTCTCCACGTCAGTCCTCCAGGGCCTCGCTGAGACTCACTGACTGTCCGGCTTTTTTTTTTTTTTTCGAATGGACTAATCTCGCTGTTGGCCTCTGAGGCCGTGACAGCTTAACCGAACTTTTGGCGAGCGCAGATGGCGCTCAGCCCAGTAAGTTTTTTTTTAGGCAACTAGCGCAAGGGCACCACTTAGGTACGAACCTCGGCTTGGGCTGTTGCCGGGATGGGGATAGGAGAGAAACGCCCGGGTACATGTCTGTACCTCGTATAAGCGGCGACTGAAGGGAAGAACTGACTGTCCGGCCATCTCTCCGGCCTATTTATATCGCGCACATTTCGATTGTTCGAGAACGATCTCGATCGTCTCAGGAAAGGGGTCGGTGTTTCGACAGAACGACCGATCCCCATTGTGCGCAACTGCAGACAATAACAACAATAACACAGCAAGACAAAAGCGTTCGAGCAGTTTCGATTATTACTCATTGTTTAACAGCCTCGGCGTAACAATAACAAGTATATTTATTTAAAATTTCTAAGAAAATAATGTATATTAGATTATTTTGATTAAAAAAATTCATATATTAGCTTCTACACGGCTTCACACGCGTTGTTTGTCAATATAAAGCAGCTTATGTCTCAATCCAGGTCACAATCTAGCTATATACCACACCTGCTGCTGCCCGTGACTTCGCGCGCGTCGTTTGTCAATATAAAGCAGCTTATGTCTCAATCCAGGTCACAATCTAGCTATATACCACACTAGCTGCTGCCCGTGACTTCGCGCGCGTGGTTTGTCAATATAAAGCAGCTTATGTCTCAATCCAGGTCACAATCTAGCTATATACCACACCAGCTGCTGCCCGTGACTTCGCACGCGTGGTTTGTCAATATAAAGCAGCTTATGTCTCAATCCAGGTCACAATCTAGCTATATACCACACCAGCTGCTGCCCGTGACTTCGCGCGCGTAGTTTGTCAATAAAACATTACACTCTTTCTGTGCAGTCAGGTAAAACGTGCCCTATGTCCCAGTCCCGGCTATAATCTATCAGCCGTTTACTCGTTAAAACGTAACAAACAGACAGACAGAGTTACTCTCCAATTTATAATATTAGTATCGATTTCATTGATATTGGTCTAGTTGTGTGATCTTGAATTCGTAACAAAAGACGAATAGACTAATAATTACCAAGGTATTAAGTAAAACGAATGTGCTGTATTGAAAACGAAATCTCTCAAATCTTCAGTTCATAAAACTTTCATTTGAATAAGGAATAAATGGAAATCCGAATAACCAAATGATTGCGAACCCTTTCACATGAGCTCGAAAATGCTCAGAATTTATAAAAAAGCTTTTACATACGAATTGAATGTAACGATGTAACGAGCGAGTGATGGAGTAACGTTCTCGGCACTTGAGCCGGGGGAGGGGGGAGGAGGGGTGGGGGGGCTAATCTATAAATAAGAATATTCGAAAGTTAGTTTAATGTAAATCTTTTCTACTACTTCTAGGACTCTAGGTAGTTATTATCATAATATATTCATCGAATAACTAAGTAGAGGGGGTTCAATGGTCCCCTTATTAAGCACTTACAATTTCAAAGGAAAAATAATTGAGTGAGCTGAAAGTTATTTAAAACAAGCTCAGGTTGTTCAGATCGAATCGAAGGTCGCATCGAGAGGTTATCGAGTGTGCTCTAATATTTTATTTACTCGGAGCACCTGTCGACGAATTTCGACAAGTGCGGGAGGTACTCTTAGTCAAAGTTGTCAACGAAACCCTCCACTCGGGCCGGCAGCGCCCTCGCCCTCTCGCGGCAGACAAAGTGTCGAGACGTGACTTCGATAAAATTATTCCAACAACCCGCTTATACATTTTAAACATAAGGAACAGGGAGAGAGCAGGATTTCGTGCGGGAACAATCACAATTATTACTATGCAGTGGTTTCAGTAGGTAGAATGAGCGAGGATTGCCACGGCACATAACGGCTTTTCTGATAGATATATTTTAACCGACGTAATTTTTTTTCGGAAGTGAAAAAAAACTTTGTGAGGAACATCGGGGATACAAATGGTAGAGTAAAAACGACTCTATTTACCAAATTTTACGATAGGTATTTGAGTAGAACTCAAATATTATACAAACTGGCAATCATAGGAACATTTCCAACCAAATCAAATGCTTCAGAGCTCGGAAGGAACATTACATATACGTAGTAGCACTGAAAGAGTCGCACAGAGATTATTCAGTTTTTTCTAAATCACCTCTCAGCGCAATGTTACGGAGACAATGAACGACGATACGAACACCGCACCCTAAAGTGACTCGTGATGTCGAATGGATGGATAATACAATGATGTTTCAATTACGTACTTGTGTCGCCAAATAAAATGTATATGTAAAAATTGTAGGTATGTATACCTACTCGGTATCTGTTCAAGCCTCTATAAGACAGGCATTCATATTAATATAATGCTCGAAGGCTTTAATCTTTTAGTTGAGTGTTTCCGGGAGACTGACACAATATGTAGGCATATTCCCAGCAAATTAGGAGAAGGAAATATAAAGGAGTACCTGAGTAATTGGATTACTAACGGATCCTCGTACGGCGGATGATCGGAGGGCGAGCCGATTGTTTGCATTCCGACAGGAGGAGGACGGGGTATTATTTTCAATTAGTCTGTAGATGGGAATTTAATTGGTAAGGAAAATAAAATAAATATTGCTGGACATTTCACACAACGCTATCTAGCCCCAAACTAAGCAGAGCTTGTACTATGGGAACCAGATAACTGATAGAATACTTATACACATTTGTTTTTGTAAATACATACTTATAATATATAGAGAAACAACCAGACCTGGTAAATATATCTGTAGATCATGCAAAAATTTGTTCCGCGGCGGGAATCGAACCCACTACCTCCTGCGTCTCAGCCGGCTATTCGCCCACTGCACCACGGAGGTCGTCATAATTAGGCATAATTAGGGGAAACACTTAAAATAGTTCCTCTTCTAGACCTTGGTATTTTGTCCTAAGGATTGACGGCATCCGGACTCTCTACACGGTAGGGTTATCGTCTACGTGGATGAAGAACAATCTGCTTTTCAAAAGGCACTTAGAAAAGCCTAAAAAGCTATGGCTGCTATGTTCTACAATGGAAGGGACTTGTAGGGCATCCACTTGCAAAAAAGTGTTCTTGATTTTTTGGCACTTGTTTATTACACTGTTTTTTGTAGATTGATCTATTTAGTTGTACTTTTAAATGGCTGGAGAAATTTACAGTTTAGTATAGATGCAATACGTTCTTAATACACTGTGAAATCTTATCAAATAACTGAAGTTTGCTTTGAAAACTAATGTTCTTCATTTTATAGGTACGTAATATAGCACACATTTAAGTTCACAGTCTAGGTAATATTAGATATGTAATTCTAGACTATACGTTTGGAATCCTCTGTGCATATGAAATCAGTCGTAAACGTAACCTAATCATGTGCTCATCTCTCCATCTCGTCATGTGAAACCGTAAGCGCGTGATACTGGATGATAATAATATGATTAAATGTAACAGGATTAACTTGATTAACTCCGGAATTATACTTCGAGTAGATTGTTAATATCAGGGTAATAATTTAATCCTAAAAATAGGTCGAGATTACATCGACGTATGATGAGCTATAACATTATATTTAATTAAACGAATAAATTCTTAGGTTGATTAAATGAAAATTAATTTCAATATTGTTACACCTATATGTATGTATATTATATTAGATAAATGTCAAAACACTGAGAGTTTCGAGCTTTGAGAATTCAGCTTTACGACAAAGAACTTAGAAAATACCTATGTTTGTGAACACCCAAACATAGCATAGACTGATAAGGAAGGAACCAACTTAATAACAATTAGTTTGGTAATGAATAGCGGCGGCGCCGGCGTGGGCCGCTAGGGCCGCCATTGCCGATGGCAGATAGCGTAATCGATCATACACAAACGGACAAACATTTACACACGCACTTGTCATTATTAGTCCGTGACAAACGGCAACTTTCATCAAACCCATTTATTGAGACAATTTAAAAATTATTACGATATGTAGTTGTTAAAAAAAGTAACAAAATTAATAGCTTGGTTCCATACTTTTTGTTCAAAGTCTTATTCCGGATGGTTTTAAATAAATTTTCATATTGTTTTTTGGAATCCTTTACCAATTTTGGCAAAATACCGCTAACGTCATTTAGTACAATGAATAAGTCCGATTTTAGAAAGAAAGAATAAAATAAAAATGTGTATGATGCCAACCACTAATTAACAAAAACAGCACAAAAAAATAATTAAATACCTATATATCAGTAATTAGCAGCCGCCACAAGGGTTCCAACTCAGCATTTTGCTGTGTCACAGCAAGATAACACAGCGCTGGTCTTCCGTTGGAACTTTTGTGTGTACAGGAAGTCTGCTAACATATAATAAAAACATATAAAAATAAACAAGTACTTAGCTGACATATATTAAAACCCAGCAAACTAAAAACCAAAATATAATATATAAGTAACGTAATTAAAATTAATCAGCGCGCTTAGTGCCAGAACTTACTGATTATACTATAAAGGAGTTATAGGAAAGCAGGACAGTTAGAATAATCAGTCAATCTGCATCAACTGCATCAAGTCAACGGGTGCGGCACCATAGTTCTCAGTGCGACTGCGCCGGCGCCGCCTGCCGCGGCACTAGACAGCGCATGTTTTAGAAGAATAAAAGAATAGGCAGTGCAAATATGTTACTGAGGGAAAACACGAGAGAAAAAAAAGTAGTGGCACTCCGGGAGTGCCGACAGTAGTGAAAACTTGAACAGACTACACAACAGATACTTATATACAAAGATGTCGGTAACGGTAACGATATCAGTGTCGCGAGTTCAATGGGGTTTTCCCATCTTAAACAGACATGTACTTATATACAAAGGTGTCGGTAACGGTAACAGTGTCACGAGTTCAATGGTATTTCCCCATCTCAAAAAATGCCCAACGTGCTTAAATAAGTTTTCACTTCAATAAATACATACGTAGGTACCTAACTGGTGGCAAATTGTGCGCGGACCTGAAGTGAAGTGCCAGTTTTTCTGAGTAATTACGTTTAAGTAACCACTTTAACTTTAAATGAACAAAGTTACTTTTCTTTTTTAATAGGGGAATATAGAAGTAGAGATCGCGGGGAACACCTGGATGAGAGACGCACAGGATATTAGAAGCGGGCTGTATAATAATGCAGCTGCAGTGGGTGACTCCGGTCAGAACTAATGATTAACCTGAACTAGATAGACAAGTGTCAAGTTTATAAAACATAAGATAAGTACTTTCACTTATTCCATACAAAATCGCAATTCCATAGGTAAACACCTAATATATATCTGCCCACAATTACGTCAAAGGTACTTGACAGACTCCTTGATAAACACCTAAGTAAATAATAGGTTGGGGAAAAAGTCTTTTCGCATTATAGTATGTATGAACTTGTAATAAAATCTCTTTTTTATCACTATTTGTATCTGGCTGGTTTTGGTATCATTCAAAGTTTAAACTTTAAAGAAGATAATTCCAAATTCAAATTAGGAAAATGTGTGATTTTTATTTGTTTTTCGTACTGTAAAGATGAGTGAATCTAATGAAGAAATTCGATACATTTTAAAAATTTACTACAAAAAAGGTAAAAATGCAACGCAAGCCACGAAATAAATTTGCGATGTTTATGGACCTAGTGCAGTGTCTCTGAGAGTAGCACAAATTTGGTTTAATAAGCGTTTTCAATCCGGAAAGTTTGATGTCAAAGATGCACGTCGCTCTGGTCGCCCTATTACGGATAAAATTGATGCCATTTTTGAAAAAGTGGAGCAAAATCGGCTTATCAGTAGTAACGACGTAGCTGAAGCACTGGGAATTGACCACAATACAGTTTTGGCGCATTTGAAAAAACTGGGTACACAAAAGTATTTGGGTACCCCACGAGCTCACTGAAAGAAACCTAATGAACCGTGTACTCATTTGTGATTCTTTATTACGACGTAATGAAACCAAACCATTTTTGAAGAAGCTGATGGTGATAAAAAGTGAATCACGTACGACAAGAACGTGCGAAAAAGGTCGTGGTCAAAGGCCGGTCAGGCTTCACAGACTGTGGCGAAACCCGGGTTAACTCGCAACAAGGTGATGCTGTGTGTCTGGTGGGATTGGAAGGGCATTATTCATTATGAGCTGTTACCACCAGGCAGAACAATCGATTCTGAACTCTACTGCGAACAACTGATGAGATTAAAGCAAGAAATTGAGAGAAAGCGGCCGGAATTAATCAACAGAAGGGGTGTGGTTTTTCATCATGATAACGCTAGACCTCACACATCTTTAGCCACTCAACAAAAATTAAGAGAGTTTGGCTGGGAGGTGTTAATGCATCCGCCGTATAGTCCTGACCTTGCACTTTCAGATTTCCACCTGTTTCGGTCTCTTCAGAATTCTTTAGGCAGTGTCAGGTTAACATCACGAGAGGACTGCCAAAACCACTTGTCGCGGTATTTTAATCAGAAGCCCCAAAATTTCTATAGTAATAAGATCATGTCCCTACCTACAAGATGGCAAAAAAATAATGAACAAAATTTTACCTACATACTTAAGTTAAATGTAAATAATCTACATTAAAAAATGTTTTTTTAAAAAACGTAAAGAACACTTTGACTATAATACAAACATACGCACCAACATCAGCGCACTCTGATGAGGCCATTGAAGACTTTTACGACCTCCTTAATAAAGTTTGTGAGGAGAACCGAGGGTCGTGGACCATAGTTCTCGGCGATTTCAATGCGAAAATCGGTGAGAAACAGGCAAACGACAATACAGACACTATTGGAAATTTTGGTCTAGGCCAACGAAATGACCGAGGTACACGTTTAATCCAGTTTGCTTTTGGACAGAATATGTTTATCTCCAATAGTTTCTTTGCAAACAAACCACAAAGACGCTGGACGTGGGTCTCACCTGCTGGCTTCAAAAACGAAATTGATTATATACTCTCTTCCAGTAAAGATATAATCAAAAACGTAAGTGTAATAAATAGAATTAAATACTCATCGGACCACAGACCACTACGAACTAAATTAAAATTCAATTTCAAAATTTTGCGATCCATACTTTTACCAGAAAAGTTGGCAGACACTCAAAACACACATTAATGAATAACCAAGAACAGTATACTCTAGAATTAACCAATCATTTTGCCGCACTTAACATGAAGGACTTAGATGACCCAGAAGAACAGTACAACAACATTGTTCAAGCCATAAACATCTGTAACAAAAAAATTACTTCTGGCAAAAAGAGCAAGTTCAGTTTATCGGAAACAACGTACAAACTAATCAAGTTGAGACAGGAAACCGTTTTAAAATCAGAAGAGCATAGGAAAATAGATAAAAAAGTCAAACGCAGCATTCGATCCGATGTCCGAAACCATAACACATTTCAAGTAAGAGTAGCACTAGAGAACAACAGATCACTCCGAGTAGCAAAACAAGGCATATCTAAGGGGAAAACTTGGATAAATAGCTTGCAAGATAGAAACGGCAAAAAGCACAACAGTCGAGTAAAAATTCAAAATATTTGCACAGAATTTTATAAGCACCTTTATTCAGATCCATCTAAGCCCAACTTCTCAGATACTAATACGAATTATAATTGCTCCGACACGATCCCTTTCATCACAGGACGCGAAGTCCATGATGCTATAAAGAGCATGCATTATGAAAAGAGTCCTGGAGAGGATGGTGTCACAACGGAGTCATTAAAAGTAGCAGCTCGAGTCCTTTTACCTCATATTACTAATTTATTTAATGCCATCCTACAAACAGGAAAATTTCCAGTAAAGATGTGTCACTCCAACATTGTTCTTCTCTTCAAAAAAGGAGACAAGAGTAACATAAACAACTACAGACCGATCAGCTTAGTGTCACACATATACAAAGCTTTCATCAAAGTTATCCTAAAACGCATCGAAGGTACTCTCGACTACCAACAGCCGCCAGAGCAAGCCGGATTTCGACCTAGCTATTCAACAACCGATCATCTTCATACATTAAATCAAACAATTGAGAGATATACTGAATACAACAAACCTCTTTATCTGGCTTTCGTAGACTATACGAAAGCCTTCGATAGCATCAGACATACGAGCATATTTTCAGCACTAGAAAGTCAGAACATCGAAAAAACATACATAGATCTCTTAAAAATTATTTATAACATTAGTTCAGCAAATATAAAACTAAATTCTTCTGGTATCCCGTTTCTAATAGAGAGGGGTGTTAAACAGGGTGACCCGCTCTCTCCCAAACTATTCACCAGCACTCTACAAGAGATATTTAAAAAACTGGATGTCTCGTGGTGCGCAAGGGGCATTTTAGTTGGTGATAAGCGGCTTACGAACCTGCGATTTGCCGACGACATTGTCCTTTTCGCTCAAAGTGCACCCGAGCTACAAATATTGCTACAAGACCTCAGCACAGCAAGCCAAGAGGTTGGTCTTCTGATGAATCAGTCGAAGACACAGCTCATGACCAATAGCACGAGACGTAGGGTCAAGGTAGACGGACAGCAGATACACTATGTCGATGAGTACATTTACTTGGGTCAGTTAGCATCCTTCGAAAACAGGCAAGATAAGGAAGTCGGCCGCCGTGTCGATAATGCCTGGAAGAGCTACTGGTCCATGAAAGCGCTGATGAAGGGCGACCTTCCATTGTCTCTGAAGCGTAAACTCGTCGATATTGTCTGCCTGCGACACAGTATTTTTACTCCTGCGGGTATCACCGTTCCCATTTTGTTTCTGTACACGGTTTTATGTACCAAATAAAAAAAAAAAATATAAATATATTGATATGTGTATCCTACCTGTCCTGACCTACGGTGCTCAAACGTGGTCGCTGACGGAATCACAAAAGACCAAGCTCGGGGTTTGCCAGACAGCGATGGAGCGCAGCATTTTGGGTATTAAGAGAACAGACCAAGTTAGAAATACCACGCTGCGCTCGAAGACTGGTATCGCTGATGTAGGTCGCAAGGCAGCCAAGCTTAAATGGGAGTGGGCGGGCCACGTGACCCGCATGGAACAAGATAGATGGGCAAAGGAAATCACAGGATGGATACCCGTAGACGGCAAAAGACGACGCGGTCGCCCGAGAAAACGCTGGCGCGATGACCTAGATGTCTTCAACAGTGATTGGGTAGAGTTGGCCAGGGATCGAGAGGGGTGGAAAGAATTGGGGGAGACCTTTGCCCAGCAGTGGGACAGTACAGGTTAGGAAAAAAAAAAAATGTTTTGTATTTTCTTAAAAAATGCGAAGAAACTTTTTCCCCAACCTAATAATATAAAGCTACCATGATGCTCAATTTGGCTTTAGAGCCGGACTTTCTACAGAGAGTGCCATTTTTGCCCTCAAGGAGACTGTCAAGTATTACAAAGTCAAAGTCAAATGTTTTAATTCATTAAAATCACAAGGATCACTTTGAAACGTCAATTTTACTGCCTGTTCCTTCGTGACCAAGCCAGGAAAGAAAGGCAAGAAACAAGGCTGGTTGTTTTTTTTAATGATCCTTTTACAATACATAATACAGAAAATAAATTACGTCTAAATTGTAACATTTTGAACGAGTTGAAGCAATTTCAATCCCAAGCTTCTCTATCATCTAAATAATCCGATATTTTATGGTAGGCTCTTTTATAAAGATTTTGTTTAATTACGTTTTTAAATTTGTTAATTGTCAACTTTTGTACATCCCTTGGGAGTTTGTTATAAAAACGTACACCTGGCCCTTTAAACGATTTACTAACTTTATGGAGTCTACAAGTGGCAACAGCGAGTTTATCTTTATTTCTAGTATTAAATTTATGATTATCGCTAGTTTTCTTAAACAAATTAATATTTTTGTGAACATACATTAGATTGTCATAGATTTATTGACAAGGGAATGTCATAATATATATTTCTTTAAACTTATTGCGTAATTAATGATTCTCTGGGGCCCATATTATAAATTGCACGAACAGCCCTCTTCTGCAGCACAAAACAGTGTTTATATCTGCAGCACTCCCCCACAGCAGTATACCGTATGACATAATGATGTGGAAGTAGCTGAAGTAAACTAGTCTAGCTGTGTATACGTCTATAAAAAGACGGGTCTTTTTGACTGCGTATGCCGCAGAACTAAGTCTCTTCGACAACTTATCAATGTGAGGGCCCCATTGAAGCTTATTATCTAAGAATTATACCTAGAAATATACGAGAATTATAGAGGTTATACCTAAGAATATGGTATCTGCTTTAACTTGTGTAACATTAGGTAGTATAAATCTAATAAACTTTGTTTTCTTTTCATTTAGAAGTAGATTGTTTACATTGAACCATTTTACCACCTTAGAGATTGCATTGTTTACGTCGTCAAAATCGGTTTGTCGTCGCTTTAATTTAAATAAAAGTGACGTGTCATCTGCAAACAATACAACATCATGATCGTCCCTTACAAGATGGGGAAGATCATTAATATAGGTATATACTAAAAACAAAAATGGTCCCAGAATTGATCCCTGTGGTACACCCATTTTAACCAGAGAACGCTTCCCATTCACGTCAACTCTTTGCACTCTGCCACTTAAATAAGAAGTGAGAAAGTCTAGAGCAACGTACAGTAAGAGAAGGACACCAGTGCTTTCTTGATTTATCAAAGGCATTTGGCCTGGTGTCCTATCAGCTGCTATGGGACTAGCTGACTGCCACTGGTACGCTGCGTGAGATAGTAAACCTGTTTAGACACTGGTACGCACATCAGGAAAACTATGTAAGGGGGGCTGGTAAAGTATCGGACACATCTAGACTGGAGTGTGGGGTGCGGCAAGGTGGGACTACATCTCCGAAGCTTTTCTGCCTGTATGTGGACGAGCTCATGGTGAGCTGAGCAGCATATATGCGGGATGCTCCGTTGATGGCCAAATGATCAATAATACTAACTACGCGGATGACATGGTGCTGCTGGGGCCGTCAGTGTGCACGCTGAGGAGGTTGCTGTGTGTTTGTGAAGACTATGCCAGAAGACATGGGCTCAAATATAATACTAAGAAGAGCGAAATTGTAGTCTTTGCAATAGGTGGCCGCCCCTTCAGCTACATTCCCCCATATTTTAGATGGTAGTGAAATAGCTAGGGTAAATACATCCAAATATCTTGGCCATGTGATTACTGCTGACTTAAAGGATGACAGTGACATAGAGAGGAAACGTAAGGCACTGACAATACGGGGGAATGTACTGATTCGCAGGTTCGCTCATTGTTCAGTGGAAGTCAAGGTGACACTTTTTTAATCCTTCTGTGAATCGTTATATACCAGTAGCCTTTGGGTTACCTACACCAAAAAGTCAATCAATGCCCTACGAGTCCTCTATAATAATCTGTTTAGAGCCATGTTAGGGTTACCTAGATTCTGTAGTGCTTTTGGAATGTTTGCTGATGCCCATGTGAAAGACTTTCATGCTATCATGCGGCAATAATCACATAAATTCAATGCAGAATTCTGGGTAGCCCCAATAGGATTCTAGGGGCTCTTGCAGGCAGGTGGGACAGTGTACTGCAAGGTTTCTGGGTGTCAGCCCTGATTAATCCATTTGCTCAACAAATATTTTATATTAATTAGTTGGTAAGGATAATTATGTATTTTTTATATTTATATTTATTTTAATTATTATTAATGTATGTATTTTGAATATGTAACTGCCTATTTGATTTAATTTAATTATGTAAGTTAATGTATTGGGTTTCATTAGTCTCAATAAATAAATAAATAATAATAATTTTTATTATTAAATCCTCCATTTGTACATTTTTCTGTTTGCCCAATAATGAAAGAATAAAGAATTAAAACAAAATCATAGAGTTTTTTACATATTATCATTATTATATTTATTTTAATACATTTTTCGTTTTTAGACAAATTTATAGTTAAACCACAGAAAAAAAATAAAAGATATTTGGCATATGCCCTTGCAATGATTATTATTTGCAACGCAACCTAGCAATGCAAGTGGTTTATTGGGAATTGTCATTGCATTTGCTATTAGATATAATGCAACCCACAGACAATAATTATGTTTTCATATTTAGAAATAGAGATGCATCAAAATATAATTTCTCAGGCGTTTTACCTGACAATTATCATTGTATTCTTTGTATTTTGGCAAGTGTTTTTAGTCCACGCTGGTGACTGACAAATATTGATTTATTTAAATTGACAACTTCCCGCCCTTCACCCGGAAGGCTGAGCTGTTGAGGCGTTCATTAATCAAAGCAACGGAAATGTTATTGTAGCCCTGTAATTATTGTCCAAACAAAATAATTATTTCAACTGAAACGTGGGCGTCAAAAGCTTTTGAAATTAATTAAGTAGCCAAAATTACGAAAAATATTAGATCACTTTAAAATTTAAATATTGAGAAATAATACTGTGATAGTTTTCTAAAGTGCCTTTAGTAAAATGCGCTGAATTATTAAAAAAATATTAAGATAATGAATTCAACTAAAATCGTTCTTGTTAAACGAATTTAAATGAAATGCTTTATTCGTTTCTATCGAAATATCACATTTATTTTAAATTAAATTCAAAGTCAACCTCAAAAGAAAACATAAAATTGAAACTTTAAACCAATGTGCTATACCAAAGCCAAACTAAATAAATTATAAAATCAAAATGGAATCTCTGATAAGCATTAAAAGTTAGTGTTACTATACCAACCGCGTCAATAAAACATTGTCCTCAGTTTGACCCTCAACGTATTTTGTACACAGATTTCTCGATAAAGTGGCTTTTATACCAGCTCAAAAAATTACAGCTTTTTGAACACCAATCTATGAATCAGTTTCTTGTAAAATGGCTTCTACCGTCTTATATCATCGGATAATGATATAGTGAGGAAAACAAAGCTTTAATCGCGATATTTTGGTGTCTTTGTGTCATAAAATAGTGGGGGTTTATGTCGGTGGTGAGGCGTTATCAGGTCCCGCGGGTCCGATCGCGATTGAGACCATGCCACAATGGAAGGGCTTACAGCAACGCGACTGAGACTCGAACCGAGATAAATAGTCGCGCATGCTTAGCTGTTGTTGCTAGGAGCCGGTGGGTCCAGGCCGCACAAGATGGCTCGCCGGAAATCTAAGGTGGAAGACTATGTTCAGCAGTGGACGATCTATGGCTGATATAATGATGATGGTTAATTTATTCAATATTAATATGATCATTTGTAAACAACTATAACGCTTGTTGCTCTGCGCGCGACGAAGCCACTTTTCAATCGTAGTTTATGGATAGTATTTTGTCAAATGTTAAGACTAGTGGTTCGCCCCGAACTGAGATCTCGCGAGTCTACCTTAAAAACAAAAAAAATATTATTCATAATCTTTGAATATCAAAATAGTGCCACGAAATAAAAACCACACTACTTGACCTACAGTTTCATTCAGATTACAGGTGACGGGAGTTCATGTGAAGTGAAGCATTGTGGGGTCACTGGAGTATGTCCCTGTGAATTTTGTCAAAGTTTAGTTTTTAATATGGCTAATAACTCAAAAACTACAAAAACTTTACTAAAAGTAAAAACGACGAAATGTACTAATGAAGACCTTTCATTTGACGTCTCATTTTTCTGTTCTTCTGAAGATTTATTCATAATATTTCAACAACCCCCCAAATTGTTTAGCTCATAGAGACGTCAGATAAATTGTGCTATCATTACCTACCTACATACCAAATTTCACGATGATCGAATAAACGCTTCGAAAGTTATCCTCGGTCAAACAAACATACATACGAGTATATACAACGCCGATTTGCCCAAGTTGATTTGGAGATCTCGCTTCGCTCGATCAATTATCTAATAATAATTTGTGAAATGTGGGTCAGTCTGTAAATCCGACGCCGTATAGAGTGGTTGTCGTAGTGACGTCACGCAGGAAAGGAGAGTAACGGCGTGTTGTGGATGAGCATAATCCGCTCCTGAGGGAAAATTAGCTCTTTTTATAGCCAGAGATTATGAATTATTTCGCAGATAAGGTTTGCGGGAAAGTCTATAAAAGAGGATAAAGTGTCGGTAAAATTGCGAAGAAAATTGTGCAGGTTTAGTTTGTTTGATAAAAGGATGAACCGAGATTCTTAAAAATACTTTGAGGAGAATGCTGCATCTGCATAACTTTTATGAGGGTTTAGCTCTAATACCTGACGTAAATCGGGTCGATCGCTAGTATTGCTAACCGTAATATATTTTCCGGAACATTGTTGTCTTCAAATCCAATGTGAACAGGTTTATTCTGGGTATGTATCAAAAGGTTAAACTTGCTTTGGCTGAGCAAAATGAATGTTTTAGGTTGTAATATCACTCACTTTTTATCCAGATTTTGATCGTGATATTCACGTTATCTAATGTAAATACTTACATGGGGAGATAGATTCTCTGTTTTCTTCTACCATACTTCAACATTTTTATCATTATTTTAGTCCAAAAGTTCTAAATTCAGGAGTATAAATGATGCTATATTTATTTTAACTTTTTAGGATTAGAAACACAAAAATAACCAGACCTGACATGACAGACTGACAAGACATTTTAGACATATAGTATATATATTTTTACTTTTAACCAAGAATTGACATGGAACCTCTGAATTTGACGTAAGGCTGTACTGGCCGCTAACTATAATTATGTAACTTAATTTTGGAACAGGTCCGAATAACATCGAGATCATCCTTGAAAAAGACAGTCTGGACTTGGGAACTGCGGGTGAAAGATCTCAGAGAGAAACGCTTTAAACAGTCTCATTTTATCAATCAGTCAGCGCAGCCCGGAAACAGTTTGTTCTTGACGGCGAAGACCTACCGGCTTGAGCCTGGAAGCCTGAGCCCCCTCGAGGTTGGAGTCCTCACGTCTCTCTCTTAGACTCTCGAGGCTGGAGACGTTTGCTCATTACATACCTGGAGATCAAGGTGGAGCTACTTCGTCTTCTCGGCCTCTCGTCGACGTAGGCTAGAGGCTCCACTAGGCCTCAACCAGCGCGCTTTCTACTGGACTTACAGACTCTCGGATTTATCGAGTGTGTGGCCTTCACCTTAATGGGACTAAGTGTTTTTGATAAGTATTGTATTAATAGTCAGTCATTGTATTAAATCATAACACATTGTAAAATCCCTCTTTCTTTTTAAACCGTTAGGTAGGTCTTAATTCAACTTGGCTTACAGCTCTCTTCTTTTACAGGAGAAAGTTGTAACACTACAAGGTGCATTTATCATCATCATCATATCAGCCATAGGACGTCCACTGCTGAACATAGGCCTCCCCATAGATTTCCAAAGCGACAGATCTTGTGTGGCCTGCACCCAACGGCTCCCAGCAACCTTTACCAGGTCATCTTTCCATATAGTGGGAGGCCGTCCTACGCTCGGTTTTCCAGTGCCTGGTCACCACTCGAGAACCTTTTTGCCCTAACGGCAGTCTTGGTCCTTCGAGCTATGTGCCCTGCCCACTGCCACTTCAGCTTGCTCATCCTTTGTGCTATGTCGGTGACTTTGATTCGTCTACAAATCTCCTCATTTCTGATTTCGATCTTGAAGACAAACCTAGCTCTCTCCATAGCACGCTGAGCCTAGGTGCATTAACCGTGACCAAACATCTTATATGCTAAATATAAGTCAAAACTAGTGTATTTGTGTGTTTATCCAAATAAATGTGGTGTAATTTGACTTTATTAATACATAAAAATATATATTTTGGTGTAAGAATCACCTTTCGTGTTGACGTAGTACACATAACTCTGCTTATCCTGTAAAAAATACAGCCTGCTATGGTGCCTCTACATGTACGTTCATGCTCGACGAGAAAGTCGATACTTATACTCGACGCTTTGACGTTTTGTGAGCATTTCAGGTTGACTTCGAACATGAAGTCTTGAGCTTTATCGGTCCATATTTTTGATCTCGTTCCATTAGACGCAAAAACGTTGAGCATGTACGCACGCGGGGGTTACGAATACGGGGTGGCGTGAGGCTAGATAGAGCTTTCCGAACGTTGTGTGCTCTAATAATGTTCTTACTTTGAAATTTAACACCTGTTTGAACAGTTCGGCATCCCATCTAAACTTTACTATTCTCCAAAGTTTCCCTTCCCAGTATTATATCTGTCCAGTATTATATCGCAAAATTTAGGGTATTTATATTATAACTAGCTGTTGTCAGTGGCTCCGCCCGTGTTGTTCTGGGGTGAAAAATACACTAAATACAAACTTTGACATACTATTTTTCTCCCATGGGATCTGATTTATGGAATAAAAAGTAGTTTATGTGGTAATCCAGGTTATAATCTACGTACCTACATACCAATTTCGATTTCATCGAAACCGGTTCAGCCGTTTCGATGTGATTCAGTAACAAACAAACAAATAAATAAACAAACATCCAAAATTTCACATTTATAATATTAGTGTGATAAGATCATTTAATAGTCGTCTCAACCATGCAAATGTTACGACGGGCCGATGTATGGAGACCTTAAAAAACTCTGAAATTATCTAGTAAAAATACAGTTTAAAGTAAACCTAATGTTTATAACCATTTTAAAGAAAGTTATAATTGACTACCCATTGTCGAATTGGTGGGCGTTTCAAAATGTCTGTGTTATGCTCCACTGACCGTAAACGCCCTTGATCGCCAACTACTGTTCGCACCGTACGCAAACAGTAGTTGGCGATCAAGGGCGTTTACGGTCAGTGGAGCTGGAGAACACTATGGGGGTACCACAGGGTTCCTGCCTCTCGAACACATTGTTCAGCCTACTGCTCAACGACCTACCCGAGTCCGTGAGCGACGCGCAAGTCTACATGTACGCCGATGACGTGGCGGTCATTGTGACTGCGCCGTCGACACTTGAACTAGAGCGTAGGCTGAACAATGTAGTTCGAAGGCTTGAACATTGGTTTAAATCAAACGGTTTAGCCCTCAATAGTGAAAAGACCTGCTTCATGACCTTTCGCCTCAATGGCAGAACATCGCCACCCTGTACCGTGATTGCCGGGAGCACCACACTGCGGATGGTCGACAATACAAAACTTTTAGAGTTTTACATTGACAGCGGACTCACTTGGGAGTCACATATAGAGGACCTCTGCTCCAAGTTAGGTCGTACCTGTTTTGCTCTGAGACGGCTCGCTAACACCGTGTCTCGTAGCGTAGTACTGTCGTGTTACTTTGCGACCGTCCACAGCATTCTCACCTGCGGTGTGGAGCTGTGGGCGCGAGCCGCGGATGTTGAGCGGGTTTTCGTCATGCAAAAGCGGGCCGTGCGCGCGAGCGTCGGCGTGGATGACGATGTGTCGTGTAGAGACTTGTTTAAAGAGCTGAATATCATGCCTCTTCCCTGTGAACTTATATATCAAGTAGCCCTTTTCACTCATAACAACATCGATGAGTTCCAGAGGAGAGGTGTGAACACCGGCCGCGCTCTGCGCAGTAACAGGCTCGCTCACGTCCTCGTCACGCCCGCGCACAAGCTGTGCAAGCCGGAGAGGTCCGTATACATAATGGGTCCATCGGTCTACAACAGGCTGCCGGACACGATTAAAAAGGATGCAACTTCCACCATAATATTTAAAAATAGATTAAAAAAATGGCTCATAGAGAGTTCTTTTTACTCCGTAGACGAGTTCTACACATTGCCTGTTATTTAATTTTGATATAAATGACTTTAATATAATTACAATTAATAAATTATGTTACCATTAGATATATTTATTAATGCTCAATATTGAATTTATTACTTTTGTATTTGACTGGTAACTTGGCGTTATAAATAAATAATTGTATTGTATTGTATTGTATGCTCGTTAGACAGCAAGTTAAGGTTTCTGAATACGGTAGTTTACTGGACATCGTTAAGCTGTTATTACGATTATTAGGCAATCTTTAGCAAAACCACTTTTGCGGCAATGTCTGCAAGCCTTCAATGTTTGCCCGATAATTTACAAAAAGGTCGTATCGAGGGCTTTCTATCCGCCAGGTAGGCTCCGGTCAGCGTCGGTTCCTATTAAAATAGGGTTATTTGAAGCCAATTCGACTCCGCATATTAGTTTATCGCGTCCCGAAAGGGCTAATCCCATTTGACCCTTGCTAAAGCGATTCCGTCGCCGCTCGTTGAATGGTGTCCGCTGTCAACTTCGGAGGTGGCGAGTATTGGCGAGTAGAGGCAAGAAGTGCCGAGTAGTGGTGAGAGGTTGCCAGTCACGCTGGCGCCGTTCTGGAGCGTGACGAGTAGCTTTTAGGGGAACGGGATTTTGAAATATCAGTAAGTAAGTAGTAATGCGTTTATTTGACACAATAATACAGCATATAAAAATAAAGTTTAGCCACAATAGAACAATATAAAACAACTAGAAAACAGACAACAACACATTGTTAATTTAGCTTTTTGTTAAATTCGCTGTCCATTAACTTCCATATAACACAACATACCTAACTCATGTTTAAAATTAATAATTATATTATATTGTTTGTTTCTGTTTTGCATGTAGGTCCTGTTATATAACGGTTATTTTTATGTTAATTATTTGAAATCAGCTTTAGTAAATGTATTATGTGTGCTATTTAGCAAATAAATGATTGTCTATTTCATATCACCTATTTATTTCTCTGTATAATGATGCTATGTTGAGGTTCTGCGTTTGTGAAGTCCCACTCTGGTCCTGTCTGAAAAGCAGCGCTGCTACACATCCATGCATGTGTACAGCATTATGCTGAGACAGGACTATTTGGTTCATGCACACGCAGACTACCGATAAACCTACATCTCCTACATTCTATATATTCTGGCCTACATGGACATTTCTTTGTATCCATTGTATTTGTTTATTATACCTTTTTATTTATATTGTGTTGTGTGTTTTATATTGTTTTATGTAGTAAGTAGTTTTGTCTGTAAGAGCTTGTACCCAATAAGTTAATTTTCTTTCTTTCTTTCTTTCTTTCTTATAATAAATAAACTTAAATAATATAAAAAGTAAGAAGGTAGGTATACAGAAAACAAAGAAAATATACAAATACAGAAAATAATAAATAAATCTTATCATCAATCTAAACACAAACATAAATATCTACAAAAATTAAAATTGGTACCTATAGTGTGCGCGGCAAAAGTTATTTGCTGCTTGGAGAGCTAAAAAGGACACAGTCTCAGCTTTGTGTTGGTCCCCGCCTAAGCGCAGACGTTTGGTTTCAGACTGGATCTGTTATGATGACCTCTAGTAAAAGTAGCAAAAGTAAACATATATTATTGACTGCCTCCGTGGCGCAGTGGGCGTATAGCCGGCTGAGACGCAGGAGGTAGCGGGTTCGATTCCCGCCGCGGAACAAATGTTTGCATGATCTACAGATATTTGTTCCGTGTCTGGGTGTTTTTCTATATTCTATATATTATAAGTAAGTATTTACAAAAAAAAAGTATATAAGTATTCTATCAGTTATCTGGTTCCCATAGTACAAGCTCTGCTTAGTTTGGGGCTAGATAGCGCTGTGTGAAATGTCCAGCAATATTTATTATTATTATATTTATTATATTAAATATATAACACCATAATAAGTCGACTACCACTCAGTATTTTGGGTTTTTCCATGACTTTTATGTCTATCAGAGAATTTAAAGCACATATACAAAGTTCTGGAAAACCAAGATTTATGTATTTGCCAGAACATGGGTAGAATTAGACGGATGTTAAAAAATTAAATAGTTTCACCATATGTATGCATAGTGGCGTGCAAATCACATGTCATATAAAATTAAATTATATAACTAAGAAATAATAATAGGTAATATAATGTCAGCACCTACTTATTCAAATATTTAGATTAAAGTTTAAACTAGTCTTAAATGTAATTGTGTATAATTTAAATATCATATGCTTTGGGTCAGGTATTGTTTTAGTTATATCTTAAATAGATGGAAACTGTGTATCGATTTGATATTATTAGGAAGCTTATTGTATATCTTATTATAATATTATTATTATATAGGAATAACCTTGCCATTGTTATAACAATTAAATCGTTATCTTAAAAAACTGGATATTGTATGCGTAAGACGCTGAACACATAACACTTTGTTCCCCCCCATATTATGCAATATAATAATTTGATTTGATTTGGAATAAAGGTTCAAACTCGTCTTACGTCCCAAGAAAACTGTTGGTTTAACGTTGAACAAAACAGGGGCTTGCTTACCACTTTAAGGCGGCATTTATGCTTGAAATGTGCAACATCTACTAGCTTTGCGATAATCGTAGATTTTTTTTTGTAGCATACAGCGCTTACAAGAACAGGCATAGTTTATGTGCATTTATTGATAAGCTGGTGAAGCTAATCCGTTCATCACGGGCGATCGCACAGTTATACTCATAATTACGAGTAATCAGGCTGAGTGCCGCTCTCGAAGATTGAATGTTTTATTCAGAAGGCGTTATCCGTCGGTTAGTACCGGCTTTAAACCGGCAGTAAAGTTTTACTGAGTTGCCGCAACCACTGGCCCGGGATTGAAACTGCTACTGATACAACCTATTTGAAGATGTTGATCAACATTCAGCAAGGCATTTGCTAGATATAATATTACAAATTTAAATTGATCGTGGATTTCACCTGTTAATTTGAATTAGTATTTATTTATTTATTTTATAGACTCGCGTTTGACCACGGTCTCGCCTGGTGTTAAGCCACGATGTAGTCTACGATGGACCACACTTACTTAGAATAAACTTAATCACTCGCGACTTGAAGACCCTATCCCAGATCATATGTATCAGGAAACACAGACTCGGGGCTTTCTATTCTTTCGCGATGAGCCTATTAAAGGTGGAAGAGATCGGTTTGTGCGTATGGGAAGTATTTCTAACATATAGCCGTGGCGCACCGCGGAGCATCCGGTTTGATGTCATCGTCATCATCATCATATTAGCCATAGGACTTCCACTGCTGCACATGGGCCTCGGCCATAAAATCTGTGATTTCTTTTATTTTATTTTCCTGTAATTATTCTATCATGTTTTTATCCTCAATGAAGAACTGTTTAAAATTTCTGCTCGAGTTTTAATTACGTTTAGAAATCAAATTTTTTCTTCGTTACAGTCAATGATTCACTTTAAAATCATAATATAGATGAAGAGAAATTAGCGATGCGGCTTGGTTTACTATGAAACAATGACAAACTTTATTTGATTGTTACGTGCGGTTAGTGCGGTTATCGTACGTGGATTAATTACAGCTAATACTTTCAAATCGTTGATGTTCGTGATGATTTAGACTTTTTTGTAAATTGTTCCAACTATCACGAATTTGTGAAAGTTAGGATATATTTTGTAAAAGCTTCCAAACAACTAATTGTCTATTGTCTACAAAAAATGGCCGTTCCAGCCAAGTGGTAGTCGTTGATTTGAGACCGCAGCATTCCTTACTAAGGAGTTTTTTGAATCTCGGCCCCGCGTGACTGTATGTTTGTTGAAATATATAGTTTGAACATAAGAGACAAATGCAACTAATCGTGATTGGTGCGAAACCACCAAACAATTTAATTTTGTAATTTTTGTTTCTAGTAATTGTTATTTGTATTTTTTGCGGCGTATTTATATAATCCTCACCCTCACAACCTATGGGAAGAAAATATCTAATCTTATAGACTAATAATGTTAAAATAAACATTTACGAAGACTTATCACTACTAGTTTTAGAAATAAGAAACTCATTGCAAGTCCAAGTGCAAAAGGAGAGAAGCGTAGGGAAAATAGCCTATCTTAGATATGACAGAAATGTTACTACTCCTGTACACTCTTCTAACTTTTATCATAATTCCTTCCCTGTACAAGCTATCCGGCTATGGAACTCTCTTCCTCCACACATTAGAACTGACAAATCCCTTCCCATCTTTAAAACAGTTATTGTATTTTATTTGATATACCTTTTTTATTATTAGTAAGGAATATTTAAGTACTATACTAGTGGTTCACCCCGAACTGAGATCTCGCGAATCTCTCGTATAACGTACTTAGTGGCTAAATATGATTTAAGGAGTTGTCAAATCATACAAATACTTCAAATTTAAACATCTTTAGTTGCTAAATACGTTTAGTGATCTTTGTGCATGCCGGCTTTAATCTTGGACTTTGGTGCCACGAAATGACTTAACCAACCTACTTGACTACAGTTTCATTCAAATTAGATTTTTGGGGGTACAAATGGCAGTTATTCTGGATTTCAGACTTTTGCCTATATTTGTGTCACTAAAGCTACACGAATACCAAATTTCAGCATTGTGGGGTCACTGGTGTACCCTGTGAGTGTTGTCAAAGGTTTGTTTTTATTATGGCTAATAACTCAAAAAATACAAAAACTAAACTAAAAATAAAAACGGGGTTTAAATGTACTAATAAAGACCTTTCATTTAACGTCCTATTTGACCTAATAGTCTCATTTTAAATTTTTTTACCCCTTTTGAACCCCAATATCTCAACAACCCCCTAATATTTTTAGCTCATTGAGTCAAACCAAAATTGTGCCATCACTACCATCTATATACTAAATTTCATGATGATCGGATAAACGCTATGAAAGTTATCCTCGGACAAACAAACATACATATATACAACGCCGATTTGCCCAAGTTGATTTGGAGATCTCGCTACGCTCGATCAATTAATATGTACCTAATCCATTGATGAATACTTATATATATATATTGCTTATGCAAGTACACTGTTTATTCAATATTTAATTATTTTTATTAAAAGCTACAGTCCTATAACGTTCTCGTGAAATCCAGTCCATTCAAAGGTCGTCTGCAAGAGATCGTTTTTAGTGATACGACCGCCATATTTCTGCGTGTATTCTTTGTTTTTGATCTGCGAAGCGAGATCTCCAAATCAACTTGGGCAAATCGGCGTTGTATGTATGTATGTTTGTTTGTCCGAGGATAGCTTTCGAAGCGTTTATCCGATCATCGTGAAATTTGGTATATAGGTAGGTAATGATGGCACAATTTACCTGGCGTCTCTATAAGCTAAAACTTTTGGGAGGTCGTTGAGATATTGAGGTTCAAGAGGGGTAAAAAAAATTAAAATGAGACTATTAGGTCAAATGAGACGTCAAATGAAAGGTCTTCATTAGTACATTTTGATTCCATTTTTAGTATAGTTTTTGTAGTTTTTGAGTTATTAGCCATAATAAAAACTAAACTTTGACAGAATTCACCGGGTACACCAGTGACCTCACAGTGCTGTAATTTGGTATGCGTGTATCACAAATATAGGCAAAAGTCTAAAATCTAGAATAACTGCAATTTGTACCCCAAAAGAGGCAAACCAAATAACATGAACTCCCGTTACCTGTAATTTGAATGAATCTGTAGGTCGAGTAAGGTGGTTTTTTATTTCGTGGCACTATTTTGATAGTCAAAGACTACGAACAATATTTTTTTGTTCTTATGGTAAACTCGCGAGATCTCAGTTTGGGACGAATCACTAGTTATATTGGTTTTTTTATTTTAAGTGTGATTTTCAATAAAGCGTTTTCTATTATATTCTATTGTATTCTACTAGTTTCAGAAAACCCCAAAAGAATGGCTAACGATGATAGAGTTGCTCTAACAAGAAATAAGAAAGTCGGGCTAGAAATAAATCTGGAAAAGTTATGACGAACAGACAAAATATACCAATCAAAATTCAATATTTCATCTGATTATATTTCATATATGCACTGCAAAAGAAATCGAATGTAGGACCAAAAGTACTTGGAACAAATATTGGGCGATGAAAGAAATATTTAAAAGCAATCTACCTAAGCTAACAACAAAATCAATGGAAATCTGCCTTACGAACGCATGCCAGACCCTGGTTCCCTTGAGAAATCCCTTGAAAACATAAGAGTATACCAGAGGGGTCTAGAAATAAGTTATATGGCTATGAACTAAGACAAAATTAAGAACAGCACTCTAAGGAACAAAACTAAAGCAAAACCGCAGTAACAATAGTACTTAAATTAAAATGGAAATGGGCTGGCCACGTGCAAAGATCAGCTGATGAGAGGTGGTCAAAAGCAATAACTAATTGGTACCCACACGACAAGAAACGCAGAGAGGCATACCACACGAAAGATGGAGTGACGATATCGACAAACTAGCAGGCAAGGCATGGAGTAGAGCAGCTAGAGGCAGGAAGAAATGGAACCAATTGCGGTTCTTACGCAGATGAATAATATACGTGGGTCACACTGCAAGTTTTTATAAAATAATAAATGGAAAAATGTAGAAGCCTGTTCATATTTTTGATGATTTTCGAAGTAGTTTCCGTTCCTTTCGAAGCAAAGTCACATGCGATGGAACCATTGACTGAAGCAGTGGGCCTACTCTTCTTTGGGACCTCTTCCATGCTTTTTTCAAACGCAGCCACTGCATCTTCAGGGTTCATAAAACGAATTCTTCTAAATTAATCTTTTATTTTTGGAAATAAATAAAAGTCAGAGGATGTCAGGGCAGGACTGTAAGGAGGATGACTCACTAACTTCACAACTTCGATATACAAATATTCGATAGCCAGTCTGGCGGAGTGAGCTGGTGCGTTGTCGCGGTGGAGGAGGATCCTGCTTCTTGGGCACTGCTGTCTAACATTTTTCAAGGCAACTGTTAACCAATGACCGACATACCAATCTGCAGTAAAAGTACTTTTATCTTTTAGGATAATTGTTGCGAAATGATACAATAGAATAGAATCATTTTTTATTGTACACCAGGAATACTTAAAAAAACTAATTTAAGCTAAATAAAGTACAATGGGCGACCTTATCGCTGAAAGCGCTTTCTTCCAGGCAACCTTTGGATGGAAAGTAAATAACGAAGCAGTAATGATCCGTCCGTCCAAAGAATGAGGCAATCATCTTTTTCCGTTGACTTCTGCCCTTCTTTACTTTCGTCGGTAAATCTTCGAATGGAATAATTAATTGCGCAGATTGTCTTTTGGTTTTGGATTCGTAACAATATATCCATCTTTCATTACCTGTGACGATGTCATATAAAGCATTCAAGTCTCCTCCGTTATACTTTTCAAGCATTGAGCGGCACCAATTCAAACGACGGCGGTTTTGATATTCCGTCAAATTATGAGGTACAAAGCTTTCTGACGCCTAAACGTTGATATAAGACTTTGTACTTGACTCATACCAATGCCTAAAGCTGCCCAAATTTGTTGATATGTCACCCTGCTATCAGTTTGTATCATTAGCCGCACCGCACTTACGTTATTTTCAGTAGTGGGCGTAGAAGGACGTCCTTCTCGCGAATCAGAATCAGTGAGTTTGCTTCGATCACATTTAAATTCATTATACCAGTTGTAAACAGTGGCACGGGATGAGGCTTCGTCATGAAATGTTTATCAAAGTCTATCGCAACATTGTTGTAGAGTACGACCGCAACGAATGTCGTAATAAATAATTAAGTGAAAATGTTCTCTAGTTAAATTCATTTCGACGCACGACAGACAGACAGACAGACAGACAGACAGACACTTTTTAAATTTTCGCCAATTCGTAAAAACAAAGAGTTCCAAATTCCAAATTTAAATAATTTTTTATCGGCTGCTTTTCTTACTGACCTATTTAAAAACTTTTAGTGTGACCCCCGTATAATTGAACCTTAAAATACATAGAGTATAATTATAAGACTAGTTGAACTTATTATGTAGATGAAGGTAATTGTTGTGTATGTTTGAAAAATAAAAGCCTTCATTATTATTATTATTAAGTGTTATCATTTAAATACCTGTCTTATTATATGTGGATCGTTGTGTCGTGTTGAATAATTATAATATTTGTTTATTTTAATTATTATTGCACGGCGTTAAACTTTTGTAATTCTATACTGTAAAATGTGTTAAAATGATGCCAAAAATCAACCTACTTATAGATTTCAGCGATTTTGAACCCAGTTGCCTACGTTTGTACAAAAGATCAGTATTTTTTTTTCAAGTCAAAGCTATAACACCAATGGTTCCTTTCGTAGTCGTAGGTTCGAAACTAGGTCCGGGGTAGGCGCGCGTGCTTTACGATGCAAATCTCCCGATAACATCTGTGAGCGGTAAACGCTAATGTATGCGATCCGGAAACTTATGTGGGTTAACTATAGGTTAATAGCTTATCGCGAGCTTCAAGCTCTAAGCAAAACTCTGATAATAGTTTTGAGCGTGGCGGGCGGGGGGGGAGACCTACCTGAAAGTGAAAACTTATACAAATATTGTGCTTATACTCTACTTTGACTGTTTCAGTCCTTCGATGAGTTTTAGTTTAACTATTATGTTTATTTCGAACTTACTTGACTAACTCACTCGCTAATTCACTAAAATCATACCTATTCGAAGTAGAATCCACAGAGGCCGGTCCAGGCTCGGCGATCTCGCGGTAGGAGATCAACTCAACACTTTACATGTCATACAACCACTATAAGTTACCAACTAGTCACATAAACACAGGTCACAACTTTTAAACCGGTCACAGTTTGCACTCAAAAGTTTTGAATGCGATGCAGTTGGCGGGCATTCACTTTGCTTATCAATTCACAAAGTGTTTAAGAGTACGGATAGATATTCACTAACAATATTTGTTAAACTTTTAGAATTATATGACAGTACCGAAATGCCACATTTAAAATTCAAAGGTTCAAAACAAACGACAGCGCGCGTCACAATAAATTATCCACACGCTCGAATGAAAAAGGAGTGCGAGCTGCATGTGTATATGGCTTAGCGGGCTAGGGACGTGGTGTATGTCGCCGCGGGCGCATCGCGCTCGATCGCAGTGCGTCAGGGGAGGCGCGGGGAGGCAAGGCATGGACACGCGCGCTCTGCGCCGCGGCCCCGGACACTGGCGGCCGGGCGCGGCGCGCGCACTACCCCTCGACCTCCTCACCGCCGCGCCCTCCCCGCGCGTTCCCCGCACCGCCGAGAGCGCGCGCACTCCCCAACGATCGAGCTCAAGCCTCCGATTTTTACATCTGCACCGTTGGTTGTGACATTGAAATTCAATTTTCGATTGAGCGGCCTTCGACCGCGTGGACTGCCGTTCCGGCCGGGTGCCGCTGGAATCTTTGTGTGCGACCAAATTGTTCGATCTCCCGTTGGATTTCGATCGAGAATCGTTTTTCGAAAATGTTTAAATTGCCATTCGATTCGTACGGATTGACAAATTACGAAATTTGAACCTCCGATTACTTTAATAGCTAATGACTTTATAAACCTTTTTGTTTATCCATTTATTGAGGATAATTTAGTTTTTTCTAGAATATGGCCAACCAGTCCAGGTAATATCAATTGTTTATTGATTTTTTTTTTCAAAACTGCAACACTTACAAAAAGTGCTAACAAAACGAGAGATAATCTGCAACTGCGAGCAGCTGTCTAATAACACAGCTCGTAGCGCTACGATATCATCGCGTAGCGGCCGCGGCTACGGCGTAGTGGGCCCGGTTACGGCGTAGCGTTGCAAGCTACGTGATGGGTAGATTACGCTATTGAAACAATACTGATATGACTACCTGCCTGAACTGTATTATTATGTTTAATATCAGAAGGGTGACTTGAGGAAGAATAAAAGAATTTTGCACATTGAAATATTAGGTTGGGGAAAAAGTTTCTTCGCATTTTTTAAGAAAATTTAAAACATTTTTTAATATAGTTTATTTACATTTAACTAAAGTATGTAGATACCATTTTATTCGATAACGTTTTGCCATCTTGTAGATAGGGACATGATCCCATTGCTATAGAAATTTTGAAAACAAGTGGTTTTGGCAGTCCTCTCGTGATGTTAACCTGACACTGCCTAAAGAATTCTGAAGAGACCGAAACAGGTGGAAATCTGAAGGTGCAAGGTCAGGACTATACGGCGTCTGCATTAACACCTCCCAGCCAAACTCTCTTAATTTTTGCTGAGTGGCAAAAGATGTGTGAGGTCTAGCGTTATCATGATGGAAAACCACACCCCTTCTGTTGATTAATTCCGGCCGCTTTCTCTCAAACTCTTGCTTTAATCTGATCAGTTGTTCGCAGTAGAATTCAGAATCGATGGTCCTGCCTGGTGGTAACAGCTCATAATGAATAATGCCCTTGCAATCTCACCACACACACATCATCACCTTGTTGCGAGTTAACCCGGGTTTCGCCACAGTCTGTGAAGCCTGACCAGCCTTTGACCACGACCTTTTTCGCACGTTCTTGTCGTACGTGGTCCACTTTTTATCACCAGTTATCAGCTTTTTCAAAAATGGTTCGGTTTCATTACGTCGTAATAAAGAATCACAAATGAGTACACGGTTCTTTAGGTTTCTTTCAGTGAGCTCGTGGGGTACCCAAATATCGAGCTTTTTTGTCTACCCAGTTTTTTTCAAATGCACTAAAACTATTTTGTGGTCAATTCCCAGTTTTTCAGCTACGTCGTAACTACTGATATGCCGATCTTGCTCCACTTTTTCAAAAATCGCATCAATTTTATCCGTAATAGGGCGATCAGAGCGACGTGCATCTTTGACATCAAAATTTCCGGATTGAAAACGCTTAAACCAATTTTGTGCTACTCTCACAGACACTGCACTAGGTCCATAAACATCGTAAATTTTTTTCTTGGCTTGCGTTGCATTTTTACCTTTTTTGTAGTAAAATTTTAAAATGTATCGAATTTCTTCATTAGATTCACTCAACTTTACAGTACGAAAAACAAATAAAAGTCACACATTTTCCTAATTTGAATTTGAAATTATCTTCTTTAAAATTTAAACTTTGAATGATACCAAAACCAACCAGATACAAATAGCCAAAGAGATTTTATTACAAGTTCATACATACTATAATGCGAAAAGACTTTTTCTCCAACCTATTATATGTCCCAAGTAGAGGTTCGTACAGACTTTGGGCATAATTGCACAGACAGTTGATCAGGCGACAAAACCCGTTCCGAGTCGGTTACAGGCCTTTTTATCAACCCTCTACCCCCACCGGCGGCACCAGCGCTCACTATCTCGCTCCCACAGTAAGGCTAGTGTTGGAAGCAAAGTATTATTAGGCGTTCCGAATATTATTAATGTTACACTATGCTTTTACCGAAGTAAAAGCCCGTTAATAACTTTTCAACTGGCATTCACAATTTTAAATGTAAAAAACGAAAACCACTGATCGTATTTCGGTTATTGAAAGAGACGACAAACGGTCGCTACTTCATCTATTAAAAAAGATGGAAACCCCCAACATCCAGCGCTAATCCTGTGTGGACCACAGTACGCTCACTTTACAAATGGCCGCGAGGAATTTCATTTTCCGCGGTTCTTTTACTCTCAACTGATATTGCAAGGATTTGCGACTTCCATTCATCCGATGATAAAAATCGCGTATGTCGTTGAAGTTCCGAATGTTCTGTGGCAAGATGGGTAGAGGGGTGGTGAGGGGGGGGGGGAGATTCGACTGTTCCAGCGCTTTTCAATTCTACCCCATTGTTATGTAATTGCGGGTACAATGAAAACCATATTTCATTTTGCTATTTTTACTTTACTACGAGATCTCGGTCTTCTTTCGAGTCATTAGTTAATTCTTGGCAAACAAACTTGATTTCATGTTAATTAAGAATTTCGATAGAATTGGATAGTTATTATTTTCACGAATGCCTTTCTTTTTAGTTTCGCATCAGTTCATTGAATGGAGTATATTTTCGTACATCGAGTAAACAGGAACTTCCGAACTTTCACAAATCAAACGAAATAATTAATGTTTCCACACAGCACGCATAAATATTAACAAGCAGTACTGCCACTTTATAATGTAAGTTTCAAGCTTTACCTCAGCATAAAAAATATTTAGGGGAATGTTTAAAGGACCAAAATCATAAATAAAATCTTTTTATTCATTAAAATTACAAGAATCACTTTGAAACGTCAATTTTACAGCATGTTCCTTCGCGACCAAGCCAAGAAAGAAAGGCAAGAAACAAGGCTGGTTCTATTTTAATGATCTTTTTAGAATACATAACAATAAAGAAAGCAAATTGCGTCTAAATTGTAACATTTTTGAATGAGTTGGAGTATTTTCAATCCCAAGCTTCTCTATCATCTAAATAATCCGATATGTTATAGTAGGATATTTTATGAATATATTGATTGATAAAAATTTTAAATTCATAGTGTATAAATAAATAATTTTAATCAAGTGCGGGAAGTTTTAAATTAATCACAGAAGTTTTATTTTCTCCCAAGTGTGGCTACTGGTTGTTGTTGTGGTTTAGTCTCTAACAACAAATAACTGGGTCATTTGTTTTCACCGAGAACCAATGAGTAATTGACAGGAACTGGCATATGGCGCCGGCGTCACTCATCCGGACAATAACTAACTTGCTTAAACTTCGAGGATTCTATTAAAAAGTTTCCCGCTCGAGATTGGATGAATGAATGAACGAGTGAATCCGTCGCGCAATTATGCTTCCAGACTGAAAGGATTAGATGCGCTCATAAAATTGTTTTAATCGATATTTTTCTGAACGTAATACAAGAATTATGTTACTAATACTTCCCGTGTCGTATGTAGACACTTGTCATAGTGCTGCTGTAACCAACTCTATAATTTTATTATAAGTGAAAATATAAACTAATATTTTATACAAATTATATATTGTAATAAATCATATATTGAGTAGATTTAAATTATAATGATGTGTATATTTATTAATTTATATTATGTACAAAGTATAGAATTATATTATTTAATGTAAACATTTATTTATTTCAAATATTTTTTTGAGTTAAATAATATTATTAATGGTTTCAATTATTTAGTTTCTTAGTGATTCATTTCAGAGTGAGTAATGCTAAAAGCATATTGTGAGTCTACCTGAGTAATCTAGTAAATAACATTGAATTAACGAACACGTAAAATTAAAGAAATGAATGAGTGAATAGATAAACGCCATTCACAAGATTATTTAATATGTGAATTAGAAGGAACGCGCTTTTGATCGATGTTGTTATTTTTACAAAGCCCTAGAAACGGCGCCCTTGCATGCCGCATGTTGATTTTACGAGATTTATGAGAAGACAAACACGCGGGGCGGTATTTCAACTCCACTTGATGCAACACAGACCTTATTTATTAGATTTGTCATAAAGATACTTATATTATTCTTGTGTAAACTTACGACTAAGAGATATTTTTGACATTCCGCTGACAAATAATATTAGAGATGTTGTAGTATAAAAATAAAAACCGTATTATTTACAAACGTATATTAGTCATTTCCGGATTTATTGCTTGAATATAATTAGAGAAAGAAAGTAACGTTTTAAATTGCGCTTCTCCGCCACCTCCACATAAAGTTTACTCACAACAATCCTAGTAATTGCAATGAACCAAAATTGTTTGGCACAATTGAACACTAGAAGACTTATTATAGTCTAAATATTTTAGATTTAGATATAAAATGAAGCTTTCATTTATGTTCCAATTAGTCCGTGAATGAGTAAAGATGTCGTCCGTGGGTCTTCGAAATAACTACAGGGCAAACAATTACTCTGGAATTACAGAAACTAACGGCCTCACTACAGCGAGATGAAGACGCCAACTGTTACATCTCTATCCGGTTCAGATATTGAACCTGCCCCTCCCCCTTTCTCAGCAGAATACTTAAAAAAACAATCGGCAGAAGTTATTAAGTTCTCTTCTCTCTCGGAGACTTGGCAACTTTTTGTTTTATTGGTCAATTTGTTTGGGAAATATTAAACGGAGATCGCTCGTTGATTATACGGGCCTCGGCAGAGAATAATGTACTTACTGAGATGCTCAGTGGTTTTATGTACTTGGCATTTCTTGCTGTAATAAACTGATAAATCGTAGAAATTCAAGTAAATGTTACTTAAATTGTGATTTTGCTCACAAACTAGATTTACTCGTATGCTTCAAAAATGTTAAGATAATATTCGCCTCGATGAAATTACGTACCCAGTTGATTTGTTAATCTCAATACTTCTTAGTATTCATGACTATTGTACTTTTCAATATAACGTAAATCGTGAAACGTAAAAGTAAATCCACATAGTTTTATTCTAGTCACTCATCTAAAAAAAATCAGTGACAGTCAACCAACCGGAAGTACATATGTGTTTGGTATTCAATTCTATTTTTTTAAATCTTTTTATTAAAATACTGAGGTTGTTATACTCCCCGTGACTACGACTGTTACAATCAGTCAAAACCTCGGGATTATTGATAAAAAAGGTAAAAGTATGCAATAAATACTAGTTTAATAACTCCGCAGGTATCCTAAATCCAGACGGTTTTAGGACCTGGGGGCTAACCTCAATCTCATAGCAATATTAAAATAATATTACACTGAAGTTGAACCATGACGTTCAATTAGTAAGGTTACATATTGTGAAGGCGAATTAGTTTTGGTGACGTCATCATAAATCGTTCACTCAAAACGTTTCTCACTAGAGCTCAAATAAAGCGTAAAATTTGTGTTTATTATCGCAATGTCTTATACTGAGCGCGGTGTAATCACTAGAAAGAACTAAATATACAACATTATTAGGATTATAACACTAGTGTATAATCGTTTTGTGGTTTAAATCAAAGTAATGTTGCTGTTATAAGCTTGAAACAAAACGCTCCTTAAACATGATGGTTTTCTAAAAGATTGTGGTTGGCGCCCAGAGGAGTTATTAAAACGATTTCGCTGAGTTTAGTTTACTGATTAAACAATGATAGATATTTAGAAATATGACATATGACCATCATATTTATTGGGAAAACTTTTCTAGAATGTTCATGTTGGCCCGGAGGGGGGGGTAATTTTTTTCCACTAAAGGTCACCAATCTATGAGATAACATTTTTTATTCCATATTATTGTTTTATTTTTAATGAAAAACCAGACAATGCCAACAACGCTTGATGCAAGCAGAGCTTTAGATTTAGAGTCATATTGTCGCTGAGTAATTACCCTTGGCCGAGTGAAGTGATTAATGCTTATTGTCTGCGATCGCGTATTATTGCCGAGACGGTTTCTTAGTGCCCATGTAATGATCCCTGAACAATCGTGTTCTGTACGAGAGATCAATAACATATTGGATAAAGTTTACGACGAGATATTGTGAGACCAATTTTTACGTCTATCCCATTATAAATCAAATAAAAATAATTCTCAGAATTTTTTACAGCATACCCAATTATATAAAGTTAACCCGAAAAGGGACTATTTTTACTAGACATTGTAAATTAACAACATTTCATAAATTTTAATACGAAATAAATCATGTGAAATTAATTCTTGTTTTTCGAGAAAAAATTATGGAAACCCAATACCACTGGCACAAAAAGAGAGGTGTTATGAGCTATGTATGTCTGTGTGTCTGTCCGTCTGTGGCATGTAGTTCTCAAAAGGATGGACCGATTTGGACGTGATTTTTTTTATAGAAAGCTAGGGTGGTTCTTAGCCATGCCAATTTATAGTCGAAAAAAAAATAGTTATAAGAATTCCGTGTCCATATTATTCATATTTATATATTATGTCAATAGATATAAAATTATATGTTTGTACTGTACTGTTTTCCGTTATAAAAAACAGTAATAACTTAAGTGTAAGTCAAATAGGTCATAATTTAAAATGAAATGTTGCAAAGTTGTTGGAACGATGCGCGACGCCAAAACTAGGTTAAACTTTTACCAGTAACTTTCAATCATAGAGCTTTTATTAGTTTTACTACAACCTACGGTTTCATTAAAAGCTTTTCAGCCTTGTTTTTGTCTCTTTCCGTTCAATGTAAAATAACTAGCAATCAAAGAAGAATATTTATCGCTTCCATACATAACTAGTATCATTTAAAAAATGTAAAAACCACTGACCCCCTTTTTGTGTTGCTGATATAGCTAAGAACCCTACTATAAAAAACGGGTCCATATTGGTCCATCTTCTTGGGAACTACGAACCCAGAGACAGACAGACACACGAACAGGCGCACAGTTAAGCGTCAAAGGGGCATGCCCACTCTCCCTTGTAAAAAATGCTGTCACTGCACACACTTGAAACTAATTGCTAATGATTCTAGGCTTAGTTAGTAATAAAAGAGCTAAGGAGTTAGTTATAAAAAAGTTTACTATAATGAGAAAAATCAGTTTTTATTTTTCACAAACAACCAGTTTTACATCACTGTATTCAACTACAACTTAAATAGTTTATTATTGTAATTATAACGATTCCTAGATAAATTATGATATTGATAATTACTATCAATTTTAGAAGAAGTATCGGAGTCCATTTTAAAAGCTTTAAGTCAGCAAACAAACAAGAATACGCGAGAAAACAAACGAAACGGCCACAGACACAAATCACAGGAAACGGCTTTGTTTGTGAATGACGTACGCGCACAGTCATAGGGATTGGCATATCGACCATCGACTATTATCCGAAATATCGATTTATCGGCGCAAAATAATCGGTCAAATCGAGCAATCGATTATATTTAATCTCAAGGCGCGCGCGCACAGAAGTGCCATTGAGAAGTGACATCGCGCTCCTATACAATCAACAGACGAGGGCAATTATTCCAGTAAATCAAAATTCAATATTTTAATGCAAAGAAATAATAATCATCTGATCCTGTTGAGCAAATGTTGAATCGAAGTAAAATCAAGTTTATTTCGATTCAACACGAGCGCCACAGATAAATACAAAAATATACTTACCTATTTACTTCTGAAAATCAGATATTTAGTGTGTCAGGGGTAGTAATAAGGTAATAAAATGTACGAAAAATGTAAGTACCAATTGTACCCAAGCGAAAAAAAAATGTACTTATTTGCCTTTGGAGATGTTTAATAGAATTCATTATGTATTTCTGTGTTGATTTTGTAAACTTGGATTGAATAGGTAGTCGATATCGATCGATATCGACTATCATTTGAGTTAGTTCTTAATTCGATGATTTGGGAGAAATAATGAGTGATAGGTGCCTAACTAAAAAATATCTCATGTCTGTGTCATTAACTCGTCTCTGCATGGCCTTATGAAAAAATCGTGTGAAGCTTTAACCTCTCATCTGTTGATCGAATTAAAATCGAGATAATGCTACAGATAAGCCGAGTTATTCTTTTTCCGCTTTTTTTCTCTCCACTGGTTAATCCTAAAGCCATCTAGAAAGTGGCGCTGAGATCAACGGCCCGCCGATTATGATCAAGGTTATCTGAGAGCGAGAGGATTTAGATCAATTGCGGTGCGTCAACAGCTGAGCGCAAATTCAGCGCGCACTGCGATTGGCTGAGGTTATCTCGCTCGGGCGCTCGCTACCAGCGCGAGTCAAGCATAATACCACCCCCGGGTTAATTAAAGAGAAAAAAAAACGATTTACAAAACGCTCATTGGGAAACAAATATCGTTTTGGTTTCGTACTTCTGAAATCGGTGACCGATTTTTCGTGTCAGTGAAAATACAGTCAAATAAATCGATTGTTTTATTTATGGTCTTTTATCAACAATCGATTATTGTCTCAGAACAACTCTGGCTCAACACTAATGTTTGCAACTGGAGGCAATTTGCTACCATTTCATTTCCTGTCGTTTTCATATTCATTATTATTTTAAAATATTGTAGGATACTTTTCGTGTTAATCGATTGATACGTAGATTAACGAAAAAATGTACTAATTTTTTGGATGAACGCAATTTTTTGTGCAGTTGACAGCATTATATGGGCATGTCCCTTTATACCACCCTTCGTTTTGCTTGGGAGTTAAAAAAAGCTTTTTACAATCGACTTGTCATAAAATGTTACCCTAAACCAAACCGAAATCACATTTTTGCATTCTTTACTGTCAACAAAACCTTTGTTTACTCGAACCCGATACAACCACGAACTTTACAACAAGGTCCGAGAACCGAATGTCGTACGGTTCATTAAAGTAAGTCGTCTCCGATGAGCCTAGGAGGCGAATGGAAGACTCCAGAACACCGCACCAAAGCGTGTTCTATGAATAAGAGGCAAAACACACAACCCAGTTGCAGTCCTAAGCTCAGGTAGTTTGATAGCAGAAAGCATGATATAAAAGCTATTGAAGGTAGCGACCGGAAAGAAAAATCCCAAGATAGACACTATCTATAGGCTAGAAATGATCTCAAGCATTACAAGAGCCACTGGCGATATTATCTTAGACGATAAGAAACTGTATCTATGCAGGTGCACTGATACGAGTAACATAAAATAAAAAGTATTATTATAGTTTTCTCTTGCGCGTGACATTACTATTTTAGCTCGAAACAATAAGCAGGAATATTACAGTTACATTTATAGAATAGCGTAATAGTTTGTACGTCCTCACAATCCGGGATTGAAAAGGGTTGTATAAAATATTCCGAGCGCCGTCAGGGGAGCCACTTCGGCTTTGTTGCATGTCAAATGCACTAGTTTAAATAGCTTTATTGGCAGACTTGAACCCACTGACTCGCTGAAACAGAAATGGCAGGTTTAAGGTAAAAAGACTATTGCGTAAGCTTTAGTTATAACATTTTGGATCGTTTTGTCTATCGACGCTTTTGTGCGATGTTGATTTTATTGGAAAAGAGTATTAGTATTTTGATTTTGCCCAGTTCTAACATATAACTCTTTGTTATTATGTCCCATGATTTTGTGACCTAAGCTCAAGAACAAAATGTGTTTTGAAATTCTTAAGATCATTTTAAATCGTTCAATTAACACCTGTTCCTCACGAAAACTTCATGGACGACGTAACAAACTCGGCGGGCAATTTTGTTTAAACAACATAGTTACAAAGGGTTAAATCTGCTTGTTACCATGCTGTTAAAGTACAAAATCTCAATTCACTAGTCAACTTTCAGATGCATGCATCGTCTTAATAGCTGCGTCGCCTTTCAATTAAACCAAACGTTCCATAGACAGGCGCCGAGGCTTCAATTTCATCATCATGTATAAGACGTTCACTGCTGAACATTCTCTATAGATTTCCAGAGTGATAGATCTTGTGCGGCTTGCACTAACCTTGCTTGAACTAGACTAGATTTAGTTACGCGAAATTGGCCTTCTGATCCAATGCACTCCATTCCCCCTACTAGTAGACTCTCAAGTAGAGATGAAACCTCTTACAAGTGTAGATATATTATTTGATCCTGCTTTGATTCAGGAGTTCTCTTGACAACCATCGTTCGAATTACAACATCAATCGAACGATAAAGTGAATTTGAGCCGTCGTTAATCTGAGGCAGTGCTTGTCTCTAATCAATATTCTCATAGATGTTAAATGTTTTCTACGGGATAGTGTTTTAAGTAGCTGCTTGGTTTTAAATCTTGATACAATGTGCTACTTTGGGGGATCGAGGAGTACTTTATTTTAACTTTAAGAAAGTAATTTTACAAAAAATAAGTTTAAAGGCGGCTAAGTTGTTGTAAAGCAAACTATTTTTGAAATTGTTTTATACTCTGTACATTAAACTAAATCACCGGCCTGTATTTTCAAATTATTTAAGTCTTTATAAATGTTACAACTTTACAGACAAAGTCTTATCAAGGCTTAACTTACTTTCGCCCATTTTAGAAATTAAAAAAAAGCTCACGTGGTATTTACAATCTTCTGTAATAAAATATCAATTTATACCAAATAATTTAATAAATATCTTATTACATTAATTATTGTAGCTCTAACCAACTCGCCGCGCAGAAGAGCGAGTTGTTCCGTCATCCGTCTTAGCTTCGCACAAAACAAGCTCCTTAGTAGGTAGGTACCTAGATTAGCGCAGATTCTACAGCCGTCCCCGCCGCCTGTCGCAGTTACAAACTTGCCCCTTTCAGCTCAAGTCGGTTGGATTCAGTTCAAGGCGGTTGAAACCAGTTCGATCCGGTTAATTTAAGTTCCTTGAACTTACAGTAAATGGTTAAGCGTTTACTCATTCATATGGTCGGTGCAGGCTGCGCCTGACAGTTAAAATAATCTAGGTCTAACCGGTTTGAACTCTATGCGGATGGGATAAGGTTGTGGGTTGTAGTGTGGATACCTAAAACCTCTGCAGCTGTATGTGCGTAGTAACACTTGCAATATTGAATATTACAGCGATGTAAATTAGGTGTTACATTACACAATAAGTATTCAAAATTCTGGAAGAAGTCACAGAAAAGCTAGTTTAAAATATAAACAAACTGAAGTTTTTAGTATCAGTCCCAGTTCCGGGTAGTTACAGCGTGTGAGACTCCGCGCCACCTGGAGGCGAGGACGGGTGGATCCTATTTCAAGTTCCGCTTGGAAACATGTTCGCTTCACTATTTGCATACCAACTTGAGGATTTATAAGTTTTTCTACTTGTATGGAAACGTTCTTAGGTGCGAATATTTTATCAGATGTAATGTTTGAAGGAGCATTACGGCCTTTTTGTTGAAGGAACGGATTCCTGAATTTCTGTTTATTAGTTTTTTAATCATATTGATTATTGAACTGTAATGTCGGTACTATTGGTGCCAATGGTAATTTTAGACCAAACAGGGTTTGTGATGTGTAATGGCTATTTATTCACGTTTTTATAGTTTTATATAATTATCAACTTTATATAGAACGGATTAAATACCAATTACACTAGATACAGATATAATAAACTCGTGACAGTCAAGTTTTTAGACGTTAATTATGTTTTAAGTGACCCTTGCGATTTCAATTATTAAGATAAATTTTGCTGAGAGGGATTTGTTGCTTGTAACTTTAAAATAAGTAATAGTAAACTTTCAAAGTCCATCAATTTATTTCTAAAAACATCAGCATTCTTCTAGCAGACTCACCGCCGCCGCCGCCGCCAGTCGGTACAATAAAAACACAGATTAATGTGAAATCTCCATATTCAGAGATAACTCGATGAATATTCAGGAGCCCACTGAATCGAAACATAAAATAACTTTCATTTGCGGTCAATAAGCGATGAGCGACGCCGCGCATTAAACAGTTCGATGGAATAACGAGCTGTGTCAGAGATAAGATAAGATAAAGATGGATAAAAATGTTTATTGCCAAAAGGAAAATACATCATTTGCCAGGTTACATAAAACAGATACAAAAAAATAATGAAAAATAACCATACTATCACAATAAACTTATCTTAAAAGACTGAGCTTGTTTTTTGTTTTGACCGAACTTTTAGATCAAGGTCCAGAATCAATTATTAGAAACCCACAGTCAAAGCGAACGGGAAAAGACCTAGCGGCGTCACAAACCAATTATTTTTGAGTTATAAGTGTAATGCCTCACATGATAATAGTTTTTCACACCACCTGCTCTACAATGTCTAGTTATATGCCATTTAAGCCTCACCGAAAGCAGGTTGAGCCGGGAGAAAGTTTTACTGAATTCCATTATGCCCTCGTGGACATAATGGAATTCAGTCTTTTTACACATGCAGTCTATGGACCAACTATAGGCAGAAGACAATCAATGCCCTACGCGTTCAGTATAATAACGCGTTTAGGATGCTGTTGGGGCTGCCGAGGTACTGCAGTGCATCAGGCATGTTTGCAGATGCTCACACGGATGGTTTTCATGCCATTCTACGCAAGAGAGCCGCCTCGATGCTGTGCCGTGCCCGCGGCAGCGGTAACACTATCCTACGCGTTTTATCTGATAAAGCTGACTGTTATTGTGGCACCTAGTGCAGCTGCATGTTAGTAAATAAGTATTTCATTTTTTATTTATTCATTATTTGACATGTGTTTTAATTTATTTTATTTTGATTTTAAATTTGATTTATAATTTGTATTGATTTAGTTATTATTATTATTATTTTGTCTTTTATCCTTATTTATTTTATATTTCCATTACTAACATAGTTTGTAAACAAATGTAATACTAACAATATATGGACTTAATATGTCTGAAATAAATTATTGAATTGAATTGAATTGAATAATGTATTGAATTTAGAACGTCTTCTGTATTAAAATTTGAACCAAATAATACAATAAGAACTTATTCGTAAATCAATCTAACTTCTGCACGGAATGCATCAACCTAGATAATTTGGTTTTTAATGTCTCGCAGAATGTGTGTAAAGTTGAGTATTTTCCTCGTAGATAAGCATCTTGGGCGTGCTTGTATCTCTCTCTGCACTCAGGATTCTAGTAACACTCTTGCTCAGCTCGTGAGTTAACTCTAGAATCCTTCGTTACGTTCGGGATTCAATATAGCACCCGTGAAGCAAAACAATGCTTTATCACCTCGTTTAATAATTTACTATTTTTAAATTCAAAATTGTAGATTACTGACCGAGGGACTAAAGTCATGTTATTTGCAAATTTTAAAACACGCTACTGCAATGGAACGTTGAGCTATCTATAGATCGGTTACAACTGTTTTAGATAGCATAAGTGTTTCTTTTTAACCAAATTCAAAAAAAGAAGGAAGTTCTCAATTCGTCGGAATCTTTTTTTTAATGTATGCACTTCGAGAAATTCTTTTTTTGTTTAAAATGGATCCGATTGGAACCAAGTCAGGATCTGATTATGGCATCCCAAAAAATCGAGGGCCACCCTTAAATTTTTCTGTTATCTGAAGTCGAATAAGTTAAAAAAAAAGTTAAAAAAGTTACTTGGGTATTTTATTATGAGAAATGTAATTGTAATAGTAGATTATTGAATGAGGGGATAAAACAGTGTCTTGCGTTACGGGTGCTATATTGAATCTGAACGTAACAAAGGATTCTAGAGTTAACTCATGAGCGGAACGAGGGAGTTAATTCTGAGTGAGGGATATAAGCCCGCCCAAAATGCAGACAGCTTTATCCACAAGAAGAATACTCTACTTGTCACACTTTTTGCAAGACAATTAAAACCAAATCTAGGTTGTTGCATTCTGTGCAGAAGTTAGATCGATTAACGAATAAGTTCTTATTGTGTGGATATTTTTGGTTTAAATTTGAATACAGGTGTGGTTCCAAACTCAAATCACATTATGCCCCGAGGGCATAATTCAGTACAACTTTACTCCCGGCTCAGCCGTAGGGATTTAAACATCTGATTTCGGCGAGGTTTACACAACATATAATTTGACATTGTCGAGCAAGTTGTGTGAAAATGATTTTATATTATATCTGTTATTCTATGTAAAAAACGTTACATGAAAATCTATATTACTCACTTCAAGTTATAACTCATAAATAAAAGTCCGTGCACGCTGATATTTTTCCTACATAATTTGCATATCGTTCTTTGAACTCTACCTTATGTAATGTGTATTTTAGATATTTTTCCAATGTATTTCCTAAGAGCAGGTCTTATAATAGTTTTTTCTCAAGCGTCTTGCCTCAGCGGATACAAAGTTCAGTCCAAGTGTTTCTTTAAATCGATTACTATGGAGTTCTTACGAGCGTGTGTACAGATTGTGCCGTACAAAATACAATCTCATAGTAAATCACAAACAGCTGGTTTAGTCAAAAGTAATGTTATAGAAATTAATACTATAAATAAAAAATAAAATAAATTTGCTGGACATTTCACACAGCGCTATCTAGCGCCAAACTAAGCAGAGCTTGTACTATGGGAACCGGATAACTGATAGAATACTTGATAAAAACAATTTAATTGAGGCTCTAACTCACATGCATTGCCCTGTTAGAATCGTTTTTTGTAGAAAATATACATTACTATCCAAAAACACAATAAGAACTTTTCGAATCGGTCCTGGCGTCTTCGAGTAATCGGGGAACATACTCGTACGTAAAAAAAGTTTCCGACGAATTGAGAACCTCTTCCTTCATTGGAAATCGGTTCTTCGTTCTACTTTGTTAGATCAAAACAAAATTTGCATTTATCTGACCGCCTATAGATATTTCACAAAAATAATAAGACCTTTAGATTAAATTAAAATTGCCCATTCAAGGTAGAAAAATAAAGGGACGTCCCACCGGTGATTCAGATCATAATTCCTTTCATTCTAAATAGGCTCCCCTTTAATTTTAGCGCAAATATTATTCTTGTCTCCCCTTCAATAGTAAGGATGACCCCACATTTATTGATTCTCAATCGGTGAATGTGTTTTTATGTCGAAGATGATGCAAAAGATTCCGTAACATTTCGAGATTCGAAAATGTTTTTCGGAACTTGAACCCTTCCTACATGCATTAAATGGTTATTTCAGTCTAACTGATTGTCGCTGAAAACGTTTTTGAAACTTGATTAGCTTTGGATTTTGTGAATCAGAATCTAGGGCCCAATGCAGTCGTTAACACCTTTTATCGGCCGATACAAACATGTATCTGAGTTAACTGCAATGTAGGGACCCCCTAATTCGAACCGGATTTAAGTGATCGTCCACGAGCGAGTGGAGCCGGGGTCCAGGGGGCCATCAAACTGAATTACGGCTCGGTTTGAAGAGGGCCGTTTAATTACGATCGAATGTGTGCTGAATACGATTACTGGGTAAAAATGCCCCTATCGGTCGCCGGGTGATGAGGTCCGTGATTGGCTGGCGAAAATACGGGCGTCTAGAGCTAACTCAACATTAGGATAATTTGGCCTTGGACTCTGCTATGAAGGATTTTAATGAGGCGCAGAGCAGGTTTGCTTCTCTGTACTAGATTTTATTAGCAACATACAGCTTGTTTTAGAGAATAGATAACAATAAATACATAATGTGTTTTTTATTGATAAGGAGTCGTAAATCATTTTCGAGCTTATTATTTTAAACTTATTCACTTATGTGTAGTTAACAAAACTCTCGTCAACAAGGCAGAAATAAGCATATTATTTTACCATGTCGGAAATATGTACATATTTTATCATATTAAAAAGTAATATTTGAAGCAGCAGTACATATTGCTATTCCGCGAATGCCTCGATAGTATCCCTCGCGGTGCCGACGTAACGAGCTGCGTCCACAGAGAGCGTACCAACTCGCTGTTCATACAACTATACAGATACTTTATCGCAATACATTTATGTACTCATATTTATTGTACTGGGTGTAAGGGACAAGTTTAGATAAAAATACTTGAAAATGAAAAAAAAAATCAATATGTACTAAAATAAAAAACAAGTAAAAACTAAAGTCTAAAAATATACAGAAAGTATAACTTTTTAAATAGTTATACTTTCGATTCATTTTTATAATTTTAGTTAAAACAACCGGTGATATTTCAATACTATTTTGCGTAGTACTAACGGCCATTTAATTAGTTTTAGCAAAACCAATGTTATTTGTTATCTGAGCGCACTAAATATATAGAGGTTAATAACCCGCTGCATTGCTAATTAACCTCGGACGCGGTCACGAGATGTTCCAAGAGCAGGAACTAAAATGAACAACTGTTTTTGTTAAATTATTTCTAAAATAGTTCCACCTTTCATAGATCTTTGTAACGGTTTCAAATTAATTCATTAGCTCCGGAGCCGAATACTTCGGAACTTCAAAACTCGAAGCCTTTTTTCGAAAGGTTCTCAAACCTTTCCGTTTTATTAATTTACAAAGGGGCACTCTTTAATTAATAATTTTCTTTGTTTTTTACTTTCATCGCCAAAAGGCTAAGGTATTCTTTTGTGGATGTATTTTGTCCGGGTAATAGAATTTAAATAATATATTTTGGAATTCGTCCCTTGTTTACCGGTTCCCGGATGACGTCATTGCGAATCGGATACATACGACTTTTTGTGTGTGAACCAATCGAATTCAGAATGTCAAGGTTTTGAAATAAATATTTGAAATAGTAGTGATAGTAAGTGGTGGTAAGGATGCTTATTCACCTCAATACGAACGGAAGTTTCAAAACAAGCGTACATGAATCGAGTGGATGGAACTCGCCAGTATATTGAGCTATAGCGCCATATTGCACACCTTGGCCCCGTCACACGCGATACCTATGATACACACTGATGCTTAACTATACTAGCAACCTTATTCATTATTCATTTCAATTTGCTTATAAGATGATAAAACGTACATTAACGAAATAAATGTTAGATAAATAAACAAAATGATAACACATTCACTTTCAAATCGTATAAATCAATGATTATTTATAAGTAATTAACGCAATTAATTAATTAACTACTAATTAATAAATAAACGATTCGAAGTTTAATTTTTGACAATTAATGCACCAAAAATCTTTGACAATAATAACTCATCGGTTTTCTCCCCGGCAATTATATTATATTATAGTTTCATTGCGTTATATCTGTCCAATGTTATGAATACCGTTTATTTATATTAGTTACGTGATATATGCCATCACGTTACCGTGCCCACGTATGTGTCACGCAACGTAATCTACCCCGCAGGGGCAGGGGCAGGGGCAGGGGCAGGCGTGTCACTTCTACTTAGCCTCGGAACTAAGAGTATGTTTATTACGTTGTGGGTCTGGTTTTTTCTTGGTTGGTCGCATTAGGTAAACGAGTAGAGGATTGATAAAAAGGTATACTGTGTGGCAGCAAAAACAAAGACATGATCATTGTAATAGAATCAAACCTTTGCAAATGTTAATATATAATAATTATTTAGAATATTTAGTTAATAATTTAGAATTTTACACAGCTTCAGAGATTTTTTCTTTAAATGTGATACAATAAGGAGTTTCCTGTCTCTATCTTCAGAACAATTCATGTTTGCTTACACGTGTATTGTAGAACTTGATAGTTTCGCATTTAAACTCGACCAGAAGACCCAGGAGCTGTTTTAAAATTGACTTGTAAGAATACCACCTCTTTATCGACGACTTCCGTGGCGGAATAGCCGGCTGAGATGCAGGAGCTTTGTCCCACCGCGGAACAAAGGTTTGCATGACCTACAGATATTTGGTCCGGTTCTGGATAATTCTCTATAAATTATTAACCGAACGAGCGAAGCGAGCGAAGCATTTCAGTTTCGAGATTGGCCAAAATGCCAATAATTAAAATGTTTAAATTTTTTAATTGATCGTCATTTTTGATTGGGGGGGGGAATAGGGGGAAAGGGGGGAAGTTTGCTGTAGTGTTATTTATCAACGGATGGACTTTATTCTACACAAGATGTTGCGACAAAAAGAAAAAAAAAGGGGGGGGGGGGGAATTTGGCTGTAACGTTATATATGAACGGATTTTTATAATATTTTATATTTTTTTAGAAAATGTATACCTACCTATACCAATCAGTATACGCAGTCCTCTCCGCTTTTGCGAGACAAACCCGTAGACACCAGATTAGACCCCGTAGGACCAAGGGAACGCGAGTAATCGCTAAAACTTATACCAATACAAACACTTGTGATGCAAAATAATCAAATCAAATCAAATCAAATTGTATTTATTGCGTAATATGGGTAACAAACAAGGTGTAGGTACAGTTTTTGTTTAGGTACAGCCATATTCATCGCTAACGCATGCAATGTCAAAGCTTTACATGTTAATTTTATTATTAAGTACGTTATTTATTTATAATAATCATAATTTTCGCAGCTCTTACCTAATATAAAATTTAAAACAATAAAAAGTATACAATAAACACTTTTCTATTCTATTCTATCTTAATATTTAAAAGTCTACATAGGTAAGCCTATTGGAAAATTCAAACACCTGAAATTTGATTTAAAATTGCACTTTTTCGTTAATTTTGTTGCGCAAATTACTTTTTGGACTTGGGGCGCGAGGTCTACTGCTGGGTAGGTACTCACAGAACCACTAGTAAGTATGTTTTTACAAAAAAAGTATAATGTATTCTAACAGTTATCTGGTTACCCATAGTACAAGCTTTGCTTGGTGTCGAGCTAGATGGCGATTTGTGATATGTCTAGCATTATTTATTTATGTATTTATTTATTTTATATTTATATCATCGGTGGTTAGGTCTATTGCAGACGGATCAAACAGTGTCTGTGTGGAATAAGGATATCAAAAATAACATTCTTGATTAATTTATAAAACTGTAGATTACATGGGTTGGTTGTAATATAGTTGTAATAACCTGTACCCGTTAGATGAGTTCCCCTTCCTCAATTCTTATGGTTGTTTAATGTAGTTAAGGTAGGTACATACTTACTACTTTACTTGGTACTTACGGTACTACCTTTAGTAAGAATTTAGTAATATCCTACAGATCTAAAGAATACATTATATATAAATATTAGTTAATAGTTTATTGTCATGCGTATGTTAGTCTGAGGTATTTTTAGATATAAGCTTTGTAATGATAGTTTGTTGCCAAAAGTGGACGGTTATTATTAGGATGTGATCATGTTGCTGCGAGTCTCGAACCGAAAAATTATTTTTTTATTTTAACATAATTTGTTTTTGAGATATTTAAAGAAAGAAGATTGTATTGTAGATGTAGAAAATATTTAACCAATTGATTACTTCACCAAGTCCTATATCATATAATATGCCTGTGACCATGATATGCCAGGAAATAGTATTGCTGTATCATCCGCGTATGAAAAACATGTTAGTTGTTTATTTGTTAAGTCATTTTTATAAGCAAAAAATGATGTTGGACCAAGGACGCTCCCTTACTAATAATGTCATTGTCAAGTTTGACCCATTGAGTACGACCATGGAGGTAGTAAGTCAGTAACTTTTTTTTTTTTTTTTATAAATTATAGGCTAGCGTTTGACCACTATCTCGCCTGATGGTAAGCGATGATGCAGTCTACGATGGTACACGCTTGCCTAGAAGAAACCTATTCACTCGTGACTTGAAGATCCCTAGGTTGTAGTTATCAGGAAACACAGACTCAGGCAAGGCGTTCCACTCCTTGGTGGTGCGCATAATAAAGGTGGAAGAGTACCGCTTTGTGCGTATGGAAGGTATGTCTACCATGTAGCGGTGGCGCAACGCGGAGCGTCTGGTTGTCCGATCATAGAATGGGGATGGTGGGATTAGGTTGAAAGGTACTTGGTACTTGAGAAACGTGCTACTGATTCCAAGCTTGTCAAGTTTTCTAATAATAGAAAGCACTGAAAATACATAACATGCACTTGTATTTCTCTAACACAAGTACAAGCTAGATAAATTATATTAGAGTTTCATTTATTTTCATTTAAATAGTACATGCCTAGAATCTAGTAAAATATAAAAAGGGTAAAGAAACTAGCAATTCAAATGTGTATAATTGTGTGTGGTGGACCTGACCCTTGAGGAGACTCGTATCTTTACTAGTCTTAGTGCGCGCAGTATTCGTTACGCGTGCCGAAGCCACTAGGCACTTTTTGAAGGGTTGTCTACTTGTTTTAGCTAGCTCTGAATAAGCTCTTTATGTATGCTCACACTAGTCGCGCGTCTAAGCATAGCCTCCGTCTGATTAATGTTTGTGTTGAGGCATGCCAATTTGTGTTGTATAATTGATAAAAGGCCACAAATATAATCATGACGTCATTTGTAGGTGAGGTTTCCATGTCGTCGGAGTGATATTTGTAGACATGGTAACTGTTCTTCACCCTGTGGTATCGTGTTTGCGAGGGGGACGCAGAACATCGCATTTATCTAAACAAAACAACGCTCGGAATAAGTTATTAATTGAAGATGTGAGCGCTCCGGGCGCTTCTCGACATGATCTTGGTTATGTACAAACACGGTTCCTATAATTATCCACGAGAATAATATCCCTACTTTCTTAATAAAAATGGCTTACACTAAAAGGTGATTATAGACACTTGCGTTGCTTTATTATCATTTAAATTAAATTAAGCAAAGACAATTTTGTAAAAGATTTTAAAATCTCAATATGTTCACAGTAAAATATAAAATTGGTATAATTTCAAACGGAACGGATTTGAACTTTTCGTCCGAAGCACAAAAGCGATCGGTTGCAAATGCTAAATAACTTCTAATAAAAAAAAATAGCACGTGTATTTCTCTGTAGCTACTGATTTTAAACTTTTATTCGAAAATGGAAAAGGTTAACCCTTCAGTGTCGGGTGGAGTCCAATAAAACTGGCGATCTCGACAGGCCGCCGCCGCCGCGGCCGCAGACCGCCATTGCCTCGATTCACGCCGGAACTCAGCGCACCTAGCACCAGATTAAAATCATATAAATTCAGAAATTCACACTGCTAAGATGTGATGCGTGGAATGACCAGTGGAAATTAAAGCCAATACATATAGGCTGGGGCATAACAAATGTTGATAAACAAATAATCTTCCATTACCATTTGAATAATTACACCGTGCTTTGTTTTATCTTATTGGCGAGTTTCAAATCTTTTTGAAATAAACTATATCCGTCGGTCCCCAATAACAACTCGTTTCTTTTAGAAAAAGTATCAAACTTTTGTCACTTTTTCTTGGGCTTGAAGACTCCAAGATTATAGTGGTCTGGAAGTTATGTTAAGATAATATGTTGATCCATCTTAAGTGGCCACCTTAGAGCCCTGTATTTTTTTTATTATCCGACCTCAATTTTCTTTAATTTTTTTTATTTTCCCGATTACTCTAAAAGACGCCTGAACCGATTCGGAAAAATATTTTTTTTGTTTAAAAGGGTTTATACTTCCTAGGTATACTTCCCACTTGGTGTAATGGTAGTCCCATTGGCTCCAAGTCAGGATCTGATGATGGGATCCCAACAAAATCAAGGGCAACCCTCAAATTTTATAGGGACGCAATTCAGGTTTATGTTTGTTATTACCTCAGAGAACAATTTAATTTTTAAAACCGATGTAAAAAAAACTTATTTTATGTTTTAAATTATATACCTACATACTTTCATATTGGTCTCATAGAAATTTCATCAAAATCAGTTCAGTAGTTTGGTTAAGCCGGTTATATTTTTTAAAAAGTTACTTGTTTTAAGCAAGCATTCGACCACGGCTTCGCAAGCGTGGTTTGTCGATAATATTGTCAATAGAAAGTGCCTGTGTCTCAACCCAATCTATTTATATACAAAATATCATCGAAATCAGTCCAGCCGTTTAGTCACGAAAATGGAACAAACAGAGTTACTTTTGAATTGGGCCGCTTGCGTCAGAACGTAGTGCTAGGCTAAGTTTGTAGGAATTCGGCGTGAGTTGTGGATTTTAGAAGATTGCAATCGATAAGCTGGAGCTGGTTACATGCGGCTTTCGGCTGCAGAGAGCTCTCTTTATAACTGTTCGTATCGGGGAGATCACTTTTAGCATTGCACTGTTCATATTCATAAATTATTCAACAAATACAAAAGATTATTTATATACAAGGTGTTATCTGATATTTACGGGAAAATCTTAAGATTACCTTAGATTACGGGTGCGGGTTCAAACACCGTCCTCTTATAGTTTCGGTTATTTTAAAATTAAAATTCATAAGGCTCTAATTACAGGAATCCTACTTCCTACTAATATTATAAATGCGAAAGTTTGTATGGATGTATAGATGTATGGATGTTTGTTCCTCTTTCACGCAAAAACTACCCAATGGATTTTAATGAAAGTTTACAATAATATAGCTTATACATTAGAATAACACATAGGCTATCATTTTTAAAGATAGTGTGTGAATTGTCCAAAATATACCGATAATTGTCAAGTAAGTCGGAAAAAAATCTGCCATCTGCGAGCTATTCTGGCGTACGCTGCAAAAACTGTAGAGTTTACACGTATGTATATATTGTATAAGATAAATGTTTATCTTAATTAGTCCTACAAAAACGTCCGCGACATCATATATCTATCTTCTATGAGTAAGCCATTATCGCCAAAACAGTGATATACATTACACATATATAACAGTGATATACAAACAGTGATCCAATTTTATTATATACATCCGTAAATGTAGCCTTACAAAATATGGCATTTATAATACCTTTTATTGTGAGATCATGAGATCAGTGATATCAATAACGAAAGTTCTTAGTTTCAATGTACGTACATACATTACTCAATATAGAACAAGGGTCTCTCAAAGTAATTCAGTCTGTTACGCCTTCACAAGTAATCCGCAGAACCAATTTTGATGAATTTTGGTATAAAGATAGATATTGAGAAGATAATAAGCTACTTGAAGTACTTACTAATCCTACACAGACGAAGTCGCGGGTACCAGCTAGTTACATATAATTCTAACAGGTTGAATTGATTGATTGCATGTTAAACTGATTATTATATTATTTTTAGGTCGCTCAACATTCTATGGAGAGGGTTATGCTAGGTCTCTACGAGATCGAATCAAAAATGTGGAGATTCATAAACAATCCAAGGTAACTGAAATAGCCCAGAGAATTAGCAAGCTAAAGTGTGGGGCACATAACTCGACTAACTGCCGTCCGTTTGGGCAGAAAGCTTTAAGAGTGAAGACCATGCACTGAAAAGCGCTGCATTCGGTCGGCACCCCCTGTATGGAATGACGATCTGATAAATGATGCTGGGAGTGGTTGGATGCAGGCCGCATCAGATTGGAAATTCTGGAAGTTTTTGGGTGAGGTTTATGTTCAGCAATGGACGTCCTATAATGATGATGATGATGAATAAATCCCATATTTTGCAGAATGTTCAAAGAAGCGTATGTCTGAGTCAGGTGCAGTAAGCGAGTTTTCTCGTGGAATTCTAGAGTAAACGAGAAAAACCCAGCGGATTCCGTTTCGGTGGATATTTAGTTAAAACCTTTGTTTGTAGTTTGTTTGCGTTGGCTTGATGAAGATTGTTGGGTAATTGGAATTGATCTATGCATAGTATATAGTATTCTATGTAGTTTGTATTGTTTTATCCCTAGTTTGGTATTAAACCCCCATCCGGGTAATTGAACCTTCAATCAACATTGACTTCACATTGCACTCGTTATGGGAAGCTTTGAAACAATATAATGTTTGTAAACCCAGTAGATCATTATCCTGAAGAATTTCAATGTTTTTATTTTAAAAACTCTTGAATATCAGCTAACAATGAAACTGTTTATTAACTCATAGAGCACCTGAAGTCGAAGCTGTTTTATTTTAAGTTATGTAGATGGTGTTAGAATCAATGATTAATGGTTCTCATATCAAGTTATTCATTAATATGGGTAAACCAACCCTTTTAGATCTTCTTCATCGTGTCTTTGGTTCTTTAACGTATAGCCCAAGATGTTACTGCGTGATATCTTTTTAACTTTTGATTTGAATTGATTTGTTATTTATTATTTCATTGATTGGTTCCATTAACATAATGTTAAATTGCTTTCGACAAAGGTTCTCCCCAGGACTCTGAATATGGCTCTTTTCTTGGCTACCACAACCGGTAGCCTTATTACGTAAGCCAATTGCTGTCGCGTCGCTGTCACTGATCAGGCCGTCTCTCTTACACACGGAAGGTATGCACTGTAGGTGTCAGTGCATATCTTCCGTGTGTAAGGGACAGCCTGACCAGCAATAGCAACCCGATAGCAATTGGTTTACGTAATAAGGCTATCGCGCTTGCTGCCACCTTTTTGGATCGAAACTAAGGTTTTAGGGTTCCTATAGAGGCAGTATTGCCTTTCAGTTACGTGAAACGTTGCATTGGAAGCCATCGAGATTTAATCAAAACTAGATTTGGTTGCATTTAATTCCAGGAATAGGCCTTTTGTTACTGTACCCGGCAGGTCCATAACCTCTGAAATTGAGTGGAGTTTGTATTGGCTCCGTGTGGTCGATGGAATCACTCTGGATAATCGAAAATAGGCTTTCAGTTTGCCTTAGGGACTAATTTCAATACCTATACAACATTATGGGGTACAACTTCTTGCGTTTTCTTCGCAAATAAAACTTAGATTTCAGACAGAACCTTATAAATACTTTATGTTTATTATCTAGTAATGATCTCCTTACCGCAGTGGGCGTAAAAGGTAATCGTAAGGGTAGTATTTTAAAACCGATCTGTTCCAGACAACCTTAGATAAAGCAAGAATGTTTTTTTTTATTTATTATAAAGAGGTAAAAATAGATATTATTAGATACTTACACAGTACGTTTTATAAACAATTTACAATTTTTGAGTCCAAAATAAAATAGAGTGACTTTACTTGACCTAGTTTGTAACCTGATACAAGCTCACTGCAAAAACTTGTTCACAATTGTATGTCCAAAAACAGCCGCGTGTTACATTAACTTAGAATTATGAAGTAAATGCAAGTTTACTTATAAATAACATTTAGGTCTCCATGACCCGGCTTCTTTATTGCCCATTCGGTTTGACCGATACACAAAATATTCATTAGTTGTTTACATTAAAGGCGAGGGGAACTTATTACATATCTAACCTAACCTATCCAAGGTTTTGTAGATAAGTATTTAAATGATGTTCGCCAATCCCTCGAAAGGCAAAGATACTTTTTAGTTTAATTTGTTTTTGATGACGTTACGTAATTGATTTGAGAATAGACTGTAATTACTAACCAAACCGTGGACCAAATGAACTAAAATAATTTTATTGAGTTGAATTGAAAGGGGGTAATTTTCCTAACTTAGGTACGAGAACAGTTTTAGTTCTACGAGTTTTCAAAAGATGATTTTCAGGTAGCCAGTGCAACCCAGCTAATATCAACATAACTAAAAAGTAAAAGTGCTGACAGTCGGACTGGCCGACTCGAGCTTCACCACACATAGCTAAGAACCATCCCAGTTCAATTAGCAATTAAATATCAAGGACAGACCGACAGACAGACATAAGCGTTAAACTTATAACACCTCTTTTTGCATTGGGGTTAAAAACAAAGTTAATTATCATTAACACTAGTCAAACGTCTTGTATGCCAGAGATCCTTAATGAATAAATGAATTAATGCAAATTATTTATTGCTCGCTAATAAAAGCTAAATAAAAAACAAGTTATGATTAGATAACGTTTATTTGCTAGAACAATACAACAGTAGGTCTTAGTCTAAAAGTTAAGCACATTTCCCATTCAGGCATGCAGATGTACAAATTAAATAAAAACAATTTAACACAGAATAAATTAGATAATAATAGGTCTTTACCTATGAAATTGCCGTTCTTCAGTACTGGTCATTTAAAATAGAAAAAAAGTTTGGAATGGCTTTGTATTCTAAATTCAAACTCAGTCTTTTGTTTATTGATTAGCGTTGTATTTTCATTACATTTGAACATTTTCCGTCATAATGCATACTTTAAAAATTCGTGTAATTATGGAATATGAGTTCCATCGTGGCGACACAAACGGCACGTAACATCAAAAACGTTTACGGAGAGAACTGTACAAACGAACGCACAACCCGTTATTGGTTCTCCCGGTTCCGTTCTGGAAATTTTGACTTGAAAAATGAATCTTGTGGTCATCCGGAGACTTTGGTCAACAATGATGAGTTAAAGGCGATTGTGGAAGCTGACGAAACTCAATCTACAGCTGAGCTAGCAGCAGCTTTTGATGTTAGCATCAAAATAATTTTGATCCATTTGCGACAAATAAGCAAGGTAAAAAAACTTGATAGATGGGTGCCCCACGAACTTAACGATCGCCAGCGCAACGTACGCGTCGAGACCTGCCTCGCACTGCTCAATAGGCAAAGAAATGAAGGAATTTTGAACCGAACTGTTACGTGCGATGAAAAATGGATTTTGTTCGACAATCTAAAGCGCTCAGCAAGTTGGTTAGATCCTGGTTCAGCACCAAAGCAATGTCCTAAACCAAAAATTACCCCTAAAAAAGTGATGGTCACTGTTTGGCGGTCTAGTGCGGGTGTGATTCACCACAGCTTTTTATAAAACGGCATGAGCATTACTGAAGATGTGTACTGTGAAGAACTGGAGACAATGATGGAGAAGCTTGCACATCGGCAACCAGCTTTGGTCAATCGGTCGTCCCCACTGCTCCTTCACGACATCGCGCGACCCCATACTGCACAACAGACAGTCTCCAAGCTGCAAGAGCTGGGGTTGGAAGCTCTCCCTCATCCGCCATACTCACGAGACCTTGCACCTACCGACTATTACTTTTTCCAAAATTTAGACAACTTTTTATTAGGCAAATTTTCAATTCCCGAGAGGCAGTACAAAATGCCTTTGAAGAGTTTGTTGCCTCCCGTCCAGCTGATTTTTACAAGAAGGGCATCAATAAACTGCCAATGTGTTGGCAAAGACGCGTCGATTGCATGGGTGATTACTTTGAATAACAGAAATAAAAATGTTTAAAAAAATAAGTACTTTCACTTATTCCATACAAAACGGCAATTTCATAGGTAAATACCTGATATTAACTAATATCAAAACATGATTTATAATATGACTTAAATAATATGTACAACAGAATGAAAAACAAGTAAATAAAAAATGAATGGAGAGGGATTAGTGAATGGAAGATTGGTACATAACTACACGGTTCAAAAAAGTAGATTATTAAACGAAGGTATGTATAAAGCAGTGTTTTGCGTCACGGGCGCTATATTGAATGCCGGACGTAACTAAAGATTCTAGAATTAACTTACAAGCGGAGCGAAGGAGTTACTAAAATCCTGAGTGCAGAGAGGGTCATAGGCACGCCAAGATGCAGACAGCTTTATCCACGAGAAGAATACTCTACTTTTCACACTTTCTGCGAGACAATAAAAACCAAATCTATGTAGGTTGGTGCATTCTGTGCAGAGGGGTTAGTTCGATTTACGTTCTTATTGTGTGGATCTCTTTGGTTAAAATTTTAATACAGACGAGGTTCCAAATTCAAATTACAATGAATCATAATAAAATTCAGTACAACTTTACTCCCGGCTCAGCCGTAGGGATTTAATCACCTGCTTTCGGTGAGGTTTACATGACATAATTTGACATTGTCGAGCAGGTGGTGTGAAAAAGATATTGGAGGGCAGTTTTACCAAGTTCATGATTTTTTTTTACGAAAAGTTGTAATAATTGACCGAGCAAAGCGAGATCTCCAAATCAACTTGCGCAAATCGGCGTTGTATGTATGTACTAGGTATGTTTGTCTGTCCGAGGATAACTTTCGAAGCGTTTATCCGATCATCGTGAAATTTGGTATATAGGTAGGTAGTGATGGCTCAACTTTGGTGTGACTCAATGAGCTAAAATTGTTGGGGGGTTGTTGAGATATTGGGGTTCAAGAGGGGTAAAACAAAATTAAGTGAGACTATAAGGTCAAATAGGACGTCAAATGAAAGGTCTTTGTGAGTAAATTTTGACGCCGTTTTTATTTTTAGTCTAATCCTTGTTGTTTTTGAGTTATTAGCCATAATAAAAACAAAACTCTGACAAAATTCACAGGGTATACCCGTGACCCCACAATGCTGAAATTTGGTATTCGTGTAGCTTTAGTGACACAAATATAGACAAAAGTCTGAAATCCAGAATAACTGCATTTTGTACCCCAAAAAAGGGTAAGCACTTTATATAAACTCCCATCATCATCATCATCCTCAGCTTTTCTCATCCAATCCTTGCCAGCCACAGCGCGCAAATCGATACTCCATCTAGCCGGAGGGCGTCCTACACTTCGCTCGCCTAGACGTGGTCTCCACTCCAGAACACGTTTACTCCAACGGTTATCGGTTCTGCGGCAGATATGACTGCCTTGGTTCTCTGTTGGATAACTTCGTTTCTGATTCTATCCTTCACAGAAATTCCGAGCATAGCCCTTTCCATAGCTCGCTGAGCGACTTTCAGTTTGTAGACCAGTCCCACCGTAAGTGTCCACGTTTCGGCTGCGTAGGTCATCACAGGTAGTACGCACTGTCTGTGAAATCTCTCGTTACCTGTAATTTGAATGAAACCGTAGGTCAAGTTAGTTGGTTATTATTTCGTCGCACTATTTTGATAGTCAAAGATTACAATTTTTTTTTGTTTTTATGGGAGACTCGGGATATCTCAGTTCGGGGCGAACCACTAGTTATATTATACAGTTATATATAATTTTAATAGTTTAATATTTAATGTTTATTTTTATCGATAAAATCACCTCTTTTCAGGTTAACATACATTTTCCTAAGCCCCTCCCCCACATGTATATATAACTAGTTTAAAACAGATGTATTTTCCAGCAAACCATTTGATAATATGATTCAAATTACTGCGATCAATATACTGAACATAACAAATAGAACCTAATTATTAACTTGTAATTTAGCGCACTGAGGCGGAACATAATTACCTTTCATGGAGCGAAACTGATATATGTACATAGCTAACATTATAGCTGACCATAGAAAAAGATATGTTAGAAGCGAATGACAGCTGCAATATTGCGGCACTTTATATTAAATGAAGATTACTGTATCCCAATTACTTGTTGCTTTGTTTTTAATTACAATGTCGAGGTTCAGATCTTTGTATTTATTAATTGGGTAAATCAGCAGGGTTTTATGAGGGTTATACAAACAGAGGTATACAAGTAAGTATAAACGGCTACACATCAAGCTATATTCCAGTATAAGCTGACCTCGCATTGTGTCGGCGTTCCGTACGATGGGGGGTCAGCCTATACTGGAATTGTGTAGCCAATCAATATCAAACTTTAACGTAAAATCCAAAATTTTGTAGGGTTTTGAAATAATTTCATTATTTTTCTGCATTAATGCGTTCTTGGATGATATTTAGAACATTAAAATCCGTTGTTGCTTGTTTTTCCTGAAATATAATTGAGTTTGATTGTAATTTGTTGTTTGTGTGTTTGTTATTAAAATGTCTTGCCACATTTGTTTAGACTAGGGCGCTTCTAATAGTTATATTCAGTGTACGTCTAATACATTAAGTACCTACTCAACTAACAACTAAGTAATGTGCGTCGTGCTTTGAATATAACTTAGCGTTTGCTCGTTAACTTAGACAACGTATGAGCTTTATGGATATTCATCGAGCTTTGCTTTGCTTTGCTGGAATTAGGCAATGGTTTTGCTTTGATATACCTAATTAAGTCTGATCACGAAAAAGTGTATCATGCTAGGAATGGTAAAATAATTTAGAGTATTTTCTCTAAATCCAAATCTTATTCTTTCCTTTTAAAACCATTACAAGAATATTTTTTGTCCCATTCCATTCAAATTACATTTTACATTAAAATTATATTATTTAGTCAACCTAGTAAAATAAAACCTTTAAAAAAAGTTGTTATTTACATTTTCCGGTTCAAAGTAAAATAGTAATTGAAAAACGAGAAATGAAAAATATTACTGGATAATATATACTACTGACTCGAAGACATTGAAATCAGATTAGCACGCGACTGAAAGTCCTGGAAGACAGTGGGGGAGACCTTTGCCCAGCAGTGGGATAGCACAGATTGAATAAAAACAAATATGTTCGCGTTCGATCAGTGGCAATAATGGAATGCCACAGATGACACTATAGTTGCCCCTGACATCATGTTCAACATGTATCCACTGGATTTTTCAATTGAATTCGGTTCCTATTTTGAATACGGACAAGTGGAAAAGACATCGCGTCCAAAGGATTCCGTACGCGATTTTGTGAACAGATTCTACCATTCTGAATTGTATTTAATCGAGACTTCTCATACTGGCGGATAGTAAAATGATTCAGAGTATTCTGTTTCTATTCTGAGGCAAGGAACCCTTTAAGCATAAAAATCTTTGAGAAAACGAATAACCCTTCCCAAAAATGTCACGGCCATTTGATGAAAGCTTCCAAATAAACCACACTCGCTTTGATTCAAGCAATAAAGGGACAAGAGGATTGTTGGCTTCATTATTGGAATCTGATTTGTAAGATTATTAATTACGGTACCTTCAGTTTAACATTTTTTATTTATTTATTAAAACCGTAAAAAACAATAAAATATTTCAATTTGAGAGGTACGATGGCACGAACAGACTCACAGACATGCAGACAAACCCATAAATACTCTTAGATCTATTATATAAGAATCGTTGTCCTGACTGACTGACATGTAGAGAATGCAGAGCCCAAACCGCTTGTTAAGTAAACATAGTAATTTCGGAACGAAACTCTTTCCACATTATCTATTTATTTTATTACCCAGAGTACGCTCATTTTCTACCTGTCACCTATTCCTTAATACCTGGGGGTAGCGAGGACTTTTTCTTCTTCTGACGTTTGCCTTTGAGTCGAGCGGACGCGTCGCTCCTCAAACATCACTCAAAATCAGCATCACTCAGTTTTAGATCAAAAGTGCTCATCATCATCAACTACTACTCAGCGCCCTCCGCCGAAACCATCACATCAACTGGCTGGGAATCAGAGGAACCATTTCGACACGTGCATTATCATCACGCACATAAACCCCGAGATCCAGGTATTCCCTTTTCTCTTTTCCCAACCACCGCTGGTCCTAGAGACTTAAAATTTGGATGGTATGTTCTTTGTAGCGTAAAAGTGCACACTGAGAACGGATTTTTGGAAATTCATCCCCTAAGGGGACCAAAAGAAGTTTTTAGTTGTATGGTTGTTTGTATAAAACCGTGGTTCCTGGGTTTATAAACTTGAAACTTGGGAAACTTATTCTTCAATAAAAATGACAGAAATAGTATTATTTTGTTTTTCAAAAATCATCCCCTGGGTGGGTGAAAAAGGGTGTTGAAATTTGTATGGCAAAAAAATATTTCTAGGGTTAATAAACTTAAAACTTTACATAAATACCAAACCAGGTACATAATTAAACATAGGATAGATATTCTATCTGAAAATCACCCCCTAGTGTTGAAAAGGGATGTCGTAGTTTGTTCTAAAACAATGTTTTTTGCATTTACGATCGAATAACTTTGCATAAATGCTTTTCATAGGTAAATATTGAAACATTTTATCATCGCTAGACAACCAGAATCTGATGATGGAGCCAGGAGGGAATTTACAGAACTCTTTAATGGATAACAGTAGATGTATCGTGTTTGGGTTCTATTAATTTTTTTTGGGGAAAGACGGGGAAATTGACCGTTCTTAATCAACAATATCAATATATTAAATAATCGTTACGGGACTGACAGACTGACTGAAAATCAACACACTGCCTAAACCACTAATCCTAGAGACTTGAAATATAGAGAGTGTGTTCTTTTTAGTGTGTGCCTTTTTAGTAGTGGACTTAGAAATATTTTTTTTTAACATTTGCACCCTAAGGGGCCCAAAATAAGAGTTTTAAATAAAACAATAATAGTCTGTTTTTCAGGTACCGTTAGTAGTAGACCGATAAAATTTTAAATGTACATAGATTCCCCTAATAAAAATAAACAAATCAATATTTCAGCGCTTTCAGAAATTTTCCTAAAAAAAGGCACAGGACCACTTTTTTTCTCATTTTTTCTTTTTTGACAGATTTCAGAGTTTTTTGAAATAGTTAATGTTAGTGTTAGCAGTAGTTGCTAGATTTAAAATATTTTCAGGAAACGTCAAAATAAGACCTCTTATATGAAAAACTTGAGTGTGGTGTCATTTTAAATATCGTTAAAAACAAAATTATGCCGTTATTTTTGTTTTGAGAACAATGGAGACAACAGGTGATTAACAGAATTCCTTAATGAATATTTGTGTTGGTATTTTAATTATAATTTAATTTTGTTGTATAATTTTATATTTATTTAATTTGATTTGATTTGTTTTTTTTTATTTAATTTTGTTTAGTTTAATTTGATTTTATTTGATTTGGGTAATTTTATTTAATATAATTTATATATATTTCGTAATATGCATGAGTCAATGGCTTGAAGTATAATAAAAAAATATGTTTATCTTTTAGAAGTGTAGAACGGTCGTTTTTGGGTTCTTTTAAATTATTTGTGTGATGTAAGACGGTAAATGTATACCAGGATCTGATGATGGAGCTCGGAGGAAATCAACAGAAGTATTTAATGGATAACACTAGAACGCTCGGGTTTGGGCCCTTTTATGTTGTTTGTGTGAAATTTATGACGATAATACATATAATGTCTGCCAGGGCTGACATCTGATGCCAGGAGGAAATTAACAGAAGTCCTTAATAGATAACAGTTACTAGAACAGTCGTGGGTGTGTTCTTTTAAAGTGTTTTTGTGAGATGTTTGACAATATCGTCCACCAGGGTCTGATGATGGTGCCAGCAGGGAATAAAGAGAACTCTTTAATGTATAACAGTAGATTTATCGTGTTTGGGTTCTATTAAATTATTTTTGCGAAACGAAATAGTAGCTACCAGGGTCTGATCATGAAGCCTGGAGTGAATAACACTAATAATATAAATTTGAAAGTTTGGATGTTCGATTATTTGAATGAATGAAAAAAAAACACTTTATTGTACACCATATAAATAAAAAATTACAAATAACATAGAAAATACACAGCCAAATATGTACTATTTGACTGTGTGTTTTTTATGGGCGGTAATGATTGTGCCTAAGTTCAGTTTAGCTTGCGGGACGTTGTTTAAAAAAAACCACTGATATACGTGTGCGTTCGATGATGTTTATTTGCGACTAAACTAACCTACCCTCGCATATCTACTTATAAACGTTACACCACAAAGAAATACAAAATATATAATATAAAAACTACTTATAACATGCGGTCTTATCGCTTATCGTTTGTTTGTTACTCAATCACGTCGTAACGGTTGAACCGATTTCGATGAAATTTAGTATTTACGTAAACTAGAACCTGGATTAACAAACATGCTAATTTTTATCTTATAAATCAGGTCCCACGAGATAAAAATGAGGTGTCAAAAGTTCTATAGGAAAATTATTTTGGTCTTTGTTACCCCTTCACGACAAAACTGTTAAACGGATTGAATTCAAACTTTGCAAAAGTTAAGTTGACTACCTCCGTAGCGCAGTGGGCGAATAACCGGCTTAAATGCAGGAGGTAGCGGGTTCGATTAAATGTTTGCATGATTTACAGATATTTGTTAAGGGTCTGGATGTTTTTCTATATATTATAAGTATGTATTTACAAAAAAAGTATTTAAGTATTCTATCAGGTATCTGGTTCCCATAATACAAGTTCTGCTTAGTTTAGGGCTAGATAGCGCTGTGTTAAAAGGTCCAGAATTATATATATATACATATATATATAGTTTTTAACCTAAAATAACATAAATGTTACCGTTATCTCATAAATCAGTTTTTATAATCTTTGGTACCCCTTCACGTCACGCTTAGTATAGATATATATACGTAAAAATAGAGATATATTCTCTCTCCTAAATCCATATAGTTAGGTAAATTCATAAAAAAATTGCAGCTACATAAGTGTCCTGCAATCCACTGCCTTTACATTTAATATAGTCGCAGTGGTGAGCCATACAAAATTAAACCATCATGGTAACCACAACCCACTGTCTGCATATTAAATATAGGCACAATTATGAGCCATAAAATTCAGCTACCGCAGCATCCTCCAACCCGATCATTTTAAGATTTCTAATGTTGCAATGATCAGTTATAAAAAAACTGATATCTCAGCATCCCCCAGTATACCCACTTAAATATAAATAGGGTCTCAAGGATGAATAATAAAAAAATGCCAGCTACTGCAGCGTCTTGCTATCCACTTCCTTTAAGTGTATTAGTATCGCAGTGATGAGTGATAAGAAGTTTGCAGCTTCTACAGCCTTTTCTAGCTCAGACTGTTTAAGTTAAAAAGATCACAATTATAGCCATAAAAAATGGAGCTAACGTAGCGTCCCCCAGCCCCCTTAAGTTAGATAGAGTGGCAATGTTGAGTCATAAAAAAATCATCTACCGCAGCGTGCGTCTCTCAGCTCTTCAACTATAAATAAATTCTGTTTTAAAATAGGGGTTTTAAGATGAATTGGGTAATGATCAGTCAAAAAATTAATCGCTACCGCAGCATCCCCGAGCCCACCCTCTTAAAGATAAATAGGGTCGCAATGATGAGTGATAACAAATTTTCAGCTACCGTTTAGTTTTTCAGCCTGCTCTTTCTAAGTAGAGTCTCACTAGAGTCTCTTAAAATTAGCCGTATGTATTTTTATACCATAGAACAACGTGCGCGAAGCCGCTGGATTTTGGAGCTAAGATTTTTTTGTTACTCATCATTGCGCCTATATCTAACAGGCAGAGAATTAGCTGGGGTCAATTCAGCTAACATTTTAAATGGCTCACTATTATGCAATATTAAACTTAAAGGGAGTGGACTGCAGGACGCTTATGTAGCTGCAATTTTTAATCTGATTTATGGGATAAAAAGTAGCATATGTACAGTTTATGTATAGCAAAAGTTGAGGTTAATATCTACGTACAATCCAAATTTCATCGACATTGTTTCAGCCGTTACGAAGTGATTGAGTAACAAACAAATAAATAAACACACATCCTCAATGAACATCATCATCATCACATAAATTAATGTGATATATTGTGATAAATTAGTACACATTAATAGTGTAACGCGTACGAAGTCGAGGGCAACAGCTAGTTTACTATATGTTTTATGTTTAGATCTCATAAAGAAATACCAAGCATAGCCCTTTCCATAGCACGCTGAGCAACCTTGAGTATAGGTATGTTAAGGTATTAAAAAACAGATCTATATCATACTGTAAAAAAGTTGTTTAAAATACAATTTAAAAGTTGTTCACCGAAGAGTGAGTAGTTTATTAAGGTATGTGACCCAAACTTTGTATCGCAACCTTTAATTCTATTTGTCGCGTAAATTCCACTCCGTTGGGGATGTTACTCGTACTTTTAGCCGGATACATTTCAGTCCGGCTAAAAAAAGCTGTTTTTGTTTGCTGATGGGTAAAAACTAGAGTATTGTTTAGTCGGTATCTCTTGATTGAAAATTTATTATTGTTGAATGATGCAAGTAACTGTATAACGCGGGGGACTTTTTAACTAATTTTGTAAAGACGATAATATTGACTGATTTTCTTTTTGTGTGAAATAAAAGGCTATTTTATTTTATTTAATAACATTATCAAATCTATAAATGACTTCAGAAAATATTGAAAGCCCAATTGTTTCTTGACCAATTGACTTGGTCAAGAATTAATAAACAAATAATGCCGGACATTTCACACAATGCTATCTAGCTCCAAACTAAGCAATTCGTGTACTATGGGAACCAGATTACTTTTTTTTTTGTAAATATATGCTTATAATATATAGAGAAACATCCAGACCCGAAACATAATATATATCTGTTGAACGTTCAAAAATTTGTTTAGAGACGAGAATCTAACCCCCAACCGCTTGCGTGTCATAATTACTGATTAAAACGAGTATTTATTGCGTATGTACCTTTTTTATTTGTTATCCCGTCGTTTCGGCTGTGTTGCAACAGCCGTGGTCACGGGTGGACTGGAGTACTTGGAGCTACCGTCGAGAAGTGATGGTAGCTGCAGCATCTACCCTCACATGGTCTTCAGAATTAAAATGTCGTCGTTCATATTACGACACACCACACTAACCGTATCTACGCACGTAATAGATTTTCACTATTTGTGGGCTTTTTAAAATAATATGCAAAATCCTTTAAATAATTATTTATTTATTCTTTAAAATCAAACTACAATTGTACAGAAAATCAAATTATATTATCGTTAAACAATTATGTATTTGAACTACCAGCAGAGGTAATATTTTAAAAGTATAAGGTACCTCATAGATTACAACAATACTAAAGGAATCTAAAATAATAATAATTACTTAGCTTTTAGCTCAGCACCGAACACGTGGTATCCCTCACTTGGAGAGTATGTACAACAGGCAGAGCTTCGCCCTCTCTGGCGGTCGATGGCAAAATACCCCGAGCCATTTTTTGAATGGGATAATCTCGCTGTTGGCCTCTGAGGCCGTTGCAGCTTAACCGAAGCTTTTATAGCAGCGAGTGAACAAGTCTTGAGAAGCCACGCGTTTTTAATAGAAAACTCTCAACTATATCGTATATACTTTAAAAATCACACTATAATTTAAATTACTATGTTATTTCTATTGAATACATACTAATAAACAAGTAGGTAACAATGTAGGTACATACATAATTAGACAAAGAAATATGGCATTTTTAACGGATGGAATCATTTGCTTTATAACGAATAATAATTATATAACTCTAAAACGAATTTATGTAGTAAATCTAGTATAGTGTATCTTTATGTGATATAAGAATGTATGTAGATCATATAGCTCTCTTAACTCATTAAACCTCACTGTAAATTACCATTTTAGACCAACATGTATTAAATTTACTTATTTTACCACATATTTTGGAAATAATCTATCACACGCATCAGTAATTATGTACTACTCCTGCGTCTTAGCCGGCTATTGGCCAGAATCATTATTCGCCCATAATTTTGGGCAGATGCCTTAGCAAATTGAAGAGGTTGATGATTATATCATGGATATCATCATCAGATCTTGACCAAATGTATACGGGACCACTCCTTAGCTACCCTTTAATTGAGAAGGTACTAACATCTTTTTTAATACAAATAGTGTTCATAACCGTAATACTAGTTTCAAATGTTATGTCTTTTTTAGCACCTGCGGCTTTTCATTTTGCTCTTGAAAATACGTCACTTTAACTTGTAAAAGCAGTAAATAATCTCGTTCCCGGATGAATATTTAAGCAAACGTCTTAACTACCGCCGGCGCTGTAACTCAGCCGGTAATTTGAGGGCCCAGGTGACTGACTCAAAATAGCCGAGGCGCTTTACACTCTTTAACGAGACAAACTTAACGTCTACATAGTGTCGCGTCACGGTGTTTATTCATTTATAGGGATTAAATGTAGCAGCTATGGAGCGTGCTTTAAAATCAACTGTTTCTTATACTTTGTGTTTTGTTTTAAGATCTATTAATGTATAGGATATTCGACTGAGGCTTTTTGAGCATAAAATACTGAATTAATGCTTAATTAAGAATTAAGTAGCAGTAGTATTTTTGCGAGGTAGGTTCCTATATTGGAAAAATATTGTATATCATAAGTTGTAAACAATATTATTCAATAAATAAAATCAATGATCCCTTTCAGATCGCTACATATATTTCGAAGCACCCAGAGCCCTTTACAAATGGGCATTTATCTTCAAAATTACAGTGAAGTGCCGCATTGCGTCCGCCACAGTATACACACACTCAGTAGGTCCACTCTTAACGCAAGGTTACCAGGGACCGCACTTACTGCATTTGCATACAGTGAGAGGCTTCACGTAAGTGCAGAGCCTGTTTGTCCAAGCTTTACAATTTGGAAGCTAAGTTAAGGATACTTTGATAATACATTTTGCATAGCTATATATTATAGTATTCTCTGTTATGATTGTGAGTCCATCGCCACATAATGGAAAAATAATAATACTATCCAACCGACTGGTCTAGAGAAACCCACGAAAAGACGATGAAGAAAAATAAGTTCTTTAGTGCTCTATCTTTAGTGGACTACAACACAATCTGATGGCTGCATATCAGTTTATACTGCCAAAAATTCAGTTTGGATGCATTCGTGTCTTTTAAAATTGTAGATACTTACAGTGTAGTACGAGTACTGTGATCGAAACTTGAATGAGATTAAAACTACTCGAATTGGGATACTGATGTCGTTTGTCTATAATATTTGTAAATATGATAATTTCAAAAAATGATAACCCATGTACTGACAATATAAATGGGATCTGTGTATTTCAAAAGATGTTTTCACGATTATTTTTGAATAGACGACATTAAATCGATTCATAATCATCATCATCGCCATCTTCAACTGCTGGGTATAAGCCTCCTCCATTTTGTCCCATGTAGTCCTGTCTTGGGCAGATCGCAGCCAGGTCTTATCAGCGATCCTTTCAATGGCCCATCTAGCAGGTTGTCTGCCAGCACTGCATCTGGTCTGCCTAGGGAACCATTCCGTCAAGGGCCTATTCCACCTACCGTCCCCACGCCTTGCCAAGTGCCCTGCCCAGCGCGATTAATAAAAAATAATTATAATACATCTTATTTTAAAGGGCAATTCACGCTAAAGTGTTGTACAATCTTTGGATATGATGTAATTCCCGCTGGCCTACATTGTCGTTTTATTGACGCCTCCTACGTGTTTCCCGCGGCGCGGCGCGGTCATTGCGGTTTTTGTGCCGTTATAACGGGAAGAATCGTATAGCTCTGCGGGAATGGTTATTGATCTTCGGCAATTGGAGCACTGCTATTAGTTGTTTATTTTAGTCTATACTTATATTATAAAGAAGCATAGTTTCTTGTTTGTATGTTTATAGGCGTATTCTCAGAAACTACTAATAGAATTCTGAAATTTTTTCACTGATAAAAGCTACATTATCGCTAGTACCCCGGGCAAAGCCGCGGCGTCCAATATGTAACATTAATATAACGTTAAGTTGGAATGATATTGCGGGCGGAGCGAGCTCTGTACACTTTTTTTCAGTTCGCAACTTCGCATTCTTGTGCTTCATCAAGTAAGAGGCTAAGATACGAGCAAATGTAGTAGCACAGTCCTGCCGTTTTCCTTTTTGCAACTATATTTGATCGAACGAAGCGATCAGCAAATCAACTTGGGCAAATCGGCGTTGTATGTATGTATGTTTGTTTGTCCGAAACGTTTATACGATCATCATGAAATTTGGTATATAGGTAGGTAGTGATGCCACAATTTTGGTGTGACTCTATGGGCTAAAAATATTGGGGGTCGGTTGAGATATTAGGGTTCAAGAGGGGTAAAAAAACATGAAAATGGAACTATTAGGTCTAATGGGACGTCACATGAAAGGTCTTTATTAGTAAATTTGAACTCCGTTTTTATTATCAATTTAATAATGTAGTTTTTGAGTTATTAGTCATAATAAAAACAAAACTTTGACAAAATTCACAGGGTACACCAGTGACCCCACAATGCATTTGGTATTCGTGTAGCTTTAGTGACACAAATATAGGCAAAAGTCTAAAATCCAGAATAACTGCCATTTGTACCCCAAAATAATATACCAATTAACAAGAACCCCCGTTACATCTAATTTGAATGAAACTGTAGGTCAAGTAGATTGGTTATGTATTTCGTGGCATCAATTTATTAGTCAAAGATGAAAGCCGGCATGCACAAAGATCACTAAACGTATTTAGCGACTAAACGTGTTTAAGTTTTAAGTATTTGTATGATTTGACAACTCCTTAAATCATAATTAGCCACTAAATACGTTTAGTGATCTTTGTGCATGCCGGCTTTCATCTTTGACTAATAAATTGGTGCCATGAAATACATTTTTGGGAGTTTCGCGAGATCTCAGTTCGGGGCGAACCACTTGTTAAATCAAATAAACTAAATAATTACTTATTTATTTTAACTACTTATTTTATTTGTAGTGGAACATAGGATTTATAATACAAAATCCACATCAAAATAAAGGCCAATTGCCATTATCAAATCTATTCGAATGACATTTTAAATTTTCTCTCAGTGACTGCTACTGCAAAGATCGGCGTACCTAACAAAAAGTCAAAAAATCAAAATCTTTTAATTCGTTAAAATCACAAAGATCACTTTGAAACGTCAATTTTACTGCATATTCCTTCGCGATCAAGCCTGGAAAGAAAGGCAAGAAACAAGGTTGTTTGTTTTTTGATGATCCTTTAAGAATACATATTATTATTTTATTAAATAAATTATAGGCTAGCGTTTGAACACGATCTCGCCTGATGGTAAGCGATGATGCAGTCTACGATGGTACACGCTAGCCTAGAAGAAACCTATTCACTCGTGACTTGAAGATCCCTAGGTTGTAGTTATCAGGAAACACAGACTCAGGCAAGGCGTTCCACTCCTTGGCGGTGCGCATAATAAAGGTGGAAGAGTACCGCTTTGTGCGTATGGGAGGTATGTCTACCATGTAGCGGTGGCGCAACGCGGAGCGTCTGGTTGTTCGATGATAGAAAGGGGATGGCGGGATCAGGCTGAAAAGCTCCGCAGCACACTCTCCAAAATGTATCCACAGAAATAAACAAAATAAATGATGTCTAAATTGTAACATTTTTGAACGAGTTGGAGCAATTTTAATCCTGAGCTTCTCTATCATCTAAATAATATATATATATAAATATGTTATAGAAGGATTTTTATTATTAAATTAAACTCTATATAATCTCGACTGGAAGTTGAAAATAAAAGATTAATACAAATGAAAATTGATCCAAACACCCACGATATTAACAAATGGTGTCTATATATCTATCTATCATCACACCAGCATCCTATTCTCTCTAACAGAGGTAATCGGCTCAAAACTTGGAATTACATTGCTGCATATGTTAGTTTGAGTTATTTCCGTTCTGAAATGCAATATCGCTCAATATGAATCAGCTATGAGAATAATTTATAATTCAAATTGCCTTCAATTGGCAGAGACAAAACCCTCAAAATATTGTGATCGTTCATGTATTAATTAAAAGTCAAATCAGCTGTCTGCGAGATGTTTTGCAATAGAACCAACTCCGTCTTTTAGAACCGAACCACATTGCAATATGACATCAAATAATTTTAGGAAACTACACACGAACAAAACTATATTATTCCTAATTTGAAACTTATGTACATATCTTATTATAGCTTCTGTAGTTAATCAATATTTTGTTCATTTTTAATATGTTCAAGTGATCCCCTTCGCAGCGGATTGTCGAAGGAGATTTATGAAATAAGCCGTTATGTATCAGGTATAAAAAAGGCCAGGGTTTTTACAAAACTTTTCGTTTTTAATAGAAATCAATAGATGTTTATACGGTTTAAATAGAATACTGTAAAAACCGTGCGGTGTGTTGCAGTGTGGGCGTTAAACGCGGGGCGTGAAGTAGACTGAGGTGTCCGAATTAAAATGGAGTGAGAGGAAAGGCTGCGCGGGACATAATGGCTGAATTATTAAGTTTCCGTGTATATGATTTATCTTTTTTGGAACTTTTCGAAAGAGACGTTTTAAATCTTCTGATATAAAAGGCTTAGAATTCGGCTCGAGTATGGCTTGATTTAAAGTATTTCGGAATATTGATTACTAAGGTATAATCTACAGGCGCTTGGAAGAACTGGGATGCCTATGTGCGTAACAATTGTGTGACGCTTTCTTACATTGGGTATGCATTTTTTTATATAAAGCTCAAAAGTCAATGACACAACGTGTACTTCTTTTATCTGTCCCTAACAATTTTATCAATATTTGTCATTACAAATTGATATTTGTTTTAAAAACTATTCAAAGTAGAAGCTTGCATAAAATAAATAAAACACCAGCAATGTATTTCATAAAGACGAATATTCAAAGCATTTCAAATAAACAGAGTCCATTATGTAAATGCAAGTCGGAGTTGCAACAATTTCTCAATAATTGGAGATCGTTAAACTTCTACATTAAAAATCCGTTTCAATATCACTCGCCTGACCCTTTCCATCGACGATCCGACCTCGGGCTTGGCTTAAGCTTAACAATAATATAGTCAGCTGAACTTATTTCTACTTTATGCGCCGTTATTGGAAAAAAGATTGCTAGCATCAAATAGGATGGGAACAGAACACCTTAGAAGAATGCATCCCGATAGGTGAGCTAATCTAGCTATAACCTGGCTGAATGACCGAAGACGCGATCGAGGTTGTCCCAGCGTTTTCCTAGCATACAAGCCACCGTTCCTCGAGTGCGCAGGGTCATACATTTATTGCATTCATGTATGTGTATTCAGGATTCAGGTCTTAAACTTAGCTGTCATTATTTATACATTCTAACCTGTCTATCGGGAAATAGAAGGTTTTTTCTATTTTAGACCTGATTTATTTTTGGTATGTTCTAGTTTGAATAGGTCAAATAAATATAAAGCATTTTTTGTGCCTCTTCATTTATAAGTCGGCAATCTATTTAAAGGATCCGACATTAAATAAATGCCTCCGTTTGTATCCACACGGATAAACGGATTCATTCCTAGAAACTGCAACGAACGGAGAGGTTAGGGGGCTGTTATTCGTTGAAGTTTCTTATACGAGTAATCCTTTGCAGATAGAATCCTAAGGCAAAGATGAATGCAACCGCGCCTAAGCGTTTATTTGGTAAACAGTTCCAAGAATAAATAGAACCACGTTAGGAGTAGGTACTGAAAGCACTACTTTAATTTATTCGGAAAACAAACAGTACTCATATATAATAAGATACAAATTTAAACACTTATTATCATTAACATGTTTTCGCATATACGATTTAAAGAGAGCTTGTTTGTTTATTTAGCTAAGTATTTTCAAAATAAATGAAAAGTTATACAAAAATACGGAAGTTACAATGAAAGTAAAAGTGAAAACAAAACAGTTAATGAACCAATTCAAACCAAACCAAATTATGCTGAATATAGTAAAATAGGGGCCCTATTGCTGAAACATTTCTACCTTGCCTGGTAGAATGATTTTTTTTGGATGAAATGTAATGAGCATAAGGGACTATTCCCTTATTCTAGCCTAAAACGATTAAGAGAGTTGTCAAATCATAAAAATACGACAAACATGTTTAGTCGCTAATTACGTTTAGGGATCGTTATGCAAGCCGGGGTTAGACACTCTTTTGTGACGTATAATTTCACAAATTATGAATAAAATGTTTACATCAAAATATAATGCAAAAGATTGGATGTTTGTTGACTCAATCACGTCAATAAAGCTGTACCGATTTCGATCAAATTTGGTATATAAATAGATAATGACTTGTGTTATGACATTATTTACTTTTTAATAAACTATTAATGTAATAATATAGTCTTCGATTTGTATTATAGTAGTTGCTCGCGCTGGTCTTTCTACACGAGTTCCATGATGACATATTTAACGATAGTCTTAGTCCTTTAGGTGTCTCTTAGGGTATATTTAAGTTTTATATTAGTTTTTTGTTTATGTTTAAATTTTAAGGCAGTTTCCGCGTAGGTTAAATCTGTAGGCAACTGTTTCAATGAATAAATTAATATATACATTTTCAATACCATCTCAAAAAAATCATGTGAGAGCTGCCCGCAACAGCTTGAACTTCACACCAACCCAATTACAGATAACGAAAGAGCAAAAGCGTTACTTTATTAATATGAAGTAATTTTCAGTTAATTAATACCACGACCGTTGGTGACTGCCGGCCGGAGGCTTTGTATCAATTATCTTCACTAACGAACCACAACACTAATTATATTATTTATTCTTTTGGAGAGAATCAAACATGGATGACATGGGATGAGAAAAATAATTTATTAAATTTAAGATTGGTACCAAAACGTACATATCAACAAATTTATGGAGACATTTATACTGACATTTAATAATGCTTCAAAAAGTCTCAAAGGTTGATTTTTGATAATGGTCAAATTGATTTTAAAAGTTCTCGTGGGCAAAATTAATAAATCCAGCATTGAAGTGTCAAAGTGACTCTTATTAAAGCGTACATCGTTCCGCGAGTCTGTGGTTTAATATACGCAAAGGGCTTGCAATGCTCTTCGAGTCCCATTTAGTAAGGCGTTCAGGACGCTGTTGCGGCTTCGGCGCTTCTATAGTGCCTCAGGCATGTTCGCCGAAGCACGCGCTGACACCTTTGATGCCATCTAGCGTATAAAAACAAACTCACTACTACGCAGTCTACGCACAGTACCTATTCGAGAGCAGCAGCCTCATTGTTATCTTAATAAATAAATAAATAACTATTATATTAATGGCATAACCAATAAAAAATAAAACATTGTTTTTTTTATTTTCTTCTTTGTCAGTATTTAGAGGCGAGACCTGGCTCAGAGCGAATCGCACTCACCCTGAAGATGGTTTACGAATTAAACCTAAACATTTTTGTTCGTTACACAAATAAAACGGTACGTGATACATCCCGTATTTATAATAATGATTCATACCAATAAAGTATGGACTCGATTCAAACTTCACGGTCAAAAGAAGTATACCAGCCATCTTGAACGAGTCGGTCTGTGTCAATACTGAATTGCGCCCCGGGTCACCGCGGCCGAGTTAATGTATGGCATTGCTCTGCTGCGTTTCCCCATTTTCAATTTTATTATTGAAAATAAATGGTAATTAAATTCTTAAAATAAATAAAATAAATAAATATGGCTAATAATATACATTTCATACAGTGCTCTTTAGCCCCAAACTAAGCAGAGCTTGTACTATAGGAACCAGATAAGTGATAGAATACTTATATACTTTTTTGTAAATACTTATAATATATAGAAAAACATCCAGACCCGGAACAAATATCCATGAGATATACAAACATTCGTTCTGCGGTGGGAATCGACCCCGCTACCTCCTGCCTCTCAGTCGGCTATTCTCCCACTGTACCACGGAGGTCGTCCAAAAATAAGCTTAAAAAGATTTATTTAGTACAAGCTTTCAAGCCTATTATAATAACTTCCGTCTGATGATTAACAAGGTATGTTCAAACATCCATACAGTTCATTGAAACTTGACAGGAATGCCACATTCTGTACGTATTCGCAGGTTTACCCAGAGCTCGGACATGATGTAGGTAATAAGTTTTGTGTGCTACGAATGTGCTACGAATGTGCTACGTTGTAATCATTTTGAACCATCAATTAAGTCGTCAAGGTACACGCGTTGGCTTCATGGATCTATATAGGTGTTACACGGACGCTATGAGGTGTGTTTTACGAAAATTACCTATTTCCATGGCTTATAAACAATGATATTGCCACAGTTCTCTCGACGGCTCTGTATTTGGTTATTGAAATGTCGAATAGTAACGATATAATGATAGACCTGGAGAATCGCGGCTCATTTAGCCATGCACATATTGGTAATTTCCTGCGTATTTAGGCTTACTCAGCAGAGAGGTTGGTCAGTATAAGACTTATATGAGTTGGTCCTACTTCATCTAAAATAGGGTTAAAATGAAGTAAAGCGGCGACGTCCTTCATACAGCTAGTGTTGAACGCAACTTGTCATCAGCCATATAAATCATCGTTAGTTGGTAGATAATTCAAGCCCTTAGTAAGAAAATGGACTATAATAACCCGTTTCTTTTAGTAATGTAGCGAGTGCCGAAGAGTTGATGAATGCGTTCGCAATGATAGGTCCGATGTAGGTGAGTCACAATGTGCGTGATCTGAAGGCTTCGCAATCGCGCACTCATTCGTATCGGAGGTTGTGCGGCTTCCGGCCCGATTCAATATTACGTATGTTTGTTAGGTGTGGCGTATATTCAACTGTTACAATAAAAATCATAATAAAATGTATGAGTTGTTTTTTGAGATGCAATAATATTGTTATTTGAGAAAAAATGCGAATTTGATAAGGACGATTTTTAATATAAACAAATTATTCCACGTGATTGTAAAATTCAATATTGCTTATAAATATTTAGCAACAAGCGTGTCTTGGTGTCAATAAAAAAAAACATTTTTTCTTATTATTCATTTAATTACCATAATGCAATCCTTATCACGTTATTATAACGGCTTAAAATCAAACGTTGGATTATTTTTATCTCCAATTCCACTTGTCCTCATTTTTCTATAATCATGGCTCTCGTATCCGTCGAACGGATCAGGCCGTAAACGCAATAATAAACCCCAATACACTTATAACGGCTCCGCTCATTGCCGTATAGAGCCTTCATAAAATTCAAATTCACCAAAGCACGAAACGTAAAAGACTATATGTAGATGTGGAGGAAAGCTTCATTCTAAATCACTTGTACGAAACTCACGTAAATCGATAATTGTGATTATTTTGTAAATAAAAATAACCAATAATTAAGATCCATTGATTTCAAACGGGGTCAGCGTGCTATGGATAGGGCTATGGACTCGACGTTTCTCAACGAGATTTAATCTATCATGAGAAGATTGGTACACAAACTAAAGCTATCCACATCGCCCACAGCTGAAGTGGCAGTGGACGGAGCACATAGCTCTAAAAACTGATGGCCGTTGAAGCACAAAGGTTTTTGATTGGTGACCACGTACAGGAAAGAAAAGCTTGTGAAGGCATCTTACCAAATGGAAACACGAATATCCGTATCCAATAATGTACGGGGCAGGCTTATTTTTAACGATGGACGTCCGAGGGCTGATGATCATGCTTTGAAACTATAAAATTGTCTAAATAGAGCCTGATTTCATTTTGTGGTCATGATCTAGTGAATCGTTGTGAACCTATTAATTTATTTTAGTGTTTATTGTTATATTGTAGTGAATATAGACTATATACCAAACCTGCCCTGTCTTTAATGTTGTGTTACTGCTAGACCTAAATAAAGAATTAAATTGAAAAAAAAACTATTTCATTTTCGTATTTGTATTTTCTCCATACATATTTTTGCTTGAAGCTTATAAAGCATTTTCTATTTATATAAATATTACCGCAACATCCAAGTTTTCTCAACCTATAAGTGAATTAGATGCAAAGTTAAAAATAAAAGCTTTCCGTGTGAAAAGTGCGAGGTTGCAGGAATTTCTTTGAATCTAAGCTCACTTTGTTACACTAACTCCAATGTACGTCCACCCCAACCCGTCCTCCTCTCTTCAATAAGAGCGAAAGAGACAACATTTGGATTTAGATTTACCGCCTCAGTAATTTGATTTAGATGTATGGCAAGCTAGCGACCGCGCGCGAGTTTTATTACAGTTCAATAAGGTTTAATTAGAAAAATCTCAAGTACAATATTGAAAATTTCGTATAAAGTTAGATTAAACTTACATAATAAAAACTGACATAAGAAGCACGCCAGCAAAGCCAGTCCGTGTCGGTCCATCCGTTAGGGAACTACGATGCCACAGTCAGACAGACAGACACGCAGACACCGGCGTCAAACTTACTACCTCACTTTTTACATTGGGGTTAAACACAACTGAATAGAGAAGAAGAAACCCTTTCCATCTGCAACTCTTATAGAAAGTGTCCATCCGGTCGATCTGATAATGTTCAGTCGATCTCGTTGTGACCGAGTCGCATATCTTTTGAATAACATTTCTAAAGGCCAACCTTTTAAGTGTGGCTTACATTATAAATACATATAAATTAATCGTTGAATTTAACCTATAACATACCAGACTGTGATAGTTATTATTGTATATATATATATCGATGAGATCGCTAATAGACGGAAACCGTACGAAGGCGGGTCATTGGTTTTATTACTCTGGATTATTACGAATGAAATGCGATATGCTATTCCATTCTATTCGATACTAACTCACTGTTATACTAATCTGTGAAAGCACACTTCTTGTTTTCGATTGACTGGCACGTGTGCCCTTCTGACTCAGTAAGGCTCGTATTTTAAAACTAAGTTCAAATTAAATCAAGCCATACAACATATCAAGCAATACAGGTGTTTTGACAGATCATCATTGGAATCTGTTGCCAAATTTAAATATATTAAAGTATACACACTCTATACTAGTATACACTAAGATCATGGAACCGAAGATGGAGCCGCTCTAACGTGTCACCAATCAACGAACCAAATGTTGGAAACGACGCTCTACCGTTGACGCATACCCACAACTTGATTTTACAAAACAATGAGCGTCTTTTTAATTGTATTGTTAATTGGTGTGCCATAAAAAATACATGTTTACCTAAATTATAAATACTCACTCGCCGTGAGTAACGTCAAAAACAGCGTCGAGCATAATATGATGTGCTACTTTCGTTTGATACCTACCGTACTTGAGGACGACCGCAGTGCAGTAATTTCATTTCATTTCATTTATTTATTCAGTAACAATCAGGTGTTTGAAATTACATCATATTTACAAATTACAATATTTAAAATTATCACATACCTAATAAGATAAAACAGTCAAAAATAATAAAATAAAACAAAACAAAATGTACTTATACCTAAATAAGTCAAAAAAAAATAAAAAAGTCAACTGAATAATAATCATCAAAGAATATAAAATCTAAATGATTTAGAATAATACATACGACTATGGATAATATATACATGTCACAAATTAATTAAATTGATTATTAACTATGAAAAAATAGAAACGACTATTCAATATTATTACAAGACATAAAATCATTTACTGAATAGAAACACCCTTTCAACAAAAGCTCTTTTAGTCATGACTTAAATTTATTAGAATTCTCTATAATTTTCATATCAGTAGGCTGTGCGTTAAAAAGTCTTACAGCTTGGTACCGCGAGCCATGTTTGGCAACATTCAATCTTGGACCGAGAGGTGTCTCAAGATTTTTTCGTCTTTTGTCTATTCTGTTTTTCTTTTGTTCAAAAGTTTCATATTTAAACGGATTTTTAACCACGTCCATTAGACTACTAGAATGTATAGGGTGGGAACTGTTAGAATATTGAGGTTTCGAAAGTGTTCTTTACATGATTCCCATTGTGGAATGCGCACTATAGTTCGAATAGCTCTTTTTTGAATAACAAACGCCCTGTATATGTTGTAGTCATAACTGTTAGTCCAAGTCTTAACACTATATCGTAATATTGATTAGGAACAATGCACAGAGGTGTCCATTTTCTCTTACAGATGTATTTAGAATTATTTCCTATATATTTTAAGCACGCAGTACGAGTAGTCTAAATCAAAATCTTTTTATTCATTAAAATCACAAAGATCACTTTGAAACGTCAATTTTACTGCCTGTTCTTTCGCGACCAAGCCAGGAAAGTAAGGCAAGAAACAAGGCTGGTTGTTTTTTAATGATCCTTTTAGAATACATAACAATAAAGAAAATAAATTGCGTCTAAATTGTAGTATTTTTGAATGAGTTCGAGCCATTTAAATTTATTTATTTATTTAACAAAATCCACAGCCCTTAATACATACAAACGATTACTAAGCTTAACTTACGGCCAAAAACGGATTTACTTTTTATAAAAAGAATTTATATATAGACAATCTAAATTCTAAATTAAACTAAAAATACGACTTAAACAAATTACGTGTAAATACAAATAAGTTGATAAAATACATAGAATACATATAATTTATACTCATGCATTTACATCATAAATTCATACATACATATAATTACAACGAATGTAACAAATTACGTGTAAAAACACAAAAAGGTTGATATAATACATAGAATCAATATATATATATATATATATATATATATACAAATTCATACACATACACCATAATAACCAGTATTTTGTGCTGCGTTGTTATCATGAATGTGTGTTATCCTTCACAATCATTTTCAAAGTTTCACTTTTAAAATTCCCTTGTTGCTATTAAAAATATCAATCGAGGAGAACTCCTTATTATAAACTCTTTGTAGTCTGTTAATGATAAAATGTTGTGCATAGTTGGTTGATGAGTGTGATACAGCAAATAACTTAGTAAGTCTAGTGCGGTATTTCGGAGCACAAAAACGCAAAACTCTACTCGTAAGTTCAGAGCAATCAATGTGTCCATTGCATAGACCATGAAGAAAGTCCATATCTGTAATAGTTCGCCGATCCTGAAGGCTTGTGAGCCTATGGTAACTGCACGATGCTTTACAGCTTTGTTGATAAATATGTTTTCTATAATTGAGGTGCTTAACAAACTTGTATTGAATGCATTCTAAGTTGCTGATATAGGTTACGTAATGCGGGTTCCAGACAGTACAACCATATTCAAGAATGCTTCTGACATACGAAAAATAGAGCAGTTTTATGCAGGTAATATCAGAAAAAGGTTCAATAATGCGCAAGATAAAACCAAGGGCTTAAAATAGTAGAGGAGACCGTGGAGATCGACCTTCACCGATCTGATAACCAGATGAGACGCATTTTTTATCAAATATAATTTATAAACAAATATGCCTATAATTACTTGCCTATCTAAAAGTGCTTATGGCTATTTTTAATTAAAATTAACTATAATCGATTTTTTTTCATCACTTTCATTCTTTTGATAACCAAATGAATTTTATTTCACTGTTAGTTTTTAACACACAGAATATGCCTCAGTAGGCTTGCCTACTCATTTCTGTGTATAGCTACCTGGCAAGCCGATGTGAACAGGTAAGTTAATATAGGTGACTCCATCGTTCTGCTAACTTATCGAAAGTTATATCAAATTTTAGATTATTTTATTACAAAATCAGTCATATTTCAAAATCATTGCCTGCAAAAAATCATACTTATAGTACTGTTGCCTAGCTAAAAACTTTTAGATAGGCAAGTAATTATAGGCATTTTTGTTTATAAATTATATTTGATAAAAAATATGTCTCATCTGGTTATCAGATTGGTGAAGGTCGATCTTCACCGGCTCTTATACCAAAAGGATTTGTTTACAATTGTGTCAATATAAGGAGAAAGATAATTTTGAATCAAGTAACATGCCTAAATCCCGAACTATTTCCGTTTTATCAATATTTACTTTACTTAATTGATAATCGATTTTAACTGCTTTCCCTTTTCTAGTGAATGAAAGAAAAGAAAAGAAAGAAAGAAAATACATTTATTAGACACACACATAGGACAGACTATTGAAAACAGAACATATACAGAACAAACATACCTACTTACAAACAGATTTTATTAACAAAGAAAAATTATAGAATAGAATAGAATAGAATAATCATTTATTTCAGACAGTGTCTGTCCATACAAAATATCAACGATCACACATAAATACAATTAAAACAAAAAACATGCAAATCAATAATAATACAGTCAGTTAGATGAATATTAAAAAAGTAACATGTCACATTAAAATTAAATAAATCAGAATAGGAACATTAAATAAACAAATTAAATAAAATTAAATAAAAAAATTCATATAAAATTAAAATTAAAAGCATGTACCTATCAATTACCTGCGTGCTTTGTATTGCCCGTAATTATCCCCACCCAGTGCTTCTGAATAGGGCAATCAAAACGCGCAGCAATCATCTTCAGAATACTATTGGGACTACCGCGCAATCTATGAAAAAGAGACGCGATTTTTTTCCGCATGATCGCGTGAAAACCGTCGACGTGCGCGTTAGCGAGCATTCCCGACGCGCTGCAATGTCGCGGTAATCCCAACAGCATTCTGAAGGCGTTATTATACTGTACACGCAGGACGTTGTAGGCTCGTTGCGTGTACCGACTCCACAGGCTGCTCGAGTAAAAAGATTGGCAGTATGCTCTGAAAAGAGTTATCTTAACTTCATAGGTGCATCGAGCAAACCTCCGGGCCAGCATGTTGCTTCTCACCGCCAGCGCCCTGCGTTCTCGTTCCACGTCAAGATCGTCTTTCAGATCTTCAGTGACCACGTGTCCCAGATATCTAAAATTAGTCACTACCTTTAGGACCGCTCCGCCTAGTACAACTGGCGGCACAGTGCTAGGTTTAACTTTTCCCGCTTTGAAAACGAGCAACTCGCTTTTCTTAGCGTTGTACCTAAGCCCATGCTCCGATGCATACCGCTCACACGTACGAACAAGTATCCTCAAAGCGTTGATCGAGGGAGCCAGCAGCACCATATCATCAGCATAACTAATATTGTTGACACAGGTACCGTCAATGTAGCACCCGACATGCATGCTGCTGAGTTCCTGAATTATACAAAGAAACAGGAAACACACAAGACAAAAATTAAGTACATATAATATAGGTAGGTAATGAGACAAAGTTACACTTGGTCTTAATGTTGGTACCAATATGATTAACTTTATAGTATTGTCTGAGCCAATCAAGGTCACCTTGAAGATCCTGGCAGTGCAATAAACTTGTGATTTTCATAAACATTTTTGTGTCGTCTGCATAAATAAGGAACCTAGAGTGGTGAAAGCAATTACCAACATCGTACAGATAACTAGCATACAAGATAGGGCCCAGGATGGAACCCTGAGGCACGCCTGATGTGATTTCTATATGATTAGAACATAAACCTCCCACGACAACTGATTGGGATCGTTTCCATAAATAGGACTCCAGCCAACGTAGCAGATTACCTTGAATACCTAGTTCGTAAAGCTTACGTAGTAATATGATGTGGTCTACACGATCAAAAGCCTTCTCAAAGTCAGTGTAGACAACATCCACTTGAGACCCGCCGTCCATGTTGGTAGCTACATAATGAATAAATACTCGTTAGTTGTAGTAGAGCGGCACTTCATAAAACCGTGCTGCTCTGAGGGTATAGAGTGTGATACGATGGGGTAAATGTGCATGTGTACAATCCTCTCCATTAATTTACTAAGTACATTTAGTATTGATATAGGTCAGTAATTTTCTATGCAGGTCTTGAAACCTTTTTTATAAACTGGGACGATATGAGCTCTTTTCCATATATCAGCAAAGTAACCATCTCGGAAGGATCTGTTAAATAATAGAGCAATTGGAACTGCAAGTGATTTCGCGCAATTCAAGAAGAATGCAGGAGGTAAATTGTCATTACCGGGCCTTTCACAATATCCAGGTTAGACATGAGCTTTTGGACCTCATCGAGAGTTGGTGACAATGCAACAATATAATACCATGGAGGAGATCTCATGATTGAGGCGGATGCTAGACAATGGAACTTCTGCATAGATTGTAGTGGACTACTAGTGTTTGGGCTCATTTGAATCTGCTTGTGGTTCTAATTAAGAATTTTATAAAAGCTTGTTTTGAAAACGTCATTTTTCAACATAAAACTTGTTCCTTAAATAAGTTAATATTTTTGTGAACATACGTCAGATTTTCATAGATATATTGACAAGGGAATGTGTTACGCAAGGCTAAAGTATGAGGATCGCTGCGCATACATCGACCTGAATAATCAACAGTTACACGTTCCAGCTACATCAGCAGAACGTGACCCCGATTGACGTCAACCGCGCCGTCCACGGAATTTACCTAGATTTGAATAACATTCTTTGTTCAAACTGCGAGCAAGTCTCATCATAGATTTATTAATTGTAGGGGAGGCAGGGGCTGGAAGTTCCGATTTCAAATAACATGGAATTTTATGAAGGCAATTAAAGGTTAAATTTTTGATATTAGTATCTATTAAAAGATCTTTATCGGTCTTTGTAATAGTATAGTCATTTCCGCCAGCATCTCAATAGTTCTTTTTTTACAGGCAATTCTTTGCCAAATTTCGGAGGGGAACATTCAGCCCCACTTTGGTGCGAGTTGTTCCATGTGTGGGGCAAATTGCTCCGCTTGGATAATAGAAATAATATATAAGAATAACATAGGTTTTTTTGATTAAAACAATCATTTTTATAGTTCCGTTTATTGTGTGTTAATGCAGTGCTATAAACTAAAAAAAAACAACAACAAAACACTGCTGGTTACCTCCAGATAAACTTTTTTTGTATTGGCAGACTAAAATTGAGATCTTACTTATAAATCTTACTATATGCTTAATTAAACTTTCATCATCATCATCATTCTCAGCCCGTGTCGACCCACTGCTGGGCATAGGCCTCTCCTTGTTTCTGCCACTCTTCCCGATCCTGTGCCAGTCCGAACCACGTACACCCCACGGTCTTATGGATGTCGTCGACCCATCTCGCTGGTGGACGTCCCCTATTTCGATGGCCAGTTCTCGGCCTCCACTCTGTTAGTACCTTAGTCCACCTGTCGTCACTACGTCTGGCCAAGTGTCCTGCCCAACTCCACTTGAGCCCCAATATTCGCTTGCTGACGTCTTGTACTGTAGTCTTCTTGCGAATTTCGGTATTGGGAACTCGATCTAAGAGTGTGATGCCGAGCATGGCGCGCTCCACTCAACAACACAACAACAAGGACTCATGTCACACCTTATTTAAATCAACATTCCATCTTGAAAATGAAGTCGAGGCTGAAGTTACACCTGGCTTGTCTGCTTTTTAGTGTGCTTAAATACCAAACGCCGAAATACCTGTACGATAGACTAAGTTGGGTTTCTCAGACTAGGACGCTGCGAAAGTGCTCGAAACAGCTAGCCATCCAACGGCATCACACAGCAGCATTCAGAGGCAGTTTTCACTATGCTGCAACTAAATGCTGGAATAATATTCCACCGCTGATTCGGGACTTGCGTAGCGTCCATGGTTTCAGAGCTAAACTGAGATTGTTCCTTATTGATTTTCAAAAGTCTCACGAACTCCTCAAAAACGAAATTTCTATATTGTAGTTTATCCATTTTTATTCACTCCTTTATATATCCTAATATCCTTTCTAGCTTCTGACAGCCTGATTATTTAGCGGTGTGGCCTTTGGTTAGCAGTGGGACTGATTAATGCACATTCTCGCCTAGTTCTCCCCAATCATCTGAATTTTTATTTTTTGTTGTAACTTAATATAGCTATTATTTTATTTTATTATTTATTTATTATTTTCTTAGTGTGGTAACTTATATTTATCAATATATGTATTCATACTTTTTGTAATTGTAGTACTGTGCGGGCATCCGTGATATCCTCATTATTAAATGGTTCCAACGGAAGATCAGCGTTGTGCCAAAAGCACAACAAATGCTGAGTTGGACGCCTTTTTGTGACGTCGGTCATTTAGATATATGTAAGTAATTGTGAGATACACATTTGTTAGGTATTATTGTTATTCTTGTGTGCATGAACATTTTATCTTGTGTGTACCTTACTTGTGTGCTGTGTGTGTTGTGTACCGTCACAAATATTTTTTTTCTTTCTTTCTTTCTTTCTTTCTTTCTTTCTTTCTTTCTTTCTTTCTTTCTCCATGGCTCTCTGTGCTACACTTATTTTGTGCACAGCCTCTTTCGTGAGCCTCCATGTCTCGGCACCATAAGTCATAGTTGGCAGGACACATTGGTTATAGAGACGTGTTTTAAGACATTGTGGAATATGCGTGGATTTTAATATATCATCTAGTTTGCCGAAAGCTGCCCATCCAAGTTGAACACGCCTGGTGACTTCCTTTATTTGATACTCTTTGCCAAAAGATAAAACATGGCCAAGATAAACGTACGAGTCGACCATTTCTAGTTTTTCGCTTCCAACAACGACGTTTGGGACCGAAACTCCAGAAATACTCGACATAACTTTCGTCTTGCCCATATTCATCTTGAGGCCCACTCTGAAAGATGCATTATAAAGCTCATTCAACATGGCCTGCAGGTCGTCCATCGTCTCGGCAAACAGAACAAGATCATCAGCGAACCGCAAATGCGACAGGAAGACACCATTAATATTTATACCACATTGGTCCCAAGAAAGCGTTTTTACGACGTCTTCTAAGACAGCCGTAAAAAGCTTGGGTGAAATTGTGTCTCCCTGTCGCACCCCCCTTTTGATCGATATGGGGTTTGTTAAGTTGTGTAGCCTCACTTGCATGGTAGCTGAGCTATATATCTCCCGAAGCAGATCCACATACCGGGCGTCAATGTTGCAGCGATGGAGAGAGTTCAACACGGCCCAATGCTCAACACTGTCAAAGGCCTTTTCGTAAGCGATAAAGGCCATGCAAAGGGGTCGGTTGTACTCGTGACTCTTCTCCATCAGCTGCTTGACTGAGTGTATATGATCAATGGTAGAGAACCCACTTCGGAACCCAGCCTGTTCAGTTGGTTGGTATTCATCGAACGATCGGGTGAGTCTATTACATATAATTTTGGCAAAAAGTTTGTATATTTGCGAAAGAAGACTTATAGGCTTGTAGTTGCTTAATTTTGAAATGTCTCCTTTTTTGTGAATAATTGTTACCAGGGCATTCTTCCAAGACTCAGGTGTGCGAGCTTGGTACATAACGTCATTGTAGAGTTTGCCTAATACGTCTAACACTGGTGGTCCTCCTGCATGCAACAGTTCGATGGTAATGCCATCCTGGCCAGGGAATCTCTCATTCTTCATCTGGTAAAGTGCATGTTCCACCTCACGAGACAATATGCGTGGTAATTCCTCATTGTCTAGGATCCGAACAGGTGGTGCTCTAGGATCGTCAGTCATTTGCTCGTGGTCTATTGATTGTGATGCGTACAATTCTCCATAAAATTCTTCAACTACCCTAAGCATCTGCTGCCGGTCGTTCACACAATTACCATCCCTATCTTTAAGTTTTAATATCTGTTTAGTACCGATTTTTGTTTTTCTTCTAAAAATTTTTGGTCCTCTGTATTTTTTAATAGTATTTATGATTATATCTGTGTTGCGGTTTCTCAAGTCCTTTTTAATAGATTTATAGGGGTATAATAGGGGTCGGTTGTACTCGTGACTCTTCTCCATCAGCTGCTTGACTGAGTGTATATGATCAATGGTAGAGAACCAACTTCGGAAGCCAGCCTGTTCTGTAGGTTGGTATTCATCGATCGATCGGGTGAGTCTATTACATATAATTTTGGCAAAAAGTTTGTATATTTGCGAAAGAAGACTTATAGGCCTGTAGTTGCTTAATTTTGAAATGTCTCCTTTTTTGTGAATAATTGTTACCAGGGCATTCTTCCAAGACTCAGGTGTGCGAGCTTGGTACATATTAACGTCATTCTAGAGTTTGCCTAATACGTCTAACACTGGTGGTCCTCCTGCACGCAACAGTTCGATGGTAATGCCATCCTGGCCAGGGGATCTCTCATTCTTCACCTGGTAAAGTGCATGTTCCACCTCACGAGACAATATGCGAGGTAATTCCTCATTGTCTAGGATCCGAACAGGTGGTGCTCTAGGATCGTCAGTCATTTGCTCGTGGTCTATTGATTGTGATGCGTACAATTCTCCATAAAATTCTTCAACTACCCTAAGCATCTGCTGTCGGTCGGTCACACAATTACCATCCCTATCTTTAAGTTTTAATATCTGTTTAGTACCGATTTTTGTTTTTCTTCTAAAAATTTTTGGTCCTCTGTATTTTTTAATAGTATTTATGATTATATCTGTGTTGCGGTTTCTCAAGTCCTTTTTAATAGATTTATGTATTAATTTATTTAATTCTAAAAATTTTCGTTGATCTTCTACTGTGTTCTGTTTCATTACTCGTCTTTGCTCGATCATATTTCTTGTTTCTAATGAGAGTTTATTAACTTTTTTAGGTATGGTGCTTAGGTGTTTGTGAGCTACTTCGGCTATAGCGTCGCAAAGTAACTTATTGATTTGGTCGACGTCCATATTTGTTTCGTTGAGTCCATCAAACTGGTTTCGAAGATCTTCATGAAACCGAGCTTCTAAAGATGTCACTTCTTGTTTCTCGTATTGGTTTTGAGCTTTTATCATCTTTACTCTTTCTCTTCTAAGATCAAACTTGAATGTCGCCCTAACCAATCTGTGGTCACTACCGGTCTTAAAACGTGCCAAAACCGAAACATCAGTGACTATATTTTTATGTGAGGATATTATGTAGTCTATCTCATTTTTATAGTGACCACCGTCAAGGACGTGTGGACCAGTCAAGGAAGTGGACTTATCCAAGTCCACTTCCTTGAGTTTCGCTTTTGGAAAAATGTATTCATTGCGTATAGGTTTTGTTTTTCAAGGAAATTGACGAGGACTTGTCCTCTATCATTACGTTGTCCTAGTCGGAAGTTGCTGATGGAGTTTTCACCAAGCAGAGGAGCACCAATTTTTGAATTAAAGTCTCCAATGATGGTAGTGTAGTGACAAGGTGCCTCAGAGACAGCTTTCTCAACATCTTCGTAAAACAATTCAACCTCGTCATCTGGATGGTCAGTCGTCGGGGCATATACTTGAATTATTTTAAGAGAGTAACGTTTGTTTAGTTTGAGTACTGTAAAACAAACGCGGGTGGATATACTCTTTAGGTTCTGTATAGAAGATGCGACATATTTGTTTATCAGAAATCCGACACCCCCGTAAGATCTGCCTTCATGACCCCTGTAATAAAATAGGTCCCCGGATGTTAATGTTACTAGATCTTCTCCCATTCGTCGAACTTCTGACAAACCCAAAATGTCCCATTTAACGTTATCCAATTCATTTTGCAATTCCAATAGGTTTTCGTCCGTGCGTAACGTCCTGGCGTTACAACACGCTAGGGTCAGGGTCGTTGGGTTGCGGCAGCTGGGCTTCTTCCAGCGATTCTTAGCACCCTCTGCCCCTCCGGAACCGTGACCGCTGCCAGAGTCAGGAATAGCGGGGCTGCTGGGGACTGAGGGCCGAGGCTTTATGGCGTCAATCATGAACAAAGTGGAGTTAGCCTTAAAACGCCGCGCTGGCTAGTGCGTGGTGGCGAGTTTTTTCCCGGTTACGTTAGCCTGTAGTGAGATGTGCAATAATTTAGCTATTATTGCACTTCTCACTACAGTTACCAGGGGGGACCACACGGAGGTGTAACTCGGAACTGGTATAGCAAAGCCTGTGCTGCAAAATTGTAACTATTAACAATACAAAACTTTACTTCCCTCTCCCCCCCCAATTTAAAAAATTAAAAAAAATTAAATTTTAAAGTTAACAAATTAAACTTTAAAATACAAAAAATATAACAGCAAATGGCACTCAAGGCACTTTTTTCATCTGTTATTATTATTTTTAACTAAGAAATATTTTCATATCCATAACAGAACTTTAAAAAACAACAAAACATAACTGGTAACCTTCAGATAACCGTTTCTTTTATCATTTAAACTATAATAGAGATTCATCAAGTTAAAAATCTTATCAAATACATAACTGCACTTATAATAACTACATAACATAACTGGTACCTTCCAGACAAACGCTTCATTAATATGCGTGATGACAAGTGAGATCATAACTTACAAATCTAATCAAATAACAAAACAAAACTGCTAACCTCTATATTCTTTTTCATTTGATATAATGTCAAGGTTATCGAATTATTTTTAATTTAGTGGAATTACAATAAAAATCAGTCTTGTTATAATCAGTCATAATTAACTTTGCCAATTTTCATTCTTATTCTTCATTAAATTCTTCATCTGACTCACAATTGGGACACACATAAGTTATGTCGGCTTTGTTATACATTTAACATGCGCCCAATTTTTACACATGCGACATTATATCTACTGTTCTCTTGGAAGAGAATTAGAATATGAATCACAACAAATTATGCAGTACCATTCCAGATCGTTGTCACTATCACTCTCGCTTTCTTGTAATACTCTTCATTTAGCTTTTTCTTGAGCTTTTCCCTTTCCTTTCTCCTTGCTTTTACCTTTTTCTTTATTATTGTTGTTTTTCTTCTTTCCCTTCTTTGTAATGTCTTCATTCTTTTTAGCCTTCTTCTTTGACTTTTCTCCTGCTAATACATTTTTTCTGGTGTGTCAGTTAAAGCAGCCGTCTTTCCTAACGTCGTTTTGTAGACATCTGCAATCTTAGTGGTGCCTTTGGTAAAGGTTTTACGATTTCAGGGTTAAACACAGCTGAATTTGTCTTTGCTGGTGTTAATTGAAGTTCTTGTCCACAATGATCGAAGAGGCATCACCCTAATCTGTTGTCGAATGCTGAGGTTGTTCCTCATTTTGACCCGGAGGACCCGGAGATTTTCCCTCTACTAGTTTTATATTTGTAGGTACGCATACTAAAAAAAAATAATGACTTTAAACATTTATGGTTAAACGAAGGTCAATTGGGGTAAGTTGTTCCGCGGAACAACCAGCCCCTTTGGGAGGGAAATTGTAGCCCCAAATTCCATTTTTATATGAAGACTGTCTTGCTAGCAAATTAATGAAATTAATTTAAAAATCACTCAAACAAAAGATACCTAACTAATGCCACTACAAAATAGGAAAGTTACACATGAATCGGTCAATAATAAATAAAAAAAAACCCAAAATGTTTAAATATGAAAAAATGTACTCACTTGGTGTTTTAATAGCATGGTACGCATAACCAGTCGTCCGCCGCCGTCATAGCAACTAAGATGACCGCCAGCGCGGCGCGTCACCTGATGCTTAAGCGACGCATTTCGCGTGTATTGTTATCTCTTTTCTTTACAAAGTTTTTACCTGTATATTCACAAGATGGTGAAGTATTTGTAGAAAACTAGACGACTTGTAATTGCGTTATTTCAAATTGTTTGACAACGGTCCATAATAATCGAGGTTACGTAGAAATCACTAACCCAACATCTAATGACATAATTTTTTTTATGGATCACCCCGTCGAAGCTGATATATTTAATTATGAATGTGACAGTGAAATTTTATCAGACCCAGCAAAATATGTCTTATCGCGTCTCCGAACCGATCATCTAAATCCGAAAGAACTCGAGAGTTTATGGTGCTTATGTGCTAACTACGCTGACGTATTTTGGGGAATGTGCCCAGGAACTATACGATCTGATCCCGCCATCTCCTTTCCATCAAAGGACAAGCAGGCGCACGGCTCAGTACCACCCGTACCTAGTCAATATACCACCCATTCGCACACACCGTTTTGGTTCTACGTTCTTGATGCGTACAGCTAAGGTATGGAACACTTTGCCGTCGTCTGTTTTTCCTAAAGAATACAATCCGGGCCTCTTTAACCCAGATGAGAGTAAATAGGTTTCTTCTAGATCTTCGTGCTACATCTTAGACCACATCATCACTTACCATCAGGTGACATTGTGGTCAAACGAAGTTCTATCCAATTAAAAAAAAAAAAAAAAAACGTGTTTTATCTTAAGGGTGAACCACTAACATTCACAAACAAGATAAAACATAAAATAAGTACAACTGATGAAATCCCAGTACATACTAAGAGTTACCGCTATCCTTACGTTCACAGACAAGAAGTCAGAGATCAGATTAACAAGATGCTTGATCAAAATATTATAAGACCCTCAGAGTCTGCATGGAGCTCTCCAATTTGGATTGTACCCAAAAATGCAGATCAATCCGGTAAATTCAGGAAAGTTAACGAGAAAACGATCGATGATAAGTATCCAATCCCGAATATAACAGACGTACTAAACAAACTAGGTAAATGCCAATATTTTACGACTCTTGATTTGGCTAGTAGATTTTACCAAGTGGAAATCGACCCCTCTGATGTCCATAAGACCGCCTTTAATGTCGAAAATGGCCATTATGAATTCTTCAGGATGCCAATGGGACTTAAAAACAGCCCTTTCACCTTCCAAAGAGTCATGGATAACGTCCTGAGAGGTCTCCAGAACGAATTCTGTCTAAGCTATCTCGATGACATCATTATTTTCAGTATTTCCCTTCAGGAGCACATCGTCAACTTAGATAAAGTTCTTAAAAGGTTGAGCAAGTCAAACTTCAAAATTCAAATGGATAAATCTAAATTTTTGAAGCTTGAAACTGAATTTCTAGGCCATGCCATTTGTAAAGAGGGTGTAAAACCTAACCCTAATAAGATTAAAGCCATAGAGAACTACCCCATTCCAAAGACCCCTACTGAGATCAAACGTTTTCTTGGATCACTTGGATACTACAAGAAATTATTCCAGACTTTGCACGTTTAACTAAACCACTGACTCAATGTTTAAAAAAAAGTGTTTTGAACATTGTAAGATACTCTTAAAAATGACCCGATCTTGCAATACGACGTTACACGAGCTTTCATCTTAACAACTGATGCTTCCAATGTCGGTGTCATTTCATCTCAAGTTACGAAGAGTTCAAACAAACCGATCGCACATGCATCGTGAACTCTCAACTCTAGTGACCTTAATTATAGCACCATCGAGAAAGAGTTTTTAGCTATTGTTTGAGCAACTAAGTACTTCCGTCCGTACCTCTATGGTAGACAATTTCTGATCCTTACGGACCATAGACCCTTACAATGGGTAGTAAATCTTAAAGACCCTAGCTTACGACTTAAAAGATGGCGTCTAAAGCTTAGTGAGTACGATTATAAAGTCAAACACGTAGACGGTAAATGTAACACGAATACAGACGCGATATTGCGTATTGAAATTAATAACGAAGAACTTATGTCTATCGCAGTCAATCCATTTGAAACTGATCCCGCGTTAGATGAATCTAGAACCATTACAGCTACAGAAACTGCTGCTGATTCAAGAACCGCCACTGTTCATACGAATAACAAACGCCCTATCTTGGAAGTCCCAATCTCAGATGATCCTTTAGCTATTGAACAAAAAAATTTAACAAGTTGAAGTAGCCAGGTATCATAATCTTGTGAAATATGTTCATCTAGCTCAGATCTTTATTGTCCTGACTAACAACGTAGACTCTATGTCGCAGGGAATGTCTAAATTATAGAATATCCTTGCTTTTATTAGAGCATCCGCTACGCATCATTCAGTTTTGACTTTGAATGCAATTAACGATATAGTTCGTAGATTAAATATACTTTATGGTAGTCAGAAAGTGGTAGATTTAGATATTAGAGAGTATTTCGATATAATTAGATTAGGATTTTACTATGTAGGTAATGAGATATAGTATATAAATTTCCGATTGTCTTACCATCCACTTATGATATGTATAAATTATCTATCATTCCTAATAAAAACCATGAAATCCTTACTCCTCCATTCCCATATCAAGCTATCCATGAGAAAGATTTCAATTATATAGAGACTGAATGCTCGAAGACAAGTAAATGGTACCTTTGTGAGGAGAAAAAGAGTCTACAGAGCCGATCATCAGATGACTGCATCCAGCATCTCATCTCGACGCAACAACGAAATATGATGTACCGCCCCACCACCGTCATCCTAGTTAAACCAGCTTATGAAGAACTCGACGTGAAACATTACAGTATCAGCTTCCCAGTTTCTACAAAAGTACATCTCTCCTGTAGCCAGGATCTCTACAAAATACTTCAAGGGAGCTTTCTCGCAGTAATCTTTCAGAAAGGCTACTTGGATACGCCAGACTTCACGATTTCCAACACTAACGATCGTTTGAAGGGATAGCCATTGAAGATTATGGACCTACCAAAGGACGACTTCGTGACCTTATCTTCCGTTCCAGCATTCATATTAAACTCAATCAATTAGACCATCTTCATCGAACTAACGAAAAAATCTCACACAGACACCTCTACACTTAGACAAAGCCGTCGACAATAGCTTATACCATACTACAATACCTTTGTACGTGGTTATAGCTCTCAGTACATGTGCACTTATTAGTGGCCTGCTATACAGAAGATATCAATTAAAACTGACGAAGAATTCAAGATGAAGAAGACAAATCACAAAAAACACCTTAAGAGTCATAAGACTCCTTCCAGGCATCAAATACGTGCGAGTACGATATTGTGTTCGACTATTGATATTGTTTACGATGCTACCCCGAATACACGTTCGGATCCCCCTTTGAATATACCAATCAAAACAATCCGTGCACCGTGCTGGTGAATCTAAAACTTACTATTTTGTCGATAGGTGTGTAGTTCCGTGTTGTGAGTTTCGTAAACAGTTTTGGCAAGATGTTATTGGATTTATCAGTAGAGATGCTCTCACATACCAGTACTAGTAGAGTTTATTGTGCAAGGGGAAGTCCCTTTTACAAGAAACTCTACTATTCTTATATGAATACTAAACATTCAAACATCCAATAGTCCTTCGGCGACTTCCATGGCATGCTGAACAATTAGCCGAGAGATGTGAAAAGCGAGGAATCGATTTGTACTGCAGAAATCGAACATTTTGTTCATATGATTTGCAATCCGTTAATATGCCTACTTTCTTAAACCACTAGAAATCTAGTGTGGGGTCAAAACCATAGATGTATGTAGCTGATGAATGTTTTAATGCTGCGGCTACAAATTAAGGCAAATCGCTGTTTTTTTTGTAATCGCGGCTTGTAAACATTACCAGCGTCATAACACGGAAACCATGACATTTACATACATAACTTAATTCGTTCATTGGACCTGTTGCATAAATCCCTTTCTAATCGACTTTTATTTTTGGAATATCCTGTATAATTTTAATTAAACATTCTAGAGTTGACACTAAATATAGATATTCAAAAATAATCACAATGTCCACCTTTTTTTTCATATCGAGTGAAACTTTCCTTCGAGTATATTTACTGTAGTATAATTATATTACAATGGTATTCACAGAGTTATAACTGTATGAATATCACGCTGTGGCAGCTCATAGAGCAGTTAAAAATAGGTGTATTTTGCATCCATTACCAGATGTTGTGATAACCAGGCCAGCTCTATGGCGGCGCGCCAAATCGTTTCATTTATCATACAATATTATAAATCGCTAAATATTTTTGTATGTATGTAGCCTTATATTTGCGCAAAATGTAGTCTACAAGGGAAATAAAGCTTTGAATTGTTGTCTTAACCAAGGTAATGTCATCCATTAGTTGTTATTCCGTTAACATACACTTACAGACTGTAATATTCATACTATATCAGGAGAGAACTGTTCCCTAGGGAACAGTTTTCCCTAGGGGCCACAGCAAACGCTATTCTGGGAAAAAGAGACACCACCTATCTACTCGTATATCACAATATCTACTAGTGGTTCGCCCCGAACTGAGATCTCGCGAGTCTACCATAAAAACAAAAAAAATATTATTCGTAATCTTTGACTATCAAAATAGTGCCACGAAAAAAACCACTTTACTTGACCTACAGTTTCATTCAAATTACAGGTGACGGGTTCATGTTAATTGGTTAACCTTTTTTGGGGTACAAATTGCAGTTATTCTAGATTTCAGACTTTTGCCTATATTTGTGCTACACGCATACCAAGTTACAACACTGTGGGATCACTGGTGTACCCTGAGAATTTTGTCAAAATTTCGTTTTTATAACTCATAAACTCTAATAACTCAAAAACTACATAAACTTTACTAAAAGTAAAAACGGGGTCGAAATGTAATAATGAAGACCTTTCATTTGACGTCTCATTTGACCTAATAGTCTCATTTCATTTTTTTTACTCCTCTTGAACCCCAATATCTCAACAACTCCGAAACATTTTTAGCTCATTGAGTCACACCAAAATTGTGCTATGATTACCTACCTATATATCAAATTTAGTGATGATCGGATGAACGCTCCGCAAGTTATCCTCGGAAAAACAAACATACATACATACAACGCCGATTTGCCCCAGTTGATTTGGAGATCTCGCTTCGCTCGATCAATAATATATCTATATATCACAATAGTTCAGTATTGATTTAAACATCTACATTACTCAAAGCTACGCCAAGAACGATGACAGCGTGGTAAACCATTTTCAGTAAATGCTTTAATAATTACTTTTAAAAGCTTTGGCGTTTATAATCACCAATACAGATGCAATACAATCCTAAAACTAGACGTATGCTAAAATATACTTAGTGATAAAAAACCACTCAGAATGTGCTTAGGTAGATTCGCTTAGCCATCATAGCGCTGGATAGCGCTTTTGTCATTTGAAACAAAAAATGTGAGTACCTACTTTGTTTTCTATAATTTAATATATGGCTGAATAACTCTGATGAGAATTTATACTATTAATATTATAAAATATATTTATGAGTTTCGATGTAGGGGATAATCTCCAAAACACCCGAACAGATTATATCTTTCACAGATACAAAACTACACCATCCCTGAGCGCTACGGGCTGTATTTTATTTGGATAATAATGCGAGCAAAGCCAAGGCGGATCAGCTTGTATCAAATGTAACTGGAATACGTTCATGTTACGTGACACCACCCATACACAGTACTTACGATACATTGCGCCTAATACCTACAACAATTTCAATATTCTCGTAATTTGGGGTGATTCGATAGAGATTCGATCTGCGGCTGAAACTCAATAATTGAATCTCATCGCAATCAGTTGAGCCGCCCACCCCGACCCGCGCCCCGCACCCTGCCACCGCCACACCAACCTATTACTTTATACAGTGTGTCCCTGGATAAAGTGCAACCCCGAAAGGGGGTGAAACTAGATCAAAAATTATCGACAAAAAAATAGAAAAAAAAAAATTAAAAAAATTTAGTATATACTTGATTGATGAATTAAAATTTTTATTGCTCACTAATGACTCTATTTAATAAAAAAATGATTTCTTCCAAATTAGTAGGTCTATTTTGTTAAAATAAAAACCATAATCATGTCAGATATGTGACGATGACGATAAAATAACAAATAACTCACAAACAAGTGGCTATCGTGACTTAAAGTTTAATTTTTGTATTAAAATTACATTTTTTAGGCTGTTTTTTTCCAATAAACTCCAAAAATCTTAAAATTAAGCCTATAATACTAGAAATTTTTATGACTTTTTATTATTGTCTATCATAATAGCTTTTAAATAAAATAAAAACCTACGTTCTAACATAAAAAATGTGCTGGCTAGGAGCATTTAAAGTTGACCACTGATTACGTCACCACTCAGGTAGAGACCCTTTTTTAACTTATATTGTTGTAGATTATGGTCGCTGGGCCTGTTCTATGAAAGATGAAGGGTGGGGATCGAAACAGGACTCACAACAAGGCACGCCAGTCGCTCCGATATTCTCGCCACTGCTACCGCCTACCGTACCTTACTGCGCCTTCAAGTTTTTGTTACGTTGTTTTGCTTTTGTTTTGTTTTTGACTTTTTGTTACGTTTTTGACTGTACTTTGTTGTGTTGTGGAGATGCCGCGATTGACTGAGTTCTCTCCTGAGAAATCGCTGACATCCATTATTATTATGGTATGTCACGTGGACACACAACAGTCGCTCGTTCTGCATACATAAATGCGTTTCCGAGCAGACTTATACCGTCAGCACGAAATTTCCAAGAAGTTCACCGAAAGTTATCCAACATCGGACTTGGATTAGCAAGAGATCGCCGTGAGCAACAAGCTACCATTATTGACCATTCCATAGAAGAGGCCGTTTTAAACGATTTGTTTGCTGATCCCACAACCAGCATTAGACGCTTAGCTTTGCGTCACGGTATATCAAAAACATCCGTATGGCGAATTTTGAAAAAGAAGGGATTGCATCCATACCATTATCAGCGAGTACAGCATTTGCATGAAAATGTAGACAATCGTGCAAGATGCGTAATGTCTACGTGGATTCAACAAAAAATTAGAAATAATCCACAATTCCTAAAAAAAATTTTATGGATGGATGAAGCGAAATTCACCCGGAATGGAATCACAAATTGCAGAAACTTACATGTATGGTCCGAGGAAAATCCACGCCTAAAGAGGGCGTCTACTTTTCAAGTGCAATTTTCAGTTAATGTATGGGCAGCTCTAATAGACGACACGCTGATTGGGCCAGTTATTTTACCCGCAACATTAAATGCCGAAAGTTTTTTAAACTTATTAAGAGACGATCTGCCACTACTGCTGGAAGATGTTCCGCTGGCTACAAGGCAACAGATGTATTTGCAGATGGACGGATGCCCTGCGCACTACGGGCGCAATGTGCGAAGTTTTTTAAACGAAAACTACGCTAATAGGTGGATCGGCCGGGATGGACCAGTCGGGTGGCCGGCATGTTCACCTGACCTGACACCCCTAGACTATTTTCTGTGGGGTGTTATGAAACAAAGAGTCTACAGAACGACCGTAGACACCGAGGCAGAGTTACAAGATCAAATCATGCGATGTGCCGATGAGATAAGAAGTGACCCAGAGATGGTGCTTAGAGCCACACAACAAATCGCTCTTCGTGCGGCAATGTGCCTACAACAACAAGGAAGCCATTTTGAGCATTTAATGCATTAAACAAAACCCTTATTTCATACTTACATGTAATAAGTTAAATAAAAATGTTGTAACTAAAATTTGATTTTTAATACTACCTGAGCAGCAAAAAAAAACGTGTCTCTACCTGAGTGGTGACGTAATCAGTGGTCAACTTTAAAAGCTCCTAGCCAGCACATTTTTTATGTTAGAACGTACGTTTTTTTTTATTTAAAAGCTATTATGATAGACAATAATAAAAAGTCATAAAAATTTCTAGTATTATAGGCTTAATTTTAAGATTTTTGGAGTTTATTGGAAAAAAACAGCCTAAAAAATGTAATTTTAATACAAAAATTAAACTTTAAGTCACGATAGCCACTCGTTTGTGAGTTATTTGTTATTTTATCGTCATCGTCACATACCTGACATGATTATGGTTTTTATTTTAACAAAATAGACCTACTACTTTGGAAGAAATATTTTTTTTATTAAATAGAGTAATTAGTGAGTAATAAAAATTTTAATACATCAATAAAGTATATACCAATTTTTTTTTAATTTTTTTTTCTATTTTTTTGTCGATAATTTTTGATCTAGTTTCACCCCCTTTCGGGGTTGCACTTTATCCAGGGACACACTGTATAATTCTATACGGAGATAATACACGACGCTCGTATACAATACGAACAGCGTACCTGTGAATTTTTATATGAAAGTCCTGTCTGGAAATGTAAGTAAATAGCTATAGTTATTCTTTAGCATACAAATTGGCATCGAGGTACAACCAGGAACGGAATGGTGAGTTGATAACATGTTAAAAAGTAAGGGTTCAATTAGCATAACTCCGAGACTACTATAAAATCAATATGGAACATTGTTTTTACTAAAATGAACTAAACCTATTATTATGAATAAATGGTTAAGTGCATGTTGGAAAGTAAACAGTTCCGTAGTCGGCTGTATCTTAGTCATTTAAATTACAAAGCATGTATTTTAAAATAACTAAGATTTTGTAGTCCATTTCGGTTATTTTGAAACTGTTACAACTATTACGAAAATGGCCATTTGGAAGGTTTATATTTCATATACCGTTGACCGAGAGAGCGAAGCGTCTCAGTTTCGAGATTGACCTAAAAATGCTTTTGTCCGGCTGTCTGTCTGTCTGTCTGTTCTCGCGTACAGGTCGCATTTTTTAACCGATGTTAACGAAAGTTGGCACACAAATTTCTTCATTTAATTAAATTTTTGGAGCAATCGTGTTTTTGATTGGAGTGAAAATAGGGGGGAAAGGGGGAAATTTGCTGTAGAGTTATTTATCGACGGTTTTCGATCAAATTTGAGAGGCACACCAAGGACTTCATTCTACACAAGATTTTGCAAAACAAATTCCATAAAGGGGGAGTGGAGGGGGGAAACGAGGGGAAGTTTGTTGTAACGTTATATATGGACGGATTACAATTTTTTTTTTAATCGTTTTATCTACCTTTACCAATCAGACTACGCAGTCCTCTCCGCCTTCACGAGACAAACCCGTAGACACCAGATAAGATCCCATAGGAATAGAATAGAATAGAATAAATTTTATTTGACACACACAAAGAAACACAGAACGGATCACAAACAAAATAGTAGATAGACAGGAAAAATACAGTAGAGTGAGATATTACGAGTATAACATGGGTAGAACACAAGTACCTACCCAACCAGTAGGTAGGTGTACTAACTAGTCCCGCTCCGTGCCACGCATGGCCAAACAGGTCCTGCCTCAGCTTTAAGCTCCTTTGTGCAAAGCAGCGCTGGTTTTCAGGCAGGGCCTTATGTAGGGTGACGTCACAAATTTAAAAATATAATACTAAAAATAATAATAAAATGAATAAGCGATAACAACAATACTAATAACAGATACCTACATGAAAATACACTAATAACAATAAGCAATAATAACGGAGGTTATGTTATGTACAAGTGAGAATTATATTGTAAAACCATGAAACTCATTATGCATATATAAAAATTATTAACTTAAAAAAGAGAGGAGAGGAGAATGGACCTTTATGGAGAGGAGAAAGTGGAAAAGTTCCGAAGCACCCTTCGTAGCTCGTGCGCATCATTGTGGTAAGTACCTACTGAACTATAAGCTGGGAAGATAGAAGTAGTCTTCTATATGTTTTTCTAAAAGTATGTTCGTTTAATCGTTTTTAGAGCACGGAGTGGTGGGGGAAGGTCGTTCCAACACCGAGACGCAGCAAATCTAAAAGAACCACGGAAAGTTACCAGCCTGTGTCTCGGTGTTACGAACACGTGAGTGCATTCCCTTTTAATGTATCGTGAATACTCTTGTACCCATTTTAATTTTTGGAAAAGGTATTCAGGTTTTTTATTTTTTATGATCCCAAACAAAAGGGTAGCAAGGTTCCTACGCGCTTTCATTTTTAGTAGGCTGGATGTGTTAAGGTACGGTGTCACATGTGAGCGCGGGGGAATATGAAAACAAAACCGTGCACATGCATTCTGCACCCGCTGTACTAATTTTTCAGTTCTGGCCAATATACAAGGTCCGTATACCACATCACAATAGTTAAGTTTTGATAAAATCAAAGACTCACATAATGTGATGCGGACTTCTTCACTTTGATATGGACGGACTCTGTATAAAGTTTTTAACCGGTAAAAACAATTGCGCACACATTCTGCAATGTGGGTTTCAAAGCGCAGATGTTTATCGATGATCAACCCTAGATTCTTAGCCTCAGCAACACATTCAACGTCCTCCACTCCCACCCGGATGTGGGGTTGGATATTAGCAAGTTTATTAAGCCCTATCCTTGTACCAATCATCATATATTTAGATTTTTTTGGATTCAGCACAAGAGAATTTGACTCAGACCAATGCTGGATTCGGGCTAAGTCACTGTTTATCTGGTTTACAGAATCAAGAAGATCATTCGGCAGAAAGGAGTGGTACAACTGTACATCATCTGCATTGAGGTGAAATTTGCAGTGTGTAATGGCCTGACATATGTCCGCACCATAGAGTACAAATAGGATTGGCCCGAGAATAGACCCTTGGGGCACTCCTCGTGAAACAGTTTTAAATGAGCATTTGAGAGTTTGCCCACTGGGCAGCACGAGCTCCACACATTGACCTCTCCGATCCAGGTAACTAGAGAACCATTTTATTGAGTTTACATCGAAACCATAGAAAGCCAATTTAGAAAGAAGAAGGGGAGTGCTGATTGAGTCAAAAGCTCGCGAGAAGTCAAGGAAGACCAGCAAGCTACACATACCCTGATCTTGAGCAACTAACAGATTATCCACCACATCCAGAAGAGCAGTCGAGGTGCTATATCCCCTACGAAAACCGGACTGAAACTGTGGAAGGATGTGATGGTCCTCAAGGTATTTAGTCAGATGCAAGCTAACCACTTTTTCTAATAGCTTAGAGAGGCATGGAAGTAAGCTTATTGGTCTAAGATCACTTAAAGTAGAAGGCTGGCTCTTTTTAGGAATTGCTTTGATTACCGCCACCTTCCATGACTCTGGAAAAATGCCACTCATAATTGACTGGTTGATGATGGCAGTAATTGCCGATAATGATAATGATAGGAGCAAGGGAACGCGAGTAATCGCTTATACTTTATATTAAACTTATACTAATATTTTGCTCAAAAGTCTACTGGTAAGCCTATTGGAAAATTCAAGAACCTGAAATTCGTTTTAAAATTGGACTTTCTTCATTAATTTAGTTACTTTTTTGGACTCGGGATACGAGCTTTACTGTTCTCACAGAACCACTAGTAAACAAAAGTTAAAAAAAGCGTTTAGAAACATTATAGTGTTTTTGGAAGACCTATTCAACGAAACCACACAATGTGGTCTAAAAGTGAAAAAATAATCACTACGATATAGGGAAAGTTCTATTAAAACATTATTTTTTTCATCTTTTATTTCATTATTTTTCTGGGGACCACTAAAACGTATAATCCTTTACTACACTAAAAGTCTACGAGTAAAACGGGTGTGACTGGTCGGACAAGCAATCAAACAGACAGACGGACATAGCAAAACTAAAATGGTTCCTAGTTCAACTATGGAACCCTAATAACTAAATATTTTGTGATGATATTCATCTGAATGAGAAATGATGACGCATGTAATTGTACTGCGTGCGCCAGTACCACTAAAAAACTTACAGAGCTTGTTAAATTCTGTACCGTATTTAGCCATAATAATATTCAAGGTGAGAGGTTTGAAAACAGTACTGGAATCATAATCGTAATATTTAGACCCTTTCCCAAATTATGTATATCATTGTACCCTTCAAAAATTTGGTGCAGACTTGTTCGTCCCGGGCTAGTCCGAGCCAGTACAAACTCTTTGCTACACTGTGGCTAGCGATGACGTAGCGAATGCAAATCGCTACACCGAGGACATTAAGTTGGACCGTAATTTATTCCGGCCCCGTCCGTCTTAATTAAACTCTTGCACTTTTCAGTGGGGTAAGAGAGGCACGGGAGATATTATATTCTAAGAAGGATCTTAAAAATAATTGAAAGAATATTCAGTAGGTATTAAGTTTTACGATTTAACTTAACTAGCGGCCAACTTAGGTTATCTTTTGTAAAACTTGAACAACCAAAAATAGCTAAACTAACAATTGGTGGAAACTTTTGGACTTAGACCATGATAGTGTTTGGTTAATGGAAAGATTTAGAAAAGTTGAAATGTCTAAAATCCTTTAAATTGATAACTCGATGTCTTTAAACTAAATTATGGCGGATGCAATTATTAAAACATTACAAAATTAAAACAACATTTCTGCAATGGCCCAAATGCAATTTTTTGACTTATGGATATACTACATAAAAACCTTTTACAATATACAAATATGTAGAGCAAAGTAGGATATATATTTATTAAATTAAATTAGAAGCAAGTGGCACAATGTACTTATCAGTATAGTAACTTTGAAGTTTTGGGCAACCGCTACAATACGCTCAGCTGTTTCCAGGAAATCAAAGCGGTAACTGTCGACAAAGGATCGAATGCCTCCGAACTAATTCAACTGAAGGCGACGTTTCAGTACAATACCTGTAACAATTGTGCCGAGAGTTCAGTGTTAGGTTAATTGAACTAGAACTCTCAATTAATTTATAGACTTAGGTTAAAGTTATTTTCGTAAAATAGACTGACTGGCTGAATTTGATTTTATCCGTTTGATAGTGCAACCACAGATTAGATACTTAATACAAGTATAACATGCAGTGTGAAGTATAATTATAAATTAAAATAATTAAAAAAACTTATCTGCGAGCGAAACTTTGTACACAAAAAATATTTACAAAATGTTTTTCTGATAAAAACATATCCATCGGAGACCTGTTTTCTTGGAATTGATTAATATATTATGATCTTATAAATAAAGTAGTGTCATATTGCATCAAATAAGATCATTATTTGTTGTAAAGATTGTCTGGAAGAGATCGCTTTTAGCGATAAGACCGCCCATTGTTAATTTTATTGGTGTGCAATAAAGAGTATTCTATTATATTCTATTCTATTATCTTATAAAAAAACATTTTTATTTAGAGTACTTACAAAGTTATAAATTGTTCTACCGTATGTGTGTGCACTGTGGCGTGAGTCCGTTTGCATTCCTCTGTGTTGACACTGCTTAACTACAATTTGCATACATTTTGGTAATAATTCGCTTAGAGACGTTTGCGGATGTTGATTAAATGTAACAATGTTGTAATTATAAACGCAATTGCTCCAGAACAGGGCAGAGGATGTTCATTTTGACCAACTGCCGAAAAAGGGTTACATTTTATATCTACACGATTGTGGGAAATAGCTCAAAGTTTTATAGCTGCATGAGTGTTAATTAGTATTATTGCATAATTTGCTTATTACTGTACACGTTACTTCAATTAAAATCATTGCTTGAAATAAATATTACAAGGATGCCACAAGTTATATTAATAAATTAAAGTATTCAGGTGTTTCCCACTGCAGGAGAAAAATAAGAAACGTCAGGCTTATAAATAAATATACAATGATTAATAAATATGTAATGTATTATCATATCAAATGTTTAATGTTGAACATAGTTCGAAAAAATATCGAAAGAATAAATAATATAAAATATAATAAATATATATTATGATGTCATTATAAATCGAATCAAAAAAATGTTTGTTATTTATTTGCCTGTACATATAGTAGCCTGTACTGTCCCACTGCAGGACAAAGGCCTCCCTTCCTTCCTTCCACTCCACTCTATCATACGCTTGTGTAGTCCTGTCTTCCATATAGGAGTCGACTTCGTCTTTCCATCGGCGTCGCGGTCTGCCACGTGGTCGTCTTCTGTCTTTTGAGATCCACTCGGTGATGGGTTTTTCCCATAACTCCTCCGACATGCGGCAGACGTGTCCCGCCCAGTCCCACTTTAACTTACCTACTTAGTATCCAACGTCCGCGATTTGTGTTTGGGAGCGCAGTTCACTGTTTCTAATACGGTCTGTTAGTTTGACTCCTAGGTTACTGCGCTCCATGGCTCGCTGACAAACCCCGAGTTTGGACTTTTGTTGATCTGTCAAAGACCAGTTTTAAGCGCCTTGGGTAAGAATGGGGAGAATGCACGCGTCCATGAGCTTGCATTTAAGTATGAGTGGAAGGTTACCCCTCATCATATTTTTCATGCCCCAATAGCCCTTCCAGGCGTTTTCTGAGTAACTTCAGAATCTTGCTTGCTCTGGAAGGATACTATTTGGCCTAGGTATTACTCACTGACGTATGCAATCTCCCCACCACTTACCTCCAACCTGTGTTGTGTGGTGTTCGTCATAAATTTTATGTTTGACATGTTCATGCTGAGCCCAACCTTGAGGTTAGCGGTGTTCAGCTCGTTGAGTATGGTACCAAGTTCTGCGGCGCAAGAAGAAAAGAGTACTATGTCGTCTACACAACGAAGGTTGGTTAGCCTTCGTTCGCTGACCACAATGCCCTTTTCACTCCAATTAGGTATCAACTTCTTAAAAACTTCTTCTAAAGTGGCTGTGAAGAGTTTTGGGGATAGGGGGTCACCTTGCTTAACTCCTCGTTTGACATGAAAAAACGGTCCTATTGAATCTATTTTAATGGATGCTGTACTATGGAGGTGTATTTTCTGTAATAGCTGAATGTATGTTGTAGGGATTTCTTGGTTTCTAAGGCCTTCGAAAATGGCGGAATGGTTTAAACTGTTAAAGGCTTTAGAGTAGTCGACAAAGGCTAGATAAAGTGGAAATTTATATTCATTATACTTTTCTATAAGCTGATTTATTGAATGGAGATGGTCGGTTGTGGAGAGGCCACGGCGAAAACCTGCCTATTCTGTAGGTTGATGTCTATCCAGTTGTACCGATATCCTGTTCTCAATTAATTTAATGAAGGTTTTATAAATATGGGATATCAAGCTAATTGGGTGGTAATTGCCAATATCTGTTTTATCTCCTTTCTTATGGGGCAAAATGATGTTAGAGTGGCAAAAATGTTTAAGTAAAACAGAGGTGTTTAAAATTGAATTTAAAAAGTTGGTTAAATATGGTAACAGAACAGGTTCACCAACTTTAAGGGTTTCAGTTGTTACCTCGTCTATCCCAGGACTCTTTCCATATTTCATGCTGGCAAGTGCGCGATGTACTTCGAGTCCTATGATTGGCGGTATGTCATCCGAACATGAACAAGTATTCATTGAATTATCTAAATCGAAATTGGTATTAGAATATAACTTTTTATAAAACACTGTACATACGTCTAATATTTTGCTTTTATCTCCCTGCTTTACTCCGTTAACATCCTTAATTCCTGTTATAGATGACTTTCCTGTTTTTGTTGCCCTCATAGCAATTTTTAGTGACGAGTTTTTATCTAAAGCTACTTTTACTAATTCTTTATTTTTATTTCTAATGTCCCTACGTATGCATCGTTTTACTTCTTTGTCTTTTGTTTTATATTCTGGAGTGTATAATGTTAACTTTTGCCGTTCTTCTATTAGTAGTTTGGATTTGTTGCTGAACTTATTAGTTTTGTTGTTATTTACTTTAATTTCACGGCTTGCTAATTTGATGGTTTCTAGTATATTGGAATATTGTGTTTGAACGTCTTCACAATTTTTATTATCCAGCAAGTCAAAGCTATTTTTCAAATCTAAACAAAACTGGTCTTTGATACCCATAAATGTATTTTTATGTAACTTTCTGATTGTTTGTTTGATTATAAAAATTCTATGGATTTTAAAATTAAATTTCAATGTGCATCGTAATGGTCTGTGATCTGAGCTACATTTTATATGGTATAAGACCTCTATATTATTAACAATTTGTTTGCTGGAAGAAAGGCAAAAGTCAATCTCATTTTTGGTAATTTTATCTGGGGAAAACCAAGTCCAGCGTCTTTGTGGTTTTCTCGAGTAAAGCTGTTGCTCAAACTCAAACTTTGCCCAAAAGCAAAGTTTAAGAGCCGCACACCTCGTGGATTTCTAATGCCAAGTCCATAAGCGCCAAGAACGGTCTCGTTCTCTTGGTCTTGTCTAATACCCACTTTGTCATTGAAATCCCTTATTACTATTGTCCAAGTTCCTTTGTTATCATCACATGCCTTGTTTAACATGTCATAGAGTTCTTCGACTTCTTCGTCGTGTAACCCCGCCCCCCCCCCCTAAAACACGTGAAACCCCCAACTGACCCCTGATGACATTTACCCAACTTCTAACCCAGAATAAAATCTAATTTACCTTTCTACCATATAGCCATGATCTACCTACTTCGTAAATTATTCGACCCTATTAGCATCTACCTTAAGAGTGTATTGTGATTAATACTTTTGGCCTCGTGATTTATCTAGTGTTACGGTAGGAACCCACACTTCACGATATCCGTAATAACTCAGTTTCTTTTAAAGAATTTGAGTCTAGTACCAAAGATCATGCTACCTACTTTATGATAGAATTAAACCTATCTAAACACACAGACGTACTCGTAGAATTTTCGTTAGTGATGATTGTGATCTACCTATTGTAAGCTTGGTGCCAAAGTTACAGCCTACCCACTGGGAACGTATTGATCTACCTACAAACTGATTAGCTACAGTAATAATTGTGGCTAAGACACTTGTTTAAATATATTAGGTCCACAGCCCCTCCACCGCTGAAGACAATGAGACTCGACTACCAGACTAGACATCTCTCTTCCACAAATTAAAAGTATTATTAGGTATACATTACATTTACATTTTATTACTTTACATTTGAGACAACATAAAAATTGTATGTAGGTAATCTTTTGTTCCTACGCGTTATTAAGGGATTTAGAGGTCATAACCTTTTGCAAGGTGTAGATTCTTTTTTGGTTATCTTGCGAATCAGTAAAGTTCTTATTTTTAGAACTAAACCCATTCGATTTTAGTTCTTCGTAGCCTATTCTAGAAAACAACTCTTTTCGATTCCAATCCTAAGAATAACCGCCCCCTACTATCTATCTGCCAAATCACTCAGCCTTAAAACATACCTAGGCAACTTATCAATTAACCCATTCTTAAATTCACTATCAGAATGCACTAAAATGTAGAACTTCGTAAAACCCCATCATGATGCAAGGTGTGCTAACTTAGTATTTTTCCGAACGGCTAGTTTGCATGAGATAGATAAGACTGCTTTAATTAGCTATCAAAGTCTTTAGTTTACTGTAGTTTGACCATGAATATTACTTCAATTCATGTTTCTAGTACATTTTCAGTTAACAATGATGATTGATCTTAACGGAATTTCATTTCCTTGGCTCCGTAGAATAGAAAATAGACCTATTTCATGCATCTGTTTCTAATTAAGCCCAGCACTTTAGCCTTCAAAGATTCTATCAACATCAGATCAACTTACTTAGGTTATTTACTTCCTTGTCAAACTTCACAAGTTCCAACTTATGATTTCAACATTGTATTCAGTCTTACAGAGTGTATTTTTTTTCTGAAACTACCGTCCTTAAAAGCACAATTGCCCTTTCATTTAAGTTTAGTTTATTACATGAATTTTGTTCTAGATACTGATATATTTTTATACCGTATGCTAGATTAAAATATTTCCTTTTCCAACGTACAATAACAACAGATATTAAACTTAGGAATCCAATCTTCCTACCCACATTTTTTTCTTTACTAGATAACTCAATCTAAGAAATATTATACCGTCAATAGATTACACATTCCTGTGTCTTTGTTATAACATAAGCTATGTTTACCAATGAACCCGTTCTTTTATGACCATATAAATAGAAATAGAATATAGAAATAGTTAAACAAGTCGCTGCCAATACAAACAATATCAAACGTGAAAGGTTATTTTGTCTTTAGTTTAATATAATCCTGAGCCAACCATTTCTTAAAATACAATACTGATGTCAATCTGTCCGTACATATTATAACAAGTGTTTCCTAATGCCTCCCATTCCATAATATGATCCAAATTAATTTTAATAATTATTCGACTTATCCACTCCACCGTCCCTGATGCGTTTCCTACCCGAAACCCCATTATTCCTAGGTATAATAAACCCTATGACAAGATTCCTAGCCTCATGTCATTCTGTATTATTCCCTCCAATGATTGTAGAAGTTACTACAGGTTAATTATTGAGAACAAACCAGCGACAATAAAACTGTACCTCCCTATCAGATTCCTAGAAGTTCTTAGCTAGATGCATGTTTAGTCAAAGCAAGAAGTTCCGTCTTCATTTTACTTTTAAACCGAGTCAGTAGGTGATTACCGATAACCTTGTTAAACTAAAAGAAAATGCCACGGTAAAACGTCAATCCCCAACGTTAATTATCCTATTAAATAAGCACCCCGCAATTTAAAACAATATTCCCAAACCAATATATGGAATCCAAATTCCATTTACTGTTTTTCAGGAACAATCACTTTAACCGTCACTAATTTATCCTACCCTCAAAATAAAATAAATGTCGGCTTCTAAGATTTTCCATCCAAAATTCACCCCATTTAAACAATTACATTTAAATTAACACAAATAATTTACTCTGTTCGGATCCACTTCAATATATTCCTGCACGAATCCGATTACCAAACATTAACACAAGAACAATAATTAAAAATGGCAGTAAGTAAAAATTCCTACCCTCAAAATAAAATAAATCTCGGCTTCTAAAATTTTCCATCCAAAATTAACCCCATTTAAACTTCAATGTAAATAACACGGATATCCAACAATTACATTTAAATTAACACAAATAATTTACTTTTTTCGAATCCACTTCAGTACATTCCTGCACGAATCCGATTACCAAACATTAACACTAGAACAATAATTAAAAATGGCAGTAAGTAAAAATTAACAAGCACGTAACTTGGTATTATCTGTGTGTTCAAGAAGGCTGCTAGCGAGAGAAGAGCCACGAGGAAAAAGACCACGAGACAAGAGCCCACGACCGACGCGACCAAAGAGCGACGAGAAGATCCCGAGAAATGAGAGCGAGCTTTTTTTTTTTTTTTTCGAATGGACTAATCTCGCTGTTGGCCTCTGAGGCCGTTGGCGAGCGCAGACGGCGCTCAGCCCAGTAAGTTTTTTAGGCAACTAGCGCAAGGGCACCACTTAGGTACGAGCCTCGGCTTGGGCTGTTGCCGGGGTGGGGATAGGAGAGAAACGCCCGGGTACATGTCTGTACCTCGTATAGGCGGCGACTGAAGGGACTCGTCGACCTCGCCGGCGAGGTCGGTGTATCTGTGAAGGGTTTGCTCTGTCTGAAATAGATGACTCACCTTCCGCATTAGCGGAGGTGATTTCGTCATCCGGGTCTCCGAGAACGTGTCTCGGACGACGGAGGATTTTGTTGGCGGGCGGATCCAACGGGTAGACCGGAATGATATGTACTAAAGGGTTCGGATGATTAGAGGCAAGTTCATAAAATCGCTTGGAAGCGAGCTTCATGAACCTGGCTATTGATTCTAATTTCATATCGCGATGTAGGTCGTTATTGCGAAAGTACCAGGGCGAGCCTGAGGCTTTTCGCAAGAAGCGATTTTGAATAACCTGAATGGCACCAACTTTAGGAGAGTGGGAAAATACTACAGATGAGTATGTCATAATGGGACGAATGCACGCTTTGTAAAGGGTCACCTTATTTTTAAGGGACATTTTACTTTTCGCGCCTAGAAGTGAGGACAATCGTCCTAGTGTGAACTTTGCTTGGTTGCACCTCTTAGTGATGTGCAACCTAAAGGAAAGACGCCTATCGAGGATGATACCCAGATATTTGGCTGATGGGGCCCAGCGAATGGGCTGGCCAAATAGAGAGATCGGTTTGGGAGTGAGGTTTCTCCGTGAGAAGTACACTGCTGTACTTTTCGACGGGTTTACCTCGATCCGCCACTTGCGGAAACAAATGGCTAGTGAATGAAGGGCAGCCTGCAGCCTTATACCCACCCGATCAGGATTCCGATTGGATGTGTACAAGGCTGTGTCGTCTGCGTATAGGGCTATTTCCACTTGAGGAGTGCGGGGGATATCGCTGGTGTACAGCGTGAACAGGAGGGGGCCGAGAACGGAGCCTTGAGGGACTTCTGCTCTGACTGGTCTAGGACTAGAGAGAGTGCCTTCCACGGTGTAGCGAAAGCTGCGACCTTGTAGGTAGTCTCGTATGATGAGCACGAGTTTGTCTGGGACTCCGAGTTTGAAAAGCTTGTAGATCAAGCCGTTGTGCCAGACTTTGTCGAAAGCTTTCGCTACGTCGAGGAAGACGGCACCAGTATCTGAAGGCCAGGTACTTTGCCAATTGGAGAGGACATGCTCCGTTATGCGGAGCACCTGTTGTGGGCATGAGTGTTGGGCACGGAAGCCAAACTGCTCGTCGGGAAGGAGTTTGAACTCATTGACATGAGCCCAGAGGCGCTTCATTAGAAGACGCTCATATATCTTGCCTAGACTATTAAGTAGACAAATGGGACGATAACTAGTTGGATCGTTTGCCTGTTTGCTGGGTTTTCGGATGCCAATGACGTTGGCTTCCTTCCAAGCATCAGGGAAGGTGCAAGTTTCCATAGCCGTATTGAAGATGCAGACTAGGATATGTATAAGGGGAACAGAGAACTGTTTGAGTACTCTGTTGGAAATGCCGTCGGGGCCGGAGGCTTTCTTTGGGTGTAGGGCCTTGATAGTGTCAAAGACTTCAGAGGGCTCAATCGGATCAAGTGGGGAAGTAGGGGGTCGGGAGGCTAAGCGGTCAACCTCGCTGTTCACCGTATGGAGGTGAACAGGGTCGATGGGTTCGAGACTGGGCGAGCATTGAGATTCGAGGGTTTCAGCCAGGAAATCGGCTTTTTCCTCGTCTTCGAATGCTGGAGGGTGGGTAGAGGGTGCTCAAGTGCGCAGACTTGAGGGCTTTCTCAAGTTTATGCCACTCTACCACAGTCTTGGTGGCAGGGGGCTGGTCAGTGGGAGGGCCGAGTAAGAGCATTACCGGTCGATGATCGGAATCGAGCTCATGAATAACTTCGATTAAGCGTAGCCGAAGGGCTACGTTTTTGAGAAGTGCAATGTCAAGGAGCTCGGGGGGAGTGGAAGTAGGGAAGCGAGTCATGCCCCTAGGGGCAATGATGTCGAAATTAAGGGGTTCAACTAGGCTTTCTAGTTGTTTGCCTTTAGAGTTCGTCGTGGTGCTATTCCACATGACGTTTTTGGAATTGAAGTCACCCTCCAATATGACGGAGCTTCCTAGACTGAAAAGGGCTTGCAGGTCACTCTCGAATTGAAGTGAGCGAGGCTTGCCGGGAGGGACATAGCAGGATGCAATAATGACCGAGGAATGCCCGGTCATTGCTAGCCTGCAGACGGAGGCTTCTATGTAAGACAGATAAGGGGGATCAAGAGGCATGCAATGTAGAGCCTTCTTGTAGTAAATGACAGTGCCGCCCTTTTGAGCTAGCAGTCTGTCATTGCGAACAATTTGATAGTTAGGGATTTTAGGGTCCCGATGACCGGGCTTTAAATTAGTCTCTTGCACTAGCAAGATGTCAAGTTGGTGCCTATTCAGGAAATCTTGGATAATAGAACGCTGCCTTGAAAGACCGTCAGCGTTGAAGAACGCTAGTGATAACGAACGCGGTTTTTTCCTTTCCTTTTGTACAACCATTTTGGGGCCTAAAAGGGTTTGGAGGAGGACGAAGCTGCCTTAACGGCGGCGAGAAGAGCTAAGTGCGCCTCAAGGGCAATCAGCTTTTCGAGGGTGGAGTTTGCTTGCCTAAGTTTTTGTGCAAGCACGCGAACCTCGGCAAGGTCGATGGAGGAGAACTCCATGATGAGGGCCAAGTCGGCAGCAAAGTCCGACTTGCCCATTTTAGAAGGGGGGGCTGGCTCAGAAGAGCGCGGAGGGGGGGCCATTGCCTTAAGGGCTAGGCTCGAGTATGGTAAGGGGTTGGCCCATGCTGAGCCTTTGGGAGGTTGCGCCTCCTGCGAGGGTACCATGGTCAACTTTGGGGTTGATTTGGTATACTGCGGAGAAGGTCGGGGTCGACTCCTACGAGCCACCACCCTGCTGACTTTGGGCGCCGAAGGACAACCACGATAATTTGCGGTGTGTCCCACGGCACCACAAAGTACGCAGATTGGCGGCTCTAAGGTGTCTTTTGTGCGGTTGCAGTCAGAGGTGCCATGGTCACCCAGGCACTTGACGCAACGGGGGCGGGCGTTGCAGTTTTTGGCCGAGTGGCCATATAACTGACACCTGTGACACTGGCTGGGAGTGCCATTTCGGTGGGGGGGTTCTACCCGGAGGCCGGAGAGGTTGTTGACCATCTTCAGATTGAAGATGGCCTTTCCTGCCGGTGACAGCTCTAGTACTACTAATACTAGATTATAGGTGGTCTTACCGTTATGCATACGGTGGACCTCCTTGACCGGGAAGGACTGAGCCAGTAAATCTGACTTTATGGAGTCCGTGGAGTGCTCCGCAGGGAGGCCGCGGATCACAACACGAAGAAGCCTTTCGTCTTCGAGGGCATAGGTGTGATAGCCTATGTGCTCTTGACGAAGGAGGGACGTGAGGCGACGATGGTCGTCAGAAGTGGGGATTTGGACTTTAATTGCGTCCTTAGTATTGCGGGCGTTTGTGAATGAGATCTTATGCTCATTACACAGATACGAAACTCTATCCCACTTGCCTTTTTCGCGGATGAAAAGAGGCGGGGGAGGCCTTTCCTTCCTCGCGGCAGTGGAAGCCGTGGGAGGCGAGGCGGGGCGGGCAGGCTGCGAGGCCGAGGGAGGGGTTGCCTTTTTAGCTGGGGGGGAAACGGAGGAAACCTTCTTCGACGAAGAGGTCTTCTTCGAAGAGGGCTTCTTCCTCTTACCACCCGTGACGAGGGTGAATTCTTCCTCCGAGTCGGAGGAAGAGGAGTTTGATGCCTCTGCGGAAGACGCGGGGCGTAGAAGGAGGTCGATTTCCATATCGTCCTCGGGGGAGGGTGGGTCCGGGGATTCCGGAGAGTCTAAAAAGACTCTGCGAGGTGAGGCCTCTCGAGAGTCGGACTTTTTTGATGAAGAGGGAGGCGCTGAGGCAGGAGGTTGAGGGGAGGGGGCAGGCTTACGAGCCGCCGGTGGTGCCTGAGGGGCTTGTTGAGGCTTCCGAACCTCGTTAGTGGCCTGAGGGGCCAGGGCAGGCATGCGGGCCGCCGGGGGTGCCAGAGGGGCTTTCAGAGGCTTCCGGGCCTTGTTAGTGGCCTGAGGGGCTGGGGATGGCTTTCGAGCCGCTGGGGAGGCCAGAGGGGCCGGCACGGGCTTCCGGGCCACATTTATGGCCAGAGGGGCCGGAGTGGACGTGACGACGTCCATTAGACGCGGGAGGGAGGCAACCGATTGTTGCTCCCTCATACTACGTTGTCGGACATTGTCGGGAACGTTCTCGAGCAGCAACCGGATTACGGAACCCGGCAACTGAACGAGGTCGTCCCCGGCGATGTCCATCATAACTCTCCGGGGGGGAACACCCGGAGAGGTGAGGGGGTGCGTGATCCTCCCGTCGGGATAGACAGAAGGGATGAGGCCTAAGTGTCCTACCTAAAGTGCGTCCATGTACCGCTCTTACGGGGTATGAGGGGTGTGTCCTAACCGATACTTGGTGTCGGCGAGGGAAGCTCCCAAGGCCGGTGGTACCAAGCCCAGCCGGATGTAGCGTTCCTCAGGAGAGGAAAGCTGGCGTTCCGGGTCCACGCCCAGTCTGGTTTGTGTTAACACCGCAAGGTATCCACCAGACCAACCACTAAACGTGGATTTGGACGCTTAATGAGTAGAAACAAGAGTTTGCCCTGAAAAGGACAAAGTCCAATAAAGGACTCTTCTGAGGTGTACTCGCAAGCGAGCGCACACAACAGAGCAAATGGCGGATGCCAAGTGCGGCGCGGGGCGTGGGGCGCGGGGCGCGCGGTGCGAGGCGCAAGGCGCGGGGCGCGGGGCGCGGGGCAGCACGTGGGCCGGCGGGAGCGCGCGAGCGGAGCGGAGCAGACGTGTTGCCGGTGCGAGGACCGGCGAGCGAATGAGACCCCTTTTTTTAAATGAGAGCGAGGTTTTTTTTTTTTTTTTTTTCGAATGGACTAATCTCGCTGTTGGCCTCTGAGGCCGTGACAGCTTAACCGAACTTTTGGCGAGCGCAGATGGCGCTCAGCCCAGTAAGTTTTTTAGGCAACTAGCGCAAGGGCACCACTTAGGTACGAACCTCGGCTTGGGCTGTTGCCGGGGTGGGGATAGGAGAGAAACGCCCGGGTACATGTCTGTACCTCGTATAGGCGGCGACTGAAGGGACTCGTCGACCTCGCCGGCGAGGTCGGTGTTTCTGTGAAGTGTTTGCTCTGTCTGATATAGATGACTCACCTTCCGCATTAGCGGAGGTGATTTCGTCATCCGGGTCTCCGAGAACGTGTCTCGGACGACGGAGGATTTTGTTGGCGGGCGGATCCAACGGGTAGACCGGAATGGTGTGTACCAAAGGGTTCGGATGATTAGAGGCAAGTTCATAAAACCGCTTGGAAGCGAGCTTCATGAACCTGGCTATTGATTCTAATTTCAAATCGCGATGTAGGTCGTTATTGCGAAAGTACCAGGGCGAGCCTGAGGCTTTTCGCAAGAAGCGATTTTGAATAACCTGAATGGCACCAACTTTAGGAGAGTGGGCAAATACTACAGATGAGTATGTCATAATGGGGCGAATGCACGCTTTGTAAAGAGTCACCTTATTTTTAAGGGACATTTTACTTTTCGCGCCTAGAAGTGAGGACAATCGTCCTAGGGTGAACTTTGCTTGGTTGCACCTCTTAGTGATGTGCAACCTAAAGGAAAGACGGCTATCGAGGATGACACCCAGATATTTGGCTGATGGGGCCCAGCGAATGGGCTGGCCAAATAGAGAGATCGGTTTGGGAGTGAGGTTTCTCCGTGAGAAGTACACTGCTGTACTTTTCGACGAGTTTACCTCGATCCGCCACTTGCGGAACCAAGTGGCTAATGAATGAAGGGCAGCCTGCAGCCTTATACCCACCCGATCAGGATTCCGATTGGATGTGTACAAGGCTGTGTCGTCTGCGTATAGGGCTATTTCCACTTGAGGAGTGCGGGGGATATCGCTGGTGTACAGCGTGAACAGGAGGGGGCCGAGAACGGAGCCTTGAGGGACTCCTGCTCTGACTGGTCTAGGACTAGAGAGAGTGCCTTCCACGGTGTAGCGAAAGCTGCGACCTTGTAGGTAGTCTCGTATGATGAGCACGAGTCTGTCTGGGACTCCGAGTTTGAATAGCTTGTAGATCAAGCCGTTGTGCCAGACTTTGTCGAAAGCTTTCGCTACGTCGAGGAAGACGGCACCAGTATCGGAAGGCCAGGTACTTTGCCAGTTGGAGAGGACATGCTCCGTTATACGGAGCACCTGTTGTGGGCATGAATGTTGGGCTCGAAAGCCAAACTGCTCGTCGGGAAGGAGTTTGAACTCATTGACATGAGCCCAGAGGCGCTTCATTAGAAGACGCTCATATATCTTGCCTAGACTATTAAGTAGACTAATGGGACGATAACTAGTTGGATCGTTTGCCTGTTTGCTGGGTTTTCGGGTGCCAATGACGTTGGCTTCCTTCCAAGCATCAGGGAAGGTGCAAGTTTCCATAGCCGCATTGAAGATGCAGACTAGGATATGGATAAGGGGAACAGAGAACTGTTTGAGTACTCTGTTGGAAATGCCGTCGGGGCCGGAGGCTTTCTTTGGGTGTAGGGCCTTGATAGTGTCAAAGACTTCAGAGGGCTCAATCGGATCCAATGAGAGCGAGCGTAGCCGCTCCGTCGTATTTAAGGCGTTCCGTTCCTTCCCCCCTTTCCTCAGCCATCGAACCGCCGTCTCCAACCTCTAGCGGCGAGTAGCAAAAACTGACTCCATAGATGATAATTTATTTTGTACAAACACTAAATTTATTCCAAAGTATAAAATGGCGTCACATAATTCACAGAAAAAATACACGATGAATTATTTTCTATTAATAATATTATTAAAGGTTAATTAATCAAAGGTTTGCTGGAAGAAAACTCTTCTTAGGGTTAAGCTCGCCTTTGTACATGACCTCTTTTTCTGTATTTACAAATGTATTTTCTTGTGTGCAATAAAGAATAAAGAATTATTTTGTAATATCACGAAGTTTCATATTAATCCCCCCGAATTTATAATAGCATAGACAAGATTCCGTTGTATTCAGCTTCACTCCAACCTACACGATATCGCCTACTACTTGCATACCCATAATGGCGTGTAGTGAACCATAGACAATTTACTAGTCAGTAGCCGATAAATCATTTTGTACAATCTCCACGTCACTTCATCCAACAACTACTGTCATCTTGCGTCATGATAGTATGTCAACTTATAATTTATTTAGATCAAACACCTCATACAATAGATGAGTAATTAATGAGAGCGCTAGGCGTTATAATATATTGAAACTTTATCTAAATCCCAAATTGATTTAAATACGTACCTAATGACTGAATGAACAAATATTAATATTTTATAATATTACGAACACGAATGTTTATTTCTCAATTTGTTAATGTGGAGGTTGTGTTCAGGTCCAGCCAGTTGCAGTCGGGATGCGCAGATGTTGCCGCATATACTTGTACTAATGTTAGAGCTGTTTTACTGTCAATTTGGAACTATAAAACAGCTATTCTATCAGAGTATCCAATAAACTCTTTGATGTTAGATTTCCATCTTTTGGCAACTAAAAATCCCACTCCGTACTGACTTCCGTTCCCGTAGTGATAGAAAATATTTTGATTGCGTTCCAATGTATTTTCGCCTTCTCGTCTTACTTCCGCTAAACCCATAATGCCCCAGTTGACATGTTCGAGAGCATTCTCGAGTTCTACTAGTCTTTCTTTGGTTCGTAGAGTTTTGACGTTATAGGTTAAAACGTTAAGTTTGTCGGTGTCCATTTTCATAGCCTGAGTTGTTTGACAGTTTAAGACCCTCGCCCGGAGATTCATCTCGCCCCTGGCCGTAGGGGTCATTGGCCTACTGTCGTCAGCGTCGACCCCCGGGTCGCCGAGCACTTGGGGACTTTGTATATTGGTGTGTTTCATGAAGGAAGGGGTTTGGACCATAACCCACCATGCTGGTCCAGTCGCGGGTTGGTGGGTGGAGCGCTAGAGCCTCGTTTGTTGGTCGGCAGGGTATATACCACGGGCCGGCGAGGTTGGCTTGGGTTCCGAGAGATATTGTTTGGAACCCCTAACTGACGGTACAGAAATCTGTGAAATTTTTAATATTAAAGAAGCAAATATAAAATAATTAAATATTAAAAAAAAAAAATAGTAGTTGGAAGGGTCAAATTCAAGAAGGTAATATTCAATAACCTGACTTAAGTCGTTATAGTTTGAGTGTGTTGGTACCTACTTCTGGTGAACTTTTTATTTAAATAAGCAAACTTACTATTATATAACATTTAAGCTCATTTTAAGTGAACTGTAATTTGTTCTTATGAGAATAAACTCTTTAAACCGAACCCCTTATACCCCAAATTTTTTTTAAAATAGTTTAGGTATGATTAATATTTAAGCAAGTTTTTCTCAATAATTCATAGTATTTATAATGCTATTAATATTATTGATGGAGCGAAGCGATATCTCCAAATCAACTTGGGCAAATCGGTGTTGTATGTAAGTATGTATGTTTGTTTGTCCGAGCATAACTTTCGAAGCGTTGATCCGATCATCGTAAAACACAAATATAGGAACAAGTCTGAAATACAGAATACCTTCAATGTCTACCTCAAAAAGAATAACCAATTAACATGAACTCTCGTTACCTGTAATTTGAATGAAACTGTAGATCAAGTTATTTGGAGAATTTTCGTGGCACTATTTTGATAGTCAAAGATTACAAATAATATTTTTTTGTTTTTATTGGAGATTCGCGAGATCTCAGTTCAGAGCGAACCACTAGTTTAACAATTCTTAGCTTTCTTCGAAACATTGAACTTAAGATGGCATGCATACTTCAAACAAAAACCCAAGAGAGAATGAAATAGATTTAATGCATACCTTAAAAGAAAAAAAACGCGATCTTATTAGCAAGTAACAATCTCTACCAGGCAACCTTCGGATAAAATGGATGGTTGTTTGGTTGTTTTCTTTGATAATAAATTAATGAAAATCATTATAAGCTTATCTCTGCTGACTTTAATGCTTATAACTCTTTACCTCTGCGCAACTAAAGATAATAACGAACAGAAATGAAATCTCGTAGCATATTTTTAGTAAAACTCTTTCAAAAATAATCTGCTAAACAGGTTGACTCGTAAAAAATACTCAGTTTTATTCTAAACAGGAAACTCGCAGAGCTTATTAAATACACCCTTTGCAATGCTGCATATTAGCCGCTTCGTTACGAAAAGAATATCGCGGCTCTCACCGACTCTGATTTAATTTTATGTCCAATAAAACTCCCCCCTATGGCCTCCCTATGCCCCTTATGCCCCCCTATGCCCTGTAGGGGAGGGTGGTGCAGGCTAATCTCATTTGGTCCAAGACGCAGCTTGAGAAAAACAGCTGACACAGTATTTTCAAGCAGTTTTGAACACTCTTATGAAAGGTTTCATCCAAGCAAGTACTGATGCCGTACCTATTTCTGCCGTAAAGCAGTAATGCTGGCATTGCAGTCATCCGGTTTAAGGATGTGGGTACTAGTGAAATGCACATGAGACTATCCACCTTAACGACTCACGGTGAAGGACACGATGGATTATCATGTAAGCCAAGTCTTTTTTTTAATTTTAATTTATTTATTATGGCATACAAAACAGAATACAGTCAAACAAATACAAAATATAATTTAGACCTAGATTGTATTTCAAAGCATCCATATTATCATATTATATCATAGTGTTACGCCGAGGCTGTTAAACAATGAGTAACAATCGAAGTTTCTCGAGCGCTTTTGTCTTGCTGTGTTATTGTTGCTATTGTTTGTGGTTTCGCAGAATGGGGAGTGGCCATTGTGTCGAGGGACCGACCCTTTCTTGGAAGGATCGACATCGTTCTCGAACAATCGAAATGTGTGCGATATAAATAGACCGGAGAGATGGCCGGACAGTCAGTCTCGAGTCTCAGTCAGTCTGAGTGAGTGAGTCTCAGCGAGGCCCTGGAGGACTGACGTGGAGCAGGGTCTCGCGTGAACAGTAGTTGCTCGCGAGTCAGTCTGGATTAAGCTATACGTGCGATCATTTCGGTGACTTTAAGTGGTGCAACAGTGGTGTGAATTAGTGTGTTGTGATTACGTGTGACCAAGTTCGTGTATTCATCGTTTAGTGCTGAATAAAAGTGTTATTTTGGTCAGATCGATTCCCATTATTTTATCCCGAACCCTCAGCTCGTAACAATTTGGTGTCAGAAGTGGGATAAAATAATGCCGGTTCTGCCAAAGGATAACGTGGACGGTGTCAGGACGAGAGGTCAACGACAACAGGAAATGGATGAAAGGCGGTTTGGGGAGTCTCCGGTACAAGAAGCTCGGCAGAGTCGTCAGCCGATGGAGATGGAATCAGCCGCCACCGAACCATTTGGAGCTTCATCATCATCACCCGTGGGCAAGCTCCTGTGACAGGCGATCTTGCTGCTATTATGGCCATGCTTTGTCGTCAACAAGAAGAGCAGCGACGTTGGCAGGAAGAACAGCGACGTCGGGAAGAAGAGCAGGCTCGGTTGCAGGAAGAACAGCGACGTCAGGATAAAGAAGAGCAGCGTCGTCAGCAAGAAGAGCAGGCTCGCTTGCAGGCAGACCAGTGACGTCAGGATAAGGAAGAGCAGCGTTGTCAGCAAGAAGAGCAGGCTTGGTTGCAGGAGGAAGAACGCCATCAGCATAAAGAAGAGAAGCGTCGTCAGCAGGAAGAGCAGACTCGGTTGCAGAAGGAACAGCGACGTGAACAGGTGGAGCAGACTCGGTTGCAAGAGGAACAGCGACGTCAGGATAAAGAAGAGCAGCGTCGTCAACAGGAAGATCAGCGACGTTGGCCATAAGAGCGTGCTCGACTGATGAGGGAATCGTTCGGTTCATCTGGAAAGGAATTCCAGGAAGTGAAAGAACAGATAGAAATCATGAGAGCCGTGTTTTGGAGGCTGGAATTGGGATCGCTGATGAGAAAGGGACTCTGGGTGTCCTGAAGTACTGGAGACGGCAATGTGGCTCCTCTAGTTGCTACATCTTCAGCGCGAGGTGCGCCTAAAATTGTTCGTTTTGATCGGCTGCCGCGATATGGGGCTAAGAATGCTCGGGACGAGCATGTTTTAGGAGGGGGCAGTGTTACGCCGAGGCTGTTAAACAATGAGTAACAATCGAAGTTTCTCGAGCGCTTTTGTCTTGCTGTGTTATTGTTGCTATTGTTTGTGGTTTCGCAGAATGGGGAGTGGCCATTGTGTCGAGGGACCGACCCTTTCCTGGAAGGATCGACATCGTTCTCGAACAATCGAAATGTGTGCGATATAAATAGACCGGAGAGATGGCCGGACAGTCAGTCTCGAGTCTCAGTCAGTCTGAGTGAGTGAGTCTCAGCGAGGCCCTGGAGGACTGACGTGGAGCAGGGTCTCGCGTGAACAGTAGTTGCTCGCGAGTCAGTCTGGATTAAGCTATACGTGCGATCATTTCGGTGACTTTAAGTGGTGCAACAGTAGTGTGAATTAGTGTGTTGTGATTACGTGTGACCAAGTTCGTGTATTCATCGTTTAGTGCTGAATAAAAGTGTTATTTTGGTCAGATCGATTCCCATTATTTTATCCCGAACCCTCAGCTCGTAACAATATCATCTGTGAGGCATTGCATCTCGTCTCATGGGTGTCGTACGAGGTGAATATGGAAAAAAGAAGAAAGAAGGAAAGAGTCCGTGTGAGTGGGGAAATCCTTCCAATATGATCTACTTAATATATCATTGGAGAAGACCTACGTTCAGCAGTGGACGTCATAAGGCTGATATGATGATGAAGATATGATATTTTTTTTTGAACGAATGTGTTTGTAATGTAAACACGTGTAAGGTAAAGCTCTCGAGCAAAATAGACAAACCTCTTTTGTTAAGTGCTTTTTTATGCAAAAGTTTATGTAAAACAGTGACATAACCTTCAAATATATCGAGAAAAAGAGTTCACGTGACTTTCATCAGGCGCGTTCTGCAAAAAAAGGAGTACAAACTTTTGGGAATTGATACACTAACGAACACAATCACTTAGTCACCAATTTAAATCTCCAGCATTTGCAAAAATGTGAGTACATTAATCTTTGTTTACGAATAATACAACCGGGAAATAAAGACTATAGTCGGATAACAGCTGATTACCTGATGTTTCCTTGACATATCAATAGTGGTACATTTTGAATGTCAATTTTTCGTTCGGAAACAGTCCATAATTTTAACTGACTGACACCTCTAGATAGAATAGAGTTGCCAACTTTGGATAAATTCCACTAAATTGGAAAATAGTATATTATATTAACGTTGTATATTATGTTCAAGATTACTTACAAACAAACAAATCAAGGCGGCTTAACGAAAAACTAATAAAGGAACAACTTGATGGCGAAAAAGAGTTTACTTGTATTCTGGAACAGAATCAAAAACTTAAAAAAGAACTTCAGTGGCTAGAAAAAAGTTATGAAGAGCTCCAACATAAACATTCCATTAATGTTGAATTATTAAATCGTCAACTGTCAGACTAGAGTGAATTTCTGAAATTGGATGAAAAAATTAAAATCTTAGAACATACACTACAAAAGTTAGAGGAGGAAATAAGTTTATTAAAGCGAGATAAGCAGTGTCAGACTGAAAAGACCAATAGACTAGAACTAGATCTAAGCAAACTCACTGCAGAAAACATTGAGCTTAAAGCTACTCTTACTCAGAGAGAAGTTATTAGAAATGATCTGAAAGGTGAATTTAAAAAAGAGCTCAACGTCAAAAATTTTAAAAAAGAATTAGCAGAAATACGATCCGAACTCAGATTTAAAAACTTAGAGTTAAAAGTACTTAAAAGAAAGAGACACAACGCAGAAAAGAGAAATACAAGCACAAAAGAAAATCAGACAAAAACTCAAGACATTTTAGATCTACAGAAGAAATACAATGAACTACAAGAAGCATCCGATGCTCAATTAGAAATTCTAGAAAACAATGAGCTTGAACTACGAGAAAAAATGTCGTCTTCAGAAAGGAGCTGTAAAATCTTAAGAGAATCGTACGACAACCTGAGTATAGTTAATTTTAAAAACGAATGTGAAAATGCAGAACTTGCTCATACTATCAAAGAAATGGAAAATGTATTACAAAAGAGTCCTGAGCCTGTGTTTGAGGCAAACATACCTCTTCGAACAATCTTCGGGATAGATGACAAAACAAACACACCTAGAAGGCAACGAAAGAGCATTGTAGTTATTGGAGATGACTGCGCACAGGGACTAGAGGCTGCGCTACGTAACTCTCTGGAAATCCACCAGGACAACATCTGCTGCCATACTTACAACGACACGCCAGTTGACCTGCTGATCCATAAAGCAAAACGTTTGGTGGTAAAATAAGGTGACTGTATGCTCGCAATGATATTTGTGACAAGGAAATTAGGTATAAAACACGCCAAAAAATATGTAGCAGGCATTACCAGCCTACATAGATTCTTAAAAGAAAATGATATTCAATTAATATGTACCAACTTATCATACAAAGTTGGTCTCTTATATTCCACCGCCGTTTATAATGATAATATTTTTTATTATAACACAGGTTTACATAACTATTCCATTCATGATCCAACAATAGATAATAATCAATATTGGCGCTTTATGTTACAATCTGACACATAGGCAGTTTAAAGCAATCATTGTAAATTATGTGAGATGTAATCAAATATCAGAAGCAAATAAAACATGTGATGAAAACTCTCTACGAAAGAGTTTTCAAATAATGTAGACAAAACTCGCTGTAATAATACAAGTGATGTTGCAGCTGATATTGATGGTAGGGATATTAACATAATCTAAAGGCGACCTTTGGAAGTGAGCTGTAGAGGCAGTAGACAAATTAATATATTTCACCAGAATTTGTGTGGAGTAACTAATAAGAGAGACGAAATCGATGCATATGTTAACTCTCATAGCGAAAAACTTGATTATGTTTGTATAAATGAACACTCCTTAAATAAAAACTCAGTAACATTGTTCAACATAACTAACTATAAACTAGCTTGCTATAATGTTCGTGCAACTAAAAAGAGAGGGGGTTCGTTGATTCTAGGTCGCGAACATTTCGAATGTGAGGAAATAATCTTTTGTAAAAAACTATGTATATAAAATAGAGAGTTTTGAAATTTGCGGGATAAAAGACATCCAGAGCAATATTTACATTTGTTCCTGCTATCGTAACCCTGTAGAAAGTAATTTTAATGAGTTTCTAGAGCGACTAGAACAGTTGTTGGACCACTTTTTCGATAAGAAATGTTTTTTGCTGGGAGAGTTTAATGTGGATGTTTTGACAGACGATAGGCAAAAGCAAGAATTTGTTAAACTTTTGACATGTTACAATTTTGAATATTTAATAAGAGAAACGACTTTCATTAGGAATAATGCAAACTCTAGCTTAGACAACATATTGACAAATTTTTCCAAGGATAGGATAACAAACTGTGATATAGACCATAACGGTTTAGGAGATGGTCATGCAGGAATATCTTGCTCATGTAAAGTAGAAGATTCACGTAAGATAGACGCAAACCAGAGAATCGAAGTTCACCGCAGAAAGTACTGTAGTAGGAATTGCATGAATTTTAAGACTGGTGTAGCTGAGACCAATTGGTATGAGATGGGCGTTAACAGTTTTGTTAAAAACATAGTTGTAATAATTAAGTTAAATTTTACAAAAACAAAAAAAATGATAAGGTTACGTGGATTCAAGAGATTAAAATGGTTAACAAAAGGTGGAAAAGTTTCTAGTGAAATGAAAAGGTTTTTGGTTTTGAACGTTAAGTTAGACCAAGATAAAGAAGCCGTAGCGTACAAAAAGTCATACATTAGGATATTTAAAAAAGTTATTAAGAAAGCGAAACAATTAACAGTACAAGAAGAAGTTACGAAGGCTAAAGACTCTACAAAAGCTATCTGGCAGGTAGTTAACAAGCATAGAAATGTAAAAGAAAGTAGAAACAGAGATCAGATTAAACTTAAACTTAACGAGAGATTAGTTCATAAACCACAAAAAATTGTTAACACTTTCTCTAGGTAATTAGACCAAGGGAACATTATTAAACCTAATAATGGTCTAAATGTTCATGTGAGTAACTCTGCGATGAAGGTTCTTGTTAATCAAAACAACAGAATAGAGACTGACATGGTGTTTGAACCAGTGACTAGAATAGAAATTTGCAAAATTCTGAAGTTCATGGAAAGTAAAAAATCTTATGGACACGACGATATGCCAATCCAAATAGTTAAGGACAATGTAGACATTTTATCAGGGCTTCTAGCTTATTTTTATAACTTATGTGTTGAGTCCGATACATTTCCAGAACAAATTAAAGTTGCTAGAATACTGCCTATCTTTAAAAAGGGTGCTAATACTGATCCTAAAACTACAGACCGATTTTACTGCTACCAAAATTTTTGAAAAAAATATTAAAAATAGGCTTGTTAGGCATTTATACGGCCACAACATATTGAATGGAAGGCAGTTTGGTTATCAGCATAATGTAAGTACGGGGGATGCAGTTAATACCTTACTGGATGATGTAATATTACAATTAAACAATAAAAATAGGGTAGGAGGACTATTTTTGGATTTAAGTTCGGCTTTTGACACAATGGATCATAAGATTTTATTAGAAAAGTTGGAACACTACGGAGTGAGAGTGAATCAACATAACTTATTCAAATCCTATCTAAGTAACCGAAAACAATTTGTAGAAGTAAGAACTATAGAGCGTAACATAGAGCGTATATATACATCGGATTTGACTAAGCTCATTAGAGGGGTACCGCAAGGATCAATTTTAGGGCCAATATTATTCATTATCTTTACGAATAATCCCATATATTATATGAAATCTTACATGCCAGGATTAAAATTAGTTGTTTTTGCTGATGATACAAACGCTACAGTTTCTGCAGGCACGTTATCAGAGCTCACAGCTAAGTTAAATAGAGCAGTAGAGGGTTTTAGTGAATGGCTTAGTATAAATAATTTAATTTTAAATATGTCAAAAACAAATGTTATGCTATTTAAAACGACATCAAAAAATAATGAAAACTTATATGTGAATTATAATGACATTCGAATTAAATCAATTGACGTAGTAAAATTCTTAGGTATAAATATTGACATGTTCTTAAATTGGAAAAATTAATTGACATATATATAAAGTTATATAAGCTCGGCGTGCTATGCCATTAGAAGCCTACGGGATGAAGTAACACTAGAACAATTACAACTAGTATATTATGCGTTGGTGGAATCGAAACTTCGTTACAGCATAATGTATTGGGGAAATAGTTACGATTATAACATTAATTCAGCATTTATCATACAAAAGAGAGCTATAAGGACTATGGTACGCATATCCCAACCTGAATCCTGTAAAGAACACTTTATTAAACTTGGCATACTTACGGTCCCGTGTATTTACATCTTAGTAATTATAACAGATCTAATAAAAAAACTAAATAAGCACGAAACTATACAAGAAAGAACACTCAGAGAGAACACGAGAAGAAAAGATATAAAAAATGAGTTCGTACCCAAGCTGAGAATCTCAGAACATAGTGTTCGATACCAAGCTATAAAACTTTTTAATAACTTGCCTATCGTCTTTAAAACAATGTACAGTACATATAAGTTCAAAATTAAATTGAAGGAATTCTTGTTGAGAAAGTGTTCTACTCCATAGACGAATACTACAAAGACAAGTCTCTTATTATCTGACGCAAATATTTTATTTCTAATTTAGTTTTTATTTTTTGACATTGTAATAATTTATTAACTTTATATTTAGACTAACGGCCTTATTCCAAAAAAGTACATTAGTCTAGGTTTAAACCAGAACTAAGAAGTCTAGGTTTGTTTCGGTATTAAAGTTGGTACCAGGATTAAAATGCGTCCTTATTACAAAACGTAGATAAACCAAAGATCACTTAGTACCAGAAATAGACCATGGTTTAACTAAATCCATAGATTATATTATAAATATTGATAATGCATCATTCATTCATTCTGCAACCATTCGATGCAACGTTCCGTTTCGATAAATGTGATATTTTCTTTAAGATATAAAAGGATTAGAAATATGTTTAATGATAGATTATTAATCTATTTGTTACTAAAATATGTTTTAATCTCTCAAACATGGGCGATTTAGTGTTTGAAAGTTTTTTTTAAAGAGTTGTTATCATTTCTTGAATAACTCATGCGTGTAATGGAGTGAAGTTTCATCATGCACGCAAAATTCGAGACCATCAGTCAGGCCATGTCAATCAAAACAATATTTGTGATGGAGCTTTGTTGAGAAACCACTTGAAAGTTTTGAAGACTTTTTTAACACTCGGGGGAATCCTAGGCGATTCACCTTGAGCTTGAACAAATACACCAATATATCCATTTGTACATTTTGTACATAATTGACCTAAGTTGAGATCGTGTTGGGGTAAAAAAATGGAACAAATGAAGAAGGGGTGAAAACTGGAGTTTTGAAGAGAAAGTAAGTCTTGTGAGCACCATTATATAACTAATAAGTACCTATATTACTTTGTTTCCCTTCATACGTTTTTAACTAGATAATGCAATTTTCTACAATGTTTTTTATTGTTTTACAGAACTGAAGAAATGCGCCAGTACAAAGGGACTTTAAAAAAAAACAGAATTGCTGGAAATGAAAAACAATTGAACTAGAAATAGCTTTATTAGAATGTAAGAAAAACACGTTATAATATTTATTATTATGAATAAATGACTATTATTATGACACCATCATTAAAAAATTTACCATAGGTACATAGAATAAAAATAAAATACATATTTATTTAAGACATTATATTAAAAATGAGTTTCAATAAACTGGATTCTCCTAGTATTCCCCTGTACTGTGTTATGAATATACCTTGGTATCGGTATGGGTTCCCTTGAAAGTCAGCTCACTGCTATCCTCACCAGGAAACAGGTCTTCTTTCATGTCAGTGGCAATATTGTGAAGGACAACGGAACTGTTGCTTCGATAGACCAAAACTTTCCACTGTGTTCCGTGTACGGATATGCCACCTATTGTAGTTTTCATCTTTGGGACTTCCGGGATTCAGCAATGGTAAATAAATACACACAATGGTAAATAAGTACATGGATAACCACTGTATCTCTGTAATATTTCAAAGAATGCACCAGCCTCTTGATTTAATCTGCATTCCCGGAATATTCTTGAGTCATGCACACTGCCACGCTACCTGGTCACCATTTTCATAGTTTTCGGATCAGCATCACAAACTACCTGAAAAGTTAACACTTTTTAGTACTTACCTACTTATAATCTTTCCATAATGTTTGTTTTATACCATAGTTGTAAAATTTTTAAGATTTATCTAGTCCCCTATATTCTATAAATTTGTCTAGATTAGTTTAATCCCCCTTCATGAAATAGGTGTGATTGTATGTATGTTTTATTAGACAGTAACAAACTAAAATCAAAATTACCTGTACATTAATTGAAGAACATCACAATTCACTATTGTGCGGAATTTTCTTATGCTCTCCTCTTGACGGCCTAAAGCTGCAGGCATTTTTATAAATCATGTTTTGCTGACAGCTGGTTGAGATACACCATGTAAATCAGCAGTATCGTCTTGAATCTAGGATGAAAAATAATAATGTATTAGTAGGTAAATTAATTAAATTCGTTTTTATAAAACTTTGTATTACAAGGTTATAAGCACTTACTTCATGGCGAACCCAATTGTGAAGCGCGCAAATCACTTGGATTTCGGGGCTCAAGATCGTGAGACAAATCTTCACGCAATAAATCCACTAAAATCTTCATCACATAGGTAAGTAATTAGAAAGGATTCACTCGGAGACGATGTCTATCAGATCACCGGAACGTCTCCAGCATGTCTATATCTTCTAAATCAATCAAGCCGATCATGTGAATACCCATTTCGGTAAATTATTTATCAAAATGTAACACAAAAATCAAAGTAAACATCAAAGTTAACCTCAAAGCAAGAAAAACCAAAGATAAACTAGGGGTCTCGGGAGTTTATCTTTAGACCATAGATGATCCATGGTTTTAGTGCTAAACTTCGTTTTGTAATAAAGTTTATTTTAGTCTCTGGTCTATACCTGGTTAAACCTAGTACTATTTTTAGTCTGCGTTTTGGAATAAGGCCGTAAGAGTTTACCATTTAATCGTTATATCCTATTGTATTTTAATTTTTAGACAGGTTATCATTTTGTAATATGTATGTACTTACAAAAACTGTTGTCTTTCACAGGAATTATTTATAAAGTATTTTTTAATTGTAGAATGACTAATATTCCGACACAATAGTTTATTGTTTGAGAATAAATAAAATGAAATGAAATGATGATGAATGCAATTATTATGGGTAGTTGTAACATAAACATAGACATAGACATAGAAATCATTTATTCACTACATTAGCACACAATATACAATACAGTTACATTTTAAAACAGAGAAAATACAAAAAAAGAAACAATTAAATAGTACTTATAAACGTAAAATAAACAAAAACACAAGGGAGAACCTGGTAGATACTGTAACCGCTAAACCTCAGGTGGAACATGGACTTGTACCGGTAACTTTTTTGATCGAGCGAAGCGAGATCTCCAAATCAACTTGGGCCAATTGGCATTGTATGTATGTACATATGTATGTTTGTTTGTCCGAGGATAACTTTCGTACCGTTTATCCGATCATCATGAAATTTGGTATACCTATAGGTAGATAGTGATGGCACAATTTTGGTTACACTCAATGAGCTAAAAATATTGGGGGGTTGTTGAGATATTGGGGTTCAAGAGGGGTAAAAACAAATGAAAATGAGACTATTAGGTCAAATGGGACCTCAAATGAAAGGTTTTCATTAATACATTTGAACCCCGTTTTTATTTTTAGTTTGATTTTTTTGGTTTTTGAGTTATTAGCCCACCAGTGACCTCACAATGCTGAAATTTGGTATTCGTGTAGCTTTAGTGACAAAAATATAGGCAAAAGTCTAAAATCCAGAATAACTACCACTTGTACCCCCAAAAAAATATACCCAATTAACAAGAACCCCCGTTACATCTAATTTGAATGAAACTGTAGGTCAAGTAGGTTGGTTATGTATTTCGTGGCACTAATTTATAAGTCAAAGATTAAAGCCGGCATGCACAAAGATCACTAAACGTATTTAGCGACTAAACATGTTTAAATTTGAAGTATTTGTATGATTTGATAACTCCTTAAATCATATTTAGCCACTAAATACGTTTAGGCATCGTTGTGCAAGTCGCCCTGTGAATAATATGTATTTTGTGAGATTCGCGAGATCTCAGTTCAGGGCGAACCACTAGTTATAAAAACATAAGACATTACCTAGCCGATCTCTTTCTGAGCTGTGTCGGAGTCGCCGGTCCGCGATTTTGTTAAGAGAAGTGACTTTATTGCTAGAATCACTACCGACGCCGCCGGCCGCGCACATTCGCTGTATTGCCATGTACGCTGTAATCTTGTAAAAGAAAACACGTTCTTTTCGAATTCTACACGAAAAAGAATGATTCAATTCCAGGTCTAAAGCTTGTTTTATTAAGAAAATAAAATAATTTGAATCAAAGAGTCCAACAATGTTTAGAATTTTTGAAGATTTTTATTAAAAGTATGGTTGTATAACAATTTAAAGGAAAATACTGTCATACATAATGATGACATTTTTAATGGCAATTATATAACGCCGTTCAAAGTTTGTATATAATAGTTTTTTTTTATTAATACCGCCAATTATACATTTATTTATTGTTTGCAAAAATATATAAATCTATAAGCATTTTTATTTAATTTCAACTCGTATTTCTAAACTTCTGTATTTCAGATTATTTCAGCGTGTTTTTACGTAAATGGCAACACTGGACGTGCTAAAGAAAAGATTAGCTTCTCTCCTTGTTAGCGAGGTTACATAAAATCTGCAGCTATTATCATTGGATTTTTATTGCGATGCCGAAAGTTTTCAGACGGAAAATAACCCAGGCATTAGACCAAATGAATATTAGTTTTTCTTTAGTTTTTTTTGTAATTACTTTTGTGTTTTTGATAACTTGCTGCCAATGGTTATGGAAATAGCTATTTAAATAAAACAGGTTATTTTAAGAAAAAGAAATAGAAAATATTTATTTTTGCTAAAAAAGTAATCTATAAAAAGAAATCATATATAATAATAATATCAATAATAATAAATTCTTAGAAAAAATATTGTACAAACTCAAATGTATCTGATAATTACATCATCACAACGTGAGATAGTGGTCTAAGGCCACTAGGGTGGTCCATCAGCGATAAAAAAACCGTAATTGATTTATCAACACTATATGCTCCGACCTCTCTTAGACATTAATACCAATCAAAGTGTCATTCTTGATACAAGGCTTTACGATGCAGCGAAGGCGTAGCATCCAATGCATCAAGAATACTAAAAGATATTTTTAAAATTTTCAAAGCCTTTAAAGTTAAAATCATTTTCCACGAACTTTTTATATTGGTTTTTTATCCAGCGCTTAACCACTAACACTAACTCCTCGGATGGTAAGTGATGATGTGTTCGAAGATGGAGGTCGCTTAGCAAAGCCTAGACATCACATCACATTTTTATTTCGTTTTAAATGTTGTGTCTAGCTTATAAGGTATAATAAAGAATTACAATAATAATTAATTTCATTCATTCATTCACATGTAGGTTTCAAATGTCACATGATTGTCGTCATGTATGAACTTTACCGTAATGATAACACCGTATGAACTTTATAATAGGTCTTTACCTATGAAATTGCCGTTCTGCAGTACTTACTGGTCATTTCAAATAAAAAAAAGTTTAGAATGGCTTTGTATTAAGAAATTTAAATTAATTTTTTTTTAAAAACATGACATTCTTTTTACAAACTCAGTCTTTTGTTTATTGATTAGCGTTGTATTTTCATTACATTTGAACATTTTTCGTCATAATGGATACTTTACAAATTCGTGTAATTATGAAATATGAGTTTCGTCGTGGCACCAACGCGGCACAAATGTCACGTAACATCACAAACGTTTACGGAGAGAACTGTACAAACGAACGCACAACCCGTTATTGATTTTCCCGGTTCCGTTCTGGAAATTTTGACTTGAAAAATGAAGCTCGTGGTCGTCCGGAGACTTTGGTCAACAATGATGAATTAAAGGTGATTGTGGAAGCTGACGAAACTCTATCTACAGCTGAGCAGCAGCTTTTGATGTTAGCATCAAAACAATTTTGATCCATTTGCGACAAATAGGCAAGGTTAAAAAACTTGATACCGAGTTGTTACGTGCGATGAAAAATGGATTCTGTTTGACAATCGAAAGCGCTCAGCAAGTTGGTTAGATCCTGGTTCAGTACCAAAGCAATGCCCTAAACCAAAAATGACCCCTAAAAAGGTGATGGTCACTGTTTGGTGGTCTAGTGCGGGTGTGATTCACCACAGCTTTTTACAAAACGGCATGAACATTACTGCAGATGTGTACTGTGAAGAACTGGAGACAATGATGGAGAAGCTTGCACATCGGCAACCAGCTTTGGTCAATCGGTCGTCCCCACTGCTCCTTCACGACAACGTGCGACCCCATACTGCACAACAGACAGTCTCCAAGCTGCAAGAGCTGGGGTTGGAAGCTCTCCCTCATCCGCCATACTCACCAGACCTTGCACCTACCGACTATTACTTTTTCCAAAATTTATACAACTTTTTAGTGGGTAATAAATTCAATTCCCGAGAGGCAGTACAAAATGCCTTTGAAGAGTTTGTTGCCTCCCGTCCAGCTGATTTTTACAAGAAGGATATCAATAAACTGCCAATGCGTTGGCAAAGATGCGTCGATTGCATGGGTGATTACTTTCAATAACAGAAATAAAATAGTATAAAAAATAAGTACTTGCACTTATTCCATACAAAACGGCAATTTCATAGGTAAATACCTAATATATGTAGAGGTCGTACTAAGCAACATCTACGTTTAAGCCTCATAACATTTATTCGAACACATTCGCCAGTGATAAGAGAATGGGTCGAATCGCCCGTCAAACTGATTGATTGGACCGTTTGCCGCTGCCGGAGATAGCTGTGCTGCAAAGAGGGAAACACAGCAGACCACATCTTTAGCCTTCATAATGTTTAACAAAGTAAGTTTTTTTTAATTTGTCTTGAAAACTACCTCACATGTTGGCAAGAGATGGTGCGGTCGAAGATGGAGCACGCTTGCCTTGAAATAACCGGTTCACTCTGGACTTGAAGTTATTTCATCAACGCGATTTATTAATTCAAACGCGAAAGTTTGTATGGATGTATGTGTGGATGTTTGTTACTCTTTCACGTCGTAACGGTTAAACAGATTTCAATGAAATTTGGTATGTACGTAGATTTTAACCTGGATTAACACATTGGCTACTTTTTATTGCTAAACCATGCGTGCGAAGCCGCTGGCGGAGGCTAGTAACCAATATTTATATAGTGTACCATCGAATTAGCCACAGAAGGTCCACGGTTGTTTTAAGGCCGCTTCTATAGATATCTAGAGTAAAACCAATCCTAAGCACTAAGGTTTAAGAACATACCTACATGTACCTGGGCCAATTCTATTAAACCACTCGGGCACTCGCTTCACTATGACAATGATATCGTCACAAAATGACCACTATAGATACCACTAACACAATGTTTTGTCATTGACCGCAGTTGCTATGGCAATACCATTGAAATTAGGCAGCTTATGCCAGGAACAACAATCATAATCATAATGATTTGGCTTCGTAATTGTTTTTCTAATAAATTAGCAGAATGAGGCCCTAAACATTATTAGCTATCGCATGAACGCAACGCTGAATCGACCATCTATTTAGGCAACTTGGAATGTATTAATATGCTGGCTTATTTCTGCATTGACTGTACTGTGCCTTGCCGATGTTATTTAATTCATGTTATTTCTAGGAATATTGTTTCAATTTGCGGGCTAATGGTCATATGCGCTCTATAATAATATTACTCTGGGGTAAGACAAAGAAACGTAACACATATTACGAATGAAGGTGTTCTAGTGACAAAGGAAGTTTGATACGAAGTTTTTTAGGATAGTATTAGTTTAATATATGTTTTACTGAATTATATTATTATACAAATTAAATGAATTATACAAATGTTTGCATGATATACAGACATTTGTTCCGGGTCTGGTTGTTTTTCTATATATTATAATCTCAGGCTCTGGAATGCCCTACCTGTCTCAATTCGTCACGCTAAATCTCTCCCTATCTTTAAAAACTTGGTCAGACAACACTATATGTCATCCATCGCTCACTAGACCACTTATTAATTTTACATTTTTATAATTTATATATGTAGGTATGACAATATATATTTTTATGTATTATAATATTAATATTTATGTAATTTTATGATTATATTATACATTATAATTATGCATTTTATTTTATATTATCTATATATTTTATAAATATACGTGTACTATTAATATCGGATTTACGCCGCCGTCCTTATTTTGTTCACATAGATCCTGTCCATCCAAAGGTTGCCTGGAAGAGATCGCTTTTAGCGATAAGGCCGCCCATTGTACCTATTGTTTAAGAGTACCTATTGTTTCTTATAAATGATTGTATTTAAATGGTGTGCAATAAAGAAATTATCTATCTATCTATCTATAAGTATGTATTTACAAAAAAAGTATATAAGTATTCTATCAGTTATCTGGTTACCATACTACAAACTCTGCTTGGTTTGGGGCTAGCCCCAAACACACAAGCACACACACACACACACACACACACACACACACACACACACACACACACACAACACAGCGCTATCTAGATAGCGCTGTGTGAAATGCATTAATTATAATTTAGCATTAATTATTATTAAATTATTAATTATTTTCTTTGAAATACACATTTTCTCATCTAAACAAATAGCGTTGCCACACAGCAGTTAAAAAACGTTGTATAAGATTGTAAGCCTTACATTTAAACAAATGTTATCGTTTTATATAAAGTAATATAACTGGTGTGAGAGAGCACCATAAAAATAAATGCATAATCAAACTATCGAGGCTTGCAAATGTTACATAGAAAAGTACTGAAGGCAGCAATTGATAGCCTCTTTATAAAATACCGAGCATGAAATGAGAATTCCAGTTTCCGTCTCATATTGCGTTCTTCACCTCTGATCGTAAAAACCTTATAGGTGTGTCATTTCAACGATACTTACTTTACAGGAAAACGAAGAGGTTACTTGATATTCTGATTGATATCCAGCTTTGAATGTTCACTATTTATTTCAATAACATCTAGCATCAGAAGAATAAGATTCTACAGTATCCGCTCAACAGAAATATTTTGATGTGAAACATCTATTGACGTGCCTTGGGGGTAATACCGACTCGTATGCCGTCACGCTCTGACGGCATGCATCCAATAAGATAAGAGGTACTTAAGTTTTTTTTATCTAATATGCCTTTACTAACAAAAAAAATATACAATAAATATTTACATGACTAAAATACAGAAGTAACAGTTGAATCATCTAAAGACCGTTGCAAACGATCTACAGATAGCTCAACTACCCAGCGGAAGTGTACCCAAGACACTGGCTGTATGAGAGGTAAATTGTGAGTAAGATGTCGTGAATCAATAATAGTCAAAAGTCAAAAATACTGATAAAGAATTGTTTGCCGTCACGGGTACTTATATTACATATGATAAGATATTAAAAAACGTTTTTCTTTAATTATTAATTCTTTCAATAACCATCAATTCAAGATGTTTAATATCTGCCGGCCGTCCCGCGGCGGCCACTTTCTTTTTAAACAGACGATTTATTATTGCACATATGATTTACTGGTTTATTCGTTCCTCAGAAACTGTTACAATTTCCTTTGCTGATATGTATAATCTGAGAGCGTTATCACACTGGCGAATTGCGAGCGTGTTTTGCGCACTCGCTGTGAACTCGTTTGCAAATCGCCTTGCTGGAAACAGGTTGTAACACGTAACCCCAACAGACAGAATCTCGATGAATGCTAGACCGAAAATTCATTTTCTCGACCTGCAGTAGACCGACAGAACACTCGAAACTCGCCAGTGTGATAATGCCCGAATCTACTCGTACCCAAAACTAATTTAAGCGAAGTACTTCAACCAGTAACTTTTAAAAGAAATTCATCCGCTCGAGTCCATCGTTTCAAAATGAAAGACTCCCAAAATAAAGCAAAATACTCATAAACAAAGCAAAACTTTCTTGTCCTCACTATGTAGGAACTTCAATTTAATACTGAATTGTTCTACGAGTAATTTAATTATTTGTTTTGGAGTTCTGTTAGCAGTTCGCTATTTATTAAGTTCCGAAGCTGAATTGTAGGTATTTTTGTAGTTATTAGCAAGGGAGAAATTTATTAAGCTTTTCTGTCCTGTATAAGTTTGGTTAATACTCGATAATACATAGTATAAATGAGATTAAGTATCAATAAGTAGGTATGTCTTAGGGATATTTCCACTCGGTGTGATCTGGAGCAGTTGCGCTATCTATAGATCGTTTGCAATGGTATTTAGATGATTCAACTGTTTCTTTTGTATTTTTAAAGAGAATGGTATGTCAATATTTTAGTAATATATTTGTTTGAGACTCCTTGCTTGATGACTGACTCGAAGGATAATATAAAATGATAACGCTACTTCGGCGAAATTCAAAGCACGGGCTCTCCAGAACAAACGTTGTTCAGACCATGGTCTACTACCGTTTTATAGAATCAAATACGTTATAAAAACTTAAGTAGGCGTTCTCAAATAAGTCTTGTTGCTCAAACATTACCCGTGACATAAAGTTCATTCACTATCAGGTATCACTATCGTAGGTAAATAGGTAGGCTTAGGTATCGTAGTAAAGGCAGTATTATTATTATTTATTATGTGGATGGTATTATTTCGAGAGTATTGTAGGGAATAATGTTTATTCAGACGTTTTAAATTCGTAACTTTTTGTGTTTTTCCAAAGACCAATGACATATTTTTTTTTTATTTAGAGCTATAAGCTGGTAGACCATTGTCTGGACAATGTTTATCCTCGAATAAAACAGTGATTTAAATTTCAACTTGTATAGTTAAATTATACAAGGTATATACGTATGTATATACATTTATTTAACAGCAGCGATTGCATCTACTCAGATGACCTGCAACTGTTTCTGTCATTTAAACCAAGTGAAACGTCTGAAGCTGTTGCAAAAATTAATGAAGATCTTGATAGCATTGCCCTATGGTCAACACAAAATTCCTTAGTTCTAAACCCGGGAAAATCTAAGTTCTTAATTCTAGGATCCCGACACCAGATCAATGCCATTGAACTTGAAACACCTAGTGTGAGTATCTTGGGAGAATCCATTGACTTTACAAATGAAGCTCGAAATTTGGGACTACTAATTGAGAGTGAACTGCGCTATGAGAAACATATAACAGAATCCGTGCGAAATTGTTTCTATAGGTTTAGGTTTTTGACGACCTCCGTGGTGCAGTGGGCTAATAGCCGGCTGAGACGCAGGAGGTAGTGGGTTCGATTCTCGCCGCGGAACAAATGTTTGTATGATCTACATATATTTGTTTCGGGTCTGGTTGTTTATCAATATATTATAAGTATGTATTTACAAAAAAAAAAGTATATAAGTATTATATCAGTTATCTGGTTCCCATAGTACAAGCTCTGCTTAGTTTGGGGCTAGATAACGCTGTGTGAAATGTCCAGCAATATTTATTTATTTATTTATTTTATAGGTTAAGGGTTCTATACCGTATTCGTGAATGTCTCAATGTTGATCTACGTGTGCGGTTATGTGAATCTTTAGTCCTTTCCAGGCTTAATTACGTGGATACAGTCTATGGTCCTAGATTATTGGCTCGGACTGAGAAGTTAATTCTACGTGTACAGAATGCTTGTGCTAGGTTTTGTTTTTCAATCCCAGCTAGGGCACATGTAACACCTTTTATAGATAGAGCAAAACTTCTCAAGATGTCTTCCAGAAGACATCTCCATTTTGCTATCCTTCTATTTGGTGTCATCAAGAGTCGGAAACCAGAATATCTGTTTCACAAATTAACCTGGTTCCGCGATTATAATAAATATAGTACCAGAGCTACAGAGTCTCTTCTAGTGACGCCTGCACATAACACCGCAGCTTTTCGAGGCAGCTTTAGCTATTGCGCTACGAAGTGTTGGAACAACATCCCTCCACCTCTATGTAATGTTAGCACAGTTAATTTGTTTAGATTAAGACTCAACGCTGATATTCTCTCATCACAGCTAAATCAACCGTAGTGGCAGTAGCTGAAGCTCTCTCTCTCTCTCTTTTCAGTAAACCATGGAGTCCAGTGTCTCCATGGGTAGTCTAAAATATATCAGTGAAATGTTCTTGAGTGTGATAGTTAGTAGTGATAGATTTATTGGATTAAAATAGTAGGTATTTAATTGTGTTATGTATGTATTTAATAGGATTTGTGGTATTTAATGTGAGTAAGTATTTAATGTAAGTATTTAATAACGATAGTTGTGTTTTCTTATAAAAACTACCCTTGATCAAGATGAACGTGAGGTAACCTAAACTGGACTCAGCGGAAGACCAGCGCTGCGGCATATTAACATGCCGTAGCATCATGCTGAGCTGAGTACCAATTCATCCCCACACAGAGCTCTTTCATTTGTTAGTTTGTTAGTGCTTAGTTTCGGTTTTATTGTTGTTGTGTTTATTTTATTTTTTCTTTATGACCGTGTGGATTTATGAATAAAATGTTTTCTTTCTTTCTTTCTTTCTTTCTTTCATCCTCTATTGCTAATGTACAACTTGTTACCAGGCGCTGAATACTTCTTAAGTTATTATTGTTAAGTTATATAGTGTATTTACATACTCGGTGAACTCTTACCTCTATGATCATAATTATTTTCTTCCCTTCAATTTAAATACAAAATCTCATAACTTTAACCAAAATAATCGAAAACTAAATACAAGTAATACAGTATCCTTAACAGTTTTCTAGAGATTTGAAATAAAGCCGGTGTATCGTAGAGCGGGAAAGGTGGCCAGCGCGCTCCGAGTGGGGAATGCGGCCAGCGCCCTCCGGAAAATAGCCTTTAACTTTATTTTTTATGTCGTGCACACCTGCAGGTCTAAAACGACTGTATTTCTCAAGAGTTTCTTAGAAAAATAACAAAACGTTTCCAGAGAAAAACCTGCTTCGAAGTGCTGAGAAATGTTTAAAACAATAGCTATTACTTCGGTAGTAAGAATTTTGGATTAAAGTGACCAGAGATGTGGCATACCTTATACAGGGTGTTTGGTAATATACTGACGATATTTAAGTGACGGTTTCTCAAAACATAAAAGAAGACTTCTCGAAAAAAAACTACTAGTTATATTATCAAATTTTAAAGAAAATCGACTAAGTTTAGGTGATTAATTCGATATAAAACGTACTGCCTAATCTTGCAATCAACATCCAAAAATAAAGGCCGATTTGGTCAGAAATGGCTGCGGGTTTTGGGTTATAAAGAGACAACAAGAGATATCTCGAGACGTCACCAATACAGTATCTATCTGTGGTTAGATGGCAAGCATTATGCAATAGCACAACGTAAGTTTAATAAAGTGTTTCTTTTTACATGCCAAAATAAATTTTACATTTCTATGAGAAACATTTCACAATATTATTTATTATGCTAATCAAAATAACCACGTTCATTTTTATGCGTAGGTATATTAGTGTTACGCCCAAAGCTGTTACAGAATAGGTAATAGTCGGCTTCTCGAAGTTATACCTACTGTGTCATAGAATAGGTAATACTTGGTATGGAATATACCTGCATACTACGTTTTTACCTACACTTGCACAGAATAAGAAATAGTAGTCCGGTCGAAATACCTACACATTTCTAGTTGCCCGGGGAACCGTCGAGAACGTTCGAGAGATATGTCCTGGCTGCGGTATAAATAGTGCGTAGAGACGCCCGATTGGGTGAGTAACCAAATCCTCCGTCGCCCGAGACACGTTCTCGGAGACCCGGATGATGAAATCACCTCCACTAATGCGGAACCTGAGTCATCTATATCAGACAGAGCAAACACTTCACAGAAACACCGACCTCGCCGGCGAGGTCGACGAGTCCCTTCAGTCGCCCCCTATACGAGGTACAGACATGTACCCGGGCGTTTCTCTCCTATCCCCACCCCGGCAACTGCCCAAGCCCAGGCTCGTACTTAAGTGGTACCCTTGCGCTAGTTGCCTAAATAACTTACTGGGCTGAGCGCCATCTGCGCTCGCCAAAAGTTCGGTTAAGCTGTCACGGCCTCAGAGGCTAACAGCGAGATTAGTCCATCCGAAAAAAAAAACGATTGGGTGAGTCTGGTTTTGGCGATACGTGCGAATATTTCGGTGACTTTTAGGGGTTTATTGTGCAACAGTGGTATGAATTAGTGTGTGGTGATTACTTGTGATTAAGTTCGTGTATTTATCGTTTTAGTGTTGAATAAAAGTGTTATTTTGGTTAGATTTATTTTCATTATTTTATCCCGAACCCTCAGCTCGTAACATTATCAAACACCCTATATAGTACTTTGGTTCTATGTTTGATTATTATTACGAAAATCTATAAGATAAGGTAACTCTTTATTGTATAGCAAAGTAAAATACAGAACATAATTTTTACAAATAGATTTAGTACAATGGGCGGTCTTGTCGCTAAAAGCGATCTCTTCCAGACAACCTTTGTATGGACAGGATAATAATTGATCACATGACGGCGGTGCATCTATATAATATTAAAAACATACCTACATACTATTAACCTAAAATAATAATAATAACACAAATTTAATTAAAATAAAATTAGTAAACGTAAAAATGGTTATGATAAATTAATAAGCAATTACAAATTCAACGCAGGGACAGATAATGGGTGTGTACTTTTGTTTTAAAATTACTAATAGACTTGTGTTACGAGCTGAGGGTTCGGGATAAAATAATGGGAATCGATTCAACCAAAATAACACTTTTATTCAGCACTAAACGATGAATACACGAACTTGGTCACACGTAATCACAACACACTAATTCACACCACAGTTCACCACTTAAAGTCACCGAAATGTTCACACGTATAGCTGAATCCAGACTGACTCGCGAGCAACTGTTCACGCGAGACCCTTCTTACATCAGTCCTCAGGGCCTCGCTGAGACTCACTCACTCAGACTGAGACTCGAGACTGACTGTCCGGCCATCTCTCCGGCCTATTTATATCGCACGCATTTCGATTGTTCGAGAACGATGTCGATCCTTCCAGGAAAGGGTCGGTGCCTCGACACAATGGCCACTCCCCATTCTGCGAAACCACAAACAATAGCAACAATAACACAGCAAGACAAAAGCGTTCGAGAAGGTTCGATTATTACTCATTGTTTAACAGCCTCGGCGTAACACTTGGATGTTCTTATAGACAAGGGCAAATCGTTCCACAATCGTATGGCTGTTACAGTAAAGGATCGACCATAAAACTCTGTCGTATGGAGGAGTTTTAAAATGGAGGGAATCAGAAGAACGCAAATTGCTATCTCTAGCCTGGTGGAGAAACTCAAAACGCTCCTTAACAAAGAAGGGAGAAGAAGGGTTAAAAAGGATGTTATATAAAAGGGACAGTATGTGTGCATTCCGGCGAAGACGGATGGGGAGCCACTTGAGCTTTGCGCAAAAATTAGAGACATGGTCATACTTACGCAAACCAAATAATAACCGAATAAATTTTGAAGGCGCTCAAGTTTGCTCAATTGGGCTTCAGAGAGGTCAAGATAGCAGGCGTCGGTGTAGTTCAGGATCGGAAGTAAAAGGGTTTGTGCAAGCGTAACCTTGGTAGCAGTCGGGAAGAAGTTACGAAGTCTCCGTAAAGATCCAGACGATGCAAATACCCTGCGGCTTATCTCATTGATACAGGGAACCCAGGCTAAACGGGTATCCATCTGTATTCCTAAATTTTCACTGACTGGGTGATGTCTATAGGTGTTCGTCAAAAATTATGGATTGTAGTTTATAATTATATAGATTATTATTATAGACCTACCAATTATAATGGTCAATGTTTTATTTGGACTGTAAGGCAAAAGGGTTTACTCCAGTCACATATCCGGTAAAGATCAGTATTTAGTAAGCTTATGGCTATATTAGCTTTTTATAAATTACAAGCTTCCAGCCGCGGCTTCACTTACACTCCTTCTGCGAAGTCGGGTAAAAAGTAGCGTATGTATCACTCCCGGTCATCTCTATATTTCAAATTTAATCGAATCGAATTGATTCTAAATAGGTCCAGCCGTTTAGCCGTGAAAACGTAACAAACAGACTTTCGAATTTTTATTACTGGTGGTTCGCCCCGAACTGAGATCTCGCGAGTCTCCCATAAAAACAAAAAAAATATTATTGTTAATCTTTGATTATCAAAATAGTGCCACGAAATGATAACCAATTTACTTGACCTATAATTTTATTCAAACTACAGGTAACGGGAGTTCATGTTATTCGGTTAATTTTTTTTGGGATAGAAATTGCAGTTATTCGGGACTTCTAAAGTCTTTTGACTTTTTGACAGACTTTTGCCTATATTTGGGTCACTAAAGCTATACAGATACCAAATTTCAGCGCTGTGGGGTCACTGTACCCCGTGAATTTCGTCAAAGTTCAGTTTTTTTTTTATGGCTAATAACTAAAAAACTAATATTAATAATAAAAACGGGGTTGAAATGTAAAGACATTTCATTAAACGTGACACTTGACCGGATAGTCCCATTTTATTTATTTTTACCCTCTTGAACCCCAATATCGCAACAACTCGGCAACATTTTAAGCTTATTTTTTATACCAAAATTGTGCCATCACTATCATCTATATACCAAATTTTACGATGATCAGATCAACACTTCGAAAGTTATCTTCGGACAAATAAACATACATACTAGTACAACGCCGATTTTCCTAAGTTGATTAGTATGGATGTATAGTATAGTAACACTTAACAGTCACGTAGGAACAGAAAGCAATATGTTGAAGGATATAAATAAAATTGTTTCAAGGGATCATTTTAAAACGTTTTATTTACCAAAATATAGATTATTACTCAATACATGAAGTGTGATTAAATGAAAGCACCTGTATGACTTGTAAACATTTTAATCTTTGAACTTAAAAGAAATTCTTTGAAATAAAAGTAATTGAGAGTATCTTAATAAAGTTCACCACTCAGAATAATATTAAGCAAGCCATAGAAGTGAATAAATAGTTTTGGAATACATAGGGTGTAATAGCTTCTAAACCTAAAGCCACACATTTACCCTTAAAGGCCCTTGATCCAATTGCTTTACCCCAAAGGATGATCAATTTATATCTGTTTTCTACGAGTTCTGATAAACTAAATATCGTATTTTCAAGAGGAACAGTGTTTTGACAATTCTACGAATAGTATTGCTTTACATCTGTGGGCCTCAAGTTAATGGACACAGAGCAGGGCATCGTAGGGCACGTTTCTAAGGTGCGTGACCGACGAGGAAAAAATGTTGAATGAGACACATGAATTGAGGAACTAATAAAATATATTTCAGTCATAGAAATAGATTAAAATGATAGAATAATTCATTAAAAATGAGTTAATCAATAAAAGTTATAAAATGTATACTATTTGTACTAATTCATTGCATACAAATGGTAACACTATAGCTAGTTTAATATGACTCGGCTGTTGGTTTGTTAGCCACTGATATCGAATGGCGAGGCTCCATGAAAACACAAGTTTTCATAACCGGCTGTACGCTCAGAATATTTCTATTATTGAGTATAGTGCACTGAGTGTAACTATTGTTCGCCCCGAACGGAGATCTCAGGAGTCTCCCATAACAACAAAAAAATATTATTTTTAATCTTTGACTATCAAAATAGTGCCACGAAATGCATAATCAACTAACTTAACCTATAGTTTCACTCAAATTACAGGTAACGGGACTTCATGTAAATTGGTTACTCTTTTTCGTGGTAGCAATTGCATTTATCCTGGATTTTAGACTTTTTCCTATATTTGTGTCACTAAAACTACACGCATACCAAATTTCAGCCCATATGGGGTCACTGGTGTATCCTGTGAATTTTGTTAAAGTTCAGTTTTTATCATGGCTAATAACTTAAAAACTACAAAACCTAAACTAAATATAAAAACGGATCAAAATGAGGCGCACTTGACCGGATAGACCCATTTTAGTTTTTTTTACCCCTCTTGAACCCCAATATCTCAACCCTCCCCCCCATAGTTTCCGCTTATTTAGCTTTATTTTTACCAAAATTGTGCCATCATTAACTACCCACCACATACTACGATGATCGGATCAAACGCTTCGTAAGTTATCCTCGGACAAACAAACATACATACACACATACTTATTTACTTACTCGATTAATTACTTCCAAAATTTCAGGAGGTGGAAATTTTCGTTATGTGTCAATATTGTAAGGCACTAAAGAAACTGCTGTTTTATCTCTGTTTAATCTCAGGAAATATTGAAATTTTGTACGGAACGACTCATTTTATCGTTTAAACTAATTTTAAGTAGAACCAATTCTCAACTAATGTTAAGAATTGGTTCTACTTTGAAAAATATTTTTTTAATATGAGTAGATTATGTATTTTTTCCTATATTATATTTTTATTATGATTTTTTTAACTAATGTTAAGAATTGGTTCTACTTTGAAAAATATTTTTTAATATGAGTAGATTATGTATTTTTTCGTATATTATATTTTTATTATGATTTTTTTAGTGATTCATGTTGTGTATCACACACAAATATTGACCTTCTAAACTGGCACTGTTTACGTAGCCACCTTGTATTCCAATTCATATTCCAGAAGGATATTATGACTGAATAGAGCACACATTTGTTACATTTTTATAATATCATTATTTGCGAAAGGATGTCTGAATATAATATTAATTCCGTCCTTGAACAGCACATTGCTCCCTGCGAATAACCGCCTCTAAAAATAAACGAGGCATCCACGACAAAAACTTCCTTACTTAGGTAAATTACGCTAAGGTCCAGAATGCACACATTATGGCCCCACTGGGCACTGGACCCAACCATACCCTGCAACCATCAAACGAAAACCGACCTTATACTCTACAGACTAAGTAGAAATCCCAGTGAAAACAAAATTCGTCGGTGTGCTTTGTAGTTTGAACCTTCTTACGAGTATAATTATTGAAAGCGTCGAATAATAAGCCATTGCACCTTGAGATAAAATTGGATTTGGTTTGTTTCGTGTAGAATAGAACCTATGTATTATTTAGACTAATGACAGTAGTAAATTAAGGAAGTTAACCCTGTGTGTTATCGGTTTATGTTGTAGATAAAGTTCTTATAATGTTCGAACTGGTGCTCAGGTACTTACTAGTATCTTAACTTACAAGTACTACTCGCTATGAGACAATAACTCCCATTTATCTTCGGCTTAGTACTGAGAGGTTTGCGTGCAAGGTAACTGTATAATAACCGTTTTTAGAGTTGCAGACCATAACTGTAAAAACAGAATGCTTATGGTGTGACTTTGCCCGTATGTCTGTCACAGCTGATTATCTCAGCAACTTCTGAAGCTTTCGACTTAAATTCGGTAATATCCAAGTAGGGCTAATAGGTCAAATGGGTTACGTATCATATAAAAAGGCTTAACACATTCCAAAATATATCGTTTGGGAGTTGAATGGAAAATGTTCAAACAATTTCACGTATGTGTATGATTTGACAACTCCCTAAATCATATTTAGCCACTAAATACGTTTAGGCATCGTTGCGTGAGTCGCCCTAAGAATATTTTTTTTTGTGTTTTGTTCACTCACAGTTCGGGGCGAACCACTAGTATAAATAGAAAAATATATCTAAAATAGTTTTTGAGAAATCTGCCTTACAAGTTCACTCAGGGTACATGACGCTGCAAAATTAACATAAATATAGGTAAGTATACGAGTTCTGTTCGTACTTGACTGCTTTTTATTTTTTAATAAATTATATTAAATAAAATTACCCCAATCAAATAACTAAATCAAATCAAATTATATTAAATCAACATAAAATTATACAATTAAATTAAATTATAATTAAAATAACAACACACACATAGACATACACAGGCATACATACACACACACACACGTACATTACATACACGTACGCGGACACGAGGGACTATCAGTGACTGGGGCAACGGCCTTAGGGGGTTGCATGGAAGCTTAACCAGTGCCCCAGAAACGCAGAGTCCCACCTGTCCGCCAATGTGCTCAGAATGATGTTGGGGCTGCCACGCAGGCGTTTCAAGAGCGACGCACACCGCTTTCTTATAATGGCGTGGAAGCCATCCGTGTGCGCCTCACTGAATATAGCTGATGCACTAATTACAATAAGATTTTCTGTGTTATTTTTCAGAATATGGTTAAAATTATTCTTTATTCTTTATTGCACACAACAAAATACATTTGTAAATACAGAAAAAGAGGTCATGTACAAAGGCGAGCTTAACCCTAAGAAGAGTTTTCTTCCAGCAAATCTTTGAGGCTACAGAGAGAAATGATTTTAAAGGTAGGTGAGTGTACAAACACATAAATAAATAAATATATATATATATATACCCAAAAATTAAAGATTAAAATTAGTTTTAGTTAATGGTAAATTTTGTGATGCCCGAGGTCGCGAATCAAAAATGATAATTCATCTGAATGGTCTTCACGATACAGGCTTGCCTAGTGTGAAGGCCGCTGCATAATTGTCATTGTAGGTAGTGCCTTCTGCCTCAAAATTTCTTTAACCATGTTTGCTGCATGCATGCTGTTATACCAGGCATCTTAGGTTAATTACAAAAATTATTTTCATGTTAATCTTAATAAGATTAAGGCTGCAAATAAATATTTTTTCATTTTTTTTTCACTGTAGAAACGTGGCAACCCCATCAGCACTCTGAACCCGTTGTTATACTGTACGCGCAACGCGTTGTACGCCCTTTGCGTATAGGGTACCCACAGGCTGCAGGTGTAAAGTGACTGACAGTAGGCTTTAAAAAGCGTCACCTTTACCTCCCTGGAACTGCGAGCAAACCTGCGAGCCACCATATTACATCGGACAGCCAACGCCCTGCGATCTCTCTCTATATCATCGTTGTCCTCTAGGTCCTCGGTGACCAGTGGCCCAGATATTTGAATCTTTAATTATATAATTATCTTTGTTTTAGTGATTGCTATCTATTGTTGCTATCTATTATCTATTGTTGCTATCTTTTATCTATTGTTTCATAAATGATTGTTTTGAAAAGCTTTTATTTGTCGCAATTCGAAAAACAGTTACTAAAAGATTTTGTTTAATAATCTCGAAGATTAACGGTAATTTAAAACTACATACAGCTGTAATGACATCTGATTTGTATGGACATAAGATACCAAACATAAAAGAGCAAGTCAAAGAAAAAATTATAATAATCACTTATTCCATCCCTCTTAAACGCGTAATTACTTATAATATTTTTCGTCTAAACTTAGAAGACACCCCAATTACCCCATAATTAACTTAAGCTCAAAAGACAAAGTTTTAAACACTTGGAAAGCGAATTTATCAAGGTGTTCTGGAGTTCCACCGGTTAAACAGGGGCAATTCTAATTTGCAAGGCAAATCGCCCGAGCGGGCGACGCGCGACGCCGCCGATAACAGGCTTTATTGACGGTGTTTATACGCTGAATCAATCGATAATGAGTATTATAATAGGTTTACACACAAATTATTATTAGTTATCAAAACATAATGTACAAAGTTCAATTTGCTTAAAAAATTGCAAAAAAAAGTATTTAGTATTAAGTAACTAAATAATTTAGCGGTAAGCCGATAAAAGTCTCATGCAAGGGGGTAGGAATTTTTCCGATAAAATACTTCATCCATCAGATTTCGATAGGAAATATAGAAAGAAAAGATAAAAATTAAAAGTGAGCCAGAGGTTTAAATAAAAAATAATAGCATACATAATTTTGTAATACAAAAGTCATTACGTCTGTATGCCCGGCCTTAAGAAAAATTGACACAGGATTATTTTGAACAGGACACATAAAAGCTAATAAAAGAAAGAGTGCTTTATTTTTTATGTTTTAATATTATTCAAGCCAAGGTATTCTTAGTTTTTTCGTCCGTTAAGCAGCGAGGTTAATTTATATTTGCAAGGCAAATGGCGGCGGTCAGACATCCAATAAATGTCGGCTGCAACGCCTCGAAGAGAAGATTTTTAGTTAAATAGCTTACAGGATTAACTAGCTACAGTAAATTGTTGATTTATTTCAGCTTGGCTTTGCTTAGTTTATTTATAAAATAAGCGTGAATACTGTCGTGAATACTGTACATAAACGAATTTAAAATTGAGCTATCATTGACAAAAATGTAAAAGTTATGCTTATTTTGTAAATAACCGTTCTTTTATATAATAAAAACTTAATTTATGTCTCGATCAAGAGTCATAAAAAAACACATTTCAAACCTAAATTATGTATTATCTGAATCCTTTCGCTCTTTACTTACAAATAAAATGTAAATACCGCTCATAACTCATCGCCCGACATGACTTACTACATCGGAGTTTTTTCATACAATTTGGTGAAATAATTCGCCAAACAAAATGGGCAAGTAGAATGAGGCCGTAAATTGTAGCGCAGGTTGTGGGGGGGAGAGGGCTGGAGAGGCGAGGGGGGAGGCTCTCTGGGGAAATGAGCAGAGCGAACGCAGTGAGACAACTTAGATTCGTATCTGTTAGAGCTTTTTAGAAAAGTCGTGAGTCAGTACTGGAACGAGTATTTAAAGATACTGATAAGGGCATCGATTTTTGATAAATATAGTCTGAGCTTATTCCCAAAAGACCAGACTGTTTAAAATATTGCTACATTGAATTAATTGAAGACTCACTTTTCATCTTCAACTTCTTTAATATTTTGAGCTCGAAAATTTAATCATTGTATGAGAATCGCAGCCCGTAAGGCACGGGACGGGCGAAGTATGAAAAATCGGTGCGATGCGGTTGCTAACCGCCTCGCCTCGCGCTGCGTTTGATGTAATGTCTCATATAATACCGCTCTGCGCCGCGCCTTCCAGAATTGTTTGGTGTGTGAAGCTCCTTAGTATTTTTTCTTTATAAAACAGGATTATAAAGCTTTTCAGGTAAACACTGAGCACCTGAAATAAACATCTTGAAATCAGTAAAACGTCTCTTCCTATTTGTATTCCACTGTGTAGAGTGTACACTGCGGGCCGCTAGATTATCGTCCGGAACAAAACAGCGGCGTCGTAAGAAGCCGGGAGTGACCGTAAACCGACCGTCCGACGTACTACGCTCCGTGTAGGCTTTCATAATGAGCGGTATGTGCATGACCAGTATATAGACAACAACTTGTGCTCATTAAGTCGAGAGCGCTACGTTTTTAGAACCAGATCGAGGTACTGCAATGAGCGAACCTCAACACAATTTTGTGAAATGCGGTAGTGCGTGCTATGTTCTAGGCTGAATGATGCGAGTAGTGACGACCTAGAGATGGACCAAGTATATGCCACCTGATGTTAAGTGATAACCATCGCCAATGACAAAGTATTGCCTCGTAGGTCACGCACCTTAGGAACGTCCCCTGCGTCCATCAAGTTGAGGCATACAGGTGTAAAACTGTATGCGCCTGTAATTTTACCAGCAACCATACCCTTCAAACTGGAGCATAGCAATGCTACTTGGCAGCAAAAATAGGTACAGGGGTAGTACTTTACAAGAAATTCTACTACCCTTGACTTCTTGATTTCTTCGGTGCACGTGATGCTGCAATAGGGAGCGCGCGTTCAGGAAGCAAAAGAGAGCTGTACTAATCCGTACCGACGAATCTGCAAGACCACACTTCAACACTCTACGAATTCTAACGTATGCATATACTAAATAAAATTAAAAATACTATTAATTATGAAACACTACAGCATGATAGAAGCTCTCAAGGATGACTCCATTTAACAGGAAGTTATTTGGTAGTAGGCACCTTGTATTATTTGTTTTAAATTATTTGTTATTTCTGTGATATTATATATCTACATAATTTTTTTGTTACTCGTAAGATGACAATGCCCTTTTACAGCAGCTACGATTTGGCATTATAAAATTCAATTTCTGTAACTAAATTCACTAAATGTGACTGTGACTAAATTGTCATGATATGCCAATTTATATTTTTATAGATTATCTTCATTAATTTATGAGACAATTTACCAATATTACTTTTTTGACTATGCCGTTGTATTGCACAGCAGCTACGAGCTGACATTTAATTTATTCATGTAAAGTTCTTATTTCTTGACATTCTTCAATATGTATAGACAAATTCAATTCAGTGTTTATAATTGTTACATATTAACGTACATAGCAATTTAGTATCTAAATTAGTTAGTTCATAAATTATTTGACAATGCCCATTTACAGCAGCTTTAACCTTAGGTAGGTACCTACTTATTAATCAGTGTTTAGATGTCTAATAAGATGCTTGTCTGTTTCTAGCACCTCCAAAATGATGGTGCAATGAGCTACTAGTTAGATAAAGCCTATGTAATTATTTAAGTATTATTGACTATGAATAGATGAGGAAGAGTATGGGTGCGCTGTATAATTATCTTTTACGTGGCAACCTATTTAAGAATCAACCTGGGCTCTTACTAGAAAACAATCGGCCTTGGCCACTTGCATACACTATAACACCCGCAATCGTCGTTAGCGCGAGTACGAGTACTCGCTAAACCATCGAAAACTAATGCATGTCATGTCCAGCCGTATAGGTATACCTAACATGTTTTTTGACACCGTTACGAAGGCTTATTCGTTATAAAAACCGCTGTATTATTATGCCAACCTTCCAGCTATGACAAACTCCGACCTTTTTTTGACGACCTCCGTGGTGCAGTGGGCGAATAGCCGGCTGAGACGCGAGGTAGTGGGTTCGATTCCTGCCGCGGAACAAATGTTTGCATGATCTACATATATTTGTTCCGGGTCTGGTTGTTTTTCTATATATTATAAGTATGTATTTACAAAAAAATGTATATAAGTATTCTATCAGTTATCTGGTTCCCATAGTACAAGCTCTGCTTAGTTTGGGGCTAGATAGCGTTGTGTGAAATGTCCAGCAATATTTATTTATTTAAACTTATAGCTCTTAAATGGCAACTGATGACTTTGTAATATTAATGTTCTTTGTAATTTATATGTATTTTTTTTAATTAAGTAGGTTCCAATATTTCCTTTATAATGAATATCATCAATAAATTACTTTAATACCTATTATAACAAGCTACAGTCAGAGTTCGTCGACACCAGACCTTAGATGTTATCTATCTGTAATTATGATTATCTTCAATAGATGTAAAGGTAATAATTAAGTAATGTAATTAGACGGAGATGATACTACGCAGTATAATCGTATTTATGAGATGTATTTGTAAGTAAGCGAGAAGTTAATAATAATTCTGAAAGGTATTATGAGTTTGTAATGGTCAAGTCCGTCGCAAATGTCAAATATCAAATTTAACCACGTAAGCGATTAGGCGCTACAACCATACAACAATGTATAGGCGTAAACAAACTAAATAGAATAACAAATAAAAAATGAGTAGATGATTAGTTAGCCTGCCCGAATTCGCACGGATTTCAAAATAAAGTATAATATAATGGTCTTAAGTTCATACAAAAATCCCGTAGAAAAAAATCACTGAGTTTTTATAAAATAGTTAACATATTATTACCAAAGGTCATGGAACCAAATCAATTTTAAATAATAGGTCTTTACCTATGAAATTGCCGTTCTTCAGTACTGGTCATCTCAAATAGGAAAAAGTTTGGAATGGCTTTGTATTCTAAATTCAAATTAATTTTGTTTTTAAAACATGACATTCTTTTTACAAACTCAGTCTTTTGTTTATTGATTAGCGTTGTATTTTCATTACATTTGAACATTTTTCGCCATAATGGATACTTTAAAAATTCATGTAATTATGGAATATGAGTTCCGTCGTGGCACCAACGCGACACAAACGGCACATAAAATCAAAAACATTTACGGAGAGAACTGTACAAACGAACGCATAACCTGTTATTGGTTTTCCTGGTTTCGTTCTGGAAATTTTGACTTGAAAAATGAAGCTTGTGGTCGTCCGGAGACTTTGGTCAACAATGATGAATAAAAGGCGATTGTGGTAACTGACGAAATTCAATCTACAGCTGAGCTAGCAGCAGCTTTTGATGTTAGCATCAAAACAATTTTGATCCATTTGCGACAAATAGGCAAGGTAAAAAACTTGATGGGTGCCCCACGAACTTAACCTGCCTTGCGCTGCTCAATAGGCAAAGAAATGAAGGAATTTAGAACCGAATTGTTACGTGCGATGAAAAATGGATTCTGTTCGACAATCGAAAGCGCTCAGCAAGTTGGTTAGATCCTGGTTCAGCACAAAAGCAATGCCCTAAACCAAAAACGACCCCTAAAAAGGTGATGGTCACTGTTTGGTGGTCTAGTGCGGGTGTGGTTCACAACAGCTTTTTACAAAACGGCATGAGCATTACTGCAGATGTGTACTGTAAAGAACTGGAGACAATGATGGAGAAGCTTGCACATCGGCAACCAGCTTTGGTCAATCGGTCGTCCCCGCTGCTCCTTCACGACAACGCGTGACCACATACTGCACAACAGACAGTCTCCAAGCTGCAAGAGCTGGGGTTGAAAGCGCTCCCTCATCCGCCATACTCACCAGACCTTGCACCTACCGACTATTACTTTTTGTAAAATTTAGACAACTTTTTAGTGGGTAAAAAATTCAATTCCCGAGAGGCAGTACAAAATGCCTTTGAAGAGTTTGTTGCCTCCCGTCCAGCTGATTTTTACAAGAAGGGCATCAATAAACTGCCAATGCGTTGGCAAAGATGCGTCGATTGCATGGGTGATTACTTAGAATTACAGAGATAAAAAAGTTAAAAAAAATAAGTACTTTCACTTATTCCATACAAAACGGCAATTTCATAGGTAAAGACCCAATATAAGAAATAATCCATTCAAACTCAGCAAAATGTAATCGTAAACTCATTGAAAACAAGTGAAGTGATCCGCGTTCACTGCCGTACAATCAACCTCCCATCAACTCGTAAATTAAAACTCCGTTCAATGGACACACGTTTATGTCAACTCTCTCTCGCAAAAGTAATTTAAACTTAATTGTCAAGTGATAATGTCAAGTATTGTTTGGTGATTGGATGCATGATATTAGCTCAATTAGGCGTGAATCGAACACTCGACTTGAAGAAAGAGCAGCGAACTCGCACTGTGACTTTGCCCGCGAAGGTTAGGTTATATCACTTAAAATCTGGAAAGTAAATTAATATTTGATACTGAAACCGTAATATAATATTTCCAAGTATCCAATCATAATCAAGCCCTACAAAAACAACTGGTTTACTTCAAAATAAGTTTTGTAATAGATAAGTAAATATTCATTAAATTACCATCAATTAATTATAAGAATAATTAATGTGTTTGTCTAGTTGTGCTTCGTCTTTAAATTATTTTATGAGCCTTCTAACCAACGACGGTGTAAACATTGTTTAGAATGGTAAAAAGTTTATACTATAATATATCTATAACTATATTGTACTAGTGGTTCACCCCGAAATCTCGCGTATCTCTCAAATAACCATAAAAAATATTATTCATAATCTTTGACTTATAAAATAGTCTTGGAAGGACTTGGGGGATACCTTTGCCCAAAAGTGCGACAAAACAAGTTAAAATAAAATAAAAAATAGTACCACGAAATACAAACCAAATAACTTGAACTACAGTTTCATTTAAATTACAAGTAACGGGAGTTTATGTTAATTAGTTACGTTTTTTAGCACTAGAAATTTCAGTTATTCTGGATTTCAGACTTTTCTTTATAATAAGGTCACTAAAGCTACACGAATACCAAATTTCAGCACTGTGGAGTCACTGGTGTACCCTGTGTTGTGTAATTTCGTCATAGTTCAGATTTTATTATGGCTATACTCAATAACTACAAAGATTAAACTAATAATAAAAAGGAAGTCGAAATTTACTAATGTACTAACGCTTTGAATGTTATCCTCGCACAAACAAACATATATACATACATACAACGCCGATTCGTCCAAGGTAAATTGAAGATCTTTCTGCGCTCGATCAATTAGTAGTTTCATAGTTCTCGTAAGTACTAACTTGTAAGTATGAGGCAGCTATTTAAGTTAGTCTGTGTCATCTTAAAGCAAACATTCTGCAATAATGCTCGTATGTGAGATTAGTCATAGGTATTTCATGAAAAATATTCATGTCATATTAAATTTTGTTCTTTGAAACAGAAATTTTCATAATTTAAGCATTAGAATCTGGTCTGACAATTTATAATTTGGTTTCATTATGAATTTCGAATAAGAGCGGCCTTACACGGGCAGCCATATGCAGTCGCAAGTGACTTCAAGCAACGACTGCATAACGTTCAAGCCTGCAATCAGAGTCATTTAAAGATTATCACCGGGATTTAGCGCCTGTTTAAGTCGAATCCAGCAACCTAACCTACCGTCATCAATTATGAGAGACCACAGAAACTACAATTTGGCAGTCCTTACTTCAAGCAGTCCGGAGGCCGGTCCGCCCACCAAAGAGTGCGGGCGATGACAAAAAATGTTCTAGAGACCGACGACATTTCTAAATAACAGAGATAGGGCTGCGAATAAAAATTCTATTTACATCCATTCAAACGAAGTAAGACCCCAAAACAGTCATATTCAAGTCATGTAAATTTTAACTCAACAACGGTAAATCTACATTATGGACTACGTTTAAATGTAGTCAGTTACAGTCAAGGAGTCTGTGGACGTCCAATCGAAGATATTAAACTCATAAGTCATTAAACTCATTAAAGTCATAAGTGCTAAGATGCAATAGGGAAATCACTTGATTTATGTACTTACGTGTGTATACTTATGTGTGTATACAGTCGATAATTGTGACTGCAGTGGCACTGCAGCGGTCCTTGTGCGTCCAGCCTAAGATATTAAGCTAGGTGGATTCATAAGGCGGGTCGTTGTCCGTATCGGGAGGTCGGCATACCGCGGCCAGGTGCCGGCCTTTGTGCTTCCCTTCTGCTTCAAATTGCCTATTTCTCCGACCAATATGCCTTGCTTTGTTCTAATGAAACAGACACGAGCAGGTGAAATGACGAATGAGCTATTACGGTTTACGTCTTTCAGCGTGAAACTGAGAATGACAGGGTGTATTGCTAAATCAAAATCATAAATCATTGAAGTGTTAGCAACGGAAGTAGATAATGCGTGATTTTGTGTTGTATGATCAAAATACTGGCATCATTGATTGGATTTTACAACTTTTATGATGTCAAGAGAAAATTAGGCTCAATGTAAACTTTACCACATTAGTTATATTACTCGTTGATACAAATAAACACAAAGCTTTAGGATATGCCTCTAACTCAGCTAAACTTTTCATGTTAGTCAATATAAGCAAAAGAATTAAAAAGAAAATAAACAGGATCGTCTTCTTCTTTCCTATAAGAGTGACATGCACACCCCTATGCGTAACCCCTATGGTCGGGCAACGGGATCGTAGTAAGTGAAGACCCTAGTCCCAGCCTACCGCACTAACAAACAGACGTGACATTATGCATAATTTTAATCACAGATCTTAAACTCAGGGTAATCAAGAAAATTCGTAACTACATTTAAATCAAATCTCGGCAATTGTAAGCCATTTTTCCGTCATCTCGACTCGAGACAGTCGTATTAAACTTATCCTGACTCTCACCCGAACTGTAAAGTTTATCCTCAAGAATAGATTGAAAAAAAATAGCTAGTCCACTACATGTAAAAGTTTTAGATGCTTTGAGCCAAGAGTCGCAAGATCTATTAGAACTTTATTTAGTTTTTATTTAATTATTATGAAAACAAAATACAAATATATGTTTGTATCAAACAGATACAAATATAATTATTAACTTGTAGACCTAGATTGTATCCCAAAGCATGTGTACTGTACACAGCATGACAATTCTAGAGCAATTCTGTGTAGACTGACTGAAGGGATTTTTTAAATAAAAAAGTATTTATTCAGTGAGGTCTTACATAGTAGTGAAAGTATAACATATGTTAAGTGTATTGTATGAAGAGATTTATATTTCTAAAGACCTCGATTTGACATAGATTTGAAATATGTACTTATATAAACGTACCGACGACCTCCGTGGCGCAGTGCGCGTATAGCCGGCTGTGACGCAGGAGGTAGCGGGTTGGATTCCCGCCGCGGGACAAATGTTTGCATAATCTACAAATATTCGTTCCGGGTCTGGATGTTTTTCTATATATTATGTGTGAAATGTCCATCAATATTTATTATTATTCACACATTATTTATTTTAAAACTCGTTTATAAAAAATACATTTTTCACTACAAAGTGTCTTACAAAAAACAAACATTATAGTAAAAAATATATTTATAAAAACGGTAAACCACCGACCGCTATGCAAGGCCCAAGCGATCGGTGGCTAGGGCTGCAGAGAGAGGAACCTCCTGACTATGCGTGCCGAGACCAGGAATACCACCTTCTGTATCTGACTTGACTTTGATCCAACTTCTTAGCGAGAGCCTCTTAAGGTATTGGTCGAGGCTCTTCGCTATCAGTCCGTTCACCGACACAACTATCGGAATGATAATCGTTGATTCCACATCCCACATGGCGGTAATCTCATGAGCCAAGTCAAGGTACTTGCTTAGCTTATTATTATTATTATAAACAAAATAAATTATATAATAAATACTTATAAAATACATATATGTACTTATATTATTAAAGGAAGTTATATTTTTTTATTGTTAAACTAACGATGAAAAAGTGATTTTAGAGTTTACTAGCTAGTAAACTCTAAAATCACTTTTTCAAATTTTAAATCGCGGGGTCAGCTGACCCCGCGAACTTCGTACCTCCTTATAATCAATAAATGTTGTGTTGTTAAGCTGAGTTAAATTCATTTCTTTATTCAATGTCCTTTTTTATGCACGTATCCACTATAATCAACGATCTCTATATTCAAAGTAGAAAATTATTAAAGTACTAAAATTGCTATTATAAAATAGGGGTTGGTGGTAGAAGGGTGAAAATTTAGGGTTGTATGTATTTTTGGATGCTGTATCATAAAAAAAATAAAACAAAAAATGTTGTCTGAAAAATAAAAATAAAATTAAGGGGTGGACCACGTTTAGGGGTAGGAAAAATAGATGTTGACGGATTCTCGGACCTACCCGATATGCACACAAAATTTCATGAAAATCGGTCGAGCCGTTTCGGAGGAGTTTCGCAACAAACACCGCGACACGATAATTTTATATATTAGAAGTAAATTATTATATATAATAAAATGTAGTTATTTATTTTTGGGAAAACCACCATAAGTCTTAATCATATTGAAATGTAATTAGTCGATCGTTGGGAGACCAGTCAGTCTTACTACAGCACCTACCGCTACATTGTCCACACTGAAATCATTATTTATTTATCTTGACGAATGTATTGTTGATCTTAGTGTAATTAAATTAAACTCGCGACGCAGAGAGGATCTACGCAAAGGGAACCAATCGGCGATATTATTACCTGGGAATAACCCGTACCATGAGTAGGCTAGTGATCTAGCTGTATCCAACATTGACCCAGATGACGGGCACTCGTTTTCCGCATAAAGTATTCCCGGAGTCGTCACGCGCGTGTTAGATTAGACTTACATACCCGCTCAATTTAGTATGAAATAAAACATAAAACTTCAACAATTAATTTTATTTAATCAAATGCTTAGCAGAAAGGTATTAAATAGGGAAGTATCCCCAAATTTCAGTTACAACATACACACTACATCATCATCGATTCACATAGTTGAATAAAATATAATCAATGAGTAAAATAGCCTGAAACAGTACGTGAATAACTCTTAGGGAAGTATCCCCAAATTTCAGTTACAACAAACACACTACATTATCATCGATTCACATAGTTGAATAAAATATAATCAATGAGCAAATTAGCCTGAAACACTACGTGAATAACTCTTAGTAGATATATCTATTTTTACAACAACATACCTTAGGATATCCTTCTAGTTCGCAGGTCCCCCAAAAAGTGGTCTGGCCAGCCGACAGATCTCACTTTTTAGGCGTCGGTTCCCCGCGCACCCCAAACGGTCCCGGGCCAATCAGAGAGCTTGGTTTATCTATAGTCTCGCTTGCCGGTGCCAGTTTATATTATTTCGAGAATGAGTTTCAAGAAATATTTCTATTGTTTTCGCTTACCGGCTCCCGTTATGCGCTTCGGAGAAGTTCTACTTATCTTTATCCTGTAAAGCTCTGTGATCAGCCGCGGGTGGAAATTTAAACAATAATCTTTTACAATGTCTTTGTACCATTTCTAGCTAAAAATACAATTCTCGTTTATTGTTCTAGGCTTAGTTTCTATCTTAACTATTTATTTCATACCTGTTGTACTTAGATATTATATTGTAATGTCTTCTTAAAAACTTGAGTTGCTAACGATTCACCTTAACATTATAATCTAACACGCGCGTGTCATGTGTCACGCTGCTACACAACTGTTACTTTGTATCCGGGATATTTGCAAGCCATGCTTTTTCGGACAGTCGACCGTCATATGACGGCAGTGCCCTTAGCATTTAGTTAAGATAAGCTAAATTCACAATAAGAGCGTTATTATACTGGCGAGTTATTCGTGAAGCCTGCGAAGACCCCACAAAAACTTTGTGCTTCAGTCGGAGTCGGAGGCTGGCTATCGACAAAGTTAACGCTCTCACGCATAATGGACCACATACAGAGTTCGATTGCGGAAAAGAGACTCCACAACATACCATAACATAACAAACTGGCAAGTTGCGAGCGTATTTCCAGCGAGGCGATTTGTGAACGTGCTTACTCGCCAGTGCGATTACTTGTCGAAAACTAATTGAAGATCGTGATGGTTGGCACCAACAGAGGGAGACTATTATGCCCTATATATATTTTATAGGTATATAGGCACCTATACCCAGCACTGGATGTAGTCAGGCGGTGGATGATGCTGATGGTTGAAATCACAATTTAAATATTTCTAATAGTAGTAGGGATCCTTGTGAAGGAGTTCGTCCGGATAAATACTACCTATTTTTTCCATCTTTGTAGTCCTTGTGTTCGTTTGCAGGGTATTGGTGCCGGTGAAATTACAGGCACATGTCATGTGAGCTCTCACTCATAAAGTCATACTAACTACGAAAGCCTTCCCTGTGTGTGGTCCGACACGCGCTTGACCAATTGATCTCCTCCAAATCCTTTCATTTATGTTAATGCTTTCCGATCTGACTTCTAAAGAACGTTGTCTTTTATTCATTTGAAAATTAAATCGGAAAATGTACTTAAGTTCGTACGCGGCCGAGCTTTGAATAACCAGATAAGGAATTCGGTTTGGCTATTGATTTGATGTAAGTGCGATTCCCAACCTTCTTTCCTCATTCCCTTACATAAATAATTCATGTTAATATTACAAAGATGGTCGCTAATTCTTAGAAAACCATAGACTCGGTAGAATTGGGTATTAAAATATTTTTTTTTATATCAACACTAAACACAATTTTGAATACAAAATATATTGTCGACCTCCGTGGCAGTGGGCACTGTCGGCTGAGACGCCGGAGGTTGTGGGTTTAATCCCTGGTCCAGCATTATTCATTATCCGACTACGGCAAAGAACTACGGAAGGAACTCCTTTCCCTTGATGTGAGAAAATCGAGTGGACCTGATAGCATTCCAGCGATTGTGCTCAAAAAGTGTGCTCCTGAGTTGTGTTCTGTCTTTACGTCTCTCTTTGAATTGTCTTATACCACTGGTATCGTGCCGTCTTCTTGGAAAGTTACCCATGTCCACCCAATCCTTAAAAAAGGGGATCAAACCAATCCGTCTAACTATCGACCTATAGCCATTACCTCCCTACTCTGTAAGGTTATGGAGCGAGTAATTAATACTCAGCTTCTTGGGTATCTTGAGGAACACCAGCTGATCAGTGACCGCCAATGCGGCTTCCGTCATGGGCGATCAGCTGGTGATCTTCTAGTTTACCGCATCCACCGTTGGGCGGAAGCCATTGAAGGTAGGGGGGAGGTTCTGGCTGTTAGTTTAGACATCGCGAAGGTGTTTGATCGGGTGTGGCACAAGGCACTTCTCTCGAAGCTTCCCTCATACGGCCTCCTCGAGGGACTTTGCAGTTGGGTCGCCAGCTTCTTATCCGGGCGGAGCATAAGAGCCGTCGTAGATGATTCTTGCTCGGACTCAATGCCCATCAACTCTGGTGTACCTCAAGGGTCAGTGCTAATACTGTTTATTCTTCACATCAATGATATGCTGCACATAAGCGGCCTACATTGTTATGCGGATGACAGTACGGGTGATACTCTCTACGCTGGCCTCCCTTATGTTTCTCGATCTGAAGTGGAAGACAAAATGCTTGTGTCTGAGGTTAAAGGCTCTTTGGAGCGCATGTCAGATTGGGATAACCTTAATCTGGTCACCTTTAACCCAACCAAGATGCAAGTCTGTGCGTTCACCAGTAAGAAGGCTCCTTTCACAGTTCCAGTTCCAAGGTTCCAGGGCATTCCTCTCTTCGCCTCGGCGAGTATAGGGATTCTGGGAGTCGTAATTTCTAATGAGGTCCAGTACGGGAGTCTATATTGTTCCCATCTTTGGCATGGAGCTCCAAAGTACCAATTGCTTCGTTTTGTCTCCCTTCAGAGAAGAGCCATTAGAATTGTCGGCGATCTCAAACTCGCCAACAAGCTGGAACCACTGAGTCAACGCCGTGGCACCGGACCGCTCAGTGTTTTCTACCGCCTGTATAATGGGGAATATTCTGAGGAGCTATTCGATCTGATCCCGTCGTCGAGATTTTACCACAGCACTTCTTGACAACGTAATAAAGCTCATCCACATATCATCGACAATTGGGTATCGCGCACCACACGCTTCACGCGATCTTTTCTACCCCATACTTGCAAGATGTGGAATGAGCTACCATCTGAGGTTCTCCCGTTAGGCTACGACATGGCACGCTTCAAGAGAAATGTTAAAAGGTTTCTACAGGGTAGGAAACGCATCGACAATACCCCGGGTGTTGCCGGTGTCAATAGGCGACGGTGACCACTTACCATCAGGTGGGCCGTAAGCCTGTTTCCCCACAAATAACATGAAAAAAAGGATTGTGTGGTTTTATGAAACCACGGTTAAATTGAAACTTGCTTTCACATTATAGACCTTTAACTAAAAATTTTCGTTGGCACAAATGAGTAATAGTCACACTACACGGTCAGCTGATGCGAACTATAGGCGCCGCCATATTTACCTCGGCTGCTCTTCCGAGCGCCTTTCACTTTATCCCTACTCCGCGGCCGACCGTCACGCGACATGCAACACACAGACGAAAAAGTACGAGACGATGTAATAAAAGTTTCACTTTAAAATAAAAGGTTAAAGGAAGGGTTATGTTTCAGCAGTATATGTATGTATTTACTTTTGTTCCACTTTAGCGCCTAAACTACTCATCCGATTTTGATGAATGAGGTGTCAATTCATTATTATGGTCCGGGTGATATAGGCTACCATCGACACAGGTAATACACACAGGTTTCAGTTTTTAAACTTATATAGCTTCTTATAAACAAGTTTATTGTGCGTGTTTTATGTTAATTAAAAATATAAATGAATCTAGGTAACAAGACAGGTCACCCAGCGGTAAACTACAATGTTAACACTAATTGTAATCTATAGGCGTCACTGAAAATCAGCACTATAGTAGCAACAATTACCTATGCTAAGAAGGCAAATCTTAGATGGAGCAAACCTGTAAGGTAATAATGCAACTAGCCGGGTAGCCGGGTAACCTTAAGAGGAAATCCGGGCAGCAAGACATTTGGAGAATAGGTATTTAACAAAATATTGCTGTCGCGCTGTGCCCTATATGATGCCCTATGTGCGTGCGATAGAGACAACTGCAGGTCGGACTGATAATACCTATTTAAAATAGCCGAAATCACTGTTTCGTAGTCCCCTATTTCCTCCTCCGAAACTGGACCGATTTTAATTGTTTTTTTCAAATATGTAATAAAAAGTGCTTTGGCTATGTTTGTACGTTTCGTTTTTTTATTTATATTCGTCAAATTAGTTTGCTGGATGTCTGAAAAGGAGCAGTAAAAATTAGCAATTTCTGTATCTTTAGAAGGTTCCTAGTTCTTATAATAATTAATTTATGGAGAAAAACTAAACGTAGGGACATGACTGTGGTACTTGTAGATTGTATGGTAAAAAAATATTTGCTCTAGTATCACTATCCAGAGAGGAAACAGGGGACTACGTTTGTATGGGCGAAACGCAGCCCAGATTTCCTCTTAACATCGGGTGGGCCATTGACTATCTAATGTTATAAAAAGAACAAAAACAAAAGCATATTTTGAGTTTTACCATTCCAATCGTTACGTAGATTTTGCGTGGAACTGATATTCAACAACTTATAAATTTGGGTGACCCACAAAGCCGAGTAAGGTTTTCCTGGATGTGAATTTTATTGTATATACGAGTATTCCTAGCCCCCGGAGCAGCGGCGCAGCAGCGCGGCGGCGCGGCGGCGTCGGGGACGGTAACACTGTCCCCGACACACACACACACACACAACAATAACACTGTTTATATTTTGACAAAATACCTATATATATATCTGTTATTGCTAAATTGATATTTCAGAAGCTATCTATGAAATACTCATGATTGAGTTTTGTTTTATGATGAGGTGACGGTACACGCCTAGTGCTCATGACCCATCTGATGTTAAGTGGTTACCAATGCCTACAAAAGTTACATTCCTAACAGGCTTTTTAATTTTTTAACATGAATTATTGATCGTTTTTTGACCACAATGATGGTAAGCGATGATGTGAATGTCTAAGATTAAGCACAAAGATCCAGAAAATACCCATTCATTATAACCTTACAGAAACCCGGTTTGTAATCTTTCAGAAAAACGGACGATGGTAATGATTGTATTTCATACTTTACCTGAACGTTAAACCAAAACGGTGAGTGCGATCGAAGGATATATCTACAAGGTATGGAGGTTACAAGGACTTGATCTACATGGTATTGCATTGTCCCCTTCACTCTTATAATAATACATACATACAGGTTAAAAGCCTCGTGAGCCTGTTACAACCTTTCAAATAGAAGCATTGCAATGCGAGTATTATAAATTAGACATATATACGGAGGTAGTACTTCTCGGAACTAAATATTACTCAAGAAAACTAACAATTATTTTGAGTTATTATTGCGAAATTTACGAAATTAAACTCAAAATAAGAGTCTCCACAGACTACTGACTCTGCTGATAGATAATCGTATCACGAAATACTTTCGGCGATTTAGATCGTTAAATATGCGTACCTACATTGTCTTTACGGTAACTAAACAACCGTTTAAAGGACTGTAGTCTGCGTAGCTTTTCACAAGCTTTTATACTGGATTTTTTAAAACTAAATCCTAAAATTTAAGCCTTTTTATTTTGTGCACCCTGAATTCTAAATTATCCAGACATAATGGGCTTCACAACTTCTAGAACTTTTATAGCTATTAATGAACATAAAGTAAACATTTATACTCACAACAAAAAAGTTCTTTAACTTGCGTGAAAGTTTTATATTTCTTTAGATAATACAATCCAATTTTATTTAACAAAGTTGACTTATCAACCTCGTTTATCTCTGAACATTCTACTATGTTATTATTCAATGTGTTTTCGTAAAATTTAGCTTTGAATTGATGTTCTTTCAATAATATTCATTTATGTTTTCTACGATCTGAAGTTGGAATAAACGTATGGCGTTGTAACCGTCGCCTTTAACAAAGTATTCACTCATACGTGGAGGGTCTACTGCCCCGCGTACATCAACTTGAAGCATACATCATTCATCAAATGTCTATTGTAACTAAATATTTTTAGCACATACAAATTACGTACCTCTAAATAATATTACCATCACTCATACTCTGAAAGTTGGTTATTGTAAACTCGATATCAGCGCCGTAATTCTGATTTACGGCCCTGGGGCTGCTACTAAATTTTAAAATAGAATCAGGCTCATTGTATTCATATTAAGCTAAAATTAAAAACAATGTCCATGACTAATCTGATTTATACTTTAAAATAAATGACATTAATATACTTATGCTAAAATTAAATACTTACAACTTCCATGATAAATTCTTATTTCTATTAAATAAAAGAGGTCATAGTCTAGTTGGGGAAAATCCAATAAATACCGGAAACACAATTATTTATATTTAGCTACAAACTTTTTACGAGTATAACACATAACTTTTCATCACGAATGCGAGGAAATTAAAAAAAATATTTTATACACGTTTGTAGCTAAATAGAAAAAAATGTGTTTCCGGTATTCATTGTATTTTTTCCCCAACTAGACTATGACCTCTTTAATTTAATAGAAATAAGAATTTATCATACACCCGGGTGTAAGCGATCAATACTACCCTCATTTAGAGTGCTCGCTCGCCTTCGCTCGCTCGTACGCCAAAATATCTCAAGTGTACAATAGATCGCTTACAGCCCTTATACAACAATGTACTATGTCAGCTTTTATTACATTCGTAATTATTTTGTATGGGAATGTTCAGTTATCGGTCATTTTAGTTACTAACAGTGTTATAATAACGCTTAATGATTTTATAAGCCATGTCAAAAAGTGACGAAGGGTCTGACAAGGTGACAGAATGAATAGAGTTTAGACATATCGGAGGTCATTGGCTCCTCTTATAACTCCGACTACAACATACAAACATACTTGTTCATTTCTAATGAGTTACACCAAATGTATATATAACTGTATAACTTTTATAACAAATGTAAGAAACCATGTGACTAAAAGAGATATGAGATATGAGTGCAATGCGAATGAATGGAAAGCGTTCTCCGGGGTCTCTGGTTAAAATGGGTGGACCACAGGGATCAATTCTGGAACCATTTTTGTTTTTAGTATATATTAATGATCTTCCCCATCTTGTAAGGGACGATCATGAGGTTGTATTGTTTGCAGATGACACGTCACTTTTATTTAAATTAAAGCGACGACAAACCGATTTTGACGATGTAAACAATGCAATCTCTAAGGTCGTAAAATGTTTCAATGTAAACAATCTACTTCTAAATGAAAAGAAAACTAAATGCATTTGATTTATACTACATAATGTTACACAAGTTAAAGCAGATATAAAAATCAAAGACGAGGAGTTGGCTCTTGTGGACACCACCGTATTCTTAGGTATAACCTTAGATAATAAGCTTCAATGGGGCCCTCACATTGATAAGTTGTCGAAGAGACTTAGCTCTGCGGCATACGCACTCAAAAAGATCCGTCTTTTTACAGACGTAGACACAGCTAGACTAGTTTACTTCAGCTACTTCCACAGTATTATGTCATACGGTATACTGCTGTGGGGGAGTGCTGCAGATATAAACGCCGTTTTTGTGCTGCAGAAGAGGGCTGTTCGTGCAATTTATAATATGGGCCCCAGAGAATCATTACGCAATAAGTTTAAAGAAATAAATGTTATGACATTTCCCTGTCAATACATCTATGAAAATCTGATGTATGTTCACAAGAATATTAATTTGTTTAAGAAAAAAAGTAAAAAAAGAATAAAGTTAAACTCGCTGTTGCCACTTGTAGACTCCATAAAGTTAGTAAATCATTTAAAGGGCAAGGTGTACGCTTTTATAACAAACTCCTAAGGGTTGTACAAAAATTGGCAGTTAATAAATTGAAAAACGTAATTAAACAAAATCTTTATAAAACAGCCCACTATAAAATATCGAATTATTTAGATGATAGATAAGCTGGAATTAAAATTGCTCTAACTCGTTCAAAATGTTACAATTTAGACGTAATTTATTTTCTGTATTGTTATGTATTCTAAAAGGATCATTTAAAAAAACAACCAGTCTTGTTTCTTGCCTTTCTTTCCTGGCTTGGTCGCGAAGGAACAGGTAGTAAAATTAACGTTTCAAATTGATCCTTGTGATTTTAATGAATAAAATATTTGACTTTGACTTTAGTGTGGATGGATATAGAAGCAGAGGAAGGCCGAAGAAGAGATGGATGGACTGTGTGAAGAATGATATGGGTAGGAAGTAAGTGACAACGGAGATGACAGCTGATAGAGAGATATGGAGGAGGAGTACATGTTGTGCCAATCCCGCAATGTGTAGGAAAAGGATTTTCTGCAGTTTATTCCCATTAAGTCAGTGATTAATTTGTTTCAGTTTTATTATTTATTCATTAGATAATCTACCGCACTTGGGTCTAATATCTATTGTAAGCAAACTAATATAGCTAAGTAAAATTATTCGAAATAAATAAGTATAAAATCTAGAGATATTCTAGACTTCAAATAATTTTTATCCGATAACAATATCACTAGTACAAGTATTTGTGCCTAAACTCCCATTCAATAAAAATACTAAGCATTTAAGCACTCAGCGAGTAACACAATAGAACACATGAATTAAAATACCTATTTCAAAAGCTTTACTTCAGAAAACTCTTAACCCAGGCACAGAATAGCACGTAGTTGTTGTGCCAAAGCTAAATAGGCACCACAGTATATGTGGTAGTTTCTACAACAGCTGAAATAAGCAATACCCACGTGGTCGATGCTTGAGAGGTTACATGCAAAGATAATGCTGAATCTGCGTATAGATGTGAAATAGTATCTGAAAACGCGATGTAGGACGACTTGATAAATAATCATGGGTGGACATCAGAATGTTCGAGGAAATGTAGAGTATATTGTAATACTTGTACAATAGTTGCAAGATTTCGGTGAATAAAGACAGTTATGGATGTTAGGGGAAAGATCGATAGGCTTACAACTTTACGGCGGCATTTGAGACTTTGGATCTTAGCTTTCGCCATACATTGCTGACATATAAGACTAAGGGTGTCCTGCTTGGAGCGGGCCCTGCGTGTGGTTCAGTTTTATGGGCAAAACAATGAACCCGTGGCCCGTTCAACGCAGCGGATGCCCTTAAACTTATAGATGAGTTATGGCGAGTTATGGCGGAGGCTAAAGCTATTTCGTAAACAGAATTTCTTTTATCAAAAAAGTGTTGAGAAAACTTCAGTATTTTGGAAGGACCTAAAAAAATACCCAAAAGGACATAAAAAAATCTCCACCAACTTCCGTATATGGGAGGAACTCTAATAATTTTTATTTTTTTGTTTTTATTTTATAACTTACTAGGCGTGACTAAAAGGTCTTCTTCTTCTTCTTCTTAGTCGTAGCACTCATGGCAGAGTGGTCGTGGTCGTCATGTCAGAGTTGTGTCGCGCTTAACTACCCTTCGCCACTCTTTGCGCACCGCTGCTATTCTGGCACATTCGTTCAAAGGAACATCTAAAAGGTATCATCATGCTAAATTTAAGTTTATAGCACTAACAGAAACTATAGTTTTGCCTAACTAAGCCGAGTTTGACTACGAAACCCTAAAAAGGCGTGCTTTATTTATTTCCTTTTAAACTGATTGGCCACTAAATAGGGATTTACATTAATAATAAAGGTAGTGTAGCGATACCACCCACCCAAAAATTTTCATTCATTGCTATGATTTTTAGTTTTTGCATCAAATGTTCATAAATGGAACAAAATAAAAAGGAGTTCCACTTCTATTCACTAGTACATCCTTTTGTAGTACAGCCTACATGATAAGTCTATTGTTATTTTTGCTTTAAACGTGAAAAGATTCGTTCCACATGGATCGGCAGAATACGTAATGCAGTCACTACGAATGTCATTTGAAAGTCTAATACGTAGAAGCCTAGTTATGGTGAGCGAATCTAGGAGCATCTACTCTGGACTACCATCTATACATCACTATTGTTACAATATTTAGAAATTTATCCAAATGGTAACGCTACGTGATCTCCAGAGTGGATATCATTACGTATGATGAATAAAAGCCTATGCTGTACAACAACCTGGAAAACGATAGGTTTGATGAGGTATTTGAATTTATTGTTAGTCTACGATATTTGCTTTCAATCTTTGATAAAAAAGCAAATATAATAAATAATAATAAATATTGCTGGACATTTCACACAGCGCTATCTAGCCCCAAATTAAGCAGAGCTTGTACTATGGAAACCAGATAACTGATAGAATACTTATGTACTTTTTTTTTGTAAATACATACTTATAATATATAGAAAAACAACCAGACCCGGAACAAATATCTGTAGATCATGCAAACAGTTGTTCCGCGGCAGGAATCAAACCCACTACCTCCTGCGTCTCAGCCGGCTGTTCGCCCACTACGCCACGGAGGTCGTCAAAAAAAACAAACATACAAATATACACGCGCCGAATTATAACTTCTCTTCTCTGTTTTCTGTTGGTTAAAACGAAAAAATATTTGTTAGTCGAAAAGTAAGTCCCAGCAAGCGTGCTCTATCTTCGAAGACACCACACCTCACTTACCATCAGGGTGAGCTCATGGTAAAACGCTTGCCTAGATAAAAAAACATCTATCAGATTTAACTTCTTTTTATGATAGCATACAAACTATAGTGGTTTTTTAAGTACTATTTTTATACATTTATATTTGTAAAATTAACTGATAAATAAATTAAGAAAAAAATACTAAGCGCCTTTATAAGCCAAGCATTCACTATCCGGGGGCACTTCAGCCGCAGGGATCTGCAGCAGTAGGTACTTACTGCTGTTGTGTCACGAGTCACCACACATAGTGGATCTTTACCTCGAACACCGCCAGGTATCTCTATCCATTACCGCTTCATTTGTATTGTAGGCTTTGTAAATCTTCCTGAAATAAAATTTATTTGAATTGATTCATTCCAGTCGACGACACAAAGTTCGTGCAGGTCCTTCTAAACTGCGTTGCACCAGCCAGCGATACCTCACCTGGCATTCGACCACTTGGACAAGCCGTGTACGCTCGCCTGACTGCACGATATTCACACATTCTGACTACATACACGACTTCGAAGAGTATTGAAACTTTTGTTTTTCCTATGATATTAGACTCGGACACTTGGCTCTTCTATCATTGGGCTTTTAGGTCAGCTACATATTTTGTATTTTTATATAAATACGTGAAGAAAAACCTTTGAACCCCGTTTTATGCTTATTGCGCGCACGGAGGAGTGTGAGATTTATTATTATTTATTTGATTATATGTGTAACTAAAACGGTCATGGCCAATTATACTAATTATTATTACATGCCATTATATTAATATTAGGAACAGAAGTAGCTAGAGGTCAATTAAATTAAGCATTGCAAATTATTATTAGGCTCATGAATTATATATTTACTAATTTTTATTACGTAAATCATAATCGTAATAAAATTGTAAGTAAATGTCAAATAAAATGGCAATAAAATTAAGTGATTAGTATGTAATTTAATTAATTAAATCATTTGGCATAGTTAAATTTCTTAAGGAGAAGGAGGGGCGGGTACTAAATTTTACAAAAAAAAAACCTGTTGGATTTCAACCACACGTGCACTGTGAACTAGTTTATACCATGTCGTGTTATTACTTCAATGATCTCCGGTAGCCAGGAAGATTAAACAAACTCACACAAGTTTTATTAGATCTCATTGTGAAATAGTTCGCCCAGAAGAGAACTACGACCGTACCTATTTCTACCACCAACACTTTCTTATAGTAAAACATACAATTATTTCATATCCAGTAGAACAATAGTCCTAGACTGCAAAACATTTTAAAACTTAATATTTTTTTAGTTCAGAAATGTTTTTACTAGTATATTGAAGTGAATTTAAATGATGGCATTATGTGAGATAATGATGCACTGAACTTTAATCTTGTTTATTTTGAAAGGTTTGTGGGAGATGATTTTAAATTTATTTGGAGATCATCTTGCTTATCTTTATGTATTTCTTAAGCTCTGTAAAGAAAGTAGCTCTGTAAAACTCATTTATATCGCTAATCAGGCCAAAACTATACAACTCAAAGTTCTTATAATGTAAGTCAGCAAAAAACTTCAATGACAGAGAGAGAGAGAGAGAGACAGACTTAGTAGAGTGACAGTAAAAAGTAATAATCTTAAATTGAAAACTACAAATTCGTCCTGCGGATTACGAACTATTTAACTAAGTTGGTACTAACCTAACCATTGCAATAATATTTTTTTTAGATATCCCTTAGAGAAAAATAAACTTTCTAATATTTTTTTTTATTTCTTAACTTTCACTTGTCTACTACGGTCTATTCAATTAACTTATGCACTATTTTAATGATTGACGTCCTAAAGCATCTTATTACACATGTAAAAATGCAATAATAATAATAATAAGATACACAAAATAAACAAAAATAAATTTAGTAGCCTAAAAATCGGCAATTTTCAATAAAAAAATTAAAAGTCGAATATCTCGAAAAGGGTTAAGTTTAGGGTAGGGTGTTTCATAGTGAAATAAGTCAGAAATGATGGGTACTCCACGCCCTTAACGGATCTAGCACGATTTTTCCTGTAACCCTGTATATACAACACTAGCTGTTGCTCGCGACTTCGTACTTAAACTACTAAATGCGTAGGTGTAGGAATAAAGCTAAACTCACAGTTGCAACTTTTTAACCCCATTTTTATCCCATGAGACCTGATTTATATGATAAAAAGTAGCCATGTGTTAATCCAGGTAATAATCTACGTGCATACTAAACTTCATCGAAATCGGTTGAGCCGTTACGATAGGATTGAGTAACAAACAAACAAATAAACAAACATCCAAACTTTTGCATTTATAATATTAGTGTTTAGTGTTGCATGTATAGTATTATTCTATAATTATCTATAATTATATTGGCACAAATTATCTCGTAATAAGTGCCTCTTGATTTTAATTATACCAACAGTGTCACAAAGGCTTTTGTTTAGTAACTAGTAGCTACCCCTTGTCATCGCAGCCCTCGTGTTAAACTTGTTTGAATATTACACTCAAAAACCGACGGCTAAATTGTTAGCTATAAAACAGTGTTGGACATTTTCGTAACACCACTTACATGAATAGGCCGAACATGAAAGCAATAACCTTTCACAAGTGGTATGAACAACTATAAATCGTACGCACTAAAAGAGACAAAATAAATGGGCTTGGTTAAGAAAAAAAAGAAAATACATGTGAAACGGGCTAAGTTTGACCAAAATAAATTAAACCTGTATATAAGTTCTCATAGCGGGTTTTTTAATGTATGTATGACTCGGATTTTAAATAACCTTAACAAACGGATTAGGTTACGTTAGTCTTGTATATTTTTTTTGTGTATGCGTGATCACTGATTGTTAGCCCAGAATGGTTTGTCCGATTTCCTTCCTTATTTCTTTATTATATAGAAAATTACCCCGGAATCGTTTCGTGAAAATTATGAGTAGTTTTTAATACAAACAAATAAAAACAGGTTCTTCGTAACACAATTTGCTGACTCGTGTAATTTTATGAACTTCTGTCAATTTGGTTTCAAAAATAAATGTATCATAAAAGCAGTCGGTGAAAATAAGAGGGATGCTCTTACACAATAGTCGATTTAATAAAATATTATTGAAAGGTGAGATCTAATGGAGAGAATGGAATGAGTTTGATAGGTATCTGACAAATTCAAACGACTCGTCTAGAGGTCGATGAAGACTCCACGAGCATTTGCGACTCAAGAGGGAGAAAATAAAAAAAAATATAATACATGAACTATTGAAAATAAATAAATAATTAATAATAATAATATAGCTCACGACTATAATAATCCCCATGAAGGACATCCTCAGATCTCTTACTCAGTACACAGATCCGTAAAGATATCCCACAAGGGAGTAGTCAGAGGGAAGTACAAACATTGCGTTTTGATACAAGCCTACTTTTTGCATTCACGTGACAGGTCTCACCGCCGCTATAGAGTACTAACCCAATTGCACAAGCCTTTAAATTGTCGGTTCAAAGACATGACAGTTTCCTCGCAATGTTTTCCTTCACCGTTTTAAGCAATTGTATATGCGCACCTACATTTATCGGGTATTCATTGGCACGGCTGGGATTTCAACTACGGCGAGTTCCTATAACCATCGGTAACCGACTACGGCATGTATCTCCTTGAAAAAGTGTCAAACTAGTGTCAAACTTTTGACACGTTTTCATGGAAAAACGAGTCGTAGCTGGTTGCCGACGGATATAGGAACCCGCCATAAGCCACCACTGCAGTTTTAATAAAAGGGGCGTAAAATGTTTTCGCGGTTTTACTGCATAAATTAGATTAAAATTAAAATGTGTTTTAATCAGACAACAAAGACCCACACATATTATGACAGGTATTTAAATGACAATACAAAATGTTCATGATAAATTAGAATTAAATAAATATCACAAAATATTAATTAATAAAACAAAACAACAACAAAATTGACAAAATTGTCCAGCATTGGGGTTAGTTAGAGCCCCAATTAATTTGTTGGTACCCAGCATTCTGCGCTTGGTGGATGCTTTTGTTTCGCATTACAGCGTGAAAATCATTCTCATGAACGTCTACAAACATGCCAGAAGCATTGCAGAGTCTAGGTAGCCCCAATATCACTCTGAACATGCCTCAACATAAAGGACTCGTAGGGCGCTGAGCTGAGGGACTTCTTGGCATAAGTGCATGTTTATCATCATGATCCACGGATATAGGCCTCATCTTCCGCGGTCCTATGCCAGATTTATTCAGGTTCAGTCTGCGATGCTGGTTACATTGTCTGCTTACCTCGTTGCTGGACGGCCGAGGTTTCTATGGTCATGGACGCCAGGCAATCAGCGCCTTACTCCACTTGCCATCTCTTTACCCGGTGTCCTCCCGGTCTCTAGCCGTACCTACCTACTTTTAAATATTTTGAAATCTACACGTTCGTATCTTCAACAACCACAAAAACCCTTCCATTCAACTGAAACTAACATAACAAAGAACCACCGCAGTTAAATTAGCTTTCCATTAAAGAAACCACGTCCGAATCGGTCCACCCATTTGGAAGCTACGATGCCACAGAAAGGCACAGGCGTCCAACTCTTTTTGAGGCGGGGAGGAAAGAAATATAAAAACATTATATCAGTTCGTTAAATCTCTTTTAAGTATCATGTTTATGAACACTATTTTCACTAGAATCGCATATTTACCCGACATATTTCGTTGAATATCCCACAAATATCAAAATATAAAGAGTCTACATAGACTAGTATGTTATATTTTATCAGATGGTGTATTTTGATTTTAAATAGTACGCTAGCTTTGACGGTAAAAGCGCTTTGCAATGCAGTGAGTAAACAAGTCTTTAATTATGATTAAAAAGCTGACTTTTTGGATTTATAGCGTCAAAGAGGAAATACATTTGTGTATTTTAAGTACCCTTTGAATAAAACTGTGTCGCTCTACCATCCAAATTCAACCAACTTTAAGCTCAAACATGCAGATTTTTTATCATCATGGTTTTAATAGTGAACAAAGTAAAGGGTGATACCAATTTGCCCACGAACCAATTTATGAATATCAGCTTTTAGTTAAACTAGCTTCATATTACAAAAAAACTGCATCCCTGCTGTCTGTCCATCTGTTTAGGAAGTACAATGCCACAGACAGACACACAGACATACAGACAAATGACATAGCCGTTTAACTTATGACAACTTCGACCTCTATTCAAATCAGGCACTAGTTCTGATCCTGGTAGTTTTAGACCAATCTCAGTACTTCCGACATTTAGTAAAATATTTTAAATCAACTGATTACACATTTCAATTCACATAATTTGCTGTATCATAAACAATTCGGATTAACTAGGGGTCACTCAACCACTGATGCTGGTATTGAGTTAATATCGCACATATTTGATGCCTGAGAGAAGTCTCATGACGCCTTAAGTGTTTTTTGTGATTTATCCAAGGCATTAGATTGCGTAGACTATGATACATTGATCAGTAAACTACACCATTATGGCATTAGGAGCGTTGCTCTAGATTTTTCACTTCTTATTTAAGTGGCAGAGTCCAAAAAGTTTACGTGAATGGGAAGCGTTCTCCAGGGCTCTGGTTAAAATGGGTGTAACACAGGGATCAATTCTGGGACCATATTTGTTTTTAGTATATATTAATGATCTTCCCCATCTTGTAAGGAACGATCATGAGCTTGTATTGTTTGCAGATGACACGTCACTTTTATTTAAATCATTGCGACGACAAACCGATTTTGACGATGTGACCATTGCAATCTCTAAGGTCGTCAAATGGTTCAATGTAAACAATCTACTTCTAAATGAAAAGAAAATAAAATGTAGTAGCTTTATACTACCTAATGTTACACAAGTTAAAGCAGATATAAAAATCAAAGACGAGGAGTTGACTCTTGTGGACACCATCGTATTCTTTGGTATAACCCTAGATAATAAGCTTCATAGGGACTCTCACATTGATAAGTTGTCTAAGAGACTTAGTTCTGCGGCATACGCAGTCAAAAAGATCCGTCTTTTTACAGACGTAGACACAGCTAGACTAGTTTACTTCAGTCACTTCCACAGGATTATGTCACGGTATACTGCTGTGGGGGAGTGCTGCAGATATAAACACCGTTTTTGTGCTGCAGAAGAGGGATATTTGTGCAATTTATAATATAGGCGCCAGATAATCATTACGCAATAAGTTTATAGACATAAATGTTATGACATTATATTATTATTATTATTAATTTTAAGTTTGACTAATTTTATTAATACTTTATTATTGTTTTGAATTTTATATGAGGTAAGAGCTGCGAAAATTATGATTATTATAAATAAATAACTTACTTTAAAAATAAAATTAACATGTTAAGCTTTGATATTGCATGCGTTAGAGCTGAATATGGCTGTACCTACACAAAAACTGTATCTGCACATTGTTTGTTACGCATATTACGCAATAAATACAATTTGATTTGATTTGATTTGACATTCCCTTGTCAATACATCTATGAAAGTCTGATGTATGTTCACAAGAATATTAATTTGTTTAAGAAAAGTAGTTATATAATAATCATAATTTTAATACTAGAAATAAATTTCGTGGCTTTTGGACAATTGCTTCTATGACGTCAAAGAACTATTAGAATGATTCACTTTTACATTTATTATTTTGTCATATTATTTTTTTTTTTACGATTCAATTAATTTATTTTTATTTTCTATTCATGAACATCTTAACTTTCAATTATTATTTTGGTGTTGTATTTTTTACACTCGGTTGTACTATAACCGGAGATATACCTGAGCTGCACGGGCCTAAGCCAAGTGCATATCAGTACCTAACGTATGATTGATTGGACTTTCACTTGGAAGGTCCGTTTGCAAGAATTTTCGCACAATTCTGCAGGTGTTCAGTATAGCCGCTTTTTGCATGAGAATATATGTGTGTTTTGGAAGGTCTAATACGGCAAGTGATTGAAGCAGTTGCTTTGGAACTACACCTGTACTGGAAATTACTATTGGTACGATTGATACCTTCTGCAGGCGCCACATACGCGCAATTTCATTATTCAGATCTATGTACTTGGAGAGCTTTTCTGATATAGTGTTCTGTAAGTTATGAGTGTTTGGGATGGCTATGTCGATAAGAAGTGCTGTTTTGTTGATTTTATCTAAAAGTGTCAAATCCGGTCTATTGAAATGAGTGGTCTTATCGGTCAGGATAGCTCTATCAAAATAGAGTTTATAGTTTGCATTTTCTAGTACTATTTCAGGTATGTATTTATAGTAAGGTGTGGGCTTTGAAGACGTGTCGATGAGGTTGTATTTTGCGGCTAGTCTTTGGTGGATGATGTTGGCCACCTGATCGTGCCGGAATTTATAGTCCGTTTGTGCTAGCGCCTTGCAGGCCCCCGTTATATGTTGAATTGTTTCGGAAGAACTGTTGCAACGTCTACATAAATCTGTTTGCATGTTTTTTATTTTCATGATATGTTTTTGATAGTTCCGGGTCTCAATTACTTGGTCTTGTATTGCTATCATAAACCCCTCAGTCTCAGGAAAGAGTTCACCTCGACTGAGCCATTCGTTCGACGCCTGTTTGTCGACGGTGGGTTGACTCAAGTCATGGTGGTGCCTTCCGTGGAGAGACTTACGCGCCCATTCAGCAGTTAAAGTCTGTCTGTTAGTCAGTTCTTCATTATTTTGTAGACTATGGTTTTGAAGGTTAAGTGGTGTATTTTTACAGTCTAGTTCAACTATGGCTTTATGAATGATTGATGTCTCAGTTTTAAAATAAAAGTAAGATCTTAGCGTTGAAATTTGCCGGTTATGTAAATTTTGTATATCTATTATACCTCTATCTCCTTCTGACCGTTGCAGGATCTGCCTCTGTATACACGCTCTTGGGTGGCGCTTTCTATTCTTCGTCATTGTGACATTAATCAGCCGCTGCAAATCTTTCAACTCCTTCTTTGTCCAACTTATTACTCCAAACGAGTATGTCGGTACTGGGATAGCATAGGTATTGATAGCTTTAATTGTGTTTTTGGAGTAAAGTTGTGTTTTCAACACAGAGTTGAGTCTATGTTTGAAATTCTGAGTCAGTTGGGTCTTAATTTCTTTATAGTGTATGAGCGTAGATTGGTGATACCCTAAATACTTATACATCTCATCTTCACTGAGTGGCGCTATTGTTTCACCAGTTTCCATATAGTAAGTGTGCTGGTGATTTTGTCCTGCTTTGACTGAGTTTATTTTGCATTTGTCAATACCAAAGTTCATAGAAATGTCATTTGAAAAAATTTCTGTAATTTTAATTAGGTGTTCTAACTCAGTTTGAGTGGATGCGTAGATTTTTATGTCATCCATATAGAGAAGGTGATTCAATAGTGTTGATTCAGTCTGTCTGTCATGTCTTTTGTCTAATTTGTAACCGAGGCCCGACGAGTTCAAGGAGTTTGAAAGGGGATTCAGCGCAAGGCAGAACCATAGTGGACTAAGTGCATCTCCTTGAAATATGCCTCTTTGTATTCTAATTGGGGCTGTTTCTATAGTTCTGTTGGGTGTTTGTGCATGTAGCCGGGTTGTCCAGTTAATCATAGACTTACTTAAGAATGAAATAAGCTGTGGGTGGATTTTATAGATATCTAATACCTTTAAAAGCCATGAGTGTGGAACTGAATCATACGCTTTCTTGTAGTCTATGTATACGGAATATAAGTCTTCTTTATTACGCTGTACCTGTTTTAATATAATTGAGTCTATAACAAGTTGCTCCTTGCATCCCTGGCTGAATTTTCGGCAACCTTTCTGTTGTTCTGTGAATAGCTTGTTTGTATCTATATGGGTGTAAATAAGCTGGGACAAGCATGCTGTGATTATTTTATAGATTGTTTGTAGACAGGTAATCGGCCTATATTTCGCAGGGTTCTTTGTATCACTATTGTCTTTTGGTATCATATGAGTGATACCGTTTGTGATGTAAGATGGTAAGATGTGAGGGTTCTTAATAAAATTATTTATGTGGTTGTAAATGAAGGGATGCAGCCGAGTTAATTTCTTGTACCAATAACTATGGATTTGGTCAGTTCCTGGCGCCTTCCAGTTGTGCGTTCTCTTAATAACTTTCTGGAATACTCGTACGTCAATAGGTATGTCTAAGTACTCCATGGGTTCTATACCTAAATGGTTAGTCTGCTCTTTCTTGATTCATTCAGCATCATTCGTATAGCCCGCAGAGTTTTCCCATATATTGGACCAAAATTCCCTAAGCTCAGTTGGATCCGGTGAGTCCTCCGCTTGACTTCTGCTGTCACTGGTGTAGTTCCTTGTTGATCTGGTCAAGGATTGGTAGAACTTCTTCTCATTGTTACAGAACTGGTTATTTTATGTTTTACGATGAGTACACGATGTATAACGTCTAAGCCGGCTGCTAATAACTGAAAGCTTCTGTTTTAGGGTATCAAGAAAATGTATAAGGTTGGAGTTCGGTTCCTCATGGGTGGTGTGTGTTTTGTATTGCTCTAGAATACTATCTATCTGTTTAGTTAGTGCTTTACTACGGTTTCCGTTTATATATTGCGTGAGCCTACCAATTTTCTTTCTAAGGTCTTCGACTTTTCTTTCAAGCCGTCTCTGCCAGTTAGGTATGGAATCTTTGCGTGTTTGATTTGGTAGTTCGTCTGGTGGTAATTTGAGTTTTGATCCATTGAGTTTAGCTGCCGTCCATGCTGAGCAGTAGATTGTAGTTTGCAACGTTTCAAAATCCGTGTCGGCGTTAACAATTTCAGGCAGGATAACTTCATTTATGTAACATACAAACTTTCCAAGTTTCTTAGAAGTTTTTTGCTTTGGAATGAATGGCCTATCTTCAGGGTGTGTATTACTAAAGAACTGCTGTGCTTGGCTAAAGAGTCCGTCTACTTCCTGATTTCTATTATGTTCACTAAGTAACCCTACTTGTATTTGTGGTTGTGGTACTGTTTCCTCATCAATGTCATCATTGAAAGCGTCATACCAGACTGTTGTGTTGAGATCTTGAGGCTGCTCATTTTGGCTTGTGCTCGTGTGAGTGATTATGGCGCGTGTACCTAATTCATTGGCAACTTCTTGTTTAATTATGTTAAGCCTTTCATCGTCTATAAATTTGTTAGCGATAATGACCCTTCTCTGGTCAGCTACTCTCTGTTCACTAACATGGGCAAGGTGAGGGAAAACGTTAATAAAACTTTGGTGCAAAGGCTTCCTATATGCAGTTTTATTAGTCTCTAATTCGGTTATCCTGTAATATGCTCGTATTATTGTTTCATTGTGCTCTGCTGTCCACTGCATCCGCTGTGTAGGTGGTATTTGAGTAGAAAGTGAGGGTGTTTGATGCTGGTGTGTTAGTAAATACGCCTCTACTTCAGTCCGTATTTCACTCATCCTAGTTGTAGTCAGCAAGTTATTGCGAACAATTGCTCTACGCTGATCACCTACTCTCTGTCTACTTGCATGCATGTCTGGGAATTTGTTGTTAAATTTCTTATGAAGTTCCGTGAGGTATGTTCTAGTATTCGTTTCTAGATTGGTCAGAATATAATATGTGCGCAGGACAAAGCTGTTCATTTCTTCCGTCCATTTTTTTCGCGCACATGGTTTAGCCTTGGTGGGTACAGGGTCATCGACTATTGTCGCCTGTACAACGTCCTCGGCTAGTGAAAACGAAGATTTTCGTGAAAGGGAAGAAGAAGGTTCAGGGAAAAAGTCAAGATACGAAGGTGGAGAGGAAGGAATAGAAGAAAAAAGAGATTTGGGTGAGGATGTAGTAGATTGGCTTTCGTGGTCCTTTTCAGTCCAATCTATTCGGCTCAGGCCCCGCTCCTCAATAGAGGCCAGCCGTGTTGCTCCCACGTCAGCTGCACTCGTGCTGCTGAGACACTCGGCGCCGGCTCGTGATGTGCTCCGGCTTGATCTTCTCAGTGGTCGTAGGTTGTACCTTCTGTTGGACTCACCTTTTTCGGGTTCCCCGGCAGAGGGCCGCCCATTACCCTCGCCACCGATGGTTTGCATGCTGTAACGTCCAGCATCGGCTCCAGACGTGCCCCGGCGATCACCCCCAGGAAGCGACCATATACGTACATTTTTACTCTTACTCTCTGTTCGCGATTACGCTAAAATTTGTTCTTCATTACGATGTCGTTCTACCAATCCACGCAAGTCACGTGACTATTTTAAACTTTTCCTATTGGATGTAATAAAAATGTTCCTACCACCCGCTCCTCGAATTTTGTAACGAAGATACGCCATTACACGCACGCATGCAAGACAATATACAGTTTTTAATTGAAATATCCCGAAATCCATAAAGAAAGTATCCTGTAATAAGCCAATCGTCATAAATAAGTACCTGACATCGCAAAGTAGGTACATGTGGTCCTTCGAGCCGGATATATCAAGATTCAGCATCCTGTGGAATACGCGGACACGTGGCTGCCATTACCGGAAAATCACCAAACTACGCAATTGATATCTGGATTTTGGAATAAGGATTACCTGGAGGCTAAGCGCGCATTGGAACTGATATTGGATTGGATTATTCCATCAAACTTCAAACGCAATCTGGTGGGACCAACCTTCTTTTCTTTCCATACACCTCCCTGTCCTTTTTGTCTAATTCTATGTCTAAATGGATTTCAGAGCAAAGGAGTGCTAGTTCAGTGCTAAACGTGGATTAAAACGAAGGCTTGTGACGTTGCTATCGCTGCTGACGTGTTTTTACTTCCACTCATCCATTCAAATCGTAAGTACTCCTGCTTTCATATACCACCAAAATGTCTACTTCGTCTCGTGACAAATCTCCCAAGCTAAGTGTAGATACTAATGTAGTTCCAGAAAGGTCTAAATCCCGCGATAGATCTCCAAATGTCATGTGTGATAATCCTGATTTATTTCGCGAGCTGGTTAAAAAACGAGGAATAGTAAAGGGTAGGCTTACTAAATTTAATACCTATATACAATCATTAAAAGATAACGAAAGCTTTGTTCGTTCTTCTCGAGATCACATAGATTTAAAATTACGCATCAAGGGAGCTACTGGTTTATTTACCGAGTTCAATGATATCCAAGCTAAAATCGAAGAGTGTGTTTACGACAGCGAGATAAACGATCAGTTATGTAACAGGGAATCATTTGAAAACTTCTATTATAGCACGTTAGCCCTTGCGGAGTCCATGCTATCCAGTGATGAGGTTACCGACTGTTCTCATAAGTCCTGTCACAGCGATAAGCCACAATCGGTGAAATTACCTGTCATTTCTATGCCTACCTTCGACGGTTCATATGAGCACTGGCTTGAGTTTAGGGATACCTTTTTATCGTTGGTACATACCTCTAAACATATAAGTAATATACAAAAGTTTCATTACTTGAAGTCGTCATTGAAGGGTAATGCCATGTTGGTTATAGAATCGATAGAATTTTCCTCTGATAACTATTCTGTTGCATGGGAGTTGTTGTTGAATAGGTACAACAATAATCGAGTTTTAGTACATAATCACGTAAAGGCTTTGTTTACAATTAGTGCGTTGACAAAAGAGTCGCCCGCATACATAAGAAAGCTAATTGATACGATACTTAAGAACTTACGCGCACTTACAATCCTAGGTGAGCCTACGGACTCCTGGGATACTCTTATCAATTATATAATCGTGTCTAAATTAGATAAAACAACTGAACGCGAGTGGGAGACATATAAATGCACATTGTTATCGAGCGAAAACAATTCTAAACGCGTTATTAAAATGAGTGACTTGATTGGATTCTTAAAAGATAGGGCAGATATGCTGGAAACATTGCAGCTGTCCCATAATAAGGCACATAATAATTTACAAGCCGAAACTAAAAAACATTCACATTCATATAACACGTCACACTGCAATGTTTCTTCGACCAATAAGTCATACGACCGTCAGTCACGCGTTTATAAACCCTGCTTGAAATGCAACGGAACTCATCAGCTTTATTCATGTCAGAAATTCATTGAAAGCGATTTAGAATCAAAATTAAAACTGGTACGCGATCACAAACTTTGCGAGAATTGCTTACGCTCGGGACATGCATCTGATAGCTGTAGGTATGGGCCGTGCAGGAGATGCAACAAGAAACACAACTCAATCATTCATAATGATAACACTGATAGCTCGGTCTCATTTCATTCGAGTGTTGCATCTGAGAGGTCCGTCGTGAGTGCAGCCGCAGCGCAGGCTTCCTCTGACCGCCCCCCCACGTCCGTCGCGGACCCTATCCACGTAAACAAAGCGCACATGCAAAATCAATGCACTAAATCTAAAGGTTTGCATACAGTTTTATTGTCAACAGCTGTAGTTGAGGTCGCTGACACTTATGGTGCTTATCACCAAGCGCGCGCGCTGCTAGACAGTGGAAGCCAGCGGTGCTTCATCTCTAAATCATTTTGTAATTTAATAAACGCGCCATTAATACAGTCCATTCATGAAGTAAGAGGAGTAGGTAATTCAGTGATACAATGTTCAGAAACTTGTAGCATTGAAGTTAAATCGCGCGTCGATAATAAATTCATTACGCGCATAGAGTGTTTTGTACTATCGCAAATAACGTCTACGCTGCCAGCCTTATGTCAATTAAGCGCGCAGTTCTGTATTCCAGACAACATAAGGTTGGCAGATCCGCAGTTTTTAGATTCTAAAAACGTAGATATATTAATAGGCGCTGATAGGTTTTGGGACCTTTTAGGTGAAGGTAAGCTAAGACTTCCCAGCAGCCCTTACTTGCAAAACACGAAACTAGGTTGGATAATATCTGGCCCTGTTGTTAATCAATCGAAAAATGAAACGCGCATTCATTGTAACTTTAGTAATACGTTAGATTCGCATGGTAGTACACTAGATTCACAATTACGTATGTTTTGGGAGGTCGAAGAGCTTCCTAAAGCCGCGGATACACGAACGGAGGAAGAACGTACATGTGAGGAACATTTCACTCGCACTACAACGCGCGATAGCGAGGGAAGGTTTTCCGTGCGTATTCCTTTTAATGATTCGCCTAATACCTTGGGTGAATCATATACGCAAGCCGAGCGCCGTTTTGTCGCATTAGAAAAACGCCTACAGCGTTCGCCTGACTATAAGTTATTATACGCAGATTTTATGAAGGAATACGAAAACTTGGGTCATATGAGTCCGGTGAACTCTTATGAGAGCCCATGTTATTTCATGCCGCATCACGGCGTCTACCGGGAACATAGCACCACAACGAAGTTACGAGTTGTTTTCGACGCCAGCGCACCTTCAACTTCCGGAAAGTCAATTAATGACTTGCAATTAGTCGGCCCGCCGATACAGGGTGACTTAATTTCTATTCTTATTCGCTTTAGACAACATAAATTTGTCGTATGCGCTGACGTTACTAAAATGTTCAGAAATATTTTGATAGACAAAGACCAACGAAAACTGCAAATGATTTTATGGCGTAATGATCCCTCGAAACCCTTAGGTATTTACGAATTAAATACCGTTACCTACGGAACTGCCTCCGCACCGTTTCTAAGTGTGAGGTGTTTGAAGCAGTTAGGACTTGAGTCATCGGACCCTGATGTTCAAAGAGCAATCAGGGATGATTTTTACGTTGATGACCTGTTGACGGGAATGAATGATAAATCTAGCCTAATAAAATTATGTGTAAACATTAAGGACGCGCTACAGTCTGGTTGTTTTCCACTTCAGAAGTGGATGTACAACTTTTCATGCGATGAGGATGATGAGTTGTCCAACCAATCGAAGGAAATTAAATCTAATGAAAATATGAGTTCAAAAACGCTAGGTTTAGGCTGGGATAATTTAAATGATGAATTTTATTTCAATACTCAATTTCATAATGATAACAAGCCAGTCACAAAAAGGTATATTTTATCAAATATTTCACAAATATTTGACCCTCTTGGCTTGTTAAGTCCTACGATAATTATTGCAAAGGTTTTATTGCAACAATTATGGCTACTTAAAATGAATTGGGATGACACAGTTCCATCGAATGTCGCGCAAACATGGAACCGGTTTGTTATTTCATTAAAAATGCTCAATTCTATTCGCATTCCTCGGCACGCTATAGGTAGCCAGCCTATTTATTTAGAACTGCATGTTTTTAGTGACGCATCGCAGACGGCTTACGGTGCCTGTGTTTATATTCGCTCGTTTAATCAGGATCAAACGATAACAGTAAGACTGCTTTTTTCTAAAGCCAAGGTCGCGCCTTTTAAGCCGATGAGCATACCACGCCTTGAGCTTAGTGGTGCCTTGCTAGGTGCTAAGCTGTTTGATAAGGTTCGCAGTTCATTACTTTGCAAGTTTGATAAGTGTGTGTTTTGGACGGACTCGACCATAGTATTAGGTTGGTTACACATGGCACCGAATAAATTAAAAACATTTGTTCAAAATAGGACTTCCGAAATTCACGAAATGACGAAAGATGTTATTTGGCGTCACGTCAGTAGCAAGGAAAATCCCGCTGACCTCGCTTCACGAGGTTGTAGCTTGGAAGAACTTTCATCTTCCACGTTATGGTGGGAGGGACCAAACTTTTTACGAAGCCCTAGTTTCTCAGTAGACGATCATACGGTCATAGAATCAATGGAGGATCTTCCCGAGATTAGATCATCGTTCACTTCCTTTGTGACTCATGATTCATCTAACTTATCACTGTTTCCGTTTGACAGATTTTCACAATATAAACGTATGAAGCGCGCATTAGGATTTATGCTACGATTCATTCACAATATTCGCAATAAAAATAATAAACGCACAGGCGCTCTAAGCGTTGGTGAGTTGGATGTATCTGAAAGAACATTGGTTCGTTGGTCTCAAATGGAAAGTTATCCTAGTGAATATAAATCGTTAACAAACCGCGTGAATTTTAAAACTAAAGGTAACTTATCGAAATTAAATTTATTTTTAGACGAAAATAAAATAATGCGCGTAGGTGGGCGATTAGGTAACTCGAACGAATTTACTTACAATAAAATGCATCCTATATTAGTAGATAGCAAACATCATTTTGGTTTGTTGTTGTTTCGACACGAACACTTGCAGCTCCTCCACGCAGGTCCCCAGGCATTACTTTGTCATTTACGCGAAATATGGTGGCCTTTGAGTGGTAGGAACCTCGCTAGGCGTGTAGTCAACGCTTGTGTTACGTGTACTCGCATGAAGGGAAGAATACTTACTCCTCCCATGGGTAATTTGCCCAAAGAAAGGATAACTCCCAGTTTTCCATTTATTCGATGTGGAGTGGATTACTGTGGGCCAGTTCTCATACTTAACCGTAAAGGTAGGGGTGCTCACACTATAAAAGCATACATATGTTTATTTGTGTGCTTCGCGACGCGCGCTATTCATTTAGAGCTAGTCAGTGATCTCACGACTGAGGCATATTTATTAGCATTAAAAAGGTTCATTTCTCGCCGTGGTAAACCACTACAAATATTTTCTGATAATGGTCGTAACTTTGTCGGGTTAATGAATGATTTTTCCGATTTCTTACGCAATTGTTCTTCTGATATTATAGAATACGCTACTAGCCAGCAAATTAAATTCAAGTTTATTCCCCCTTATTCTCCGCATTTTGGTGGTCTATGGGAGGCAGGAGTTAAATCATGCAAATATCATTTACGTCGTGTTGTAGGAAACGCGCACCTCACTTTTGAGGAGTTTAGCACAGTCCTATCACAAATAGAAGCTATCCTAAACTCCCGACCGCTCTCTCCTCTTTCTCCGAATCCTGATGACCTCACTCCTCTGACACCTGCTCACTTTTTGGTTGGTCGACCGCTAACTGCACCATCCTGCGATGACCTCAGCGACACTCCCGCGCACCGGCTGAAGCGTTATCAGAGAGTAGAACAAATACGCCAACATTTCTGGACCCGTTGGGCCAAAGAATATATATCAGAGTTGCAGGTGCGGACTAAATGGACCAAGGGATCGCCGGAGTTGAAGCCTAACTCACTCGTGTTGATAAAAGAAAACAATTTTCCACCTCTCAAATGGCATATGGGTCGAGTGCTCGCGACCATTCCAGGCAAAGATGGCATCTCCAGAGTAGCGGACATACAAACAGCTTCAGGCGTTGTTCGACGAGCTTACGCGAAGATTTGTCCTCTCATTCAAGATCAAGATGAAGCATGCGCATGATGAAGATCATCAGGAACATTGAAAGCGGTTGCTTCCAAGGCCGGGGGCATGTTCGCGATTACGCTAAAATTTGTTCTTCATTACGATGTCGTTCTACCAATCCACGCAAGTCACGTGACTATTTTAAACTTTTCCTATTGGATGTAATAAAAATGTTCCTACCACCCGCTCCTCGAATTTTGTAACGAAGATACGCCATTACACGCACGCATGCAAGACAATATACAGTTTTTAATTGAAATATCCCGAAATCCATAAAGAAAGTATCCTGTAATAAGCCAATCGTCATAAATAAGTACCTGACATCGCAAAGTAGGTACACTCTCCATTATGTTGGGTTTGCCAGTGCCCTGTTTAGTAACTTGCTAGGTTATTTTATTGCAAGTGTCCGCCCCTCACGTGGCATAGTTGGTCAGCACGGACGTGGAGTTGGGCTTTGAGGGGCCAATTATTATTATTATTATTATTTTCTCTTTTTTAGAGTTTATTATCAATTTTACTGTAATATTAACTTGACATTTTATTTTATCCGAATTTAATTAGAAACTTTTATTGATAAATGAATTTATTATTTTATTAAAATTAATGATTTATGCCATAACTGGTATTATTAGTTTTATTGCAATTTTATACTATTGTGGTTATGCACCTGTAATTAAATTATTGTTATTGTTACTTTATTTATTAAAACGGGAAAGGTAGTATCGTAACATTGTACACTCGGAAGAGTAATTTGTGACTGGACACTTTGGTATTTTTTTTTCTATAGAAATAAGATCTGTATCATACCACATTTACAATGAATAAAATGGTTTCAATGGTTAAAAATAAACTCGCTGTTGCTACTTGTAGACTCCATAAAGTTAGTAAATCGTTTAAAAGGCAAGGTGTACGCTTTTATAACAAACTCCGAAGGGATCTTCAAAAATTAACAATCAATAAATTTAAAAACGTAATTAAAAAAATCTTTATAAAAAAGCCTACTATAAAATATCGGATTATTTAGATGCTAGAGAAGCTTGGGATTGAAATTGCTCCAACTCGTTCAAAAGGTTACAAAGACGTTATTTATTTACTGTATTATTATGTATTCTAAAAGGTCCATTAAAATAAACCAGCCTTGTTTCTTGCCTTTCTTTCCTGGCTTGGTCGTGACGGAACAGGCAGTAAAATTGACGTTTCAAAGTGATCCTTGTGATTTTAATGAATACAAATATTTGACTTTGACTTTATTTACTTCCAGGCTAAAAACGGTTAAAGTTATCATATATTATGAGTATTAGTATTAATAATTAAATAAAAAAATATTAAAACATGTTTATTTTGGGCAGCAAACAAGTCGCGAGTGTGCGCCTTGCCTTAGTACTTTTTGATTCCAAAATTTGATAGAGTGATCTCGTCGAAGCTCTTCAGTAAGTCTTGCAAATGGCAGATCTGGCTGATAGGCTGCCATTAGCTGAGATCAATGTGGCGCTATACATGCCATTGAAAGGGCAATTTTATCAGGTTAATGTTTTGAAAGAGCATGAAAATCATTAAAATAATGTTTAATGATTTTCATGACCAAGCAATTATATTGTATCTAGAGCGTCTTGTCTTCAGTAGAAATCTAGCTGTAATGATAAGTCTGTAAATGTGCGCTAAAGTTCTCTTTGATGTTTATAGTCGGTACAGTTATAGGTATATTTTCTCATTCTTATCAAATAATTTATTATGTAAAAAGATTAGTTAAATTAAATAAATATAATAAAATTATTTAATTGCATCAAATGTGGCTAAATTACAAGATGTCAATTTTAGTTTAGCTCCAACACATTTTACTTAAAATAAACATGAAATTACTTTTTTTGTTTACTTCGTTTGAATTTATATAAATAACAATGTAATATAGAAGTACAATGTAAAAGATTAAGAATGTCAAATTATATCATGTTAATACAGTACCTATTATTAGATCGCGAGTTGTCATAGTTTTATGAGTGTTAACATAAGTTTTGAACCTGTTTCATGGGGATCTTACAAGGATGGACTGATTTTGATATAATATTTTTTAATTTTATATCTTTTTTCTTGTTTTGTGTTCTAAGCTCAGTTAAAGGTAAAAAAAAGCTTGTAGTAACATCATTATCATCATGTAATTAACCAACCCTTATATCACCCAACTTCGCAACATCTCACTTGCATAACCCAATTCTATTGTCATCATATTTAAAAATAACTGACAGACACAAACTTTCCAAAAAACAATCAATTTCCCGGAATTAGCTTGCACAATCAAACTCAAACAAACACTCAAATAAAATATTACAAATTGGGACCCCTCTGCTGTTTCAATTGGACCCAACGTGTTTAAATTGAAGCGAGATTTGTACAAAGGGGTCGTCGCTCGTTACTCTCACGTGCCTTATTCACTAGAGTGAGAAACAACTCTGTTGAAATCAATTTGATGTCAAAATCTGAGAAAAATAAATGCCGTCATTTTTCATCACAACTCCAAAACTATACATGAAAATAAAAATAGAAGATTTAAGAATGTGTAAGAATGTGCCTTATTTTGTTATTTATTAACCCTATTTTGAAATGTGACAAAATGAATCAATTTTTGAATTTTTATGTATAATAGAGGTGGGCTAATTTTATTTTTTAATAAATATTAACAAATTAATTATTTAATTTTATTTATTTATTTACATAATCATTCCAAATTCAATTCATAGCTTTAGTAGTGCTGAGATAATCAGCTGCGACAGACGGACATACAAACAAATCTAACCATGAGGGTTGCGTTTTACCTAAACATTACAAAAAGAAATCATTTTTTTTTTATTTCTGTAACAGATAGTATTTTACATATTATCGTACACATTTACAACGAATCATCTTTCTTTAGCAATAAGACCGCCCATTATACATTAACTTGTGTCTCATTTTGTTGAATCTAGCTTGTAAAGTATAATAATGAATTTTTATTCAACGGAATGAAATCTTCATACAAAAGTATGTTTGTCTAAAAATCAGATTACGCAGAATTGGAAATCATTAAACAAACGTATCTTCTAATTAAGCATGAAAATGTAAAGCTATTTGTTATATGAGGGGCGAAAGTTGACACGTAGGTAAATATAAATCACATGATATCGGCAACAGATGTACCCTCCCCATGGAATGCGTCTGTTATGCACGCACCTTTGCACATTCACTGATACACACACCCCATATCTTAGCACCACCCGAAAAACAACTCTATAGCAAACAAATAGGGTCTGATTTTGTAATTTATTGTGATAACGTAACGTATTGTCAAAGAGCCGGTCGTGATTTTCAACACTAACTGATAAAAATATCCTTTAACACATTTGAAACTCAACTGCGTAACTTTAAAATTCAAATTGGCACGTTTGAATAAACATTTTGTCAAAGCGTGCCCAAAGAAATAGGGTAACAACACCGATAATCGACGCTGATTCTGAATAATAAATGTCCGCGTTGCGCTGAGGTGTGGACAAGAGTTGTGATGGATTTGTAATGCGTTGTCTCTTTGGAGCTAAACATCCCTTCAGGGAGTAATTTATTAAACAATTCGGTTGGGGGGAACGCTACAATGACAATGGAAGGAATGAATAATAGATTGACAGACAGTTGTAACTGAAAAGCTGGAAAACCGGTTATGAATAGTACCTCTTATAACTACCCTATCTTAAATGTGCTGAAAAGATGATAGCGATCAGGCTGCCCAATGTACAATGTTAATTGATTCTAATTCTTTTAAGAACTTAACACCAGGTGGATCTTATGCATGATTCATATCCAGGTTTTGAATAAAAACTTCAAATTTTCTCTTCACAAAAGGTTTGTACAATAAATTATGTTATAATTTAGTTAGACTAATTCTATTCTTAAAAATACATTACTAATTATATTCTCAAATAAAGCAAGTATATTAACGATATAGATAACACGTGATATTAATCGTTAAGAAAAAGATTAAATTCTAATAAATCTCCAACACAAAGCTCAAAACTCAGAGCTCAATTTAGTAACCCAAAACGAAACTAAAATCGGAAACAATAACGCAGTCAACTTCGCACAATTACCCAAATATGTTATTTGAAATCCGACGCGGACAATACAATATCTACTCGCGGTAACATACGTATATATTTTTATTTATTTGCTTTTGCGGCTTTAATTTCACTACGGTCACTGGGCCTATTTGTGATCGGCACTTGTGTTTATGTCGCCCCTAGTTCATATGGGCGTTGGTCACATACATTATCACCTATTACAGCAAATACATCATCAAAAACTTACCAGTTATACGAAAGAAAGATTCCAGATGTAGGTACATTAATAATCACTAACATGTTTCACTAACAGTTTAAGCAAATTATATTAGATTTCTTTATGATGCTTAAGATAACGGACTTAACCATTGTTATAAATATGGGATTAATCACATACCGTTTTATCACAATAAGGTTCAAGAATTGAACCGAAAAATAAATCCATATTGATTGAAATAAATCACGAAAGTTTTCTAAGTAAAATAATGGACTTCAATTTTAGAACAATTTAAAGTGGCGACCAACCGAAGACCTGTAAAATAGCTAACTGACTATGTGTTTTAAATAGTTTTGCAGAACTATTGATAGTTGACCTCGAAACTCAGTTAAGATATCGATAGCGTAGTAGCGACTACCGTGTTTCAATTATATCGATACTATTTATCAATAGTATTATTAATATATGCTGGGCTGGGGACTCTTACGTCAAACTAGTTTTTAAAACCGTATATAATTTTTTCTGCATAAGTGGTAGTTCGCACTGTGCGTGCACCTCAAGTTCACAGTGCAAACTTGTCGACAGAAGCCCTAGACTGGGATGATGGAAGAAGGGAAGGGATACCTTTGTCCAGCAATGGGACGCAGCGACCTCTTTAGATTATATTAGATAAATGCTTTTTGATTCTTTATAATTATGTTATTCTACTATACATTATAGAAGTGAAATGAATTATTTATTGAAAATAAAGAATACACAGTAACTTTCGTTAAAATTAAATTAATATAGTTATAAGTATCATCAATTTATCGTCAAATTACGTTAATATAGCATAAACAAATAAATAGATTAATTAAATACCTAATTAACTTAAAATATTTTCTGCAAAATGATATATAATATATTTATATTATATTTTCCTCTTTTTGCGTAGGGGTTAAAAACAATTGTGCTAGTAGTAATAGAGTATAGGAGTGTAGTAATAGAGTCGGTTTCTCTCCTTAGCGTCGCCTCACAAAGCTGAGCGAACTTAGTGGACCCTGTGATCCCGGGCAAAAAACCGCCGCTTTGTGTCCACGCCGTCAACCGTCACACGCAGCCCACCGCTATACTCTGACTGTATGTACTCTGCATAACGTTAGGAATCGATGACCTTTTCGGCTTCGGCAGTATATTACTGGCTTACGCCATAAGTTTAAAGAAATAAATATTATACATATATATATACTAGTGGTTCGCCCCGAACTGAGATCTCGCGAGTCTACCGTAAAAACAAAAAATATATTATTTGTAATCTTTGACTATCAAAATAGTGCCACGAAATATATATACCCATCTACAGTTTCATTTAAATTACAGGTAACGGGAGTTCATGTTAATTGGTTACACTTTTTTGGGGTACAAACTGCAGTTATTCTAAATTTCAGACTTTTGCTTATATTTGTGATACTTAAGCTACACGTATGCCAAATTACAGCACTGTGGGTTTACTGGTTTACCCTGTGAATTTTGTCAAAGTTTGGTTTTTATTATTGCTAATAACTCAAAAACTATAAAAACTTTACTAAAAATAAAAACGGGATCGAAATGTACTGATAAATACCTTTTATTTGACGTCTCACTTGACCTTATTAGGTAAAATCCTAAAAAGAAAAAGTAAAGGGTAAAAAAAAAGAAAATGATACAATAGTATCATTTTTTTTTTTTACCCCTCTTGAACCCCAATATCTCAACAACCCCCCAAAATTTTTAGCTCATTGTATCACATCAAAATTGTGCCATCATTACCTAAATTTATACCAAATTTCACGATGATCGGACAAACGCTTCGAAAGTTATCCTCGGACAAACAAACATACAAACATACATACAACGCCGATTTGCCCAAGTTGATTTGGAGATCTCGCTTCGCTCGATCAAAATTGCTTTGTCCTGGATGACTGATTGACGGATCAACGCACAGCCTAAACCGCTGATTGTAGAGACCTGAAACTTGGAGGGTGTGTATGACGTAAACATCCGATAACAAAGGATTTTCCGAAATTCTACCAGTAAGGGGGTCAAAGTCAAAGTCAAAGTCAAATATTTTTATTCATTAAAATCACAAGGATCACTTTGAAACGTCAATTTTACTGCCTGTTCCTTCGCGACCAAGCCAGGAAAGAAAGGCAAGAAAACCAGGCTGGTTGTTTTTTTTTAATGATCCTTTTACAATAGGTACATAATACAGAAAAGAAATTACGTCTAAATTGTAACATTTTGAACGAGTTGGGGCAGTTTCAATCCCAAGCTTCTCTATCATCTAAATAATCCGATATTTTATAGTAGGCTCTTTTATAAAGATTTTGTTTAATTACGTTTTTAAATTTGTTAATTGTCAATTTTTGTACATCCCTTGGGAGTTTGTTATAAAAGCGCACACCTTGCCCTTTAAACGATTTACTAACTTTATGGAGTCTACATGTGGCAACAGCGAGTTTATCTTTATTTCTAGTATTAAAATTATGATTATCGCTATTTTTCTTAAACAAATTAATATTTTTGTGAACATACATTAGATTTTCATAGATGTATTGACAAGGGAATGTCATAATATCTATTTCTTTAAACTTATTGCGTAATGATTCTCTGGGGCCCATATTATAAATTGCACGAACAGCCCTCTTCTGCAGCACAAAAACGGTGTTTATATCTGCAGCACTCCCCCACAGCAGTATACCGTATGACATAATGCTGTGGAAGTAGCTGAAGTAAACTAGTCTAGCTGTGTCTACGTCTGTAAAAAGACGGATCTTTTTGACTGCGTATGCCGCAGAACTAAGTCTCTTCGACAACCCATCAATGTGAGGGCCCCATTGAAGCTTATTATCTAGGGTTATACCTAAGAATACGGTGGTGTCCACAAGAGCCAACTCCTCGTCTTTGATTTTTATGTCTGCTTTAACTTGTGTAACATTAGGTAGTATAAATCTAATACATTTTGTTTTCTTTTCATTTAGAAGTAGATTGTTTACATTGAACCATTTTACCACCTTAGAGATTGCATTGTTTACATCGTCAAAATCGGTTTGTCGTCGCTTTAATTTAAATAAAAGTGACGTGTCATCTGTGTGAAAAAGGGGGGCAAAGTTTGTATGGGACAACGTGAGTCCTTGGTCCAATCTACTTCAAATTTTCCATAAACCTTTTTTAACAGAATTGATGGAAGACGTGTTGCGTATTTTATTGAAATTCATCCCCTAACGGGGTTAAAAAGGGGTAGAACGTTATTTTGGCGGTGATTTGCTTCAAAGTTGATATCAATACTCCTTAGTGCTTAAGATTTAAATTACTTATTATTTTGACACATGTTTGAAAACTCAATCCGAATTTATTCAAAAAAGGTTGAACTCACTTAAAATTATAAAAAAGGATTGTGTGGTTTTATGAAACCACGGTAAAAGTGAAACTTTGTTTCACATTATAGACATTTTACTAAAACCTTTCACTTTATCCCTACTCCGCGGCCGACCGTCACGCGACTTGCAACATAGAGACGAAAAAGTTTGAGACGATGTTATAAAAGTTTCACTTTAAAAAGCAAATACTCTTTAAAATAGGAATGTCTCGATAGTGCCGTACTATATTAGTACCTCATTTGAAGGTTTCTAAGCTTAAAAAGGTTATGCACTTTTAAGACACGGCCTCATAGGGACGTAGAGTTCGAAATTTGAAATGGTAAGGATATTTGTTTATTTATTTGTCTGTTTGTTACACAGTGTTTGTTTGTTACTGTTGTTCACGTCGTAACGGCTGAACCGGTTTAAGTGAAATTTAGTATGTACATAGATTATAACCTGGATTAACACGTATGCTACACATATTCCATAAATCAGGTTGTATTGGATAAAAATGGGGTGTCAAGTCAAGTTGCAACAGCGAGTTTAGCTTTATTTCTAGGTTACCCACCTACACATTTAGTAGTGTAACGAGTACGAAGTCGCAGGCGTTCAGATAGTACATCTATGAAAATCTGATGGATATTTACAAATATATTATTTGTTTAAGAAAAATAACGATAATCATAATTTTAATACTAGAAATAAAGATAAACTCGCTGTTGCCACTTGTAGACTCCATAAAGTTAGTTAATCGTTTAAATTTAAAGGGTAAGGTGTACGCTTTTATAACAAACTCCCAAGTGATATAAAAAAAATACAATTAACAAATTTAATAACTTTAATGAACTAAATTTCATTATAAATATTTTTATAACATATCGGATTATTTAGATGAAAGAAAAGCTTTGGATTGAAATTTATCCAACTCTTTCAAAAATGTTATAATTTATTAGACGTCATTTATTTTAATTACTGTTATGTATCCGCCTATCCGGCTAGATGGAGTGACGATTTGCGCGCTATGGCTGACAAGGATTGAATGAGACCTACGTCCAGCAGTGGACTGTTATAGGTTGATGATCATTATGATGATGATGATTCTAAAAGGATCATTAAAAAGAACAACCAGCCTTTTTTCTTGCCTTTCTTTCCTGGATTGGTCGCGAAGGAACAAGCCGTAATATTTATATTTCAAAGTGATCCTTGTGATTGTAATGAATAAAAAGATTTTGATTTTAATCCTCGAAATATCCACCACTGCGTCATCACCGGCTCCTAGAGGCCTCATAACCAGACAATAACAACAAGAATACATGTCATAGCATGGATATTTTCATAGTAAATTATTTGAAAACAAATTGCCAGTGTTAAAGCATGTATGTTTGTAGTAATTGTCCAGTAGAAGGCCTCTACGCACCGGTGGATGTTTCTAGAATATACGGCCGAAAAGGTCGTCCATTCCTAACGATATGCATGTGTTAGATTATAATGTTAAGGTGAATCGTTAGCAACTCAAGTTTTTAAGAAGATATTACAATAGAATATTTAAGTACAACAGGTATGAAATAAATAGTTAAGATAGAAACTAAGCCTAGAACAATAAACAAGAATTGTATTTTTAGCTAGAAATGGTACAAAGACATTGTAAAAGATTAGGTTGTTTAAATTTCCACCCGCGGCTGATCACAGAGCTTTACAGGATAAAGATAAGTAGAACTTCTCCGAAGCGCATAACGGGAGCCGGTAAGCGAAAACAATATAAATATTTCTTGAAACTCATTCTCGAAATAATATAAACTGGCACCGGCAAGCGAGACAATAGATAAACCAAGCTCTCTGATTGGCCCGGGACCGTTTGGGGTGCGCGGGGAACCGACGTCTAAAAAGTGAGATCTGTCGGCTGGCCAGACCACTTTTTGGGGGACCTGCGAACTAGAAGGATATCCTAAGGTATGTTGTTGTAAAAATAGATATATCTACTAAGAGTTATTCACGTAGTGTTTCAGGCTATTTTACTCATTGATTATATTTTATTCAACTATGTGAATCGATGATAATGTAGTGTGTTTGTTGTAACTGAAATTTGGGGATACTTCCCTAAGAGTTATTCACGTACTGTTTCAGGCTATTTTACTCATTGATTATATTTTATTCAACTATGTGAATCGATGATGATGTAGTGTGTTTGTTGTAACTGAAATTTGGGGATACTTCCCTATTTAATACCTTTCTGCTAAGCATTTGATTAAATTAAATTAATTGTTGAAGTTTTATGTTTTATTTCATACTAAATTGAGCGGGTAGGTAAGTCTAATCTAACACATGCATACAGTCGGGGTATAGCGGTGGACTGCGCGTGACGGTTCACGGCTTTTTCGCATAAGGATATTGGGGAACTATTCGTTACTTTATGGTTAAGTACCGTAATGGAATATACAGAACCTTTACAAAATCACTCTTGTGTCCATTTTTCACAGAGACTTTTAACCTTCTGTACTTTACTATCTATCTATTGTTTGTACCGAATAAAGGTTTTGTTATTCTTTAATATACATATTTAAAGATTTCTGTGAAAAAATGACGAATAAAGACGTCTGCTACATACACAAGGACATTTTTCAAATTTAATATTATTATCGTTATGCACACTAAGCGTGGGTGGACCTTACAATACCCCATGCTGTATTTTACATAAGGTGACTGTAATGGGCGGCGGGGAAGGGGAAACTTGTCATTGGTACTGTATTTGGATACTTACTTACATAACTAAATCATCATCATCAACAGCCTGACTTGACCCACAGCTGGCAATAACACAGTTACCTTGACTTCTATCATATACGTAAATTGTTACAAAAAATAAACAAAATGACAGAAATCGAAAAATTATATAAAATAAATAATATAAATGTGGTAACTGGCATACGTCCCACGCAAATTCAGCGCAAATGGCGCCACCTCACAATATGCTAAGTAGGTAAGTAAATACTTGCATTCTTAAAACGAAACCAAGTAGGTACACATTCAACGAAATAGAAAGACACTCAAGCAGTCAATCAACTCACAATCAATCCACACAAAGAAACCCATCGGGGCCGAATAAAAGGATCCAATGAAAAGATCCACAAAAACGCGCGTCTGTCAACAGTTGTTACGTCCATCACAGAGCAAGTAGCACCTACCAATGTACAGAAGATCCACTTTTTTGTTGTTGTGTAGTTTTGAAAATCGTGTTGGTCTAGTGCAGCGGTGGCCGCGGTCGACTGCGGAGGCACTTCAGGTAGCTCGCGTGAGTAAAAATTAATTAAACAATAATTTTATTAAGGTTATTTTCAATTGTTCACACAATATGTTTTCCACTGTTTTGTTTGTTTGATGTAAGGTAGGATCTGACGCTGTCTTAAAAATATAAACACGAACATCTTGTACCTACATTGTAACTAAGATATTTTTTTTTGTTAATTTATTACAGAACTAAGGAGTTGAACTCACTTCCGGCTTATTTTTTTTCATACCAGTATAATCTCGGAGTCTTCAAGTCCAAAGTGAATAGGTTCTTTCTAGGCAAGCAACCTCCATCTTCGATCACACCATCACTTATCACCAGGTGAGGTAGTGGCCAAGCGCTTGGCTATCATCAATAAAAAAAGAACTAACAGCACTTGAAATCAATGTAAACAATAAAAAAAATTCACAAACAATAACGATTCATGATTTATGCAAGTCTGCTGCATTCACCTGTTCATTGCACTCTCATTCGGTTAGTGCATGCGGCGAGAAACTGCGATGACAGCAGACTCTAGTGGGATGTATCCTGACTTTCAATTTGGAGGTTGTGGGTTCGAATCCCCCAATAAATACATCAACAGATTTTTGTTTCTAAAAATTATTTATGTGCGCATTTACACGTGGTCAAGGCGGCCGATATACCTACTTTAGCGACGAAATTTGAAGATACAGCCAGTTAGTATTCTAGTAGCCACAGGACGTCTACTACTGAACATAGGCCTCCCCCTTACATTTCCAGAGCGATCGATATTATGCGGCCTGCACCCAACGGCTCCCAGAAACATTTATCAAGTGTCATCTTCTTTATCATATTTCCATCTAGTGGGGGGCCGTTCTACGCAGCGCTTTCCAGTGCATAAACTCTGTTACTGTTCTTATCATCATCATCATCCACAGCCCAAATTCACCCACTGCTGGGTATAGGCTACTAATATGTAAAAAGTGAACATCTATCGATCGTACTGTTTAGACTTGCCTCTGACTACCACCTTGTAGAATACCTTCACGTATCCGCGTACTTAAAGATCTGAGGATATCTATCGACTATTTGTTCAGTGATACAGGCTAGACATTACACACATCTTCATTAGGCTCTACAATAACATGAAAGGGAGACAGACAGATGTAAGGTAAGGAAAGTATGAGAGAGAGGAGAATGCTGTATATATCGCGGGTCAAATACTGGCAATATTGTTGTATTCACGTTTCCCTTGCGAGCGAAGATCGAATGTGTAGATTTGGGCACAGTCACTTATTAAACCAGTCATCATTGTCATCGTATTATCGAGAGGATGTCCATTTGACTGCTGCACATAGGCCTTCCTCTTAGATATCCAGAGCGATTGGTTTGGCGGGGCCTGCACGCAACGGCATCAATGGAGGAACAGGCGATAAAACAGTTAATCTACTTACAATTCTTATTATTATTTTTAAATAGTTTTTCGTCCACTTACAACCTGTGTTTTAAATTTTATTTATTCGTGAAATTTGTGATAGGCTCTAATCATACTTACGTGCCATGAACTTTGCATGTATTTAATTAAATTAGTTTTTCTGTGTACCGCTGTAAGGTACCCAATAAAATATATTAAAATAAAATTGACGTTTCAAATAGATTTGAAAATTTGAAACACATTTGTCATCAATTTCCTAAACACAAGAAATGTTTCGTGATAGCCAGCTGGTAGTAATTAAAGTTTGCTACAGAATATTTTCGATAAATTATTAGAGTGGTCTACATAAATTATAACCAATCAAAATTTAGAAAACTTTGAATTATGCTTCATTTGAAATTTGATGTCCTAGGAGTACGTATCACGTAATTCTTAGTAAGTACGCATTAATAACAAATATAATAAGCTATGCAGATTTATTTATGTAACAAAAGAAACGGAATAATGTATTCCGTTTCTTCCATTAACCCGGCGAGCAAATAATGAACGAGTCAGTGAAGTATAATTTGCTTCATGAATTAAGCCAGCACACAACAGGCGTACGGGCCAGTAGCGAGGCGTCAGCGGGACGTGTACGGGGCGTGCGCGAACCTTGGCGTGTTATAATGTACTGAACTGAACTGTACATTAATGATTGCAAACAGCAGTGTTCCGCTGGACGTAACTGCGGCGCGGCGTGACCAGACGCAGGTCAGACAGGAGAGACGGAAAGAGAACACGAGGCATAGATGTGACGCCCCTCTAATTATACTCATACAAATTATATTTTGTAGAAAATGCAATAGCTTTTCAAGCCATTAGGCGTCGCAGCAACGCCGTCGCGCCGCCGTCTGGGCGTATACATGACGCTTGACGCGTTACGAGTGAGAAGTATTTTTTCACAAAATCATCCCACACGATTAGAGGAACCCGCCGTGTGACATGCTGGCCGCGTCCACGTACCGCTGGCGCCACGCCATGCCCGCGCAGTATGAGTACGAGTGCGTGACGTGAGCGTGCATGCAGCGGTTGTAACGTATGAATTACTAAGTTATACGCCACGAATACGCTTCTGTGTATACAGGTCTTAAAACCCAACAGTCTACTGTGGGTACTTAGGTGCTTACTTATCTATTTTAACTCATAAAATATGAATAAGTTTCGTGTGTAATTAGAGCGGCTTGTTCAACATCTGAAATTAGATTTAATATTCAATTTGATGCAAATTAGTTAATTCTGAAACCGCACTTTGGGTTATAATAGCACAGAGATTGTTAAGTTCTAATACATAGTCTAGAATAGTTTAATAAACTACTTATACTGCCTACATTTTAATATTATCTTCAAAATTATTAAATGTTATAGTTCGAATAAATAATTAGTTTAGTAAAACATCAAACGACTATTTAATCTGTTTATTGTAGGCTTGTTTATTAAATAAATATCTTGTATCTGACAAAGCACAAAGCATAAAACATAGTATATTTATAGAATCATTGGTTTATAGATAATTCTCTAGTGTTTGTTTACACCAAATTGCAATTGCTTAACCTAGAAATCTTAAAGATTAATAAGGTGGTACATTGGGCAGCGTTATCGCTTAAATCGATCTCTTCCAGATCTTCAGATAAGCAAAGTACATCATCATCATATCAGACACAGATTTTCCACAACTGAACATAGGCCCCCCCCATATATTTATACCTGCACTAAACGGCTTTTGGAGTTTAAAATGGGAGCTCACCTTTGTACAGGTCCTCTATATCACTATTTTGTGATATTTTTTATATATTTTTTTTCTTTTGAATCATTATAATCTTTAAGTAGGTATGTTTGTTCTGTTCTGAATAGTCTGTCCTATGTGTGTGTCAAATAAATGTATTTTCTTTCTTTCTTTCTTTCTTCTTATATATATCTATGTCTCGAAGGCAGCTGGCAGGAAGAAACACCAGCACCGTCTCCATCAGTAGTGACAGTATATTTCCTTGTGGGCGTGTAGTGGGTAATGTCAGTTAAAATGATACGCAGGCAATTTACAAAAACAACGTCTACTCAAAACCTTACAAAAATAAGACTTCACTAATTACACTGTATAACTAAATACGCATAGCCAGAGCTACAAGTAGGTACGACTCGGAACTGGACCGTTTCTATGACTATACTGTACGACTGACAAACAACAACTGAACAACTAAGCGCTCGCTCGGTAAAATCGCCGTTTAAGTAGTAAACTCCGTCTAGTGCCGCACGATGGCGCTTGCGTTCCTTTGAAACTAATCACAGCCAACCGCTGTTATTCGTTTTATTTCTCTATCCATGACCGGATGCGACATAATATTTACATATTTGTGTATTTTCTTGTGTATAATCACACTAATATTTTAAATGCGAAAGTTTGGAAGTTTGTTTATTTATTTGTTTGATTGTTTGTTACTCAATCATGTCGCAACGGCTGAATATATTTCGATGAAATTTGGTATTTAAGTACGTAGATTATAACCTGGATCAACACATAGGCTACTTTGAATTGGCAAACCACGCGTGCGGAGCCGTGGGCAGAAGTTAGTAAAGAACAAAGAACATACTTATTTAATAAATAAACATATTATACCAAGCCAGATTAACATAGACATAGATAACATATTTATTCACTACCCTATCGCATAAAACCTAATACAATTACATTTAAAAACAGAAAAGATACAATTTACTATTAACTACAATCTTACTTACTTCCGTTTTGTTTTATTTGTTTATAAATACGCGTTTTTGTGTAGTAAGGTATTTTTTCTCATAAAAGTTGGGTGCAAAAAAAAATATATAACTGTTTATAATATTGTATTGTATCCAATAAATAAAATTTAATTCCTTTAACGAGGCAAATAAGCCAATGTTTTTGTGGTCAGTGGGATTACGGTCTTCTCATAATTGGCTTGTATTTCCAATTATAATATTAACACCTTTCAAAACATCACTCCATTTTGTGGTTATTATCATGGATCGTTTTTAACAAGAACTCTTTATCGAGGTCAAAAATTGAGATTTTATAATATTATAGTTATATTATGACGGATTTATCTAACTATTTTTTTAAAAGTAAGTATTTAAATAAATGTTTGCAGACGTACGGCTCAGTACTATCTGTACCTAATTATTATTATCACACATTCGTACTCACCGTTTTGGTTCTACGTTCTTAATTAAGCTAAGGTATGGAACACTTTACCGACTTCTGTTGTTCCCAAATACTACCATCTGGGCGTCTGGTAAGAGTGAATAGGTGATTTCTAGATCTTCGTGCTCCATCTTAGACTACTTACGATCAATTGAGATTGTGCTCAAATGAAGCTCATGCTCAATTATTCATGATAATAAATTGGCACTCCGGGAGTGCTGACAGAAGTGAAAACTTGAATAAAAGCAGACTACACTACAGATACTTATATACAGCGGTGTCAGTAACAGTCAGTGCCAGTAGTCAGTGACAGGTGTCGGTAACAGTGTTGCGAATTCAATGATTTATTCCCATCTCAAAAAATGCTCAACGTGCCTAAAGAACTGTTCACTATGCCCGACGCGCCTAAAGAAGTTTTCACATCAAAAATACTTACTATCAATTGTTTGCTTTGTAGTATCTAAACCTTGTTGGTGATTAGATTAAATTAGATTTAGATGAAAAAAGCGAAAGACTAAAATTTCTTCTAAAAAATAGACAACTGACTCTTTGTATTGTTGATTTGTCCAAGGCATTTGATTGCGTAGACCATGACACATTGATCAGGAAACTATACCATTATGGCATTAGGAGCGTTGCTCTAGACTTTCTCACTTCTTATTTAAGTTGCAGAGTGCAAAGAGTTGACGTGAATGGGAAGCGTTCTCCGGGGTCTCTGGTTAAATGGGTGTACCACAGGGATCAATTCTGGGACCATTTTTGTTTTTAGTATATGTTAATGATCTTCCCTATCTTGTAAGGGACGATCATGAGGTTGTATTGTTTGCAGATGACACGTCACTTTTATTTAAATTAAAGCGACGACAAACCGATTTTGACGATGTAAACAATGCAATCTGTAAGATGGTAAAATGGTTCAATGTAAGCAATCTACTTCTAAATGAAAAGAAAACAAAGTGTATTAGATTTATGCTACCTAATGTTAAACAAGTTAAAGCAGATATAAAAATCAAAAACGAGGAGTTGGCTCTTGTGGACACCACCGTATTCTTAGGTATAACCCTAGATAATAAGCTTTAATTGGGCCCTCACATTGATAAGATGTCGAAGAAACTTAGCTTTGCAGCATACGCCGTTACAAAGATCCGTCTTTTTACAGACGTAGACATAGCTAGACTAGTTTACTTCAGCTACTTCCACAGCATTATGTCATACGGTATACTGCTGTGGGGGAGGGCTGCAAAAGAGGGCTGTTCGTGCAATTAATAATATGGGCCCTAGATAATCATTAAGCAATAAGTTTAAAGAAATAAATATTATGACATTCCCTTGTACATCTATGAAAATCTAATGTATGTTCACAAAAATATTAATTTGTTTAAGAAAAATAGCGATAATCATAATTGTAATACTAGAAATAAAGATAAACTCGCTGTTGCCATTTGTAGACTCCATAAAGTTAGTAAATCGTTTAAAGGGCAAGGTGTACGCTTTTATAACAAACTCCCAAGGGAAGTACAAAAATTGACAATTAACAAATTTAAAAACGTAATTAAAAAAAGCTTTAGCAAAGAGCCTACCTTAAAATATCGGACTATTTAGATGGTAGAGAAGCTTGGGATTGAAATTGCTCCAACTCATACTAAATGTTACAATTGAGAGGTAATTTATTTTCTGTATTATGTATTGTAAAATGATCATTAAAAAAAACAACCAGCCTTGTTTCTTGCCATTCTTTCCTGGCTTGGTTGCAAAGGAACAGGCAGTAAAATTGACGTTTCAAAGTGGTCCTTGTGATTTTAATGAATAAAAATATTTGACTTTGACTTTGTAACTGATTTATCTATAAAAAAACGAGTGTGCTTTAGACTTCACGACTGAAGTAAAACTATCTCCCTCTCAACTTCCGTTTGCCTCGCCCAATCACACTTTTCGTAACGCTCTCGACACGCATTCACTAGCTTACTCCCCAAGTCAAGCGTGCGTAAAGAAGTTTCCCTTCAAAAATATTTTCTACTTAAAAATGTAATGTCGATTCTTAGTGAGTACTATCCTACTAGGCATTCTCTACTAGGATGGCGGTAAATATGGCGTTATTAGTTAAAAAATCTACCATCTCAGGTTTTCCCGTTAGGCTACGACATGGCACGCTTCAAGAGAAATGTTAAAAGGTTTCTACAGGGTAGGGAACGCATCTACAATAACCCGGGTGTTGCCACTGTCAATAGGCGACGGTGACCGCTTACCACCAGGTCGGCCGTAAGCCTGTTTCCCTTCAAACAACATAAAAAAAAAAACTTTTTTGTACCAGTATTCTAGCAAACGAGCATAGGGCCCACTGATGGTATATCAAAGTCAAAGTCAAGTCAAATATTTTTATTCATTAAAATCACAAGGATCACTTTGAAACGTCAATTTAACTGCCTGTTCCTTCGCGACCAAGCTAGGAAAGAAAGGCAAGAAACAAGGCTGGTTGTTTTTTTACTAATCCTTTTACAATACATAACAATGCAGAAAATAAATTACGTCTAAATTGTAACATTTTGAACGAGTTGGAGCAATTTCAATCCCAAGCTTCTCTACCATCTAAATAATCCGATATACTCGTAATATAACAAGACTGGTTTATTTTAATGATCCTTTTAGAATACATAACAAAACAGAAAATAAATTACGTCTAAATTGTAACATTTTGAACGAGTTAAAGCAATTTCAATCCCAAGCTTCTCTATCATCTAAATAATCCGATATTTTATAGTAGGCTCTTTTATAAAGATTTTGTTAAATTACGTTTTTAAATTTGTTAATCGTCAATTTTTGTACATCCCTTGGGAGTTTGTTATAAAAGCGTACACCTTGCCCTTTAAACGATTTACTAACTTTATAGAGTCTACAAGTGGCAACAGCGAGTTTAAATGTGGTTAACGTAACCTATGGACGTTTATAACACCAAAGGTATAATTCACGCGTTGCGAATCTTGCGACTCTACAAAACGCCGTTATTGAAGAATCTCATATTAAAGTCAGTGTGGAAAATCTTGAAAGGGAGGCCATTCCACAAGCGATGTGTTTGCGGAAGGAAATTCCTCTAGAATCTCACGGTGCGCGACTACATCGTCTCCATGGTGTGTGGATGGATTTAATTTAATGTATTTATAGGAAAACCTTATATGTATAAGAACACATTATACAAGACCAGTAAATAAATAATATCCAACTACAGAATGTTTCGTCATACTTATAACCGATTTCATGCGTTTATAATTTACTTACAAGCATTTGATAAAGTTAACTTGACTGATAAAATTAGCCAAGATATACAGAGCTCGTTCCGCATTGCAGTTATGTAAATCGATTACTTTCCATCAGCAGTCATTTGCATAAATATCAATTGCGCTACTGCATGTCTCTGCACTGCGTCCATTACTTCCGATTTAAGTACAATGCACGGGTAAAGGCATTTTTAATATTCAATTAATATATACAGGGTGCATCCAAATGTTTATGTTAACTCAGAGACAGTTTCTGACCGAGAGAATGACAATTTTTTTTTTAAATATGTAAAACTTAAATATTATTTATGAAATAAAAAATTACGCGGTTTATGCACTCAAAACAGCGGATGTACTAAATAATTAGGGACATCAAAATTGCTAATTCAACAAAAATCTGACGACAAAGTTTGCCATATAGTTTTTTCATCAGACCCAGATTTTTAGGGTTCTGTAGTCGAACTCAGAACCCTTATAAGTAGTTTCTTAATGTCTGTGCGGATTAAAGCTGACAGCTGAGAGGATGGTAAAGGAGCTGAGAAAGTCTTCTTCATCTAAAACTAGCTGGAATATGTATCACTGGAGTTGCTCTGAGACTTGCCACCACGCTCGCTGTATTAATCATCTTCAATAGATTAGATATAGAAGCACTCAGTTTAGCAAGAGTTTCGCTGTTATGATAAACTAGCTTCCACCTGCGGCTTCACACACATTCTTTGTCAATAAAACGTAGCTTATATGTCAATCCAATCCATTGTCTATCCATATACCAAATTTCATCGAAATAGGTTCAGCCGTTACGACGTGATTATGTAACAAACAAATATCCAAACTTACGCATTTATAATATTTTTGATTCGGGTCAGGCGGAATATTCTACCACTGGTTTTGCAGATTACCTCAGGCTAAATTTCAGTTGTTCTACAGAAGCATTGTTATTCATAACGATCTACAATTTGATGTTCATTCGAATACAACATTTGTTCCGAAGATTTCGCTATTTTTCAACTGGTTTCGGTTGTATGCGCCGGTGATTTATGAGTTTTATTTAGTCAGAGAGAAATAGTAGTACTATTGAAATGGTGGATAGGTTCCATTTTAGAAATGGAGGGTATCTGTCAAAGATGTAGTTAGACATTTTATAGAGGGGTTTAAATTAAATAACGACAGTTTTCAATGTTGGTTATACTTTAGTACTGGTTAGAGGGTACTGTTTAGAACATTTATTATAAAATATAGATGTAGCTAATTTAGGCTAATTTAACTTTAAATGGTTGTAACACTTTTTGTCATTAAGCCATTTTTGTTTGCTGGCAATAATTCCTTATTCTTCCTGCGGCAATTGAGAAACTAACATTGTTCGTGTACGATAAAACTCAATTATTAATGTTTTGAACTATATTTTATCGATTCTAGGATTAAAAAAAAATCTGATGTTTAACACAGGACTCATTTCAACCTTGTTTGCTCAAAATATCCCATAATATTTTTGGAATATTTTATCAAATTCCTATTCAAATTGATAAAATTCATCACAAAGGCAGGGTCGTCAGTCGTCACATAAATCCACAGATTATAATAATTTAGGCAAACAGAGGGCGACTCCGCGAGCATGAAATCCCGATCGAAACGAACATCCAATTTACGAGATCTGCAAAGCTTATTAATTTCACTCGATGATTCATACAAATTATTCCTATCTATGGATAGATACATCCTCTTTTGTTTCCTTTGCAAGGGCCGCGGATTTTATCTGGCGACGATCCTGATTACACCTTCATTCAATCATTTTCTTCGGAACCGTCTTTATTTCCTGACTGCCGAATTGCAAAGAGTGGAACGCCTTGCCTGAACCCGTGTTTCCCGATAATTACAACCGGGATTTTCATGTCGCGTGTGAGTGAGCAGGTTTATTCTATTAATCATAAAAGCGTGTTCCATCGTCTGCATCATCGCTTACCATCAGGCGAGATTGTAGTCAAAAGTAGCAGGAATTGCATTATAGAGCACACATTTCTTAAGCAATAAGGATGCCTATCGTACCACCAGCTTCTCTAAAGTCTTTCACTTTTATAGCTTACTAGCTGGTACCCGCGGCTTCGTCTGCGCACGATTAGTAAGTACTTCGAGTAGCTTATTATCTTCTCAATATCTATCTTTATACCCAAATTTATCAAAATTGGTTTTGCGGATTACTTGTGAAGGCGTAACAGACAGACAGAATTACTTTGAGAGACCCTTGTTCTATATTAAGTAATGTATGTACGTACATTAAAACTAAGTATTTTCGATAATGATCTCATGATCTCATCGCAGAACGGACACGACCGTCAATAACGTCTGCCCTCACGCGTATGCCCGTGTTCGGGTCGCGCACTCAGCCGTGAGAGACTTTTTTCCCCACCTCGCCCGCCGCCCTAGTAACGCGCACTCGACTAATAAAATCGTCGTAACTATTAAAATATTAATTATCGTCTAAATGATGTAGTGTAAAAGACGAAGTTTAATAAAAGTACTTATTTTGATATACAAATCAATTTGTTACTACCAAATGTGCATTAGAAATATATTATCAATTTTTATTGTATTTATAGGTTCACTCTTTTGGCGATAATGGCTTACTCATAAAAGATAGGTATATGCTGTCGCGGACTTTTTTGTAGGACTAATTAAGACAAACATTTCTTTTATTTATATATTATATTTATGTGGGCGAAGACCACCACTGAATGGCTCCCAAACTACGGACGACGCCCGCGTGGAAGGCCCAGGCGAAGGTGGCGTGATGAGCTAAACTCCTACCTCAAGGATTGGCCCCTACTTGCAATCAACAGAGACGAGTGGAAAGAGGGAAGGGAGGACTTTGCCCTGCAGTCGGACAAAACAGGCTTATAATAATAATAATAATACATTATATACGTGTAAACTCTACATTTTGCAGCGTACGCCAGAATAGCTCGCAGATGGCAGATTTTTTTCCGACTTACTTGATAACTATCGTTATATTTTGGACAATTCACACATTATCTTTAAAAATGATAGCCTATGTGTTATTCTAATGTATAAGCTAAGTATATTATTGTAAACTTCCATTAAAATCCATTGGGTAGTTTTTGCGTGAAAGAGGAACAAACCTCCATACATCTATACCTCCATACAAACAAACTTTCACGTTTATAATATTAGTAGGATGTAATTGTTAGTTTGATGTAGCAATAAAGAATTATCTATATATTTCTAAGAATAATCTAATACAACTAAAGAAAAGATTTTACTGATAAGCTTATCTGGGCTTATTCTAATCCTCAAGTTGTAATCATGGGGCATCAATTTTTAATTTATTATCATCATCATTATTATCAGCATATCAGTCGTCCTCCACTGTTGAGCATAGTCTCCTCTAAGCATTTCCAGAGCGACCAGTCTTGTGTGGGCCAAACCCCCCACCAACCTTTATTCACATTGAGATCACTTACATTGAGCTACATTTCACATTAAATAGTATTTATTTTTTTAATTAAATGCTGTAAATTTGTCGTTCATCTCATATTATTTTGTATTTCAAAGGTTTAACTAAAATAGTATACAAATAATTGAATTAAAATGATTATTATATTAAAAATAAGTGTTTCTTTTGTTGTAATCGTAGTAAGCCATTTAATAAGATCTGAGACGCTGATGGCTGCGCCTTTGAGCCGTAAACGAGCTTTTACTATGCGGGCTAGTACCATCTGCTTGTCTACGTTCTAGTTAAAAGAAATATCGACATAAAATGTTATTATTTTCAGATACCAGGGCCCATATTATAATTTATAGTAACCTTAATCTTATGTTTGTAATAGAGTCATCACACAAAACCACTAAATTACAAAAACATGAGAGTGATCATAGTTAGGCAGTGGCCCAACTAAACCACATCAAAATAAGAGGGTCGTAGCTATTAGCATATCATTTTTAATAGATGTATGTAGGTAGGCTTCGAACTTTTTCTTATTTTTTTTTATTAATACATACTTAGGTTCACATTTTTTTTATTTATTTATTTATCTAAAAGTTATATACAGAAACATACAGAAAGCACTGTAAAACCTTAAAGGTTTGTCGGTTACATTAGCGTATTTTATAAACTAATGAATATAGCACTGAACTCAACCAAATTGAATACACATTATGTAATGCAATTTGACGCGGCAAAGTAGCCCGCCTGTTTACTTTAACATACCTACTTAGAAATAACGTTTTTGGAGAATGTTTGCTAGGTCGTACAAAAAAAATTATTCAGCGCCTACAGAACGCTTGTGTGCGTTTTGTTTTCCCATTCCGCGACCAGCTCACATTTCTCCGTACATAAATAGCAATGGACTAATGAATATGTCATCGCGTCGAATTCTCCACTTTGTAACTTTACTCTTTGACGTTATTGGAAATTAGAAACCATTATATTTATACGAAAAGCTTCACTTCTCGGACCGTCTAAAGCGTCTTGCTGTCCGTTTACTTTGTCCCAGACACAGAACAGCTGCATTTCGTGGCAGCTTCAGATATGCTGCCACGAAATGTTGGAACAATCTGCCTCCTCCTATAAGGAACTCTAAGGCTGTTTGGTCTTACAAAAAAATCTTTAAAAAAGTACTTGTTGAGTTTTCAAAAGTTCTCACACGTAGGTGGTTGTTCTGGGCCTGGTTTCTAGCAATATAATTTTAATTATTTAATTTTCAAAGCTCTTTTTATTTTGCCTGTTAACTGTATTATATTTTTATTTTTTAATTGTTTATTTTTCAAATTTATTTTAACTATGTCTGTTATCTGTTTGTTATTATGTAATTTCATGTTTTGTATGTTTTAAAAGTTCGTAAGTAGGTATTTAAACGAGTCCGAAAGTTTATATCTACTAGTAATATGTACCGATAGGTAATTGTAAACACAGTTGTTGCCCTGCACACACGGCAATGGCACCACGAAAGACCAGCGCTATAGTAACTTCTATACTAGTAGTATATGCTACTATGCACAATGATACTAAGCACAATGCTGAGTGGCGACCGATTTTGCTTACAAATTTGCTTTTTAATTTATACTCATTTGACTAAGCTTAAGCACTTGTGATGCAAAATAAACGTTTTTCTATTCTATTCTGTTCTATTCTAAATAAATAAAGTAACATTTAAAGTCAATTATATTTACGAAATCTATTTTTAGAAATCTCCTGATGTAAGAAATAAATTCTTGAGTTATTTTTTAAACATACAAAGGAATTGCATCCCTGAAAGCAAATACAAGAAGAATCACCACTCGTCTGAATCAGCGGCAATCTTTACGTGTTCCCGGCCGATGATAAACCCGCTCCCAAAGCCGGCATTAACAGTACCGCCCTAGATTAGCTCGCAGTTACTTCGCTATAACAGCTGTCTTAGGTCAAAGTGGAAATCAGTATATCATCTTCATGCCCTACTATTTTTGTTTGTTTAACTCTCGTATAGCGTATATAAAACTAGGTACTGTCAGAAAACCAGCGCTGCATCGTATCCACCGTGGTACGAAACAGTAAGCTGTTGCAAGGACCATTTTGTCCCCACGCAACACCATCATTTTCTGTCTGGGCGAAGCTTGTTTTTATGGTGTTTTATGTATTTTCCTTTGTTTTTATTGTGTGAGATGTCATGTGAGTTCAAATAAATGTATTTTCTTTCTTTCTTTCATAAAGAAAGAAACGCAATTTGAATTACTTAAATCTGGATTAAGTAATTCAAAATTGCAAAGATTTATGACGGTTAGTAAGTGTAAGTTTTTGCTCTATTGAAAAGCCTGACTTTACCTGCATTAATCCACGACTTTGTACGGTTTTTATCCCAACGGCTCCCAACAGACAATTTTTTTTTCACCTAAGTAAGCGATGATGCAGTCTACGGTGGTACACGCTTGCCTAGAAGAAACCTATTGCGGCTCGAAGACCTCTAGGTTGTAGTTATCAGGAAACACAAACTTAGGCAAGGCTTTCCACTCCTTGGCAGTGCGCATAATAAAGGTGGAAGAGTACCGCTTTGTGCGTATGGGAGGTATGTCTACCATGTAGCGGTGGCGCATCGCCAGTTGATCATTTTGTACTGTTATGGGTTGTCGTCCTACGTTACGTCTTCCAGTGCAAAGTCCTTTCATAATAAAATTGATAATAAAAGCTATGAACTGCGGTACTGGTGAATGAATGAATTAATTAAAACACTTAAATGCACACTATAAAAAAATACAAAGAAATAGAAGATACAAAGCAAATAGTACAATGGGCCGTGTTATTGCTTTGAAGCAATTTCTTCCAACTTCTACAACTAATAGCTAAATATTTATGAATATTGACGTATACGTACATACAACACTGGTGTAAAGTATACTCTGGTGAAGAGTCGGCCATCCGTCAGAGTAATCTAGCGCTCCGTACAATAGGCCTCGGGTAGATAAGCCAGTAATTGTGGCGACAAGCTGCGCACTAAATACCACCTGTATTTACTGTAGCAAAGCTGCTACTTATACTAAAGCAAGTATTTACTTAAAGGATTGCTGGATATACCGCTTTTTATCTTTACTTTAGTCGATTTTTATTTTATTATATAATGCACCTGAGGATGATATACTGGGGTCTGTGTGTCTTCGTATAGTGCACAATTGTAGTTGGTAGCGTTGCGTCGTAAAGAAAAGTTTTAATTTTTTAACCTACCTGAATGTAAAAAACAGGGAATAATGATGAAATAGAAAAAGAAATATATTTATTGTGACCATAAAAGTTACATAGATCAGTTGTGTCCCTATATCCCAGAAAAGCGTAAGCTGTGGCCTAGAAAACAGTTATCTCCTGAATGACATGATATAAATGAAACACAATTTACCCCCAAAAAATTACTATATCTTAAAAATTATATAGAATTTACGGATTAAATTAGACTTTTTCCGTCACTAAAATCAGGTCTATACACCCAATTCCATAAAATTGTATGTGAAATTAATGAAGACTCACGCTGTAGATCATTAAAAGACCTGTTTCTTCCCCCGATTCCACCATTTTACTTCGTGATCGATTTCAATCATCATTATAAATACGGGATTTCACACGTACCGTTTTATCGGTGTTTCGACAGTTTTACGGTACGCGATAAATCCCGTATTTATAATAATGATTAAAATCTAACTTTTCATCAACAACTCAAAATAAATACGTTTATAGTTTTTATGTTTAATGTTTTTATTTTGAAAGCGCGTGCGCGAATAGTATATTGGCATTTGTTAGGATATCTATCGTCATTCTTTTGCTGGTACTTTTAGAGCTATTTCTGTTAATCAGCTACTTGCTAATAAAAAGCATGTAATATTTCTTGATCAAATACACGAGGGAACGAAAAATAACAATTCATTAATTAACTTAATGAACTTAAAACCAACAAAACAAAAATGAAAATCCCACGTAACAGATGATTTCCGATAAAGAATAGCATTTCCATACACCACAGAATATTCCATACTTACTGATACTAGACGTTAATATGTAAAGAACTCTTTCATAGGATTTTCAGCTGTAACTGAATGAGAATAAAGTTGGGTTTCGGTTGGAAGGGTGTGGTCAAATGTGAACACGATGAAGGAAAGTAAACAATTGGTCTTTCGAACGGTGAATAATTCATTGGATGTGGAATATTGGATGTAGGCTACACTATATCGCATCTCTCAGCACAGGCCAGGATTTAGCTTAGTGTACTATTTAAATTACTTGATTGTATCCTGATATGTGACGACTAGGTACCTATAAGGATTGAGCAAAATGTCAAACTATAGGTATTTACTAACCTAGGTGAAATACGTTTAAAATCTATGTAAATTTTATTAATACTATAGTAACTCTGTCTGTATATCTGTCTATTGGTTACGTTTTCACGACTAAACGGCTAGAAGATTTCGATGAAATTTCGTATGTAGAATAAGTCCACAAATAGGATAGCTGGCTTATGCGAGGCTAGACGAATGAAGTAACCTTATTGATGATTTATTCCACGCTTACCCGCTTAACTATCTCGCACATCTCTGGTAGAAACGCAGTCTTAGTAAGGGATTAGGCTTTTCTTAAGGTATTATGCTGAAGCATGTTTTTAGTGTTGATTGACCATAGAAGAGCGTTTCGAGTAGAGAGTGGAGTTGACTGCGGATTAACATAGCATTTTGTTCATTTGGAGGAAGGGTTTTGCAAACTTCTGATAAAAAAGAGTATCTTACCACTTAGTAACTTTAGTTTGAGAAGTATGAGTAAGTAAGTAAGAGTAACATCTACCTAAGGGATAACAGTTGAAGTGGCAGTGGGCGGGGCACATAGCTCGAAGAACTGACGACCATTGCGCGTTGTGTCAGAAAGGTTCTCGAGTAGAAATCACGCACTGGAAGGCGCAGCGTAGGACTCCCCCCCCCCTCGATGGAAAGACGACCTGATAAAGGTTGATGGAAGCTGTTTGGTGGAGGCCGTATAAGATTGGTCGCTCTGGAAATCTACCTATGTATGTTCAGCAGTGACTTATATAATAATGGCTCATATTTATCTCCTTTTCCAGAAAAATATAGATACTTTTATTCTGACAGAATGAAAATTGATATCTTTTCATATTATTTGTTGTATCTTAAACATTTTTATAGAAGACAAAAATAGTGTTTTTAGATATGTATACTTGAAAGCAAGTTAATACGTAACCTATCTGGGTAATATCGCCGCGTCTGTAGGGAGAAACAACCAGCAAATAAAATCTAATATTAGAAAAATACCCACAAGACACAAGAGAACATTATTGGAAGAAAACACTTCGTAACATAGCCGAGATAAATACTTGTTTTTAGTATGTGCTTAGCTAAGGCATTATCTTTGTCACTTGACATCGTTTAGTTTAGTGAGTAGGTTAACATTTCAAAACATCTTAAAGGGTTGGGGCATATTGTCAAAACTCACCAGTGACACAGTTAATCGAAAGAGTAAAAGTAATTTTTCATTACTTCAAGGAGTAAGGATACCTGGGGTTTCCTCCCAAACATGAGTTAGAATTAAAAGGAGTTTATATAATCAAGCCGTAATCTAAGAAATGCTGGCGATGGCTCCACTGAAACTGTAGCCCTAAACATTTGTTACTAACGATATTACGCAAAAAATAAATATTGCTGGTCATTTCACACAGCGCTATCTAGCCCCAAAATAAGCAGAGCTTGTACTATAACTGATAAAATACTTGTATAATTGTTTTTGTAAATTCATAATTTTAATATACAGAAAAAGATCCAGACTCGGAGCAAATATTTGTAGATAATGCAACTAATTGTAGAACATGCAAATATTTGTTATTATATTTGCTTAGATTTATTTATTTGTACATTTACTTTTCTTTTCTCAAAAATCTGTCACAATACCACGATTTCAAGATAAAGTTAGCTGAAAATTATCTAAACTCGCTCGTAATCTGTACTCTAGACAATAGTTCTACTGTAATAGTTCGCCGTTTTGACACTTATGGGACTTGAGAGATAATTTATTATCGCATTAATTCAATGTCAACCCTCAATTATATTTCAAATTAAACTTTTGTATCAAATTCTGTCACTTTTTTTTGGGTTCCGTATAAATACAAAGTTTTTTCATTAGCTAGAGCTTACCTCTTTTTAGTTCTTTCTTGCCCTTGACATTTCCCGAGAGGTCCCTGAAAAAGTGAAATTTCATTACAGAATGCTAATTTCTGCTGTATCGCAATTTACTCTGAAATATCTTCAGTCATATTCTAGATAAATAAATGAGCTCTGTCACTGTCTCACTCACAACTGTCAAACCAAAAATGATAGATGAACTGCCATGATTACAATCATTTCTATTTATTACCTGACTGTGCTGAAGGAAGGTTATGTTTTAAAGGTGTATGTATGTTTTAATCTTCTAGCACAGTTAATTGAAATATTTTTTTAGTCTAAAGGGGTACTTATAAGAAAAAAAGAAACTACAATAATACGTCTTAATTATCACCAACTAGCAGATCCGCCCGCGGCTTCGCACGCTTAGAATTTCCCGTGTATGTAAAAAGTACATACACTCTTAAATATAAATGCAACGTTGCGTCAAAACATCAAGTGAATCTATCGACAACTTTTCAAGTTTTGCGGACTCAAACATACGGAAGCTGAATTTTAATATGGATACGTCGAATTTTGGGAACCTTCGTCAGGAGTACCGGGGAGATTTTGTGAGGCTGGATGTGTTGTGATGCAGGCCAATTGCCTTCCTTCTTATCATTCTTCTTTAACTATTATCCAATGTTTGGTATACCTACTTACATCCTCATATATTTTGTATACATCCTCATATTTTTTATTTTTTGTTATTCTTACGTACTTGTGTGGGTTTCATTTTACTTTGTTAATTGTGTTTCTTGTTTTATGTTATCTGTGCTGTCAATTAACTCTTTTACTTATTTATTTACTTACTATTATTTATTTTGACAGTTGTAAAAATGAAAAAAAATGAAAATGAAAACATTTATTTGACACGACACACTACAAAATATAACACAACAGAAGATGGAGTAGTGTAGTGTGTGTGCCCCTGACGCATAAATAGCGGTGTTATAAGTTTGACACTTATGTCTGTCTGTGGATGTGTCTGTCCGGATCGGATATACCGATTTGGAAGCCTATTTTTTTAATAGAAAGATTGTTTAACTGCGGTTGTTCTTAGCTATAAATGTAAATATTGCTGGACATTTCACACAGTGCTATCTAGTTCCAAACTAAGCACAGCTTGCACTATGGGAACCAGGTAACTGATAGGATACAAATATACTTTTTTTTTTTGTAGATACATATTTTTATAATATAGAAAAACATCCACATCCGGAATAAACATCTGTAGATCTAACGCTACCGCCTCAGTCTCAGCCGGCTATTCGCCCACTGCGCCACAGAGGTTGTCAATGCTATGTGTGATGAATCAAATGGCCAGCCAATTTGAAGATTATCAGCAGTGTTGCTTTTTGGTGAAGGGGTTTCAGCTGTCAAATGGAAATTTATTACAGAGTTTTTATGTATCGGGTTTTTTTATAATTTATACATGTTATTGATTAGTGATATCGAAATAGCAGCAGACCTAACTGGTCACGTTATACAAACTAATCGGTAATAACAAAATTTAGGTTTTTTGACTGGTAATATTATTTTATAACGGAACCCTAGTTTTCAATACCTTCGCTCTTTATGACCTAAAAAAATCCTATAAAGAAGTAAACAAGTATTTGTACAATTGCCATGATTTATGTTAACGAAACTTAGCCGTTTTATCTTCTTTTCTATTGTTTCAAAGGAAAATGGGAATAAAAGAAAATATGAAAGGACGTGATAACTTACGAGATGTCTTAAAAAAATAAATGATTTTGCCCGACTCCGGAGACATTACCAAGAGTGGTACACTTTCCCACCTTAAATAGAAATGACTGATGGAAACACTAAAACAAGAAAGATTAAAAAGGAAAGGCCATATTATATATCTAGATATGTGTGAGCGAGTTAGATGGAGATGGTTTTTCACAATTTTTATATGTTATGCAGTTCCATCATTCTTTCGTATTTTTGTTCGTATTTTATGCAGTTGTTTTAAGATTTTTGGTGACAAAATAAACACATTTTACGGAGTACTCGGAGTAGCTCACTGTCACAAACCCTTCTTGCATGCCCTCAACTTCGTTAGTACCGCATTGGGCGTGTTCTGGGTAATTACCGCATGGTAATCGTCCGGCTTGTTTACACGACGTGGTAATTACATTACTATGAACCGTTGTCGCGGCAAATCAATTGTAAATGTTTGTTGGTTGATGAGCTGCGCGCAATGTTCGCAGTAAAATGTAACTTGTAGGTAAGTAATTACCGATAATGCTCGTGGGGATTCAATTAACAACAATTTAACGAATAATATAAAAGATATTGCAGAGACAATGCAACATTTTTGGATCGGAAACAATTAACCATAACATGGTTTAGATAAATATAACAAATACATATTGCATGAGTTTTAATTTAAATATTCCTTATTTATTAAACTGATAATCTAAAATTGATGATGTACAAGTCACTACATAATTATTTAGATGGTGAAAAAGCTTGGGATTGAAATTTCTCCAACTCGATCAAAAATGTTACAATTTAGACGTAACTTATTTGAATGAATGTATGCACACTATATTCAGTATTGTAATAGGAGGATGTAAAGATCTCGAAGTCTTCAAGTCTAGAGTGAATAGGTTCTATCTAGGCAAGCGTCTTCCATCTTCGATCTCACATTCACTTACCATCAGGTGAGGTAGTGGTAAAGCGCTTGACTATCGTCAATAAAAAAAATTAAAAAATCATTATAAAGTATTGGTACAGGTATGTCGACATCCTCCGGGAGCTATACAAATCCGCCACAATGCAGGTTCGTATGCACAAACTGTCGGACTTCATATCCATTGGCCGGGGTGTACGGCAAGGCGACACCATCTCATCCAAACTATTTACTTGTGTTCTTGAAGATATAATGAAGACCTTGAACTGGGGTGAGAAAGGTGTAGGAATTGATGGACGTAACTTGACACACTTAGTTTCACTGACGACCTGATTCTCATAGCTGAAAATGATACTGACCTTCAAAGCATGCTAACTGACCTTCATTTAGCATCGATGAGCGTTGGCCTTAGGATGAATATGTCTAAGACAAAAATTATGACAAACAACCCGTCAAGTGAACTCAACATCAGTGTGGATAATCACCACTTGGATACAGTTAATGAGTACACATATCTGGGGCATATCTTATCCTTCGGCCAAGCCTCTCAAATGAAGGAAATAGCTAGGAGAATCCAGCTGGGTTGGGCTGCCTTTGGAAAACTGGAAGATGTATTTAAATCTAATATCCCACAATGTCTAAAGACCAAGATATTTAATCAATGTGTGCTGCCCATACTGACTTACGGATCTGAAACAGCTCCTCAGATCGAAACATATAAACACCATCAGAGTAGCTCAAAGAGCAATGGAACGGGTTATGCTAGGAATCCACCTCGTCGATCGTATACCAAACGTCGAGATTCGACGTCGAACTAAAGTCGAAAATATAAGTAAGAGGTATACGAGTCGCGAGGCTTAAGTGGAGATGGGCAGGAGACATTTGGCTAGCTGGAATGACAACAGGTGGACCAAGGCAGTCACAGAGAGGTGGCCAAGAGATGTACGCCAACCGCAGGACAGACCACCCGCCCGATGGTCTAACGATCTCGTAACGGAAGTTGGACAGCAATGGATGAGACTTGCTCAAGACCGATTGGACTGGCGACATAGAGAGGAGGCCTGTATACCCAACAGTGGGTACTGGAGGCTGGATAGATAGATAAAGTATTCTTTATAATGATACTGGCTGGTTATTACCAGCTTTGTTTGTTGCCAAGAAAGGCAACAACCAAAGCTTGCTTCCTGGCTTTGTCACGGAGGAACAGGCAGTACAATTGATGTTTCAAAGTGATCCTTGTGATTTAAATGTGTATATAAAATTAAAAAATAAAAGTTAACCTGAACCCCTTTTTGAGCGTTGCCAGCTTCCGGAGTGTGGTGCTGCGCACGGACCGCGCCGACCGCAACAGCCTCCTGCCAGTTAGAGCTGGCATCGAATGTTCGAATTAATCGAATTTATTATTGTTTGTTTGATTATTGTGAATGTACCGACTTTTTATGTTATGTTGCTTTATATTTATTTGCAATTACCTGTCTAAGATTTTATTATTGGTTCCTAACAAAATGGATGACATGTCTGAAAAATAAATGAATTGAACTGAAAGTGGCCTATACTTGAGTGCATCTTTGTTCCTGAGCAGATAATTTGCTACACAAATAAGAACTAAGAGTTGTTTGTTGTTTTTTTTGTCTCAAAATAAGGTACTAAAATAGTTTCTAAGATCGCTACTGAGAAAATATGGATCTTTATCTGAAATAATCTTTTATTTAATTTGAATTTTATTTTAGATCTACAGAAAACAAGCAAACAGCAAATACCAGAATAAGTTCTTTAAGTTTTAAGTTATTATGTATTAAAATATTGTTATTAGGTTAAGTTGATCTGAATGAAAGGCTATTCTATTTTCTATTCTAACGGGCAATAAAATAAAAAGCTATAATATACATATCTCAGATAAATAGTTGGAATAAGTATGTTTATTTAAAATTTTTCATTGAATCGCTTCAAATTGGGGCACTAAATTATTCATTTTCCAAATGTTGAAACATAATCAACCACTTAGTTACAATTGATTTATGGTAGAATAGAATGCATTTGCATTCTACCAGCTTAATGAGAATCGCAAAGTTATTTTGCGCAGTTCAAGTACAATTAATTTTATCGTTGAAAAGCTCGGCCGTGTGCGGTTAACCTAATTAGCGTCGAGCGGATCATCGCGTCAGAGGCGATTGGCGTCGTCAAAACAACATTAATCGCTAGCGTTGCGGTTGCGGGGCGACAACGGGGTACTGCGGGGTGCAATAGCACTGTCGCTGAAGGACCACATTATTAATTACCAACATTTATTTACGGAAAAATTTATCTTCGTAATTATAAAGATACAAGCTTACACCCGCGGCTTAGCCCGTGTGGTTTGTCAGTAAAAAATAATCTATAGATTATGACCGGAATTGAGCGGTCATAATCAATTCATATACCAAATTTCATTGAAATCGGTCCAGATGAAATAAAAAGACAGACAGAGTTAGGTACTTTTGTATATAAAATATAAGCACGGAAAAAGTTTTGCTCAAAGGCTCAAAGTAAGGGACTGGAAAAGAGCTAGAGATACATTTCACGTACAACAATCAAATTTATGTTCTGAGGCTCGTGGGTTTCGTCAAATAGCTTATCTTTCATTAAACTGTCAATAGTCTTGCATAAAAAAGACAATGATTTTGGTTGCGAACAAAATCTAACATTATCACCACGAAAAGTGCCAATAAACGCCATTGAACTGCTATCTTACGTATAAATTTTGGTGAAAATAAACAGGGGACCGCTAAAACACTTGCGAGTTTATTTATAAAACCGCTTACACCAGTATTAGCACACACGACGGTATGCAGCGTTCTTTCTCTCTGTTTGTTACTTGAAAAAGAATAAGGAGAGAGTTTTATTCTAGGCTGAGGCAATTCTGGGTTTATTTTTAAGGAGTTGAGAGGACACAAGCGCCGCTCTATCAGAAGCGCTATAAATCCAAGTGACGTATGTACGTGCGAGTCTATGCGACGGCGCCGCGGCGGTTCGAGAGTATGGAGTGGATGTAGTCTATAAAAATATTTTAATACAAGCATAACCTTGTTTTTTACGCTTTTAGGCTATGGATAAAAACAATAATAATAATACTGGACATTTCACACAGCGCTATCTAGCCGCAAACTAAGCAGAGCTTACGTACTATGTGAACCAGATAACTGCTAGAATACTTAGATACATACTTTTTTATTTATTTTATTTTATTTTATTCAAAAGACCAACAGCTACAAAAATATAACAGTTTTAAAATTATATATTTACGATAATACAGCCAATTAAAGGTCTCTCTAATAATACAGCCAATTAAAGGTCTCTCTACATTTTTTTTTGTCAATTCATACTTATATTATCATCATCATCATCATTCTCAGCCCGTCGACCCACTGCTGGGCATAGGCCTCTACTTGTTTCTGCCACTCTTCCCGATCCTGTGCCAGTCTGATATATGACTTATATTATAATTAGAACAAATACCTAAACCGGAAACAAATATCTGTAGACCATGCAAACATTTGTTCTGCAGCGGGAATCGAACCCGCTACCTCCTGCGTCTAAAAAAGTGCGTGTACTTACAGATGCAGTGCAGATAGTGCGGTGGGACAGCTGAGTCTAATAGACTATGGTTTGTGATCTTTCAAGCCAACTTAAAGTTTGCAGCGGTCAATAAATTCTGACACAAGAGTTTTCTACTAATTTATTTTACAAACTTAATGAACTACGATTTCTACGACAACAGCTGCAGCTCGTTTAATATTGTAAAGTATGAGGCGTGTCTCCATATCCACACTAGCTCACTTCTGTGCCACTTCAGCTTGCGTACGAGCGTGTCTCCCGGGAGGCGCTTCAGAACCAACTTTTTGTAACGCTCATTACTTATTTACGAGATTTCGCATTAAATAAAACGAACACAGGAGATTCTGTTTATTTCAAAAAGTTTTAGAGGATTTTTGTTTGATGATTCACTGCAGTTGGTTTAATTTTTTTTTAATACATTATAGGCTTTCTAATGCCTAATGATAAGCAATGATGCAATCTACGATGGTACACACTCGCCTAGAAGAAACTATTCACTCGCGACTTAAAGACACCCAGGTTGTAGCTATCAGGAAACACAGACTCTGGCAAGGCGTTCCACTCTTTGGTGGTGCGCATAATAAAGGTCGAAGAGAACAGCTTGTGCGAATGAGAGGTATTTCAACCATTGTAATATCACTCACTTTTTTATCTAGATTTTGATCGTGATATTCACGTTATCTAACGTTAGTACTTACATGGGGAGAAACATTATGTGTTTCCTTTTGCCATACTTTACTAATACCGATGAAATTCATCATTATTTTGGTCAGAAATTTCTAAATTAATTCTCGAAACCTTAAAATGCCCATTATTACATTTTTATATGGGTGGAATGAGCAGAATTTTCTTGTCACAGGAGTATAAATGATGCTATATTTACTTTAACTCTTTAGGACTAGAAACACAAAAATAAATAGACCTGACATAGGCACTGACATGATATTTTAGACATATATTTATTTAATTTTAATTCTTGGTAAAACCGTAAGGCTTTACTGGAATTAACATAGAACCTCTGAATTTGATGTAATGCTGTACTGGCCGCTAACTATAATTTTGAAATTTAATTTTAGAACAGGTTCGGATGACATCGAGAGCATCCTTGAAAAGACAGTCTGGACTTGGGAACTGCGGCTGAAAGATCTCAGAGAGAATCGCTTTAAACAGTCTCATTTTATCAATCAGTCATGGCAGCCCGGAAACAGTTTGTTCTTAACGGCGACGCCCTACCAGCTTGAGCCTGGGAGCCTGACCCCCTCGAGGTTGGAGTCCTCACGGCTCCCTCTTGGACCCTCGAGGCTGGAGACCTTTGCTCTATATAGACTTGGAAATTACAGTGGAGATACTTCGTCCTCTCCCCTCTCGTCGACGTAGGCTAGAGGCTCCACTAATTCTCTACCAGCGCGCATGCTACCGGTCCTGCAGACTCCCGGATTTATCGTTTGTGCGCACCATAGTAGGACAATAAGTGTTTTTGATAAGTATCGTATTAATAGTTTATAGCAATTATTAGAGTATTAATAGATAAATATCATAATATTATTATTTATGTAATTTTATGATTACATTATACATTATAATTATGCATTTTATTTTATATTATCTATATTTCTTATAAATATACTTGTTCTAATAATTTAGGATTTACGCCGCCGTTCTTATTTGTTCACATAGATCCTGCCCATCCAAAGGTTGCCTGGAAGAGATCGCTTTTAGCGACAAGGCCGTCCATTGCACCTATGATTTAAGAGTGTATTTTCTTGTATATGTTTGTATTTAATGATGTGCAATAAAGGAATTATCTAATCTAATTTAATAGTTAGTAATTGTATTAAATCATAACACATTGTAAAATCCCTCTTTCTTTTTAAACCGTTAGGTAGGTCTTAATTGAACTTGGCTTACAGCTCTCTTCTTTTACAGGAGAGAGTTGTAACACTACATCATAATAGCGGTGGCGTATCGCAGAGCGTCTGGTTTTCCGATGATAGAATGGAGATGGTCGGATCAGGTTGAAAAGTTCCACCGCATACTCCCCGAAATTAACTCGATAAAAAATCGAGAGGCTTGCAACCTTTCGTTGAAGCTCCAGGCTTTGGAGCCTTGCATCAACTAGCTCATCGTTGCCTATGAGCTTCTTGGCTCTTCTCTCAATTGATTCCAGACCTTCAAGCTGGTACTTTACTCATCCGTCCTAGAGGTGAGAACAGTACTCCAAACACGATCGGACTTGTGCTTGGTACAAGTTGAGCAACTGGCCGGTGTGAAGTAGTGCCTCGCCTAATATAGGCTAATAGTTTCTGTTTGTATTTTTCGTTGCCTATTTTCCCGTTGAAGTAAATAATACTAGTATTTTTTAGCAGCATCTTGTGTAGAATGAAATCCTTAGTGTGCCACTCAAATTTGATTGAAATCCGACGATAAATAATGCTACAGCAAACTTCCCCCCTTTTCCCTCCAATCAAAAATATCGATTGACTAAATTGGTTAAAAATTCGACATGTAATCGAGAACAGACAGACAGGCAGCCGGACAAAAGCATTTTTTTGACCAATCTTGAAACTGAGACGCTTTGCTTGCTTCGCTTCGCTCGGTCAACTATGGTGGAAGTATGCCCCACGGAAGGGTTTAGTTGAAATTGTCACTTGCGGTCATCATTTAAATAGAGACCGAGTGGAACGTCGCTTAGCTTATCTGATCTATTGAGAACGATTCACAAAGCTACACCTAGTAGGTAATTAGTGTTTTAGATTATGTACGAGTAGGTGCGTATGAATGACGTATGAAATATTTTGTTTCTATAGGATCTCTTCAAAATTTTAGTGTTAAATTCTGTTAAAACTAATGACGTATCCAACTGTAAAAATAAATAAAATAAAAATACACATAAAAAACCTTTTATTTCTTATACACAAATAATACAGTTTTACAATTTTTTAGATACTTATTTTGAGAACCTTAAAATATTAACTTGAGGTATTCAATACAGTTTTTTTATATTGTAAGTACAACGTTACATACTCATATGTAGTAATACTGTTATTTATTTGTTTGTATTTAGTATATTTAATTTATAGGTATTTCTTTGATCTTTTTAGTAATTATTAGTATGTAGGTACATAATATTTAGATTGTTTTTATTCTGTAAGAATAGAAGAGGCCACAACAGGTGAAGGCGTCCTCCAAAGATAGCCATTTGTCTCTCTGTTGGGCTACTTCGAGCCAGTGCGGGTCAGCTGTTTTCTTCAAGTCGTCTTGCAGCGTTTGCCTTGCGAGCCCTTCAAAAACAACATACAACTATATCCATATAAAACTAAATTAACTATTTAATAAATGAGTAAGAATATGAGTAGTGCGAGTGGTTTTACGATGAAAATGGCATCCTTACGTATAAACATGCAAATTAGTGTTTTTATACACAAACTTTTGCATTTATAATATTAGCAACATATTCATATTTATTAATATTCATATTCATTTATTCATTGTGTCATGTGTAATACATCAAATAGACAATAAAGATTTTCACAAAGTTTAATAATGTTTGTAACTAATTAGTATTCTCAGCAACTTGCGATAAGTAGGTATATATCCAAAAACAACTAGTTGCCAGTATTCAAATGAACAGTTCTTTTAACCTTTGTTTATCAGCTTTAAACAAGCGCCGTAAACACATTTAGCGTGTGTTTGCTTTCAGTACGAAATGTGAAGTGAATTACACGGAACGTACTCGCACTTCAAAGGTTTTCAGCTCGTGATTCGGTTTATAAACATTTCAGACGAGGAATAGTGGATGTAGAACTGTTTTTTGTTTGACAGCTTATTGTTGACTATAGAGGATGCTTTGGATTGAGTGCCTTCATAGATCTTTTTAAAACGCATCTTATTTAAGTCAGTCTATTTTATTAGTTCAATTTTTAGTTGAACTTCGTGGGCTTAACCTCTATAATATTGCAATAAACTGATAGGGTTCGCTATTTTCTTTCTCTTTATGCTTTTGTAATCTATTTTAGAAAGTAAAAACACAAAAATAACGGACTTTCCTTATTTAACACGGGTCGGCTTCCATGCGTGGGATCGATCCCACAGATCCATATATGTTGCCGTCCACATACAAGAACTCTTTCCATCCAGCATCTAATCAGCAATGCCTTCGCCGGTCTTATCCGCCAATTTTATCGGCTCTGAACACCGATAAAACAGTACGTAATAAATTCCGTATTTATAATAATTATTGAAATTTGTCACGAAAGTCTCTTAAGTAACATATAAGCTTTCTATTGTAAATAAAAGACAAAACTAAGAGGATTGTATAGATGCTAGTCAAGTCTACTCCATCCTAAAATCGGATACTACAGTGACTGTATCAATTCACTTCGCTAAACCCACTAATTTAACACACTAAACACACACTACCTACTAGTAGCATGACCGCCATATAAATATCCGTAGAAAGAAATGTTAACTTAAGAAATGTAAACTTAAATGATATTTTTATCTATTTTTCCGTAGAAAGAAATGTTAACTTAAGAAATGTAAACTTAAATGATATTTTTATCTATTTTTCCGTAGAAAGAAATGTTAACTTAAGAAATGTAAACTTAAATGATATTTTTATCTATTTTTCCGTAGAAAGAAATGTTAACTTAAGAAATGTAAACTTAAATGATATTTTTATCTATTTTTCCGTAGAAAGAAATGTTAACTTAAGAAATGTAAACTTAAATCATATGTTTATCTATTTTTCCATAGAAAGAAATGTTAACTTAAGAAATGTAAACTTAAATGATATTTTTATCTATTTTATAGTATTAACAAATGTTATAGTATTTTTCAAACTTTCGCTATCACTACATAATTACTTTTGACAGTCAAAACGTCGGGATAACAAATAAAAAAGGTAGATACGCGATAAATACCCTTTCTAATCAGTAATTGCACGCAAATGTTTCCATGTCTACGCTGAAACATCAATTTTATCCATTCTTCCGCAAATGAATGATTTCTATGTCGATCACGCTAGCCGGGCTGGTAGCATTTTTTCCAGTAGATTTAAATTGGGATTATTAAAAATTGAAGGAAATAAATGAAAATTCCTTCTTCTTCCAATTCCATGCTATCCTTTGCAACTACATCAGTTTCGTTTGATGTATTTGTATCGTGCCGGGCGCGGGCGCTGCGTATATTAATTGCGTAGATCTGTACACTCGTCCGTAAAAAGGGCACTGCCGACCCTTTCACTGGTTTCATAAAAGTCACATTATTCTTTTCAGCTGAATGAAGAATTTGAATTTATGAAAATCAGAATCGACTCTTTGAAAAGCTTATAATCCATTCGAACTGTACGCTATCATCACTTACTACAGTTAGCGACTCAAACTACACCAAGTGTAGTTTCAATCGATAGTTGGTTTGAGGCGTATTTAATTAGGCTATGTGCCCGTGAATATTCCACTATTCCCCTTTTTTTTTCTTAACTTTATCTGTCAGCCCTCCTCCATATTCAGTTTAACTACGCCAAATCTCACACTTGTCAAAAGTCGCTAATCAATTTTGGCCACACCCATTTTGCAAAAACTATTAATTTTACCTATGTAAATGGGATCATTCTACGCGTCGTAACCATTCCGTTACTAACGAAAACTCTGCTTACCGATTTTATTTATTAAAAACTCTTTTGTTCGGATTATTTTTATTTTCAATCATTCTGAAAAAATACACAGTGGAAGCTGATATTCAATTTACTGAAATTTTGATGATATTTTATAGGTCAAGCTAAAGGTAGGTAAAAATATACGATTTTTGGGTCATATTTATCGTAAATATTCGTATGAGAATCATACATAAAATATATTAAGAAAATCTACATAATTTCGGATCGTCAAAATGGCTTTTTTGTATATAAACGTTTTTATTTAAAAAATGCCTAGTTTAATATGTTGTGTTCAGTGAAATAAATCTATAATCTGTATAATAATAATATCAAGTTTATTACAGCAACAATGTGCATTGTGCACGCACAAAATATGATTATAAGACCCATATCTATATATACGTTAAAGACTAACATACATAAAACATTAAACTTAAACACTAACACTTTTATTTATCTGGAGGATTTTGCTTCGTAGCCGCTTCCCTGTAGCGCTTGTAAACGATGCGGATCGGCCAGAAATCCGCATCAAGTAGCACATCCTTCTACTTCGCCAGAATCTAGAGGGTGCAGGACTTGAAGCGAGTAGTCCTACTGGACTCCAGTCTCTGGAGAGATATTCGGAACGTGCCTGTAATCCGACCTTGGGTCCTCTCCCTCACAAATCAGAGTACATCATGTCTTGAAGTACTCTCAATAATATTCTGTAATTAATAATTGCATGTATCATTTTTCTAAATCAATATATTCTTCAATGCATTAAAATGGACACTTTGATCGGTGATGTCGCGATATCAGCAGCGCACTGCAATAATTGCATTTCCATTAAACGCCTTTTGTAAAATATATTTTCATTTAGTCTGATTGATGATCAATCAATCACTACCTAATATCAATAAGCGTAGGGTGCACTCTGCAGCGTGACGTGTTCAATATGCAGACTGCATATGACCGTCCACTCGACTGGAAAATCAATATCGCCTATTCGATAACTGCCCGCAGCATACGAAATCTGTAAAATATGGGTTAGCACGTCCATTTGTATTACAACCAAACATTGGGTTACTATTCATCATCATCACCATAAGAAGTCCACTGCTGAACATTTAGGCCCATAGGTTTCCAGTGCGACCGATCTATAGGTACTTGCAATAACTCGCCATTAATGTCTAGCAAATGTACAAATAATCCTATTGTGGCGTCATCCTCGATACACCGAGTCCGTCCCCTTAGTGCGACCCTGCGCTGCGGGGTTCGGCGCGGGACGCGACGGAGGAGATCTACGGAGCGAACTTGCGCCGGCGACGCGGTCACACTCACCTAGCGCCTCGCGACGGGGAACACGTACCGCTCTTGCTCAGCCGCTCGCGCCTTTTACTCGCTAATTCTAAAGCATAATTCATATCGCATCACTTCATTTAATTTGTATTGTACTGTATCGTTTCATTCTTCCTTCTAACGTCTGTAACTATCTACTATCCTCATTAAACTCCGTAACTCATACTGCTGTTTCATATTCATCGCCCGGCCTACCGGCTACCTAGCAGAACACCTAGGACAGTATAAGAAACGCTTCACTGGTGACCCCGAACGAAGAAGATGAGGAAGTCTGACGAAGAACAGCCTAGACGTTCAGAAGCCGCACTTACGGGACAACAATCGGGACTATGGAGAGTGGGCGTGCGAGTACCCCCATTTTGGCCCGAGGAACCGGCCGTTTGGTTTGCACAGATTGAAGGTCAGTTCTCCATTTCAAATATTACTTCTGACCAGACCAAGTTTTACTACGTCGTTGGTCAGTTAGATCCTCAATATGCGGCGGAAGTGAAAGATGTAATTCTGAACCCGCCGGAAAGCGGTAAATACGACAAATTGAAAACCGAGCTTATAAAACGATTATCAGCTTCCCAAGAGCGTAAACTGCAGCAATTACTAACCCATGAGGAGTTGGGCGATAGGAAACCTACACAATTTATGCGACATTTGCAGAATCTAGCGGGACCGACTGTTCCAGAACATTTAATTAGGCAGATTTGGTCGAATAGGTTACCTACCCACATTCAAACGATTATTGCTTCACAGACAGAAAGCTCGCTGCAGACCGTTGCTGAGTTGGCGGACAAAATTAACGATATATCATCACCTATGCAGCAAGCGGCCGGCACATCTGCTGTATGTACAAGTGCAGGTACAGTCTCGGCTTTGGAACAGATGGTGAAACGTGTCGACGAACTCGCTAAACAGGTACAAAACCTATCTACACGTAATTCCCGATCCAGCAACAAGAACCACAACTACCGTAGCCGCTCGACCTCTAGGTACCGGTCAAGGTCACGAGAACGCCCCGACGGTCATCCGCACTGCTGGTATCATTTCATCTACGGAGCTAGCGCAAACAACTGCAGGCCGCCGTGTACTTTTAAGTCGGCGGGAAATGCAAACGGCAGTCACTAGTGGCGGTAGCTGACTGTCCGATATCATCTGGCCGCCTGTTCATCACTGACCGGAGATCGAAGGCGCAATACCTTATCGACACGGGTTCAGACCTATGTGTTTTTCCTAAGTCAGCCGTACGGGAGCCTCGAGCGAAGACGAAGTATGAACTTTTTGCTGCAAATGGTACACTTATATCTACATATGGCCACATTCAACTTACCTTAGATTTTGGATTACGACGACCATTCAGCTGGCGATTTACCGTAGCAGACGTCACAAAGCCTATCATTGGAGTAGACTTTTTAAGTTTTTACCATCTCCTTGTAGACTGCAGACAGCAACGCCTAATCGACGGAATCACTATGCTCGGCATCAACGCGCCGCAGCCCAAAGAAGGTATTCCTGATATCTCATCGATACGTACCACATCAGACGACACCATTTTCGACAATCTGCTACGAGAATTTCCCGAGATTACTCGCCCAGCTGGTAAGCCAACAACACCCAAGCACAGTACCGTACATCACATCCGGACGACAGATGGACCACCTGTATCAAGCCGCCCGCGACGTCTGGATCCTGAAAGGTTACAGATCGCGAAACAGGAATTTGATGAAATGCTACAATGCGGAACTGCACGAAGATCCGAGAGTCCTTGGTCATCCCCTCTTCACTTAGCGAAAAAGAAAAACAACGGTTGGAGACCCTGCGGCGATTATAGAGCGCTGAACGCCCGAACGATTCCGGATCGGTATCCTGTGCGCCATATTCACGATTTTACAAACCAGCTCACAGGTAAAACAATATTTTCCACAATTGACTTAGTTAGAGCATACAATCAGATACCAATCTTTGCTGACGACATACCGAAAAGTGCCATAACTACTCCTTTCGGTATGTACGAGTTTCCGTATATGTCCTTTGGTTTACGGAACGCTGGTCAAACCTTTCAGCGCTTCATGGATGAGGTCCTGAACGGGCTAGATTTCACATTTGGGTACTTAGACGACGTACTCATCTTTTCAGAAAATAGAGATCGACATCTTGAGCATCTTCGTATTCTCTTTAAACGCTTGAACGAATATGGCGTACTAATAAATACTTCCAAATGTATTTTTGGCGAATCCAAGGTCACTTTTCTTGGATTTAAGGTCTCTGCTCAAGGAATCAGCCCTCTCGAAACAAAAACTCAAGCAATTCTTGACTTTCCGACGCCGAAAAACACGAAAGAGCTTAGGAGATTTTTAGGAACCCTGAACTTTTATCGTCGTTTCATTCCAGAAGCAGCTAAGAAGCAGGCACCTCTGAACACGATACTGGTCGGCAAACAAGGCAAAGGTTCGAAACCAATCGCTCTTACACCTGAACAGCAGGAAGCCTTCAACGACTGTAAGTCCAGTATTTCTCTCGCGACTCTCCTAGCTCATCCAGATCCCGACGCTGAGCTTGCTATACAGACTGACGCTTCCGACGTCGCTATCGGAGCCGTGCTACAGCAGCGAAAAGGTAACGATTGGCAACCCATGGCATTTTTCTCAAGAAAATTGAATCAAGCCCAACGAAAATACAGTACCTTTGACCGCGAGCTCCTGGCAATTTATGAAGCTATCCGATACTTCCGTTTTATGGTAGAAGCGAAACCGTTCATCATACTGACCGACCATAAACCTATCACATTTGCTTTCACCACTCGAAGAGACAAATGTTCGCCGCGCCAGTTCAGATATTTAGATTTTATATCTCAATTTTCCACAGACATTAGATTCATCGCAGGCAAAGACAACATAGTAGCTGATACTCTTTCACGCATCGAAGAACTTTCAATGCCCCTAGATTACCACTGCCTTGCCCGAGCCCAGGAGACAGACACCGAGCTACGAACGCTATTTACGGAAGGATCCAGTCTACAGCTGCAAAAGGTTTTCCTACCCGACGCTAAAACGCAAGTATACTGCGATACTTCTACACCGAACTCTCGACCATACGTGACTCCTGCATACCGCCGTCAAGTTTTCGAATCACTCTATAATTTAAGTCATCCCGGCGCTAAAGCTACAGTAAAACTAGTAACTTCTAGATTTGTTTGGCCGGGTATAAGGCGAGACTGTCGACAATGGGCTAAGGAATGTTATCAATGTCAGCGCTGCAAAGTAACGAGACATACAACTGCGCCGTTCACCGCATTCAAGCCACCTTCAGCCCGTTTTCAACATGTCCATATGGATATTATAGGTCCTTTACCTCTGTCTGCTTCCCACAGGTACTGCCTCACGATAGTCGACCGCTTCACACGTTGGCCCGAGGCGTACCCACTCACTGACATCACAGCCGACACCTGTGCCTCAGCCTTCATCTCTGGTTGGGTTGCGCGGTTTGGTTGCCCCGAGCGTATCACAACCGATCGTGGCCGCCAATTCGAGTCACGCCTTTTCAAGTCCATCGCCGCTCTGATCGGGGCTACTCACCTCACGACGACCGCTTACCATCCGGCCGCCAATGGCCTGGTGGAACGCCTACACCGGCAACTCAAGGCCGCTATTACCTGCCACGAGTCATCACAGTGGACCGAAGCGCTTCCGATGGTGCTTCTGGGTATCCGTAGCGCGTGGAAAGACGACATCCAATCTTCAGCAGCCGAACTTGTCTACGGCGAGCCCCTCCGCTTGCCTGGACAGTTCTTCAACACCGTCCTTGAAGAAGAAGTCGATGTCACTAACTTCGCCGATCGCCTCCGCAGCCGAATGAGCAAACTGGCACCAAAACCAACTTCGTGGCACTCACATCGTCCTTTCTACATACCAAAAGACCTGGGTACCGCGACGCATGTCTTCCTACGCCAAGGTCCAGTCCGTCGTTCGCTACAAGCACCTTACTCCGGCCCATACAAGGTTGTAAGCCGAGGATCTAAAACATACGACATCAAGGTACAAGACAAAGTACTTACCGTTACCGTAGACCGACTGAAGCCGGCGTACAGCGCAGACGACGACTTAACGCCAACGCCACCTTCCACTCCATCACCAACGCTCACGCCAACACCAACACCGACGCCAACTGCCACTTCCACTCCTGTTCTAGGTTCCGATGACGTACCTACAAGCCCCGCTAAGAGGACGAAAAGCGGGAGGACAGTGAGATTTCCCGACTACTATCGATCGTAACAGTTACGATCTCGGCGGGGGAGTACTGTGGCGTCATCCTCGATACACCGAGTCCGTCCCCTTAGTGCGACCCTGCGCTGCGGGGTTCGGCGCGGGACGCGACGGAGGAGATCTACGGAGCGAACTTGCGCCGGCGACGCGGTCACACTCACCTAGCGCCTCGCGACGGGGAACACGTACCGCTCTTGCTCAGCCGCTCGCGCCTTTTACTCGCTAATTCTAAAGCATAATTCATATCGCATCACTTCATTTAATTTGTATTGTACTGTATCGTTTCATTCTTCCTTCTAACGTCTGTAACTATCTACTATCCTCATTAAACTCCGTAACTCATACTGCTGTTTCATATTCATCGCCCGGCCTACCGGCTACCTAGCAGAACACCTAGGACAGTATAAGAAACGCTTCACTATCAATCTAAAAGAACATACTATAAAATCAATGAATACATAAATTATATAATATTACTGTTACGCCGAGGCTGTTAAACAATGAGTAATAATCGTAACTTCTCGAACGCTTTTGTCTTGCTGCGTTATTGTTGTTATTGTCTGCGGTTGCGCACAATGGAGTGGCCATTGTGTCGAGGGACCGACCCTTTTCCTGGAACGATCGAGATCCTTCTCGAACAATCGAAATGTGTGGATATAAATAGGCCGGAGAGATGGCCGGACAGTCAGTCTGAGTCAGTCTCAGTGAGTGAGACTCAGCGAGGCCCTGGAGGACTGACGTGGAGCAGGGTCTCGCGTGATCAGTAGTTGCTCGCGAGTCAGTCTGGATTAAGCTATACGTGCGATAATTTCGGTGACTTTAAGTGGTGCAACAGTGGTGTGAATTAGTGTGTTGTGATTACGTGTGACCAAGTTCGTGTATTCATCGTTTAGTGTTGAATAAAAGTGTTATTTTGGTCAGACCCATTCCCATTATTTTATCCCGAACCCTCAGCTCGTAACATTACATTTGAGACTAGTTTAAGTTTAAATATAATTTAATTTTATATGACATGTAATATGGACGCCACTATGCCTGAATATGGTAAATCCATTTAATTTTATATTATTTTTAACGTAATGTAATTTTTTGATCAAATATACGTTCTCTACGGGATTGACAGGGATGGAAAGAATTGGGGGAGACCTTTGCCCAGCAGTTGGACAGTACATGGTTAGTAAAAAAAATACGTTGTTTAAGAATATTGACACAGGATGAAACGTCGTTGTTCGATAGACACATGTCGTCGTCAGCGTGCCGTAAGTACATATATTATGGCGTTCTCTACAAGTTTTTGACATGAGATGTGACACGTTGACGGCAATTCCAATACTTTCTGTATTCCGTGTCAGAGCCGTCGATTCGATAATCGGTGTCAACTCGCGCATCGAACCGAGTGTGGGTTTATATTCAGCGAATTTTTAGTGTGTTCCTAAATGTAGAATATTTCGAATGTTTTAAAAACTCCGTTTTGTTTTGAATGGCAGTAAACCTTTTCGTTTAGATGCAATGTAATGAGACTATCTAAAATAGTTACAGTTCTTGGAAATACCTACTTATCTAAACAAGTTACTGTTTAACAAATATATAACAGACCTGACTAAAAATATACTAAAAAAAATCGGAAACGAAATAAAAACTGGCTCGTAAAACGTTTCCTCCGATTCTAAGAGGTTTTCAAGAATACCAAACACACACACACTATGCTATCAAATTATTTTTCATGTCCTCTTTACCTCAAAATTATCTGCCTCAATAAAACTTAAATGGAAATATACTAAACTGAACGCAAAAAGAGTCATTCAAATCGGTTCATAAACAAAAAAGCCTGCATGAACATACATAAAAAAGTCTCTGTCAAATTGTGAGCCTGTGTATCTTTTGAATTCGTTTAAAAAGAATGTACATCATAAGTATTCACTAAATCCAGTTTCTAAAAAGCGCCTGTAAAATGTAACCCGTTGCTCAAAAATAAATATGATCCCTTTCTAGAGAAAGTGAAATCAAGCACGCTTCATCTCCATAGCCGTAGCCAAGCCCGTTTGTACGTAATAAACACTTGAAAAAGCTTCACCTAGTTTTAAGCCAGTGTCGCCTTAGTTTGGGAGCTAGTGGTGATGTTTGTACGTCGTTTAGAACATTTCAAATTTTCTTTTAGTTTCTGGTCCGAATCAATACTGCGTTCTTCACGCAGCTATTCTCGCAACTTGGACAACAGATTATACCATATTTTTCGTTAAATTATGTGAAGGAATCGGTTTTTTAGAAATTGTCAGACAAAATGTAAAAAAAAGTTATGAGCTACATCTCTTGAATTTTATTTTATGGTTTAATATTTTATTTTTAACCAAATGGAGTAAAATATTGACAAGTAAAATTCTATTTATTTATAATGAAGTAAGTTTTACTTTAGTTTAGTTATTTGAGTACAATGATCAAACAACCAATTTCTTACAAATATACTAAATATACTGTTATATATAATATATAGTACTTGTTATCCGTTCATATCAGTGTGTAGTTAAACATTCAGTTGAGTAAAATTGTGTTTAGCTAACTTAAAAAATTAGCCACCGTCTCTCGCACCTCGTGTGCAGCTAACACGGCTCGCATGTCAATTTCCCAGCATTGAAAATTGTCGCCCTCGTCACGTGGACGTGACGTCGACGCCACGTACTCACGTAGATAGTCGGTTAGGTAGATGTGAGTAATGGACGAGATGAAAGCAGACGAATGAATTTAAAAAGAAAATACCTAAGCCTAGGGAACTTACCGAACCGGCACAAAAATGTAAAACATCGCTTTGTATGTATAGTTAGATGAAATAAGAGGCCAAACAGAACTCCGTAATAATATATATAATAATAGCAGAAGGGTCGTGTTTGGGTTCTTTTGAATTGTTTTTGTGAGATGTTTAATGATATACATATGACTACCAGGGACTGATGATGAAGCTACGGATACTAAATACAATTCCTTAATGAAAAACAATGGAGCAATCGCATTTGGATTCTTTTAAACTGCTTTTACGGCACGTTTAACGATATAGATATACCAGGGTTTGAAGTCGGAGAGATATACAGTTCTTATCGATCGAGCGAAGCGAAATTTCCAAATCAACTTGGGCAAAAAGGCGTTGTATGTATGTATATATGTATGTTTGTTTGTCCGAGGATAACTTTCGTAGCGTTTATTCGATCATCATGAAATTTGGTATATAGGTAGGTAGTGATGGCACAATTTTGGCTTGACTCAATAAGCTAAAAATATTGGGGCGTTGTTGAGATATTGGGGTTCAAGAGGGGTAAAAAAAATGAAAATGAGACTATTAGATAGATAGATAGATAATTTCTTTATTGCACACCATTTAAATACAAACATTTATCAGAAAATACACTTAAATAATAGGTACAATGGGCGGCCTTATCGCTAAAAGCGATCTCTTCCAGGCAACCTTTGGATGGACAGGATCTATGTGAACAAAATAAAGACGGCGGCGTAAATCCGATATAGTACACATATATTTATTAAAAATATAGATAATATAAAATAAAATGCATAATTATAATGTATAATATAAATCATAAAATTACATAAATATTAATATTATAATACATAAAATATATATTGTCATACTTACATATATAAATTATAAAAATGTAATAATTAATAAGTGGCCTAGTGAGCGATGGATGACAGATAGTGTTGTCTGACCAAGTTTTTAAAGATAGGGAGAGATTTAGCGTGACGAATTGAGACAGGTAGGGCATTCCAGAGCCTGGTAGCCTGCAAAGTAAAAGAGGAACTATAAAATACTGAGGTATGATGGGGAGTTTTTAATTGAAGGGTTTCAGAGGAACGTAAGGGTCGAGAGTTGGAAAGGTGAAGAAAGTCAAAGCGTTCTTTGAGGTAGGACGGAGTAGAAGGGATGAAAAGGATGCTGTAAAGGAGGGAAAGGATGTGCGCATTCCGGCGAAGGCGGATAGGTAACCACTTAAGTCTGTGGCGATACTCTGAAATATGATCGTACTTGCGCAAGCCAAATATGAATCTAATAGAGAAATTCTGAAGACGCTCAAGCTTGTTGAGTTGATCTTCAGTTAAATCAAGATAGCTGGCGTCAGCATAGTCGAGAATAGGATGCAATAATGATTTTGCAAGTGCAATTTTGGTGGAAGTCGGAAGGAAGTTTCGCAGCCGTTTAAGAGAGGCAGCTGCAGCAAAGGTTTTTCGGCTTACCGCTGCTAGTTGAGGTCCCCAAGATAGGTGACTATCCATGAGTACCCCCAGATTTTTGACTACCTTGCTGATTTCTATTGAAGTACCGTCAAATTTTACCTTTGGGAGATCAAGCCAATCGATTTGAGTAATCATCCGCGAGCTTCCTATTACTATTACTTGGGTTTTTGATGGATTGACTTTAAGCCCATATGAGTTGCTCCATTGTAATATATTCTGCAAATCATTGTTTATGCCATTAATGGCTTCACCTAACCACCCAACAGGAGCTTGGGTATAAATTTGCAAATCATCTGCATAGAGGTGGTAGGACGAAGTGAGTTGTTCGGAGATAGAATTTATAAAAATAGCAAAAAGAAGAGGAGATAACACGCCGCCCTGAGGTACACCGGAACTCAATTGACACCAAGAAGAATATGTATCGTCAATACGGATACGTTGCCGGCGTCCAAACAGGTAACTACGAAACCATTCAATTACTGTTGGAGATATGTTAAGAGAGCGAAGAAAAGCTAAGAGGATATCAAAATCAACGTTATTGAACGCATTACTGAAATCCAGGAGGGAAAGGACAGTGACCAGTCCGTTTTCCATTATTATTAGGTCAAATGGGACGTCAAATGAAAGGTTACATTAGTACATTTGAACCCCGTTTTTATTTTTAGTTTGATTTTTGTAGTTTTTGAGTTATTAGCCATAATAAAAACAAAACTTTGACAAAATTCACAGGGTACACCAGTGACCCCACAATGCTGAAATTTGGTATTCGTCTAGCTTTAGTGACATAAATATAGGCAAAAGTCTGAAATCCAGGATAACTGTCATTTGTACCCCAAAGATCACTAAACATATTTAGCGACTAAATATGTTTAAATTTGAAGTATTTGTATGATTTGACAACTCCTTAAATCATATTTAGCCACTAAATACGTTTAAGCATCGTTATGCAAGTCGCCCTAAGAGTAATATTTACTTTGGGAGATTCGTGAGATCTCAGTTCGGGGCGGACCACTAGTTATATAGCGGTAAGAGAATCGTGCGTGGGTTTATCGATATCAATCTATGATAATGTATACATATTTTCGATGTCTAAAATATAGTAAGCTACACAGGGCAGGGCACCACTACTTACCAATTGCTCAAAAACTTCAGCTTGTAGAAGTTTAGTAGTTTTACGCGTGTGAAGTCGCGGCAGATACATCTATCTATCTACCACAAAAACGTCAAACACCTGCTAAAAACTGTTTAAAAAAACCTGAACAAAATTGATAAGGAATTTTTTAAACACGTGTTAATCAGTGTTTAATTTTTTACACGCCTAATGATTTACGCACCGATGCTATCACGAATCAATGTTGATATTTGATTGTACATCTTACACAATAGAAAATGATATCCTTGTCCGACCATGAGGTGTGCGCCACACAAATTGGATGTGGAGTGAGGTGTGTTGGGACTGGCAGCGGTGAGAACAAACAGTTTGGGGTTCGATACATGGACGATTTCACAAACTATGTTAACTTCTTGTATCGTGAAACCATTGCCGACCATCTCACGTTATCACGTAAACGTAAACGTTAAACGTTGTTGCTATAAAAATATGTCGCATCCGGTCATGAATAGCGACACAAAACAGAATAACAGCGGTTGGCTGTGATTGGACTTTAACGAAACGCAAGCGCCATAGTGTGGTGCTAGACGGAGTCTACTACTTAAACGGTAAACTTACCGAGCGAGCGCTCAGTTGCTGAGTTGTTATTTGTCAGTCGTACAGTACAGTCGTAGGAACAGTCCGCGTTCTGTATCGTACCTACTTGTAGCTCTAGCTATCCGTACTTAGCTATACAGCGTGATTAGTGAAGTGTTAATTTTGGAATGTTTCGATTAGACGTTGTTTCTGTAATTTGCCTGCGTATCATTTGAACTGATATTACCCACAAGGAAACAAACTATTGTTACTTATTGAGCATGGCAATAAGGGACGTAGTCAACCGCTCAGCCGGCCGGGGCTTCGCAAGCGCCTCGTTTGGCACACTCACTTATATCGGACAGTTGGAGCGCACGGTCGTGATATTTGTATTCAGTTTAATTGCTGGTCGATTGTAATGTGTTTTTGTAATTATTTTCTCGGAATACTGATGTTTTGTTGAGATTAGTTGTTTTTTTTTAAATAAATGTTGATACTTATTTGTTATACTATTATGACTGATAGAAACCGTGATGGAGTTCCTTCCTGCCCTGCCACCTCCAATAAATACATAAAAAGTTACACTTACACTGGTCATATTATGTCAATTCGGTTTGTGTCAGTACTTGACGCTTCCATTAATTTAAGATTGGCACACCTAGTGACGAGAAAATTTCAAAAGACCACGGGTATAATACCCACAAAAAACCATTTTTCATCTTGGATGAAAAGTTATAACTAACATTTTAACCTTAGCTAAGAAGCACTGAGGAGTTAAGATTAAAATGTCAGATGTCCAAAATGTTGTTCTATTTTGTCACTAAAGTGGCAATCAAGCATACTGTCCAACTGGTGGAAAACGGTCCTTTGAACGTTTGTAACAGCAAAAGTGAATCGCGTTCTGCCTTTAAATAACTAAGGATCCCCATTCTGCAGTCTCAATATAGAAGGGCAATTTAAAATCTTCTCTCCGCCAGAACACGCGACTGACCTTACTAAGAGATCCGTATATAACGTGATTAGTGCACCGCAGATTGGCCTTCCTCGGTATTGGACCGCACCGCTTGTTCCACACTATGGAACATGAATCAAGCGAGAGATTCCGTCTCAGACCAAGACGTCATTATCATCATCTTTTAAGTCCGTCTGCAACCATTGCTGGGTAATAGTATAGGTTTTCTCTCTATTTCGCCATTCTCTTCGATCCCCGCATGTCTCCTTCCTTGTTTCCCAGACACGGAGAAAATATCAGTCATAACCTTTTCATCTATTCTGTTGAAAATTATTTATACAGTCCTATTATTATTATATGCCTAGTTGCAGCATTAGCCGGGTGACTCATCAACATTGAGCTATGCTGCGCTGTGATGTGTCGTTTTTAACAAAGCGCAGCGCAGCATGTTTTTTTGGTTCCTCATTATAATCTATGAGCTTCGTTGGTAAACAGAGCATAGCGCAGCATGCCACTGCATAGCGCAGCATAGCGCAACATAACGCAGCATAACCTAATGTGTCACCATAAGATATAAAAGTTGCCTAAGATGGTAATTGCTTCAGCCATTACGGCGTGATTGAGTAACAAACAAATAAATAAAAAACATCCAAACATTCACATTCATAATATAAGTCAAGATAAAAAAAATTTATTCATTAACATCACAAGGATCACTTTGAAACGTCAATTTTACTGCCTGCCAGCCAAGAAAGAAAGGCAAGAAACAAGGCTGGTTGTTTTTTAACAAATATATTTAGTACAATGGGCGGTCTTATCGCTAAAAGCGATCTCTGGTATAGAGACAGGTTATGGCCTGGATTTAGACTTAGGTTATTTTTTACCCCACGAGAAGGAAGAGGTTTGACAAACCACGCGTGCAAAGCCGCGGGCGGAAACATGAATTGTATAAAATAAATATTTATAATTTGCCCTACACTATGTCTACGTCAGTTACGTCTACCTCTTTTAGTCTGGAATTGTCACTAGAAAATGCGACACTGTTTTATACAAGTGCATTTTTCAGTGTTCATATTATTTTTATAACATGTAATAACTCTGAAAATAAATCTATAAACTATAGTGAATAGTCCTTTCAATCGATCGATTCAGAAAGAAAAACGTACAAATCCACATAATAATATTTCTCGCAATTTCATTCTCAAATTCCCACCAAGAAGCTTTCTACTCGTATATAAAGATCGCGTATGTTTTATTTGTGGTACAAAGGCCCATCTGCATATATTATCATAATGTGATTAGCTACACGAAGCCTGCAGCATCTCGCGTTCTCTTCATTGAAGTATTGTCATGTCATAATGCTACTAATAATAATTTATTGTTTCTCGAAATATGAGTTCTGTTATTGCTATTCTCTGTCAACATATTGATGGAATTTGTTATGGAAGCACTTATATGCCTTTAAAAGTATTTGGTTCATGTGATTATTTATATCTGTAGGTACTTTTATTATTTATTTATTTTGTTCACAGCCGCAGCAGTATTGCTATGTGCTGAAAGACTCTTTATGTTCACTTTTGTAGCAATGTCTTATTAATTCGTAGATAGCGAGTTTGTTTTTACATTATTACATTAATTTATGCGATGATGTTTAGTGCGGATGTTTGTTTGTTTGTTACTCAATCACGTCGTACCAACAAAATTGACCATTTAATGTAGGTATATTTATGTATTTCGTTTCTGTATGTGTATTATTGTCATTAATGTTTGTAAGTTTATTTTATGATACCTAAGCTAAAGTTTGTTTACCTTTCTATTTTCTAGCACTACCACTTTATCCACACTTCACAAAGGTTAGCTGGAAGAAAATGCTAATTAGTATTAAGTTCGCCTGTGTATTATTTTATTAGTACCTACAATAAAAATTTTTCTAATCTAACCTAATCGTAATGGCTGAACCGATTTCGATGAAATTTGTTATGCATGTACGTAGATTTTAACCTGGATTAACTCATATGCTCATAATGCCTATAAATCAGGTAAATAATTGCAGGGCCATAAGCGTCCTGCAGTCCACTCCCTTATTAATATCGCAATGGTGAGCCATATAAAATGCAGATACAGTAGTGACTGACCTCAGCCCACTTTCTGCATGTTAGATATAGGCGCAATGATGAGTCATAAAAAAATCTTAGCTGTTACCAGCGACTTCGCGCACGTTGTTTTATGGTGTAAAAATACATGCAGCTAATTAAAAGAGACTAGACATTCGATCGAGCCACTGGATTGAGCTACACAATCCACAAGTAATCTCAACTGAGCGACATTACATGCCAAGACTGGTTCAAAAGGCAATTGAGGTTATACCAAACACAAGAATTTCAATCGTGAAGATGGTTTTCAACTATCTGGAGCCTGGAATCCTGTGGTGAGAATGTGTAAGAACCGAAGAAGTGAAGTGTCAATTACGCGCCCTGATACCGTGAGTGTTGTGTGTTGGAATAGAGTTATGATCGAGAATAAAACCGGTGGTAGTGATAGTATTAGTGAATTCATTCCTAGCAAGAGACTAAGAAAATGGGTAGATCGTTATATCTGCTAATAACTACCCAGTTGCAAAGACTTCAGTTTACCCGTGATCATGGCGCATGCAACTGCATCGAAATATCGGAATACTCAAAAACCCACAAATCATTGTAAATATCCCGTTTTTAGTACAAATAGTGGAATATTTCTTATGACTTACCACTGCAAAACTAACAAACTTAAAGGAAGTTGACAGCAGGATACTGCAGTAGCTGGCATTTTTTTATTATTGATCCTTAAGACCCTATTTATAATAAAGAGGGGTAGGGGATGCTGCGTTAGCGGGTTTTTTATGACTAACTATTATAAATTAACTAAACATTATAAATATTAATATTGAAGGGTTAGAAAATTATTTTTTATGATTCATTGTTGCGGCCCTATCTAACTTGTATTGAGTTGGTTAGAGGACGCTGCGGTTGCTGAAAACTGTGTATGATTCCTCACTGCGACCCTATTTTCATTGAGGAGAGTGTGCTGGCAGATGCTGTTGTAGCTGGATTTTTTTTTATGACTCATCATTGCGCCTATATCTAACTGCTGACAGTGGGCTGGGTTCACTACAATGGCTGAATTTTGTATGGTTCACCATTGCGACAATATCAAATTTAAAGGAGTGGACTGCAGGCCACTTATGTAGCTAAATTTTTTTTACGATTCGCCTAACTAAATGGATTAAGGAGAGAGAATATATCTCTATTTCTACTTATTTACATATATATATATACTAACCTTGGTGTGAAGAGGTACCAAAGATCATGAAAACTGATTTATGAGATAAATTGACATTTATGTTAATTTAAGTTTAAAACAAAACTTTTGTAAAGTTTGAACTCAATCCGTTCAGTAGTTTTTCGTGAAGAGGTAACAAAGACCAAAATCATTTGTCTATAGAAACTTTGACATCCCCTTTTTATTCAATGGGTCCTGATATCTACTAAAAAGCAGCATATTTGTTAATCTAAGTTATCATTTACGTACATAACATACTTCATCATTCTCGGTTTAGCCGTTACAAAGCTATTAAGTAACAACAAACAAACAAACATCCAAACTTTCACATTTATAACATTAGTGTGATTCACTCCTGGCTTCATGATCAGACCCTGTACCGTAGTCATTATATAATCTTGCAAAAACAGTTTAATAAAAACCAAGCACGATAAATCTACTGTTATACATTAAAGAGTTCTGTTGATTCCCTCCTGGCTCCATCATCAGACCCTGGTGGTCTTACCTTGATAAAATGTTTCATTATTCATATATAATAAGCATTTATGCAAAGTTATTCGTTCGTAAATGCAGTTAATATTTTGTTTTAGAACAAACTACAACATCCCTTTTCAACCCTAGGGGATGATTTTCAGATACAATGACTATTCCATGTTTCATTAAGTACTCTGCTTAGTATTTATGTCAAGTTTTAAGTTTATTAACCCTAGAAGTAATGTGTTGCCCTATAAAGTTCAACGCCTTTTTTCACCCACCCAGGGGGTGATTTTTGAGAAACAAAAAAATATTGTTTCCTTTATTTTATACAATATACTATTTTCGGAGAATTCGTAATTTCTTGCCGACTGCTACCAAGGTTACGCTTGCACAGACTCTTTTACTTCCGATTCTGGACTACGCCGACGCCTGCTATCTTGACTTCTCTGAAGCCCAACTGAGCAAACTTGAGCGCCTTCAAAACCTCTGTATTCGGTTTATATTTGGCTTGCGCAAGTATGACCATGTCTCTGATTTTCGCGCAAAGCTCAAATGGCTTCCCATCCGTCTTCGCCGGAATGCACACATACTGCCCCTTTTGTATAACATCCTTTTTAAACCTTCTTCTCCCTTCTATCTTAAGGAGCGTTTTGAGTTTCTCTACCAGGCTAATGATCGCAATTTGCGTTCTTCAGATTCCCTTCAACTTAAAACTCCTGTCCATACGACAGAGTTTTATGGTCGATCCTTCACTGTAACAGCCGTACGATTGTGGAACGATTTGCCCTTCTCTATAAGAACATCCAAGTCTATTAGTAATTTTAAAACAAAAGTACACACCCATTATCTGTCCCTGCGTTGAAGTTGTTGCTGCTTGTTAATTCATCATAACCATTTTTATAGTTGCTTATTTTACTATAATAAAATTTTTGTTATTATTAGTATTTTAGGTTTATAGTATGTAGGTATGTTTTTAATTTTATATAGATGCACCGCCGTCATGTGATATGTTATAATCCTGTCCATACTAAGGTTGTCTGGAAGAGATCGCTTTTAGCGATAAAACCGCCCATTGTACTAAATCTGTTCCTAAAAATTATGTTCTGTATTTTACTTTGGTGTACAATAAAGAGTTATCTTATCTTATCTTATATTTTTATATAATAATACAAAAAAGTTTAATTTTTTTATAAATAAGAAGCGATAAAAATATAAACTACCCCCTCGCATCACGTTCGTAAGTACTTCATCTCTAGGGTACAAACCGGGTACATGCAACCCCTTAAACGAAGTTAGATCCGAAACACAAACACTCCGTCATTTGCAACTTCAAGTGTTAGGGTGAACATCCCCTACATGCGAGCACAGTATAGATTGACCCAACAAGCAGTATGTAAGCTATCAAACGGCTAAACATACCTTTCTTCCAACAAATATAATAAATAATTATCAGATTTCCATTGCTTCGTTGAAATGTGTATCTGAATTAATAAAAAAATAAATAACTGTACCTATTAAAACAGCGCTTTACTTCTCCTAGTTTCAGAGAGACAGTGATTGTATGTTACACTAATTAAAATACTAATTAATTAACACACTAATTAAAATTAAATAAATATGAATACTTATTAAGTAGTTTATAACATCATAACCTATAATCATGTTTATAACATCAATATGTTTTATGATATATCAGACACCTAAGAAAAGCCAGGCTAGACAATTTGATACAACCTGCTACAACCTGGAGGTCTTCAAGTCACATGTAAACAGGTTTCTTAAAGACAAAAATGCTCCATCGTAGACTCATTGCTTACAAAAAAATTTGGTTTAAATGGAGCCCATAATTTCTTAATAAAACCAGCAGCCAACCAATTAAAATTAATATACTTAAATAACTAGTGGTTCGCCCCGAACTGAGATCTCGCGAATCTCACAAAATAAGTATTATTCTTAGGGCGATTTGCACATCGATGCCTAACCGTATTTAGTGGCTAAATATGATTTAAGGCTTTGTCAAATCATACAAATACGTCAAATTTAAACATGTTTAGTCGTTAAACACGTTTAGTAATATATGTGTATGCCGGCCTTAATCTTTAACTAATAAATGAATGCCACAAAATGCTTAACCAATCTACTTGGCCTACAGTTTCATTCAAATTAGAGGTAACGTTGGTTCTTGTTAATTGGTTAATTTTTTTTGGGTAAAAATTGCAGTTATTCTGGATTTCAGACTTTTGCCTATATTTGTGTTAATAAAGCTACAAGAATACCAAATTTCAGCATTGTGGGCTCACTGGTGTACCCTGTGAATTTTGTCAAAGTTTTGTTTTTATTATGGCTAATAACTCAAAGACTACAAGGACTAAACTAAAAATAAAAACGGGGTTCAAATTTCCTAATAAAGACATTTCATTTGACGTCCTATTTGACCTAATAGTATCATTTTCATTTTTTTTACCTCCCCTTGAACCCCAATATCTCAACAACCCCTCAACATTTTTAGCTCATTTAGTCACACCAAAATTGTGGCATCACTGCCTATGTATCAAATTTTATGATGATCGGATCAACGCTTCGAAAGTTAACCTCGGACAAACAAACATACATACATACATGCCGATTTGCCCAAGTTGATTTGGAGATCTCGCTTCGCTCGATCAATAATAATAAATATAGTCTCTATTGAACACCAAATAAAAATACAGTAACAGGGGAAATATATATTGAATAACGGTACAATGAGCGGTCTTGTCGCTAAAAGTGATCTCTTCCTGCCAACTCTCGGATGGACAGGATAAACGAAAAGCAAAAGATGGCAGTGTACGAGTACATATAAAATACAATACACCTACTGATTATACCTAACCAACATAACTTAAATACATGCCAATGATAACAAATGATAACTACTTGCCTACGCTTGTAAGTGCCTAAGTTACCTTCATCTCCGATTTTATATTGTTTTCACACCACCTGCTCGACAATGTCAAATTATATGTCATACAAACCTCACCGAAAGCGGGTGATTAAATCCCTACGGCTGAGCCGGGAGTAAAGTTGTACTAAATTTCAAGTAGTGATTTGAATTTGGAACCTCATCTGTATTAAAATTTGAACCAAAGAGACCCATACAATAAGAACTTTTTTGTAAATCGAACTAACCTCTGCACGTAATGCACCAACCTAGATTTGGATTTTATTGCCTCGTAGAAAGTGTGAAAAGTAGAGTATTCTCCTTGTGGATAAAGCTGTCTACATCTTGGACGTGTTTATATCCCTTTCTGCACTCAACGCTACGCAAAAGTGCCTCGAAGCGGATGATTGCTTCTTTTTTTAATAAAACTGGACACGTGGCTACTGTTGCTTTAGAAAATCGTCGTACCGTAAATAGTGACCGGTACACGACCATTCGTTTACCGGAAATTATTGACAAACTCCGTGAAAATAACTATAAACGCCGTATCATCTTGCACCACGACAATGCGAGTTCCCACATGACCAGACAGACAAATGAGTTTTGGAAGGCGAAAAACGTACAACTTATCTGTCATCCAGCATACAGTCCTGACCTGGCACCGTGTGACTTTTTTATGTTCCCAAAAATCAAGAACCAATTACGCGATCAACTGTTTTCATCACCAGAAGAGGCTGTCGAAGAGTATGAAAAACATGTATCTAACGTCATCACGGAGGAGTGGCACAAATGTTTTCAAAATTGGTTCAATCGTATGAAAAAGTGCATTGTTGCAAAGGGAGAATATTTTAAGAAACAGTAAATTCATTTTCGACCATTAATAGTATTTTTTTATTATTGATTCCGGAAACTTTTAATGTGCCCCTCATATTATATAGTATTGAATTGTGTATTCGATGTAAGCGCTTGGCAGAGCTTGGTAAGGTAGTGTCTCTACTGTTTATAAAGACGTGCTGTGCCAGAGGGATGATAGGGTGGTTATTAAACCTTGTACCTCTGGGAGTGCACATGTGTTAAGATTTGAAAGTGAGATGGGGCTCATGCAGTGTGATATGAATGCTGAACGAATTCAATACTGACAAACAGAATAACTAAAACGATAAAAGGTAAAGTAATATTAACTTAACTTTTGAAATGTATTGTTACGAGCTGAGGGTTCGGGATAAAATAATGGGAATCGATCCAACCAAAATAACACTTTTATTCAGCACTAAACGATGAATACACGAACTTGGTCAGACGTAATCACAACACACTAATTCACACCACTGTTGCACCACTTAAAGTCACCGAAATGATCGCACGTATAGCTTAATCCAGACTGACTCGGGAGCAACTACTGTTCACGCGAGACCCTTCCCACGTCAGTCCTCCAGGGCCTCGCTGAGACTCACTCACTCACTCACTTAGACTCGAGACTGACTAGACTGACTGTCCGGCCATCTCTCCGGCCTATTTATATCGCACACATTTCGATTGTTCGAGAACGATGTCGATCCTTCCAGGAAAGGGTCGGTCCCTCGACACAATGGCCACTCCCCATTCTGCGAAACCACAAACAATAGCAACAATAACACAACAAGACCAAAGCGTTCGAGAAGGTTCGATTATTACTCATTTTTTATTGTTTAACAGCCTCGGCGTAACACTGCCCCCTCCTAAAACATGCTCGTCCCGAGCATTCTTAGCCCCATATCGCGGCAGCCGATCAACATGAACAATTTTAGGCGCACCTCGCGCTGAAGATGTAGCAACTAGAGGAGCCACATTGCCGTCTCCAGTACTTCAGGACACCCAGAGTCCCTTTCTCATCAGCGATCCCAATTCCAGCCTCCAAAACACGGCTCTCATGATTTCTATCTGTTCTTTCACTTCCTGGAATTACTTTCCAGATGAACCGAACAATTCCCTCATCAGTCGAGCCCAATTCCAGCCTCCAAAACACGGCTCTCTTGATTTCTGTCTGTTCTTTCACTTCCTGGAATTCCTTTCCAGATGAACCGAATGATTCCCTCATCAGTCGAGCACGCTCTTATGGCCAACGTCGCTGATCTTCCTGTTGACGACGATGCTCTTCTTTATCCTGACGTCGCTGTTCCTCTTGCAACCAAGTCTGCTCCACCTGTTCATGTCGCTGTTCCTTCTGCAACCGAGCCTGCTCTTCCTGCTGACGACGCTTCTCTTCTTTATGCTGATGGCGTTCTTCCTCCTGTAACCAAGCCTGCTCTTCTTGCTGACGACGCTGCTCTTCCTTATCCTGACGTCGCTGTTCTTTCTGCAACCGAGCCTGCTCTTCTTCCTGACGTCGCTGTTCTTCCTGCCAACGTCGCTGCTCTTCTTGTTGATGACAAAGCATTGCCATAATAGCAGCAAGATCACCTGTCACAGGAGCTTGACCCACGGATGATGATGATGGTGCTACAAATGATTCGGCGGCGGCTGATTCCATCTCCATCGGCTGACGACTCTGCCAAGCTTCTGAACCGGAGACTCCCCAAACCGCCTTTCATCCATTTCCTGTTGTCGTTGACCTCGCGTCTTTACACCGTCCACGTTATCCTTTGGCAGAACCGGCATTATTTTATCCCACTTCTGACACCAAATTGTTACGAGCTGAGGGTTCGGGATAAAATAATGGGAATCGATCCAACCAAAATAACACTTTTATTCAGCACTAAACGATGAATACACGAACTTGGTCAGACGTAATCACAACACACTAATTCACACCACTGTTGCACCACTTAAAGTCACCGAAATGATCGCACGTATAGCTTAATCCAGACTGACTCGGGAGCAACTACTGTTCACGCGAGACCCTTCCCACGTCAGTCCTCCAGGGCCTCGCTGAGACTCACTCACTCACTCACTTAGACTCGAGACTGACTAGACTGACTGTCCGGCCATCTCTCCGGCCTATTTATATCGCACACATTTCGATTGTTCGAGAACGATGTCGATCCTTCCAGGAAAGGGTCGGTCCCTCGACACAATGGCCACTCCCCATTCTGCGAAACCACAAACAATAGCAACAATAACACAACAAGACCAAAGCGTTCGAGAAGGTTCGATTATTACTCATTGTTTATTGTTTAACAGCCTCGGCGTAACACTATGTTAAGAGGAAGTTATTTTAAATTAAACAGTATCTAAGATTTTTTTGGGAGATGGAAAAAGCATAATATGGCCCACCTGATGTTAAGTGGTAATTATCGCCTATAACGAAGTATTGTATTTCATCTATACTAATATAGTAGTAAACTTTACCTAGTTTGTAAGTTTGTAGGTAATGGGTAATTTCTACGCTATTGCTGATTCAATTTTGAAAATTATATGACTAATAGAAAGGCTACATTATCCGTGGGTGTTAAAAGTTATATTTTATTTTCATAAAAATCCATGCCAAATGTGGGCGAGTCAGCTAGTTATACAATAGTTTCATACAAAGCTGAGTAGTGCTAGGAAGACTTAATGCTAATAGCATTATCTACCAGTCAAAAAATCAGGATTGAAATTCATTTATTCATTAAATACAAATCACATTGAAGTGTCAATTTTACTGCCTGTTCTTCCGCGACCAAACCAAGAAAGAAAGGCAAGAAAAAAGGCTGGTTCTTCCTTTTACAATACATAACAATAAAAAAAATACGTCTAAATTGTAACCTTTTTGCCAGAGTTGCACTCATGCCGGGCATACGAAAAAGTGGTTTTTTTTCGAAATAGTTGCTTTTAGTCAGGATTTCTAGCATTGTATAATAAAATAAAATAGTCTCAACATTAGAACTTTCTAGTTTTATAATAAGTTTCTAACTAGAATATGTTACTTGAAGTATTGTTAAGTTGGTCGCGTGTAAGGCGTTAATTCATAGCTAAGACGATTGAAATGATTTTAAAGGATTAAATAATATAGGCTTGGAGTTTGTATAAGCGGAATTATAAGAAAAAGGGCTCAATAAGCGGTACGATAAAAGTGTCAGTAAAAATCGGCTATAAAATGTTGTAACGTATGTTCGCAAGGTGTGTACTCTCGATAACAACCAAACACCTGTTCCAATACATTAGTACATAATGTATAATGTATCAGCACACAGAGTACATTAGGTAATGCCTTATTTATTCGCAGTTTATAGAAATTTGGGTTTGCGAGTGTGTAATTGAAGTAATGTATTTGCTCACCTTTTTGGTAAAGTTTTCGCATATTGAGACTCTTTCAGGTTTTTTTGTATAATACGCCGTTTGGGTACCGTAGTCAAAATTAAAATCAATATAGTTCCGCCATTTCTGTCTGTCTGTCCAACCAGTTACAGCCGTTTTATTCGTGGTATATTAGTGTTGGAAAGTTGAAATTTGGCGTGATAATAAGTTTAAGTGAGGCCTAGGAAGTTATGAATTAATTATTTTTTTCAGTGTACCCCGTAGGTATATGGAAGTTGGGGGACGCTCTGGAAATGTATGGTGGAGGCCTATGTTTAGCAGTGGACGTCCTGTAGCCATATACACAGACATTAACTGGCTACATACACACAATATAATAAAAAGGTATCAAAGCATCGTAATGTAAGGTAATAAGAAAGGAATTAACAAAATATTGTTAGAGAAAACCGAAAATAACATATAAAAACAAAGGAATAAATATAAAAGTTAATAGAAAGCGGGGAAAAATTAACAAGAGGTAAATAGATGGATGTGCTGCCCGCAGCAGCATATTCACTGCAGCAAATGGGTTCACCAACTCAGCATTATGTCTCGCCACCGATCGACATAGGCGCTTTTATTCTGCCAAACACTTCATTAGGCACTAAATGGTGTTGACATAAAATTATGGTAAACTATATTGATATATAGAATTAATAAATAAATAACTAAGTAAGTAAGATAAGATAAGTAAGTAAATAATAATAAGTAAGAGAAAAAATAATAGTATGTGAATAATGATGATGAAATCTGGTATCGTGTCGAAGCTTCAATTCTTCGAAGGCTGGTCAGTAGCTCAAACGTACTTAGCTATTCATGGATAATGTGGACCTATCCTATAATTACCACAATCTATCTTGAATACAAGATCACCCTAAGATTATAATCTGCTGTGTAATTCAATCCGCATGTATAACTTACGTGCTTGCAATCAGCTTACTTTACATTTGCATAACGCTACGAAATGTAAATACATGTATTTGGTAATAGCTTCCTGTGTTTTTTACTACAGAAACAGACGATAAAATTGAGATTTCAAAATTACCCACGTGATTTAATTAAATAAAATATGTACCCAAGTTAAAATATAAACATTATTACATTTATTACCAGAAAAAATATTCAATTATTCAGTATACATAACACACACATACATAAAAAATAATTGAATAAATGCATATCTATTATATAAGAATCGTTATCCTGACAGACTCGAAATTTAGATGGTATATTCTTTGTGATGTGAAAGTGCACACTAAGAACGGATTTTTGTAAATTCATCCCTTAAAGGGATAAAAAGAGGTTTTTTATTTCATTGAAAGATGTCTGTTATTGTTCTGTAGTTCAAGAAATTACTCGAGAACGTACTCCTGCCCTTCTTTTGTAATTTCGTGGCATGGTTCACCTACAAACAGTAGGTATTGAGTAAAAATATGTACACATAAGATATAATATATTAAAATAACAAAATATTTTCAACGTAAAATATAACAAAATATGTTTGTCAAAACACACTGACAATTTATAGAGCTCTGGGGGATAGATGCCCCTAAGGGCACCTACAGGGTTACAGGAAAAATCGTGCTAGATCCGTTAAGGGCGTGGAGTACCCATCATTTCTGACTTATTTCACTATGAAACACCCTACCCTAAACTTAACCCTTTTCGAGATATTCGACTTTTAATTTTTTTATTGAAAATTGCCGATTTTTAGGCTACTAAATTTATTTTTGTTTATTTTGTGTATCTTATTATTATTATTATTGCATTTTTACATGTATAATAAGATGCTTTAGGACGTCAATCATTAAAATAGTGCATAAGTTAATTGAATAGACCGTAGTAGACAAGTGAAAGTTAAGAAATAAAAAAAAATATTAGAAAGTTTATTTTTCTCTAAGGGATATCTAAAAAAAATATTATGGCAATGGTTCGGCAGATGTTTTTTAAAATATCTACGTTTCATCAGCTATCTAACGAGGTATAACAATCTAGGGACTTTTGCAGATTTATGCTAAATGCTGACGTAGAAGACCCAGATTTTCTAAGAAATATCTTGTGGACGGATGAGTCCAAATTTGATAAAGATGGCATAACTAACTATCACAACGCCCATTACTGGGCCCCAAAAGAGCTAAGGAATCCCAATAAGAAAAGAGTGAAGGGGTCCCAACGAAGATTCAGCGTGAATGTGTGGATGGGCATTATCTCCAATCATTTGATTGGACCTTACTTTCTCCCGGATAATCTAAATGGGGAAAGCTACGAAAATTTCCTGAGAGCAGACTTAAGTGATTTGCTGGATGATCTGCCACTCAACCTGATCAGGGACATGTGGTTCCAACACGATGGCTGCCCTGCCCATTTCAGGAGAAGTGTCAGAGACTGGCTGGACACAAATTATCCAAACAAATGGATAGGACGAGGTGGACCGTTGCCATGGCCAGCAAGAAGTCCGGACCTAACCCCCATGGATTTTCACGTGTGGGGATGCATGAAAAGTCTTGTGTACAGCGAGCCGAATCCAGTTTCGTCTGTGGAAGACTTACAAGAAAGGATTGTGGATGCAGCCAATAAAATGAGGACCACGTTAACCACTGGAGTAGTAAAGACTGGTCTCAGTAGAAGGATGCGACAATGTATCAGAAATAGAGGCGGCCATGTTGAACATGAACTGCAGAATAAGAAAAAGTTGTGTGAAAATCTTTAATAAATGACATTTCATGCTTACCTATTATTTTATTTTACTTTTTAGGGCTAAGTATAAATTTTCTTCTCCACTGTCGCCTATAAAACTAAATTTTTTTCAATGCATTTGAATAAAACCCTAGATTATTATACCTCGTTAGATAGCTGATGAAACGTAGATATTTTAAAAAACATCTGCCGAACAATTGCCATAATATTTTTTTTAGATATCCCTTAGAGAAAAATAAACTTTCTAATATTTTTTTTTATTTCTTAACTTTCACTTGTCTACTACGGTCTATTCAATTAACTTATGCACTATTTTAATGATAGACGTCCTAAAGTATCTTATTACACATGTAAAAATGCAATAATAATAATAATAAGATACACAAAATAAACAAAAATAAATTTAGTAGCCTAAAAATCGGCAATTTTCAATAAAAAAATTAAAAGTCGAATATCTCGAAAAGGGTTAAGTTTAGGGTAGGGTGTTTCATAGTGAAATAAGTCAGAAATGATGGGTACTCCACGCCCTTAACGGATCTAGCACGATTTTTCCTGTAACCCTGTATATCGTGAAAAATTGGGGCGACTATCCTTTTTGATACGGATAGATACCTTTATAATTTAGAAATAAACTAAATACAATAGACTGGTTATCGACAGCTAAGTGTAATAAAGTAAGAAAAATTTAATGGAATTTTTGACTACTTATAAAGTTATGCAACAGTGAATATTCACGTTTGAAACTTTGACGCGTTATCTGCGTTCGCCGCGGATATGATCGTTCATCACCATCATCATCAGCCCACATTAGTCCACTGCTGGACATAAGCCTCTCCCAATACGCGCCACTGAGCCCGGTCTTCGGCTCTTCTCATCCAGTTTCTGTCTGATCGTTCGCACAAGCGAAATACATCTATTCTGCGCAACCGCCTGCGGGGGTTGAGGTGTGTGGCGCGTACGTTCCTTATTTAACTTATTAATTCTTTTTTGCGATTTTGGTAAGTTATGTTTTTTGAACCTATCCCACTGGGGTATCTATCCAGGGTTTACCCTATCTATGTACCAAATATCATTAAAATAATTTCAGCTCAGTCATGAGAACATAACAAACAGACATATGGCCAGAGATACTTTAAAATGTATATATTCGGATGCAAAATAATCATTTTTTTTATTAATGTATTCATGTTTGGTACTTCAATCTCGTTAAAAGTTTTTATAGTAGAAACGTAGATTTCAAAACAATCTTAAAATCTACCTTGAAATCGTTATGCAGACTTATCGTGGTCGGAGCGTATGTGCATTACTGAGAGTTGACAGATTAAGTTACAGTAAGCTTTGCGTTCACGGACGGCGTCTTAGAGGAATTATGACATAGAAATCTATTTATAACTTGAAACTAAGTTCTAACTGGAAAGCGCAGCGTAGAACTTCCACTAGATGGAAGATGACCTGATAAAGGTTGCTGGTAGCCGTTGCTTGTAAAAATCAGCAGATTTCTTATTTTTGTATAAGGTAAGTTCTAGAGAAGAAGCAAGGTCTAAAAAATAGTTGATTTAAGGTCAAAGTAAAAAGATTAAGAACTTTATCCTGAATAAGAAAATGTTTATATTATTATTATTATATGTGTTTAACTGTTGGTAAACCTAATAAATAAAATAAAATAAAATATTTTTTTTCTATGAAATGTAATTGTCATGGTCGGAATCACTTTAAAATACATACTATAATTCTGGGACACCGTGTATAATAAATACTATGTATATTTATTTTTTGTAGTTGATAGGTAATGTAATCATATGAATGCCATCGCCTTATGTCATACTGTAAATGTAGTTTAGCCCAAGGTTGTCTGGAATAGATCACTCATAACGACGATTATACTTCGCAATGGGATTAAGTATTGATTTTCATGGAATATATTTTGTTTAATCTAGTGTACAGTAAAGTGTTTTCTATTATATTCTATTATGCGGTAAAGAGTATCTTAAGCCATTAGTAAGTCCAGATCTTGATTAAAGTTGTTTTTGCGAAAGTAAAGAAGCTGGAACAGAATTGAGAGCATAAAAACTTCAATCAGCTTCGCAAACTTTAGCGGTAATCCAACCTTGAGAGCCTTGCTGAGCCCGTTACAGGTTCCGCAGAATTATAGGTACTGTAAACTACACTTTTTGAAACATTTTTTTATCTTCCAGGTGGAAAACAATTACTTACTAATTACTAAAACCTATAATATAATTGACGAATATTTTATTGAAAAATTTTAGATACTTACCTACCACCTACTTTGACAATTATATTTGAATGTTTTCTTTTAAAAATGATTATAACCTGACAAGAACAATGACGTCCAAAATATTCAAAATATTGTTGCGCCCAACAGAGTCTTTATTCATCATGTACCCACCAATTATTACCATCTATTACTGAAATTTAAATAAGAGTGTTATACGCTTCAAGGCTTCGTCTGGTTGCGGATCATCGTAGCTTCCAACGGCAACTATTTGTCCTGGGTCTGAATGTTTGTACTATGGTACAAAAATAGTTTCTAATACGCACGGACACACTGTTTTATGTGGGTTATTTGTTAGCTGGAGTTTACGATTAAATAATTTTAGTGGAAATGAGTCCCTCCTATTCTTGGACTGGAGGGGAATTAGTAAATATAATATGTATAACCATTAGTTTTAAAAGTTATATTATAAACGTCAGTATCGTAGATGAACCTAATGAAAAAAAATCAGTAATAGATATCTATTATCTTTTTATCTCTTAACTTTATAAAATAAATGTGTTTCTCATACTTACATAATGTCCTTATACAATTAATATTATTGTATTGAATGTTGTTGAATACATAAGTCTGCCATTCGTTTTGGGTCTTATAATCTTTACATTTACCCACCATTGCATTTTCACTCGAACTCGAAAACCAGATAGAAATTTTCATAAAAACAAAACACCTCAAAATCCACACTCATACTTCAAACCACACGTTTAATCGAAAAATGTCATAACTTTCTGACTCCAACATTCAGCATGACGTTGCTCTTTTATATCAGGGCTAAAAAAACCAAAAGGATAATTCGTAGTCCCCCGAGCTCTATAAGAGCTGTATAAGCCAGTGGGTAATTCCCCGGCCGCCGCCGCAGTGCCATGTAATTTCTAAATTGGCCCACTACAGCTAGTTCAGTAACTAACTTCGCCCGGTAACTTGTAGCGTCCAATATTACCAAACTTCTATAGTGTGTGGACAGGGAGTGAAGAATAACAGTAAGGTATGTTACAAACTTTTGTTTATGTAGGATACTTGGACCAAAGATTATTATGGTGTGTATGCACTAGAGCATTTTCTTGTAACAGAACATCAAGTCTCTCTAGTAAATATACAAATAATGTTGGACATTTCACACAGTGCTATCTAATCTCAAACTAAGCAAAGTTTGTTATATGGGAACCAGATAATTGAAAGAATACTTATAATTTTTTTTTGTAAATACATGCTTAAAGTATACATAAAAATACCCAAACCCGGCGCAAATATCTGTAGACATAGCAAACATTTGTCCCGCAGCGGGAATCGAATCCGTGACCTCCAGCGTCTTAGCCGGCTCTTTGCCTACTGCGCTAGAGAGGTCGTCAAATGTATCACCTTTTCACAAATCGAATATTGAGCACGACAATGGACCCTTTGTTACAACCTGACTACAAACCAACGAGCGAATGTGTTTACAAGTAACATACGTCGAGCAAAGACACAAGCTCACGCATCCTACAGATCTGACATTTCAACTAAGAGTAAACGGAAAATATAAAGGAATGTTACATGTACACAACGTCAAGCATTCGCAGGAACCTTACATTACATGGAAATGCTTTTTTAAATTGAGCTTTTGCTTGTTCCCTCATAAGAACTTTAAATGGAAATGCTCTAGTGTCCACTTACCTTTAGAGATTACCTGCTATTATCAATGTACTTAAAATTATTAAGTCTCGTCGTTAACAGACTTTATAGCTTACCATTTTCTGGATAATCTGCTTGACTACTTTGCTGTATAACGATTAAAATCTGACATAATTATGATAGCTCATCGTCACCCGCGCACTAGACAGCCAAAGAGCGATACTACCTGTGGCGTATGTAAGTACATACTCGTAATCGTCCACGTCTACAGACTTATCAAAGAGACTACTACACACAGACAAAGACTCTATCAATTATCAGCAACTAAAAATATTATTCGTAGACGAAAAAAAGTCACCGAGATATCACAAAGGCTTAGCAAGCTGAAGTGGCAGTGGGCAGGGCTCATCGAAGAACTGAGGGCCGTTGGGACAGAGGTTCTGAAGTGGAGACTGGAAAGCGCAGCGTAGGACTGCCCCCCACTAGATGGAAAGACGAGGTTGCGGGGAGTCATTGGGTGCAAGCCGCACAAGATTGGTCGCTCTGTAAAACTATGGAGGATGTTCAGCAGTGGACGTCCTGTGGCTGATATGATGATGATGATGATGATAAAAAATGTTATTGGTCGATTTATTGATCCAGGTGTGGAGTAAGGACTCTGTTGTGACTGATGAGTGCGATTTACTTATCACCTTATCGTACTGCACTCCCTGCACTGTGACATATCTCATGGGTCTCGTGTCAAGCACATTCGCACCTAACTCTGCCCGGAGTGCGGAATGCGCGGCCCGTACCCGGACCGGACAAACGATCCGGAACTGTACGATTCCGATCACATATTTTTTTTTATACCACCTGGGGTCCATTCCCACAAGCTTAAGTTAAGCTCACCTGATTTTACATTGTAAAGTATTGCCTCGTAGCTCTTAGAATCACATCATAGCTTACCCTCAGGTGAGATTATAGTCAAACGAAGATATTCGACGATTAGTGATAAAAAAAACGATACACTGCACTGCGTCCTCAACTTGAGGGATACATACCGACCGAGACGATATAGCTAAAGTAATTATTATTTGATTATTATATGTATTAACAGCGATGAAGTAAAATAAAAAAACGGATAATGGCAAGGCCTTGGCCTGTTACCCTGCTTGTGCCAACCACTACTATTATCGCCAGTTTACCATCATCATTATTATCTCAGACCTAGGGCGTGCTCTGCTGGGCATAGATTTCCGACACGGAATGCCATACATATATGGTTTTTTTTTAATAATATAATAAGAGTTTACCCTTTCTGAAGCAATATGTTTGTAGTATTTGTCCGGTTTCAAGGCCACGACGGGTGGGGATTTCGAGAATATACCTGCTAAAATGAACGGTCTTGGTATTTGCTTCCTGCGACCGCTAAAATGGCAAGAGTCTATCGTATGGGAGTCACCGTCTTTCATGTTTTCCAGTTTCTGGTCGCCATAACTTTTATTCTCCAGCAGCTGGTGGTTCTGTGAGCTATATAACCTGCCCATTATCACATAACTGCTATACGTTATGTATACGTTATATTATTGATCGAGATAAGCGAGATCTCCAAATCAACTTGGGCAAATCGGCGTTATATGTATGTTTGTTTGTCCGAGGATAACTTTCGATGCGTTGATCCAATTATCGTGAAATTTGGTATATAGGTATAGGTTGCGATGGCACAATCCTGGTGTGACTAAATGAGCCATAAATGTGGGGGGGTTTTTGAGATATTGTGGTTCAAGAGGGGTAAAACAAACCAAAATGGACTATCAGATCAAATGGTACGTCTAATGAAAGGTCTTAATCAGAACATTTTCACCTCGTTTTTATTTTTGGTTTGAGCCTTGTAGTTTTTAAGTTATTAGCCATAATAAAAACTGAAATTTGAAGAAATTCACAGGGTACCCCAGTGATCCCACAGTGCTGAAATTTGGTTTGCGTGTAGCTTTAATGACACAGATATAGAAAAAAGTCTGAAATCCGGAATAACAGCAATTTTTACCCCAAAAAAATGTAACCAATTAACATGTGCTCCCGTTACCTGTAATTTGAATGAAACTGTAGGTCAAGTTTGTTGGATGTGCATTTCATGACACTATTTTGCTAATCAAAGATGACAATTTTTTTATATTTTTGTTTCTAACAGAGACTCGCGAGATGGTGTTTCGAAGTAAACCACTAGTTATACATTTTCACATTTGCGGGAGTGACGAGCCCAATCGTGAGTGCGCTTGTGAAAACGGTAAGCTCGTCAAATGTCGCGCGGGAGTCGCAAACGTGAATGTGGAAATGCAGTATAAACTGTCACTCGCGTCGGCTTATGTACGAGAGCAATTCGATAAAATTTTTGACGAGCGAATAATGAGACGCAGAAGATTTAAGACTTAACTACCTCCGTGGCGCAATGTGCGAATAGCCGGCTGAGACGCAGGAGGTAGCGGGTTCGATTCCCGCCGCGGAACAAATGTTTGCATGATCTACAGATATTTGTTCCGGGTTTGGATGTTTTTCTATATATGATAAGTATGTATTTACAAAAAAAAGTATATAAGTATTCTATCAGTTATCTGGTTCCTATAGTACAAGCTCTGCTTAGGCTAGATAGCGCTGTGTGACATGTCCAGCAATATTTATTTTATTTATTTTATTTTATTTATTTAAGACTTCACAATGAATACAGAGCATGTTAAAATCTAGCAAGATTTACGAAGCAGATTTTATTGTGTATTAGATAAAGTAAGCTTAATCGAGCGGTTCTGTGTCTGGATTCAGAGCAGACTGGCTTGGGAGGGTCCAATTGATTCCCACACACCCGACTTAGAATGCGGGAAACTTATGTGGATACAACTTTGACTAGGGGATACTTATTATTCATGCGAGAAGTTATTATTAGACGGAATACCTAAATGTATACGAAATAGCAACATTTTGGCAACTAAGCTCGGCTTGCACAACACGTATTTATCGATTAAACATGCTTAAATGTATCGTTTTTGTATGATTTGACAACTTCCTTAATCATATCTAGCCACTAAATATGTTTAGGCATAAATAAAACGTTGATGTCTGTTTATATACTTGAGTAAAGAAAGAAATAAAATATTTTATGTTATTATGTAAGTATACATTTTCTCTACAAAGCCTACTAAAAGAGTAAACGAGTACCTACTAAAATATCATTACATCTTTGTCATTAATTAAGTACATTAAATAAGGACTCCATTGTCCTTATTTAGTGAACAAACGGCATAAATATAATTGCTTTGTCCAGCTAATAACATATTCCTTCGCAAAGTCCGCAGCTAATACACCTAATGAAATAAAGGTCATTTACTACATCCCCCGAGAAGAGAGTTTCTTAAGATTACCCTCCATGCTTCGCATACAAAATGCTTATTTTCAAACACGTATATTGGCCATTAAGATGACTTACGACCCAATGGCCCTTAGGCTTCTGATAAACTATTCACTGGATAATACTCAAGTGTATTTTGTTACTGCTAGGCATTCAAAAAACTAGCGTTATCTTTTTGTTAAGGATAACTGAATTCGTGCAGCTTTTCTTAAATTTTAGTTTTAAAATAAACCTGAAATTAAAATAATCGTAGTTTTTAATGTAGAATTATGTATAATATTTTTTGTATATTTTTGATACAGTTTTGAGACAGATAGAACAAATATCACTTAACACAAAAGTAAACAATTTCATTTCGCATTTTTCAATTTGGATCGTTATTATTTTTGTCAGTATTTGGTTTTCATCTTCCATTATGAATAAATTTATTTTCTCATCATATCATCAAAACAAAATGTCACCCGAAAATGCTCTCACTTCTATACATAATAATAACATAATCTAACATTTCAGCAATACAAACAAACACACTGCCCCAGAGGCGTATTCACAAACTGTGGCCAAGTGTGATCCGATAGCTTGGTAAATAAATAAATCTCGCTATCTAACCCCAAAGTAAGTAAAGTTATGGGAACTATAAAACTGATAAAATACTTTTATTGGGTACTCGTTCTGGTCACTCGTTTGTTCTAGGACTTTTAAATCAGATTCTATATTCGGTTAATTAATTATGTTTATAAGCTGTCTTGGGTACAAAACCCGAAGTCAAAAGTCTTGTATAAAATCAAAATCAAACAAAAAAACCCAGATTATGACTTTATACTAAAAATAATAACTAGAATCTACTTATTAGCCTAAAAGGGAGTGCTGCTACCCGTGCAAATGTATTTTTTAGGATAAAGATCATTTTAACAATATATTATGTAGGGTGTTTGATAATATACACGCAAAAATGAAAGGGGTTATGTTGATGAGCTTAGTAAATATATTTTTGATGTTTACCATAGAAATGTGAAATTTATTTTGGCATGTAAATACTAACACTTTATTAAACTTATGTTGTGCTATTGCATAATGCTTGCCATCTTACCACAGGTACTGTATTGGTGACGTCTCGAGATATCTCTAGTTGTCCCTTTCTAACCCAAAACCCGCAGCCATTTCCGAAAGAGATATCAAATCGGCCTTTATTATTGGATGTCGATTGCAAGAGTAAGCAGTAAGTTTTATGTCGAATAAATCACCTAAACTTAGTCGATTTTCTTTGAAATTTGATAATATAACTACTAGTTTAATTTTCGAGAAGTCTTTTTTATATTTTGAGAAACCGTAACTTGAATATCGTCCAGTATATTACCAAACACCCTGTATTCTATTGCGCTGAATGTTCTAGTTACTAGAACATTCAGCGCAATAGAATATTGTTACAATCACGCCGAAATCATAACGTCATGTTGACGAGTGGACGCATTATTGATCGAGCAAAGCGAGATTCTAAATCAATTTGGCCAAATTGGCGTTGTATGTATGTTTGTTTGTCCGAGGATAACTTTCGAAATTTCACGATGATCGGATCAACGCGATCCGATCATCGTGAAATTTGATACATAGGTAATTACATAGGAACATAGGATTTGATACATAGGTAATGGCATAATTTTGGTCTGACTAAATGAGCTAAAAATGTTGGGGGGTTGTTGAGATATTGGGGTTCAAGGGGGGGTAAAAAAATAAGACTATTAGGTCAAGTGGGACGTCGAATGAAAGGTCTTTATTATTACATTTATACTCCGTTTTTGTTTTTCGTAAAATTCTCATAGTTTTTGAGTTATCAGCTATTATAAAAACTGAACTTTGACAAAATTCACAGGGTACACCAGTGACCCCGCAGTGCTGTAATTTGGTATGCATGTAGCTTAAGTACCTCAAATATAGGCAAAACTCTGAAATTTAGAATAACTGCAATTAGTACCATCAAAAAGAGTAACCAATTTACATGAACTGCCGTTACCTGTAATTTAAATGAAACTGTAGGTCAAGTTAGTTGTTTATGTATTTCGTTGCACTATTTTGATAGTCAAAGATTACAAATAATATTTTATTGTTTCTATAGGAGACTCGCGAGATCTCAGTTCGGGGCGAACCACTAGTTACAAGCCGTTTAAGAACGTTGAGGGAGGAAAGAATGGGAGAAAGTTCGGCGTGAAATGAACCTCTAGCTGGTAACAAAGTAAGGGCACAGCGCCTAAGCCTAAAGCTAAAGCCACAGTAGCCGAAAATGGCTAAGTGGATTATATTTTTCATAAATATAATATAATCATCCTGTACTTACATAGTTTGGCAATACGCGTCTTGTATAGAACATCATAATGTCTTACAAGTAAACAGTGCGGGGCATCCACACGGAAACAGCTGTCAGAGCGTCACGTGGATAAATATCGTATCGTATTTATTGCGGCATGACGCGATTAATGGTATACATTATGGAGACGGTTAAACAATGTGATTAATGTAATGATATTGGTGGAGAGGCGCTTCAATATTATTTCCTTTTATGTTTATTGAACATTGATTTAGAAAGAGGTGACTAATAATAAACAAAATATTAAAAAAATGTTTGATTTAATTTTTGAATTCCAGTTTCCCCATACATTTTCAAATTAACCAAACCTAAAGGCTCCCCATCCCAGTCTTCATTAGATCATCTTGCCATCTAGTAGGGATAGTACGCTGTGCTTTTCGGTGATGAGATGTCAAAATAAAGTAATTTTTAATAAATGACTTCAAACCAAATACCTTTATAATAAAACCAGCAGGTGATATCCAAGCAATTGTTAGCTTGCCTAAAAATATCTCTTTGATTTATATAAATATTTAATGGTATTATTTATTATTTGATTGCAATTTATTAACCCTAGAGTGGTCGCGTGGATTACCTATGTAATCCACACTTACGGAATTGTAAAATTCTCAAAAACCGCTAACGTAAATTACGAGCGCTTCTAGGTACTTTAAGTTAAATAATTGATAAACGCACTCAGTGCTGCGCGCGAGATTTTCTTGTAATTATCCAGAAACCACAGCGACAACGTCAGCACAGACACCAACTCGATCCGTAGATCGCTGCCACAACTGCGGAAGAAGCCGCAATAAAAGCACTCGAAAACTATGCAACACGTGCAAAAAGTTTATTTGTGGCGATCATTCGAAGGTTGTTTGCCTGTCTTGTTTAGAAAACATTAATTAGTATTTTTGATTTTTTGTGCCATTTTAGAGGTTTTTTTTTGTTTTGTTGATTTTTTTTATATTCAGAGGTTGTGATTCGTTTTTATTGATTGCTTTTAATACAACAATACTTAATAACACTATTACAATAAGAATTAAACATAGTTGAAGCTCAAATGTATTTTTATTTGAATTTATAAATGGTATACAATAGTACTCCACGCGACCAATCAGGTCAGGTTTTAGTACGCGACCACTGTAGGGTTAATTTAGTCGTTCATGATCAATGCAATATTGACGGAAGTCAGTTATAATTAAATTTGTCATTTATGTACCTTGTTTAAAATAATTGTGATAGCGATTATTTGTAATTACGTACTAAATTGTAGTTTTATTATTTGAGCAATATTTACTAGTTTAATATTCATTTTTAAACAAAAGTCGCGCCACCATCGCGTGACTATTTAAGCATTGATGCCTGTTCGTAAGAGCTCATTCGTTCTCGAGCTGCGAAGCGTAACGGTCACCTAAAAGTGTATAATGTGTGTGTAGTAATGATTGAGGTATTTGTCATAAAGGAATAAATGAATAAACGAAGACTTGTAAAGCATCGTGGTGTTTTTCTACTACCCTCGCTTTCAATTTCGGAAGTGGACCAACGCACGCCTTGGAAAATGAAGTTAAGTACTTATTATTTATTTATCATGGTTTTCAACTTATTTTGCAAACGTAATAATTTAACAAAGAAGTTTCCTTAAATTGTAACGTTACATAAGTGATTGTTACAAAAGTACTAAAATATATAGGTAGGCACATACCTTGCCTAAACTAAGCAAATAGACAATCCGTGGCAGAATAATCTGAATCTGGATTGTTGTGTCTGACAATGATTTATGGAAGCATCATATCGAATGGTGTTTCTTTTACTGGATAATGCAATAATGGATAAATAGTGAATAAATAATGTAGGTTCGTATAAACTGCGAGTAGGAGGAGTAGGTCAATCCTGATGCTGGGATCTTGCTTAGATCACTATAGCTTGATTTATTTTAAGCACACTGTTTCAATAAACGGTGTTTCACTTTGTGTTTGCATAATTATTAATCTGAAATAAAAAAATGGGAGTGCCATGTATTCAATGCAGTGGTATGGTCTATCTACCTAGTAACCATTTTGGAATACATAAAAAGTTTTTCAATACAATAGCGATGTAGAATTTTCAACCGTGTGTGCATACCTATGCATGATCAACCATTTACGACTATCACGGCGTCACCTGCCACATGACCAGACGGGTTGCTAAGTATGGGTTCGATTCGCAACTTCGAGATTAAAGTTTGGATGATGTGCAACTGGTTGTAAAAGTTAATAAACTGTATCAATACAGTTTCTGATGGTTGATACAGTCTCGTCAGTTGGGATTATTTACTGTTCTTGTTTATGCATGCAGGCAGTTTTAACAGGCAGGCATTATATTATGGGCGCCATGTGTGGCTATATTTTTTTTGTAATATTCTTGATAACTATGAATATCTTTTATACAGTTGGAATATATTTTTTGTAGTCTATAGTATAAAAGTGAATCGGTATTCTACCCCTAATTTCACCTGTGTACGAAATTTTTAAAATCCAAAGAAGTTCATGAACTGGTGTTACGAGTATATCTTTCTTTGTTCCATTATTTTACCAGCTTATTGTATACTTACGCTTTTCGTTGTTAATATAATGTACTGTGATATAATGTATAATAAATCTGTGTTTTATGATGACCATTCATATAGGAAAACAGTTTTTCAGTTTGTTGATTTTTTATTTCAAGGATCATGTAACACTAAAGAGATGCAACACGTATCGGCTCTCCTGAGTTCGAGTAGCAACGGTGAAACCAGCAGTCCTGCAAACGTGGGCATACTACAAAGCGTGGCTGCAGGAGTCAAGGACGCGCTTGCAGAGGTGCAGGTCGCGGTCAAGATCACCTTGAAGGGCGCGGACGGAGCCGTGGCTGCGGCCGTCACTGAAATCGCAGCCGGGGGACTACACGGGATCGCAGCTGGAGGCCTAGAGGTCGCAGCCCTGGTTTCTCACAGCGTGGTCGTAAGATATTTAGGCCTAGTAATGTGCCGCTTGCATGTTCTCATAGTAAAAACACGAGGTAGCGGTACGGATCTCATTGCGTGACCTAAAGTAATAGGGTAGTCAAGAAGACAGACACTCTAAAACGAGTTCTGTTCATTCGAAGTCAAATGTCTAATTAAGTCCGTTCCGGCACTTTTATGTAGCTATGATATCACGAATGTCTAAATGTCGAGTGGCCCGTTCAAAATCAATAGGCTTTGTTTGTCAAGGGCAATTCTCCATTTATTCCGGAGCAACCGATCTTGTGTGGCATGTACCCGGTAGCTCCTAAGTGACCTTTGTCTTTACGATACATAGTCTCCACTCTAGAACCTTTCTGTCTCAACGGCCGTCGGTTCTTCGAGCCGTGTGCCCTGCCCACTGCCACTTCAACTTGCTGATCCTTTCGGCTATGTCTGTGACCTTGATTTGTCTACGGATCTCCTCATTCTGATTTGATCTCGTGGGGAAGCACCGAGCATGGCCCTCTTCACGGCGCATTGAGCGATCTTGAGCCTTGTATGGGGCCCATAGCGAGGGACCGCGTTTCTGTTCGAAAAGACGTTACGTAGATTCCTGAACGCTGCCCAACCGAATTGAATTGGATTCGTCGACTGGCCTCTTTCTCGAGGTTATGCCTGCCTAACTGTGATAGATAGTACCTAAATCCACCATAGTGCCTGATTCGCTAGGCAGTGAGAATTATTGTGCTGGTTTTTCATTCAATAATGGAGTTTACGAAAAAAAATAATAATAAGAGTATGTTATAACTTTAGTACTTATAATTTGCAATTGCTGGCGCCTACTTACTATGTTTGCGTACATACTTTTGGTAACAAGTTATAGACGGTAATTTGGGTGGATACATCGGTTGGTTGTTGTAACTTATGTATAGGTAAAGGTAACGGGTCTTAGAGTAGGTAAGTATCTAAATAATGTGTAGCGGCTTAAGTGTCTCTAAGCACCGAGATAAACAAATAGGTTGTTGTTCAGTGCTTTATGTAAATACTGTTAGTATTGTTACGAGCTGAGGGTTCGGGATGAAATAATGATAATCGATCTAACCAAAATAACACTTTTATTCAGCACTAAACGATGAATACACAAACTTGGTCACATGTAATCACAACACACTAATTCACACAACTATTGCACCACTTAAAGTCACCGAAATGTTCGCACGTATAGCTAAATCCAGACTGACTATCCGGCCATCTCTCCGGCCTATTTATATCGCGCACATTTCGATTGTTCGAGAACGATCTCAGTCGTTCCAGGAACGTCGGTGTTTCGACATAATGGCCACTCCCCATTCTGCGAAACCGCAAACAATAACACAGACAAAAGCGCTCGAGAAACTTCGATTATTACTCATTGTTTAACGTAACTTTGTAACGCAACGTAACATGTAACTTTTATCGAATAAATAATTACGATATAAAACGGAACTGGTTGTCCTGGGTGGTCATGCTCGTCGACGAAATTCGAGACTTGAGTTCCCAACTGACATCTAGGGTGGGCACCGCATGGACGCCCTCTGGATGTGCTGCAGATGTTGCTTGGTAGGCAGAGAATGTCTTTCCTTCAAGTTCTTGGTAATATTGGCTCCATCTATTGTTGAAACCTTCGTTGCATGGCAATAGCTGTCCATCTTTACTTCAGATGCATTTATCAAAATGCCAAAGGTTAATAAGCCAAAGGATATCTATTCATTAAAATCACAAGGATCACATTGAAATGTCCTAGCTGAAAAGTAAGGCAGGAAACAAGGCCGGTTGTTATTTTTGATAATTCTTTTACAAAACCATAGGTACATATAAAAGATAAGTTACGTCTAAACTGTAACTTTGATCAACAACCGCGGGTTTATCCTTATTTCCAGTTTTAAAATTGTGGCTGTCGCTATTTTTCTTAAACAAATGAATATTTTATGAACATAAATCAGCTTCTCATAGATGTACTGACAAACGAATGTCATTATAGATACATAGATATTTACTTTGTTGCACACCATAAACCACAAAACAATTAAAATTAACATTATTAAAATTAATGTATACAATTGGCAATCTTATCGCTAAGTAGCGATCTTTACCAGACAACCTTTGGATGGAATAGATCATGTGAGTTTTACCTAAGGTATCAATGGTGAACCACATACATATGTAGGTACTTACATGCTTTAAATTATTTATGCTGTAATATACCTACGATAGGTAATGTTTACATTAAATACATATAAATACAAAAAAATATTCATAATATGAAAAGAATAAGCATAGCTAACGACAAGTAGTCAAGTAATGTTCCTTGACCATAAGTTTGAAAATAGTGAGTGGATTAACACGTCTGATAGCCACTGGTAGCGCGTTCCCTAAACGGATAGCATCCACCGTAAAGCAGTCATCGTAGTATTATATTTAATTCTTAAAACTATTGGCATAGTGATTCTCTGGGACACTTATTAGGTCTCTTCTACAGCTTATAAATGTGAGGCCCCCATTGAAGCATAATATCCGGGGTGATACCCAAGATAAATACATTATACTTATTAACAATAATATATGTTAAAATTTGTGTAAAATTAGGTTGTATAAACCGTACATATTTGGTTTTCTTTTCATTTAGTAAAAATGATCTTTGGGAAATCATACAATGTCAAAATGTCTACATTCCTAAGTGTTATGTTTTCTTTAGTGAGAACATGTAATTTAATGCATATATTAGTAATCAAGTTTTTTCTATAAATTATAGTAACGTCAACAATGTTTCTTTTATTTTGATACTGGGATACAATGCTGAAAAGTAAGTTCTTCCCATGGGATGACTTTGCAATTCTTGAAAATTTAAGAGCGGGTGAAATCAATCTAGATGCTAGTCGATGGCTTTTGTATAATTATATTATTGGATGTTCAGGTTTCTTCTTATAGCATGAATTTGCATTGGAAGAACCTTGTCTTGTAGAAAAGTATTGGTTGTACCCTCTTTGTACTACTATACTATGCCCATGTCACGGATGGATTAAGTATTTAGCCTACGAACTCCTTGATGGGCGATAGCTGTTTCTTCTATAGTTCCCCGCCATTATGTCTTAATTCATCTGCCAGTATGAAATGGTTATGTAAAAAAAATATCAAAGTTCAAAATCATAATAAACATTGGTCGGGTTAATATTTAAATTAATCTGTGTATACTCGTATTTAGAGTAAATTAAAGAGTATCATGAAATAGTTAGAACGCTATATTATATCTACGGTCACTCGGTTTGGTCATTATTGATCTAGTATAACAGTCTACTGCTGGACGTAAGCCTCTCCCAAGAGATAATACTCCTTCACGACTTCGAGAAGAGTTGCAACTGCAATCGGCTCTGTGGTAGTCGGATAAGGACTTTGGTTTTATCTATGTTCATTCCCAGGTCATTGGTTGTCTAGAATCAATTAAATCTTATTGCTAATGGATTATTTGAATGCCGTTATGTTTATTCCTGTAGCAGTATTTAAGTGTGCAGGAGAGTGTCTTAAAGTATTTTAGTTGGCAACTATTAACGGCCAAAACTTGAGATTGTGTTATAGATTTAGAGTCGATAATTATTCTTTTTCAAAAATTCACGTAGAGTATCACAGATATTTTGACGTATGAAATAATAAAGAAAAACTACAGGTTCACTATGGCATGTACTTTCAAATTATTGTGTACCTTTTAAAATGTTTTGACAATGTTACTTTAGCACTTTATTTTTATTTTGCATATACGATACCTCGTGGAAAATCTACGAGACCTAATCAAAAGATCAAGAGAAGGCGTGCAGTGGCCACGTGGCCTGTGTGCACCAGCTATTCAGCCAGCGTGCAGTTACCATGTGGCCTGCGTGCATCATTCGTGAGATCTGCGCGCATCTGCCGTGCAGCCCGATTGCATCTCCTGCGCAACCTACGCAATCCTGTAGTGCAGCCTGCACGCGTCTGCTGCGCGTCTTCCACCGTGCAATTATCATAAAATTACCATGATCAAAGTGAATGAAGTGAAGTGATGAAGTGCAAAGTGAAGCATACGGCTATGAGCGTATATCTGCTATGAGCGTACCGATACATGGCTATGATCGTATCAATTTATGGCTATGAGCGTATACAATTTATGGCTATGAGCGTATACAATTTATGGCTATGAGCGTATACAATTTATGGCTATGAGCGTATACAAGTTATGGCTATGAGCGTATACAATTTATGGCTATGAGCGTATACAATTTATGGCTATGAGCGTATACAATTTATGGCTATGAGCGTATACAATTTATGGCTATGAGCGTATACAATTTAGAAATGCAACGTGCACAATCGCAAGCGGGGATTATAGTTCATATGATGATGCTTAAATTGCGGTGTTGTCAAAATTTATTACAATAGTCCCCGTCTGTTCAGAAATATATTTATAAATCCTATTCCTTGTCTGGCTCGGTATAATGTTAGTTTTACACAATAAAATATTTGTATTAATATAAAATATTTCACACGATTGAAAAGTAAAATGTGCACAATTGCAAGCGGGGACTTCAATTGATATGATGATACTAAATGTGCGGTATTGTTAATGTTGATTACAATGGTCCCCGTCTGTTTAGAAATATATTTATACATTCCAATCCATATCGAGCCCGATGAGATGTTAGTTTTACAAAGTAAAATCTTTTGTATTTGCATTTTCTTGTTTATGTGAACGCTGTAACATACGTACACCTGTACTTATTATGTGAAAAGTTTAATATTTTATTATTGTTGTTCAAATGATTTTTTTTTTATTTCTCTTTGTTTATCTGTTTTAGATATATCATTTTAAGTCCGCGAGGACGCGAACCATTGTCAGGATGGACGAATTGTTAGCTTGCCTAAAAATATCTCTTTGATTTATATAAATATTTAATGGTATTATTTATTATTTGATTGCAATTTATTAATTTAGTCGTTCATGATCAATGCAATATTGACGGAAGTCAGTTATAATTAAATTTGTCATTTATGTACCTTGTTTAAAATAATTGTGATAGCGATTATTTGTAATTACGTACTAAATTGTAGTTTTATTATTTGAGCAATATTTACTAGTTTAATATTCATTTTTAAACAAAAGTCGCGCCACCATCGCGTGACTATTTAAGCATTGACGCCTGTTCGTAAGAGCTCATTCGTTCTCGAGCTGCGAAGCGTAACGGTCACCTAAAAGTGTATAATGTGTGTGTAGTAATGATTGAGGTATTTGTCATAAAGGAATAAATGAATAAACGAAGACTTGTAAAGCATCGTGGTGTTTTTCTACTACCCTCGCTTTCACAATGCAACAACTCCTGTACAGAAGTAAGTTCGTTATATTGTGATTGTACATCCCATTAGAGGCTCGAAGCCACAGTGTACATACACGTCACAAAAAGGCAGTGTGCAAACTGCGGCGGTCTTAGTTTGCATGCACCAGCTTTTGCCAGACTATCAAAATTCCCGGCGACCGGCTGCAAGCTCTCGGCTATTTACAATAAACTGTGGCCCCTATTCCGCTATCCCTGTCACTGAAGCTACAATACAAGTTTACAAGAGAACGTGGCGTAAAAAAAACTAAGGTGTTGCCGAGTTCAGGAATTGTTATTGGGTGTGAAATTACAGGCAAGGAAACTTGTCACCCGTATGTCTCGGAGTGACGGGCGCATCAATATTATTATTTATTTAATTTAGATTTAAAATCCATACAAAAATTCTTAACCACTAAGATACAATATTTTATAGTCGTAATCATCAAATAATTATCCAAATATCAAATATTAATAATATACCTAGATTATTGAATAATTTAATAGCATGTCAATGGATTGAAGTAATTTTAAATAATTGATCGAGCGATCTCTAAATCAACTTGGACAAATCGGCATTGTATATAGTATATAATGTAGTGGTTTGTAGGTATGTATATAATGTTTGTTTGTCTGAGGATAACTTTCGAAGCGTTGATCCGATCATCGGGAAATTTGATACATAGGAAGGTAGTAATGGCATAATTTTGGTGTGACTAAACGAGCTGAAAATATTGGGGGGTTGTTGAGATATTGGGCTTCAAGAGGGGTCAAAAAATGAAAATGAGACTATTAGGTCAAGTGGGACGTCAAATGAAAGGTCGTCATTAGTACATTCAGGTTTTATTTTTAGTAAAGTCTATATAGTTTTTGAGTTATCAGTCATTATAAAAACTGAACTTTGACAAAATTCACAGGGTTCACCAGTGACCACACAGTGCTGTAATTTAGTAGGCGTGTTAAGTGACACAAATATAGGCAAAAGTCTGATATCCAAAATAACTGCAATTTGTATCGCAAAAAAGTGTAACCAAATCACATGAACTTCCGTTACCTGTAATTTGAATGAAACTGTAGGTCAAGTAATTTGGTTAATTATTTCGTGGCACTATTTTGAAAGTCAAATATTACAAATAATATTTTTTTGTTTTAATCGGAGACTCGCGAGATCTCAGTTTGCGGCGAATCACTAGTATACTAACTTAACTATTACCTAAAAGTATTTGCATCCATTTGAGCGCGCACGTTTGAGTATGGACGCGACTTTCTTCGGCATGATCGCACGAAACCCGTCCGTATGCGCCTCTGCAAACATACCCGATGCGCTGCAAAAGCGAGGCAGCCGCATCAGCATCCTGAAGATATTGTTATATTGGTCTCGTCGAGCGCTGGCCACCCGGCGGGTGTGGTTAAGCCAGAGCATTGTATTGGAATGTCACGTAGGCCCGGCTTTGGTAGGAAGTAGCTTGTGACCTCACAATATTGCAATTGTTATTGGTAACACATATGCCGGGTTGTGTCGCCAAAGCAGCCGGCCGTGGTGGCTTTCGTTCCGCTGCAACTCATTTCGTTTATTTTTATTTTTATTATTAGCACGTGTATTTTGGTGACTAGCTATTTTCCGGGGCTTTGCTTGTTTAATCGGATACATGGTGTTTTAGCACATGTTCCGAATTGATAAGAAATTGATTTTACGAACGCTTCCGTGTTTTTAAATACACATTGCGTTAAAATGTACACGGTTTTTAAGGCTCAAACGGTCCTTAAAAGGTCCGATCAGATAACTTGAAGCTGAAGGACATTACTGGCCAACGATCATTTATAGGGTATTTGAAAACTAAGCTTAAACCCCTTTATTTCCAGTGACACAATTGCTTAGCTCAACCAGTAGTGTCATAGAAAATTTTTCTTTCCCGTGACACTACTATGAGGCCAGTTGTGTCATAGGAAATTAGATATAACATGGCACTACCCTGCTTCTCAGGCATTCTATATTAAGGTAAGTAATGGTAACACCGATGTAAATCATAAATCATTTATTCATTTGCGATGCGTAAATATGCATTACAACAGATGATAAATAATAGTAATATTCATTCCAGAAATGTTTTACAAAACTTGTTGGCATGCAAATACGGTTAATGTAGTACTTTCAAAACATTTCTATACTTAATGCAATTTAATAAAGTATAAATTAAAATATAGTAAATATATAAGTAAGTATATATTTGTATATTGTAGTTTGGTAATACCCCCCTGGTCCAGCACGTGGCGTGACATGTCACGTCATTCAGCTCGTGTACACACGTCCTGACGCGAGCGAGATCACACGCATACATTATGGTATACCTACCTATCTACATATATTACAGTACAATACAGCTTTAGAAAAGTGGACAAACTGGCAGGTTTAGTGCGTTCTTTGACAGAGATAAACGGTTACGCTTGACACTGTACGGCTAGTAAATGGGTTATTTTAATTGAATTACCTTTTTATTTGTTTAAATATTTGAAAAACATTTTACTCTGATTATAGGATGAAAACCACATCCCCCTATTTTCTAACTGAAAGTCATCCTGCGAGAGCTGGTCACTTAGTGATTCTACAATTCTTGAAGACATTTGACAGTTCTTAAAAGTAGCTTTGATCGTTTTACTTGTCTGTTTGTTGCCCTCATTTTTCATTGACCAATGGAGAGCAGAATTCATACCAGTTAGCGGCGCTTTGTGCTGATAATTAAATAGTCAAACAAACTTACCCCTGTAAGTGATGTTCGACTGGAATTATGCCAGGTGTTGTCCAGTCCGAAGATGATGATGATAATTTACTCTGTAGTACGGCTATTTATTCTCAAATCACTTACACTATTTAAAGACAGCATAAAAACACGGGACGCACTGTCCCACCTGTCAATGTCATCCTGCAATTAACGTCATTAAGTTTACAGAATCACTAAAGATTTTTGATTTTACTTCAAGGGTACATCTAAGTATTAGATTAAAGGGTTGGGTGGGACTCATCATCTTCGGACTGGACAACACCTGGCATAATTCCAGTCGAACATCACTTACAGGGGTAAGTTTGTTTGACTATTTAATTATGCCATGTGTTGTCCAGTCCTCGATGATGATGATAATTTACTCTGTAGATGTTAAAAGTCTCATGTAAATTCAAGAAACTTTATCCTAATTTAAATTGTCTATGTCTATGTATAAATTGAAGATAAAAACCTCTACTCAATATTAAACTAATTAACATTATGCAATATAAATAATATTGCTTTTTCTTAGATAGTTATCTTGATTTAGGATAATTAATTTGGAGAATTCTGTTCTTCATAATCATTTAACTAAATTGTAACAATTAATTAAACAAACTCAATCAATATTATTCTTGATATAGGTAGGTATAACGTCAGTAAAGTGTTAATTATTAACCAATCGGCTGTATAACCCATGCAAAAGAGGAAGACTCTCCAGTTCAAGCGGCCGTTCTTCGGCTTTCGGAGCGGTATCGCGATAGAAGCATGTACCCTTACCTACGTAGCGTATAGGCAGTGAAAATGCTTTTATACCACTATTATCCAAAAAATAAGAATTCAATCGAATGGCTGATTTAATGATTGATACCATTCTGTAAGGTTTAGCGCCTTATAGATTACTTACATATTATTAGTAGACTCAATATTTTCGTTTTATCATCCTTAAAACATAAGTAATTAATCCCAGCTCTAGCTGGCTCTACTCTTCATTATACAAGGTAGAGCCCAAATAAGGTTGATACCACTTAAATGCTGAAGATTAAAGGAACAGGAATCTCTAACTACTATGTTGATTATAAGTTTAAATTATTAAAGTTTTTTGGCCCCTTGCGCTAAAAACAATTTTAGAAGCATAACCGTCTTATCTAATATTTATTTCTAAACTAGGCATGTATTTTTTTTGTCAATATAAACATTCTTAATTAATTAAATAGACACATCCAATCTATCATTGTATCTATATGTAGTGAATCTCAATCTGAAGTATACTTTATTTTACCATCAACTTTATTTTATCATTAGGTAGGTATCTCCTAAAAAAGGAATGATTATGTAGTTTAGATTCATTTATTCACAATGAATGCCTCAATCTGAAGTATACTTTATTTTACCATAAACTTTATTTTATCATTAGGTAGGTATTTCCTAAAAAAGGAATGATTATGTAGTTTAGATTCATTTATTCACAATGAATGCCTATCTATCGTATAGGAACATTTTTTTTTTTTTCATTATTTATGTTAATTAGCTCCTGTGGGCCCTATGAATCTTAATTGATAAATAGATAATCACTCCAGAGATGCTATGAGTAGTAACTGATATCTCTTTGAACTGGCAATGTATGGCCCATCCAAAAAGTTTGTGACAAATATTGTTTAGTGGTAAGTACCGAACCTAGTTACCTATTCATTCTAAAACCAAAATGTTTACCAGTTACTAAGTTACTACGACCAGAAGTTACTTCTACTGATAAAATTCCTGCCATTATTAACAGGTTGTGGTAAAAAAATAACGTCACCTAGTAGTGACAGTGAACATATCCTACAAACAGCTATCTCTATCCTCAAAGGTTTGCTGGAAGGACCCTCGTTCAGCTAAGCTTGACTTTGTACAAATCTTTTCTGTAAGTTTTTTTTTTTTTTTTTTTTATAAATTATAGGCTAGCGTTTTACCACTATCTCGCCTGATGGTAAGCGATGATGCAGTCTACGATGGTACACACTTGCCTAGAAGAAACCTATTCACTCGTGACTTGAAGATCCCTAGGTTGTACTTATCAGGAAACACAGACTCAGGCAAAGCGTTCCACTCCTTGGCGGTGCGCATAACAAAAGAGGAAGAGTATATGTCTGTAATCTATCTGTCATAACGAAAAAGAAGATAAAACAACCTGGGATTGTACTAGGTACCTACATGTTTATTTGTTTTAAATATTACCACATTAGAAGTTAAAAACTTTTATTAAATGGTAAAACAGTTGTGTTATTCAAAAGATAACAATCACAATCCGTTTTCCTTTTCTTTTTGTATTGAATTTCCCCAGAGGTTTTAAATTCATACAGGGAGGAAAAAATTATTGAAGAAGAAAAAAGGTTGACCAATTTAAGATAAAACATCAACTGCCCCGGCGAATGAATCTGGGTGCCATGATAGTTACATAGAACTGACACCTATTTTAGAAGCAATGAGATCTAAGATTGTCCAAAAACTGAAGCAAATTTTGCAAAATAAACATCTACTGGTTCCCATCCATTATGACCTGATCTAATTGTTTTTTTTCCTGAAGATCTGTAATTAAGTGTACATAATTTCTGTATTTCCTTATTAAGCAAATACCCAATTAATTCTAGTCAAACACCATTGCCATAAATATACCTACTCACAGGTACTGCAATATTTATAATGTCATCATCATAATTCATTTATGTATGAAATAACTGTAGTATTATCAATATCTTTAGTACAAATTACTTAAATTAACAAACAAAGTTTGTCATTAAATCTAGTGAATTAATATGAAGTTTGCTTGATCCCTTGTCCACATACCACAAGGTATTTCAGCATCACATGCATGAGGCTCGCCAGCCCCTGCATTCTTGTAGATCTTCTTTGCATCAAATATTTATTTATTTAATATTTTCACACAAAACATAATAGTGCTAGGAGGACTTAATGCTAATAGCATTATCTACCAGTCATCAATCATTTATTGAAGTATCATCATAGTTATCATAGTGGTTTAATGATAAAAAGTTTTATTCCCTCAAGGCCATTTGTTTTGGTAATCCCATAATAAGGTAATTACAGAGCAAACTGATACTAACATTCCACTGTCTGAGCCCATACTATTACTTGAGCAACTATCATATTGTTGGTGTACCTTATAGGTAATTCCATAATTAATTGGTAACATTTCCTCCAAGTTTCTCGTTATTTACACCCAGAGAAGTAATAATTCATGCAGAGAAAATAACTGTGGCTCAATACTGACACAAAAAAAACCAATTTTATTAAGTGAACCACTTACCTACCACATCATTTCATGATTTTACTGAAAGTTAACCATGCAACTCTAAATTGGTAGTATTTTCCTTTTAAATATATTTTCTTGGTTTTTATTTATACTAAGAGCATAACTTTAGTTCAGTATTAAAACCTGTGATGATAACAACAAACATTTGTTGTTTAAGTTCACATAAAAACTTTTTATTTAGAATGCTCAGTAACTACCGATGAATTTATTTTATTTATTTAAATTCAAAGTGAATGTATATGTTGATAAGGTACCATTAGGGTTGTAGACCAAGAAAAAAAAATTGATGTATAAAAACAGATTATTTTCAGATTTCAATAACCTGCTTCTGTTAACAATGTTTTGATTTTCAATATAATCTGGCAGAGTTTCAAATCAGAGAAGTTAATAATAACTCCCAGATAATTGTTATACTCCTTCATCCATTCAAGAATGGTATCATACCATATGATAAGCTTACTAGTTATCATAAAAATGGTGTAATCTGCATACCTCCCTCATCTCCTTGCGCTGCAGTGTCCTCGCCTGCCTCCGGTGTTCCCCCTGCAGCTGCTGGCTTCTTTATATTGGGGTCTGCAATGCATCCTGATGAGGAGGACCCCACCGGTTTAAAGCCCATATTCTTCTGAACGGGAACCTTTTTTCTTAATATGAAATAGAATCAATGACCTCCGGTCTCTTGAATTCAGACATAACGTATCCTGTAGGAGTCCAATCCACTGGTTGCTTATATTTCCACTTTGGGTAATTTATTAGAACATAGTTAGCAAAGGAAGGTTATTTCCTCTTTGATCAGGCTATTTGCCTTTGTGCAGTGTTGCACTCTTCTGCTCCATCTGAACTTCTCTCTACAAGATTACAATGGATGCATTTTATCCCATTCATCTAGCATCTCAGGTAAGAGAGGTAGGAATCTTGACATATATAATTGTCATAGCTATCTGTAACTACCGATGGGTATTACATTACTTTCCAGTTCACCCCAGCAAGGCAACTACTGAGTGTGTACTAGGTACACATTAGATAAAAAACTTTAGTCGCAGAACCCCAAAGGTTTGCCAGTCAAAGTCATAATCGATCATGTTCGCCTCAAAAAGACGCCCCTAGATCACAGCTGTGTATAAATAGGTAGGTACAACCAGCGAGGGCATTTGGGGTGCATAATCCCGCATATTAGCCAATCAAAGCCTCGGTTAGATCACGTTCGTCCCCGAAGGACGGCCCTAGACCATGGTTGAGTCTTGTATTAGGTACCTAGGTTAGTATTAGTCAAGCGCTTTCAGTGCAGAACCCCACGAGTTTGCCAATATGAAAGTCTTGATTGATCGTGTGAAAAAAACACACCGTAGGCACCTATTCTTCTACCTTGGAGGGAATATATCATCCCAAGAACACGTTTTTAGTAGATTTCTTGAAGAAAATACAATGTCAAATGTTCATAACCTAAGTACTTTCCAAATCCGAAATTGGTAGGTTATTTCTTGATATTTCGAAGTAGATGATTCTTATCTACTTTCTGTGTTCTCTTTTTGTATCCATTTTCACGATTTTTCACACTAAAAACTTGAAAACACAATTTAATTATTTTTTTGTGAGAAGCGACGCGAGTACAAAAAACCGAATGACGTTAATTGCAGGATGACATTGACAGGTGGGACAGTGCGTCCCGTGTTTTTATGCTGTCTTTAAATAGTGTAAGTGATTTGAGAATAAATAGCCGTACTACAGAGTAAATTATCATCATCATCGAGGACTGGACAACACATGGCATAATTTAGTAGATACTATGATAAGTGAGCCCTCGGCGAAACGTATCGCATCCCCGTATCAAGGTGAAGGTTGCCGTTCATATCCCATAATTCATAATTTTTGGGATGATTTGAGAAATCTTATAGATGTAATCGTAATTGAAAATCCTCTGTGCTTTTTCGTTGTCGTGAAAGATAACGACCTCTTCAATAATTACTTGAAAAAAGACACGACTGGATCTTTGCCCAGTTTGAATGGCAATGAAGCTTTATTTATCTAGTTGTAGACAGTACTGATGAACTCGCGTCCGTAGACAACAGGCGCCATTGAACCATGCAACAGTAACTACAAAACCAATAAAAATTGCAAAAGACGTGGCACCCAATCGCAGCAATAAATGCTAAAGCAGTCAATACATTATGTGGTCCAACCATTACTCGCCGTGCGCCGGCTAATCCGCTAAATTGCTGCACCCAGCCAGCAATGGACGTGAATTGCATCGACATTCGACAAAGGATTGGAGTCGGTCTCGTGAAAAATTGGACAAGAATTTCTTGGAACGCTCTAATGTGTGAAGTTAAATGCTTTAAAGTTTTACCACTTGCTGTAGGTAAGTTTGAAACCAAAGCACAATTTCCTGGTTTGAGTGGAGGGTAAAATAGTTAACCTCGTTGTGACTGTGAGGTAAAACTATAACCGAGGTACTAATAAAACCGCTATAACTGGTCTATCCCAAACTGGTCTAACTACCCAGTTAAACCATAGAATCTTTTGCATTAACAGGCAGTTTTGAATCCGATAGAAATAGACAAAATATAATAAATATTTTAAATATTATAAGTATATTTCGAGATTAAAAGTGTAATGCTAAGAAGAAATACTACTATTAGTAGATATCTATCTTATTTGACCTTTAATAAGATTCGTGATTCTATAATGTAATATTATTGGTTGATTGGCAATTATTGAAATGGTTAGAATAGCATGCGGAAAATAACAGGAGTGTGATAGCGGCCTATTGAAAAACACGGGAGTAAAACTAAAATCAAATTGCCTATTAAAAGTAAAACCTCGTCTACCCAATTACAGCACCAAATAAATCAACCAAATTTCAACTCCACTAACATATTAATGCCCCATGGCCCCAACGCCCCACTATCGAACCTTACAGACCCTATCAATCGCCTACGCTCATATACCACTGAAATTGGCTTACTTATTTTATAAATTTGCCCCACAAAGGTCCACTGAAACCCAATTTTCGCCTCATGGGGCATAAAGGGAGTTTTGAACAAATTTTATCATCACACAATACTTCCTTGATCCTTATTGTTATGAACATAAGGTTGAAAATAGCTTAGAATTTTGTATTTGAATAGGATTGAGTTTTGTATTGGAATAGAGGACAAGATTCGGCTGACTTCGTTAACTTCTATTTATTGATTTGACTGGAAGATGTTTATGGCGTGATTCCAATTGAAATATTTCGCGCCGTTTTGGGTTATTGTGCCGTCGCGTCTCGGTCGGGACGCTGGATCTAGAGTAAATAAATAGCTACCTCACACTTAATATAACGTTGGCGATATTACTTCAGCTTGTAGTTATTTCTACTACTGAAATTGATTCATAGATTTAAATTGTACATACGGCGTGAAAACGATAAGAGTTTACGTAAGATAATTAGAACAAATTGAATGAATTAATCAATGAAAAAATTATTATTGCACAAAATAAAAATAATGTGTCCATAGGCGAACTTATTTCTAGATAGCATTTCTATCTATCTTCCAGTGAACCTTTGTGTAATGCGCACAAACAGTTATTATAGGTAGTGAATATTTGGTAGAGGGAGAGGCTTAATGTAAATTCCAAGACTCATAGATATAAATAAATAAATACAACTAAACTTAGACAAACATAAGGTATTTCAATAAACCTACTTTCTAATACTTAAACATCAATAAACCCTAGTAATGCAACTCATCAAGATTACGTTACAAATAGCGATATAATAAACAACTTATAACAGATATTAAAAGAAAAAAAAACATATTCTCAATCTTTTTAAAAACAGTCACATTAAACCAGATTCTTTCAATATCAGTTTTATGTTTGAAACTATTTTATATTGTCTAAATTATCGCTTTTAATGATGATGATAGTTGTTTATATAAGTTGAAGTACATATAGTTGACAACCACTGTGGCGCAGTGGGCGTATAGCCGGCTGAGACGCAGGAGGTAGCGGGTTCGATTCCCGCCACGGAACAAATGTTTGCATGATCAGATATTTGTTCCGTGTCTGGGTGTTTTTCTATATATTATAAGTATGTATTTACAAAAAAAAAGTATATAAGTATTCGATCACTTATCTGGTTCCCATAGTACAAGCTCTGCTTAGTTTGGGGCTAGATAACGCTGTGTGAAATGTCCAGCAATATTTATTTATTTATAAGTAGAAAAAAAATGTTAGTGAGATTGCTAAAGGTTTTGACTTTAATTCCATTCCGCAGCAATATATTAATAGGCACTGAAATACCTTCAATCAAACAAAGACTCCAAAATCCCTTGAAAACTAATAAAACTAACAGAATTCACATAAATTCATCGTCATTAACGTCTCACACTAAACATGACTTTGAATACTGAATCGTTTCTTTTCAAATAAACTGAATAAATACTTCAGCAAATCATGCTGTCCTTTTCTATAAGGGATATCTTTCTCTCCGTCTCTGTCTAGCGAGTTTTCGATGCAAATAAAGACATTACAAGAATAAATGGTTTCCTTTGAAGTGTACTCTCTGTAGACTGAAGGTTCATTTTGTTTTCGCGCGAATGTATTGATGATTTTTAGTATTATGCGCTAAAAATACGATGTTTTTGGTTTCGTTAGTTTATGAATGCCTACATATAGTAGGTAGGTAATGGTGGACAAGTCACACAGAGCTATTTAGCCCCTGTGCGAACTAGTTAACTGATAAAATACTTCTAGGTATTTTTTTTTGTAAACTCATAAATATACTACTGTATTCCTAACAAATATCTGTAGATCATGCCAACATTTGTTCCGCGACAGGATCCGAACCCGCCTCCTTCTGCATCTCAGCCAGTTATCCTCCGACTGCGCCACGCAGGTCGTCAGCGCCACGGATGGTATTTAGTTTCATTCGTTTACGGATACCTGTTTGTAGTAAAACAAAGGAGTTTCGATTAATCCTCATCATCAGCAACTTGCTGGACGTAGGTCTCTCCTGCGGTTTACCAGCAGCCCCATGTTCAGCTATACAATATGGGCATTATAGTAAAGTATAGTAAGAGTAATCAAGTGAGAGACTATACCTACTTGGGCCGACCGACTGGCCGCCGACCGGTTAGTCGTCCCATGTATCACTGGAACGATAGGATGGAGGCTGACCTGCGCGACCTCGGAGCCGATGACTGGCAAGAGATGGCAATGGACAGCGGAAAGTGGAGAGTTCTCATATCGGAGGCCAAGACTCACTTTGGGTCTCTGCGCCAATGGAGTAAGTAAGTAAGTAAGTCAAATATCCTGGAAAATGTTAGATTGCAATAGTTTATAGCAATAATTGAGCCACATACGGGACAGCCACACTAAAGTAAAACTAATATTTCCGGTTTTTAGACTACCATTTTGCACGCCGTGATAGCTTTGTATCTTGTGTAGATGACACAAGAAATCGAAAAATCAACCACACGTTGCCCCATAATTATTTTGTTATCCGTACATTATAATAATGAGTATAATAAATAAACACCAAAGTTCACTTTATATTAAAAACTACACTCAGAAACACTAGTTAATCCTGGATCAATATTTCGACAGGACGATATTCATTTGGTTCTGTTTTCGTTGGTAGTATTTTGATACCTGTTAAATCCAATCTATTAGATTTCCACAAGTTTATTGGAAAATAAATTGAACATGTCGGACAACGGTGATGGGCATTGCCGTGAAAATTTTAGCCTTAGGAACCCCAGATTTAAAACAATAATTATGTCCCGACTGTTTACACAGCTTAATAGTAGATTATTAAACGAGGGAATAAAGCGGTGTCTGGCGTCACGGGCGCTAAATCGAATCCCGAACGTAATAGAGAATTTTAGAGTTGACTCCCTCGCTCCGCTCGTGAGTGTAACTCGAGTATATAACTCTAGAATGCCCAAGATTACAAGTTAACGCAACTAAACACCCAAGATATAGACAGCTTTATCCACGAGGAGAATACTCTACTTTTGCTCTACTTGTGTTGGTATCTTTCGTTCAAATTTTAATACAGATGAGGTTCCAAATTCAAAAAACAAACACACAAAAAAAGTTGTACTGAATATTATTATGCCAAATTCAGTACAGCTTTAGTACCGGCCCAGCCGTAGGGATTTAATCACCCACTTTCGGTGAAGTTTACAGTACCTACATATAATTTGAAATTGTCGTGCAGGTGGTGTGAAAACATCCTTATTTATTGAAAAATGTTTGAAAACAAGTTAAAAACGAGAAACAGAAGAATGTAATAAGTAGGTGCTTGTGTTGGTTCCACTTCAATTGTTTCTTTAAACTCGAACAAAGTTAGAAGAGTGTCGATCGCTTTGTACTCGGGATTGTTGTATGTAGGATGTTTTATTTGCGACTTACATACCATTGTTTAGGTTTGGAAGTAAGCCATTTAGTATTTTTTGTACAAACATAATAAATTGAAAAACGAATAGGTCACAAATTCCACTTGAGCTTTTCGTATAACTTTCTTACCATTTGATTTATTTATTATATTTATTTATTTTTTCTATTTATTGTTAACTTTATTATTTTTATATTAAGCAATTAGGTAGTTAGTAGTTTACTTATATCTATCTATTTTTCTTTTAGTACCTAGTTAAGCGTTCCAACCTAAGTTTTTTACCTGTCACGGTTGACTTGTAGAAAATGCTTTTAGCATTAAGTCCTTCATTTGTACAGATTTCTTTTGTGTAATAAAGAATTAAAACAAACAAACAAATGAAATCACGCTATTATAGCTCGTAAAGCTTCGATCTGATCCAGCGCTTGTCCTGTAATTGTCTCTTATACGCTGATGACTTAAAGATATTTAAAGTCATTTCCGATGTTAGTGATTGTTTAATCCTACAAAATGATTTAAATATTGTGTCCCAATGGTGTAAAAGCAATCGAATGTATTTGAATACCGATAAGTGTTATACAATCTCTTTTACAAATAAGCGTCATAAAATACTTAATGATTATAATATCGACGGTTATAGACTTGAAAGATCCTTGACTGCAAAAGATTTAGATATTGTATTTGACGACAAGCTTTCATTTCGTACGCACTATCAACATATCATATCTCAAGCCAACCAACTCCTAGGCTTCGTCTGGAGCGCTACGAAGGGGTAAACAGCCTCGTAGCCTTTTCTACCTCTTTTTTGCACTAGTACGAAGTGTTTTAGAATATGACAGTTCAATATGGTCTCCGAACTACAAGGTGCATAGCACTGATGTGGAGAGAATTCAAAGAAAATGCCTAAGAATGTTAAGCTATCGCCTACAACCCGGACGCTCAGATCTTACGAACTGCGACTCAAATTGTAAATTCCGAGAATGCATTTTGAATACAAAAACATAATAAAGCTTCGGTTGCGCGCTGCTCTGTTGTCACCTAGGAGAGTTACAGACATGGCGATAATTCGACCTCTTATCGGCCTATTGTTATAACAGGTAAAATTTTTGCGCTCGCGTTTACAATCCGGATCATGGGTGAGAACACATCACGCAAAACTAATAAAACTTAAATTAAACATTAAAAAAAGCTCTAAAAAGCTTCCCTGCAGTCATTTTTGGTAAGTTAAAAAACTAATTAAGATTAGGAATGATAAAATGGCCAAAATCTATTTTCTAATCAGATAGCTAATTTTAATCATTTTCCACCTCGCCGTCTTTGAAGGCCGATTTTTGCCAAAGTAGCCCATTGAGTACTACTTTTTTTAATGATTATGAAAGCTGAGAGTCTGGAAAATTCTTAAAATTTATTTTAGAAACATGAAATCACTTCTTAAGATTCTCTCTTAAAACTCATAAAAATTCAGTAGCAAAAAAAAAATCTCAAGAAAGTTTTATACTTTTTTTTAAGAATTTTTTAAGTTGTTCATGTCGAAAATTTTCAAAAACTCGGAAAAAAAATTCATAACCCGAAAATTATAAAAAATCGCGGGACATACTTGGGGGGTGATTCGGGAACCTAAAGGGGTGTTCTATCTCTGGACTTTCGCTTCACACTATTTTTTGGGACACCCTGTATAATGTTCACTCCCTAGAGACACAACGAATTTATTTTGTTTTTGTTTATTTTTATAAACTTATACAATCTATAATTGATTCCCCTGAGTTGTTGTCACAAATATCTTTCAGTTTTAAATTTAGAGCACGTAATTCCAATCAAACAAATTTGTTCGCCTTATAGGTCTATAAGAACAATATTTCTTATTACTCGTACAATCCGTTGTCCACGATGGCTCGTCAATACAATGAGTTAGCGAAAAATAATATAGAATATAAATAATAACATAAAAAATATAAATAAACACTTAAGGTTATGCGGAGGGCACTGATGAATTAAATCTTAAAATGCTGCTGTTGACTTTGCCTCAAACATTGGAGGACTGCTATTATAGATACTTCGATCAAATCATCATCGTTCCCTGATACCTGGAAGATAGCTACTGTCTGCCCTCTGCCCAAAGTGTCTAGTCCCGTTGCAGTAAAAGATCTTAGACCTATTAGTATTTTACCCTGTATATCAAAAGTATTCGAAAAAACCGTTTTTAGTCAGTTAACCGAGTTTCTCGAAGTTAACGACATACTACCTGCAGTGCAATCAGGTTTCAGAAAGGGTGGTAGTACTTCCACTCCTCTGTTGGATGTCACCGACAACCTTCTCAATGCACAAGACAAGGGTATGCTCTCGCTTTTTCGCTTTTAGTGCTGCTTGATTTCTCCCGTGCATTTGATGCCATAAATACCACCTTGCTTTTATCAAAATTAAGCTATTATGGCTTTCATGATCGCGCCGTAAGGTGGTTTGATAGCTACCTTAGTGGGCGTCGCCAGCACGTAAAATTGGTTAAATCCGATGGTTCTAATAAATTCTCCGATGAAGTTTTTGTTAATAGAGGAGTACCTCAAGGGTCTATCCTTGGCCCGATATTATTTATTATTTACACTGCTGACACTGTCAACTGCATTAAACACTGTAAATTTCATATCTATGCGGATAACGTGCAATTGTACATCTCATTTAAGCGTGAGAACGCAATGCCTGCTATTAAAAAAATTAATGAGGATCTACAGATAATTTCTAACTGATCGCGTGACAATAGTTTGATGCTCAATTCTCTTAAAACAAATTTTATGTTACTTGGCACTAAACAGCGGCTCGATAGCTTTAACCACCCTCTAAACATATCCCTTGCGGGTGATCACATTGAGCGTGAGTACGAAGCACGCAACTCATTATGGATACTAATCTTAGGTTTGAAAAACATGTTACCTCATCCGTAAAAACGACTTTTTATAAGTTGAAAGTCTTGTACAAAAACAGGCAATATCTAAGTGAAGAATTACGTGTGCAACTGGTTGAGTCCTTGGTACTTTCGAGATTTAATTATCTAGATACCGTGGTTGGCCCTCGGCTACTACGTTTAATTCAACGGGTTCAGAACGTTAGCACGTGTTTTTGTTTCAAGATACCATCAAAGACTCATGTCACACCTTATTTAAATCAACATTCCATCTTGAAAATGAAGTAGAGGCAGAAGTTACACCTGGCTTGTCTTCTTTTTAGTGTGCTTAAATACCAAACGCTGAAATACCTGTATGATAGACTAAATTAGGTTTCTCAGACTAGGACGCTGTGAAAGTACTCGAAACAGCTAGGCATCCAACGGCATCACACAGCAGCATTCAGAGGCAGTTTCCACTAAGCTGCAACTAAATGCTGGAACAATATTCCACCGCTGATTCGGGACTTGCGTAGCGTCCATGGTTTCAGAGCTAAACTGAGATTGTTCCTCATTGATTTCCAAAAGTGTCACGAAATCCTCAAAAACGAAATTTCAATATTGAAGTTTTTCCATTTATCCTTTACTCTCACTTCTTTATATATCCTAATATCCTTTTTCGCTTCTGGCAACCTGATTATTTAGCAGTTTGGCCTTTGCTTAGCAGTGGGACTGATTGATACACATTCTCGCCTAGTTCCCTCCAATCATCTAGATTTTAGTTTTTTTTGTTGTAACTTAATATAACTATTATTTATTTATTATTTACTTAGTGTAGTAACTTATATTTATCTATATATTCATATTTTTTGTAATTATAGTACTGTGCGGGCATCCGTGATATCTTCATTTTTAAATGGTTCCAACGGAAGATCAGCATTGTGCCAAAAGCACAACAAATGCTGAGTTGGACGCCTTTTTGTGACGTCGGTCGTTTAGATGTAGGTAATTGTGAGACACACATTTGTTAGGTATTGCTGTTCTTGTGTGCATGAATATATTCTCTTGTGTATACCTTACTTATGTGATGTGTGTGTTTTGTACCGTCACAAATAAATGTTTTTCTTTCTTTCTTTCTTTCAAAAACAAAAAAAAAAACAACATAAACATAAATAATATTGATATCTTCAGAACATCAAAACCGACCCAATTTGTTAACACTCTCAAAGACATCCTCCATCTTCATAAATATTGTCACTCAGATGCTTAATTTGAGATGTTACATTCTTAATTGTATTAAATAATGTAAAAATGTTAATCGCTTAGATATTTTGCTATTAGTTTCAGTTAAGTTCTCAAATTATCTTTGAAATTAATATTGCGCGCATAAAAAATGTATTTATTAAGAGATTCACAGATTATTTATTTTTATTCATTATTTACAATTTTTTTTACTAGCCCGTACTGTCCCACTGCTGGGCAAAAGCTTCCCCTCTGCCTTTCACTTATCACGGTCTAGAGCTAGATCCCGCCAGTCTCTTTGGAAGACGTCCAAGTCATCGTCAGCGCTTTTTAGGCCTTCTTCGGCATCGCTTTCCGTTTTTAGGAGTCCATATGCTTGTCTTCTTGGCCCACCTATCGGGTTGCATACGGGAGACATGACCCACCCAGTCCCACTTCAACTTTGCAGCCTTGATGCCCACGTCAGCGATGCCAGTCTTCGAGCGCAACCAAGAGTTTGGAATCCGGTCGATCCGCTTTACACCCAAAATGCTGCGCTCCATCACTCTTTGGCAAACTCCTAGTTTGAAGTTCTGAGACTCGGTCAGTGACTAAGACTGGGCACCGTAGGTTAGGTCAGGCACAATACACATGTCAATGAGTTTGCGTTTTAGCGATAAGGGAAGGTCACCCTTCATAAGTTCCTTCCAGTAGCTTTTCCAGGCATTGTTGACACGACGGTCGACTTCTTTGTCCTGCCTGTTGTCGAAGGAAGCTAAGTGGCCTAAGTAGATGTACTCATTGCCATAGTGTATTTCCTACCCGTCTACCACTACCCTACGTTTCGTATTGTTGGTCATGATTTGTGTCTTTGACCGATTCATCATAAGTCCAACTGAAAGGCTCGTCGTGCTCAGGTCTTGGAGCATTTCCTGCAGCTCGGATGCAGTAGGAGCGAAGAGGAGAATGTCATCGGCGAACCGAAGGTTTGTAAGCCTTTGGACTTCAATACCCTTTGTCGCCCATGGGGCTGTTAATGGTTTAAAGACTTCTTCTAAAGTGCTTGTGAATAATTTGGGAGAGAGCGGGTCGCCCTGTTTAACGCCTTTCTCGATGGGAAACTTATGACAGGAAGATTATATTTTTATATTTGCCTGACTTTTGCTATAAACTATTTTAATGATATCAATGTATGTTTTATCAGTTTGCTGTTTTTCTAAGGCTGTGAAGATTGCTTTGTGATTAACGCTGTCGAAAGCTTTTGGGTATTCAACAAAAGCTAGGTACAATGGCTTGTGATATTCATTATACTGTTCTATAGTTTGGTTAAGTGTATGGATGTGTTCGGTGGTGGAAAATCCTGGTCTAATAAGTATTTAAAATTTACATTTAATTTTTAATTTATTTTAAATAAAAATTTAATTTTTAATTAAAATTTTAATTTATCATAAGTATTTTAAATTTATATATTTTTTCTATTTGACGTCTGCTTGATTTGTAAGTTTATTTTAGCTGTACGCACATGTGTTTATGTTGCAATCCAGATAAAAACAGTATTATTGTATCTTTAATCTGTAAGTGGTTGTTACGTGTTTTGTGCGTTTATTAAATAAAAAAATAAAAAATAAAGTATGGAAGCTTGTTTATTTGTTTGTTACTCAATCACGTCGTAACAGCTGAACCGATTTTGATGAAATTTGGTATGTAAGTAGATTATAACCTGGATTTTTGTTGACAAAGAACGCGTCGAAGGCGCTAGTGGAAGCTAGTCTACATATATAAAAATCAATTGTTGTTTGTTAGTCTCGTTAAAACTCAAAAATGGTTTGACATTTCATTTCATAAATGAACACTCTTTTACTAAACAGCCTGTATAATAATAACAAAATAATAATAATAAATATTGCGGGACATTTCACACAGCCCTATCTAGGCCCAATCTAAGCAGAGCTTGTCATATGAAAATATAATTGTAATATGAAAAGAGAAACATCCAGACCCGGAACATACATCTGTAGATCATGCAATCATTTGTTCCGCGGTGGGAATCGAACCTGCTGTCTCCTGCGTATCAGCTGGCTATTCGCCCACTTATACTTAAATGAGTGGTCTTACAGGGCATACTAAGAAAAAGCCAATTTGAGAGCCATAATAATTGTTTTACCCTCATTTCCCACAGTGCACTTGCATCAGGAGAGCAATAAGAACATAACCAGTGGCAAAGATTTATCGAGTCGCACTCGGTGCGGTGTCGGCCACAGTGCTCAGACATACCTATTATAGTGCACTCAAAAACGACGCTGATAATGCTTTTAATAGGTTTTGCCTAAAACAATAGTTTTATCATATGTTTAAAATAATGAACAAAAGAAAACCGCTCACTCATTTACTCACGAGAATATTATGACGGCTTGACCTCATATCTATTTTTTTATAAATTACCTAGATTTTTTTTTTCAAAATCATAAGCGCTGTTGGACTGGACAGCGGTTTTCCTCAAATCGCTCTATCCAACCCCATTTGTCTATTGAGCTTTCGCACCAAAGTCACAAAAAGACGACGAGTTTCGATGGGATCAATAAGAAATAAATACAATCTCATTTCAAGTGCTTTGGTAGTAAATAATCTTACTACACTTCATTTACAGGAAACATGGCCTCGTACCAATCTAAAAATGTTTTATAAGCTGGATCGGCAATCTTCGTGGAGATTAAATATCTCATTAAAACTGTAACAAAGTTCAAATATACTAAAATAATATCAATAATCGTAGATAATCCATTTTATAGAACTATGCCAACAACTAACTTGGGAGAAAGGCACACTTTACCATCAAAACAACCGATCAGTAGCTACCCTACATTGAGACTTCACACCGAGGGGGTGACCAGAAAGATTAATGACGTTTCTCATCCCCCTTTCTAACGCCCCCTGCATCAATCACTTAGCCCTTTGATGTATTATTTACTTGGAAAAAGTTATTTTTGTGTATCTTCTGTTTTTCAAGGGAGGCAAATATTTTTTAACAATCTGTCATTACGAATTGTCAGTTCAGACAACTTCCTGTAGAGATTCTTTGAGGAATGTTTAGAAATCTTTAGAGAATTTTTTTTCAAAAAAATAGACTTTTCTACAAACTAGGCTTCCAATTACTACGCGTAAGGAGGTAAATAATACATAAACATAATTATTTAGTTTCGCTCGTTTTAAAGTCATATTTGAACCAATTTAATATTATTAAAGAACATATCTATTTACAAATATTTAACTTAAAGAATGTTTAGAATTCACAATCTAAGATGTAATTCCCAAAGCCTAACTTGTGTCAGTAATCGCCTATGAAAGATCTTGTTTCTAAATATATCAAGACACCAGACTGAGACCATTACAGTTTAATAGAAGATGCGTCATGGCACATTGCAGTACGAGCTGGAAGGACGCACTATATATATTTTGCTTCACAGGTTTAAATCTTTTAACAGGAGTAAAATTGTGTTACATTATGTTCCATCGCCACTTCAAAATAAAGTTAATATTAAAAGGACGTGTACCCCGGCTGGGCATGACAGACGAAACAGGACCAAACAAATCGTCCATCATCACGTCCTGAAATACTACAACCCATTCCACGCCCAACCGAAGGATAAAAAGTCTCTTGTGTTAGATTTGGGTGAGATTATGTCAGAAACTATGAATAGGGAAACGAGGGCCGGTTTATTTTCTGTACTGTTTGATGGTTTGTGAGAAAGATGTACTAAATAAACTCATGTGTTAAATCTAGATGAAATGATAATTTTGGTCAACCTTTTTTGTATTTTTTTGTTACCCACTTATTTTACCGACTTTTGTTTACTTTTATTTTGATTTTATCTTGCGCAAACAATTTCATTCGTGGACATGTCACAGGGTGGTCTTTCACTCAATTTATGATTGTATCACTTGTCATTGACATATACTGATTTATATCAATAATGACGATTATGTCACTGAGACCGTCTACCATCAATGACACTGATTATATTCACATACGACTCATCAAATAAAATACAACTTTTCAAAGTTATGTATATTGGGGCTATGACTTTAGTTTGTTAGGTCATCCTTATAAGGTCATATTTATAATATTAGTTATAATGAGAATTTAAAGTAGTTCATCTGCCCTAGAGGCTACAGCCCAGTCCGATGGCGATAGCGGACCCACTGACCCGCAACATTGTTAACTTCAAAACGTCTGTTTGAAATGATTTCATTAATTCCAATGTTTCACGGATGAGCTGAGCTGTTTCAACTGTTTCAAGTAATTCAGAGATTTAAATTATTGTGGGGCAGGTTTATATGTAAGTACAATGTACCGGACGCCCAATTCTATCATGCACGGAAGAGTGCTTTTGCTGGATGTACTCGTAGAGTTCAATATTATCATTAGTTGTGGAACTCTATGGATTTTTTTTTGTAGAAATTTCAATTTATCATCGTAACAATACATAATTATTTATACTTAAGTAGGTATAGTTTTTTAATTTAATGAGATAAATGCGTTATTTCCTCTTCAACAATTTTCTGTGCCTTGTACCTATTCGAATATCAGTTAAAAAGGATTTAAAAAGGTCATTTATTCATCTACAAATTATTTCCATATCTATAAAAATACAGAAGTAAATTTAGAATTATAAAAATGTTCAAGAAAATGTTGAATCATTTTTACATTTCATTCAAATTGGTTTACTCCGGTATTTTACGCAACAAACATACAAACTTTCACCAGTAGGACTCTCCACCCAAATGTGAAAAACACTCAAGTTTACCACAGACTTTGTAAAATAAGACTTAAAAGTTCCAAAGCAAGCTAGTCTCCCACTTGATATCCTGGTCAGTTAAAGTTGCGAGCGCCATTCCCTCTAACAGTAAAATACATTGTATCATGCAAATGTAACTTTACGACAAATCTTCTGTTAGTTTTGCAAGAGTTTCTTCTAGATAGTGAGTAAAATAGGAGGGAATCTAAGCCACTTTTACGATCCAAATACCCGAGTGAAAGTCTTGGAGGAACGTTCACTGTGAAGATAAAAGTTGAATCATATTCTAAACAACGAAGCTTACGATACCGCGTGAATTTATAAAATATGTTTTCAGGATTTGTTCTGGATTTTAGAATACGTTAATAGAATAATTTTAACCCCACGACTCATATAAATGCATGCCTGTTCTCAGGGACGATTTTGCCATTCTAGATCATTTGCAACTTTCTTTAGATGATTCAAGTGTTTCCCTTTTCTTAAAGAGAGTAAATAAATGTATATTGTTTCGGTTAATAAATGTATCTATAATACATGTCATGAACGACTATAAAGATTATATAACAAAAAAAATAAGAATTTAATTATATATCATATAAATACATATTACAGCAGTATTACGGCAGTTTGCATGCGTTCGACTTGGCAGATAATTGCTGCTAAATGTGCTGGACGAAAATGCTAATTAGCATTAAGTTTGCCATTTTCATTATTTTATCAGCTGATATAAGATTTATTTATCTATCTAAATCTAATCTAATCTAATTTATCTAATACGCTGGCTCTAGACAGGGCTATACTATAGACGTTTGTAAGTCCTCGTGGTTCAGCTCTTTAGTAGAATATCACAGAATCAAATTTATTATCTGTGCGCTTTTGAATAATGTCTGTAAAATGAGGCAGGAAAATGTACTCGTATAAAAGTTCAGTTCATTCGACGTGAACCGATTACTGCACTTCTAGATAAAGCAAATGCAATTTTATTTTTGCAATTTATATTTATTCAATAACTTTTGAGAAGACTTGTAAAATTGTTTTTAATATTCTGTATTTAAGAATGAAGAAAAATGTTATGGACACCAAAAGCTCGAAGGCATGTGTCGTCGATTTAATATTCTTAGGACGGCTTGCATAATGATCCCTAAACGTATTTAGAAATTAAACGTGTTTAAATTTGACGTATTTAAATGAATTTATAACTCTCTAAATCATGTTTAGGGTGACTTGCGCAACCATGCCTAAACGTATTTAATGGCTTAATATGATTTAAGGAGTTGTCCAATCACACAAATACGTCAAATTTAAGCATGTTTAGTCGCTAAATACGTTTAGGGATAGTTGCGCAAGTCGGCCATGATAAAAGCGGCGATGGACTAGCTACCTCTCACCCTTTTATACAAAAAGTGGGCATGTTTCAAGCGTAATGTTTGGATTTGCCTCTGATTACCCCTTTGTGGGATATCTTCACGGGTCGGTGTATTATGTAAGAGATCCAAGAATGTCTATCATGGGAATTAATATAGTGAGCTATATGTATTATTTTATTTGTAACAATTACACATCGGTAGGTAGGTACATGTTGTTTTTAATTTGTAAAATAAATTGGTTTATCTAAAACAGTGAAGCGTGTCGTGATTAAGTAAAAACATTTGCAAATAAATTATATTTAAACATGAACAATCGCGACATTTCCGAGGAAAACTAAACAACACAGTATAAATAAAGTAAAGAAACAATTTATTTCTTAAAAATAAACAGCAAAAAATCCTTACTTTAGAAGTAACCTTTAAGTAATCTACTTCAACTTTATTTAAGTTGTCAGGTTATTTCGGCACCAACATTAAATTGAATCTCACTAGTCAGGTAAACTGACAAAATAATTAAAAGTTCTTGTATTGTATTCCTTAGAAAATTGTACAAAACAGCTAAAGCTTTTGTTAAACGATTATAAACTATACTTGAGAGCTTATAAGGTTGTTTGTATAATACAGCTGAAATATGTTAAAATGTATGAAAAGTGGACGGTGGACGCAAACATTTCTGGAACTTATATGAAATGAATAACTTATGTAATAGGTCAGTTGAATATGAAGTGTGCATTTTGTGAATGGTTTTGACGGAAAAATTGAATGAAACCGCAAGTTTTTGAGCACGAAAATGAAAATATTTACACATTTATGCTTAAGTATACATGGCTAGTGACCCGATTCTAGATTCTAAGTTCATAGGTTTTTAATTCGGTTGCGCCAACGTATTGTTACCAGAACGTTAAAGATAAGTTAACTTAAGTTATAGAAACCTCTACGGGTTTGCTTACATAGTACCCAAATAAAAAGTATCCTTTCTATAATTATTATAAATACGGGATTTATCACGTACCGTTTTATCGGCGTTTCGACCAACAATGATACGGTAATAAAACGGTTAGTGATAAATTAGTGATAAATAATAATTATTGAACTTAATCTTGTATTATTAGGGAAAACATAAGGATTCTAACAAGTCCAAATTATTATCTACTAGGTGACCAATCCACAGCTTCACACGTGTAGTTTTTCAATAAAAACATCACCCTCCTTCTGCGCAGTTGGGTTAAAAGTAGCCTATGTCACCCGGGGATAGTGTAGCTTTCCAATGGTGAAAGAATGTTTTAAATCGGTCCAGTAGTTTCGGAGCCTATTCAATGCAAACAAACAAACAATCAAATCTTTCCTCTTTATAATATTGGTACAGATGTCAGTTTAGTTGCTTAGAATGACGGTTGACTAAATAAGCACATTCTATTATATAGATGAGTTTATTTATGGCGGCAGTTACTAAACAGCCCCATACATTTTACATTGTTATTATGACTTTTTTATCATTAAATATTTTTTTATAAGTTTGTTTATAAGATTATTCTATTGTATTTATTCCTTTTGTTATTTTTTATCTGAATATCGTTTGTTCCAATTCCATTTTAATTATTGAATCCATTTTAATTATTACGCTAAAACTTGTCATGTTAATAATCTTACCATCATAGTACATAATATGGATTTATGAACTTAATAATATATACGTTGCTGTTAGGGCCTTATCACACTGGCGAGTTGCAAACGTTTCCAGCGAGGCACTTTGTGAACGTGTTCGCCGCGAGTGCGCTGCGAGCTCGTGACGTCTTGCGGTAAACACGCGCGCTCCACCACACTTCAGCCATTCATATTTTAGAAACTATTGTAACGCTGTAACCCCCCCCCCCCCCTACAACGCCTAAAGCCCCCCCCCCCCTCTAAATAACACTCTCATACCCCTCCTTTTCCTATGATGAAATTTACCCAACTTCTAACCCAGACTACAATCTAATTTACCTTTCTACCATATAGTCATGATCTACCTACTTCGTAAATAATTCAACCCTATTAAATCTACCTTAAGAGTGTATTGTGATTAATATTTTTGGTCTCGTGATTTATCTAGTGTTACGGTAGGAACACATACGTCACGATATCCGTAATAACTCAGTTTCTTTTAAGGAATTTGAGTGTAGTACCAAAGATCATGCTACCTACTTTATGATAGAATTAAACTTATCTAAACATACAGACGTACTCGTAGAATTCTAGTGCGTGATAATTGTGATCTACCTATTGTAAGCTTGGTGCCAAAGTTATAGCCTACCCACTGGGAACGTATTGATCTACCTACAAACTGATTATCGATAGTAATAATTGTAAGACACTTGTTTAAATATCTTAGGTCCGCAGCCCTTCCACCGCTGAAGACAATGAGACTCGACTACCAGACTGGACATCTCTCTTCCACAAAATAAAAGTATTATTAGTATACTTAACCTTACATTTGAGACAACATAAAAATTGTATGTAGGTAGTCTGTTGTTCCTACTCATTATTAAGGGAATTAGAGGTTATAATCTTTTGCAAAGTGTAGATTCATTCTTGGTTATCTTGCGAATCAGTAAAATTTTTATTTTTAGAACTAAGCCCATTCGATTTTGGTTCTTCGTAGCCTATTCTAGAATCCAACTGTTTTCGATTCTAATCATAATAATAACCGCCCCCTACTATCTATCTGCCCAAAACACTCAGCCTTAAAACATACCAAGGCAACCTATCAATTAACCCATTCTTAAATTCACTATTAGAATGCACTAAAATGTAGAACTTCGTAAAACCCCATAATGAAGCTAGTTGTACCAACTCAGTACTTTTACGGAACGGCTAGTTTTCATGAGATAGATAAGACTGCTTTAAATAGCCATCAAAGTCTTTAGTTTACTGTAGTTTGACCATGAATATTACTTCAATTCATGTTTTTTTACATTTTCAGTTAACAATGTTAACGGATTTTCATTTCCTTGGTTCCGTAAAATGGAAAACAGACCTTTTTCATGCATCTGTTTCTAATTAAGCCCAGCGCTTTAGACTTCACAGATTCTATCAATATCAGATCAACTTACTTAGATAAATTACTTCCTTGAATCCGAGCACATTTCATTGTCGTTTGACAATGAAATAGACAAGTTCCAACTTATGGGTTCAACATTGTATTCAGTCTTTCAAAGTGTATTTTTTTTTAAACTACCGTCCTTAAAAGCACAATTGCCTTTTATTTAAGTAATTACATAAATTTTGTTCTACATACTGATATATTTTTATACCATATGTTACATTAAAATATTTCCTTTTCTAATGCACAATAACAACAGATATCAAAGTTAGGAATCCAATTTCAAATTCAAAATATTTATTTTAGATGTTACATCCATAAATTGTTAGTAAAAAATTAAATCTTTAAACTATGCTAGTGTAGCTGGTAATAATTCATATTAATTAATTAAATAAACAATTCAAAGACAGATTAAAAATAATTCAATAATTTAAAATTAATAATTTAGAAAAATCCAATCTTCCTACCCACATTTTTCTCTTTAACACACTGATATATTTTTATACCGTATGTTACATTAAAACATTTCTTTTTCCAATGTACAATAACAACAGATATCAAACTTAGGAATCCAATCTTCCTACCCACATTTTTTTTCTATACTAGATAACTCAATCTAAGAAATATGATACCGTTAATTGATTACACATTCCTGTGTCTTTGTTATAACATAAGCTATGTTTACCAATGAACCCACCTTACTTTTTATGACCATAGAAATAGAAATAGAATAGTATATAGTTAAACAAATCGCTGCTAATACAAACATCAAACGTGAAAGGTTATTTTGTCTTTAGTTTAATATAACCCTGAGCCAATCATTTCTGAAAATGCAATACTGATGCCAATCTGTCTGTACATCTTCTTTAAAATAAATAGAACGTAATGCAAAGTATTTCCTAACGCCTTCCATCCCATCATATGATCCAAATTAATTTGATTATTAGACTATTATCGAATCCACCGTATCTGATGCGTTTCCTACCCAAAACCCCATTATTCGTTTGAATTTGAGAATACACCAGCGACAGTAAGACTGTACCTACTTATCAGATCCCTAGAAAATCCTAGCTAGATGCATGTTTAGTCAACGCAAGAAGTCCCGTCTTCAATTTACTTTTAAACCGAGTCAGTAGGTAATTACCGACAACCTTGCTAAACTAAAAGAAAATGCCTGGGTACCACGTCAATCCCTAACAATAACTATCCTATTAAATAAGCACTCCGCAATTCAAAACAATTATTCCCAAACCAATATATGGAATCCAAATTCAATTAATTGTATTTCAGGAACAATCACTTTAACCGTCACTAATTTATCCTACCCCCAAAATAAAATAAATCTCGGCTTCTAAAATTTTCCATCCAAAATTCACCCCATTTAAACTTCAATGTAAATAACACGGATATCCAACAATTAAATTTAAATTAACACAAACAATTTACTCTGTTAGGATCTACTTCAATACCTTCCTACACGAATCCGATTACCAACCATTAACACAAGAACAATTATTAAAAATGGCAGTAAGTAAAATTCCTACCAACAAATGAAATAAATCTCGGCTTTTTAAAATTTCCATCCAAAATTCACCCCATTTAAACTTCAATGTAAATAACACCGACATCCAAAAATTACATTTAAATTAACACAAACAATTTACTCTGTTAGGATCCACTTCAATACCTTCCTATTCGAATCCGATTACCAACCATTAACACAAGAACAATTATTAAAAATGGCAGTAAGTAAAATTCCTACCCTCAGATGAAATAAATCTCGGCTTCTAAAATTTTCCATCCAAAATTCACCCCATTTAAACTTCAATGTAAATAACACCGACATCCAACAATTACATTTAACACAAATAATTTACTCTGTTTGGATCCACTTCAATACATTCCTGCACGAATCCGGTTACCAAACATTAACACAAGAACAATAATTAAAAATGGCAGTAAGTAAACAAGCACGTACCTTGGTATTCTCTGGGTGTCTCAGCAGGCTGCCAGTGAGAGAAAACTGTCGAAAAAATGTTGTGAGAAAAATAACCACGAGCCAAGAGAGCCCACGAGCAAAGAGCGCGACGAAAGAGCGACGAGAAGATCACGAGAAAAGAGTACGAGCGCCAGCCGCTCCGTCGTATTTAAGGCCTTCCGTTCCATTTCTCCGTTCCTCAACCATCGAACCTCCGTCTCCGACCTCTAGCGGCGAGTAGCGAAAACTGTCTTCATAGATGATAAATTATTTTGTACAAACACTAAATTTATTCAAAAGTAAACAAATGGCTTCACATAATTCACAGAAAAAATACACGATCAATTATTTTATATTAATAATATTATTATTTTGTAATCACGAAATTTCATATTAATCCCTCCTGAATTTATAATAGCATAGACAAGATTCAGTTCTATCCAGTTTCACCCCAATCTACACGATATCACCTTCTACTTGCATACTCATAATGGCGTGTAGTGAAACTTATTCCATAGAAAATTTACTAGTCTATCGATCCCGATTCAATAATATGAATATATTATAATATTAAGAAGATGAACGTTATCTTCCGAATTTGTTACTGTGGAGGAACCATTCAAGTCCGGTCAGTTACAACGCATACTTTACGATGTGTAGCCACGCGGCGTGCATGTTTCAAATATTTCGCTGGATACCTGCTCGTAACTCGCCAGTGTGAGAACGTTCTTACTTTTATAAAGGAAAAATTAACAGTTTTAGTATATTTAGGCAATTTGCTGGCAATAGCACACGCGGCGCAGCGGCCAGCCATCGATCGCGAGATTAGCTGGATACACTGAATTAAAAGGTTAAAAGCGCCCTACAATACTTTGGACATCACGCATCATTTAAAACAAGTGTTTTTTTGCGGTATAGCGAATTCCCAGATTCCGTTAAAAACGAAATCTCAGAATAACGGCTCAGTAGTTGCACATCAACGAATATAAATTTAACGGCAATAGGAAGTAGTAAGTTTTAAAGCCAGACCATTAGAATTTACCGCTTGTTATAAGAGCTACCGTACGTTCTCGTGAAATCCAGTTCATCCAAAAGTTGTCTAAAAAAGATTGCTTTTAGCGATAAGTCCGCCACTTATATTTCCGCGTGTCTAGTTATTTGCTTTAATTTCTTTTGTCAATTTAAGTATGGTGTTCATGGTGTACAATAAAGCGTTTTCTATTTGTTTTTCCTAACCGTGCAATGGTATCGTTTCTCGAGGAATAGGGCATTTCTAACAAGCTTTTTCGGTGGCAAGTACCACACATGCCGGCGAGCATCGATTGTATTTTTATCCTTTCCGGAGCATTGATTCCAAATATGCTCGTATTTCAATGTGATACAAATAAATCGTGTGACACTATTCTAAACTAGCGACCATGACGTATCCATCCTACTCCAGCAATATTAAACAGGGAAAAAAGTTTTGTTATTGATAATTTTTGTAAGCGATTTATAGTTTGTAACTTCATAATTTGGAATAACATAATTTGAATCTGACGACCTCCGTGGCGCAGTGGGTGAATAGCCAGCTGAGACGTAGGAGGTAGCGGATTCGATTCCCACTGCGGAACAAATGTTAGCATGATATACAGATATTTGTTTCGGGTCTGGATGTTTTTCTATTATATCATAAGTATGTATTTACAAAAAAAAGTATATATGTATTATATTAGATAACTGGTACAAGCTCTGCTTAGTTTGGGGCTAGATAGCACTGTGTGACATGCTCAGCAATATATATATTTTTTTAATTATACTAAGCTGAAGCCTTTACTTATACTTTTACTTTACACGGCGCTTGGTGGCATGTTCAAGTGCCTGGTGGCATGTTGCAGTGCCTGGTGGCAAGTTGCAGTGCCTGGTGTCAAGTTACAGCACCTGGTGGTAAGTTACAGAATTAAGTGGCAAGTTAGTAAGGCAAGTTTGGGTATAATAAAATTCAAATCTAGTGTATTTTTACTACATTACATGGAATAAATTTAATGTAATTTTTATTTGTACTTGTTCCATGGAAATACATGATGAAACCGTCCACAGACAGCTAACCCGTATCGTTCATATGACACTGGTTATAATAATGAAGCAAGGACAGATGTTATGAAATTCTCTAAAATAAAATCGCGCTCATGGATTTATAAATTTGATGGCATTTCCATTAAAAAAGATACATAAATACGATCTGGAATACCCGCATACGTTTCATAGATGATAATCGCTATCACCGGGCAAGCTGCCAGCTCGATAAGCATTTGTGAGCTTCATCTGTAATCAGCAGTACTCTACCAATATTAGATACCTTGGCCGCTATCTGTGCTTTATGGACCTCGTCTTATGCTATCTATCTTTTTTATTATTTATTGTACACAAATAGATTCCTGACATTAATGCTTATAAAAAGACACAAAACAAAGGCGAGCTTAACCCTAAAAAGAGTTTTCTTCCAGAAAATCTTTGAGGCTTATTAATAGTATTAGGAACGTACACACCTTAGTGGAAAATTATTTATCTAAAGTTAAATAACTCTAACTATACAATTGTGCTGTGAGACCTTGCTTCTTGTCCAATTTAATGATTCTAGGTCTACAGGGACTACTTTATAGGTTTCTATTTACTTGCGTGTAAAAGGAACGGCATAAATAGCCGTATTTTTCGATTGCGTTGACTTCAAAGCTATATTTTTTACACTAAGGGCCCCAAGGACAGACAGACGGACAACGAAGTGATCCTATAAGTAACGGAACCCTAAATATAAGTTGTACATCTATAAGGGATTTACACGCCTAAAATTATTCACGTGAACCAAACTTTACAGAAAAAACTCCCGTAAAATTACTTTAAAAAATTACAAACGATCGCAAAGTATTAAAGCTTTTACGTACTGCAAAAATATGCACCCTCGATGTAATATATAAGACTTGAAGAGTCCACGACCAGTTTCCCGGAATTTATTCCCGGTGTGAGAGTGACGGGCAATTATGAAATCCCGGGAAAGATACATTGAGGGGAGAAGTGCGGCTTAATTGTGTTAAATGTGAAGATATATTACACTCGTGTTTGCAGGTATGAAGGATGGCGGGTCCAATCATAGCTCGTTATTGCCTTTACACCGTTTAATATTGCGTAAATTTCAGTTGAAATCGGGAGATGATTTGGAAGTCAATTAAAACCATGTTGTAATCGGGTTTGTTAAATGTTACTGGGTTAATATTAATATCTTATCATATTTCTGTGAGACAAAAAAACCACTTAGTAAAAATTAGCAACTTACTTATTATACACATAGTATTTTGAAACACTAAAATAGTCAAAGACTTTGTTTACTGTCTTCTTATAAATGCGTCACTACATATTTCAACACAAACTATCCGCTGAAATGAATAACGTACAAAATGACCACAAAATGGAACATAAGACGTAACACATAAAGCAGATTTCATTCTGTAAAATCCCGGTTCCGATAGAGGCTGACAATATTACTAACGAAGTTGTGAAAGGAATCCACTGGCACGTATCGAAATATTCGATACCATCCTGAACTCCAGGGATATTTTCCGGGATTTTGCAAGAGAGCTATTTACGGAATGCCGTATTGTAAGTAAAGTCTGAAATTGCAGTTACTTTTCAACACTGTTGCAGTGTAAGGCAGACCTTAATAATTGACGTGAACATGAATTCAATAGAATGTCAAACCAACATCTTATCAATATCAATATAAAATCTTCTGAAACCAACAAAATGCAATTTAAATTGAAAAAAAAAAACACCTATGTAATTAGTACTAAAATCCAATGTTCGTACGCCTCATCACAGGTAAAACATTTTGATTCCACTTATACCTTCAATACTTGGAAAAATACAGAGCAAGGTGCATTTGAGAGTTTATCAGTATTTTTTCTACTAGTAAAGGTCCGCCTCCGACATGCCTTTAAGAAGAAGTCCGCCACCTTCAACATCCGAACAAACACATGGTAGACCAGCAAGAGTTCCAAAACCTAAAGAAAAGACTGTAGTGCGACAGCATCTAGAGCCCGAGACTGCATTCAGTAACACCTCGGAAGATGAAGATCGCCCAACGTCTCGCTCTGACAGAGCCAAACGCAGACTTGAGGGTGCACTTGATGCTGGTGACATTCAGTCTGCGGTAGCTGAAATGAGAATGCTCTTTGCTAATATGTCCACCAAAAGTGAAGAACAATTCAGTTCACTTCGGGCTTCGATAGAATCTTTTAAGTCAGATATGTGTGATTTGGCTGGCTCCCTCGAGTATCTGACACAGAAACATGATGCATTCGAACAAAAAATTTCAAAGCTGGAGTCCGAAAGGGAAGCTAATCACAAGCAAATACAGGTCCTGGAGAGCAGAGTGGAACTACTTGAACGTAAGTCTCGAAATTCTTGTGTAGAATTGCGCAATGTACCTAGACTCAAGCAGTCTGAGGGTAAGAATCACCTCTGCGATATGATGACAAGTCTTGGAAGTACACTTGACGTGAACATTCGGGAACAAGATATCGCTGACATCTATCGTGTTAATACGAAAGGCGAATCTACGAACCCAATAGTAGTTGAATTTGTAAGTTCCTTGAAAAAGGAATGCCTGATAAGCTCTGTCAGGAAGTTCAACAAAGGAAAAAAGAAGGAAGATAAACTCAACACGAGGAATGCTGGGATAGAGGGGGCGCCGAAGCCCTTGTTTGTGTCAGAGTCACTGACCCAAAAAGCAAAGCGTCTCTTTTACTTGGCAAGAGACTTTGCCAAGACCCAAGGCTACGCGTACTGCTGGAGTTCAAATGGGAACATATACCTTCGAATGAAAGAAAATATGCCACTTGTCCGTGTAAGCCATGAAACCGACCTGGAGAGGCTGAAGGAAAAGCAATGACTCAACTCTTCATCTGCCATGCGCTTCTTGGATGTGCCTTATTTTCTTAATATTACGTACCATATGGTGCTTTTAAAATGTTTATTATTACTATTTGTCAACACTACACACTTTACACTCAATCACATTGAACTTCTCAGTCTTACACAAACCATTGCCTTTATAATATTTATAACTCATCAGTTATTGTTTACAATATTACATCTTTTTGCCGTCATATATAATACGTACTATTACGTGATGTATATCAATATACTATACCAGTGTCATTCTATACGGACCTCTACAAAAACAGAAACCTATCATGTCTAGTAATATATGCAACGTTGTGGAGGATCTTGATAACCACTTTGATATTCAGTGTCACCTGGTTCATGATCCAAGGGATTGCCAAAAAATTCTTGCTAGTCATCCACGTGCTTTTAATGTTCTTACTGTCAACATAAGAAGCATTTTTTGTAACCTTGACTCACTCATCGTTTTCATATCTAGTACCGGTGTGGATATTGATGTTTTAGTATTGGTTGAATGCTGGACTCAAAATAAAACACTATCAATACCTAGTATTGACAATTATACCACGTATAGTACAACAAAAAATATTAACAAAAACGATGGCGTTGTTGTCTATATAAAAAGCTCCATATCTGCAACTGTAACAGAACCAGATTTTGATGAAGGGAGCCTTCTTAAATTAGACATTGGAAAAGATCATTGCATATTATGTTCATACAGACCACCCAGTTTTAGCAACCCAGCAGGTTATCTAGAGTCACTTGTAAAGATTCTTAACGATATTAAATATAAGAATATCATTTTGACTGGTGATATTAATATTAATATTATGCCAGACAAAGTCACTGGTCACGTTGCTGAATATATGAATATAATGGCCAGATTTGGTCTGCAACAAGGAATAGTCTATCCTACCCGAAAAGGTTCATGTCTGGATCACTTTATGGTGAAAACCACAAACAAAGTAGACACTTTTGTTTTCGAAAAGCTGACAGACCATAGTCCTGTATTGTTATCTTTGTCTCATGCTGATATTGTAAGAATTGAACCAAATTTTTCTAAACGGACTACAAACTTTGCAGAAATTAGCAAAATACTGGGCAACTCTGACACTTGGAAAGAGTATTTTTTGTTAAAGGACGTAAATATTGCAGCAAACTATTTAATTGAAAAACTTCAGGAAATAATCAAGACAAACTCATGTGTGAAAATAATATCTAGGAAAAAAATGCCCTTAAAACCCTGGATTACTGTAGGAGTAGTCAGATCAATACGTAAAAGAAATAAATTGTATAAGGAAGTTAAATTATCAGAAGACAAAGAACTTAAAATTAAATATCTGAAATATCGTTACATATGTAATAAGTTAATTAAATATCTAAAGCAAGAGTATTATAGAAAAATGTTAAATAGTAGTTTGGGTAATTCAAGGGAAACATGGAAAATTATAAAAGAGGTTTGTAACCAAAATCGTATAAAATCATCGCCCACAGAACTTTTATTATCCAGGTCATCATCGCTTGACTCTTTAAACTGTGTCAACAAGTATTTTACTACTATTGGAAGAGATTTGGCTAACTGTACTCTATCCAAGCTTTGTTTAAGTGAATCTGAGTTATCAATAAATGCAAAACAAACAGTTACTCCGCTTAATTCTATGATGTTATTACCAACTGACCCATCTGAGGTTATAATAATAATAACTAAATTAAAAAATAGTAATTCAGTTGGTTCAGACAACATCTCCACCAATTTCATAAAACAATTTAAATGTGAGCTTGCTCTACCAATCAGTTTTTTGTGTAATTTAAGCTTTAATAGCGGAAAATTTCCTGATGAATTTAAAAAAGCTATAGTTTGCCCTATCCACAAAGCAGGAGATAAATCCCTCGCATCGAATTATCGACCAATATCACTTCTTTCTACTTTTTCAAAGATTTTAGAAAAACTCATGAATAAGAGGCTCGTCAATTACTTAGAAAGTAAGGGGTTATTATCGGAAAACCAATTTGGATTCAGAACGGGACGCTCAACAGACGATGCTGTACTAAAACTGACAACTCTTATATCATCTCATCTTGACAATAACGATAAATGTCTCGGGGTTTTCCTTGATCTTCAAAAGGCATTTGATACTGTATCAATCCCGATACTTTTAACTAAACTGGAAAATTTAGGTATAAGAGGATCACCCATCGATTGGTTCAGAGACTACCTTACGAATAGGACTCAAGTAGTCAGGATCGACAATTTAACTAGTGATGATGCAGGATGCTCATATGGGGTTCCCCAAGGTAGCACACTAGGGCCTACGCTATTCCTTGTTTACATTAACGTACTGTGCAAAATGAATTTAAAGGGTGCAGATCTTATAATGTTTGCGGATGATACTGTACTTGTATTCCATGATAAATCCTGGGATGGTGTGAAAAAACTGGCTGAAACAGGTCTATGCGCAGTCAGTAGCTGGTTGGAGAATAACCTACTCTCTTTGAATACTGCGAAGACCAAATATGTATGTTTTCACAAGTCCGCTGCATCTAGTCCCTCTAATTTCAATGTGACAATACATACACATCCATGCAACACGCTTGGGGAGCATAGAATCCCATGTAGCTGTGATGAGCTGGTGCGAGTTACATCTATTAAATATCTTGGAGTTATTATCGATCAGAAGCTAACATGGCAAGGGCATTTGACTGTCACTGCGAAAAGAATAAGATCTCTTATTTATATATTTAAAAATCTCAGAGTTGTAGCTGATGATAATCTCTTAATTAAAACATATAAAGCACTAGGGCAATGCGTCATAAATTATTGCATTACCTCATGGGGAGGTGCCCCTAAAACATACATGTTGGAAGTTGAAAGAGCCCAAAGAGCCCTTCTTAAAGTAATGATGTACATGCCATACAGATTTCCTACAAATCTCTTGTATAAAAAACTTAGAGTCCTTAGTGTTCGTAAATTATACTTATTTCAGTGCATTCGTAGATATCACCGCTTCACGGTTCCAACTTTAAATTTACCCGAAAGAAGAATTAAACGTTACCCTATTCCCAATTTGTTTAGTTCTCTGGCTCGTAGACAATATAACTATAACGCATCTCGATTATATTCTAAGCTTGATTCTAAACTTAATATATTTAAATATAGTAATCACCAATTAAAAGGCATATTAACGCAATGGTTAGATACATTTGATTACGCCGGTATAGAAGACTTACTTAAATAAACTTGAGCATACGCACACATATTCGCTCACACACACACACATACACACTCACTCACACACACACACACACACATACACACAAAAAAACCCACCCTTACAAAAAACACGTACGCAAACAAAATACCCACATACACACGCACATGACCCACGCATATACTCACTTATACACTGGTGCATTCGCATACATGTAAACATGTGCGCTCCGGCATCACATATCTTTGATTGTTTTGTTATTTCGTTTTTCATGTACTAGACTGTAATATTTATAGCATGTCATTCAGGAGTGAACTGTTTCCTAGGCCACAGCTTACGCTTTTCTGGGAAACAGGGACACAACTCATCTATGTAACTTTTATGGTCACAATAAATATATTTCTATTTCTATTTCTATTTCTTAGTTATTCTACGAATCTCCTCATTTCTTCTCGTAGAGAAACACCAAGCGCTATCCATAGCATGCTGAGCAACCTTGAGCCGTCTTAAGAGTTGTTATGAGTTATTTTCATAAATAATTAATATTCTTTTCATGCTTACCAGATTCCGATGAAAGTTAAACTCTAATTGTAAACCGGTCTCCCGCGATACAGGCAAGTCTTAGTGCGGGGACCACCAGTCAAATTTAATGTAATTATGTAATTTTTCGGTAAATAAATATTTTGTATTGTATTGTATTGTATTTTGTTAATACTTTTCCTGATCAATATGTTTCGTATATAAGTATATTGTTATGAGTGGTTATTATTGAGGTTCATCCATTAATGTATTTTTTTTAATGTTATTAGTAATGTCCACACAGGCATTCCAAGGATGTCTAGTAGAGATCGCTATTAAGCGATATAACCGCCAAATGTGTCACATAGATTTAAGTATGTTCTTTTTAATTGTACCTATTGTTTTACGGTGTGCGATAAAGAATTATCTACCTATCTACTTTTCCCGAAATAACCCAAAATGAACGCGAATCGTGAATACTTCAAAGAGCAGCTTTTGAACCAGCGGTATTTTGAAACTAATTTTGGATGTGGGAAAGGATGACATGTCATGTTCAGATATAGAAATGTCCGATGTCCACGGAGAGGCGTGTCAGTCAGCGATGTTCCACCACAAACTAGATAACCAGCGGTAAATATACTTTCGAAAACATATTTTTTAACTATTCAAAATTCTATCTAAAATGCAGGTTCCGTGCATTATAAATTATAGGTTTGGATTCGAGTGAAGCAATGTTCTGAGGTCATCCAAATATCGTATCATTATTACTATATTGGAGTTATCATGTATCGTTTTATCGGTGTTATGACCGATGAAACAGTACGTGATGACTCCAATATTTTAATAATGATTACAACACTATTCTGATATGAAGTATTGTATGTAAGACCTCAAAAAGATATATTTTAATTTGAGGATTAAAAAATTGTTATGAGTAGTTATTATTTAAGTTCATCCATTTATTTAATTTATTTATTGTTTTATATTTTTATATCATTAGTATATACATGTAGTATTTGTACTAAAAACGGGATATTTACCATGATTTGTGAGTTCTTGAGTGTCCCGATATTTCGACGCAGTTGCATGCGCCATGATCACGGGTAAACTGAACTCACAAATCATGGTAAATATCCCGTTTTTAGTACAAATAGTGTTAATAACCATGATAGTTTCAAAAGTTATACATGTAGTATGTTAGGTACACCATTATGTTAGGTTCATTTCATCCAAAGGCTGTTTCGTAGAGATCGCTATTTAGCGATAAGACCGCTAATTTTATCCATAGATTTACGTTGTTATTTTTTTATTTGTATTTGTTTTATGGTGAGAAATAAAGAATTATCTAATCTAATCTAAAATTTAATTAAAATTTTTGTTTTTCAATACACGATTAGCCTATTTTTAGATTAGCCTAAAACTTTACTTCTACTCTCAAAAGTTAAGATATTTTTATAAGCTCCTTAGCTTTTCATATCATTTAGTGTTAAGCAAACTTTACGATATTTCCATCACACGAAGGAGGCCAAACTAATGAGGGCGAGATCAAAGGAGAGTAACTTTATTCAAAGCAGTTTTGTAACAAATGGACCAGTCGCCGCATGACTGGTTGCCCGATTAGTGGTGCGATTAATCGCTCTATTTGTCGAGTGACTCGCTCTCATTTAAAATTAGAAATGAGAATAATTTTAGAATGTTCCGTTCTAAGCTCGAGTTTTGAGTTCAAAGTGGTACTTTGTTAGCCTTTAGTTCACCGACATAAACGAATACGAGTAAACGGACTTCAAGGTGTGAGGATCTCAGATAAGGTGACTGGATAATCACATATTTAGGCGACTTGCACAACGATGCCTATACGTATTTAGATGCTAATGATGATTTAAGGAGTTGTCAAATCATACAAATACGTCAAATTTAAACATGTTTAGTCATTAAATATGTTTAAGAGATCGTTGTGCAAGACGGCCTTAATGTCACTGAACTCAATGTAAATGTACAAGTAATAGCATATCTCTTAAAAAAATGAGGACAAGTGCGAGTCGTTACTCGCTTTAAAAACAAAGCCTACAATAGCCAAATGAAAATTTCATTGTTTAATAGAATCGAATCGACGAAAGTAACACACGCGAACGCCGAATCAGGGAGGTGGAATTATCAAACCAAACAATTTGTAGTGATTCTTTCTTGCCAAGGGCTTATAATAACTCAACATTCATTTATTTTAACATCATCATCATCATCTTATCAGCCAAAGGACGTCCCCTGCTGAACATAGGCCTCCCCATAGGTTACCAGAGCGACCGATCTAGTGCGCCCTCACCCAACGACTCCTAGCAACCTTTATCAGGTCATTTTTCAGTTTCTACAAACTAAGTTAAAATAAACTTGTAGATTTATTTGATATCAGCATAGAGAGATTATTGGGATTAGTCCTATCTGACCCGGTGGTCCAGCCCTGGAACCGGTTCGGACGGGAAAAAGTGCCATCTACCCGGCGATCTGTGCAACGGGGCAGATAACACTTTTTTGTGTCATCGGCAGCAGAGGCCCCGAATTCTGGCTTGCTAACATAAAAAAACATGAATTATATTTTATCTGTACCCGATTTTAGGTAATTTTTACTTCAGACAACTAGAGTAGTAGAGTTCCTTGTGAAAGGGCTCGCCCGGGGAACTCCTACTACCATACCTCTTTCTGCCGCCAAGCAGCATTGCTGTGTTTCGATTTGAAGGGTTAAATCTTTTGGTTGCCGGTTAAATTACAGGCACATGAGGCTTTACACTTGTATGCCTCAAGTTGATAGACGCAGGGCAGTGCATCGTAGGGCACGTTTCCAAGGTGCGTGACCTATATGAGGCATACTTTGTTATAGGCGATAAATTATTGCCCATTTTGCTATGACAAGATTTGATTGTGAAAGTTGGCGGGCAACTGAACGAGCAGAGCGTAAGCTGGCGGCACGACCCGGCGGATTCGGACGCTGCTGGGCCGGCGGCTTTGTTGCGTAGAGATCTTTAAAGATGACCAATATTTTTGAAAAAAAAATTAACTACCAATTTACCTTTTTAAATGTATTTGACTTTTCCAGCGTTTAATTGGAAATTGTAAAATTATCGCAACATTTCTAAGGTTTTAATTAGTTTGATTCACAAGTTCTGTTCAAAGGTATTTTAACCGCAATATCGAAGTTGGTAAGTATCCCCCATTATTCAGTTTAGTTTCAAATTATTAAAGCTTTTAGATAAATGATCGTACTTTTAGATAATTTTAAAATAATTATCAATCAATTTCATTAATTGCAGGTACAATGAACACAGACTTTGTAGATTTATTGGTTTTACATTTTATGCAGCGCTATCTTGCCCCAAACTAACCAATGTTAGATGGCGCTGAGGTAGGTACGGAACCCTTGGCACTTGTGTCTCACTCGCGCTTGACCGATCTTGTTTTATTCTTAGCTTCAAACCGATAAGATAAGACCGCATATTGTACTATTTGCTTTGTGTCTTCTATTTAGTTAACAATTTTTATTTTTATGGTGTTCAATAAAGTGTATTAATTCATTTGGTTCTTCCAATAAGTCTACCGCATCTTCATCCCCACTTAACGTACACAGTGTTGAAAGCAGGTACTCAGATACTTACACAGCAACAAATTATGTGCATACCATTAGATCTCGTCTCATCTGAATAATCGCTCCATGTTATTAGTTCTACGCGAGTGGGGCTGAAGCATTCATCATTTTACACACATTTACAATACCAACTTTGTTAGTTAACTTTGAATACGTTATTTTACGCGTTCTTAAAAACACGTAACTTTTTCACTATTTGTCAAAATAAAATAGTTCGTAATAATAATAGTTCACCTAGCCGTTTTCAGCTACGGTGACTGGCATACTTAAAATAAGCATAACTTTAAATAGAGCTTGGGTGTTTTGCCAATATGTGGCTTATGTATTCAATTTTTGCGCTAAATGTTTTAGTGCAAATAGCGCACGTCAGAATTCCATTATTTTAGTTGTAAAATATATTAGCAGGCGGTCTATTCTTGAGTTCGTCACTTTCGTCTTCAAAAGAATATACCTTATCTTGGAAGAGTCGCCTCTATTCAGTGGACTCCCAAGAGGAAGGTTCAATACAGCATCTTTTCATGTGTTTTTTCTGAACATCTTTAAAACGAAGGAACTGTCCACCGCTTTTTTGCTTACCATGTTCAAGTTCAGAAAAGAAGATGCGTTTTGCCTTCCTCTCTTCAGAAATCCGAGACAGATGCCCGCAGCAACGGAGCTGACGCCGCATCAGATATGCCTCTATCTCGCTGACATTAGCTCGTCTCAGAACATCGGAGTTGCGAATCCGATCCTACCACTTTGTGTTCATAATGTCGCGGAGGCATTTTAGACAATAGATCGTTAAATGACAATAAATCGTAATACGATGAAAAGATCACGTAAAATGACGACAATTAGGTTAGTGGTGAAGATCGTTGAGTACTAAGCGAAGTAGATAATGTACTATACTATTTTCGGTAATAGATTTGTTCTATTTTCAAGATCAAATTGACCTTTATAAATGCCAATAGCTGTCAATCATTTCACAAAAATACAAATCTAATGAAATTATTCCCATTCCACTTAGCCCACCTTTGCCGATGAAAATTGTCATTTTTATTGTAATTTAATTTATGGGTGTCCATCAAACCATTTGTATGATCGATGGATTGTCAGTGTCCTCCCGGTGGGCATGATTCGTCAAACAATTTCAATATTTTCTGAACATTTCCATTTCAATATTCATATCGGAGTTTACCACAGAATGTATTTGCTTGTTAGCAATAGATCACTTTGAGTAATTATAAAAGTATTTTGGTTATACTTCTCCAATCATTATTGATGGAAGGACGACAGCTCGAAGCCACTGGGTGCCTAAACCGGTCGCTTTAGGGAGGTCTATGTCTAACAGTGGATGTCCTTTATGCCATACAGGAACTTAGGAGAACAGAATGCGGGTTAGAAGCTTTTTGCCCTAACCGTCACGCTATGTACTCGTACCAAGCCACAGTTTAAGGTAAATTAAAGACAATCTAAAAACCTTGAAATAAGACAATGGTTACTTAATTAATGTAGAGTAATGATTTAAATCATTACCTACACAGCATGTCATTGAGATGTGTTCTCCGATGTTTTGAACGAAATTAAATACTTAGGTTCTATTTTCCGGCTCGGGTATGTGATTTTTGAATATGTTTTAATACGTTTCTTCTAAATACTAAAATAGATCATATACATTTTGCTATCTCGGTGAGTTTAGGAGGTTTTGGGGGGAACCCACTGACCCGTTTCAAAAACAGAGCCTGTAGTTATAGCAAATAGTTCAGTAGTCTTCGTAGTTCACTACTAAGTATTCAGAAGATAGCAGACCAATCAATTAAACTTACAAGTATAGGTACGAGCTAAATTAAATTCAATACTGAGGTATAATAAAGCTCATTTTCAACTGAATAGCGTTCAATAGTGGTGCTGCTTGGGCGTCCGAGTAGACGGGATTATTTGTATTGATCTGTTTATGTATTCCATTTATTCGTTGCCTCCTTGTTTCTAGAAGTGGAGCTCGTCACTAAGTTTGTATTAGGAAATACTGTTCCCAGTATTTGGAATAGAACTTGGTTCGAAAATATATAAATCACGCACAACAAACAACAAAACCGCCTTTTAGCACAAAACATTTGATTTTTACCATTTCGCAATTCATATACCTGGTCGACGTAACACTTTGCCGTAACAAATGATGCGCTTCAACTTTTCTTGTTAGGACGAGTAAGGAATTGAACTCACTTCCGGCGTATTCTTTCCAAACCAGTATAATCAAGGAAATAATCCTTTACTTTGCAGTGATTTAGATACGCTTGAGGGTAAAACACCCTCATTATGATAGCATAACTATTATGATAACATAATTTACGGCCCATAATAACATCTCCACAAATCACAAGTCCGCTCATGTATGTAGTACCACTGCCATCTCTGGGATGGCTCGACCAAGTATCAGCTCGAAGCCCTTGATTCGATTGAGCAACGTGATGCTAAGCTCATTGGAGATGACTCTCTAGTGGAAGCCTATTTACAAAGTCTAGAGTACAGACGCCGAGTAGCCAGACTTTCAGTTTGTTACAAGATTCATTTTTGTGAATGTGCGCAAGATTTTCATGACCTTATCCCTCCTTCGCCTTTCCACCACCAGACGTGACGCCACACAGACACCAAACGATGACAAGTTGACGTACCGAGAAGTACTACCCATACCTGGTCGGCATACCACCTTGCCAAACGATTGCTTCAAATGTTCTTGTTAGCACGAGTAAGGAGTAAGGAGTGAAACTCACTTCCGGCGTAAGTTTTTCCAGACCAGTCGGAGTCTCTCGTAGTCTTTAAGTCCACAGTAAAAAGGTTTTTTTAGGGAAGCGTGCTTCATCTTTGATCACACCATCACTTACTAATCTATGTAACGTTAAACTGTAACACGATTCTGTCTCTAATAATTACATAGTTCTCTTTTGTTTATATTTTTCATACTACTTCATGGATTTTTTTTATTTTACCTTACAAGCTAGACACGTCAGTTAAAAAGAAATAAAAAAAATAATGTAAGCATTATGTATATATGTATTTTCTCTGATGCAAAATGTAATTATATTGTTTACTAGCTTCCGCCAGCGGCTTCACACGCAATGTTTGTCAACAAAAAGTAGCCTATGTTTGAATCCAGGTCATAATCTATCAACACACCAAATTTCATCGAAATCAGTTCAACCATTACGACGTGATTGAGTAACAAACAAACAAACATCAAAACTTTCATATTATTATGGTTGAAAACATAAGGATTCTAACAAGTTCAAATTATTATCTACTAGCTGACCAGTCCGCAGCTTTACAGGCGTAGTTTTTAATAAAAACATTACCCTTCTTCTGCGCAGTTGGGTAAAAAATGTCACCTGGGGATATCCTCAGGGATGTCATCAGAGTAAGAAGAACTTCATTCTTAATACTACCAAACTACAACTTTCGTTTAACAAGATCATTAAAAAACAAGATCATTTAAAGACAATGCCGCTTGCGGTTACCTAGCTTTATTGGTCTGAACTATTTTGGGCATTGCCGTTTCAAATAGTTTCTACAACGCAATATCACTTATTCCTTTGACATTTCACATAAAAACTCTAACAAATACAAGCAACAACTAATCTAAACAAACTTGATTTATTTCTACCTGATTACGGATTCAGTCCCCTGTCCCGTTAGTTTCAGGAAATCGCGAAAGTAATAAATCTATACCTTCTGTCAGACACCGGTCAACACTTTCTACGCCGTGAACCCTCCACATAAGGTTCAGAGTTGTAAGGACTATCGGATAGGGGAGTCATTAATCATGCTACAATGATAGCGAGTGACAAATGGTGGATTTTAATTGAAAGATCGCGTGCTCGGACATGAATGGACACTGCTTTATAAATTGATCTGTTGGTGGTCAATGGGGCGGGGGGGGAAGGAGTTCTGAATGTTCGTGGGGTTTATTGGGATAGACACTTCCCACTTTTTAATTGAAACCAATTAAAAAGTTGTGCATTTGGTAGTCCCAGAAATAGTAAAACAGGCAGTAACATTGACGTTTCAAAGTGATTCATTTGAATTGATACACCTTGATTTAGATTTATATGATTTTGATTTTAGTATTTTTAGTTTCTGAAATAATACTTCTGATTTTACTTGTCACCAGCTCCTTTACACGTTTATGCGGTAGATAAATAATATATACTTTATTGCACACCATAAACAACACACTTAAATGCTTGTGTACAATTGGCGGTCCTATCACTCAGTAGCGATAAGTAGCGGTACCCGGTTTAAATAAAAGCATTTCAGACTTTAGGATAATGCGGAAATGCGGATAATGTATGGCTATTTACTTCTCCTGCTATCCATCCAAACATTTTTTTTTTCATTAAAATAACTTTTGTGGATTATCATTAAGAATTAATATCTCTAATTATTAGTAACACCAGAGACCAGTAATATAAATTTAAACTGGTCTGTGTTAACACTAAAAACTATGCCTGAACTAGGAAAACCTGTGTCGAAAAAGGCTAACGGGTTTAAGAGTAGTCGAATTAATACATTTAAAATCGATTAACTTAAACACCAAACTAAGTGTTAACAAGGGTAAGTGTACGTAATAAACAACTCTTAAATCTTAAAAATCTTAAATCCTTATTTATAAAAATAACACTGTGCGTTGGTACGTTTTGTATCTAGCCCTCTTAATTCAAGTCAAATGTAAAACGGCACTAGCAAATGTTATTCTAAAAGTGCCATAAAATACTAACGACCATTTAAAATGAGTATAGAATAAAGTGTCTTTGTAAAACTCTTTAATTCAGCACTCACACGGCTTCAGAATAATACGAGTGATTTCAAAGTTCTCGTAATTAAACCGTATTTATTTAGGATTTAACGCATTTGAAGCCGTTTAACCTTTGCGGGAATCCTACATTTGTACTGTTTCGGTCACACACCTCTGACCTTTTTGTGTACCTCCCTTACCTCATAAAAAACAATACATTCAATACATGAAACTAATTTGTTAGATCGAGAGGCAATCTAGTAAACGTTACTGGGAGCATTTGGCCGCACAGGATCGATCGCTCTGGAAATCTATAATGGATCTATGTTCATCTGCAGTGGACTTACTATTTTTTTAATACCTCGGTATGGAACTAGCATTTGGCCCACAAAGAGGCCACAATATATTTGGCATAGTACAAACATTTGCTTCGTTTGGGGCTGCATAGCGTTGTATGAAATATAAAGTATTATTTATTTAATTTATCTACATTATATGCATACCAAAATTTTACTATTCGTTTACTCGTAAAAACGTTACAAACGGACAGATAGACTGAAAGACAAGAGTTTTTTTCAATTATATAACATTGGTGTAGAAGTGTAACCAACCTTACTATACAAAACCGTTCTTAAATAAAATAAATTGGTATTATTTTAAGTAGAACCATAAACAGAATGAATTATATCAAATTTTATAACAGTTCATTCAATTATCATAATTAAGCTCAAAAGTTTCTCATCAAAATCTGTTCTACATGTTTTGGCAAACAAAATGATTTTGTGAATTCTTGGAAAGGCGTCTATAGCTGCTCTTTGAAAGGCTTTGCAGGAGTAGCGTCATCGTTTAGCTGTTAATTAATTTGTCGAAACGCCTTACTAGCCACAGCAAGAGAAGACAGTTGGTTCACTCCACACAAACCATCCATACTAATATTATAAATGCGAAAGTAACTCTGTTTGTTAGTTTGTTTGTTACATTTTCACGTGTCAAATGTGCTCACACAGGTATTCACGGGGCACGGTGGGTTCTCAGATGGTCTAAGAGCCAGTGAAGATCAACCTTCACCGATCTGATAACCAGATGAGACATATTTTTTATCAAATATAATTTATAGACAAATATGCCTACAATTACTTACCTATCTAAAAGTTTTTAGCTAGGCAACAGTACTATAAGTATGATTTTTTGCAGGCAATGATTTTGAAATATGACTGATTTTGTAATAAAGTAATCTAAAATTTGATATAACTTTCGATAAGTTAGCAGAACGATGGAGTCACTTATATTGACTTACCTGTTCACATCGGCTTGCCAGGTAGCTATACACAGAAATGAGTAGGCAAGCCTACTGAGGCATATTCTGTGTGTTAAAAACTAACAGTGAAATAAAATTCATTTGGTTATCAAAAGAATGAAAGTGATGAAAAAAAAATCGATTAAAGTTAATTTAATTAAAAACAGCCCTAACCACTTTTAGATAGGCAAGTAATTAAAGGCATATTTGTTTATAAATTATATTTGATAAAAAATACGTCTCATCTGGTTATCAGATCGGTGAAGGTCGATCTTCACGGTCTCCTCTACTAAGAATACCTACATAACCCGGTTTAAGTGTAAGGAGAACCCATCGTGCATCTGTGAGCCTGACGTGGAGGAAACTGTCGCGCATATTATCTTTGAATAGATTTAAAAATATATTGTGTTTTTAAATCTATTGGAAATAAACAATTTGGGAGGCTATTAGATAAAAAAGATGTGTTATTAAATGTGAACATACAGTAATAGATTTTAGCTTAGCCTTATAAGAGCCTTATAAGAGCATTTACCCACATGCCATTGGGTATACCAATGGCATGTGGGTAGACAATAAAAATAATTTGCGTTGCATTAAAGATCTCTGATCGACAAGTCAGAGGGATGTAGTCTACTAATAAAAAAATTAAAAAACCTCTGTTTGTGGGTAGATCATTGATTGTCATCCACTAAAATCTTGCGTGTATACTTAAATCATTAATATTTAATTTAATAGTTCTTCATTCAGATCATACATTGCAGCTGGTTGGTTGAAATAAAAGAGAAGTACTTATATAATGCCCCGCAGTTGGTCGATGCGCGGCTGAAAATTATGATAATATTGCTGGCATAGTTTGTCAACAAATTTTGTATAAATGCTGCTGAAGACTGATTACTTAAATCATTATTTTGAATACGTAACAATTACTTACGATGAACTCAAAGCTTATTGTATTCTGTGAATAAGTTATACATACATCAAAGTCGTAAGGAGGATCTCAAAAAAGAGGTATTGTATGTATTTTGATTCCTTTTTAATACTATAAATGTACACTAGGAAACGTCACAGTAAAATAAATTGTAAAGTAAGCATCATTCTAACAGGAAATAACGCTTAGGTACAAGGAGTAGGTACCTAGTAGGTAGGTAGATAGGGGCATAGGTTAATGAATGATTATAATATAGGTATTCAAAGTCGTCTGTCGTTTGGTGAGACCGCGATATACATAAAAATACAACAGTAGGTGAAGTCAAACTGTGTATCATGTTGAAGATAATAAAAGGCATCTCGCACTTGGTTTTGTTATGAGAATGTCAGCGGAGTTTACAAGTATCAAAACATTCAAAATACTTTATTGTGCAAGTGTGGAATCCTTGTTATAAAGTTTATTACTCACGTTTAGAAGGTACACAAAAAAGGTGTTTACGTTATCTCCAATATCGAACCCGAATATTCCTACCTGACTATGTATTCATAATACAAGATGTCGTAAGTTTCATTTTCTTCCTCTATCCGAAAGAAGGGAAATAGCCGATTTGACTTACCTACCTGTTTAACGTATCAAACAATACTGTGGATTGACCAGAGCTTCTGGTGCTAATAGGAGTGCGAACTATTAAAGCTGCATTGAGAAATCCTAACCTTATTTATGTTCCCAAAGTTAGAACTAATTATAGGCAAAATTATTTTATAGTGAGAGCTTCCTTAAATTTCCTTTAATTCATTGGCTAAGGCAAATTTTCCTACAATTCTAAAAATAAATAAATAAAATAAAATTATATAAATAAATTGTAAACTAAACTAGCTGTTTTTGATAGTCTGCGATATGGCCCTGGGCCTCTTTACAAGCTGTCGTTAAATTTAATTGTTTTTATGGCCCTCGAATATTTAATCAAGTTAGCACCTGTAATATTTTGCTTTATTTTATATTAACAGGGCGGGTTACTTAATCCCCATTCCGCGTGTTGCCAAAATATCATTACCAAATTTCAATGGTTCACGTTTTGTCTTAAAATCCTTACTAATTTATAAATTCTAAGTTCGATCTGTCTGTCTGTCCCTCTGTCTGTATGTTTGTTATGCTTTCATGACTAAACGGCTAGATCGATCTTGTTGAAACTCAACAAGGAAATACTGTATCATGAGACATAGTAGATATATAGTAAGATAGTTCTTTTTTAGAAAAAGAAAAAAAATTCTTATAAAATTTTATGCCATAAAATATTGAAATTAATTAAGTACACTTGGGCTGCGTCATAGATTTGAACGTAGAAGTTGAAACATCGTCACGTTCACTAAGCTATAGGTAAAAAAGTTTATATAAAAAGGTCAAACTGTGTGTGCGCTCAGGTTTAATTAAAGAATTCGAAAAATAAAAACTTATTCGGTTAACTATGACTATGCTTACCCGAACGGGGAGACGACGTTTTCGGATGTAGGTATGCGATTTTTGATAATTGGCGCTGTTCCATGACAATATTTTAAGTCCACGTGAACGAAAATGGAGGCAAACAGCTCATATCAAGTAACTTGGTCAGGCTTTAAATACTATTATTTTTGAGAACAAATCAAATGTATACATTCCAGTTCATTTAATAATTTACGACTAATAAAATCATTTTAGTTAAGTTCACGTTACTAAAAACACTAGCTGTATCTTTGACATAGGTCCACAGAGTTACTGCTTTGTCATTTTCGTTGAACTTGATCGAAACAGACAAAAGACGATGAAGATTTTATTGGGGGTAATAAACTGGGGTTCTAGGGTTCATCAGATTTAGTACTAATGATAGAACTTAGTTAGGACACCATAGGCACCCAAACTTTGTATTAATAATTAATCTATGCCTAAACTTGGAAACCCTGTGAGATGTATTTGCCTTTCGCGGGAGTACAGAAATATGTACAGAAACAAGTTATGAAACTAAATAAATAAAATAAATATTGCTAGAAATTTGAACAGCGCTATCCAGCCCCAAACTAAGCAGAACCCAAACTACTATGGTAACCAGTTATCTGATAGAATACTTATATACATTTTTTTTTAAATACGTACTTATAGTATATAGAAAAATACTTGTAACAAGAAGGATATTCCTACTTAAGTTACTTTTAAAATCAATGATTCATTAGCGTCAGAAGGATCATTTTGAAACCTCAATTTTACCACCTGGACGAGTCTGGATCAAGAAAGAAACAGGCATATATTTATAGCAAATCTGTCTTATCCTATCGTTTAAACTGTACCTACAGAAACTCGATGGGATTAATACCGTTATTCCTTATCACTTTTGCAAATCAACTATCGTTTATTCCATAGCGATCGTGTATCGTTGACGACCTCCGTGGCGCAGTGGGCGAATATCCGGCTGAGACGCAGGAGGTAGCGGGTTCGATTCCCGCTGCGGAACAAATGTTTGCATGATCTACAGATATTTATTCCGGGTGTGGATGTTTTTCTATATATTATAAGTATGTATTTACAAAAAAAAGTATATGTATAAGTATTCTATCAGTTATCTGGTTCCCATCGTACAAGTTCTGCTTCGTTTGGGGCTAGATAGCGCTGTGTGAAATGTTCAGTAATATTTATTTATTTGTTTTATTTATTTATATCTCCTTAGAAATTAACGTTAGTGGATAGGTGACTCAAGCAACAACACGACGTGTTACTAGTTCATAGTTTTGATATTATTAGAACGTTGGGTATTCTCCAGAATTCAATCTGGTGTTGTGTCCTCTGCTCCGATCGTCGTAATCCGAGTTCGGATCGAACCGAGCTATAAATCACTCGTTTAGACGCGTCGGGTCGATGAAAATATAAATTTAAAGCGATCGGGATTCTGCAGTCTCTTTAGCATTCAATTTAAGAGATGCATTGACTGGGTGGTCTAGTAAATAAATAGGGTCTAAAATTATGTATTTATAAGATTTAATTCCTGAAGGACTGGGCAGATTTGGCACTGGATCGAAATATCTAGAAGGAATGGGGGAGGCCTTTGCCCAGCAGTAGGACAGAAGTGGCGTATAATAATAAGATTTAAGAAAAATCACTTGCTATAGGAACTATCTAATACATAACGGATTCTGATCAAATCTTATGGCAATTGAGTCGGGATGCGAATTAAAGTTTTAACAAATGCATCTATTGTAACTGCCTTCTTATCACTTACCAACCTAGCTAATTAAGTTTATATAAGTACTTAAGCTTGTAAAATTATGTTGTCTGAATTAATAAATCAATTATTATTATTATAACGTTCTAATAAGTCCTTCAATATCTCACCCCCAAATTGTCAACGACCTAATTGGGCAAGTTTTTGCATATAAAACAATATTACTTTCTGTTCAACAGCTCACACAAATATTTTATATCACACAATACCAAAATATGTAACAATAGCTTAATATCTAGTTCTCCACAACCACCCAAAAATAATTCTCTCAACAAAGGGGAGAGTGGGTAAAAAGCGGGTTAGTTTGTCTGCGAAGGAATAAAGTTGTGGGTGTGCGGTGGACGTGACCGCTGTAGCGCGGGACACGCATTTGTCTTGTCGAGACGACATGAGGAGGCAGGGGCACACTGGGTGACAACTAGATACTAACTAGACTATCTACTAAAAGTTGTTTTCACACCATCTGCTCGACAATGTCAAATTATATGTCATGCACTTTGTACTGAATTTAATTATGCCCTCGCGGGCATATCATAATGTGATTTGAATTTGGAACCTCATCTGTATTAAAATTTTTACAAAAGAGACTCACACAATAAGAACTTATTCGTAAATCGAATTAACTTCTGCACAGAATGCACCAACCCTGACTTGATTTTTATTGTTTTTATTTGACTGCCTCCGTGGCGCAGTGGGTTAATAGCCGGCTGAGACGCAGGAGGTGGCGGGTTCGATTCCCGCCGCGGAACAAATGTTTGCATGATCTACAGATATTTGTTCCGTGTCTGGGTGTTTTTATATATATTATAAGTATGTATTTACAAAAACAAAACAGTACATAAGTTGAAAAACTAGGATGTTCCTCGAATGCATATACTTTCGTATGTCAAAAATCAGGTAGTAGAAGATGGCTGGACCACTGTGTCGTTTCACTTGCAGCCTGGCAAACTGTTGTCAAGGTAGGTGTATGCGAAGATGTTTTCACATCAGACCATCTACCTATCTACGTAGAATGCGATTTATGTGCAGTCAGACCGAGGTTGATGACCCATGATATGCCTCCTAGTGCTATTCTATGGGGGGAGAGGAGTGACGATCAGATCAGTAAATATCATGACATCTGTAACATCTTTCGGAAGATGCACTTTCCTCAGGAGTTTGAAGAGTGTGCTCATGGGTCATGTACCTCGGTTGAACATAGGACAACTCTAGACAGGCTGTATAATGATATTGTAAGTACTATGGCAAATTCGGCAGTGCAGACGAAGCAGTGTGGGGGTGGCAGACCTAGGAAAAGTAAAAATCTTTGTGGCTGGAACAAACATGTACAAGCTGCACACGCGGAGGCCAGACTTTATCCGCTAATGCTCACGGATCAACATGTTCCCATGTGCTCATGGGAACATGTTGATCCGTAGGTTTGCACGCTGTACTGAAGAGGTTAAATTGACACTCTTCAAGGCATATTGCCAAAGCTTCTACACGGGAAACCTATGGGTCAGCCACACCAAAAAGCCGCTGGAAACCCTGCGTGTTCAATATAATAATATCTTCAGGATGATGTTGGGACTGCCCCGCTTCTGTAGTGCATCGGGGATGTTTGCAGAATATCAAACGGATGGTTTCGAAGCCATCCTACGCAAGAAAACTGCATCCCTGATTCACAGGGTGCGGGACAGTCAAAACAGCATCCTGAAAACCATATCGGACAGAGCTACATCTCCGATATGGAAGTGCTTCGTGTTGAGAGTGATCAAACCGACCTAGGTTGGTCACTCTCAGCGCGAAGTCCTTTTGTTTTGCTTTAGTTTATTTTATTGCGTGTGTGTACCTACTAATATAGTCTTTAAGTAATCAAACTAACAATATATGGATTTATATTATCTGAAATAATTTTTTTTATTTGTTTATTTTTATTTATAAGTATTCTATCAGTTATCTGGTTCCCATAGTACAAGCTCTGCTTATTTTGAGGCTAAATAGCGCTGTGAGAAATGTCCCGCAAAATTTAATTTGTTGTCTCGCAGAAAGTGTAAAAAGTAGAGTATTCTTCTCGTGGATAAAGCTGTCTGCATCTTGGGCGTGCTTATTTCCCTCTCTGCTCTTAGGATTCTAGTAACACCCTCGCTCCGCTCGTGAGTTAACTCTAGAATCCTTCGTTACATTCGGGATTCAATAAAGCGCCCGTGACGCAAGACAGTGCTTTATCAGCTCGTTTTATAATCTACTATGATTTATATAAATAAATATTTTAGCTACAACTAACACATATTTTGTTTCTTTGATTTTTAGCTTATTTTTTTTTAAATCACGTGTTACGTAATTACTTTATACGCGATAAGCATAGCCCTCCGGTTTCCAGAACAAAACTCAAAACTAAATGATGACTCAAGAATATATTTTTGACAGATATTTTATCATCATCATCATCATATCAGTAACTGGACGTCCACTTCTGAACATAAATTTCCAGAGCGACCGATTTTGGGCGGCCTGCATTCCAGCAACCTATATACCTAGTCAGGTCATAAATTCTGTCACATGTTTAATATAAAATAATTGAAACAAGTTTATTAATTATGTAACCATTTATATACCAAAATGAACTTAACAAAACATAGATTCTTATGACACTAAAGTTTATTCAAAATGACCTCCGTGATTTTGAATACAGGCCTTCAATCTGCGCGGCCAGTCGTCTATCGCAGCACGAACGAGGTCCATGTCAATATTGGCGGCTGCCTTAATCAAGGATGTCTTGAGTGACTCCAAATTAGGATGAGGCTTTGAGCACGCCTTTTCCTCTAAGTGTTGCCATATCTTGTAATCTAACGGATTCAAATCTGGACTGGAGGAGGGCCAGTCTTCGTGCCGGATGAAGTCGATTTCACGCGCCGCCAGCCAGTCTTGTGTGCTCTTCGCTCTATGAGCTGGCGCCGAATCTTGTTGGAATACCCAGTGCCTGTTATTGAACATGGTATGAGAAACAGGTTCCACAAGGTTCGTCAGGACTGTATTTTGATACACAACTGCATTCGTTTTTACACCTTTCTCACAAAAATGTACATCTGTTAAGCCCCAATAAGAAACTCCCAACCATACCATGAGCGAGGATGGAAAATGACCTCGTTGGACACGCGGAATACGGTTGCTCGTTTCTTCACTACTGTGTGCGTACACCTTATGATTTTGTTTGTTGTAGCTCTCTTCTACGGTAAATATTTTTTCATCCGAAAAAAGAATTTCCCGATATTTTTTTCCCGCGTACCGCTTCAACAAAGCGCGGCATCTCTTCAGTCGCAGGTCCATTAGACGAGCATTCAAACGATGTCCTGTTTTTCTTAGATATGCCCGAAGCCCTAAGTCTTCATTTAACACCCTTTTCACCGTGGTTCTGCTTAACCCCATCTGAAGGGCCAACAGTTTCTGCTTACGTTTGGGATTTCTTTGAATTCGCGCCTTCACAGCTTTTATCACTGCTGGAGTCCTAACAGACCGAGGGCGACCACTTCTTGACCTGTCATCTACACTAGAGTCTTCATTATATCGTTTGATGGTGCGATAAACGAATATTTTGGTTATATTCAAATTTTTCAGTATGTCAAAAATTTGAATTGGCGCGTAACCGCAACGATGCAACGCAATAACTGCAACACGGTCTTCTTTAAGCGTCCACTCCATATTTAAAAATGAGTAAAATTCTAAAAAGTATACATTTTTATTTTCATGAACAATTCGAAATTCGAATTCTATAAACTTTTTTGTGGCCAGCATTCTAAAAGAAAAGTTTTTACTGTGTGACAATACTTATGACCTGACTAGGTATATATATTAGGTCTTTACCTATGAAATTGCCGTTTTGTATGGAATAAGTAAAAGTACTTATTTTTTAAAACTATTTTATTTCTGTTATTCAAAGTAATAACCTATGCAATCGACGCAACTTTGCCAACTCATTGACAGTTTATTGATGCCCTTCTTGTAAAAATCAGCTGGACGGGAGGCAACAAACTCTTCAAAGGCATTTTATACTGCCTCTCTGGAATTGAATTTTTCACCCACTAAAAAGTTGTCTAAATTTTGGAAAAAGTAATAGTCGGTAGGAGCAAGGTCTGGTGACTGGCGGATGAGGGAGAGCTTCCAACTCCAGCTCTTGAAGCTTGGAGACTGCCTGTTGTGCAGTATGGGGTCGCGCGTTGTCGTGAAGGAGCAGTGGGGACGACCGATTGGCCAAAGCTGGTTGCCGATGTGCAAGCTTCTCCATCATTGTCTCCAGTTCTTCACAGTACATATCTGCAGTAATGCTCATGCCGTTTTGTAAAAAGCTGTGGTGAATCACACCAGCACTAGACCACCAAACAGAGAACATCACCTTTTTAGGGGTCATTTTTGGTTTAAGGCATTGCTTTGGTGCTGAATCAGGATCTAACCAATTTGCTGAGCGCTTTAGATTGTCGAACAGAATCCATTTTTCATCGCACGTAACAATTCGGTTCAAAATTCCTTTATTTCTTTGCCTATTGAGCAGCGCGAGGTAGGTCTCGACGCGTACGTTGCGCCGGCGATCGTTAAGTTCGTGGGGCACCCATCTATCAAGTTTTTTACCTTGCCTATTTGTCGCAAATGGATCAAAATTGTTTTGATGCTAACATCAAAAGCTGCTGCTAGCTCAGCTGTAGATTGAGTTTCGCCAGCTTCCACAATCGCCTTTAATTCTTCATTGTTGACCAAAGTCTCCGGACAACCACGAGCTTTATTTTTCAAGTCAAAATTACCAGAACGGTACCGGGAAAACCAATAACGGGTTGTGCGTTCATTTGTACAGTTCTCTCCGTAAACGTTTTTGATGTTACGTGCCGTTTGTGTCGCGTTGGTGCCACGACGGAACTCATATTCCATAATTACACGAATTTTTAAAGTATCCATTAAGACGAAAAATGTTCAAATGTAATGAAAATAATTACAACGCTAATCAATATACAAAAGGCTGAATTTGTAAAAAGAATGTCATGTTTTAAAACAAAATTAATTTGAATTTAGAATACAAAGCCATTCCAAACTTTTTTTCTATTTGAAATGACCAGTACTGAAGAACGGCAATTTCATAGGTACCCTATTATTTCAGTATTAGGGGCCTTAAAAGATGTAATCTCGGTAGCAAGCCGAGTAGCCGACTAAAACGCGAGAGATGATAGCAGGTTAGAATACTGCTATTTAGCACTCTAAGTAACTGAATGCTTGTAAGACCTAAAAAAAATTACAGCTCCGGCACTTAGAACGGACCTTTAACATAGAACGGGACCAAAACTAACGTAAGAGATTCCTGTTTAAGTCGTATCTATAAAATTCGCTGATACTGCAAGATGGAGATAAGACACTGATAAATGATAATACTTTTGTTATCATAGTTTTTAGCCCTTTATGTCCCACTGCTCCCTAATCTTTCCAGTCAGTTCTTTGTAAATGTTTAGGTATTATTTATTTAATTTTAAGACTAATCTCCCATTGTGTACCCGGGGTGGTCCAGCAGTGACGAACTCCGATAAAGGTCACGTGATTGATGACGAGCTTGCACAGTGTTTTAAACTTTTGTTGGTTTTTGGTCGAGTCGGGTCACAACTTTACGGAGAACTAGAATAGTGTTGTTTGTTAGTAGCGGTAATGTTGGTCTAACAGTGTTTACAAAGACTTTATAACATGAACTTTTACTAATGGATTTTCTCATAATAAAATCAATTTATTTCATAATTAAAGTCACAAGAATGAGTCAGTTTCAGAACGTATATCCAAGAGCAGGTAAGAATGAGACAATAAACAAGATACCCGAACTCACCTTGACACCAAGGCCTGCGTTGCTACGGCACTTGTCAGTCAAACGTCAAATCGAGCTTTATGTTTGAAAAATTGTTAGACGAATGTGTAGATATTAGTGAACACCGTTTGTAGTATGAAATCAATGTTAAGTTTTCTGTTTTTTGATTGATTAATATAATTAATAATAGATGTTTACGATAACTGCAATCCACTCCATAAGGAATTTTTAAAGTGTTGTTCAATTATACAAGCTTTTGATCAGTAACCAAATGAAATATCTATCGACAAGTTCATAATTGTCATATAGATATTTTAGACTACCTACATTTAGTTTAGTTATACCTGTCCAAGGTTTTTTCCAATTACTGCTACAATTTGCCACTAGGCTCTGTAAATAATTTTTCATACCACTTGCTCAACAATATCAAATTATATGTCAGGTAAAACTCACCGAAAGCAGGCGATTAAATCCCTACGGCTGAGCCGGGAGCAAAATTGTACTGAATTTTATTATGCCCTCGTGGGCACATCATAATGTGATTTGAATTTGGGATCTCATCTGTATTACAATTTTAACCAAAGATACCCACACAGTAAGAACTTATTCGTAAATCGAACTAACCTCTGCACAGAATGCACCAATCTAGATTTGGTTGCTATTGTCTTGCAGAAAGTGTGAAAAGTAGAGTATTCTCCTCGTGGAAGCTGTCTGCATCTTGGCGTTCTTATCAGCACTCAGGATTCTAGTAAATCCCTCGCTCCGCTCGTAAGTTAACCCTAGAATCCTTCGTTACGTTCGGGATTCAATAAACCGCCCGTGACGCAGGACACTGCTTTATCACCCCTCGTTTAGTAATCTACTATTAAAAACTCGATAAATGCCGGGTTCCTATATCCGTTGGTATAAGTACCGGCACGAAACTTTAGCGCTGACCGTTATTGCGCAGAAGTTAAAATTAAGGTACCTGAGGGGGGCTAGCGGGATGAAGAGCGGGCGTGCGTAGCGCCGATTGGCTCTCCAATCGCATTCCGTTCCCCGCACTGATACGATGCCCCGCGCACATCCAGTGTACAGTCGCGTTCTTATTTGTATTGTTATTGCTGTTATTTGAATTTGTTTGCTAAATTAACTTCAACACATCATGTTAATTATGTCTTAGGTACCTACTATAAATCTTTGGACATTGGAATTGGAAATAAACTATTTACTAAAGTATAGGTAATATTATTTGCGTGCGCGAGAGTACTCATGCGCAGCTTCCTCCACATTTCGTTCAGCGCTAGACTTACTATTTGACATTACATTAAAATAATGTCAGTAACGTTATTTAGCTAATAATTAATTAAAGTTACAATTGTATTGCGTGTGTGACAGTACCCATGCGCAGCTATCCCCTCCGCGTATCGCTCAGCGCTAGACTTTCATGCCGCTGCTTATAACCAGCTACGCCTCGTTTCTCCTGGAAAACGTGTCAAAAGTTTGACATTAGTTTGACATTTTTCAAGGGGATACGAGTCGTAGTCGGTTACTGACGGATATAGGAACCCGCTAAAAAATATTATTAATATCTCCAATTGATCAGTCTCAGTCAGTCAAGCCACTCCTAAATGGTTCAACTCCAACAGAATCTAAAACTAAATTATACCGGTATTCGCACAAACGTTCACATTTATATTACAAGTAGAATATGATGAAGGATTTACATATAAAAACACCACGATTTTGTTTTCCCTAGAGAATATGCTACAGATTTTGATTAGATTTATGAGTTTGCCCTATTAGGATGTAGGTTGTACCTATACAATTACTCTGTTTATACACAAAATAGAAAATCATTTTATTTACAATTACAAGAAATAAATATGACACATAAGAAATATAGAAAGTTCTTTAAAATAATAATTACTATTATTTTCAGTCCTCAGTGTCCCACTGCTGGGCAAAGGCCTCCCCCCATTATTTCCAGACACTTCTTTCAAGCGCTAAGATGGTCCAATACTCCCGGAAATTAGTGAGCTCGTCCTTCAATTTTTTTTTGATTGGCTCGAAGTCTTCGGACTGTGTCGGGGTTCTACTTGGTGGTCAGTTTAGCTCACTGATCACCCGACATATGGCATAGATGACCAGCCCAGTCTCACTTGATTAAAATTATGGAACAAAAAAAACAGAAACAAACATTACTAAGGTAATAATTAGTTTCAATCGTGAGTTAGATATGTTGTGTGCTATAGCAGCGTAAGGAATACTCAGCATTATGTCAATTCTATTTAAAAAATGTCTCTCGCATACATACAAAGATTAATAAACACGGAGAAGAATAGTTTATTTTTGGGCAGTGTTGTAAAAGTAGAGCTGTTATGTACGTCATATATTCGTATCTATTAGAAAATCACGTAAATTTGTACGTATTTAAATGCAGTATTTTTTTATTTAAAACCTGTTTTTAGGAGGGGTATTAGCTAAGTTTAGTGAAAGTTGGTAATTTTTGTCTTCGGGCTTTTCTAATATTAACTTTTAGTTTATAAGATGCTGCATGTTTAATTAGATAAATAGAATAACACTACTTTATTTGCTACCACTGATAGCGATTTCTTCCAAGCGACCTTTAGATGGTCAGTAATGTTACCACCCAAAGCAGTAACTGACGTCAATACACAAGTAATTATTATTACCACCTACTGACGTACAAGCGGATTTTTTATATGCTACATAGAGATAGAACAAGCTTATGGCCCACCTGATGTTAAGTTGTAACCATCGCTGTTATAGAACAGAGAATTGCCCCGTAGGTGACGCACCTTAGAAATATGCCCTACGATACACTGAGTATATCAACTTGAGCACACAGGTGTAAAGCCTGCCTGGTAAAATTACTTGTGCCTGTAATTTCACCGGTAACCATACCCTTCAAACCGAAACAAAGCAATTCTGCTTGGCGGCAAAAATAAGTATGGTGGTAGTATTTCCCCGGGCGAGTCCTTTCACAAGGAACTCTACTACTCATAGGTAAAATGTAATTGTTCCCAAACTTCATTGAAATTGCATCAGCCTCACCTTTATTCCAGGTCCCAGTTCAAGGCGAAGTTGTGAATGAACTAGTATATTGTATGAGCTCATGTAAAAGTTGCGCCATAGCTATGGGCTGCGAGTCGCGAGCCAATCGGTGCATAGCGGGAACTTTCTGAATTAGGTGAATTGTGTGAATCACCGCACATACAGACGGTATAAATATGTATAACGCATACCGGTCACTCTTTCCTGTTCATCTTTTGTGGTCCAATATCACTGACTAATCTGGTCACCTCTAATTTATTTGGGTCCTTAACAAGAACATCGTCCATTTAGTATTACTGGTTGGTTAAATTTGCAATGTTCTGGTTGCATTATGAACCCTCAAATCTGAAAGCTTGCCCAATCCTAATACATCGGGTCTCCTCTTACTTACTCAAATAGCAAGAAAAAAAACTTAAATTATAGAAATGTTCGATAAACACACACAATTATTTTAAATATTTTTATATTTTCACTTGTGGAGATGATAATGAATGATGATAAAGTAAACTGTTTGGAACTTTAGCAGGCAGTGTGTAGTGTGTATAGAGAGTTAGATATATCCTCCCTCGCACTAGTGTTTGTACCGTGTAACCAGCTCGAAACTAGTAGAATACATAATATACAAGCTCGTGCGAGCTGGAGTTATGGTGCAAATGTATATCTGCTAGGGAGAATGAGGCTTTCATTCTCCCAGTATTGAAAGTAATGGCTCCTACTGCAAGCTGTAGGTTCTCGTAATTTTATCCTCAGACGATTTTTAGTCGCATTATAAATGCAGTTTTTTTAGGTTACATTAACTTGACAGAGATCGAGACTTTAATAGTGGTAAGACCACACGAACGTACATGCTCGATGTTTTAGCTAACAATAGAGCAAGTTCGAACGTAAAGATCGATAAACTTTACTTACTAACTCAATAAAAAACTTTTGTGATTGATTTCAATCATAATAATAAAAACGGGATTTATCACGTACCGTTTTATTGGTGTTTCAACTGACAATGTTTTGGTTCAATTCGTGAACCTTCATCCCGGTGAGTGCGATCCGCTCCGAACAACATCTAGCCTCGCGCCTGATTAAGATTCACGAATTGAACCGAAACATTGTCGGTCGAAACACCGTTATAACGTTACGTGATAAATAAATAATAATAATAATAAATATCGCTGGACATTTCACACAGCGCTATGTAGCCCCAAACTAAAGCAGCGCTTGTATAGTACAACCACCAACCAGATAACTGATAGAATACTTATATTTTTTTTTGTAAATACATACTTATAATGTATAGAAAAACACCCAGACACGTATCAAATATCTGTAGATTATGCAAACATTTGTTCCGCGGCAGGAATCGAACCCGCTACCTCCTACGTCTCAGCCGGCTATACGCCCACTGCGCCACGGAGGCAGTATATATATAAATCCCGTATTTATAATAATAACTTAATAGACAGCCCGGCTTGCATAATGACCCCTAAACGTAATAGCGACTAAACATGTTACAATTTAACATATTTGTATGATTTGTCAACTCATATTTAGGTACTTATACGATTAAGCATCGTTGCGCAAGTCGCTCTTATGTTAAACGTCGAACAAAAATGCTCATAAACGACGTGCACGATTATACTTACTCGTCAAGCGAAGCTACGCGCAGAATCACCATTCAAGTTATACTAATCAATTTGTACTCGTACTTTCCTTGAATGTAAGTATTTCAAAGGAAATACAAATGTATTAGTGAGCCGTTCTTTGTCTTTTTACAACGATTTTAAAACTACCGGGCAATAAAAAGAAAAATACGGTAAAAATATTCAAAACATTTTGATTTATTGGCAACAGGCTTACGGCCCACCTGATGGTAAGTGGTCACCGTCGCCTATTGACTTTATTCAAGCTCACTGATTTTGTTTTAATAATATGTTATTTACACGATAAAAAACTAGGCATCAATATTTTTGTTATTAAAACGATACGAGACTTTTAGAACCTATTACAAATCAAAAATAAAGGAAAAAGCATTGCTCGGATTGGCTTCAATCTTGCCTACTAGCATTTGTGATGATATTTTCAAGGTTTCACGTTTGCTTTATTTCCTAGTATATATTTGGTCTCCGCGTCGAGATAAATTCATATTGAAAGAAATTGTTGAAATTTAATGATATTTCATCGCATGAAATGAAGTTAAATTACAAGATGTAAATTTTAGTTTCGGTCCATAACATTTCACTTATGTTAAGCGCAATTTAGATTACAATTGAATTTATATTAATTGCAATGTCAATAAAAAAGTACAATAAAGGATTACGAATGTCAATAAGTAAATATACCATGTCAATACAGAATTATCATATCGCGTTATCCAAATATTCAAAATTATCTTATATCGTACTCGTATTAGTATTGCAATGAATTTGATTGAGCCTTTATGTAATGATATGTTTTGATGGGAATATAATTTGTGAATTTGCTACCACAGATATCTCATTACTTTATGATAAGCTAATATATCAAACGTTGTTTAGATTTAAATTGTAGGATAACCGAATTTGAAACTAGGTGGTTAACAAATTTGTGAACATTAAAATAACCGCAAATAAATAATGTATTTAGGTCATATCTACGAAGAGATACAATTATAATATTGTTGGGCATAAGGGTCATAATGCCTTAAATAACAGAAATAATACATTAGTACATTAGTGCAGCGGCCAGCAAGAGGCATTGATGGACGAACGTGTAAATGCGGGTCGAGGCGAAGCCGAGGCACACATACGTAAGCCCATCAATGCGTAGCTGTGGCAAAGGCTTGTATTGTACTTTTCTCAAATAATATTGATTGATTGATTGAAAATACTTTATTGCACTTATAAAACTAGTACAAAGGCGAACTTAATGCTAAAGAGCATTCTCTTCCAGATAACCTTTGTGTATTGTAGATAAAGATGTATGCACAGAAAAAAGGAAAAAATGAAAATTTGCACAGGACTAATAAAAATAGCATGATATAGGTACATACTACATAAATAAACCTACTTAAATACTTTATATGATAGACTAAACTATACCAATATCGAATAAAAATACATACATAACACTAGAAGAAGTGTTATGAAAAGATTAAGTTTCTCAGTTTTGGTCGGTTTGACCGAGAAGGTGCCTATAGATTCTCAATCTGAATGCTTCCACTGAAGTAGCCTCGAAATAGTTTGGTGGCATACGTATTATTCCAAAGACCACTAGCGGTTATTGTGTAAGAGTCAGAGTAAGTAGCCGTGTTATGCTGTGGAGTAATTAATTGGAAACGACGAAACGATCGTACAGGTCTGTCCTCAGTTGATACAGATGCAAATCGCTCTCTGAGGTAGTTGGGAGATAGAGGGTTGCGAAGAATATTCTACAGGGGGGATAGCATGTGCGCATCTCGACTTAATTATGAATACGCGGAAATTATAAAATAAAATAAAAAAATTACGTTTCAAAATCAATGATGAACAACGAACAACAATATTTTTTTCCGCGTTAAAGTGTTCATTTGTTTTTTTTTCAGTAAACCAGCTTTCTATTTGCAAGCCAGTTCGAAATTTAAATAAAACCTTTGATTAACTTCCTTCGTTTTGCCATGTTCGGAGTAAAAGATCATTCTATTTTTAAATTACATGACAGATATGAGATTACTATGTAATTTAATTGGCCGCTAAACCAGGACAGATGTGGATTTTGCCAGCCGCTGCTCGCATGTATTTGGCCAGTACAGCAATTTTGATTTATCTCGAAGAAGATTGTCAAAATAATTTCCAAGAATGCTTGAGAAAAATTATTAACAAGACTATAATACAGGAGAAACAGTTGAATCATCTAAAGACCGTTTCAAATTATCTATAGATAGCTCAACTGCTCCAGATCACTACCAGGCGGAAGTGTCCCCAAGACAATGGTTGCATTGGCCCGCTGAATTGTAATGCTTTTGTTGTTGTGTATATACTATTAAAATAACTTAATTTCAAAATTAAATCATATAGGTTACTATTATGTAGGCCATACGCAAGTTTTCCACCTTATGAATGAATTAATGAAAATTCTTTATTATAACTTACAAGCTAGACAGAACAGTTAAAACAAAATAAATAACTTATTAATGTAAGCAAAATGGGCGATCTTATCGCTTAACAAAGCGATCTCTTCCAGGAAACCTTTGGACTGAGAGAATCATTGCTTAATGGAAGATTGGCTGAGGTGTATAAAAGAAAATACTTATTAATAGAAAAGAAAAATTACCTATGTTAAATGCATACATATTAGGTACATAAATAATAGTAAATAAATAAATACCGTATTTTAAATTAAGAATATAAAATAAATAAAGATGGTAGTTACAAAAAAGAATCAAAAGTTTTAAGGCCATTGGTAATCACACAATGTAATATAATCAATCCCGTCATAACGGCTGAAATCAATTTCGATGAAATTTGGTCTTCAATAAGATAAGATAAGATAACTCTTTATTGAACGCCAAAGTAAAATACAGAACATAATTTTTACAAATAGATTTAGTACACTCGATAGATTATAACCTGGATTGGCACATAGGCTACTTTTTATTGGCAAACCGCGCGTGCAAAGCCACGGGGCAAGCTAGTATTCTAATAAGAGGCGATAAGCTTGCCGTATGGAATGCAAATTACTATACAATACGTGGGCATTTATCAAACGTCGAAAATCGTAAGAAAGTTAAAGAAAATCTAAACATCACGTTTAGATTTTCTTTAACTTTCTTACGTGTGATATCTTCACAAGGCTGCATTCTGAGTAAGAGATAGAATAGAATAATCTTTATTGTTAACGGTATTTAAAAGCCGGTGCGTTTTTTAAAATACGTAAACTTACAGTTCGCCCTTTTCGGACATACAATAGTTATTATGATAAAACACAATAACGAATATTGGTTCTTAACACATAGCTCGGATAATATTTTTGCAAAGAGCATTGAAATATAGAAGAAGCATAGACAAGATTATCAATAGTTATAAAATTATTGCATTGCGTAAAAAACTTTTGTAATTACTAAATTAGACATTTTTCAAGATTCATCATGGGATGAACATCGTCATAGCTCAACCTCATTACCATCATCTTTAACTACTATTAATCAAGCTGTGAGCTTTATCATCATTATTATAAGCATAGTGTATCCACTGCTGAGCATAGGCACCTGAGTGACCCTGTTATTTAAAATTGTATTAATTTTTTTAATTACTTTCATGTCAAATATGTCATATTTTGTTAAAAGCCAAGTAGATAGATATTTCTATTCAAAAATGTAATTGCAAAGTTCATAAAACGTTCCACACCGAACGGAAAGATGTTGATGACACATCAAAACGAAACGTACGAACTCGGCCAAAGTTTTTAATTAAAAAGTGGTATTCAAGTCGACGGAGCCGCATAGATTACCATAGATAATACAGCTAGAAGGTACAAATCTATGGATCTTAAAAAACCCGTTTAAAATTACATTAATTTTATCTTTAAATGTATCTTTATCATCTTTACATAAAAAACGTATAGCGCTTGCCAAACATGGATCGTATAAAATAATAATTAATGAATATATAAATAATGCCGAACATTTCACACAACTAGGCGCATACTAAGCGAAACTTGCACTATAGGAGCCAGTATCATTTTGTTTATTTTTTGCCATGGTGAGTTTTATGTGAACCTTGCTACAATCACACTAACTATAATTTGTTTGTATATTTGTTTATTTATTTTTGTTATTCAATCACGTCGTAATGGCTAAACTGATTTCGATAAAATTTGGTCTGTTGATGGATATGACCTTTATTCAAACATAAGCTACTTTTTGTTGATAAACAACGCATGTAAAGCCACTGGCAGAAGCTAGTGGCAGAACATCATTTATGTCATATTAGTTTCTGCCTGCTGCATCTTTGCCTAAAAGTGAATGGTATGTGCATTATGCGTCGACCCACATGAGTTCTTCTAGTGGTGCATTAAATAAAAAATTTGTAAGTTCTGTATGTTAATGTAGTACCATCAGCTAAATAGATATTCAGTCAAAGATCTCGTGCATGGGTATTCACCCAAAAACCACCAGAAAATACCTTTTGAATGACAGGTTTTAAAAATATCTAAATTTAAAGGGACGTTTATTATTGTACGGGTACACGAAAAACCTGGGAGCCGTTGGGTGTAGTCCGCACAGGATTCAGCAGTGGACGTCCTATGGCAAACCTGATTGTATAATTTTACTGTCCAGGTGTTGGTTCCTCCAAGTAATACATGGCTCCGACGATAAATCGTCCCACTTTTACTGCCAACTACTCTTTTCATTTAGAATGGAAATTCAGAAGTTTTTTAAATTAGACTTGAACAAATACTGTTTGATTCATAAAATAAGCATAATAAACGCGATGTCACTTTAGATGTTTCGGTTAGGTGATTCTTTTAGTGTTGTTATTTTGGTATTGAAGAACTTTTAGATTTAAAATACATTTTGTTCAATACCAAGACTTACACTACTCTTATGACATAGACACGTAATTGAAAGTTTTTTTGTTATAAATTATAGGCCACCGTTTGACTACGATTTCGCCTAATGGTGCGCGATGATGCAGTCTAAGATGGTACACGCTTGCCTAGAAGAAACCTGTTTACTCGCGACTCACAAAGCAGATATAAAAATCAAAGACGAAGAGTTGGCTCTTGTGGACACCACCGTATTCTTAGGTATAACCCTAGATAATAAGTTTCAATGGGGCCCTCACATTGATGGGTTGTCGAAGAGACTTAGTTCTGCGGCATACGCAGTCAAAAAGATCCGTCTTTTTACAGACGTAGACACAGCTAGACTAGTTTACTTCAGCTTCTTCCACAGCATTATGTCATACGGTATACTGCTGTGGGGGAGTGCTGCAGATATAAACACCGTTTTTGTGCTGCAGAAGAGGGCTGTTCGTGCAATTTATAATATGGGCCCCAGATAATCATTACGCAATAAGTTTAAAGAAATAAATATTATGACATTCCCTTGTCAATACATCTATGAAAACCTAATGTATGTTAACAAAAATATTAATTTGTTGAAGAAAAATAGCGATGATCATAATTTTAATACAAGAAATAAAGATAAACTCGCTGTTGCCACTTGTGGACTCCATAAAGTTAGTAAATCGTTCAAAGGGCAAGGTGTACGCTTTTATAATAAACTCCCAAGGGATGTACAAAAATTGACAATTAACAAATTTAAAAACGTAATTAAACAAAATCTTTATAAAAGAGCCTACTATAAAATATCGGATTATATAGATGATAGAGAAACTTGGGATTGAAATTGTTCCAACTAGTTCAAAATGTTGCAATTTAGACGTAATTTATTTTCTGTATTATGTATTGTAAAAGGATCATTAAAAAAAACAACCAGCCTTGTTTCTTGCCTTTCTTTCCTGGCTTGGTCGCGAAGGAACAGGCAGTAAAATAGACGTTTCAAAGTGATCCTTGTGACTTTAATGAATAAAAATATTTGACTTTGACTTGAATACCCCTAGGTTGTAGTTATCAGGAAACACAGAATCAAGCAAGGCGTTCCACTCCTTGGCGTTGCGCATAATAAAGGTGGAAAAGTACCGCTTGTATGTATGTACGCTTGTGCGTATGGGAGGTATGTCTACCATGCTGCTACATGGTGGTGCATCGCTGAGCGTATGCTTGCCCGATGATAGAATGGGGATGGTGGGATTAGGTTAAAAAGCTCCACAGCACACTCTCCGAAATGTATCCTATAAAAAACCGAGAGACTTCCATACTTTCGACGGTGCTCGTGGTTGCTTAGTGATTTATTATGCTTTAGTAGATTTAAGCCATTTTTATAGTTTTGAACTTATTGAATGTATAATTAAGATTGATTTAGACAAGTTGAATGATTAGTTCATGTATTTTTTTTTAATAAATTCTGAGTCACAGCAAGTAGACAGTTCTAAATAAATGTAATGTACCTACTGTTACTAATTGTGTTACTAAGTTGAAGCAAGTGAATTTAGAGAAAGAAAGAAAAATGAAAACCATTTATTGATACCACCAATAACAAATAGATAGAATAGAAAAATATAAAAAGAAAATGATTAGCTAGTGTGGTGGCGAAAGGTTCCTCAGACTCAGCATAGTCACCTAGTGTCTTATGTATCATACGTTATCATCCAACCCAGATATTTTTAGCTATGATAATAAAATTACCATAATACACAAACCCCAAAAATAAAACCTCTTTACGGCGTTGTCGTAAACGCGACGTGATTACACGGTGCGTCTCGTTAGCATACGATCTCGGATCAAAGCACCTGATCTAACTCCTTAACACATCAAAAAGCGTTACTGGAGTAAGGAGTAAATGAGCCTTCGTTATCACAGTTTGAAAATCGTAGCAGGCTTAGCCGTCTACGAGCGTAGTGGTGTTACGGGTGTAGAGTTGCTACGCGCGTAGCAAGATGCTACGACCATAGCAAGGTGCTACGTTGCCAAAATGCGCTAAAGAAAATTAAATAGTCTTTGAAATTATAAAGGATTTTCAATTTTTCAATTTTAAAAGTTCTTTATTAGATTATAAAAGCTTAGCTAGTACAATTCCAGTGTGAATTAAATCCTAGAATTAACAATCATAATTTACAACGTTAATTAAGCTAAAGCGCTTCTCAAAACTTATACAATAAAATTTTACCTAAAGTAGGTACTTATTTCGTATTACGAAACATAACTATTGTAGTTTTAGAATTTTAAATATAAATATTTAAACACATGTAAGCTTTGATGAGCATTACATTATACATCAGATCTTATATGGGTTTGAAAGGCCGAAGCCTAAGCGGTACAAATAAATATTGTCGCTAAACTATTACTTACAAATAACTATTAGCGAGCGAATGACCAAAATACCGTCAAATTAAAGCCAGCAACAGAAACAATAAGGCTGCCTGTCGCGGAGATAGGCGGCGGAGCGGAGAAACGAGGAAATATTAACCAATAGGATTGCATGAATAGAATTTCATCCATTCATGCAATCCTATTGGTTAATATTTCCTCGTTTCTCCGCTCCGCCGCCTATCTCCGCGTCAATGGACAGGCAGCCTTAGCCTACTGTTCAACATAAAAGGGGCAGTCGCCCAAGCAAGCCCGCGCCGCGCCAGCGCGCGACGCGCACGCTGCTGTCGGCCTATATCCCGAGATAACAAGGTCGAAAACAGCGCGCGCATTGGGCGAGGCGTGCGCGTGCGCCTGCTTGGGCCATTGCACATGTCTATTCATCGTACTCAAGAAACAAGTGATGGGGTAATTTGTATCGATTGTACTTGTCGAAGTAAGGTAAGTTTTTCTTGCGAGTTTTACAGATATTTTGAATATGTTTATTTTTGCTGCGTGTATTACTGTGTAAATAAAATTTTCTAGATGATTTGTATATAAATTCGTATAAAGTGGGGAAATTAATTGTTTTATGTAATGATTGCAGATTGGTACAAAAGGGGGTGTTAAAGGCGTATTTTAAAGCTTTGTTTTGGACAACTTGAAGTTTATTTATATTGGTTGGGCAGGTACTGCTCCAAACTGGACAGGCGTAAGTTATACAGGGACGTACTAAGGTGCTATAAATGTTTAATTTAGTGGTGTTACTAAGGCACGAGCTTCTATTGAGTATAGGGTTCAATGAATTTAGTGCTTTTGTACCTTTAAGTCGCAGTTTCAGCGTATTTTCACTCCAATTGAGTTTATTGTCTAAGACGACTCCAAGGTATTTGACAGAAAGGCTCCATGGAATTTCATAGCCTCCTACTTTGAGGGTGCGGGCAGGGAGTGAACGATGCCTGGTAAACAAAATTGCCTCTGTTTTGGAGGCATTTATCTTTAATTTCCACTTGTCAAAGTAAGAAGATAATAGGTCTAATGACATTTGAAGACGAGAGATAATTAGGTCAATGTCTTTTGAGGAAGTGAACGAGGCTGTATCGTCAGCAAAACAGGCCAGATTAGTACGGGTTTGGATTGGAATATCATTTAGATATAATAAAAACAACTGGGGTCCAAGTATTGCGCCTTGAGGCACGCCAGCTGGGACTAGCATCGACACCGAGTGGGAGCTACCTATGTGAACCCGAAATGAGCGGTGCTCAAGGTAGGATGTGATGATCTTAATCAATGGTATGGGGACATCTTGTTTTAATAGTTTGTGGACAAGAGCTTGATGCCACACTGTATCAAATGCTTTTTCGATGTCAAGAAGAAACATTCCGGTTGACTCGTTCATGTTAAGGCTATGAGAGACAGACTCTGCTACTCTAGCCAATTGCTGAACCGTTGAATGTGATTCACGGAATCCGAATTGTTCATCTATGAGTATGGTTTCAGAGGAACGACAAAGGCGGCGGGATATCATTTTTTCAAACAACTTACCTAGACATGGCAAAAGGCTAATTGGGCGGTAACCAGATTGATCAGTTGGGTCTTTGCCGGGCTTATGAATGGCTATAACTTTAGCTATTTTCCACACAGTTGGGAAATAGTTAAGTGAGAAACAGGCATTAAATATTTTAGTAAGCATCACAATACACTTTTGGGGCCGATTTTTGATTAGGTGATTAGAGATTTGATCTGGGCCAGGTGCTTTGCGTATTTTAAGATTATTTATGCATTTTTTGACTTCAGCAGGGTGAACTAGCGTTATTTGGAAACTATCAGCTGGAAGATTGTTCAGTGAGTTTATGGAAGTTTTAACAGCGAGCTGTTCATCACTATCCCTGTTATGGGTCAATAGCATATTATCAGAGAATGAGCTAGCTAATATATCACACTGCTCTTCTATGTTCGTACTCTTGGTACCGTTGCTAGTCTTGAGTGGTGGAATGGTGAAGGAAGAAGTGGCTTTCAGTCCTTTAGCTATACGCCAGAGGTCAGATCCTGGATTGTCAACCTTGCTCAATTTACGGTTCCATTGTTCATCGCGGTGTGATTTTAATGCAGTATTGATTTGTAATTGGATTTGCTTTACTTCGTGATGCAAGACTTTAATACATCTTGGTAATGAGCATTCCCAAGACTTGAGGGTAGAGGTCGGTATACTAAGGTCCCTAGCTACAATGATTGTGTCTTGAAGCTGTGAAATAGCGGATTCGATCTCATCTTCTGACCCATAGAACTGGCTAGACAGGGAAATGTTGTTAGTCAAGAAACTACGATACTGATTCCAGTTAGCTTTCGCGTAGTTAAGCTTATGAATTGGTTTGTTTATGTTGATGGCAACTCGAACAAGCACAGGTAAGTGATTTGAAGAAAGGGCATGTATTGTTCTAATTTCCTCAATATTGTAAATATTCTTGGTTAGCAAAAGATCAGGTGTCGATGGTTCATGTTTACCTTGGTAATGCACCAAGGTAGGGTCATTTGGGCCGTGAACAGTGAGCTCACCGTGAACCATGAGTTCATACAACATTATGCCACGCGTATTAGTAGGACCGGGTGACCAGTAGTGTGTATAAAGGATTAATGTAAATCATAATAAATAGAACCTAAAAAAACATGGCCGAATAGTATGTATAGTATGTTAGTTACATGTAAAAAGTATTTTGTTTATGTTATATTTTAGAGTGGGTCCTCACTTGGTTTAAACATTTTAAGTTTTATTAAATTATACAGTCCTCAAAATCGTTGGTGTTGGCTCTAGTAATGGCTTTATAAAGGACCAAGTCTAAAGCTTGAGTTAAATAATAAATTAACTTGCTTATACTATATAAAAATATCCAGACCTGGAACAAATATATGTAGATCATGCAAACATTTGTTCCGTGGCGGTCTCAGTAGGATATTCACTAAACCGCCACAGAGATCGTCAAAGTTGGTTGTTTGTAAGTATATGTATATTTGTAGGGGGTAATCTCAGAAAGTACCGAACCATTCTTTTATATTTGAACACTTAAAGAAAGCTGCACTAGTATTGAGAGTACAAAGGTTATACGTTTTTTGTCAAAAATCGGTGCGAACCGGCGGATCACCTAAATTATAAATTAAGCCGTAAATTGTAGTTGTAAAAAGGTATTAATAGCTACGGACTACTGAACAATGAGATACTAGAAACTCCAGAAACAGAGTTAAAAAAAACGAAACATTAATATATCAACTTTGCTCAACTGCAGCTGTCGCTTAATTTAATTGTTATTTTTATGTACAAAATAACGATTAAAATAGGCAACAGCTGCAGAAACAGTATACAATAAACTTGTCATGTGCCGTGCTGTGGCAAGGGATACAAATTTTCAAAGCATAACTCCAATTTAAATACAAAATAAAAGCAAAAATGTTACATTCTATGCACTTCTTAAAGTCAGCACACTCGTGTGCTAAAAAGCTTTTTACATGCAGGAAAAAATTAACAAGAGCTCGTAAGCTACTTCATTTAAAAAAAATAAAAAGATGAACACTTGACCTACTGTTATACATCTATTCATTCAACTGCAGCTGTAGAGCGCCTTAAGCTTGTTTAAGCCACTAAACCACTATACCTTGACCCTCCGCGCTCATACATAAATCTTCCTTTCCCTGGTTTTCGGGAGTATAGTGGATGATCGGGAGATCTACTTAGGATAGCACTCGCGAGTTCATTACCTTTGCCTGTAATCTCGTTAATGAGTTATTTTGCGGTGAAACATGTCTTCGTAAAAGAGAGTAGATGGTCGTTCATTTTATTTGTTGAAACTGGTTTAAAAATACCAAGATTTTATCTGAAACTTACAGTAAATTCACTAGGGTCTAAGAAGCTTGAATAGCATGAGTACTTCGTGGAAGCGTGAAAAAACGTTATATGAGAAGTTACCTCTTAAGAATACCAGAGCAATTCAAGGTGAATTAATGAATTCAAATCTTTTATACAAGCTAGATGCAACAAAAATAAGTAACCAGATAATGTATAATGGGCGGTATAATCGCTAAAAAAAGCCATCTTTTCCAGACACCCTTTCACCAGATAAAGTGGTATCTTCTTTTATAAGATGACCAAGAAATAATCCAAGTGGAGATCACGCTAGTTCCGCCAGCCCACACCTGACGGTAACACGATCTAATGAAGGTTACAGGGAGCCGCTGGGCACAAGCCGCATAAGCTTGGTCACTCTGGAAAGTTATGGGAAGAAGATCGTTGGATATTCTATTCTATGGATTTGATGATAACGGTGATAAGAATCACAGAGGCACCAATGTTAAATGCGGTACAATACGAAGAAATCCTTACATAGGCATGGGCTTTCTTCCTTTCATATTTTTCAATCTACCTACAAAACAAACTGCCTTACAATGCAACACAGTCGGAACAATCTATCTTACCTGGTAAAGTAGACATTATGTAAGCAGCAATAAGAGTGTAATATCTGCAGCAGGCACGTAGCGCTGCAATAGTCGCTGATTGGAACGACAGAGGCGGGCTATGGAACTAGCGTTGACATTTTACAAATACTTATTACTAAAACTAAAATAAATTTCTTTCTTTCTTCTTCCTTTCACCTACTGGGTGATTACTCATCTAAACAATTCTAAGTTAGGCAATCTGCAAACGAGGTTTTAGCGGGAAACCAGTGACTGGTTCTAATTTAACTTGTTTCTTATTATATGGACAGAATGCCAATTCCATTAAAGTGTGAATCTAATAATAAAGCGTATCAATAATAAAGAGATTCGAAATAAAACTTGGTATATATTCTGAAAGAAAGAAAGAAAAATAATTTATTGGACATACACAGGTTCTTACAGATAACATTACTTACTAAATAACACAATGATAAAAGAATATGAAACACACAACACAATATAAATACAAAGGTATAAAAAAAATACAATGGGTACAAAGAAAGGTACATGTAGACAAGAATATATAGAATTTACATGTAGGTTTATCCGTAATTACCACGTGCATGAACCAAATGATCCTGTATCAGCATAATGCTGTACACATGCATACATGTGTAGCAGCGCTGGTTTTCAGACAGGACCAGAGTGGGTGACTTCACGAACGTAGAACCTTGACGTAGCACCATTAAACAGATAAATAGGTGATATGGAAATTAATAAACAGTGAAGGTCTACTATATACACATACATACAAGAAAATATAATATATATACTTAAATAGTGCTAAATAAAATACATAAATATCAGTAGCAAGAAATCGCGTTTTCACTTTATATATTTAGTATTCAGCTGCTTTGCGCATATGCTGTACTTTGACATAATTATATTATTACAATGTGGTTGATGCCGTATTAAATAAAAAAACATAGAAAAAAACCATCTGAGATGTGCTGCCAGCTAGATATAATTTGTAAATAAAACGTACGATACACCAAAAATAAAAATATATAGCAGAAGGAACTGTAGTATACCATTACCACAGTACTACTAGTATAAAACATAGTTCATAAAATAAAAAATATAAATGAAGTGCTCAGGTAGGTAGTTACTTAATATTACAAAAGGAGTATAATTTAAGGGCTAATAGTAGATATGCAAATGGGGGTTTAAGAAATATCTCTTCGCCAGCGGGCCCGGTGGTGGTGCGGATCTGCTCAATAACTTCTAGCCAGCGCATAATTCGTGTGTAAAATGTTGCCAAAAATTATAAGTGTTGCTGCATATAAAGATTCTGCATGTAAAATAGGACTGAAAATTAAATAATGATAGAATAAAGTGCACAGTTCTCCTGGCCCTACCGCGGTGATTCGAAACGATTTGCTTCTAAAGCAGAGTCACGGCTTGAATGCCAGCCGAGGTGTCTATAAACTGCAGCTTTCAATGGATATTCTACGAATTGCTTTGAATTTCTTCGTTCACGACCAAATCTTGTTCTTTTTTAGGCACCCTTCAAACTTCTAGGACATGTAGGACTTCTAGGTATTCTTACTGTACTTTGAAAAGATCTTCATATCAGCCATAAAACACCCTATGTGAACATAGACCTCCCTTACTTTCCATATAATAGAAGGCCGTTCTACGTTGCATTTTTCTCGAGCGTAGGATGGCTTTCTCGATAACCTTGTGACTCATGATTGAATAATAGGTATGCTGAAAACATAATAATAGCGCTGCGTGCTCTCTACCCTCTAACTCAGAAACGGTTGAGCGCATGAAAAAATGTTTGGAACAAAATTTGTCGCAAATTTTATGTTCGACAATATTTTAATAGATGTTAACATCATTAGAACTAAATAAATCGAGATAATTGAGAAACCCCGATTATTGTGAACTTTGTCATTGAATAGCTTACGACGCAGAGACGAGATTTTATGAGACTTTTGATACAAATTTTAGAATGCCAAAATTAAGTTGTATACGAGTTACCAGCTTATTATCCCTCATTCCGAGGTTGAACTCTTTTTTTTGGTAATTAAGCATAAAAAAAGAGTTCAACCTCTGCTTATTTGTCATTACAGTGCAGTCAATTAGACTGGACTGTAATGACATATAAGCAATATGAATCGTTGCAATAGCCAATATAACCTCATATGACAGCTTTACCACGTACAAAATATAACGATATCGGCGAAAACTAACCACTAACAACTTCTAGTGCAATGGTTGTGACAAATTGACAGTACATTTCCACAAATTACATTTCTAATAATCCTTCCGAGAGACTTCGCAACTGAAACATTGTGCGGACACTCGTTTCCACGCATTTAAGTAAGAACTGCTTCATTGTTAAAGGTGTTTTTAAAATAGCGATTGATATTATGCCTGTGTATTGCAGTAGCCACGATGCCTAGCCTTGGAGACTTTAGAAGAACTATGTTTTGGCAGAGGCAAGCTGCCTTAGCACATGTTGAATGATGGCCATTTTGTCACTTTGTATCGTACAGTCTACGCCTAGGTTTATGATTTAATTTTATTGCTGTGGACATTGGTTACAAAATAAAAGTTTTTTGTCTTTAAGTTAATATATCTTGCTTCTAAACAACTTTTAAATTTAACTACAAGACATTGCCTCCGAGGGTGATTCTCACAATAATTACAGAGGATGATGTCAAATCCCGTTTGAAACTATAATTTTGTTATTTGGTAGATGCTACTCGTATTGACGTCGCGCAAGAATATAATCATCATGTTGATTCCACCTATAATTTTAATACCTTTAACTCACATCACATGACGTGTTCTTGTGAATAATTTTTTTCATTAAATTTCTAAATGTCATTTTGTAAACGTTCATATGGGATTACGGATTTGGAGAATAACGATTGCCAAAATAAATAAATATTGCTGGACATTCCACACACCACTATCTAGCCTCAAACTAAGCAGAGCTTGTCAATGAGAACTTTATAACTTATGGAATTACTTATATACGTATTTTTTTCAAATACGAACTTGTAATATATAGAAAAACATCCAGACCCGGAACAAATGTCTATAGATAATGAGAACATTTGTTTCGCGGCAGGAATCGAACCCGCTACCGTCAAATAATTGTAGTTGCATTTATGGTCGCACTCTTAGATCGTTCCGTTGTTAGCTTTAGCTGGCGTTTAATAATTGGTTGATAATTGCTCGCGTGAAAACACATAACGACTTAAAGTAAACTCAGCTGGATCTGTAATCGACGGGCCCGCAGTGCCACTAAAAATGGTATTAACTGATCAAAAAGGCAGTTATGTTTATAAGTTCCAACGCAGTGAAATAATTGTCTTAGAGAATAAAAAGTTATCAGGCTTATAATTTTGAAAATAAAAAACTTTTTGTTTATTTTATTGATGGTAATTTCTCCAATTTTATCAAAATTAATACTAACGGGTTCCTTTAAGAAAATAAAAATACCGTTATTTGTTCCCAGAGACAACATTTGGCATAAAACAATGGAAAAACATAAATCAGTGACAATTGTTAGGTAGTCCAGCCACACAATCAGTTACATAATAGAACAATTATGGAACACCACTATTTAAATCATATTAAAAATGTTAAGGCTTCTGTACAACACAAACATTTTGTTAAACTCAACTTTTTTCTTAGCTTATTTTTTGTGTAAAAGAAGTAATGAAGGGTCCTTCGAATAAGGTAAGTGTCTCATTTCTCAACACCAGCCATGGATCAGCGGACATTTAGAACCCGCGTTTAAGGCCGGTAAAAACCGAATAAGTTAAATTCTGGCCGACATCTTTCTTCGAACTTCATACATTACAACCGCTGCGTGCACGCTTACGCCACGCGCGCGTATTTAGTTTGCAGTAGCCTTTAAAAGTAGATGGGCGTTGTAATATTCACGTAATTAAATTGGAAACCTCTAACCACCGGATAGACGTCAAATTTTCCATTATTACCATTGAGGTTGCATATGAAATTATTGATTTCACATCATTTTGAATTTGAGCTCTAATTGCGCTTAGTAAATTGTTTGGATTCGTGTTATTGGCGGTGATAAAGATGAAACTAGTTTCTCTTGCTAGTTTGTTTATTTCCGAATTATTTCTGAAGCATATTCAAGTAATGCATAACTTTTGAAGAATTGATCCGATCATTGATAGATAGTGATGGCACAATTTTGTTGTGACTAAATGAGCTAAAAATATTGGTATTGTTGAGGTATTGGGGTTCAAGAGGGGTAAAAAAAAATGAAAATGAGAATATTAGGTCAAAAAAGACGTTAAATGAAAGGTCTTCATTGGTACATTTAGACTCCGTTTTTATTTGTCATAAAATCTTTATAATTTTTGAGTTATTAGCCATAGTATAAACTGAACTTTGACAAAATTCACAGGGTGCACCAGTGACCCCACAGTGCTGTAATTTAGTATGCTTGTAGGTGACACAAATAAAGGCAAAAGTCTGAAATCCAGAATAACTGCAATTTGTACACACGGCTACACATTAAGCTATTCATTTCCAGTCTATGCTGACATCTCATTGTACGGAAAACCTACACAATGCGAGGTCAGCTTATATTGGAAAAATATAGCTTGAGGTGTAGCCGTGTGTACCCCAAAAAAGGGAACCACATTACACAAACTCCCGTTACCTGTAATTTGAATGAAACTGTAGGTCAAGTTATTAGGTAAAACATTTCGTGGCACTATTTTGATAGTCAAATATTACAAATAATATTGTTTTGTTTTAATCGGAGACTCGCGAGATCTCAGTTCGGGGTGAACCACTAGTTAATTTCTCTTATAATTTAATTTTCTGTCACCAAGAAGGAAAAGTACTGTTAGTCTTTGGATCAACTCACAAAATCTGCATCACACATACTGAGGACCACTCCAGTTAAACTAGCTTCCTTTAGAAAAGCCCCGTCGGAATCGGGCTATCCTTTTGAGAACTAAGATGCCACGGACAGACAGACATAGGCTTAACTTATAAATAATAAATAAATATTGGTGGACAGTTCAAACAGCGCTATCTAGCCCCAAACTAAGCAGAGCTTGTACTATGGGAACCAGATAACTGACTGGCTTATATACTTTTTTTCTAAATATAATACTTGTAATATTTACAAAAAAATAGACGTAGTGTACTCGGAGTCGTCTTTATTATGCCCTTCTTTATTGCGTCGCGGGTTGAAAAAAGCTAGCCCTCAGCGAAGTCATATTTTATTCTCAAACGTTATGTAAATGTCTGAATATAATTTGATAACACTTGTCTACCAGTGCTTTCCAATATGGCGGTACCGTCATGACTATTTTAAAACAGCGGCCGTAACAAAGGTAATGTAAAAAACATGTATGTAGAATACAATATAATATTTTTTTATTGTACACCAGGAGTACTTAAAAAACGAATTTATGCTAAATAAAGTACAATGGGTGGCCTTATCGCTGAAAGCGATTTCTTCCAGGTAACCTTTGGATGGAAAGTAATAAGCGAAGCAGTAATGGACAGCGGTGCACAGAGTATATTTACAAACGAAAGAAATAAAAAATAAAAAATTATATCTAATAAAAACTGTAGGTACTTATAATCCTAATACTTAAATAAATACCTAAAGATAGATTAATATATACCCAACTATTAACCTAAATCTTACAAATATTCTAAAACGAGGACAATAAAATTAAAATAAATAATAAATAAATAGGTAACTCAAATGACAAGAAAGCTACGCATTAAGGTAATGCTGCTTTAATCTCAGCTTAAAAGAGTACTGTTAAGGAGGCCGATAAGTTTTCCGATTACCTGAGAGAAAAAGTATTGGAAGAATGGAGATAAGCAAACCTCTCATTAAGATCGCAAGGGGAGAAAGTATCGAATAGAATAGAATAGAGAAGAGACAGAATATGAGAATCACGACGGAGGGGGATAAGGAGCCTCTTGAGAATGATGCGATAAGGGGAAAAATAGTCATATTTGCGCGTATTTAGGTATTTATGGACCAGTATAATCTCGGAGTCTTCAAGTTCAGAGTGAATAGGTTTAGGCAAGCGTACTCCATCTTCGATATCATCATCCCTTACCATCAGGTGATCGAATAATCCATCAGGTATTGAAAATGTTAAAGGGTCGGCAACGCGCGAGTATTACCTTTGGTGTTACAAACGTCCCTAGGGTTCGGTAACCGCTTACCATCAGGTGGGCCGTATGCATGCTGGATACCGTAGCGGTAAAAAAAATCAGGTTTTTACAAATTAACGGTTACTATTTCAGAAAAAAAATTGCAAAGAAAATAGTAGATTATAAAGCGAGCGAGGGGTTAAAACAGTTTCTTACGTCACTGGCGTAATATTGGATCCCGAACGTAATGAAGAATTCTAGAGTTAAAAACTACAAGGTTTAAAGTAAAAATAAAAACGGGGTCAAATTGAACTTACAAAGACATTTTATAGACATCCCACTTGACAGGACAGTTCCATTTTGATTTTTTCTCCCTCTTGAAACCAACCCATTACTCCAATCTCCATGTTGCACCAATATCTCATCAACCCCTTTTTAGCTCATTTAGTCATACCAAAATTGTGAAATTACTACCTATATACCAAATTTTACGACGATTGGATAAACGCCTTGAAAGATAACTTTGGACAAACAAACATTAGCTTTGTATGTACGTATGTAGCATACATATTTACAACGCCGATTTTCCCAAGTTGATTTGGGGATCTCGCTTTGATCGATTAATAGTTTTGTGTATTGTCGAGTTCAGTTATAATCAGGCACCGCTACCTTTAAACTTCTCGCTTCTGTATACCTGCCAACATCAAGACTAATTTATTTAATTTCACGAAATTGGCGACCATTTATTAGGGCTTTTTAATTAGCAATAGTCCCTAACCTTGCTAAGTAATTAGGAATAACATTAATTATGCTCTTTCTTAATTAGCGTGCTCAATCAAAATGTAGACGGGATATTAACTTATAAGTTATTTGGTACACACATACCTTGTTTATAAGATATCAAGATTTTGATCTTGGTGGCCTAGTGAAATGTACCCCGGTTTCCGATTCAGAGGCTGTGGGCTCTAATCCCGGCCGTGCATCAATGGAAAATATGGGCACCTTTACACGCGTTTAAAACGCATCGAAATGTATCATTGATTGTTTATTTACTCTTATGTGTTTTATATTGTTAACGGTAGTGTGATTTAGTGTTGTATGTTTAAGTTTTGAGTTGTTGTGATTCAAATATTTAATAAATGAGTTAGTTTGTTTATATAGTTTTTACTTATTTTATCCCTTTTTTCTGGGAATATCAGTAAAGTGTGTGATGTCATTAAATATAAGGAAATAAATTAAATTAACTTTATACTACGTGGTTTGTTATGTACGACATTAAATAAAAACACGAGTAGGGCTAATAGCTATTATTCTTGTATTGTAAAATAGGTTTATTCAAATTCATTACCATAGAAAATTTTCATTTTTCAAACCACCTTAATATCAAGTCCTAAAATATTAACGAAATAATCTGTATAAAATATGTACTTAAACATATCATATTCATTCATCATATAAGTAGGTATCTGTTAAACTGCCGCCGATTTACGTTAAAAATTGTATCGATTATGGGATAAATATTCAAGCTATCGGTATTAAACACACAATGTTTTAAATTAATGTCGTACACAACAAAACAGGTTGTTTAAATTGTTTTCTTTAACTTTATCGGATACCGTATTTAAAAATTACCCATTTTAGTAATGAAATGGTAAACTTTTGAAAACTGCTCAGTGAGCGGCAACCAAATTTAATTCACATAACAATTTTACCCAATTTTACCAAAGTTCAAAAATGTAATGTAGTAAATTAATATCCAGCAATCTTGCTAATCATAGCTCGTTGGGATTTTCTAACAAGCGGTGGTTGACATGTAGCGGCTGTAAGAAAGGGTTGTCGAGATATACAAAGGTTAGGTACTGATATTTTTTTATTAATGTCAAAACTTGGATGTGTTGCTGTACAAGATGCTTAAGAATAATGGCTGATCGCTTTAAAAGAGGTTAGTGTCTTTACTAACATGCTAAATCGATGATATTTTAATCATTTCAATAGGATTGACGTTTCAAAGTGATTCTTGTGACTTTAATGAATTTTGACTTGACTTTTACTGTAAGATATGCCGATGCCCCCTTTATTAAAGCTACCGATGAGAAGCATACCGCAAAACAAACTTCAAAGTTCTAAATATAAATTTTAAATTCAAGATTAAATAGTTCAATAATAATATTTAGAATATTAGATACTCAATTTACAATATAAGGCTTGTAGCAGGCGTGTTAATATTTGTCAATACTTTGTTATGTCAATAGTCGAGTACATAATTTGTATTTTAATTTAATAATTTGTATTAACGAGCCAAAACCGGCATGGTTGTCGGTATAGGCATTAAGACCGCTCGCTTAAAATGGGATTAGGCAGGCCATGTGGTTCGAATGCATCCAGAAGGTTGGGCGAATCTAGTCACCCAGTGGATACCGAACGGACGACGCAGCCGTAGTAGGCCCAGAAAAAGGTGAAGCGTGGACCTGGATGCATTTAAACCAGATTGTTCAGATTTGGCTGTGAACCGTGATGGATAGAGGAGAGACCTTTGCCCAGCAGTGAGACAACATAGGTTAGTAAAAAGAAAAAAATGTATTACAATTCAAAAAGTAACTAAAACTACAAAAACAATTATGTAATCATGTATGATGGTAACAGTCCAAAACTCCGTCCCAAAACATTTTGAATGTTATGTTTTTCAGAAACTTAACATTTACTGAATATTATTAAAGGTAGATGTAGGTAGGTTCTCTTCAAAATACTCGAAACACTTAGTTCTAATTAAGGACCTATTAATTCCAATTTATATTACGTACGAGAGGTATTTTAAATTTAAAAATGTTAATAAGATTAAAATTATTTGGAGTTATGGTTATAATCAATGAACACGCAACCGCAACAGAAGAACACTGTGTGTAAATTAATATATTTCATTTTTTTGGCGCTAAACTACTATAATAAATGTGTTAGTTTTTAGTTTGTTGTTTTATGTATAAAAGGTTATTTTTAAAATGTTACCGTGTTACCATAAAGAGATTAAACAAATATTTAACGCGTGTTTGAAAACTTCCTTACCAATATTTGTATAGGGTTTTTTAAAAGACGCGCTAACCAGTGTTCAATTTTTTTGTGGTAGACGCTTAGTCTTCGAGGTGTTTTTAGATATGGGCCTTGTTATCATTTTTTGTGTGCACATTGCTACCCGAAATAATCGTTTTAATTTTATAATTGATATAATAATTTAATCAGGTTCAAATATAATTTTAAATGAGTATGATATGATATGATGCAATGATCGCGATAGGTGAAAGGAGTTGCGGGTGCGCCGGCGTGAATAAAGTACGCTAGAAAAAAATATACGAGCATGGCCACCATAATAATTATTAGAAAAAGTAAGAAAAAAGGGCGTATTATGTTCGGAAGTCAAAAACTCTTGTAAAACTATCATGGTTATGAACACTATTTGCACTAAAAACGGGATATTTACCATGGCATCCAGCAATCTGCGTTTATGGTAAGTTGTAGATATATAAATCAGTACCTTTTTGACGTCAGCACTTTGTCCATTATTTTCTAGGGTATTTACAGGAACTTTCTTAGTGGAAATAACGATTACTTTTACGGAATTTTACCTAGACGATCACATGCCATTATTAAATCACGCGCCAAAATATCGTTCTATCTACTATCATTTTAAAATACTTTATTTTATTCATCGCTATATTATTATCAAACACGGCTATTAAACACATAATATTATATAATTACCATTAAACACAATTACTTAACTTCATCTAATCAAGATCGTGATTATTTACCTATATTTACCAATACAATAATTATCTATTACAAATTAGGATTATTTGAATCGGGGTTTTATCAGGATTCATTATTTACAACTACCAAAGTGTTCGATACCTTAGCTGAACGCATCAAGAATCAAAACGGTGTGTGCGAATGGGTGATATCTCAACTAGGTACGGATGGTACTGAGCCGTGCGTCTGCTTGTCCTCTGATGGAAAGGAGACGGCGGGATCAGATCGTATAGTTCCTGGGCATATTCCCCGAAATGTATTCTGTAAAAGATCGATAGGCTTTCAACATTACGGCAATTGAAAAGTATCTGCTACTTTTTAGTTCGGTTATCTACACAAGCGTGTTTTTCAGTTTTTTTCTATATATTTTTTATTTTCTATTTTTTGGTTCAGCTAACTACAAAAGCATTTCTTTTTTATTAATTATGCTAGTGCCAGCGGTCGATTGATCGGTTGATAAGTGTGCAAAATCTCAATTTAATACGACGTTTTGAAGTGGTTGAAAATCAAGTTCAAAGATTCCGTCACATACATACATGCCAAGCTATTAAAGCGTGTTAAAAAGGATACAATATGACACAAATTCTTACAAAATATTATGCTGATAATCATACTGCTTCATATCAATTCCTTTATGCCAGTTCCACAGATACTTGATGGATGGCGTATTCAATAAAGTCTCCGAGTTCGAGTCAAGTACCTTGCATTAACCCGGCGACGTCATCGTTTAGTGATCGCGGCGTCACACGTGCCAGTGATGAATGAACTGACACGAACACCAAGAGACAGGGTTTGAACGAGGTCTTTGTAAACATTGCATTATTTAAAGACCGTGCTATGTACCATAGTGAAATTACAATCAGCGTTTTAAAAATAAATAACTACCATGTTTCTACAAAAAAGTTAAACAACTATTTAGCGCATGTTTAAAAAAATTCTTCCCAGTTTTTGTATAGGATTTTTTAAACAGGTGCTAAACAGTGTTTAGTATTTTTGTTCTATGACTTGTAGTTTTTTATTTTTGGTCATTTCATATGCCAACTGCAGAAGGTATATTAAGTTTTTAAATATATTACTTGTACTACTAAGCTTGTAGAAGGATTATTTATAAAAAGTTTTTATAACACGTCGTAGCCCTCGTGTATATAACTCGTAACACGATGGACCCTGGAAGCCATACTTCAAAAAACTTCGACGGAAAATGAAAACAAAAATGAATCGCGTCAACAACGCCACCTACATCTAATTATAATAGCTAACAACCATCCAATAGACCACTATAGAAACATCCATAACTATAGAAACAAAATTATATCAAAATTGATCGAGCCGTTTAGAGGGAGGAGAATTACGAACACACGCATACCGGAATTAAGAAAAAAACATAAATACACAACTCTACCTTCATTAAGATATTAAGATACATCATGTTCATTGAACATAAAATACTAGGGTCATCTGGTATATACTTAAAAATCTAAGCAAATTATAACCTAAAATTTGAATGTCATCTATTTTAGTTGAGCTGCCTGATATGTGTTATGCTGCAACTTAGCCATGAAAGTGCTTAGTCACTGGAATTAGCCGCCTCAGTACCGAGCGACTGACAGCTGACGGTGACGTCATTACTCTATGCCTTGGAAACTGAAGCTTCTGATGATCCTAGTCTATTCCAGAAATCTGTGAGAACAATATTGCAATTATGACGAAAATTCAACTGCTGAGCGCATAACCTAGAGAAGTTATCTCTACGAAAGATTAGTGTGGAAAATAGTACCTACGCTCTCGTTTGTACTCTGTAGGCAAAATTAACATGTAATTTCACTCTATTCCTGGAGATAAACTATTTATATAGCGGTCATGTTACTAACATTATTGTAACCTGTTAATATAATGACGGTCTTTACCACTCAATGATTTAAATGCCAGCCTTAGTCATTCTGAATTGGCTGAATCATTGCCAAGTTCCAATCTTCTTCTTCTTCCTGCCCTTTTCCCATATTACGCGGGGTCGGCACACCATGTATTCCTCCTCCACATCTCTCTATCAGCCGTCACCTCCGTTGTCACTTCTTTCCTACCCATATCATTCTTCACACAGTCCATTCATCTCTTCTTTGGCCTAAAGAGTAGAGGATACTTCTATATCTATCCATACTCATATCTAACACTCTTTTAGTCACATGATTTTCTTCCCTACGCATGACAAGCCCGTACCACGCTAGCCTCTTACTCCTCAATTCTTCTATCACTGGTGCTACTTTAAAACTCCCTCTAATATTCCTTCCTTAATTTATCAATTCTCGTTACCCCACAAATCCATCCCAACATTCGCATTTCCACCGCGTGCACTCTTCTTTCATCCATCCCTTTCGTGGCCCAACACTCAGAGCCATACATTACGACAGGTCTTATGATCGTCTTGTAAATTTTCCCTTAAGTTTAAGGGGCATTCGAGGAGCGCACGTTGTTCCTGTAACTTGTCGCCATTTGATCCATCTCGCATTTATTCTATTTTTACCGTCCCGGTCTATGTCGCCCTCGTTTTGGATCAATGACCCAAAGTACCATTGCCAAGCTCAATGCTGGTCCGAATTCCCCTTTTTGGGTTGCTAATTAAATTAGCCGTACTTTTGCATCTCAGTTGGATACGTGCCTATATTTGTCAAAGAGTTGATAGTCAGTGATGATAGTGATGGCTGTCAACACGATGGGTGGTCGTTAACGCAAGCCCTATTACTGCACCCGTCTACTCGCGCGCAGAGGGCTGCGGCGTGTGGTACGAGGTGAGACGCAGTGCGGAATTGAACCGAAACATTGTCGGTCGAAACAATGATAAAACGGTACGAAATAAATCCTGTATTTATAATAATGATTGAAGTAAATCAAGAAAGTTTTCTGAGTAAAACAGTTTGTCACTAGTTTAATTATATTTATGAGCTTTGGCAGTTCTTCTGATTTAATACATTTTTTGTTAAAAAATTACTTTTTCAAAACAAGCTTTTATAAAATTCATAATCGGAACCGCCAGCAGATTCAAATGGGCCCAAACACTAGTAGCCTACTATAATCCATTCAGATGTTCCGTTGTCTAACATCTGTCTCCATCATGAAACCACCTCCATGGTACCATATTATTGCATTGTCACCGAAGTTACATAATGTATTCCAAATTTCAGCTCAATCGATTGAGGGGAACGGGTTTTAAATTTAGTTGCAAAATTCTACCCGGACAAACATTGCAAGTTAATAAAAAGCTTGTAAAAAGGGCAAAATTGTTTCTCAAATGTCATTCAAGTGACACAACTTACTGATTTATTAACTCTGTCGTAATCTCCACGACGATGTTTGGACGCAGCTACTTAACTGCGAAATATTTACAAAATAAAACTTCACACGAAAGCCTTTTAAAACTTCTAAACCCATGATTGATAGCCTGAACTTAAAGTTTCAGTCTCCTGTAAATAGAATCGCGTCATCTATTAGAGCGGGTGAGAGGCACAGTCGAGAAAATAGTACTAAAGCAAACGAGTTTCACTGAAGAAAATAACTATTTTTGACGATTTTTACGTGCTTTTTTTTCGCGCTGCTGCGAATGCCTTTAATAATAATAAAACGTAGGTATATTTCAGGCAATAGTGTGTATATACAAAAATATGATAATATGGCCTATATCTACAAATACATCAAAAAGTTTCCATCCAAAACATTATAGGTAGGTACTTAAAACAAACACTTAGATAATATATTATTAATTGTGGGATTTTGATTTGTAGCCGCTTCCCTGTAGCGCCTGCAAACGATGCCGGCTTGCCAAAAATCCTAAATCCTTTTCTATTTAATATTGTCACTTTTTACAAGGTGACATGCAATCTGTTAGTAAGGTTGGGATGCATAAAATACTCGTTTAATAACAATCAAATTATAATCTGGTAGTAGACTGTCAGTTGCTGTTGGTCGCTGTTCACTGAGAATGAGCAATTCTCCTGTAAAAGTGGTTTATGGTTGCGATGACCCAGTTAGCGGTGACCCTGAGTAGAAAGACTAGCATTGCGCGATGCTACATGCACTGACCTTGTGCTATCTGCGGCTTACACACTTACAATGTTGTACCAGTCGGCGCAGTGCTGATTGAGTCTAAGACCAATGCAACATAGCTCATTTTACAATAACATCAGATTCATAGTCACACAGGCCTGCTCCAAAGCTTAGCCGCGGAGACAGTGTCATGAATAAATAAAAAAATCACTTAGCGCCACTATCAGGCCCTAGCTGAGACTGTCAATTACTGATGTCGATGAGCCGTTTAACTGACTGTCTTTCAGAAAACTAACTTTATTTTTGCACCACAAAAAGCTAAGGGTGTCGGTTTTACTATTTTTATATTAACGTTGTTATTTTACGACCATTATTGATCGAGCGAAGCGAGATCTCCAAATCAACTTGGGCAAATCGACGTTGTATGTATGTGTGTGAGTATGTTTGTTTGTCCGAGGATAACTCGCGAGATCCACTAGTTAATTTATTTGATCAGATTGGAGCAATTTCAGTCCCAACTTTTTTATAGTCTAAATAATTCGATATGTAAGACCTTTATTCTCATAAGCTTTTTTATGGATTACGACATCTGTCACTCATATTGTTAATTAATATACCTCAGATCCCAACATTAACGTAATGTTATTAGAAAAGCTTTCAAATCAAATTATTGCAATTCAATTGCAGACATAAAATTGAATAATTCCAGTATATAATGAGGACAGATACGGGAACCACATTATGTTAAAAATAAACGTCATGCACGATTACTGTTCGTTACTAATAGGACAACTGAAAAGCATAGTTTAGTTTAGATTGGCCAAAGTTAAGAATTGAGATGAATAGCATGTTTAATTGAGCACTGATAGACAGCCTTAAACCTGTCGCGAATTCTCGATGCCATTTTGAAGATCTCTCTAGGTTCTCCATTTGAGCATGGTTTCTAGCCTAATTTTATCCCTGACTTGAAGAATAAATGTTAAAATAACTGTAGGGATAGGTACATGACGTAGAGAATAGGTGATTAGTGTAAGACATACCTAAGTACAATATGGTCAACGGATCTTGGCTTCCGTGAACTTAGCCGTTAGACAGCGCGGCAAACAAATCACGACCATAGGCAGTGACACATAACCATTTTTGCTGTCCCGCGACTAACTTCACGATCCGCTGACCGTATTGTAAATGCCAGCTATTATAGTGTGGCCACACCAGTCGTCTCTCCCCGCTCATTCGATAAAGATATGTAGCGAATGATTCCGTTGAGTTCCGTGTTTCCGTTGTGGAAATATAAATTGGTAATAGAAAGATGCATCTGCATTCAAACTTCCGCCTCGAGAAGAAAGTAGTTTAATATATTAGTGGTTGCATCATCATCTAAAACCACTTAATAACTATCATAATTAGTCACTTAATAATAACGAACTTTCCTTCTTACATTTACACCTTTATAATACCAAAATCCGGAAAAATAATCAATATTCACATCTCGTATTATACAGAGCTCACACAACTCATTTTAACGGTACTTGATGCAAATGAAGATTTTTACGGCTGATTGGCACGTATTCAAAAATACTGAGGGCACCACCTTTGCCCTTAGTGTATTTGAACTCTGAGCTAAACGTATTTATTTTTTAAAGTTGAAGGGTTACTAAAATCTTTACAGAGAGTTAAAAGCACGAAATCTAAAACGCGTAATAGATTTCTAGAAATGAATAACTTATTTCTAAGTTTACTTCACACAAAAACGTTGTTTGGCGTGCTTACAACTTTGATTGTATTTTATTATTTTGAAATATTGGACAAAATGACAATAATACACACAATCGTATGATTAATTACATTATTATTTAGAGGAGATCCGTAGACAAACCATGGTCACAGACATTACCAAGAGGTCAGATTAGCAAGCTCAAGTGGCAGTAGTACACATAACACGAAAACCTGTCGGCCGTTGGGGCAGAAAGGTTCTAGAGTAGAGACCATGCACGCATTGGAAAGCGGAGCGCATGATGCCCCCTCACTAGATGGAAAGACGACCTGGTTGCAGGGAGTTGTCTGGTTAAGATCGGTTGCCCTGAACATCGATAGGGGTGGCCTATGTTTAGCAGTACACGTCCTAAGGCTAATATGATGATGATACTTATTTCCACTATCCATTTATTCTGTTTTTTACTGTTGATCAAATATTGTTTATAAAATAATTAATAATGTTCACTTCTTCAATGGATCTGTGGATGATGTCGTGGCTCATGCATTTATTTATGTAATTACTAGCACTATGTTTAACTTCATTATGTATGACTGTTTATCTTCCCACATAAATATAACAAAATGATAGTATGCCACGTTACGGCGTGTCTTAGCGTGGGCAGTCTAACCACGTATTAATCAAAACATACGATCAAAATGTTCAGTCACCTTGTTTATAATGTTTTTATGTATGGGAGTTATCTGTCAAAGTCAGGTGACAGGTGTTACTGGCTCGTATCACGTGCTACGTGGTTATTGGAGCGTATACTACGTATCTAATGATTACAGATACACCCTGTATTATTGAAACTGGCACTTGCCAACTTGTCCTCAAATGTTTTAATGTAAATTTATGTATTTTGTACGAATGATAAAACTTATGCCTTTCCGAGTGTAGATAAAATATATCTTTATGGAATAAAAATATTTTAATTTGATTTGATTCACTTAATTTAATGTTATATAGTTATAATAGTTTATTGAATAAAAAATATTGCAACACTTGCTCATAATCGAGCTTATAACGAGCATTTTTAACTTTAAGTCACCAACGTGCTACTTATCCCTTGCCAAAGACAGGGATATTTTCCTGTAGAAAATGCGTTAGGTTGCCTCGTATTAGGCCTTTAAAAATATGGAATGCCTACTTCCCTTACAATCTACAATCGGCGTCTTTTATAGATGGTAGAAGCAAATGAAGATTTTTATTTACTATTATTATTATCATCATACTCTCACTGTTGGGAAAGTGGCTCCTCCAAAATACAAATATTATTTATTCTGAGTGGACCGCATACAGGTTTTTCTTAGATTCGTTTCTTTGTCTCCGGGGTATTAAAATGTAAGTTTTTCTTCGATAAAAGTAGCAAAACCAATTCTAGGTATTATTAATACATCTATATGTATAACTTCAAGTGGTTTTGGCCACTTATACAGGCTGTTAGAAAAGTACTTCTTACATTTTAGGGGTTAAAAGTTATTATTATTATATATTTATTAATATGAATATGTAAATAAATATTAAGGTAATCATTCTGGTCATTTCACTCAGCGCTATCTAGCCCCAAACTAAGCCAAGCTTGTACTGTGGGTTCCAGATAACAGATAGAATACTTACATACTGTTTTTTGTAAATACTTACGCCTAATACTTATTATAAAGAAATGTAAACCAGGTTTTGGCTTAATTTTATTATAACTGTTGTCTTGGTTCCTTAAAATTATTCCTAATTCTAACCCCTCTTTTTATAGAGTAATTTTGTAGCTGTTTAATTAAATCCGTTTAAACAATAAATAAATGGAATCTGAATCACGCACAAACAGCTGCTTATCAATAACGTTATTAAATCTGATCAAAGTAGAACGCGGTTTTCATTAATGTTCAAACCTAGAAGCAAAAGCTGGCGTAAAACGCAGGTTTACTAACAAACTAAATTAAACGAAACCCAAGACCACAAACTCGAAAGTATCATTCACAAATTGACAATTTAATATGATCTAGTGGCAACATGGCTCCACTTCGGAATTTAATAAGATGCTTAAGTCTCAACTTTATTTTCTATCGTCAATTTTCGAAAGCACTTTCGTCAATTTCGTCCGCAAATTGTCCCCGGGGACGTCTTGAACACTATTAATGTAATAAGGTTTTTCTGCTGGCGAAGGTTCAGAAACTATTGGGAGATAAGATTGGGTGCTTGTTTTTACCTTAAATCATTATTTTAAATCAGAGGGAGAGAGAGGCTTCAGGGACGAGTATCATGTTCAAATAAATTGTCCTTAGAAGTTCTAATAATAAAACATTTTATATCTAGCTCTAAATCAACTTGGGCAAATTGGCGTTGTATGTATGTATGTATGTTTGTTTGTCCGAGGATAACCTTCGAAGCGTTTATCCGATCATCGTTAAGTTTAGTATATAGGAAGGTAGTGATGGCACAAAATGAGCTACTAAATGTAAATGAGATGAGATAGATGAGTGACTAAATGCGCTAAAAATATGGAAATAGGGGGGGGGAGGAGTTGAGGTAGCACACGTTATGATGTCAGTATCTGCTAAAAAAGTCATCAAGCCATGAAGGTCTTCAGGCGAATAAACAATTCTGACACTTGGCTACGTAGGAACCCAATTATATATTTCTTTTAATTTCTTATATGTATGTAATGTGTCTATAAAATGAGAATCTTTTGTTTTTTTATATATAGGCTAGCGTTTGACCCCTACCTCACCTGGTGTTAAGTGACTTGAAGACCCTTAAAAGTTGTAGTTATCAGGAAACAGACACAGGCACAGAATCTCTTGTTGACAATAAACATTAGCTATAAATACTTTGTTTACAAATGCTATTGATGTAATGAATAAATAAACGAAAAAATCTACAAACTACTAATAATTATCTATTAACAGCTCTAGTTATACATAGCATAGATTTACCTAAAAAAAATAGGAATGTTGAATTTTGATTGTAAATAATAATAATAATACCTAGGATAATTAATGTGACCAAGTATTCACCTGTATCTCACTAGTTTAAATAAATAAGTAGAAGTAAAATAAAAATAAGTAAAATAAATAAGCATACATAAAAGTATCTTATCCTAAAATAGAATTTAATTAGCTTAGAACCTACTGAGGAATTTGAAGAATAGATCCAAAGTTCTTTAGGATTCATCATTAACTTCGGCATTCAATATCTGTTTACTTCGAATCAATCAAACAAACCGCTTGAGAAATTCTCAGTAACGGAAAAAGACTCTCATTACGAAATGTGATCTTACATTATTATTATATTATGTTATTTGACCTCCCGGAAACAGCATAATACATGATTGAAGGAATATATAAAAAATAACGTAGAAATCTAAGTTAATACTGACTAATTCTCGTAATGTTGACTTCCTTTCAATTTCAGCCACAATACGATTTATTACAAATACATATTCTTTATATACAAATTCTGGTGTGCGTGTATTCGTTATTATTCTCCTCCTAAACGGTTTAACCGATTTTTTTCGTTGTTTTACTCAGTGGCTGTCCTGGATGGATAAAAGTAGGTGCAGGAGAAATAGATTAGATAATGTATTTCTTGCACACCATTATATGAACACACAAAAGAGAATAAACAATTAAATCTAAGGTACAATAGGCGGCCTTATCGCTAAAAGCAATATCTTCCGGGCAATCTTTGAAACAGTTTAATCATCTAAAGATCGTTGCAAATGACCTATTGATAGCTCAACAGCTCTTAATTCAAATGATATATTAGATCAGAAATAGCTCGTTTTTCATACACCAGGAATGGCCAATATATACATGAATGATCACAGAGAAAGTGTGTAAAAGGCTTTTTAATATTATATTTTATACTAGTACTCAATGTATAGGGTTACTTTAGAACCCACTTGTATATAAACTTCGTTTTATTTCTCCAAACCAATGAAAAATGTAAGCCAATCCAGCAAATACATAAATAAACTCCGCAAGTTCCTCTAAAGTTCACAAAATACGACCTACCCCGAAAGCCTTAATTTTCTAAGTGGCGGAAGATTCGCATCAATCCTCAGGACTTTGAGAACCATTAAAGAAATTAGGAAAATTACCACAAGTCATCCCTTAGTGTAAATACCTCAACGCACCCCGGTCTACCCTTGCTAAAGTTTTTGCTACGATGGAAGTTGAGAAGGGGTGAGTGACAAACAAAATAAGACGTCAAACTTTCAACATGTTGGTTTGATACTTTGTGTTTTACCAAAGAAAACCGATACCTATACAGTTCTGATGTTATATTGTTTACTCCGTAAGTAAATTCGTAACTCGTGTCAACTAGTAGCTGATTTTACTCCGTTCAATAACAATTCAATAGCCAAAGTGTTCTTCACTTTTCATGAGTGTTCTTCACTTCACATGACTATTTCAAAGACAACATATTTAGTATTTTAGTTTTTGTTAAATTAAATTAAATTTATTTACTAGTGGTTCACCCAGAACTGAGATCGCGCGAGTCTCACAAAACACAAAAAATATTCTTAGGGCGACCCTCACAACGATGCGTAAACGTAAATAGTGGCTAAATATGACTTAAAAAGTTGTCAAATCATACAAATACGTAAAATTTAAACATGTTTAGTCGCTAAATATGTTTAGGGGCAAGCCGGCTGGACCTACAATTTCATTCAAATTACAGGTAACGGAAGTTCATGTAATTTTTTTTTTTTTGGTAGAAGTTGCAGTTATTCTCGATTTCAGACTTATCCCTATATTTGTGTCACTAAAGCTACACGCATACCAAATTTCAGTACTGTGGGGTCACTGGTCACTGTGGGGCCCTGTGAATTTTGTTAAAGTTCTGTTTTTATTATGGCTAACAACTTAAAAACTACAAGGTGTGAACTAAAAATAAAAACGGGGTAAAAATGTATTCACAAAGACCTTTTATTAGACGTACCATTACACTGGATAGTTCCATTTTTTTTACCCCTCTTGAACTTCAATATCTCAACAACCCCCCCACGTTTTTAGTTTATTTAGTCACACCAAAATTGTGCCATCACTACCTACTTATACCAAATTTCACGATAATAGGATAAACACTTCGAAAGTTATCCTCGGTCAAACAAACATACATACATACAACGCCAATTTTCCCAAATTGATTTAGAGATCTCGCTTTGCTCGATCAATTAAGTAATTCTAATGAGTAATACACAGAGACTTAAATTAAAATAAAAAAAAATACAATAGACGCGCTCCCTGTGCTCACTCTATGAAGGCAACCAGATAACATATAGGTACAGTAAATTATACATTACAGGGTTGAAGCTTTAAGTATTGATGATATTAAGTATTTTAGCTCATTTCCAACCCATTACAATTATTGGAATAACGATAAAATACATACTGAATGTAGCGGTAGGAAAACTGCTCTAAAACTTTCAGTTTATCGGATAGTTTTTGGAAAAGTTACCGAAATGTTCTCCAATTTTGTCCACTAAACCTAAAGCCAATGAAGCCGACAATAACCGCTACCCGTTATTTGAAATAACGGTTATGAGAGATAAAATAACATTGCCATATTGCAGCCATCCTGTTCTGGTGGTAATTCCTGTTTAATCGGCCGGAAGGAAACAGCGCTTATAAAATTCAATTACATCCTGTCCTATAAAGGTCAAAATTTCAGTTTGTAAGAAATCTTTTGAGAAGTGTTGTTTGATGTTCGTATCTCATCATCTTTCTGTCCATATTTCACTTTTTATGGGGATTTTTCTTCCTTATCCCATTAGCAGCAGTTAACTAAGAACGCACTTCTTTCTTACCCATAGATAGCTATTATTTTCTGTTTATCTAATAAGTGATGGGTTGAGTCTGAATTAGGTGAGATGATAAAATAGCTGCTGGGCAAGCTTACTCCATTTAAGTTTAGTCAATTATGTCGTTTATTAGTATGTGAATAAATAGTATTGCGATTTCAAATTCATAAAAATAATGCTTTTGCTAGGCGTACTGAATATTTTTACCCAAAAAATTTTAACATTAGTTAGTCTTGTTAGAGCCCCGTTAGGTAAACTAACAAAAATTTGACTAAGAAAAATTATCATACGATAAATAAACATAAATTTTCTCTTCTTATTCGTCCTGCCCTATTCCCATATTACGCGGGGTCGGCACAACATGTATTCCTCCTCCGTTGTCTCGTATCTCCGTTGTCACTTCCCTCCTACCCATATCATTGTTCACACATTCGTTCCATATTTTCTTCGACCTTCCTCTACTTGTATATCCACCCGCACTCATATCTAACACTCTTTTAGTCACATGATTTTCTTCCCTACGCATGACAAGCCCGTACCAGGTAAGCCTCTTACTCCTCAATTTTTCTATCACCGGCGCTACTGTTAAACTTCCTCTAATATACTCATTCCTTATCTTATCCATTCTCGTTACCCCACACATCCATCTCAACATTCGCATTTCCGCTGCGTGCACTATTCTTACATCCGTCCCTTTCGTGGCCCAACACTTAGTACCATATATTACGATAGGTCTTATGATCGTAGTGTAATTTTCCCCTTAAGTTTAAGGGAATTTAACATTCAAGGATCGCAACGTAAATTTTCTCTACAAAACGAAATTGTTACTAAAGTAACCTTATATAAATATCAGAAGTTTCGGTAATGCCGAAAAATAGATGAGAATATAATATGTATAAGATAATTTAATGTAAAAACGATATGTAATTTGATAATTTGTAACATGATTGGACCTAATTTTTCCAATGCTCTTTTCCTACAAATAAGTTAATTTTCCCACAACATGCCTACATATTTTGAAATCCCAGTAGCGATCACAACATTATATGTACCGGTTAATTTCATTCTGCCACGGTTTAATTAACCCAAGCTTATTAATATTCACAGCAACGGCGTAATCGAGTAAAGTCGAACGTTAGACGTTTTTGCTTTGCGTTCGTTAAAATAACCTAGTTACGACAAAATAACCCGGTTACGTTATAAGATAACCGAGTTAGGCGCGGGTGGTATTTGGAAAAATAACAGGCTATAATACGAAAGGGGATGGACGTGGGAAACGAGAGGTTTTGTTTATGTGATACATAAAATTAATTCGTGACCTTAGTTCCAAAAAACTTGTTCTTGACCGTTGAGAATAATGTTTATTTATTGTATGTACTTCTTAACGCTTGAATAGCTTAGTAGATTGTGTGGTGTGGTAATAAATAAATAAATATTGCTGGACATTTCACACAGCGCTATCTAGCCCAAATTAAGCAGAGCTTGTACTATGGGAACCAGATAACTGATAGAATACTTATATACATTTTTTTTTTGTAAATACATACTTATAATATATAGAGAAACAACCAGACCCGGAACAAATATCTGTAGATCATGCAAACATTTGTTCCGCAGCGGGGATCGTACCCGCTACCTCCTGCGTCTCAGCCGGCTATTCGCCCACTGCACCACGGAGGTTGTAATGATTTAGAGATGTGAATATTTTAAATATTGATAAATAAATAAAAATATTGCTGGACATTTCACACAGCGCTATCTAGCCCCAATCTAAGCAGAGCTTGTACTATTAGAACCAAATAACTGATAGAATACTTATATACATTTTTTTGTAAATACATACTTATAATATATAGAAAAACATCCAAACCTGGAACAAATATCTGTAGATAGTGCAAACATTTGTTCCACGGCGGGAATCGAACCTGTTACCTCCCGCATCTCAGCTGACTATTCGCCCACTGCGCCATGGAGGTTACTATACAACTATATAATATATATTATAATACCAAACATAATATTTTAACAATTAAGGGTCTTATCACAAAAAAATAAACACTGTTTACCTCATGTTTAAAAAAATCCTCTACGAAAATTGGTAAGGAATTTTTAAACACGCGTTAATCAGTTGTTTAACTTTTTTGTCATAACAAGGTAAGAATATTATGTTAGAGTTCAAATGTAATTGTACTATTATTGATTATATGTTAATTATCTACAAACGGGATAAAAATACCTTCTCACGCATCATTACAAACCTTTACATCTATTATTTATATTATGATACTTTTAACAGCGCCCGATGGCGAGGTGAATTTACTGGATTAAAGACGTAATCGCTTTAGTGCTTGGGACAAATAGCTAATACGATGATGATGATGAATCTGCAGGAAATATATAGTTATTAGGTTTGAAGGGTACGGTTACCGGTGAAATTACAGGCACATGAGGCTTTGTACCTGTATGCCTCAAGTTGATGGACGCAGGGCAAGTTTGGTGCGTGACCACTACTTGTGGCCATATGCTTGTTCCATCAAAAGCTAACATAAAAAACTACATATGCCATTGAATGGGGCTCATGTTTTGGACTAATTTTTTTTTGTAAAACATCTATTGTAAACCAAACATGAAACAATAAATATATACTCGTATGACTATAAATGGAACTCAACAGGCGCAGTACAGTCGAGTGCGTGTAAAGGCGGTCAGACCCTGTAAGCCTCCGTGACGGCGCCACTGTCGCCGTAATCCGGCGGACAGATGGCGCGACTGTAATACTGATTAATTGCTGCCTCGCGAACGCACTATTGTCGACTAGGTGATACATTTGTGCGACAAATTGAGAACAAGCATCCCAGAGAAACATTGCTAAATTCATATCTGTAGCCATAAATCTTTAAATCTTTATTCAGTGATACAACAATAAATATACTTTATCTAAGCTACCACCGCATTCTTAGGTATAACCCTAAATAAGAGAGCTTTGATGGGGCCCTCACATTGATAAGTTGTCGAAGAGACTTAGTTCTGCGGCATACACAGTCATAAAGATATGTCTTTTTACAGACGTAGATACAGCTAGACTAGTTTACTTCAGCTACTTCCACAGCATTATGTCATACAGTATACTGCTGTACTACAGATATAATAAATAATAATAATAAATATCGCTAGACATTTCACACAGCGCTATATAGCCCCAAACTAAGCAGAGCTTGTACTATGGGAACCAGATAACTGATAGAATACTTATATACTTTTTTTTTCTAAATACATACTTATAATATATAGAAAAACACCCAGATACGGAACAAATATCTGTAGATCATGCAAACATTTGTTCCGCGGCGGGAATCGAACCCGCTACCTCCTGCGTCTAAGCCGGCTATACGCTGACTGCGCCACAGAGGCAGTCCGTTACACCGTTTTTGTGCTGCAGAAGAGGCCTGCTCGTGCAATTTATAATATGGGCCCCAGATAATCATTACGCCATGTTAAACGCCAGTTTAAACATATAAATATTATAACATTCCTTGGTTAATACATCTATGAAAATGTGATATTCACAAAAATATTAATTAATTTAAGAAAAATAGCGATAATCATAATTTTAATACTAGAAATAAAGATAAACTCGCTGTTGCCACTTGTAGACTCCATAAAGTTAGTAAATCGTTTAAAGGGCAAGGTGTACGCTTTTATAACAAACTTCTAAGTGATGTACAAACATTGGAAATTCATAAATTTAGAATAAAGATAAAGAACGTAATTAAACAAAGCTTGCTTAGAGAAGCTTGCGATCGAATTTACTCCAACTCGTTCAAGAATGTTACAATTTAGACGTAATTTATTTTCTTTACTGTTATGTATTCTAAAAGGATCATTGAAAAGAACAACCAGCCTTGTTTCTTGCCTTTCTTTCCTAGCTTGGTCGCAAAGGAACAGGCAGTAAAATTGACGTTTCAAAGTGATCCTTGTGATTTTTATAAATAAAATGATTTAGATTTTGTCGGGAGCCGTTGGGGTCACTTGGGTGCCAACACATTGATCTACAAGTAAAATTGTGACCGACAAGATCGGTATCGAACAGTTTAGAAATCTAAAAGGGACATTTTTTTTACAAAAAAAGTACATAAGTATTCTATCAGTTACCTGGTTCACATACTACAAGCTCTGCTTAGTTTGGAGCTAGATAGCGTTGTGTGAAATGTCCAGTAATATTTATTTATTTTGTCGCTAAAACGCTAAGGGATTGTTGTGCAAGCTGAGCTTAGTTGTGCACGACATATATAAACGCTATGACAGCTTTCAGATTCCTCCAAAGCGACCTCGTTACAAAATAAAATGAGTGAAATATAAAAGAATGTATCACATAAAATTATGTATACGGTATGTATGTATATGGATTAATAAATATGTTTATGTATATTTCTATCAATAATTATTTATAAATAATGTTATAAGTATGTTAAACTTAACAGACTTATTAACAAATACGTCAGTAATACAACTCATCGTCATCATATCGGGTGTATAACAACCACCGTTGACCTACGACTGATATGATGGTAATATCTACTACCTAGATTATTTCTCACAGCCTCATAATTATTCATATAATAAAGGAACAAAGTAAACAGAAAACAGGCCGAATAATAGCGTACTCCATGAAAGCGCCATAAATCAGTTCATTCACGTCAAATACTTATTATTATCGTAGCGAGGCTCTATTCGCCTCATGAAGTTCTGTAATGGGTTCTCTGCTTGTTTTCTACGATCGAGAATGTCGTTTCTGATTTGTCATTGTTATCTTTAGCGCTGATATTCAAAGATTACATAAAACGAAATCGTTTTCAGGGAATGTATTTCTCAAACAAAAATTAATATGTTTGTTTTTATTGAATTGATAAAGATACTGATAAAGAAAAAAAATGTTGTTTTGTATTGTAACAAGAAGGTAGGAATTTATATTATAACTATGGAGGCGCTCTCGTCCAGTGTACCACGAAGGGAGAGTCAAAGTCCAGCCTCCCTGCAATGAGTTGCAGGTAGCTGTTAGAGCTGTCTAGTATAAACTAGACAGCTCTAACTTGTTACTAGTACTAGTTGGCCACTCCGGTATCGGGGGGTTAAGGCCTCCTGACGACCTCCAACATTACTAAGAGACATAAAACCTCATAATACTTTAGATAGGTACTAGATACTTATTTTTATATTATCGTAGATTTGGCTGTCAGCAAAATTGAATATTCAATAAAGTTCCCTCAAATTACAACCCATCTTCAAAATAAAAAGCTTAAAATACATAACAGATTTTTATGCTGACGAAAATGCATAAACCTTTTTATATTGCTCAAATGATATCTATAAAAAAGTCTGTATCCTGAACTTTCAGATTCAAAGCTCTGTCTAAATGTCAAATCCAACATTTTAACGATACTCTATAACATATTTTTACGAGCTGAGGGTTCGGAATAAAATAATGAAGACCAATTTCACCAAAATATCGCATTTACAATAATACCTACACAAACTTTATCACACAAAATTAATTCACATTGTCGTCTACAATAAAACACTTTTAAACCTCTTAAAAGTATATTGAATGTACCGCACTCTTAGCTTAGTAAATAAAGACTTATTCATAGCTGTTAATCTGAGTAACGACTGCCACCTCGCACATACACATCTACATAATTCCAGTGCATTCGGGATTATTCCGGTAGTCTGCGTTCTACCTACATATTATGTGACTAAGCAGGTATCCCTACGCATTAATACTTATTCTGTGACACGATAGGTATTATTTTTATTTCATTTCATTTATTCATATCCTTTGATAAATTACATGTGCTTGGACAAGTCAGATCAAACAATTTAAATATGACACTTAATTACATACTTTAACAACAGATACATACTTATATGTAGTTATTATAATTTATAAAAAGAAAGAGTGAAACAGTGCCAAATAATAAGTTAAGGTCTGCAAAAGCATCGTCAAATTGAAAATAATAATTATATAATCATAGGAAAAAATATTAATAATATATTATATATGTCAGGTAATCACTACAATTCATCAAATTTACATATTGTTTTATCAGCAAAAGCTTCGTCCAACTTATAATAACTTTTGCAAATAAGATGTCTTTTTATAAATGATTTAGATGAATTATCTAACATACATATTACACTGTTCGGTATTTTATTGTCTAATTTAATTAATTGCTGTGCAGTAGTAACTCTTTGAAATTTTGGCTAATCTTGTTTTAGGTAAGACAAGACGATTTAGATTTCGAGTGTTATAATTATGTACATCTTTATTTCTATTCATTAGACATATCTATTATTGTTTATTCTGTGGCATGCTTCGGTGTAACAATATTATATTTATCTTTGAAAAAATCGTATGATTGCAAATTTTTGATTGTGTGGTTTTTAGAATGAATCATGCATAACTGTTCTTTGTGCCCTACGTACGATCACAATAAGTCTACCATAAATGCAATAGACGGGCCAGATTCTGTTTAACCCTGATATAATTGCGTATTTTTAATATTTGGTAAGATATTGACACGAAAGAAGATAAAGTACTAATCATATAATTTAACATGTTTGACTTTGGCTTATGCTCCTGAAATTCAACTTATCAGCTAGATTCGTTGAAACTTTAACAAAAAAAGCGAGATCTGAAAAGCGTAAAACATTAATCTTGCATCAGGCAATGACCCCGATCTGAGTAAAGATACATTGAGTATATATAGAAAAAACGAAGAATTTACATTGTTCAATTAGCAATTAGATGCACCTGATTGTCATGAACAATGTAAGTTCATTTATAAATGACCTATGATGAATAAATATTTGGGTTAACACACATGTATGTAAAAAAGCCCTTTTTGACAGCTCCTTTATTTCAGGACATTTGCCTCGGCATGACCAATAACCTCTCAATTCTGGGCGTCGACATCTCTAAAGAAGTGCAGTTTCGGGGTTACTTGGAAAGCAAAGCTTCTCTTGCCTCCAAGAAACTCGGTGTACTGAACAGATCAAAGCGGTACTTCACGACGGGGTAGCTCCTTGTGCTCTACAAAGCCCAGATCCAACCCTACATGGAGTACTGCTCTCACATCTGGAAATGAGCACCAAAATACCAGCTGTAGCCCCTAGTTTCCTTGCAATGCAGAGCTGTTCGTATTGTTACGAGCTGAGGGTTCGGGGTAAAATAATGGGAATCGATCTCTCCAAAATAACACTTTTATTCAACACTAGAACGATGAATACACGAACTTGGTCACACGTATCACAACACACTAATTCACACCACTGGTGCACCACTTAAAGTCACCGAAATGTTCGCACGTATAGCTTAATCCAGACTGACTCGCGAAACCCTTCTCCACGTCAGTCCTCCAGGGCCTCGCTGAGACTGACTGTCCGGCCATCTCTCCGGCCTATTTATATCGTGCACAATTCACAACACTAGAACGATCTCGATCGTTGCAGAAAAGGGTCGGAGTTTCGACAGAATGACCACTCCCCATTCTGCGAAACCGTAGACAATAACACAGCAGGTACCTAAGACAAAAGCGTTCCAGAAGTTTCGATTATTACTCATTGTTTAACAGACTCGGCGTAACAGTATTGTCGATGACCCTGAGGTATCGAAGGGCCTGGAACCGCTGAGTGTGCGCTGTGACATCGGAGCGCTCAGCGTGTTCTATAAAATATATAACGGAGAATGTTCAGAAGAGTTGTTCAATTTAATCTCTGCTTCCCCTTTCTAACATAGAACCCCCGCAACCGGCAACGAGCGCACCTACATATTGTAGATGCGTGGAAGTCTCATACGGTGCGTTTCACCCGCTCATTTCTTCCACGCACCTGCAATATGTGGAATGACCTTCTTCCGGAGGTTTTCCCGGTGGGCTTCAATATTAATGACTTCAAGAGAGGTGTAATTATGGCATAATATTTTAGGCTACGCGGCTGCAGTACCTCGAGTCCTGCAGGAGTTTATAGGCGATGGTAACCACTTAACATCAGGAGGCCCGTCAGCTTGTGTGTTTAAACGTATAATATAAATAATATATCTATTATATGCCGAGGCATCCTGTAGAAGGGAAACACATTTGCAATACATTAATATTATATATCATTATTTTTACTCATAAAATTCGTTTTACAAGTGTACTTACTAGAGGAGTGTAAGTACACACTCAACTCGTGTTCAAATAATGTTATCTCTTATCAAAGGCACTACTCACGGTAAACCGCTGTTTTAGCTCGAGAAAACGTCAAACGACCAATTTTCGAGCTATTCCTAATGCATAAAACTTTATGCGCCCTCACAAAACATCCACCACCATAACAAGACCCATAAATTGTTGCCTGAAGTTCTGAAATTTGGGGGCTGTAAGTGGATCCAGGGGTCTGGTTGAGGTGGTTAGTAGAAGGCTGTAACTATTAATTCCGAAGAACAGGCGAAACCTTTCGTCTTAACGAGAGGTGGTCATTAAAGGGTGGTTAACAACCCTTTCAAGTATTCTACGGTTCACGTCACAGTTTTAGGGAAAATTTATATTTGAAGTAGGTTTGTAAAGCAAGCCGGAATGCCACTACCCACTTTTTATTTTATACTTAGGTTTGAAATATGTATTTACTTTTAATTTTAGGCTTCCGTATATTATCTGTGTGTAATAATCATTTGTATAACCCGTCGCAAAAAGAGGAGGTCAAAGGTTTTTTAATTATTTTATTTATGTTTGTTTCTGCAGGAATTGATACCAACTAACAGAGTTTATACTATGTACTATGGGAACCAGATAACTGATAGAATAATCATATACATTTTTTTTGTAACTACATACTTACACTTGCCACTTGTAGACTCCATAAAGTTAGTAAATCGTTTAAAGGGCAAGGTGTACGCCTTTATAACAAACTCCCAAGGGATGTACAAAAATAGAAAATTAATAAATTTAAAAACGTAATTAAACAAAATCTTTATAAAAAAGGCTACTGTAAAATATTGGATTATTTAGATGATAGAATGTTATAGTTAAGCTTGGGATTGGAATTGCTCCAACTCATTCAAAATGTTACAATTTAGACGTAATTTATTTTCTGTATTGTTATGTATTGTAAAAGAATCCTTAAAAAAAACAACCAGCCTAGTTTCTTGCCTTTCTTTCCTGGCTTGGTCGCGAAGGAACAGGCAGTAAAATTGACGTTTCAAAGTGATTCTTGTGATTTTAATGAATAAAAATATTTGATTTTGACAATATATAGAAAACATCCAGACCCGGAACAAATATCATATGCAAACATTTGTTCCGCGGTGGGAATCAAACCCGCTACCTCCTGCGTCTCAGCTGGCTATTCGCCCACTGCGCCACCGAGGTCGTCAAAGTTATCAACTTTTATGTAAAATCAGAGTAACATTTGCAAAACATTCGAAGGTTTCAGTTTTCAATGAAAAAGCCACTTAAATTGAACAAAAACTTACACAAAAAGTGTACCTACACCTTGTTATTGCGCAATAAATACAATTTGAATTTGAACCTGAACATTTTAATAGACATACGCAATAATAACGCATTAATATTGCAATTCAGAGAAAATGCAACCAGTGCCTTGGAAACACCTAAGAGTTCCGAAACAGTTGAGCTATCTGTAGATCGTTTGCAACAGTCTTGTGGTTGATTCAATTGTTTCTTTTGTATTTAAAGATATTATGTAATACTTGTATATTATTTATGTTAAGGGCATGTTCTTGAGCTGCGGGACCTGTGAGGCAATGCTGTGTTATAGGTAAAGTTTTTTATTTGTTTTTTTATATTATTTGTGGGCAAACAGGCTCACGGCCTACCTGATGGTAAGCGATCACCGTCGGATTGACACCGGCAACACCCGGGGTATTGTCGATGCGTGAAAACGTTACATTGTTATCGAAATTGTACTTATATTGTAGCGCAAGATATTATATAACACAGATGAAGCTTAATATCCAATAAATGTTTCTAAACAGACCTTCAAGATGAACTTACCCATTAATTACCACAAGTTATACCAGTTGTAGTAGTTACTCGGCCAAGTTACTACCCCGGCAGTTAGACCCAAGTTAACGAGCCTCAGACACTTTACCATAGTTTATAGAATACAATGTATTTTTACCAATATCAAGTCATCACTTCAACCTTACATCTTTATAATAAAGTTGAAATTTATATACCCGAGCTGAATTGGTCAAACTCCTCTGCTTGGGAACCTACCCGTAATGTGCAATTTAAGTTTTGACCTAAGTTCTGAAGCGTTTAGATGACGTTTGGAAGTTTGCTCGGTTTGATGCAAAGCTTTACCACCAACCAAACTACTTCCTTTGTCATATTTTGGACTAGATCTTACACACGGATTAGCTCACGATAACGACTAATATTATAAATGTGAAAGTTTGGATGTTTGTTTGTTCCTCAATCACGTTATAACGATAACCAATTTCAATGAAATTTGGTAAGTCGATAAATTATGACCTAGATTGACACATAGGCTACTTTTCATTGACAAAACACGCGTGCGAATCCGCGCCCGGAAACTAGTAAACAACGGTAGTAGTAACAGTAAGATAGTAAATTTTACTTTATCTTTATCTTTACGGAGTACCCGTAGCCTTATTACGTAAGCCAATAAATGTCGCGTCTCTGTCGGAGTTGCGTCGCTGTCGCTGTTCAGACCATCCCATACACACGTGAGATACGCACTGTACCCAACTTCGCATAGTGAAGGTAATGTTTTATTGACAAATCACGCGAGCGAAGCCGCGTGCGGATATGCTAGTATTTCATAAAAAAATAAATCGATTCTTTCGTCTAAAAACTTCCTAACAACGTTTTCTGACTCAAACATTGGCTTATCCCGAGAAAATCGCTTTATTATTCTAAGACCGACCTAAAACCACTAAACATTTTGTATTTTTGGTCTCGTCGAGACCAACGATACGTGGAATTGATGTTTCAAAGAATATGATTTAATACAGACTTGACCAACGTTGTATAGACTAGATTTCAGTTTTCAATCAAACTATTTACACAATTGTATATAATTATTTTTGTACCGCTAAGCAATGCCTCCCCCCCCCCCCTATGCCCACCCTTCGTGCAAACGTAACAAACAAACCGAAGAACCCAGCCAACCTATATTTTCCTCTAAGAATATAAAACTCTCAATTCAATATTTATAACTCCCCAAATATATCACTTCCAACTAGCATAAAGTTTGCCCTCGAAAGGAGCTCATAAAAACATTAAATAGTTTGTATCCTTGAGGCCGTCTGCGGCCAGCGCAGGAAATTGGACGTCGGTGATCGGAATCGACGTATCGCTGGCCCGATCGGACAAACCAAATGTTTGCTCTTGGATAATAGAGCTGGTCTTAAGATAAACAAATCCGTGGTTATTTATATCACCCGGTTGAACTTTTGCAACTGGCTCAAGATTTTACATATTTTAAATTTACGAAACAGCGTTCTATGCCATGAAATACAATATTTTGTATTTTTTTTATACTACCTGGAGATGGAACAAGCATATGCCCCAATGGAACTCCAATGAACAAACAAGTGGTAATCATCGTCTATAGCAAAGTATTGCTTCGTAGGTCATGCCCCTTACAAACGTGCCCTACGATGCACTGCCGTGCGTCCATCAACTTGAGGCATAGAGGTGTAAAGCCTAAAGGTATTATTCCGAGCTTCGCTGCACTAAAACTGTAGAAAGTCATAGTAAACATTAATGAATCTGTGAAAAGCGTTGGCTACTTCGTATGACTTGCTTCAGTTGCCGGCGGCTGCGTCGCTCGGAAGATGCGAACAAGTTTACGGCTCTTGCCGTAAGCAGTTGCCGGAGCCTGTGAACAATGTAAACTCAAATGCTATAAGACAAATTAGTCCATTGATTACCTCCGCGTTGACATATTTTGATGGTTATAGTACATTGTTCTACATTGTTCTGTAGCATTGATTGCTTACACCCGAGTATTCCACATAACTACATCATGAATGCAAGGAAATTAAAAAGTCTTTTTTTTAATACTAAACTACGGCTTCTTCTATTTATTAAAAATAAGTATTTATAGAGGTTGTATTTCATTTTAGTATTTTATGAATGCATTGAGCTTCATTCTATTTTCAAATTTATTTACGTCTTTAGGGTAGTATATCGCATTTACGCATCAGATATTACGCTAACAATGGCCAAATTTAAGAGCATGAGTGATGAAAATGTATTTTGACCTGAAAGCCCGTACTATTTTCTTGAGCACGCTTTCTGATCCAAAATTCATGAATTTGCATACTACCTAGGTAGTATTTAGCCCAGCTCAATTATCTAGAAATAATAGTCACTGGTTATATCGTCATCATCATTGGCCGCTTAACTGATAGTCTCCTCTCTCAAACGCCACTCCAACCTATCCTGTGCTATTCGCATCCAGGTCTTACTCCTATGGCCTCTATAACATCCAGCCACCAGGCTGATGGTCTGCCACGGTCTCTTTTGCTCTCTCTTGGCCACCATGTGATCAAGGCCTTGTACTGCCTGCCATCACCAAGTCTTACCAAGTGTCCTGCCCAATGCCACTTCAGATAATATCACTGGTTAATCTAGTGGTTCGCCCCGAACTGAGATCTAGCGAGTCTCCCATAAAACAAAAAAAAAATGTTATATGTAATCTTTGATCAAAATAGTGCCACGAAATATATATCCAAATTACTTGACCTACAGTTTCATTCAAATTACAGGTAACGGGAGTTCATGTTATTTGGATACTTTTTTTGAGGTAGAAATTGCAGTTATTCTGGATTTCAAACTTTTCCTTATATTTGTGTCACTTAAGCTACACGTATACAAAATTTCAGCACTATGGAGTCACTGGTGTACCCTGTGAATTTAGTCAAAGTTCAGTTTTTATTATGGCTATTAACTTAAAAACCACAAGGTTTAAACTAAAAATATAAACAGAGTTGAATGTACTCACACCTTTATTAAACGTACCACTTTACTGGATAGTCCCATTTTAGTTTTTGAAGTGAAAACTTCTTTAGGTGCGTTGGAAATTTTATGAGATGGGAAAAAACCATTGAACTCGCGATACTGTTACCGTTACCGACACCTCTGTATATAAGTATCTCGTAATTGTTCAAGTTTTCACTTCTGTTGGCACTCCCGGAATGCATTTTTTTTTTGTGCCATCACTATATACCTACCTATACAAATAGCAAATTGTATAGCAAATTTCACGATGATCAGATAAACACTTCGAAAGTTATCTTCAGACAAATAAACATACATATATACATACATACAACGCTGATTTGCCCAAGTTGATTTGGAGATTTCGCTTCGCTCGATCAATAATGGCAAGAGATGAATACGTAAAGCCACAGCTAAAGTAATAAGCCACAGACAAGAGGTCTTTATTTCCTTCTAACATCAAGTTATGCTAACTTACATAACCATTTCCCCCAATTTCTTCGTTCTAGTAAAAAACAATCATTATCTCTCTCCATCAAATAAAATCACTTGGAGCTCGATAATCGTATAAATTGAATGCCTACTTACATAAAACCTTCGTCAGATAGAGAAAACATTGGCATACTTCCAATAATAATCATGTGACTACACAAACTAGGAAATTCAGCCACAATGTTGTACTAAACAAAAACATATTTTTTTAAACAGTATAGGCAAGAGAGTAGACCCGTCATTGTTATTGTTTTATGTCATAAACTGTAATATTGACCTGCCAACTTTTAATAGAATCTACTTCCACGTATAATTCTAAAGAGGTTTTTCTTCTTGATATCTCGTTATTTGTTCTTTTCACTTTCTCTCTCACTTTTCACTCAGAGGAGTGGGCTTAACAACGATCAGCGTTTTCACGTACCTACATTTTCTTCTTCTCCATGTCATTACTCCAAAATTTATTAAATATTTTCGGTCTCTTTGCACTTTCAACTTCCGCGCATTCAAATTTAAATTGTTTGCTACTCAACTTACAATGACAGCGTGGTTTTTTTTTTCCTTAGTCTTGTCGTAAATCCATTTATTTTCTTTTTTTATTCTACCTCTGTATTCTTTTCCTTTTTCGCAATGCTTTTTATTTTAATTTACCAGCCAGGTTTTTTCTACTCGCTTTTTAGACTTTTTACGTTTGGTGTACGTGGAATATCCTCTAACTCTGGCCCTTCAGATTGATGTTGCCTAGTTCCTGCGCGTTCAAACCACCTACCAAAATACTTGGAGAGGGTGGTAAACTAAAATCAGAAGTACTATTATCAGTATTGTTTTCAGGTTCAGCTGCAAGATGTACCACAGAATTATTTAAAATAGCGCCAGTATAGCAGTTGTTAGTTTCACGTGCAATGTAGTATTCACCATTGAGACGTGTACTTGCAGTATTCAAGCAGTCATCTGGTTCACATCTAAAAATGCAATCTAACTTGAAGATTGTAGTGCAAAAGCAGAAGAATTCAGGAAGTCATTGGGTTCACAATTAAAATTTGAACCTTCTTCGCGATCAGAAGAAGTGGTGGCTTTGTGAACAGCTTCCAAGCAGTTTTCATAATCAGCAGAAGCGGTGTCTCGATAAGTAGCGTCCTACTTAAGTAGAAGTAGTGATCACGAATAGCAAAAGCGGTGGCCGAATTGGTAGCATCCAGGTTAGTTTCGCGTTTTGAAAAAGCTGGTGTGTCGGCGGTGTTCAAACATTTTACGGAAATAGTTATATTTTTATCTTTATTTATTATAATGTTTTTAGGTCTGATGAATGAAACTGACTGAATCTTGTTTTCCACCAGAGTAAACGACCCATCGCAATTAACTTCGTAATTACTCAATTCGTAATGATTATCACTAGCTAACGTTCAGTTAGGGTCGGTTGATAAATTTGTGAATATTCGCTTGATTCTTTATTTTTATGATCCATTGTTCCCTGCAACAGAAACGTGTTTTGTTTAAAAAAACCCCTACTTACAAACTTACTAGGTATAGGTAGATATGATGTAAACGAGTGAGCAGCAGATTCCAGATGATGCTTAAGTATGGTCGGACCCTGATCGCCATCTTTAAATACCTAACCTACTCATTGAGACCATTTCAACGAGCCCAAATACGAAGCCTCTACTGTAAATTGGTGAGCAATTGGGTATCCTGAGGATTCCAAGTAATGCTTCAGCATCAGGTCAAGATTACTACACTCTTGCAATGTTATTGAAGTAACAGAATACCAAATTTAGAACCGATCCGATCTGTAAAAGTTGCTTATTTTCCCTTCATCAACCAGGAAAGAGCTGATCCTCAAATGGCTGAACTGATCTTCTCAAAACATAGCACAACACTCTAAACAAGGTCAGCTTTCGAACAAAAAAACTACGTCAAAATCGATCCACTGATTTAGCCGCTATGAGGCCACAGAGAGATGCACACATACACAGATACACACAAACGTCAAACTTTTAATACCCATTTGTTTTTGGGTCGGGGTTAAAAATTAGTTTTATGACAATCTATTTTTACAAAAGATCCAAAATTGCACCGTGAACTTATTTAATGAAGCCCAAACACTACCAGTAACTTAACGGGAGTTCTTGTAATAATCGTATAGAAATCCTCCTATCTACCAAATTAATATGAGAAGAAAACTTTCTATATCCATATCATTTTGACGTCCTCCGTGGTGCAGTGGGCGAATAGCCGGCTGAGACGCAGGAGGTAGCGGGTTCGATTCCCGCCGCGGAACAAATGTTTGCATGATCTACAGATATTTGTTCCGGGTCTGGTTGTTTCTATATATATTTTAAGTAAGTATTTACAAAAAAAATGTATATAAGTATTCTATCAGTTATCTGGTTCCCATAGTACAAGCTTTGCTTACGTTGGGGCTAGATAGCGCTGTGTGAAATGTCCAGCAATATTTATTTATTTAATTTCATTTTAACGTTTTTTTTTAACAAATCTATACATAAAAGCTATGACAAGTGTTAAAAAGAAAAGATAGATGTGTACTGAACATGATAAATTCTTACCTTTTAGTGGAAACACAGAATTTGTATGTAGCGAAACACACCAGCGCACTCACTGCGACATCTCGTACAGTACTGAGGGGGGCTCGTTACGAGGTTTACCTTTAGCAAAATGGCGAGCAAAACTTACGTGGTATACGTTTTTGCAATTTAAAGTTTAACGGTTTTTTACACGGAAATACGCGTTTTACGATACGATTCGTTCAAAAATGTTTTACCAAATTCCATCAAAAAGTAAATTATATCAAAAAACGGAGTTACGAGGTGTACGAATTTAGCCGACGATGTCTGTATGTCTGTTTGTCTGTCCGAGGATAACTTTCGAAGCGTTTATCCGATCATCGAGAAATTTGGTATATAGGTGATAACACAATTTTGGTGTGACTCAATGAGCTAAAAATGTTGGAGAGTTATTTTTAAAATATTGGGGTGCAAGAGGGGTAAAAAAAATTTAAATCAGACTATAAGGCCAATTAGGACGTCAAATGGAAGGTCTTTATTAGTATATTTCAACCCTGTTCTTATTTTTAGTTTAATTTTTGTAGTTTTTAAGTTATTAGCAATAATAAAAACAAAACTTTGACAAAATTCACAGGGTACACAGTGACCCCACAATGCTAAAATTTGGTATTCGTGTAGCTTTAGTGATACAAATATAGGTGAAAGTCTGAAATCCAGAATAACTGCATTTTGTACCCCAAAAAAGAGTAACCACTTTATATGAACTCCTGTTATCTGTAATTTGAATGAAACTGTAGGTCAAGTTATATGGTTATTTATTTGGTGGCACTATTTTGATAGTCAAAGATTACAAATAATATATTTTTGTTTTTAAGGGAGACTCGTGAGATCTCAATTCGGGGCGAACCACTAGTTATTATTATTATTATTATTTTATAAAGGCCTAGCTCCAATGCTTTTGTTGGGCAACACCGTGACGTAGCTCAGTGGCCTTTATCCACCGCTTGTGCTTGTTTTATTCGTTGGCCGATGTTCCGATACATCAGCCGGAATTGAATACTGAACCAGTTCTTACCGCAGATAGTATTGCTTCTTGGAGTTGGAACTAGCTTTTTGTAATAAGTGATCGGCTCAAGTTCTTTCGGTCAACTGGTACGAAATAGACTAACGACTTTTATCTCTGTAATGGACTTGCTTAGTTATTCTACTAGGGGTTAGCAGAAGAGAGTTAAAAAAATGCATTTGTTATGTTACCATAAGGTAAAAATGGTTTAATTAAATTATTGATCACTAGCTTCCGCCAGCGGCTTCGCACACGTTGTTTATGAACAAAAAGTAGCCTATGTTTGATTAAAGGTCATAATCTATCAACATGCCAAATTTCATAGAAATCGGTTAAGCCATTACGACGTGATTGAGTAACAAACACACATCCAAACTTTCACATTTATAATATTAGTGTGATGAACTTAAACAACATAAGGATTACCTAGTTACTGTCATCATGTAATATAGATTTCTGGTCTGCCCATTGTTTAGGGCTTCTGCTACGAGACACTTTACTCTCTACTTTTAATTTCAACTATTAACCCTAGAGTGGTCGCGTGGATTACTTATGTAATCCACACATACGGAATTACAAAATTCTCAAAAACCACTAACGTAAATTACGAGCGCTTCTAAATACTTTATGTTAAATAATTGACAAACGCACTCAGTGCTGCGCGCGAGAATTTCTTTTTATAATCCAGATAGAAACCACAGCGACATCGTCAGCACAGACACCATCTCGATCCATAGGTCGCTGCCAAGACTGCGGAAGAAGCCGCAATAAAAGCATTCGAAAACTATGCAACACGTGCAAAAAGTTTATTTGTGGCGATCATTAGAAAGTTGTATGTCTATCTTGTTTAGAAAACAGGAATTAGTATTTTTGATTTTTTGTGCCACATTAGAGGTTTTTTTTGTTTTGTTGATTTTTTATACTCAGAGGTTGTGATTCGTTTTTATTGATTACTTTTAATACTACAATACTTTAATAATACTATTTCAATAAGAATTAAACATAGTTGAAACTTAAATGTATTTTTATTTGAATTTATAAATAAATAAATAAATATTGCTGTACATTTCACACAGCGCTATCTAGTCCCAAACTAAGCAGAGCTTGTACTATGGGAACCAGATAACTGATAAAATACTTATATACTTTTTTTTTGTAAATACATACTTATAATATATAGGGAAACAACCAGACCCGGAACAAATATCTGTAGATCATGCTAACATTTGTTCCGCGGCGGGAATCGAACCCACTACCTCCTGCGTCTCAGTCGGCTGTTCGCCCACTGCGCCACGGAGGTCGTCAAATCGTATACAATAGTACTCCACGCGACCAATCAGGTCATGTTTTAGTACACGACCACTGTAGGGTTAAACTCTCTAGATTAAGAAGATAATGATTTCTTACGCATTACAATTTAAATTTACGTTTGTATACCTAGTTTCAACGAAATCTTTCACTTTGACCAAAGTTCCATCTGTGAGATTAATTGTTTTAACTTTCGTTTAATGCAAGATACTATGCAAATCCTCCTATTTTAGATTTACTAGATTGGAAGGGCACTAAATACACAGTACCCAAATCCGCTAATAAACCTACAACCTATCCATAGTTATAAGCCGTTAAGCAAATGTGCCCTGGACATTATTTTGTCTGCTGACATTTTGAGTCCACGTGGACTTCCCAGCGCCCTTACGCTGCAGAGAATAGAGTTGTTTTTTGGGTAAATAGGGATTGTTTAAGGTTGGCAGGCCACAGCTGTGATACGCTAGGTCTACTCGTTTGCGGTCAGTTGCCTAAACAGGCTGTAGTTGACAGATATTGTAAGCTCGGGTCCCTGAATTATGTTGAAATGTTGCTCCCAACACGTCTTCGGGATTTATAAGAAGGATATTACGATAGTTTTCAAGTTAAATCCAGACAAACTGAAGTCCTTTAGTAATAGACAGGATTTGTCTAATCTCAATATAAATAATAATAATAAATAAATAATAAATATCGCTGGACATTTCACACAGCGCTGTCTAGCCCCAAACTAAGCAGAGCTTGTACTATGGGAACCAGATAACTGATAGAATACTTATATACTTTTTTTTTGTAAATACATACTTATAATATATAGAAAAACACCCAGACACGGAACAAATATCTGTAGATCATGCAAACATTTGTTCCGCGGCGGGAATCGAACCCGCTACCTCCTGCGTCTCAGCCGGCTTTACGCCCACTGCGCCACGGAGGCAGTCAAATATAAATAGTTAAATATAAATAATAAACGAAAAAATAGGGTGGAAAGTAAGTGTTTACATGCAATTATACCGTCCACCACACTAATAATTTAAATGCGAAACTTTGGATGTTTGTTTGTTGCTCAATCACGTCATAACGGCTGAACCGATTTCGATGAAATTCGGTATGTACGTAGATAACCTGGATTAACACATAGGCTACTTTTCGTTGACAAACAACGCGTGTGAAGCCGCGGGCGAAAGCTAGTTTTTGATAATTTTAAAAACTATGTATTGAATTAATGAGGGCTAATGTTAAAACAGGGTGTACCTAAAAATTTGTCTTAAAGGAATATAAAATAAAAAAAGTTTATATCAGAAATTAACATATACGACGAGGTGATTAATTTTTATCAAAAATAACAAAATCATTCTTCTTTTACAAACTATTGATAAGTAAAACTTTACAATTGCAATAAACTTTAAACTTATATTCACTCATTTGAGATTAGTTTAACTTTAAAGGATTAAAAGTTAAATTATACAAAATTTGGATAACTTCGTCCCCCTCTTTTTGCGTTTGGGGTTAAAAATGGCATAGCTATAAACAACCTACTATTTAAAAAACCGCGTCCAAATCAGTTCAGTTTGGGAGCTAGAATGCCACAGACAGACAATCATATAACCCCCCCACTTTTTGATAGACGGAATTATTGCATGTGATAAATATTTCACCCTGTATACAGTGTAGGACACGCTGAAATACAAAACTATTTGAGATTGCCTTCTGGTTCTCTTAAAAACAATAATCCCAGACAATAGAGTTTTTAACGAGTACTAAATCGCTACAAAAACGTCGACAAGAAAGGCTCGGCAAGTAAAACGCCTAATGCCATGCAGAGCGCGCCAGATGCATATTTCATAAGGATGAACGCCGAATGCTACGTGTGGTTCCGTATTCTATTGATTTTGTGGCGATTGTCCGCTTACAGGTCACTTGTTCTGCGATTTAGGGTTACTTATATTTGATGAGGTAACTATGCTACATAAAAAGTTTCATTAGTCGATGTTTGACAGAGATGTAAGAATGTAAATGGTACATAATATGTACCTGTTATACTTAGTCCGGCTTGTACAATGATCCCTAAACGTATTTAGCAACTGAACATGTTTAAATTTGACGTTTTTATATGATTTGACTACTCCTTAAATCATATTTAGCCCCTAAATACGTTATTCATTTAACAAAGAAATCAAATGCAGAATGAAATGTCAAAGTGACGCGACACTTCATGTCAATTACGACTTTACGTCAATGAACGACTGTTAAATTATATGGATATTGTTCATACAAACATACTAAAATCGCAAATATAAAATGGAGGGTGGGGGTAGAAGGGTGAAAAATACGTTACGGCCTATTCTCGGACCTACCAAATATGCAAAATAAAATCTTTATAATCGGTCGACCCGTTTCGGAGAAGTGCGACCACTAAAACCATAACACGAGATTTTTATATATTACAGAAGACTATACTCAGAAACACATAATTAACACATATATTCGACATGATGGTATTCCAATGTAGTATAATTTTGCTATTGGTTGGTCAAATCCGACATTTTCACGAGTCCTTTATTTTTTTAATGAGTGGTTTAGTCATACCTTAGTTACTTTGTCACCCCCGTACAAAAATGATACACATTTATTACATAATTAAGAGTACCCAAATAGATAAATCCGTTTGGTTTTAATTAAAAAAAACTACGAGCCTTACAGTAGTCGTATAAGATGTGCAACATCTGACCATCGCGCGCGCTCATTGTTTAAATCAAATAGCGCACGCTTCTCCGGTTGCCTGTTACACATTTCCGTCCCTTTTGCCAAAATCACTCCCACAAACCGAAAGGAAAGATTTTACACATAACTGGAAATATATATGTATGAAAAAATTACATCCAAGGAAACGAAATTGCGTATTTTGTTTTCTTGTTACATTATCTATTCCATTTTCTAAAGTGGGTTATATTATTGTTAAAAGGTAATTTGTTATAATATTTGTTAATCTGAATTGTACATGTTTATGTAATTTGTCAAAAGATATGAATAAATGAAATAAAATGAAAAATTAAAATCATATATATCGTAGGTTAATCCAGGTAAATCCGGAACTAAGACCAGTTCAGGCAAGTTCTGGCGCAGGCAGGTCGGCAGGGCTGCACAAAAGTGCTCCAAGTTGGCTGTTTTATTAGCCAAGTTTCAGGATAAATCGGCCAAGCCGAGTGTGACGGATCAAACGAGTGTACAGCCGGCGAGAAAACGTGTAGTGGTTTTAATTAAAAAAAGTTCATACCGTATTATATTATATAAAGCTCGATTACCACTCACTGACTGACAACCTCTAGTTATTATTATATTATATAATAAAGCTCGATTACCACTGACTGACTGACTGACTGACTCATTGACATGTTTGTTCTCCCAGATGCCACCTTGTAGGGTGAAAATGTTTGGTGGGATCGTATAGAGGGAGTTCCGATGAGTTGGGAATAAATCCTAAAGTACCCCTTTTGTCCCCCATTCGCTCCCATCGACCTCGTATCTCGGAAAGTATAGGTCTTAGAGCGTTGGTGCAAAAACTAATGTTGCAGAGGACATTTTTTTATATCCGGTTCCATGAAAAAAAAATTGTCTTTCATACAAAAAAAAAATTGTCCCATACAAAATATTTCTGTATGAATACCGTAAACCGTATATTTCGTTTGCCGTAATTTTCATACTGTTTTTGTAGGGAGCCCACTGCTTGTGTGTACTATAAAATTACTGTAAAATTTGCTTGATTCTATATAATGGTTGTGGAGGGGCATGAGACAACTTTCATAGTTTTTGCAAAGGTCATCATCATCATTTTGGAACATCCAATTTTTTTTTTTTTTTTAGTATGCACCGTTCATCATGTTTATTTTGGAACATCCACATTTTTTTAATTATGCCTCATCCACAATGATCACTTTGGAACGTCAATTATTTTTTTTTATTATGCAACATCCACTGTGATCATTTTGGTACATCATTTTTTTTAATTATGCCTCATCCACAATGATCACTTTGGAACGTCAATTTTTTTTTTTTTTTTTATTATGCAACATCCACTGTGATATTTTGGTACATCATTTTTTTTTATTATGCCTCATCCACAATGATCACTTTGGAACGTCAATTATTTTTTTTTATTATGCAACATCCACTGTGATCATTTTGGTACATCATTTTTTTTAATTATGCCTCATCCACAATGATCACTTTGGAACGTCAATTTTTTTTTTTTTTTTATTATGCAACATCCACTGTGATATTTTGGTACATCATTTTTTTTTATTATGCCTCATCCACAATGATCACTTTGGAACGTCAATTATTATTATTTTTTTATTATGCAACATCCACTGTGATCATTTTGGTACATCATTTTTTTAATTACGCCTCATCCACAATGATCACTTTGGAACGTCAATTATTTTTTTTTATTATGCAACATCCACTGTGATCATTTTGGTACATCATTTTTTTAATTACGCCTCATCCACAATGATCACTTTGGAACGTCAATTATTTTTTTTTATTATGCAACCTCCACTGTGATCATTTTGGAAAATCAATTTTTTTTTAATTATGCCTCATCCACAATGATCATTTTGGAACGTCATTTTTTTTTTATTATGCAAAATCCACTGTGATCATTTTGGAACATCAATTTTTTTTAATTATGCCTCATCCACAATGATCACTTTTGGAACGTCATTTTTTTTTATGATGCAAAATACTTTGTGATCATTTTGGAAAATCAATTTTTTTTAATTATGCCTCATCCACAATGATCATTTTGGAACGTCAATTTTTTTTTTTTACTATGCATAATCCTTTGTGATCATTTTGTTTTAAATTATGCCTCATCCACAATGATCACTTTGGAACGTCAATTTTTTTTTTTTTATTATGCAACATCCACTGTGATATTTTGGTACATCATTTTTTTTTATTATGCCTCATCCACAATGATCACTTTGGAACGTCAATTATTATTATTTTTTTATTATGCAACATCCACTGTGATCATTTTGGTACATCATTTTTTTAATTACGCCTCATCCACAATGATCACTTTGGAACGTCAATTTTTTTTTTTATTATGCAACATCCACTGTGATCATTTTGGTACATCATTTTTTTAATCAAGCCTCATCCACAATGATCACTTTGGAACGTCAATTATTATTTTTTTTATTATGCATCATCCACTGTGATCATTTTTTTTTTTAATTATGCCTCATCCACAATGATCATTTTGGAACGTCATTTTTTTTTTTATTATGCAAAATCCACTGTGATCATTTTGGAACATCAATTTTTTTTAATTATGCCTCATCCACAATGATCACTTTTGGAACGTCTTTTTTTTTTTATTATGCAAAATACTTTGTGATCATTTTGGAAAATCAATTTTTTTTAATTATGCCTCATCCACAATGATCATTTTGGAACGTCAATTTTTTTTTTTTACTATGCAAAATCCTTTGTGATCATTTTGTTTTAAATTATGCCTCATCCACAATGATCACTTTTGGAACGTCATTTTTTTTTTATTATGCAAAATACTTTGTGATCATTTTGGAAAATCAATTTTTTTTAATTATGCCTCATCCACAATGATCATTTTGGAACGTCAATTTTTTTTTTTACTATGCAAAATCCTTTGTGATCATTTTGTTTTAAATTATGCCTCATCCACAATGATCACTTTGGAACGTCAATTTTTTTTTTTTTTTTTATTATGCAACATCCACTGTGATATTTTGGTACATCATTTTTTTTTATTATGCCTCATCCACAATGATCACTTTGGAACGTCAATTATTATTATTTTTTTATTATGCAACATCCACTGTGATCATTTTGGTACATCATTTTTTTAATTACGCCTCATCCACAATGATCACTTTGGAACGTCAATTATTTTTTTTTATTATGCAACATCCACTGTGATCATTTTGGCACATCATTTTTTTAATCAAGCCTCATCCACAATGATCACTTTGGAACGTCAATTATTATTTTTTTTATTATGCATCATCCACTGTGATCATTTTGGAAAATCAATTTTTTTTTAATTATGCCTCATCCACAATGATCATTTTGGAACGTCATTTTTTTTTTATTATGCAAAATCCACTGTGATCATTTTGGAACATCAATTTTTTTTAATTATGCCTCATCCACAATGATCACTTTTGGAACGTCATTTTTTTTTTATTATGCAAAGTCCTTTGTGATCATTTTGGAAAATCATTTTTTTAAAATTATGCCTCATCCACAATGATCATTTTGAACGTCAATTTCTTTTTTTTTATTATGCAACATCCACTGTGATAATTTTGGAACATCAATTTTTTTTAATTATGCCTCATCCACAATGATCACTTTTGGAACGTCAATTTTTTTTTATTATGCAACATCCACTGTGATCATTTTGGAACATCAATTTTTTTTTATTTATGCCTCATCCACTATGATCATTTTGGAACGTCAATTTTTTTTTTATTATGCGACATCCACTATTCGAATATTCTCTTTGATTGCTTGTTACACTTCGTCATCCTCTTTTATTGTTTCTTCCGCCTCCACATCTTCTACTTTTGCATGTTCCACTTCGTTATCCTTTTAAAATGCTTCTTCTACTTCATATCCTCTTTAATTGCTTCAGTTACTTCATTATGCGCTCTACAAAATTGTGGTGTTTCATACAAAACTTCAATCGCTCATATCTTCTAAACGGGAAGAGATAGCCCTAGCAAACTTGTACAAAATATTGGTATACATTTTTGGTGGAACTGTTTTTTTATTGTCATCCTTGACATCCTTTTTGAATGCTTCTCTCACTTCGTCATCTTCTTTGAATGTTTTTTCCACTTCGACATCATCTTTGACTGCTTCTTTAACTTCGATATCCTCTTTGAGTGCTTCTCCCACTTCGATATCGTCTTTGACTGCTTCTTCCATTTCGATATCGTCTTTGATTGCTTTTTCACTTCGTCATCTTCTTTGAATGCTTCTACCACCTTGGTATCCTCTTTGATTGCTTACTCAACTTCAATTTCCGCTTTGATTGTTTCTGCCACTTCGATATCCTATTTGATTGCTTCTTCCACTTCAACATTCTCTTTGATAGTTTCTTCCACTTCGATATCCAATCAACAAATTTATGATTTTTCTAACAAAACTTTAATCGCTCGTATCTTCTAAACGGGAAGAGATAGCACTAGCAAACTTTGACAAAATATTAGTACAAATTTTTGATCATTATCATTTTGCAACATACATTTATATTATGCAACGTCAATCATGATCATTTTGGAACGTCGAGATTTTTTTTTATGCAACGTTCATCATGATCTTTTTTGCAACGTTCAATTTTTTTTATACAACCATTATCATGATCATTTTGGAACATCCAATTTTTTTCTCTTTGATTGCTTGTTCCACTTCGATATCCTCTTTGATTGCTTCTTCCACATTGGTATCCTCTTTGATTGCTTCTTTAACTTTGATATCCTCTACGATTGCTTGTTCCGCTTCGATATCCTCTTTTATTCCTTCTTCATCTTCAATATCCATTGGATTGCTTCTTCCACTTCGATATCGTCTTTGATTGCTTTTTTTACTTCGTCATTCTCTTAGAATGCTTCTACCACCTTGGTATCCTCTTTGATTTCTTCCTCAACTTTAATTTCCTCTTTGATTGTTTCTGCTACTTCGATATCCTATTTGATTGCTTCTTTCACTTCAATATCCTCTTTGATTGCTTCTTCCACTTCGATATCATCTTTTATTGCTGCTTCCACTTGGAAATCCTCTTTGATTTGATTGCTTCTTCCATTTCGATATCGTCTTTGACTGCTTCTTACACATGGATATCCTCTTTGATGGCTTTTAACAGCTCGATATCCTCTTTAATTACTTCTTCGACTAAAAGAAAAACACGCGAGCTGCGAGCAGCTCGCGCACAACGCAACCTCTAGTTATATTATATAAAGCTCGATTACCACTGACTCACTGACTGATTGACATCATTGTTCTCCCAGATGCCACCTCGTAGGGGGGAAATGTTTGGTGGGATCGTGTAGAGGGAGTTCCGGTGAGTTGGGAATAAATCCTAAAGTACCCCTTTTGTCCCCCATTCGCTCCCATCCACCTCGTATCTCGGAAAGTATAAGTCTTACAGCGTTGGTGCAAAAACTAATGTTGCAGAGGACATTTTTTTATATCCGGTTCCATGAAAAAAAAATTGACTTTCATACAAAAAAAAAATTGTCCCATACAAAATATTTACGCAAATTACTACCACGCAAAAGAAAGTCTTAAAATCAGTAGGTAAAAGCTTATATTCCAATAACTTGAGTGACTCATTTACGACGATTTGTCTCCAATCATCAGGAACGTAAAAGAGACAGTTGCATTTTTTTCTATATTCGCACCTGTGCGTGCCGTCCGATATTGCCCGAACTTGGCGTAAACGACACAATGAGTGTTCGCCGTTCGCCACAGAATACAGAAAAAACAGTAGGTCCAAGCGGTTCTTACAACCGGATTTGTCTAAAGAGAATGCGACTGTGAATGTCACCAGGTAATAACCGCGCTCATATCCATATTAGAAACTAACATAAAACCGATGCGAGATGATATTTCGGCAATTTTTCACTGGCAAGGTGCGTCCTCTGAAAGTGTGCTTGGAGAGAAATAGGTCCGAATGTATCCTGATCAAACACCTTAAAGAGCTCAGCCAAGAATTATGAGTATATGCCTAACCCTCAATCTCATGAAGACATGAATACTTACCAACTATGTCACACCTATCAGAATTTACAAACCACTAAGTCGTGCCTCAACTTCTTGTATGCCAATGTGCGGACTTTATATACAACGGATAAGTACCTACATACGTGACTATATGTACACAGTCACGCTAGCTGGTTGACTTACTGTATTATTTACACTGTATCATACCGAGTGAACTGTGGAAGTGTGACGTAACAAGATGGCGGATTTTGACGTTTGGGTAAAAACAAACAGGTTTCGACGAGCGATTTTTGTAATTTTATCTTTTTCATAATAAATAAAATGTCTGCGGTTGTAAGTTTGGATACAATCATAGAGCAATTTAAGAACGAAATTTCTGTATTCAAGAAAGGTGAAAAGAGTTACGATAGTGGTCGGTCATGTATGATGGTTCTTTGGGGATTCTGAGAGGACAGATATTTGCATCAATGAAAAATAAGAAGTACTCAACAGAGGTAAGCCGTAATATTTTTAATTGTATAATGAAAAATTGACTAGCGATATCAGTAAGTACTATATTTTGCTGTAAAAACGACATACTGCACAATATAAAGGTTTCCCACAAAGATATTTTGGCCATTGCACATGCCACTATTGGGCAAAGCACATGGCACTATTTGACGACCTCCGTGGTGCAGTGGGCGCATAGCCGCCTGAGACGCAGGAGGTAGCGGGTTCGATCCCCGCTGCGGAACAAATGTTTGCATGATCTACAGATATTTATTCCGGGTCTGGCTGTTTCTCTATATATTATAAGTATGTATTTACAAAAAAAAAATGTTTATAAGTATTCTATCAGTTATCTGGTTCCCATAGTACAAGCTCTGCTTAATTTGGGGCTAGATAGCGCTGTGTGAAATGTCCAGCAATATTTATTATTATTAAAGATGTAATCCTCTGTGGCATGAAATGAGGCTAGGCTGCATTACTGCAAGCAATTTTGGGATTGTGATTGCTGCTGTGCAGCGTAACAGGTACATATTTGCACAAGTTTTGCATTTGTTATGCTGAGTCGCAAGGAACACTACCAATACTTTATTCTGTTTATTTCAGATTTCCTCCATCATTATTTCATCATTAAATCTGGATGGTGTTAAAAGTATCCAGTGGGGAATAACTCATGAAGAGGTGGCTTTAAAACTCTTCGAGGAAGCAACACAGAAGAAAGTCTCTCCGACTGGGTTTTGGCTTCACAACTCAGGTGCTTTAGTAGCATCACCTGACGGAATTGTTGGAGATGATGCCATCGTGGAAGTGAAATGTCCATTTAAACACAGAATGAGCATTGCAGAAGAAATCCAAAATGATAGGAAATACTGTTTTGATACTGATGGAACATTGAAAACGAATCATGCATACTACCACAAAATTACTACAAAACAATACAACAATATTACTATGCTAACACCTACTTACCACTTAGTCCAGTAGTGGCTACTGGATAAGGACACTGACCTACGCGCATCATTTAAGACACCATCCGAAGTGAAACCAGGTAATAAAAATATGTATTTTATAAACTAGCTTCCACTGTCGATTTTAAAAAGTAGCTTACTTTTAAATCCAAGTCATAAATGCTAATCAGGGTTTTTTAATGCTACCTGGTAACGAAACAAGCTTATGGCCCACCTGATGTTAAGTGGTAACCATCGCCTTTAACAAAGAACTGCCTTATAACGTAGGTCACAGACCTCTACGTTGCAGTACCCTGCGTCCATCAACTTTAGACATACAGATGTAAAGCCTCATATGCCAGTAATTTCACCAGCAATCACCTTCATACCGAAACAGAGTAATGCTGCTTGGCAGCAGAAATAGGTATGATGGTAGTACTTTCCGGGCGAGCCCTTTCACAAGGAACTCTACTACTCAATACATTTGTTGCTTTCACATGGTGACAAAGTTATTTAGTCCATTGAAATGTTACATTTTTTAGGCCTTACCTTGCGTTTTTTAGAGGACGCAATTTTATTTTTTTGATGTTTAGGGGGGGTCAGTGGAAAGCTAAAACCAAGTTTGTGGGGTCGCCACCCTTGTCCCACGGCCGCGATCTTGAAAATAGGGGTTGAAATGGTTTTTACGATATATCTCTTAAACTGTTTATTTGATAAAAAAAATTTGTTAACATTTTTTGTTGCAAATTAAATTCTCTACAACTTTGGGCCAGTAACTTTTTGTCGTAGAACTATAAATAAAAAAGTTATAAGCGAAAATGTTCAGAAATTCGAGAAAAAAGTTTATATTTTTCGATATACTTTTTTTTTATCATTTTACGAAAAAATTATATCAGACCATTTTTGTAGATCGTTTTATGAGAAACAACTTTTATTCGCAACATTTTTTAATTTTTTTATTATTAAAAATAAATTTATTTTTAAAATAATTTTAAATCTGATGGCCGTTACCGAGAATATACTGTTCATGTAGAAAATACCCAAGTGACCATGAGGGAACAAAAGAACAGCTGCCTGCTATTATTATTATTATTCCTAACCTCTCTTATTGTAAGAATAGCTAATAATATTGTGTTGAAGTTGGCGATGTGTGGATGTCGAAAAGCAGGGCTGAAATGTTCTGCAGTGTGCTTCCATTGTTCTGGAGAGACTTGCAGCAACGTAATGGAACTCTCAGAATTAATACATGAAAATGACTTTGATGATGAACCGCCGACATTAACACCCCTTCCTTCTCCAGTTCTCCCAGTGATATTTAATTCAGAAAGCCGATCAGATGCTGAGCCGCAGCCTGGTCCATCGAAAAGACTGAGGACGGAGTATTTCTAATTTAGAAAATCACCGTGGATTATGCCTATTGGGGATACCATGTAAAAAAAAACGCGTCGTCGGTGGGGGGAAAAGAGTCAATAATTAATTATTAATAATATTGCAAAATTTGTAATTAAAAAAAATTATAATAACACAATAAAAAAAACAACAATAACTGATGACACATTATTAGTACACACGTATAATATAGGTATAGTTAAGAGTACTGAAAAATAGTACTCACTTCGGAGCGCTGTAAAACCTTAGCTATTGACTTAATGAAAAAATTTTGTGAATAAAAGTTGTTCATCAAAAAACGATCTACAAAAATGGTCTGAGATAATTTTTTCGTAAAATGATAAAAAAAAAGTTATATCGAAAAATATATTTATTTTCTCGAATTTCTGAACATTTTCGCTTATAACTTTTTTATTTATAGTTCTACTACAAAAAGTTACTGGACCAAAGTTGTAGAGAATTTAATTTGCAACAAAAAATGTTAACAAAATTTTTTTATCAAATGAATAGTTTAAGAGATATATCTTTATATATTATTTTTAGATATAGCTTTACACTGACCGCCACTATACATCAAAAAAATAAAATTGCGTCCTCTAAAAAACGCAACCCCAAATGTAACTTTTCAATGGACTAATTACAAGTAGTATATAGTTTGTTTCACATATGAACCCTGCCCCTGAGTATTGCAACAGGAAGACAAACCATGTTTTCCTATCTAAATAGGCAGGCATGCTGTTTACACTTTACGACAATTTTTTCGATATTTTAATATACCTACCCTTGATGAACAAACAAACATAGAAACATACTTATAATATTATGTTATGTTTTTATAAAGCGTATGCACTGAGTAGCAGATAGGCGACGCTAACTTCGTAAAATCATGGTATTCAGGAGGGCCGTCACGTCAGTTTGTGTGGATAATGTGACTATTAAATATTATTACAAAAAATATGCGCATAAATCCCAAATGTTTCTATTTTTGTTGAGTTCTACATGTTCTTTATTGAATATAAGGTGAAATGAAATGATATTTATTTGCCAGAAGTACGGTGTATAAGTCGATACAGCGAGGTGTGTACATAGATGAAAAAAAATTAAGAAAATTTAAAAACCTATATATTGATATAAGTATCTCGCGTTAAATATTTTATTAAAAACCACATCTCATATATTTATTGTTTTCGAACAGACAACAACTGGAACGACTGCGACTGGCATCTCATTACAGCTCATTGAGGATGGTGGCGAACGCCGAGTCAAGCAAAGATAATATGAAAATTATCAACTGATTCAAATCTATTAACTATTTAATTTGTCAATGAGTATTCAAATTTAATAGCATTAGTTTGTTGAGAGAGATGAGATTGGTTGCTCTAGAGATATATGAGAAGGATTATTAAAATACGTTCATATTACTTTTTTACTTGACATATTATGTTCAGCAGTCTACTTCCTCTGGCTGCTGATATGATGATGATTATAAGGTATACCCAATGTAGAAAATAATAAAATATATATACCAACTTCTCAATTGTTTAATTTATAGATATTAACTGACCTTGTACGCCTCTGCGGGAAACACCCTAACGGCCTACTGCTAATACGGGCACAGTAGACTTTGGAATGGTTAAAGCTGGTGGGATTTATTAAACTAACCCGTCTCGCCATTCTTACATACCTAATTGCATCATTAAAGAATTAATAAATATTAAGTAAGTATCCACGAATTTGCTGATTATGATACAAAACTATTGATTGTTTATGTAAGTTATAAAATTGTAAGTAGAAGTATCCTTAAATCAACTTACTTATTTTTAAGGTTCCTTCTTAAAATACATGTTTTAGCCTTATATGATTTGGTTTTGTCAGAGTTACGAAGGGGGGGATTTCTATCAAACAACACATTACCCTCGCGAGCTGCGAGCAGCTCGCGCACAACGCAACCTCGATACCCTCATTAATTACTTCTTCGACTAAAAGAAAAACACGCGAGCTGCGAGCAGCTCGCGCACAACGCAACCTCTAGTTATATTATATAAAGCTCGATTACCACTCACTGACTGACTGACTGACTCATTGACATGTTTGTTCTCCCAGATGCCACCTCGTAGGGTAAAAATGTTTGGTAGGATCGTATAGAGGGAGTTCTGATGAGTTGGGAATAAATCCTAAAGTACCCCTTTTGTCCCCCATTCACTCCCATCGACCTCGTATCTCGAAAAGTATAGGTCTTACAGCGTTGGTGCAAAAACTAATGTTGCTGAGGACATTTTTTTATATCCGGATCCATGAAAAAAAAATTGTCTTTCATACAAAAAAAAAATTGTCCCATACAAAATATTTCTGTATGAATACCGTAAACCGTATATTTCGTTTGCCGTAATTTTCAGACTGTTTTTGTAGGGAGCCCACGGCTTGTGTGTACTATAAAATTACTGTAAATTTGCTTGATTCTATATAATGGTGGTGGAGGGACATGAGATAACTTTCATAGTTTTTGCAAAGGTCATCATCATCATTTTGGAAAATCCAATTTTTTTTTTTTTTTTAGTATGCAACGTTCATCATGTTTATTTTGGAACATCCACATTTTTTTAATTATGCCTCATCCACAATGATCACTTTGGAACGTCAATTTTTTTTTATTATGCTACATCCGCTGTGATCATTTTGGTACATCATTTTTTTTAATTATGCCTCATCCACAATGATCACTTTGGAACGTCAATTTTTTTTTTTATTATGCTTCATCCACTGTGATCATTTTGGAACATCATTTTTTTTTCAATTATGACTCATCCACTATGATCACTTTGGAACGTCAATTTTTTTTATTATGCAACATCCACTGTGATATTTTGGTACATCATTTTTTTTAATTATGCCTCATCCACAATGATCACTTTGGAACGTCAATTTTTTTTTTTATGGTGCAACATCCACTGTGATCATTTTGGTACATCATTTTTTTAATTACGCCTCATCCACAATGATCACTTTGGAACGTCAATAATTTTTTATTTTTTTATTATGCGTCATCCACTGTGATCATTTTGGAACATCATTTTTTTTTAATTATGCCTCATCCACAATGATCATTTTGGAACGTCAATTTTTTTTTTATTATGCAAAATCTTTTGTGATCAGTTTGGAAAATCAATTTTTTTAATTATGCCTCATCCACAATGATCACTTTTGGAACGTCAATTTTTTTTTACTATGCAAAATCCTTTGTGATCATTTTGGAACATCATTTTGTTTTAAATTATGCCTCATCCACAATGATCACTTTTGGAACGTAATTTTTTTTTATTATGCAAAATCCTTTGTGATCATTTTGGAAAATCATTTTTTTTAAATTATGCCTCATCCACAATGATCATTTTGGAACGTCAATTTTTTTTTTTTTATTATGCAACATCCACTGTGATAATTTTGGAACATCAATTTTTTTTTAATTATGCCTCATCCGCAATGATCATTTTGGAACGTCAATTTTTTTTTAAATTATGCCTCATCCACAATGATTACTTTTGGAACGTCAATTTTTTTTTATTATGCAACATCCACTGTGATCATTTTGGAACATCAATTTTTTTTTATTTATGCCTCATCCACTATGATCATTTTGGAACGTCAATTTTTTTTTATTATGCGACATCCACTATTCGAATATTCTCTTTGATTGCTTGTTACACTTCGTCATCCTCTTTTATTGTTTCTTCCGCCTCCACATCTTCTATTTTTGCATGTTCCACTTCGTTATCCTTTTAAAATGCTTCTTCTACTTCATATCCTCTTTAATTGCTTCAGTTACTTCATTATGCGCTCTACAAAATTGTGGTGTTTCATACAAAACTTCAATCGCTCATATCTTCTAAACGGGAAGAGATAGCCCTAGCAAACTTGTACAAAATATTGGTATAAACTTTTGGTGGAACTGTTTTTTTATTGTCATCCTTGACATCCTTTTTGAATGCTTCTCTCACTTCGTCATCTTCTTTGAATGTTTTTTCCACTTCGACATCATCTTTGACTGCTTCTTTAACTTCGATATCCTCTTTGATTGCTTCTCCCACTTCGATATCGTCTTTGACTGCTTCTTCCATTTCGATATCGTCTTTGATTGCTTTTTCACTTCGTCATCTTCTTTGAATGCTTCTACCACCTTGGTATCCTCTTTGATTGCTTACTCAACTTCAATTTCCTCTTTGATTGTTTCTGCCACTTCGATATTCTATTTGATTGCTTCTCCCACTTCAACATTCTCTTTGATAGTTTCTTCCACTTCGATATCCAATCAACAAATTTATGATTTTTCTTACAAAACTTTAATCGCTCGTATCTTCTAAACGGGAAGAGATAGCACTAGCAAACTTTGACAAAATATTAGTACAAATTTTTGATCATTATCATTTTACAACATACATTTATATTATGCAACGTCAATCCTGATCATTTTGGAACGTCCAGATTTTTTTTATGCAACGTTCATCATGATCTTTTTTGCAACGTTCAATTTTTTTTATACAACTATTATCATGATCATTTTGGAACATCCAATTTTTTTCTCTTTGATTGCTTGTTCCACTTCGATATCCTCTTTGATTGCTTCTTCCACATTGATATCCTATTTGATTGCTTCTTTAACTTTGATATCCTCTACGATTGCTTGTTCCAGTTCGATATCCTCTTTGATTCCTTCTTCATCTTCAATATCCATTGGATTGCTTCTTCATCTTTGATATCCTCTTTGATGGCATTTTCACTTCGGTATCCTCTGTAAGGGCTCCTTCCTCTTTGATTTCCGTTTGATTGCTTCTTGCACTGCAATATTTTCTTTGATTCCGTCTTCATACTCGATATCGTTTTTGATTGCATTTTTACTTCGATATCCTGTGATGGCTTCTTCCACTTTGATATCCTCTTTGATTGCTTCTTCCATTTCGATATCCGCTTTGATTGCTTGTTCCATTTTGATATCGTCTTTGACTATTTCTTTCACTTCGATATCGTCTTTGATTGCTTTTTTCACTTCGTCATCCTCTTTGAATACTTCTACCAACTCGGTATCCTCTTTGATTCCTTAGTCAACTTCAATTTCCTCTTTGATTGTTTTTGCTACTTCGATATCCTATTTGATTGCTTTTCCCACTTCAATATCCTCTTTGTTTACTCCTTCCACTTCGATATCATCTTCGATTTCCTTTTGATTGCTTCTTGCACTGCATTATTCTCTTTGATTGCGTCTTCATCTTCGATATCGTCTTTGATAGCATTTTCACTTCGATATCCTCTGTGATGGCTTCTTCCACTTCGATACCCTCTTTGATTGCTTCTTCCACTTCGATATCCTCTTTGATTGTTTCTTCCGCCTCGACATCTTCTATTTTTGCATGTTCCACTTCGTTATCCCTTTAAAATGCTTCTTCTACTTTCATATCCTCTTTAATTGCTTCAGTTACTTCATTATGCTCTCTACAAAATTGTGGTCTTTCATACAAAACTTCAATCGCTCGTATCTTCTAAACGGGAAGAGATAGCCCTAGCAAACTTGTACAAAATATTGGTATAAATTTTTGGTGCAACTGTTTTTTTATTGTCATCCTTGACATCCTTTTTGAATGCTTCTCTCACTTCGTCATCTTCTTTGAATATTTTTTCCACTTCGACATCATCTTTGACTGCTTCTTTAACTTCGATATCCTCTTTGATTGCTTCTCCCACTTCGATATCGTCTTTATTTGATTCTGATACTTCGATATCCTATTTGATTGCTTCTTTCACTTCAATATCTTCTTTGATTGCTTCTTCCACTTCGATATCATCTTTGATTGCTGAGTCCACTTGGAAATCCTCTTTGATTTGATTGCTTCTTCCGTTTCGATATCGTCTTTGACTGCTTCTTACACATGGATATCCTCTTTGATGGCTTTTGACAGCTCTATATCCTCTTTAATTACTTCTTCGACTAAAAGAAAAACACGCGAGCTGCGAGCAGCTCGCGCACAACGCAACCTCTAGTTATATTATATAAAGCTCGATTACCACTGACTGACTGACTGACTGACTGACTGATTGACTCATTGACATGTTTGTTCTCCCAGATGCCCCCTCGTAGGGTGAAAATGTTTGGTGGGATCGTATAGAGGGAGTTCCGATGAGTTGGGAATAAATCCTAAAGTACCCCTTTTGTCCCCCATTCGCACACATCGACCTCGTATCTCGGAAAGTATAGGTCTTAGAGAGTTGGTGCAAAAACTAATGTTGCAGAGGACATTTTTTTATATCCGGTTCCATGAAAAAAAAATTGTCTTTCATACAAAAAAAAAATTGTCCCATACAAAATATTTCTGTATGAATACCGTAAACCGTATATTTCGTTTGCCGTAATTTTCATACTGTTTTTGTAGGGAGCCCATGGCTTGTGTGTACTATAAAATTACTGTAAATTTGCTTGATTCTATATAATGGTGGTGGAGGGGCATGAGACATCTTTCATAGTTTTTGCAAAGGTCATCATCATCATTTTGGAACATCCAATTTTTTTTTTTTTATTTCAGTATGCAACGTTCATCATGTTTATTTTGGAACATCCACATTTTTTTAATTATGCCTCATCCACAATGATCACTTTGGAACGTCAATTATTTTTTTTTTATTATGCAACAGCCACTGTGATCATTTTGGTACATAATTTTTTTTAATTATGCCTCATCGACAATGATCACTTTGGAACGTCAATTATTTTTTTTTATTATGCATCATCCACTGTGATCATTTTGGAACATCATTTTTTTTTCAATTATGCCTCATCCACTATGATCACTTTTGGAACGTCAATTTTTTTTTTTATTATGCAAAATATTTTGTGATCATTTTGGAAAATCAATTTTTTTTAAATTACGCCTCATCCACAATGATCATTTTGGAACGTCAATTTTTTTTTTTTTATTATGCAAAATCCACTGTGATCATTTTGGAACATCAATTTTTTTTAATTATGCCTCATCCACAATGATCACTTTTGGAACATCAATTTTTTTTTATTATGCAAAATCCTTTGTGATCATTTTGGAAAATCATTTTTTTTTTAATTATGCCACATCCACAATGATCATTTTGGAACGCCAATTTTTTTTTTATTATGCAAAATCCTTTGTGATCATTTTGGGAAATCAATTTTTTTTAATTATGCCTCATCCACAATGATCACTTTTGGAACGTCAAATTTTTTTTTTTACTATGCAAAATCCTTTGTGATCATTTTGGAACATCATTTTGTTTTAAATTATGCCTCATCTACAATGATCACTTTTGGAACGTCATTTTTTTTATTATGCAAAATCCTTTGTGATCATTTTGGAAAATCATTTTTTTTAAATTATGCCTCATCCACAATGATCATTTTGGAACGTCAATTTTTTTTTTATTATGCGACATCCACTATTCGAATATTCTCTTTGATTGCTTGTTACACTTCGTCATCCTCTTTTATTGTTTCTTCCGCCTCCACATCTTCTATTTTTGCATGTTCCACTTCGTTATCCTTTTAAAATGCTTCTTCTACTTCATATCCTCTTTAATTGCTTCAGTTACTTCATTATGCGCTCTACAAAATTGTGGTGTTTCATACAAAACTTCAATCGCTCATATCTTCTAAACGGGAAGAGATAGCCCTAGCAAACTTGTACAAAATATTGGTATAAACTTTTGGTGGAACTGTTTTTTTATTGTCATCCTTGACATCCTTTTTGAATGCTTCTCTCACTTCGTCATCTTCTTTGAATGTTTTTTCCACTTCGACATCATCTTTGACTGCTTCTTTAACTTCGATATCCTCTTTGATTGCTTCTCCCACTTCGATATCGTCTTTGACTGCTTCTTCCATTTCGATATCGTCTTTGATTGCTTTTTCACTTCGTCATCTTCTTTGAATGCTTCTACCACCTTGGTATCCTCTTTGATTGCTTACTCAACTTCAATTTCCTCTTTGATTGTTTCTGCCACTTCGATATCCTATTTGATTGCTTCTCCCACTTCAACATTCTCTTTGATAGTTTCTTCCACTTCGATATCCAATCAACAAATTTATGATTTTTCTTACAAAACTTTAATCGCTCGTATCTTCTAAACGGGAAGAGATAGCACTAGCAAACTTTGACAAAATATTAGTACAAATTTTTGATCATTATAATTTTACAACATACATTTATATTATGCAACGTCAATCCTGATCATTTTGGAACGTCCAGATTTTTTTTATGCAACGTTCATCATGATCTTTTTTGCAACGTTCAATTTTTTTTATACAACTATTATCATGATCATTTTGGAACATCCAATTTTTTTCTCTTTGATTGCTTGTTCCACTTCGATATCCTCTTTGATTGCTTCTTCCACATTGATATCCTATTTGATTGCTTCTTTAACTTTGATATCCTCTACGATTGCTTGTTCCAGTTCGATATCCTCTTTGATTCCTTCTTCATCTTCAATATCCATTGGATTGCTTCTTCATCTTTGATATCCTCTTTGATGGCATTTTCACTTCGGTATCCTCTGTAAGGGCTCCTTCCTCTTTGATTTCCGTTTGATTGCTTCTTGCACTGCAATATTTTCTATGATTCCGTCTTCATACTCGATATCGTTTTTGATTGCATTTTTACTTCGATATCCTGTGATGGCTTCTTCCACTTTGATATCCTCTTTGATTGCTTCTTCCATTTCGATATCCGCTTTGATTGCTTGTTCCATTTTGATATCGTCTTTGACTATTTCTTTCACTTCGATATCGTCTTTGATTGCTTTTTTCACTTCGTCATCCTCTTTGAATACTTCTACCAACTCGGTATCCTCTTTGATTCCTTAGTCAACTTCAATTTCCTCTTTGATTGTTTTTGCTACTTCGATATCCTATTTGATTGCTTTTCCCACTTCAATATCCTCTTTGTTTACTCCTTCCACTTCGATATCATCTTCGATTTCCTTTTGATTGCTTCTTGCACTGCATTATTCTCTTTGATTGCGTCTTCATCTTCGATATCGTCTTTGATAGCATTTTCACTTCGATATCCTCTGTGATGGCTTCTTCCACTTCGATACCCTCTTTGATTGCTTCTTCCACATCGATATCCTCTTTGATTGTTTCTTCCGCCTCGACATCTTCTATTTTTGCATGTTCCACTTCGTTATCCCTTTAAAATGCTTCTTCTACTTTCATATCCTCTTTAATTGCTTCAGTTACTTCATTATGCTCTCTACAAAATTGTGGTCTTTCATACAAAACTTCAATCGCTCGTATCTTCTAAACGGGAAGAGATAGCCCTAGCAAACTTGTACAAAATATTGGTATAAATTTTTGGTGCAACTGTTTTTTTATTGTCATCCTTGACATCCTTTTTGAATGCTTCTCTCACTTCGTCATCTTCTTTGAATATTTTTTCCACTTCGACATCTTCTTTGAATATTTTTTCCACTTCGACATCATCTTTGACTGCTTCTTTAACTTCGATATCCTCTTTGATTGCTTCTCCCACTTCGATATCGTCTTTATTTGATTCTGATACTTCGATATCCTATTTGATTGCTTCTTTCACTTCAATATCTTCTTTGATTGCTTCTTCCACTTCGATATCATCTTTGATTGCTGAGTCCACTTGGAAATCCTCTTTGATTTGATTGCTTCTTCCGTTTCGATATCGTCTTTGACTGCTTCTTACACATGGATATCCTCTTTGATGGCTTTTGACAGCTCTATATCCTCTTTAATTACTTCTTCGACTAAAAGAAAAACACGCGAGCTGCGAGCAGCTCGCGCACAACGCAACCTCTAGTTATATTATATAAAGCTCGATTACCACTGACTGACTGACTGACTGACTGACTGATTGACTCATTGACATGTTTGTTCTCCCAGATGCCCCCTCGTAGGGTGAAAATGTTTGGTGGGATCGTATAGAGGGAGTTCCGATGAGTTGGGAATAAATCCTAAAGTACCCCTTTTGTCCCCCATTCGCACACATCGACCTCGTATCTCGGAAAGTATAGGTCTTAGAGAGTTGGTGCAAAAACTAATGTTGCAGAGGACATTTTTTTATATCCGGTTCCATGAAAAAAAAATTGTCTTTCATACAAAAAAAAAATTGTCCCATACAAAATATTTCTGTATGAATACCGTAAACCGTATATTTCGTTTGCCGTAATTTTCATACTGTTTTTGTAGGGAGCCCATGGCTTGTGTGTACTATAAAATTACTGTTAATTTGCTTGATTCTATATAATGGTGGTGGAGGGGCATGAGACATCTTTCATAGTTTTTGCAAAGGTCATCATCATCATTTTGGAACATCCAATTTTTTTTTTTTATTTCAGTATGCAACGTTCATCATGTTTATTTTGGAACATCCACATTTTTTTAATTATGCCTCATCCACAACGATCACTTTGGAACGTCAATTATTTTTTTTTTATTATGCAACAGCCACTGTGATCATTTTGGTACATAATTTTTTTTAATTATGCCTCATCGACAATGATCACTTTGGAACGTCAATTATTTTTTTTTATTATGCATCATCCACTGTGATCATTTTGGAACATCATTTTTTTTTCAATTATGCCTCATCCACTATGATCACTTTTGGAACGTCAATTTTTTTTTTATTATGCAAAATATTTTGTGATCATTTTGGAAAATCAATTTTTTTTAAATTACGCCTCATCCACAATGATCATTTTGGAACGTCAATTTTTTTTTTTTTTATTATGCAAAATCCACTGTGATCATTTTGGAACATCAATTTTTTTTAATTATGCCTCATCCACAATGATCACTTTTGGAACATCAATTTTTTTTTATTATGCAAAATCCTTTGTGATCATTTTGGAAAATCATTTTTTTTTAATTATGCCACATCCACAATGATCATTTTGGAACGCCAATTTTTTTTTATTATGCAAAATCCTTTGTGATCATTTTGGGAAATCAATTTTTTTTAATTATGCCTCATCCACAATGATCACTTTTGGAACGTCAAATTTTTTTTTTTACTATGCAAAATCCTTTGTGATCATTTTGGAACATCATTTTGTTTTAAATTATGCCTCATCTACAATGATCACTTTTGGAACGTCATTTTTTTTATTATGCAAAATCCTTTGTGATCATTTTGGAAAATCATTTTTTTTAAATTATGCCTCATCCACAATGATCATTTTGGAACGTCAATTTTTTTTTTATTATGCGACATCCACTATTCGAATATTCTCTTTGATTGCTTGTTACACTTCGTCATCCTCTTTTATTGTTTCTTCCGCCTCCACATCTTCTATTTTTGCATGTTCCACTTCGTTATCCTTTTAAAATGCTTCTTCTACTTCATATCCTCTTTAATTGCTTCAGTTACTTCATTATGCGCTCTACAAAATTGTGGTGTTTCATACAAAACTTCAATCGCTCATATCTTCTAAACGGGAAGAGATAGCCCTAGCAAACTTGTACAAAATATTGGTATACATTTTTGGTGGAACTGTTTTTTTATTGTCATCCTTGACATCCTTTTTGAATGCTTCTCTCACTTCGTCATCTTCTTTGAATATTTTTTCCACTTCGACATCATCTTTGACTGCTTCTTTAACTTCGATATCCTCTTTGATTGCTTCTCCCACTTCGATATCGTCTTTGACTGCTTCTTCCATTTCGATATCGTCTTTGATTGCTTTTTCACTTCGTCATCTTCTTTGAATGCTTCTACCACCTTGGTATCCTCTTTGATTGCTTACTCAACTTCAATTTCCTCTTTGATTGTTTCTGCCACTTCGATATCCTATTTGATTGCTTCTTCCACTTCAACATTCTCTTTGATAGTTTCTTCCACTTCGATATCCAATCAACAAATTTATGATTTTTCTTACAAAACTTTAATCGCTCGTATCTTCTAAACGGGAAGAGATAGCACTAGCAAACTTTGACAAAATATTAGTACAAATTTTTGATCATTATAATTTTACAACATACATTTATATTATGCAACGTCAATCCTGATCATTTTGGAACGTGCAGATTTTTTTTATGCAACGTTCATCATGATCTTTTTTGCAATGTTCAATTTTTTTTATACAACTATTATCATGATCATTTTGGAACATCCAATTTTTTTCTCTTTGATTGCTTGTTCCACTTCGATATCCTCTTTGATTGCTTCTTCCACATTGATATCCTATTTGATTGCTTCTTTAACTTTGATATCCTCTACGATTGCTTGTTCCACTTCGATATCCTCTTTTATTCCTTCTTCATCTTCAATATCCATTGGATTGCTTCTTCATCTTTGATATCCTCTTTGATGGCATTTTCACTTCGGTATCCTGTGTAAGGGCTCCTTCCTCTTTGATTTCCGTTTGATTGCTTCTTGCACTGCAATATTTTCTTTGATTGCGTCTTCATATTCGATATCGTTTTTGATTGCATTTTTACTTCGATATCCTGTGATGGCTTCTTCCACTTTGATATCCTCTTTGATTGCTTCTTCCACTTCGATATCCGCTTTGATTGCTTGTTCCATTTTGATATCGTCTTTGACTATTTCTTTCACTTCGATATCGTCTTTGATTGCTTTTTTCACTTCGTCATCCTCTTTGAATACTTCTACCAACTCGGTATCCTCTTTGATTCCTTAGTCAACTTCAATTTCCTCTTTGATTGTTTTTGCTACTTCGATATCCTCTTTGTTTACTCCTTCCACTTCGATATCATCTTCGATTTCCTTTTGATTGCTTCTTGCACTGCATTATTCTCTTTGATTGCGTCTTCATCTTCGATATCGTCTTTGATAGCATTTTCACTTCGATATCCTCTGTGAAGGCTTCTTCCACTTCGATACCCTCTTTGATTGCTTCTTCCACTTCGATATCCTCTTTGATTGTTTCTTCCGCCTCCACATCTTCTATTTTTGCATGTTCCACTTCGTTATCCCTTTAAAATGCTTCTTCTACTTTCATATCCTCTTTAATTGCTTCAGTTACTTCATTATGCTCTCTACAAAATTGTGGTCTTTCATACAAAACTTCAATCGCTCGTATCTTCTAAACGGGAAGAGATAGCCCTAGCAAACTTGTACAAAATATTGGTATAAATTTTTGGTGCAACTGTTTTTTTATTGTCATCCTTGACATCCTTTTTGAATGCTTCTCTCACTTCATCATCTTCTTTGAATGTTTTTTCCACTTCGACATCATCTTTGACTGCTTCTTTAACTTCGATATCCTCTTTGATTGCTTCTCCCACTTCGATATCGTCTTTAACTGCTTCTTCCATTTCGATATCGTCTTTGATTGCTTTTTTCACTTCGTCATCTTCTTTGAATGCTTCTACCACCTCGGTATCCTCTTTGATTGCTTACTCAACTTAAATTTCCTCTTTGATTGTTTCTCCCTCTTCGATATCGTCTTTGACTGCTTCTTCCATTTCGATATCGTCTTTGATTGCTTTTTTCACTTCGTCATCTTCTTTGAATGCTTCTACCGCCTCGGTATCCTCTTTGATTGCTTACTCAACTTCAATTTCCTCTTTGATTGTTTCTGCCACTTCGATATCCTATTTGATTGCTTCTTCCACTTCAACATTCTCTTTGATAGTTTCTTCCACTTCGATATCCAATCAACAAATTTATAATTTTTCTTACAAAACTTTAATCGCTCGTATCTTCTAAACGGGAAGAGATAGCACTAGCAAACTTTGACAAAATATTAGTACAAATTTTTGATCATTATCATTTTGCAACATACATTTATATTATGCAACGTCAATCATGATCATTTTGGAACGTTCAATTTTTTTTTATACTACCATTATCATGATCATTTTGGAACATCCAATTTTTTTCTCTTTGATTGCTTGTTCCACTTCGATATCCTCTTTGATTGCTTCTTCCACATTGGTATCCTCTTTGATTGCTTCTTTAACTTTGATATCCTCTACGATTGCTTGTTCCGCTTCGATATCCTCTTTTATTCCTTCTTCATCTTCAATATCCATTGGATTGCTTCTTCCACTTCGATATCGTCTTTGATTGCTTTTTTTACTTCGTCATCCTCTTAGAATGCTTCTACCACCTTGGTATCCTCTTTGATTTCTTCCTCAACTTTAATTTCCTCTTTGATTGTTTCTGCTACTTCGATATACTATTTGATTGCTTCTTTCACTTCAATATCCTCTTTGATTGCTTCTTCCACTTCGATATCATCTTTGATTGCTGCTTCCACTTGGAAATCCTCTTTGATTTGATTGCTTCTTCCATTTCGATATCGTCTTTGACTGCTTCTTACACATGGATATCCTCTTTGATGGCTTTTAACAGCTCGATATCCTCTTTAATTACTTCTTCGACTAAAAGAAAAACACGCGAGCTGCGAGCAGCTCGCGCACAACGCAACCTCTAGTCAAATATATATAACTCACAGAGGTTATTGTATTACCCACCCATCTTCCTCGACGACCTCCGTGGCGCAGTGGGCGAACAGCCGGCTGAGCCGCAGGAGGTAGTGGGTTCGATTCCCGCCGCGGAACAAATGTTAGCATGATCTACAGATTCTCATTCAGATTCAAAGAAGAGATTTCAGATTCAGATTCAGGTTCCGGGTCTGGTTGTTTATCTATATATTATAAGTATGTATTTACAAAAAAAAAGTATATAAGTATTCTATAAGTTATCTGGTTCCCATAGTACAAGCTCTGCAATGTTTGGGGCTAGATAGCGCTGTGTGAATTGAAATTTATTTATTTATTTATTCCTCGACCCTAGGCTTAGTATTCACTAGTTCATTAAAAGTCATTTTATTTATTTATTAGGTTTACCAATAGTTTAATATATGAGTAATTACAAAAAACGTAATACCTAAATGATATTATAAATACTTGATGTATCACGTACCGTCTTATCGGTGTTTCGACCGGCAATGTTACGGTTAAATTCGTGAACCTTCATCAGGGTGAGTACGATCTGCTCCGAATAACGTCTCGCCTCGCACGTGATAAATCCCGTATTTATAATAATGATTGAAATCAATTATGAAAGTTTTCTAAATAAAATGACCTAAATGGTTTATGCTACATAAGTAACCAATAAAAAGCAAACACAACATGCTCAGTACTCTGACAGTTGAGGTAGGTAGTAAAACGAAAAACTACTTTATTCGGTAGCATAATTATACTTATATTTTCTTAGATTCAGTGTTTACAATTTTTACATAGTTTCTATTTCCAAGTCTTTACCCGATGGTGAATGATCGAAGATTGCCCGGGCTCCGGTGAGCTCCCCAGAGCTGACCGAAGCTTCCCCCACTCTTCGATAATTTGCCAAGATAACAGCAGTTCTCTTCCTATCGGTTGGTTAAGCCAAGCAGGCAACATAATGCACAGTGTCATTCTCTTCTTATTGGTCGTTTTAGCCAAGTAAACAACATAGCCAAAGTGGCGTTTTTGCAAACAAATAACTAACTTTTTCTTATATAAATGGCTAACAAAAAATAGAACAGTAACTAAAACACTTATAAAATAAAATAACATTTTTAAAATCATGACAGTAGATAAACGTACACGTAGGTATTTTATCTAGATACGTAGGTCAATCAAAAATAGTACATTAGGTGAGCTCTTCAAGCTAATGAGTAATTTGATCAGGTACTACGTTAACGGTCTTGAGGTTGAGAAGTCAAACCTCAAGACTCGCTTTGCTTTATTCTCTATAGGTACTCTGTCTAATTTCCTTATATATTTGTTTTTCTTCATGAAGCTGACTGATTCTATTAATGATACTATTTAAGTGATAAGGCCGCTTATTGTACCTTTGATTTCTAAGTGTAGCTATTTATTTTAGTTCTAATCTATTTGTCTATACAAATTGTATTGCCCTTGGTTTTTCAGAAAAAATAAACCAAAATATATATAATTGTGTCCAGGATTAGAGCTTTCCTACAAATAAAACGAATATCAGTCAAAATAGTTATACATTTTTCATAATCAGTGTAAACACTTGTGTCTCTCCGCATTCTACCGTTGTATTTATTTCCCACCTTAAGCCGGCCGTTAATCCCGCGTTTCCAACTCTTCTCGGCCTTTTCCGGGCTTGATTCATTATTAAGTGAGCTTCTGTTGTAAAATGAGCTTTATTGCGGTAGCTTACGTTTTAATGTGGCTCCGCTACACCCAGAAACTTGCACATTCATATTAATTTATAAATTTGAAGGTAACTCTCCTCTCTGACCCTCTGTTTGTCTGGCTGTATGTCTGTTTGTTACTATTTTTACACAACTAAACGGCTGGACCCATCTTGATTCAACTTATGAATGAAATAAGTGCGTATGTAAGGAAACAATTGAACTGCGCTATAGTAATTAAATAGTATTTGATACAATGTCACAAGTTATACGTAAAAAGGTTTGCCACTAAAACCTTTAAAAAAATTCGAATGTAACTAACTCTATCTCTCTTTTTGTTACGTTTTTACGATTAAACGGTTTGACAGATTTCGATAAAATTTAGTATTAGTATAGATAATGACCGGGATTCAAACATACACTACTTTTTACTGAGATTTTTAAAACCATCTCAAAAACTTTCGCCTAAACTTGAATCCCGGAACCTTCCTCTTAATACGATGCTGCTCTGCCAATTGTTACTAATTGAGCAAGTCATAAAATAAATAAAATAAATAAATATTGCTAGACATTTCACAAAGCGCTATCTAGCCCCAAACTAAGCAGAGCTTGTACTATGGGAACCAGATAACTGATAGAATACTTATATACTTTTTTTTTGTAAATACATACTTATAATATATAGAGAACTTTGCAAAAACTGTAAGTTTTCCTGTAGATGGAGCTTACGGCGCCGGCGCTACTTGTATTCTGAATCATATCTCTAAAATCGACCCTGAAATAAAATGAAATAAAATTAAATAATATTTATTGCATGAAACATGGTTAAATTACAATATGTCAATTTTTGTTTAGATCCAACATATTTCGCTTTAGCTAAGCATTCAATGACATTACAATAGCCTATAGCACAATTGGCAGCGCATCCTCAAACCAAGAGGAAGGATGCGGGTTCAAGTCCCGTCTATTCTTGAAATTTTTTGAGATGGTTTTAAAAATCTTGGAATTTTTCGTAAGTATTCGGATAACACTATAAAAATTTACCGGACTGCGAACATTTTTATTGTCAAAACACGCGTACAAAGCCGCGGGCTACCTATATATTTGCATAACTCTTGTACTGAATATTTGATTGTTATTCAATTCACTGTGCTGATGACATCCACATCCGAATGCGAGGCAACAAAGGATTTCGAAGAAATACGTTTTTTATCCAACATGGCCGCTTCAACTCCCAATCTGCGGCAATATACGGATTCTTATTGTGCTTTTGTAAACCAATTTTGGACAACAAGTTTTGTTTCCAAAAACTATTATGAACACTGTTTTGGATATGAATGTAACCTGTATTGTACCTGATTGTAATCTATACTCTTCCAAGACCCACCCCACGTTCACGCTGACCATCCATGCCACGTGAGGGACGGACACCTGCAACGAATTAACATAACAGGTAACTAAAAAGGGCAATAGCAAATCCACCAACATGGAGAAACGTGTTACAGGCACACATGTGCGGCGCGTGACCTACGAGGCATTACTTTGTTATAGGCGATGGTTACCATTTAACATCAGGTGGGCCATAGGCTTGTTCCATCTCCAGGTATAAAAAAGAGTATGTATTAAAATCTTGTTATTCATTAAAATCACAAGGATCACTTTGAAACATTAATTTTACTGCCTGTTCCTTCGCGACCAAGCCAGAAAACAAGAAACAAGGCCGGTTGTTCTTTTTAATGATCCTTTTAGAATACCTTACTTTTGTAGGTCCCGGCTGTAAGTATAGATCATGCAGTCGTTAGGCCAAGTCAGAGGCTTTTAGGCAGTTTGAAAACTTTTGACACCAAAGCTTGGCCATTTAGCTCATACGAAGAGGAAGAAGTCTATACTCTGCGGCAATATCCTGTATGTGAGTATATGCATCCAGAAAAAAACCAATACATAGACATAGACTAACGTTACAAGCTCATCAACAGTTAACAGCCTATCATGGTAAGCTATTACATTTTGGGGTAATTCAACTGGAAAGGAGTCTGTTTTCAAAGCGCAGAAGAAATGTGTGAGGGCAATATGTAAATTAAAGAAACTGACAGCTGTAAGCCCTTTTTCGTTGACCTTAATATATTGATAATATTACTGTTACGCCGAGGCTGTTAAACAATGAGTAATAATCGAAGTTTCTCGAGCGCTTTTGTCTTGCTGTGTTATTGTTGTTATTGTCTGCAATTACGCACGATGGGGATGGGTCGTTCTGTCGAAACACCGACCCTTTCCTGGAAGGATCGACATCGTTCTCGAACAATCGAAATGTGTGCGATATAAATAGGCCGGAGAGATGACCAGTCATTCAGTGAGTGAGTGAGTCTCAGCGAGGCCCTGGAGGACTGACGTGGAGAAGGGTCTCGCGTGAACAGTAGTTGCTCGCGAGTCAGTCTGGATTTAGCTATACGTGCGAACATTTCGGTGACTTTAAGTGGTGCAACAGTGGTGTGAATTAGTGTGTTGTGATTACGTGTGACCAAGTTCGTGTATTCATCGTTTAGTGTTGAATAAAAGTGTTATTTTGGTTAGACCGATTCTCATTATTTTATCCCGAACTCTCAGCTCGTAACAATTTGGTGTCAGAAGTGGGATAAAATAATGCCGGTCTACCAAAGGATAGCTTGGACGGTGTAAAGACAAGAGGTCAACGACAACAGGAAATGGATGAAAGGCGGTTGGGAGATTCTCCGGTTCAAGAAGCTCGGCAGAGTCGTTAGCCGATGGAAATGGAATCAGCTGCCACCGAACCATTTGGAGCTTCATCATCATCACCCGTGGGCCAAGCTCCTGTGACAGGCAGAACAGCGACGTCAGGATAAGGAAGAGCAGCATCGTCAGCAAGAAGAGCAGGCTCGGTTGCAGGAAGAACAGCGTCGCCAACAGGAAGAGCAGGCTCGGTTGCAGGAGGAACAACGCCGTCAGCATTAAGAAGAGAAGCGTTGTCAACAGGAAGAGCAGGCTCGGTTGCAGGAGGAACAACGCCGTCAGCATTAAGAAGAGAAGCGTCGTCAGCAGGAAGAGCAGGCTCGGTTGCAAAAGGAACAGCGACATGAACAGGTGGAGCAGACTCGGTTGCAAGAGGAACAGCGACGTCAGGATAAAGAAGAGCAGCGTCGTCAACAGGAAGATCAGCGACGTTGGCCATAAGAGCGTGCTCGACTGATGAGGGAATTGTTCGGTTCATCTGGAAAGGAATTCCAGGAAGTGAAAGAACAGATAGAAATCATGAGAGCCGTGTTTTGGAGGCTGGAATTGGGATCGCTGATGAGAAAGGGACTGTGGGTGTCCTGAAGTACTGGAAACGGCAATGTGGCTCCTCTAGTTGCTACATCTTCAGCGCGAGGTGCGCCTAAAATTGTTCGTGTTGATCGACTGCCGCGATATGGGGCTAAGTATGCTCGGGACGAGCATGTTTTAGGAGGGGGCAGTGTTACGCCAAGGCTGTTAATAAACACGTTAAGTACACTGTGACGGCCACAAAAATAACAAAACATAGAATTTACCCTTACGTAGTGCCAGTGAACTCGCGTGGCGAGTCGATTATATTTATATTGTAGTGCCGGCGACTCGCCTAGCGAGTCAACAGGAAAATGTAGGCGGCATCCGAGAAGACATCATGAAAATCGTAGCGGTAATGAACGTGTTAAACAAAGGAAGGATCGACATCGTTCTCGAACAATCGAAATGTGTGCGATATAAATAGGCCGGAGAGATGACCAGTCAGTCAGTGAGTGAGTGAGTCTCAGCGAGGCCCTGGAGGACTGACGTGGAGAAGGGTCTCGCGTGAACAGTAGTTGCTCGCGAGTCAGTCTGGATTTAGCAATACGTGCGAACATTTCGTTGACTTTAAGTGGTGCAACAGTGGTGTGAATTAGTGTGTTGTGATTACGTGTGACCAAGTTCGTGTATTCATCGTTTAGTGTTGAATAAAAGTGTTATTTTGGTTAGACCGATTCTCATTATTTTATCCCGAACCCTCAGCTCGTAACATTACCTTCACTATATCACTATATATATGAAATAACTTTTTTTGTAAAGAAGAACATGACATTATTTAATAACTTTATAAGCCAACGCTATGACTCCAATATTTGTTGTTCTAAAAGCAGTACTGTATATAATACCAGTGTCTTCTGTATGTCACCTAGGATATTCAATCACCTACCCAAATATATATAAGAAAGTGACCAAATTCATAATTTTAAATTAAAACTTAAAAAATTACTCTTTCGCTTACTGTAGGTACTATAGACAAATATTTAATAGACAAATTCCAATGACTTGACATATTATCTATTTATTTGTAATGAACTGATAATTATTGTACATTATTTGTATGTGTCGGATCCGCTCGAAAGCGTTGCACTATCTCATTGTCCTGTTCTTCGTCATCAATTCGTAGTCTTCCCATGTCTGTATTTCGTCTCAAAACAGAGCCAGTTTCTCGAAGTCTTCGATAGACTGTCAAAAACGGCCACATCCGGCACTCGACGACCGGGGTAGCGAGTTATGTATTCGTTGCGAGCTTGCGCAGACACACAATCGCAGTATCCGTAACAAATAAGCATATCAGCATATTCCTCAGGTGTGTAGGACGTCATCTTCAACACTTCCGTATCACAGGTACAAATCAGAGTCCGGTTAACAAGCACAGTAGTCACAAATCAGAAGAAATAGTCCAGAATCACAGCCAAGTCGAGAAAAAGAGCAAAACGATATCACATCTACTATGTACGAAGCACAAAAGCAGACTGACAACCAAAACTGTTGTACCCCCTGTTGTATCCCAGCCCTAACCGGTCTCTACACATTTTTTCTTTCATTCGCACTTACATAAATCGTCACTTGTCTCGCTCGCACGGTGCGTCTTAACTTGAAGGACAATAGGCGCGGGACCGTTAAAACTGCTACCTGGAGCGTCCCAACTACTTTTTTTCCACGAAATGTAATACAAACCCTAGATTGTTATACCTCGTTAGATAGCTGATGAAACGTAGATATTTTAAAAAACATCTGCCGAACCATTGCCATAATATTTTTTTTAGATATCCCTTAGAGAAAAATAAACTTTCTAATATTTTTTTTTATTTCTTAACTTTCACTTGTCTACTACGGTCTATTCAATTAACTTATGCACTATTTTAATGATTGACGTCCTAAAGCATCTTATTACGCATGTAAAAATGCAATAATAATAATAATAAGATACACAAAATAAACAAAAATAAATTTAGTAGCCTAAAAATCGGCAATTTTCAATAAAAAAATTAAAAGTCGAATATCTCGAAAAGGGTTAAGTTTAGGGTAGGGTGTTTCATACTGAAATAAGTCAGAAATGATGGGTACTCCACGCCCTTAACGGATCTAGCACGATTTTTCCTGTAACCCTGTATACCTATTTACCTTCCTATAGTTCATATTAATCTATTGACTTTTACCTAAATACTATCTACCCCTACTTAAATGATATATATCTAAACTAATTAGTTTATGTCTACTTAAGTAATGTTGATTTGAGACGACATAATAATGTTACTAAGTTTCATATATCCGATAAAATATAAGTTTTTATAAAATATCGGATTATTTAGATGATAGAGAATCTTGGTATTTAAATTTCTCCAACTCGTACAAAAATGTTACAATTTGTTGTTACAAAATGTTACATACAATGTATGTATTCTAAAAGAATCATTAAAAAAACCACCAGCCTTGTTTCTTGCTTTTATTTCCTGGCTTGGTCGCGAAGGAACAGGCAGTAAAAATTACGTTTAAAAGTGATCCTTGTGATTTTAATGAATAAAAAGATTTTGATTTTTATTTATAATTCTTTTCCATTGTACGTGGCAATGTTTTAACATGAGAAGTAATGATTGTATAAACTGAAACTGAATGTTTGTATGATCTACAGATATTTGTTCCAGGGTAAGTATTTACAAGAAAATTATGTACCTACATAAGTATGCTATAGCTATCTGGTTCCTTTATAGCTTTAGCTTTGCTTATTTTGGATTTATTAATAATAACATGTAATTGTATTGCTAGTTTCAGTAAATAAATATTTTTTTAAGTTAAAAATAAGTATTTTTGTATCATGTACAAAATATGTTTGCGTGAATCCATCTTCCTCTGGTCGTGGCATTTCCAATGATATTTCGACTGACTGATATGAAAGCAGCCGATTGAAATGTGATTACACAAGATACTGCAGGTATTTTAGAACTGAACTCAAAACTAAACCGAGACCCAAGCATACATAGTATTTAATAGGTACCATCATTTTAATATGAACATATAGCTCGAACAACATTCTAAATTGTTTGTTAATAAATTATTTTTTTAATAATATGTTCGTTGTGTTCTATACAAATACAAAATAATTTATTAATACCACCCTTGTTACAAGTCAGCTGGAGAATTACAAATACTAATATAATTTACAACAACCACAACATCAAACAAAGATGTATTAAAAATATATTTAATTTATATTTTATATTTTAATTTTATTTATGTACTAAATTTTAGTTAACCTTTTTATTTTTATTTATCAGTATATTCTAATCTAAATAACTTTATATTACTTATTACCCTAAATCATATTTATGTATACTATATCTTCAATCTATCTATATACCTATATATACTATATATAAAACAAAGTTGAGTTAGTTACACCATTTATAACTCAAGAACGGCTAGACCGATTTTGATGATCTTTGATTTGTTAGATTTGTCTCCGCCCTCAATAGCAAAATAACTATTAAAATATCGGAAAATTCACACAAAAGAAATCATGTAGAAAATTAATTTTCTCATACATAGATGCAGCTAATGATGGCCGATTGACAATTCTACCGTACATTGGTAGCCTGCGTCACATGCATCTCAAGGCGGTACGAAGTTCAGCGGGTCAGCTAGTTACAAATAAATGCTATATCTATCTATCTAAGAATTGACGGGTGTTGGGGCAGAAAAGTTCTCGAGTGGAGACCGCGCAGTGGAAAACGCAGCGTAGTACGGCCCCCCAGAAAATAGAAATATGACCTGTTAAAGGTTGCTGGGAGCCGTTGGGTGCAGACTGCATAAAATCGGTCGCTCTGGAAATCTATGGGGGAGGCCTATGCTCAGCAGTGGACGTCCTGTGGATTTTATTTTGACTACTCACTTGTTACTTAAATTTTGTGATACGAGTACCTATGCAGTTATGCATTAACGATTTCATTACATTTCATAAACCTTTCAATCTTCTACCTTTCCTATTTATTTACTTCCATTCTATATTTCAACGCTTTTTATGACTAATAGTAAACCAATGAAGTACTATCCACTAATATTTCATCGTGCACAAAAAAAATTATTAACTTAACCAGTTTTACCTAGTTTATTATTTTTGGTTATGAACACTATTTGTACTAAAAACGGGATATTTACCATTCAACTGCGTCGAAATATTGGGATACTCAAAAACTCACAAATCATGGTAAAAATCCTATTTTTAGTACAAAAAGTGTTACCTTTCAATTTAAAACATTTCTTTGAATTAGTCTAGATGTTACAGTTAAAACCCGGTTTTAGTAAGAACGCGTTTTCAATAGTTAAAACCAGTTTTTACTAAATGCCTTTGTAATAACTAGAATTTCCTAGTGACGACTAGAATTTACCGGCAGAATTATTATTTGACCTAACACTAGTCGGGGTTATTTGACCACGTCTAGTGTTAGGTTAGGTCTAGATAAGTGGGAAAATCGACACGTGGCACCCCGACTCTAGGCAGTCTTGTGCGTGACACCCTTAGAGCTATAAAAATCCCTATAAAAAGCGCGGGGCCAGAAGCTCGCGTGGAAGGTCCTGAGTGAGCGAAGTGACACTCAGGGCCGACCACGCGAGAGTTCTGGCGAGAGCCCACCCCAAAAAACTATTGGGGACACTAATTTGTTTCGTTAAAACGCGTTTTGTCTAGTTAAACAAGGTTTAACTGACATTCATTTTTGACCAGCAGTAAATTCTAGTTTTGACAAGAGAGACGAGATGTTTTACATGTATATAACAATACACGTATGTACCTAAATCAAGTATTACATCCCCGAAATCCAATTTTCAGACGAAACAAAAACCCGAAACCAAAAATGCTCCGCAAATCCCAATCTAGCCATTCTGTTTGTATTCCAGTAAAAACTAATAACCTTTAGTGGCCACAGGGTTACCATTTGACAACGTTGACGCCTGTACACCAAAAACACTGTGAAACGAGCACGAAAAGGGTTAAGAGTACTGCATCGGTTTGACGTTGCTATGCTAACACAGACTGGGTTTTTGAAAAGCGTGGGATGTAATTTTACGGCCCGTAATGTCAGAAATTTGACGACCTCTGTGGCACATTGGGCGAATAGTCGGATGAGACGCAGGAGGTTCCGGGTTTGATCCCACTGCTGGACAGATGTTTGCATGGTTTGTTGGTTTGGGTATTTTTCTATGTATTATAAGTATGTATTTACAAACAAAATAGTATATAAGTATCTTATCAGTATCTTGTTCCCATAGTACAAGCTTTGCTTAGTTTGGGGTTAAATAGCGCTGTGTGAAATGTCTACCGTTATTTATAGGAACAACCAGACCGGAAAAAAATATCTGTTGAATCGAACCCGCAGCCTCTTGCATCTCAGCCGGCTATTCGCCAGTTGCGCGACGGAAGTTGTCCAAAGTAAAATTAGCTTTCAAAATCAGCAAGTAAAATTTCTTCCAGCTAACCTGTGTGATTTACAGAACAAACTTTTAACTTGGAAACTTAGCTACTATATTTTTCCATAGAAATAAACTTTTTTGGGGCAGGTTTTTTGATTTGTTTTTTACATACTACTTGAAGATGTAACAAGCTTAAGTTACCTGATGTACCAGATGTTAAGTGGTAACCATCGCCTATAACAGATAATTTGTTAGTAGGTCACGCACGTTAAAAATGTGCTATACAATGCACTGTCTTGCGTCCATCAACTTGAGGCATACAGATGTAAAGCCTCATGTGTCTGTAATTTCACCAGCAACCATACCCTTCAAAATGAAACACAGCAGAATTATCAACTCGTAGTAGTTTACACTAACGTACATGGGACTAGCTGATTAATACCTGCTACCTAAATCTGACCATATGTACAAAAATTTGCAAAAAATGTGATAATACACAAAAAAATTAAGTTATTCTTAGCCTAGTCCATCAAGCTAAAATGATAGCTAAACATACATGAAGCAGTAATATTATTTTTTTCGTTAAAAATGTGCACAGATGACAATTTTATTCCTATTTTATTCCGCGACTAAAAAATTACACAAAAACTTACTTGCAAATTCCTACATCGCTGGATTTCGCAATAAAACTTTATAACGGGGGATGTTGCGGCAGTAAAAACCTTTTTCTATAAAAAAATCTTCGTCATACGAGGAGACTCGCGGGCCCACGACTAGGGTTCCGTACTATAAATATAAAAACCTTGTTGTTTTGACTACTGAACTGAAATATGGAGTTTTATAGTTCTCAAAACCAATACACGAAAAAACACAAAATGTTTAGAGCTATTTTTAAAAGCATAATAATATAGAGCTACAAATGATTTTTCGTTTGAAATTATTTACACCCTATTTTATGTTAATTTAGTTTTAGGTAGAAGAAAAAAGCTAGGAAAACATCAGGCAAGATAGACCGCTGGTTATTCAAATGATCTGTCTTTACCAAGCAGGGAACACCGCATCTCAGCTATCCACTCGTCGACTACGCCGCAGAGGGCAAGTATTACTATCAGTGGTACTAGTGGCCTATGGAACTCCTTAGAGTTTTTAACCTACCTTCCGTCGTCCTGTGCAAACTGCCAGAAAAGTGCTGAAATATGCTCCTCGGAGTCACACTCGAACCTCGGACACGTGGCCTACCTTTAATCTCCGTAAATTTGTTGCTAACTATGTGTACATACAAAGTACCTTAAAGATGGCATATTTTTATTGTGTTCTAACACAAGTTTTGTGGTAGTGTCTATAGGTTAGTTTTACTTTAGAAAATGGTATTATTTTTTATTTACTAGGTCTTGTTTTGATTAAAATCTTACCTGATGGCAGCTATGAGGTCTACCATGGAGCACAAAGATCTACCTATACTTTATTGCACACATACTATTCGACTAGATTGTTGTTTTTAAAGAAGTCGGACGACGGTAGAGTATGATTTTTCCTATTTATTTTAAAGGGGATTGAAAACTTATGTATATCAACACAACATATTTTTTGGCTTAACCCAACACAGCTTGTTTAGCAATACTATGCTGAGCCAAACTCCTTTTTCGGCGCAGAGCTTATCATGTACTAATGTTTCTGCAGAGTGTATTATATCGTTATAGTTTAATATTTTTTGATATTAGAAGAGTCCACATGATTTTAAACGGTTATCACTAACTATAATTCTAATTATTGTTGTAAACAGTGATCGTTTAAACGCAAAATATCGAGTTCTGACAACATGAAACTGAAGTAAGTACAGGCTTCATGGTAATCATTACTGAACCTAAGTTTCTCTTTTTATTTATTTATTTTAAACATATGAAAAGGTCTACATCGCCCTTTAAACAACAAATAATAAGAAAACACAAGATACATATAAGTTAAAAGTTTTGAAACTGGAAAAAAAAACTATGCTGAATTAGGGCCATATTGAAAAAGGAAAAAGTACTATTACAAAAAACAATATCAAAAATATTTGCATGATCGCAAATAGTCCTTCTCTGATAAGCGTTCCACACAAATTCCTTAGGCATAATGTTGAACATCTTCTACAGATAATTTTAATCTCTCCACAATCTTTGCAATTTGGGTGATGTTACTTTTTTATTAGAAATTCAATTATTTTAGATGGAATGTGTCTCAAGCGCAGATCCCCATATATTATAAGAACTATTTTGTGCTACTCTGTACTTACCATTTTCTTAGCAATTTTAACAGCTTGTCCTAATATTTAGTTCTAAGGTTCAAGGTGCATGACCTACGAGGCAATACTTTGATATGGGATAAAAACCGGATACTTGCCTCAGTGAGATACTTGTCCCGGTTTTGAATACACTATGTTAGGGACGTTAGTGGCATTAGCGCTTTACTATAATTGTAAGTGCCCTCCCACAGACATCAGTATCATGTAACCCATTAATATAGGCGTACACGTTTCGTCTGTGGGAGAGAAAATCTTCCGCGGTGAAACTGCGACGGCCGTCGAATTTATATTTGTAAGTAATTTATATTGAATATTTTTATTATTGATTGTGGTTTCAGTCAACTTTTTGTTTCTTTGCATGCATTAGAGTTTAAATTACACTGTTTATTAAGTTTTATTTATTTAGTCAATTTAAAGGGCAAGCATCCGTATCAAAAAAGATAGTCGCCCTCGTTACTTTTACGGATAATGGCTCTAGGGGAAATTATCCGCAACTATAAATTATTTAACGAGCAAAGACAGAAGAAGATTTATTTTGGTGTTTTATCTAACTATTTGATCTATCTTTTTTTTAACCTATACTTTCCCACTGCTGGGCAAAGGTCTCCCCCATGTTCCTCCACATCTCACGAACACTCGCCACGTCCCACCCATCTTGGAATGCATCGAGGTCGTCACGCCAACGGTTCCTCGGCCTGCCCCGGTTTCGACGCCCATCTGCAGTCACCCATTGTGTGACGACTGTTGCCCATTTGTCAGTGGCCATACAGCTGACGTGACCCGCCCAGACCGGCATCGCAGATGTTGGCGACAAGACTGCCAGGCTGAAGTGGGACTGATCTAGCTTAAATAAAATAAAAACTTAACTTTTTCTGGATTAATTCTAGGTGAGCAAAATTCCTCCCAAGTATCAGCGTAAATCAGGCATGGTGCTGCGTCACATAAGCTGGACAGAAGAGAGCTTAGCCTTTGTGTTCAAAGAATTGATTGAATAATAAAGACTGTAACGTGTACGATTTTATACACGTCACATTCTCTAAAATTAATTAACATTTTACATACCATACAAGCAAATACCACAGAACACGACATCTAACGATATGGCGGCGCTTTATCAACACATCAAGATATCTTTTTCTATAGTACTCTTATCGTAGTTTGCCATGTGTGCGGTAGATGCCGTTGTAAAACACTTTACATAATGTGGCCATAAACAATACTTTATTTTGACTGACGCATGGTGGTTTCGTTTCTTGTCGATGGTATCACCATTTTATTTGTTGTGTCATGGAATCAAAGAACGATGATTATTGAATTCAACGGTTACTAAATATCGAGGGTGGGCTGCGCTTACTATATAAGCCAACGCCCGTTTACCCTCAGCCTTTTTCTCACCAGAAGACCACAGCAGAAACTTCTCTCTACAATCTACGAAAGTTAACCTCTCAGTTTGCTGCGACAGTGTGTTTTTCTACTCTTTTCTTTTAAATTCTGTGCAACACGCTTCTAAATCTGGTAAGTAATAGTGCCTCGCCTATTCAATTATCATGTGTAATCCCCATCTAATTCCATTCTCTTTAAATTAATTCGTATTTTTCTGTTCCCAAACAGGAAGTCGGTTTTTCTTTCTTCCTTTTCTTTGGGTTTTATGTTTCTCTTCTCATCATCACCTACGTGTTATCCAAGCCGTAAGAGGCTTGATGGTTCCTCCGCACGACCAGCTAAACCGCCACACTCCGGGAGCCACGACTTTTCTACGAGCCTACCGTCGCTAGCTCAGCACCACATCCTCTCTCCAGACTGGCGCCAGGAACGGTCGACGGAACATCATACTAGGTGTATTTAATCCATATTTTTACCCGGGTTGAACCCCTAGGAACCTTATTATATTTTCTGACGCACTTCTCGTCAGATGGCGCCCATTTTATTTATTTAACTGTAACAATCATACCTCCTATAAATACCACGTGTACTTTGTTATGTTGTAAGGCCATAAGCCTCAAGATTCTGTGCTCCTCCAGTGGACATTTCTTTGTCTACCTCTGTATTTATACACTTTTATTGTAATCTCTTGTTTTAACTGCCTACGATCGATAAGCCAAGGGAATATTGTCAACCTCTGTTGCCTTGCCACAAGTATAGGAAAATGTTTAAGGATCCTACCCGCTCTACCGAATTCTTTTATAATTAATATAATGTATCAAACCATTCTCTCTTTTATTTCTTATCTTTTATTTTTAACTGTTACATATCTTCTTTTATTTAAAAACTTATACAAGACGGCTTACATAAATCTATATAAGTTTGATTATATTTAAAAAAATCACAATGAGCTGTTTATCCCCACTTGAGGCAAGTATCCTCCGAAGCATTTTTAACCTAAGGCTACTATCAGCTGGAGTAGGCAACTATCCCTTTTTTGAGAGGTCTAATAAAACAGGATTTACTCAAAAATGTTATTAATAATGTTCAAAAAAATAGGCTACTATAATAGATAAAGAACCTATGTTTTGATATACATCTTGCATTATTCTAATTAGGTACATATTTTTTATAACTGAGCTTTTTTGAAAAGTAAGGCAACTATCCGGCTTTTATCCTAGGCGGTGGTTACCACTTAACATCAGGTGGCTCTAAAGCTAGTTCTAGAGAAAGGTGGTATAAAAAAATAAAAAAAACGAATGAGAGGCCGTTAAACGCTATGCTTACCAGAGATTGGGCTCTACACACAAAAAATATTACAGAAATTCACAAGAACCATATAAATGAATTTTATAAGCTGATGCCTCGTTATAACTGACCGATAAATTAGAAGGACCGTCATGAGACGTACATTATGTGCTTAGCCACTGGAACGGGAATCTTGGCCCAACAACTTGTACCATTAATCTCTGCTAATAAAGAGGTCTTTGTAAGTCTTCCCTTTTCCTGTAATGCATGTGGGTTCGTTGTAAGTAAACAGGCGGTTGCATGCGGATTTACTTACGTTTTGCTATCAAAAAATAAACCCATGAAGGATTAAATGTTGTAATCTAGGGTTCGGATGACTCAAAATAATTCTAGTTACATATGTGAGTTTTGAGTTTGATTTAATTAATTTATGGAATTCGGTCCCATTTTTTTGCAATTATTGAACGACAAACACGGATTAACAATATATAATAAACGTCGCGGTGCTGTATTACTAAACTGAAGCATCCGTCGAACAATGACAACGCAAACTGTTGCAATGTCCAGTCACAGTAATGTGGCGTTTGGTTCCCACTCAGCACCGGTGTGTGCGTAAAGTACAGTATTTACTAGCGGACTGGCACACTTTGAGTGTTTCACTTTTGAGTTAGTGACTCTCCATACATTTGTTACTTGTTAATGCGAATAAATAATAACTCAATGATTAAATTATGTAGCACATACGTTGCATATGCCAAACGTATAGCAATTGACCCCATAAGATCACTGAATCTAGCAATACTTTATTTTTCTTGGGTAATCGTGTCACAAAACTACATGCTAATAATGATGATGATGATGCCCAATCTTGGTATGTATGTGTAGGCTCCGTTTGAGGTACTTCTCGTGAATACTTTTTGGTACATTGTGGATGGGGTGCGAAATGGAGCGGAAAGAGATTTTGTATTTATATACCTTATTCTTTGTAAACTGCTTCTCTTCCGGCTTCGTCATACAATGTGCTTGTTATGTAACACATTTTATGGATATGAACTTGTGAAAAGGCTCGCCCGGGGAAATGCTACCACCATACCTATTTCTGCCGCCAAGCAAGATTTGCTGCGTTTCAGTGTGAAGGGCATGGTTGCCGGTAAAATTACAGGCTTTACACCTGTATGCCTCAGGTTGATGGACGCAAGCCAGTACATCGTTGGGTACGTTTCTAAGGTGCGTAACGTGCAAGGCAATACTTTGCTATAGGCGATGGTTACCACTTAAAATTAGGTGGTTCATATGCTTGTTCCATCTCCAATAAGTATAAAAAAATATATTATGAAGATTATAAATAGGTACTTTTGATATGTAGATAGATCTTTGTTTGATGTTATCTTACGTGATAGTAAACTTTACCTAAAAGAGATAGTGATTAAAGTAGACAGCCGACGCGATGGTAGAGTGTTACATTAGATGTACGCATTTTTATACCTTAAAGCCAAAATAGGATAAACAGAAAAATTTACAAATGGGGGTTTTAATGCTAAACCATTTTCTACCAGTCATCCGTGTCAGGTTAATAACTTAGGTTCTAGGTACTAAAACAAAAACAAATAAAAATAAAAAACTACTGTAACATAATTGTTTTCAGTTAAACGACTTTTCAAAAAGTGTAAGTATCGTAGAAAATAGACTTGAAACTTTCGGGTTCGATTGGAGCTTGGTATTTATGTTGTGTTCAATTAAATCGTTTCTTATTTGTATTAAAATGTTAATCGACTTACTGCTGAATATACTCTAGAAATCCTACATCTTAGATACTCCGTTCGCAAAATTACACGAAACTACCCACATAAATCAAATATGACGCCCAGAGGGGATTGCGCCAAATTTGTCTTACAGCTTACGCCTAATTCTGTTTGTTCTACGCTTAGATCTCAGGAATACGTAGGTCGTTGCCCATTTTATAATAATATTTGGATTGATTGCTTATAATTTCAGTATTGATAGTTCGAAGTTGTATTTACTAACAAAATGATAACTGACTAGCTCAACTTACACGGTTTCATTCGTCATCAACAGCATCATATCATCCAAAGGACGGCTACCGCTGAGCATAGGCCTCCCCCATACATTTCCAGAGCGGCCTGCAGCCAACGGCTCCCAGCAACCTTTATCAGGTCTTCTTTTCATCTAGAGAGAGAGGCCATCCTACACTGCGCTTTCCAGTACGTGAAAACGCTTTCCACTGGAAAGTGCCGCGTAGGACGGTTTCATTCGTTGTTTTATTAAAATAAAATATTTAATTTCGCACTCAGGGATTAAGTTAATTATTATTAGATACGGTTAAGTGGTCACTGAGATACACAAACAAACAAACAATAAAGTTTACTCTTGACTACTTTTCGATACTAATAATATAAAAAAATAAAGTTTGTGAGTTTGTTTGTTTGTATTGATTCGAAAACTATAGATCCAAATCTAAATAGTAAATTATAAATTTTCAAACAATCTTATAATCAAGTCCTAAAATATCAATGCAGCAGCCTGTATAAAATAGGTAAACAAATCATATTCATTCATCATATAAATAGGTACTTGTTAAACTGAGTAAGGGACATTGTTGCAAAGATGCTGCTGATTGTAAATAAATAAATAATAATAAATAAATATTACTGGAAATTTCACACAGCGCTATCTAGTCCCAAACTAAGCAAAGCTTGTTACTATGGGAACCAGATAACTGATAAAATACTTATATTTTTTTTGTAAATATGTATATACTGATAATATATAGGAAACCATCCAGACCCGGAACAAATATATGTAGATCATGCAAACATTTGTTCCGCAGTAGGAACCCGCTACCTCCTGCGTCTCAGCCGGCTATTCGCCAACTGCCCCACGGAGGTCGTCGACGATTTACGTTAAAAATGGTTTATTGGAAATGGTATTACGGGATAAATATTCAAGCTACCGCTATTAAACCCACCTCTAATATCAGTTACTACGATTCTGGATATGTGTTTAAAATTAACGTCCTACTTAACAAAACAGGCTGTATAACTGGTTTGTAAGTGGGAGCACCATAGCACAGCAATGCGAGTATAACTGCATGGCGGAAAAACCAGTATAATGCTAGTCCTTTCCCGATCAAACTCTTTCACAAAGGGCTGCTAACATATTCCCATTTGAGCAACTGGGTTTAGTAATCAGTCGTATATTATACAGAACTTCAAAACTTAAGGTGTTATCTCAGCATTTTATTTCTGTTTAACAGCGGTAGCCGCGATAGGTACAAATCTTTTACGAGAGAATAGTGCGACTTTTATATTTCGCGCCATCAAATATTTTACTGTCAAGCGTGGCACTCAAACTTTGTTATCGGGTTCAGTGTGTTTGTTAAATGCATTCATGCCACTCTTCTACACATTTTAAATAAGTAAATTAAAAAAAAATTAAAAGTAAATTAAAAGTAATCCTGTAAAAATCATCAACTCACTAATTTCGCACCTGACGAGTAGTGCGCCCGTAGTAAAATTGGTATCGTACCCTCATATAGGTTAAAATCTCAAGATTTTCCCGTAAGTGTCAGATAACACTTTAAAATAAAAATAACAAAGTGTCCTTGTTAATAGGCTTACCGCGCGCAGTAAAGCTGCTACGAAGCTGGACATCTTAGCTAAGGTTTGGCGGTACTGCTCACTGAGATAGCTGCTCATTCTCTACAAAGCACAAGTCTGCTCATGTATGGAGTACTGCTGCCATCACTGGAATGGTTCAGCTTGTATCAGCGTGAAGCCCTTGATTCGATTGAGCGACGTGCTGCCAAGGCTTATTGGCGATGACTCCATAGTGGAAGCCAATTTACGAATTCTAGAGTATAGACGGTATGTAGCCAAATTTTCAAAACTCTCTGGTTAAAATGGGTGTACCACAGGGATCAATTCAGGGACCATTTTTGTTTTTAGTATATATTAATGATCTTCCCCATATTGTAAGGGACGCTCATGAGTTTGTATTGTTTGCAGATGACACGTCACTTTAATTTAAATTAAAGCGACGACAAACCGATTTTGACGATGTACACAATGCAATCTCTAAGGTGGTAAAATGGTTCAATGTAAACAATCTACTTCTAAATGAAAAGAAAACAAAGTGTATTAGATTTATACTACCTAATGTTAAACAAGTAAAAGAAGATATAAAAATCAAAGACGAGGAGTTGGCTCTTGTGGACACCAACGTATTCGTATAACCTTAGGTAATTAAACAAAATCTTTATAAAAGAGCCTACTATAAAATATCGGATTATTTAGATGATAGAGAAGCTTGGGATTGAAATTGCTGCAACTCGTTCAAAATGTTACAATTTAGACGTAATTTATTTTCTGTATTATGTATTCTAAAAGGATCATTAAAAAAACAACCAGACTTGTTTCTTGCCTTTCTTTCCTGCCTTGGTCGCGAAGGAACAGGCAGTAAAATTGACGTTTCAAAGTGATCCTTGTGACTTTAATGAATGAAAATCTTTTACTTTGACTTTTACTTTCAGTTTTTTACAAGATTCATTGTTGTGAATATGCGAAAGATTCATGAGCTTATCCCTTCTTCCCCCTTCCAGCACCGGACAAGCAGAAGTACCTACCCATATCTGATCGACATACCACCTTGCCGTATCAAACAATTTGCTGCAACTTTTTTATTTTTTTTACTGGGTGGGTCTTCGTTTGATCACAATCTCACCTGATGGTAAGCGATGTTGTGGTCTAAGATGAAGCACGAATATCTAGAAAAAACCCATTCACTATTAGCTAAAAGAGGCCCAGATTGTATTCTTTAGGAAAAACAGACGACGGCAAAGTGTTCCATACATTAGCTGTACGCATCAAGAACGTAGAACAAAAACGGTGTGTGCACAAGTAAGGAGTGGAACTCACTTCCGGCGTAGTATAATCTCGGAGTCTTCAAGTCCAGAGTGAACAGGTTCTTTTTAGGCAAGCGAGCTCCATCTTCGATCACACCATTACTTACCATCGGGTGAGTTAGTTGTCAAGCGCTTGACCATCATCAATAAAAAAATAAAGTCAAGGTGTAGCGGGCTATTTAGAACAGGTAAGTAGAATTAGGTAAACGAAAGGGGTACGTTCCCGGCGAGTTCGTGACGGGGTACGTCACGAAACAATGCAAGGAAACGACCGCACGCGGCGCGAGTTGCAGCCGGGAGAGAGCGGCTAAGCCAGTGGTACCACCCTTCCAATACTGGAAACGGCGGACGCGCTAGCAAGACTGAGCTCTCGAGGCGCGTGGCTCCTTATATAGGCCAGCCGCGAGCCAAACGGCATTGTGTGCGTGCGTGGATCTCAGGTGGGGATGGCTTGCATAGCGGTGCACGATTCAAGCGCGCGCTGGGTTGCTACAGTCTCCCCCTCTGGATGCGAAGACGTCCCGACGAGTAGACAGTCAGGTTGGTTACTCTGGGCTTCGTTGCGTTGAGGACGTCCACGTCCACGTTTGGGCTGCGATGTAGTCGCAGGAGCAGGCCTAGGCTTAGGCGGACGCCCGCGTTTCTTCAACGGACGCACGGGCGGAGGAAGCGGGCTCGTCATACTGCCTTGGTAAGGAGTCAAGGCCGACGTGTGATACACACCAAGAGGTTTATTGGGTGTATTGGGATCTGAAATCAGATAGGAAGTAGTACCATGGCGATTTAGGATTAGGTACGGTCCATCACGCCGAGGACAGAATTTAGCGCTTATTCCTCGCGTGGCATTGCTAACTGGGTGAGTGGTCGCTAAGACCAAATCACCGGGAGTGTAGCCAGGGTCCTTTCTGCGTCCTTTATCTGCCGTTTCCTTCCTGCGTTCCTCTCTATTCTCTCTGACATCTTTAGCTCTATCTAGTGTATTGGCGAGAAGTAGTAACTTCGGCGTTATTTCAGGCACGAAGTTTTCAGACAATATGTTTTGCCTTAGATCGTGAGCATTGTCATCTGGTGTTCGAAGCTCTCGAGCAAACGTTAAATATGACGGAGTGTATCCCGTCGTTAAGCATTTTGCGGTATTCATCGCAAATCGTATGCTGGGTAATTTATCGTCCCAACTTCCATGATCCTCTTCAACTAAAATAGCTAACTGTGTCTTCAAGTCTCTGTTCTTCCTCTCGACCGGATTTGCTGCTGGGTGGTATACTGGTGTAAAGGTATGCTTGATACGTAGGCAATAAGTTAATTTTTGCATAACAGCACTAACAAATTGTGGGCCATTATCGCTTATTAGTCTTCTGGGTATACCATATCGAAGGAAAACGTCATTCATCAGAATATTCGCGCAGTTTTCAGCGCTTGCAGTTTCCATGCCAAACAATTCGACCCAACCAGTAGCAATGTCTTCGCTAATGAATATCCAAGTATTACCGCTGGTCGTAGGAGGCAACGGTCCAAACAAATCGAAGGCAATAGTTTCAAATCGTTGGTTGACGGGTGTGGTCTGCAGTAAGCCAGCTGGTTTCATATTAGATGGCTTATATCTCTGACACGAGACGCAATTCTTCACATACGCTTCGATATACTTCCTCATTCCCTTCCAGTGATATCGCTTTGAGATGCGTTGATAAGTCTTATCTGCACCGTAGTGTCCAGCCAAAGGATCGTCATGATACACGGAGAGAACGTTTGCCCATTCATGCTGAGGCACCACGGGCTGAGCATCATCTGAAACATCCGTAGGGTGGTATCGGTACAACAACCCATTGTTCATAATGTACCCTTTGCTACTCCAATACACGGCGTTCTCCGTACGTTCCGCGTCTTCTAAGGCACCCACGATGCCGGTAATATAATCATCCTTGAGCTGTTCTGCCCTAATTTCCGAAGACGATCTTTGAGGCATATTTACAGCTACGCTGCATACTCCACATTCTTTTTCCGTTTTATCATCACAAATAGGCCTCGAGAGGGTGTCTGCAACCACATTCGTTCTACCAGGTGTATATTTGATTGTGATTTCATAAGCCTGGATTTGCAGAGCCCATCTTGCTAATCGGCCAGTTGGAGACTGCAAGGCCATCAACCACTTCAATGCCTGGTGGTCGGTAACAACCGTCACCGGAAGACCTTCGACGTATCCTCGGAATTTTCCTATCGCCCAAACTACAGCAAGGGCTTCCCTCTCGGTAGTGGAGTAATTGCGTTCTGCAGGGGTCATAAGCCTACTGGCGTATTCGACAGGGTGCTCATCATTTCCCTCCCTCTGCACTAAAACGGCTCCGAGAGCATAGTTACTTGCATCGGTTTTGATGACATAGGCTTTCGTCTCATCGGCTTGTCGAAGCACGGGAGCCGATGTTAGACGTGTTTTTAATTCCTGGAAAGCCAGCTCTTGTTCTGCAGTCCATGTCCATTCTGCATTCTTTCTTGTTAATCGAGAAAGCGGTTCACTGGTCTTGGCAAAATTCGGTATAAAGCGTCTGTACCAGGAGCATCTCTGCAAAAACGTCATCAAATGTTTCAAATTCTTCGGTGCTGGGTAACCAAGTATGGCAGTTACTTTCCCTGGATCTACTTTCATCCGTTCTGGTGTGATCCAGTGGCCTAAATACTTGATTGTTGAGCAGCAAAATCGGCACTTTCCGAAATTTACCCGAAGGTTACTTTCTTCCAATTTTCTTAATACTTTACCTAAGTCTGACAAGTGATCTTGATATGTGGCCGAAAAAATTATCAAGTCATCTAGATAGGCTAACATCTTCACGGTTTCCAGGCTGATCCTTATCCTGTCTATCAAGCGCTGGAACGTAGAAGGAGCGTTGCGAAGTCCAAATGGCATACGTTTGAAGCGGTACACTCCAAATGGCGTTATGAAAGCGGTCTTATCTTGATCCTCAGACTTCACCTTAACTTGCCAATATCCTGCGCGTAAGTCCAGTGTTGACATAAAAGGTGTCGGTTTTGCAGCATGTAGCAAATCATCAATGCGTGGGATTGGGTATTTGTCGGGTACTGTTATGGCATTTAATCTACGGTAGTCAACACAGACTCGTACCGAACCATCTTTCTTTGGTACCATTATGACGGGTGCAGACCAGGGTGACGAACATGGTTCAATGACTCCACTGTCCAACATTTTCTTAATCTCCTCTTTTAACAAGGCCAGACGAGGAGGTGATAGGCGATATGGAGGCACTGAAATGGGGTTATGATCTCCCGAATCTATGCAGTGCTCAGCAAGAAGTGCCGGTTCTTCACTTTCTCCAAAGGTGTTTTGGTTTGTCCACAAGACTTCCATTAGCTGTGCCTTCTGGGTTGCATCTAGATTTTCTGATGTGACATCATCGACTGCGATGGAACTGATTTCTACGTCATCACTGCTATTACTTTTATCGCTAGGGAAGAGTGCCTTGGAATGCGGAGATAATTCACAATTAGCTTCGTGAAGTTGCTTTTGTGCATCTTGAAACATAAAATCCACAAACCGTGGTGAATACCCATCAAACAGAACTCTGGTCCGTTTGTTTGGAGGCGAAGGCAGGTCTATAGGTACTACATGATATGGCATCTTGACGCAGGCAGTCGTCTCGGGCAGTGCTGGTTCTTTAGATAGCGAACTTCCTATCGCTGGGGCAGATGCGGTAGGTTGTGGCAGTGCAGGTTTGAAGACGTTTTGACCGGGACTTGGTTCAAGAAGGTGGCGCACGTTTACGTCAACTGGTGGCGTTACTGACAAGGGTGAGATAAATTCTGTCAGTTCAACATCTCTCAACATCGTCCTTATTTGAGGCGTATAATATACTGGGGTATAATATACTCCACCTGTGCCATTGATACCTCCTCAGTGTCCTCATCTTGAAGGTCATAGATGTCATCAGGGTTATCCACAAAATGCCATGTCTTCTGCGGAATATCCAGAACCATCCTGGCATCTTGGATAAATCCTATGCCCAACAGAGTCCGGGATTCTCGTGACTCTGGGAACACAATGAAAGTTGTCTTTACCATCCGGTAGCAGACACTGACTGGTGCACTTACGGTCAAGACTTCCCTCTGTGTCTTCGTGCCATCAGCCAGGGTGACCATAACATTTTGCCTTCCAAAGGCGAATCCTAGTCTCCTTAAACACTTATAGAGTGCGTATGACGCCACGCTCGTTTTCGCGCAGGTATCCACATATGCAGTCCCGACTATTTTCCCAATGGCGATTCCAATAGTCGGCCTAGGGCGAACGTCAGCCTTTATGTTTATGGAACAGAAGCTTACGTCAGCTTTTTCAATTTTCGCCGGAGATTTAGAGCAAGTTGTGCACTTCGACCTGACAACTCCTGGAGTGCCGCATCCGTAGCACGAGAACTTTGGCAGCAAAGGCGATGGCGCTTGGGTTCCCACGGCAGACATTGTAGACACGGGCTTGCTGGCAGAAGTCCCACTACCCGGTGCGGAGTTAGCATCTTTCTTCTGCTTCTTAAGACATGTCTCGATTGAGTGACCTGGCAATCTGCAAAAAGTGCATCGCTTCTTTTTAAATGTCATCGCTGCCTTTTCTGGCTCTTTATCTTTTTCCTGGCCAGTCCCGTTCTCTTCCGAATGTTCCTTTTCAATTAGCAATTGTTCGACTCCTCTGGCCGCCTTCAGAAGGGCATCGAAGGTACTAACAGATTCTCTAGCAATCTTGACGCGAATCTTGTATTTGATCTGGCCAAAGATCATGTCCAACTGTTGTGATTCTGTGTGGGATTCTGGTAGTTGTGCAAAAAGAGCCCTCTTCTTAGCCACAAACACTTCTGTCAGCTCATCCTCACCTTGCTTGATGCAGACAATATTCTGGTACAGCTGGTATGCAGGTCTTTTGGGAGCAAACGCATGGCGAACCCTTGCCTCGAAATCTGTCCATGTCATTACCTGACTCTTTACTCCATTCCACCAGATTGCTGCCTCTTCCTTTAAAATCAGAGGGACGCTTTTGATGGCATCTTCGTCAGAGATTTGTTCCACCGATTTAAATACCGTTGCTGCAGCAAGGAATGATTCCACTGTTTCGGTATCTCTAGCACCATTGAATGAGATATTACAACTGGCGAAGGAACCGCGTCGCTGCTGATTGCCAATAGCGGATAGCAGCTTCTCAAACTGCTCAGTTGTAAGGTTCATGGTGTCCGGTTCTTGTTTCATTCTTCTTGTCCTGGCTTTTGGGCTTGCTTGTTTTCGTGCCTTTACGTTGAGCGCCAGTTTGTAGCGGGTAATTAGAACAGGTAAAAGATAGGGGTACGTTAGGAGTGCGTTCCCGGCGAGTTCGTGACGGGCTACGTCACGAAACAATGCAAGGAAACGACCGCACGCGGCGCGAGGTGAAGCCGGGAGAGAGTGGCTAAGCCAGTAGTACCACCCTTCCAATACTGGAAACGGCGGACGCGCTAGCACGACTGAGCTCTTTTTTTTTTTTTTTTCGAATGGACTAATCTCGCTGTTGGCCTCTGAGGCCGTGACAGCTTAACCGAACTTTTGGCGAGCGCAGATGGCGCTCAGCCCAGTAAGTTTTTTAGGCAACTAGCGCAAGGGCACCACTTAGGTACGAACCTCGGCTTGGGCTGTTGCCGGGATGGGGATAGGAGAGAAACGCCCGGGTACATGTTTGTACCTCGTATAGGCGGCGACTGAAGGGATTCGTCGACCTCGCCGGCGAGATCGGTGTTTCTGTGAAGTGTTTACTCTGTCTGATGTAGATGACTCACCTTCCGCATTAGCGGAGGTGATTTCGTCATCCGGGTCTCCGAGAACGTGTCTCGGACGACGGAGGATTTTGTTGGCGGGCGAATCCAACGGGTAGACCGGAATGGTGTGCAGCAAAGGGTTCGGATGGTTAGAGGCATGTTCATAAAACCGCTTGGAAGCGAGCTTCATGAACCTGGCTATTGATTCTAATTTCATATCGCGATGTAGATCGTTATTGCGAAAGTACCAGGGCGAGCCTGAGGCTTTTCGCAAGAAGCGATTTTGAATAACCTGAATGGCACCAACTTTAGGAGAGTGGGCAAATACTACAGAGGAGTATGTCATGATGGGGCGAATGCACGCTTTGTAAAGGGTCACCTTATTTTTAAGGGACATTTTACTTTTCGCGCCTAGTAGTGAGGACAGTCGTCCTAGGGTGAACTTTGCCTGATTGCACCTCTTAGTGATGTGCAACCTAAAGGAGAGACGCCTATCGAGGATGACACCCAAGTATTTGGCTGATGGGGCCCAGCGAATGGGCTTGCCAAATAAGGAGATCGGTTTGGGAGAATACGACTGAGCTCTCGAGGCGCGTGGCTCCTTATATAGGCCAGCCGCGAGCCAAACGGCATTGTGTGCGTGCGTGGATCTCAGGTGGGGATGGCTTGCATAGCGGTGCACGATTCAAGCGCGCGCTGGGTTGCTACACTGGGTACTGGGTTGGTTGGTTGGTTGGTTGGTTGGGTTTTTTTCACGTATTAAAATAAAAATTTAAGAGTTTTTGAATACATCAATATTTTGCCAAATGCAATGCAACACAGGACAAATGAAAACAAAGAGATGATAACGATCAGCAATGCAACTATTCATTACGTAGAGCAATACATGTACCTGGCCAAAGCATTTCAGTTCAAGTAGTTTAAAAATCACTACTTAGAAGGAGTATTTTTCAAACTTTCGCGATCACTGTACATAATTACCGCCCGTGACCACGGCTGTTGCAACACAGCCGAAACGATAAATACCTGTTTTAATCAGTAATTACTTAGAAGGAGTTGATAGCAGAATTAAAACAGCTTGGAGCTCTTACCGGTCTCTAAAACATATTTTCAAATCGCAGATAAAAATTCATCATAAGCAAAAAGCCATGGACTCGGTCGTGCGTTCTAAATCTAAAATCCAGAATAACTGCAATTTCTACCCCAAAAAAAATTACCAATTAACGGTAACGGTAATACAAGTAACGGGAGTTCATGTTGAACTCCCGTTACTTGTAATTTGGATGAAACTGCAGGTCAAGTTTTTTGGTTCTTAATTTTGTGGCACTATTTAAATAGGCAAAGATTACACCTATTATTATTTTTTTGTTTGTATGGGAGACTCACAAGATTCGGGTGGTTTCTCAGTTCGGGGCGAACCACTAGTTAATTTCTACATGCTATTCTACATTAACTTTTTACATGTAAGTAAAACAATATGAACGTTGGAAAATGCATTAGTAAAACACTGTGTCGCAGTTTCCAGCCCGTACAGACAACTACTCGTAAATAAGTTGACGTTCCTGTTTATAGGTTCACCCATTTACAATATTGATTTAAAAAATATCCCGATAAGTAAAAATAAATACACATTTTGTTTACAAGGCGCAATGGAGTTCCTAAATACATTAATTTTTGTACAAAATCGTAAACATGAAAGCTATTAGCCCGAGTTTTACCACGAAATAACTCCACTCAATGAATCATCTTCCTCCAGTTAAAGCCCATTTAAACACCCGCCTAAAGAAAATAACCACAAAAACCTTTTTAATAGCGCCATTAGAAGCATTCGTTTATCTTAAAAGTATTTATTTTTTACCGAATCAAAATTAGGGACTTTTTGAGATGATTTTTTTTTTAATAAACCCGAGTTTGTGTCATAAATAGGTATTGTCAATTTTAACTTGCAAAACTACATCTGAAAGAAGTTTAAACTGAATATCAAACAATATTTACATAGAAAGATGAAATTGCGACTAATCAGTGAATAAAAACCAGTAATTATCTTGGAAACGTGATGTTTTATATCATATATGTTAATATTTTTTTGTAAACGTCCTCTTTCCTTTTATATAGGTTTGAATGAGCACCGCAAGTTCGAAAAAAACACTTAATTTGCACACAACTAGATGCCCAAATCATCCTACCGCTATTTCGCTGTGTTACTGGTTTTGATTCTAACTGTTTTGCTAGTTGAGAACTAAACACTCAATGTATGGTACTCATGCCGGACCATCAATCTCGTAAACAATTTAAAGATATCATAGTAGAGGTACGGTCCCCTAAAGGATCCGAAGATAAACATCTAAGAAAGAAATAGATCGCTTCTCAGAAATTTCTTTTTCCATTCTACGGGCTTTTTGTGAATAGTCAAGATTCTTTCATTCGTTGGGCCTTGTAGATGGTATTGATAAAGGCGTGGAATCGAAAGCCGTGGGTCGGGCAACCCCACTTACGGCCGATCAATGTGAATTCTGCCCGTTTGCTGGCAAATGTTTGTGATCTATTCGTAACAGAGATTGACTGACCTCGTGTTCGATGCTGTTTTGATTTTCTGGTTTTTGTTGGAGGTAATTTTTGTTTTACCCGAGGTTGTAATATTTTTCGGGCAGTTTTACTTGCAAAGTTTGGAATACACGTTGATGAAACCGTTCGATAGAGCTATGCTAACAAGTTTTTGTTTCATGCGAAAAATATTATTTACCTGTGGGTTTTAATTTATCTGATGCAAAGTCATCTATTTTTAAATCAAAACGGTTGGAAAGTTTGCTTTGAAAATCCCAGCGAGCCATTATGTTAGCTGAAGCTAAATAGAGTTGAGTGTTAGTTTTGCCATGAAATTTCATACTTAGCTGGTTTTACAATGTTTGACGCGCGAGCCAGCATATACTTGCAGTATCTAAACAAAAGAATAATTCTGCCTTTGGACGGTGTCTTGAATTAAATACATGGTTTACTTTGGTGCTCTAATTTTTAATTCTAAAACCTTCAATGGTATTTTTTTCTTGGTATACAAAACCTTACTAGTTTTTTCTCCAATCAAATAAACCAGAGAATTAAATCTCTGTTTTTTTTATAGAACCCGCTTATAACAATGTAGTGCCTCGTAGGTCACTTTCTTATCACGTATACATTTTCATACGTTGGAACTATTCTATTTAACTCACTCGGTAACTTTGACATCATTGTTGGCCTAAAATCTAGCTTAAACTAGCTCTTGTAGCTTCAACAAACTTCACTCTGAAGGCAAATTCTCGCATTTGTCCATGAATTTAACCTAGCTTGCACATTTATCCCTAAATGTATTTAGCCACTAAACATGTTTAAATTTGACGTATTTCCATGATTTGACAACTCAATAAATCATATTTAGCCACTAATTACGTTTAGGCATCGTTTCACAAGTCGCCCTTAATATTATAGTGATGCCCGTCCGTGCTCACAGTTGAAGCCTCTATGATGTTGATCGTAAATATCGTGACGACTAAATGTCACTAATCTTATTTTTTTGAGAATCAGGTTTTGAAAATGATTACGTTCAAGGTACAAAACAAACGATATGCATAATTAATTTAAACTGACCCATTGTACTAAACGCGGGCCTTACCACAATAAAAAGCTAAAATGTAATACCGCGTATTAGAGTTGAAGTTTTTAGGGTTATTGTAATTTGGTGTAACAATAAAGAGTTATCAATCAATCTTTACCCTCCTGCGCTAGGTATAAACTGTATAACGGCAAAGTGGTGGACATTTCACACAGCGCTATCTAGCCCCAAACTAAGCCAAGCTTGTACTATAGGAACTAGAAAACTGATAGAATACGTGTCATAACTACTTTACTTAAGGTGGCGTTCACGAAGCGCGGCCCGCGACCAGCAGTGCCCACTTATGGACTGTGGATGATGATTATGACATACTTATAATCTATACCAATATTATAAAGAGGAAAGATTTGATTATTTGTTTGTTTGTTTGCATTGAATAGGCTCCGAAACTACTATCCCGATTTAAAAAAATAATTCGCCGTTGGGAAGCTCCGGGTGACACAGGCTACTTGTTACACAATTGCGCAGAAGGTGGGTAATGTTTTTATTGAAAAACTACGAGTGTGAAACTGCAGATTGGTCAGCTAGTAGTATATAAAGAAACAGACAGACTTGGAAAAAACATCATGCAAACATTTGTTTTGCGGCGGGAATCAGACCCGCAACCTTCTGCGTTTCAGCCGGTTATTCCTCCACTGTGCCACGGAGGTAGTCCAAGTATAATAATTATTAAATAGTTTGGTCTCGGGTAAAAAATATTTTTGTCCCCGTGTTTTCCACCATCAACAGTATCTCGTAAGAAGCTTCCAGCTGTCTCGAGCATAACTCAGCCGCCGGTGTCTTTAACGACCCAGCTGTAGGTACCTTATTAAACCACTCGCTTTACAACTTCCGGTTTACGACTCGTTGGTACCTTTACGAAGATCGGTAGATAGATTGTTATGAAGTTCTTAATTTTCTATCTTAACCTTGTAATGGTGTAAGTGCTGAAGTTTGTTCGGATTGATGTTAAGGTTCGATCAATTTGGATGACTTCAGTTCGAATATTCCGTTTGATGCATTTTTTTATCAGTCTTAAGTAATTTGCACTATTTTGTCTCAACTGACTGAACAAAACGCATCGTATTTTTAGGATAAACCGAACAAAATACGCATTTTGGATTTATAGAATCCGTAATAAAAAAAAAACGCGCCTATGAGTAACTAGTGGTTCGCCCCGAACTGATATCTCGCGAGTCTACCATAAAAACCAAAAAAAATATTATTTGTAATCTTTGACTGTTAAAATAGTGCCACGAAATTCATAACCACCTCTCTTGCCCTACAGTTCGATTCAATACTCAATCGTTTATTGTAATTGTCGTTTCAAATAACAGGTAGGTAATAGGGGTAGAAATTGCAGTTATTCTGGATTTCAGACTTTTCATCATATTTGTGTCACTAAAGCTACGCATACCCAATTTTACCACTGTGGGGTCACTGGTGCACCCTGTGAATTTCGTCAAAGTTCAGTTTTTATAATAACTCAAAAACTACAAGGATTAAAAAAAAATTGAAAACAGGTTTGAAATGTACTAATGAAGACGTCTCATTAAACATGTCACTTGATCGGATAGTCCCATTTTGGTTTTTTTACCCCTCTTGAACCCCAATATCTCAACAAACCCCAAACATTTTTAGCACATTTAGTCACCTCAGGATTATGCTATCACTAACTATATTATACCAAATTTGACGATAATCGGATCAACGCTTCGAAAGTTCTCCTCGGACAAACAAACATACATACAACACAGATTTGCCCAAGTTGATTTGGAGATCTCGCTTCGTTCGATAAATTGATTAAGATTAATCGCGCATACAAGCTAAAAAAAATACATTTGCTCTGAATAAAATCTCTCACCTGTGTGCATAGCCCTTATTTCTGTCTTTTATTACATTTGATTGTAGGTACAATAAAGAATAAAATCATGAGAAAATTCTAAGCTGCGATCCAATTAGTAGGTAATACCCATAGAAAAACCCCATATATTCCCCCACGGCAATATTTAATGAATTATGGTGAATATCTAATTAAACCCGGAGGTATTCATTGCGAAAACGGCGGGAATTCACCGTGTCGAGGTAAATAACGATAAATTAATTATCGGATCCGGGGGGACCACAATTGATAATATTAGTTCGATTTTACGCGAAACGCAAATAAACCCGGACTAAATACGATTTGTTCGGCCCACGGGTGCGAAAGTTCCAAAAGGCTTGATCTGTATACTTGCTTCTGTTCATGACTTCATTTGTATTAACCGGTAAAAAGTAGCCTGCAATACGTTAATCCAAAACGCTGATTGTCATAATTTAATCAAGTTAATATCTGCCGCAGAACCGATAACTGTTGGGGTAAACGTGACCTGGAGACCATGACAAGCCAAGCGTAGTGTTGGATGCCGGCTGTGTTGGATCATCGTTCCATACGATGATCTACGAGCTGTTGATTGCAGAGACTGAAGAGACTGAAGAGCCGAGAATCCAGCTAAATAGCACATCTTGGGAGGCTTGTGAAGTGGTGAACTACAATCGAGTTAAATTCAAGTTTAGACAATTGCCAATGCCACATTTTACATACCTTACTGAAAGGTGCTGCTTATATATTATAGATTGATGGTCCAACAACACCACTGAATACAACTGCACGTGCCGCGGCTGCACGCAGTCAGCCGCAGTGGCACTACTGGGGCCCAGTTCTGTTAATTTATATGTAAAATGATTAACGAGTCATATGATTATTTAGCGATTATGATTACTGTTCCTGTCATAAGCTGTCCAATTTTCGATGGTTTTGTCATAGCAACCGCGGTCATTGAAAAATATTTCGAAGTAGAATACTACAAGGTATCTAAAGCGGCAATTTTGCGACGATACCAATATCATAGTGAAGCGATTGGTTTAGTAGAGTTGGGCCCCTTGTTTACATGTATTTCTATGACAGACGTGCCGAGGGCTGCGGCAGCTTTTGCAGTATCCTGACTGCAACTGCCGATTGCTCGTCGGATCCTTTACTGTGACCAAAAGTCAGAACCGATATAAGTTTCAAATTTTAACCAAATCGAGCCAGTACGAAATTTATCATAAAAAAATTCGCATTTATAAAATAATACAATGTTTTTGACCGTACTTTATCAATTTCCTTTTTGCTCCCCGTAGGAGAGATTGTGGTGAAGGTGACAGGGGTGACATAAAGCTGCTATATTTTTTCAATAAAAGGGTTACATAACATCATCGTCATTTTTGTTTTCGTAGTTTTAAATTACTTATTATCACAGAGTTTTGGAAAAGATTATAGATGCGAGTTTTTGTTCAAAATTATAAACTGCCAGTTATTATTTTTTGTTTTTAATATATATTAATGATCTTCCCCATCTTATAAGGGACAATCATGAGGTTTTATTGTTTGCAGATGACACGCCACTTTTATTTAAATTAAAGCGGCGACATACCGATTTTGACGATGCAAACAATGCAATCTCTAAGGTCGTAAAATGGTTCAATGTAAACAATCTACTTCTAAATGAAAAGAAAACAAAGTGTATTAGATTTATGCTATCTAATGTTAAACAAGTAAAAGAAGATATAAAAATCAAAGACGAGAAGTTGGCTCTTGTGGACACCAACGTATTTGTATAACCTTAGATAATAACCTTCAATGAGGCCCTCACATTGATAAGTTGTCGAAGAGACTTAGTTCTGCGGCATACGCAGTCAAAAAGATCCGTCTTTTTAAAGACGTAGACTCAGCCAGACTAGTTTACTTCAGCTGCTTCCACAGCATTATGTCATACGGTATACTGCTGTGGGGGAGTGCTGCAGATATAAACACCGTTTTTGTGCTGCAGAAGAGAGCTTTTCATGCAATTTATACTATGGGACCCAGAGAATCATTACGCAATAAGTTTAAAGAAATAAATATTATACCATTCCCTTGTCAATACATCTATGAAAATCTAATGTATGTTCACAAAAATATTAATTTGTTTAAAAAAATAGTGATTATCATAATTTTAATACTAGAAATAAAGTTAAGCTCGCTGTTGCCACTTGTAGACTCCATAAAGTTCGCAGGTCGTTTAAAACGTTTAAAGGGCGCTTTTATGACAAACTCCCAAGGGATGTACAAAAATTGAAAATTAACAAATTTATAAACGTAATTAAACAAAATGTGTGTGTTTTTATTGTTATGTATTCTAAAAGGATCATTAAAAAAACAAGTAGCCTTGTTTCTTGCCTTTCTTTCCTGGCTTGGTCGCGAAGGAACGGGCAGTAAAATTGACGTTTCATAGTGATCCCTGTGATTTTAAATAATAAAAGATTTTGACTTTTACTTTATTTGGGTCTGGTCAGACATAAGATTGAACCCGTTTTTGTGTTAATGTATCTTTGTGTTAATGTTTGCTTGTAAATGTGTATGTCTTTTTGGAAAGACGTCGGTGTTTGTAGTTGGAAATAAAAGTGTTATCTATTTAACCTGAATGTGGAACATGGAAAATAGCACAGACAAAGAGTGATATGGGGCTATAGATGATGATTAAGATAATATATTTGCCGAAAAATTACAAGTACCTATATTTTATTTTTAATCTTATATACGTCACTTACCCCCCGTAAAATATGTTTAATATCAGCTCACACTCCACGTCAGGCGTGAAATTAGTGAGATGTTTCATTTACGGCGGGTTCGAATCCCGTCCCATTTTCTTTCTTTAAAATTCGAGTTTCTTACAGTAATAGCAAACTTGTATTCAAAGTATGAACATCGCAAAGCAACATAAACAGAGAAATCACAAGTTTTAAATTACTTCCAAAATAGATCAAAACTTCCCCCAACTATGACACGCATCAAAAGGGGAAGGAACAAAGGGTAGAAAAAGGGGGTAGTTGGCAAGTGGAGTGATATTTCAAGAGCAGACTGGGAGGGTCGGACATGAACTTGCGAGAAGTTTATTTTAAACTTGGTCTTGCGAAGTTTGTTTCCAAGTGCTCTAGTTAAAAATGTGCTGTTATTTTTTCCGTTGGTGGGGCCCAATTCTACTAACCCAATTGCTTCACTATGACAATGGTATCGTCGCAAAATGATAATTTTAGATACCTTTTGATATTCTACTAATACAATATTTGAAAATTTGGCGGTTTATGACAGCAGGAGCAACTATTATAATTGTTAAATAATGGTATGGCCCCCTAAAAGTTTTATAATAAACTAGCTGACCAATCCGCAGCTTCCCACGCGTAGTTTTTCATTAAAAATATATCCCTACGTCTGCGCAATTGAGTAAAAAGTAGCCTGTGCCACCCGGGTACAATGTAGCTTCACAACGGTGAAAGAATTTTTTAAATCGGTCCAGTAGTTTCGGAGCCTATTCAATTCAAACAAACAATAAAAATTTTCCTCTTTATATTATTAGTATAGATTAGCGGAATTGGGCCCCTGTTATTCTTTTTTTTTGTTCACAATTCTGTAACTCTTATTTTATTTCGCGTTGAATTTCAAATTCTTAATCAATATCTCATTCATAATAATTTTCTATCAAGATATAAGCAAACTTGAGATGTGGTCTTAACTGATAATTATGATTCATAATTTATTTATTATATGGTTTTATTATTCAAATATATGATGCTAAGAATTAAATTAACAGATTAATATAAACAAACAGGAGTCAAGTAAATACATAAACACGTACACTTTATTAGACAAACAACTAGCAGAAGGTATTAGTTTTTTAATTCGTTTAGAAAAAAATCATTAATTTAGTAATAATTAATTATTTGAATCACAGAATAAGAACTATAAAAATCAATAACTTAAAACACACCTGCACTTTGGTATAAAACGTACCTATTTTTGTTCACTAAAATTAAAATTATATTTATTTACTAGTGTTCTTATAGACCACTGAATAAGAGGAGACTCTTCTAAAACAGGTTTTTAACTTAAGAGTTGACTATACCGTAGCCCAAACTCGAATTTCACCCCCGCTTCTCCGCGCGCCACCGCATGTTCTATCTTGCCGTGGTTCATATTATTGCCGGGTTTTTAATATAAATTCTACCTAAGAATTACGTGATCTTTTGGAGCGACAAGCGTTACAAGAACCCCGTCTGAAAACCAAGGCCAGACTGAATCGCGGACCGGGCATCTGAAGCGAATGGTTTAATTAGTGCAAAAGCTAGGTATTTTCTTTTTATAGGTTTTATGGTGAAATTAAAAGGTATTTTGAAAATTTAAAACACAGGTGCACTTGTTTATGTTGTGCAAAATAACTGTATAAAGTTTCCAGATCTAAATTGAAGTATTCATCGCTTATGAACGGTTTTAAGATAAATTTGGAGTCATCTTTGGATTTTTTTAAGAAAATTTTACGGAATTGGGTTTTCACAACACAAGCGTTCTAGCACGTATCCTTAACTATAACATATATGAATTACAAATTGAAACCATACAATTTGTTGAACAAAACATTGTTTCTAAATAAGCGAGTTATCGTCTCTCCAGGTATAGTGCGCCCTTAAAAAAAGCTCCAAACCCTAAAATACAGGGTGTTTGGTAACATACCGACGATATCCAAGTGACGGTTTCTCAAAACGTATAAAAAGACTTCTCGAAAAAAACTACTACTTATATTATCAAATTTTAAGGAAAACCGACTAAGTTTGATGATTAATTCGATATAAAACTTACTGCCTACTCTTGCAGTCGACATCCAAAAATAAAGGCCGATTTGATATGTCTTTGGGAAATGGAGTCTTCTGACCGCGGGTTTTGGGTTAGAAAGGGACAACTAGAGATATCTCGAGACGTCACCAATACAGTATAGGTTAAATGGCAAGCATTATGCAAATCACTACATAAGTTTAATAAAGTGTTTGTTTTTACATGCCAAAATAAATTTCAGATATCTAAGGTAAACATTTTACAAATTCATTTTTGTGCGTATAATATCAAACACCCTAATAAAAATGTTCTTGTTAAAAACAACAAAAAGATTATTTTCACTAAAAACAGTATACTTACGATGATTTGTGAGTTTTTGAGTATCCCAATATTTCGACACAGTAACATGCGCCGGTAAATATTCCAATTTCAGTGAAAATTGTGACCATAACCATGATAGTGTCAAAAGCAATAAAAAGGTTTTTTTTTATTTGATAACTAATAACAAAAAATACTTTTGTTCTATCTTTAAAATTAGTGCTGGAATGGGAACGCTTGGGAAGATATCCTTTTGGTCTAGTTGTCTGGTTTCTAGTGGTTTTCGGATCTCGCTGGTTTTAAATGTGAATTCCAAGTTAAATTAGCTTGTGACTGAACTCTGGGTACTAATCACGTTTTTATTCACTACGCTTACTTTTACCTATTAATTTGTTTTAATAAGTTTGTAAATTGTTAATTCTACTTTATACGAGCCGTGGCGGACTCGTGGGATATGCCCCTTTAGATTCGGTGAATCTAAAGATTTTTTTAAGAAACTTTGTTTTGGTGCAGCAATAAAACAAAAATATAAACTATTAACTGCAGAAAACTCGCTTAACTTATAATACTCACTGTATACTCACAATAACACTCACAAACTGCAATGTTCATACGATAAGCTCAAGTAAACACGTTATGATTCATTTAAAAGATACAAATGATACACAATAACAAACACATCGAATCTTGTAACCGAAATCTTCGCTCCTATTGGTCAATCAGCACATCCCACGGCACGCGCCACTCGCAGCCCCACACAACTTCTTTCTTGTCGCGACTTACGCTGCATCTGCATCCGCATGAGCATCCGCATGAGCATCCGCATAGATAATGTGGATGCTGATGCAAATGCGGATGTCCAAATAGATGTGGAAGCTTCGCATTTGCGGACGCGGATGCAAATATTCGCAACATCCTTGCTACGTACGAATTCGACGTATTACGACGCCCCCTGGTAAAGGTTGCTGGGATCCGTTGGGTGCAGGTCGCACAAGATCGGTCGCTTTGGAAATCTATGGGAGAGGCCTATGTTCACCAGTGGATGTTCGATGGCTGATATGATAATGATGAAGTAGGTATTTAAATAATATCTGTGTTAAGCTCCTAAGCCCTTTCGTCATTCATAATAGTCGTTGACTTGGTAGTAAGCATGTTTTACCAGATTAGTAATTACAGTTCTTTTAAAGTTGTTTTCTGAAAGTGTAACAATGTTTTTCGGAATTTTGTTGTAGAGCTTGATACCTTCCCCTTTGGAGGATGATCCCTTTGGATTTAATGATTCGTGCTAGTCTAGTTTTGGGAATGGAAATTTTATGTCTATTTTTAATGTTGTATGTGTGCTTGTCACCAAGTTTTCCTAAGATCGTAATGTTTTTCCCTTATATGCATTATGTGCATTTAAATATCTAAGCATGGCATAATCAGTAGATATTTTTGTAGATGTAATCGTTTCCGTAAGGACTCTCTTGAACCTATTCTATAGTTGGACCATTAGACCATATACCTGACAGCTCGCTTTTGGAGAATGAAAATTGCCTCTTCATCAGCAGCTCCATCTTTAGATATAAGAGTCCTTTTATGAAATATGAAGCCTCATAATTCGTAATAGCCTAGTATCCTGTTTTCTTGTATTTGTAATCTGAAAAGTATGTACTATAGCTCTGTTGATGTAAAAAGAATTATCAAAGCTCAGTAGACTTTACTAGTTGCCAAGCATACTACCGATCAACTTATGTTTTTAGTTAGATTTGTACACTGTTCATATAAGTTTAAACAACGCAAAAATAACTTTATATTTTAAAATGACAGCTGAACCTACTGATTACGGCACCTTTGACTGTGCGTAGTCTGACTGGCACTTGACCATTTATCTTTAATCTCTAGCCAAGCCTAGTCACTTCAAAAGTCCTATCTGACCTCTTGATCGTTTCATCCGCTTCATGTGCTGATTAGCCCTAGCACATTCACTGTCCTTACTTCACTGCTCGTTTGACCTAATGGAGGATTTCTAAGATTAACCTCTGCTACGCAAAACACCATCGTATACGCTAAACAGTAAGGTAGGTTTTTGCGTGTGATTATTGTTTGAGATGATAGGACGCTTACACATCGTTTTGTTTCTCTGAAGATAAGAAGTCCATTTGTCAGTGGGTTCTCAGCTTATGTTTAGGCCGAGTATTAATCATGGATTAGGACTGAACGGTGATAGCTTTTTCAGGGATTTGGTTACGTTTTTCAGTAAAAAGGTTGTATTTCTTGGGTTAATCCATACACTGGTATATATAATGTACACTATTATATATGTATCATGTTGTGCCTTTAGAAACACGTCTCCGAATGGCCGCCATCTGTTTATTTTGAAGCCCCAGAATACTAATTTTCAATTCAGTGTAGTAGCCGGAGTAGCCGAAAACCGATTTAGCTTCGTTCAACCTTTGATCACTTTATGATATAATTACATTTTAATTAACTCGTACCATTGTTTTGTCAGTTATATGGAGACTAGATTGAACTTGAATTAGACTATTATTAAATACGTGTTTTTATTAACGCCCCAACACAAAAAAAAGGTGAATGTGACGTCTTTGTCTGTCTTTACCCCTCTATCCACACCCCCCGAACCATAAAAACCCCGTAAAACTCACATAGCTCTTAAAACTTCTATTAAAAAACCGCGTCTGATTGGTCGGCTTCAGCTAGTCTACACAGAACTGCTCTAGAATTTTCATGCTGTGTACACATGCTCTGGGATGCAATCTAGGTCTAAGAATTGATGACTTTATTTTGTATCTGATTGGTTGTATTCTGTTTGGTGTGCCATAAAAATAAAATAAATAAATAAATAAAAATTATGTTAAATTAAATTAAATCGGTTTGGGAACTATAAATCCATACATACACAGACAGACATAGACATAACTTAAAACACTTATCTTTCATGACTGGGGATAAAAGGGCGTTGGTTGGCGCTGACAAAATTGCAAGCGTACAATTTATGATAATTATTTTGTCTAATCCACTATTTAAGCTACTATCGAGATACTTGACAAAACTAGTCAATAGAACATAAATATTCCTACATAATGCAACAATGTTATTCATAACCCGCCCGGCTGTGACGTCATACGTGACGTCACAGCTCTTTATTTCACGGGCCATAAAGATTTGATTCTGGGCCGCTCGTGCGTGGAGTACATTTTGTACGTAATGCAAGTGAGTTATGAGGTTTAGGTAATCGATTCATATACAGCGAAGTTTATGACGGTACTTACTGATTACAGCTTCGGACTTTCTACGCAATCTAGGATTTTCAGGATTTATTTCATGAACACAGTAACAAATTATAGGGTGGGCGGGCTACCTACCGACGTACTTACTCTCTAGTTTTATATATTTTCTTATTGGTTATTGTAATTTTTCTGTGGAAACAAATAAATATATGTATTTTCTTACTCTGATTCAAATAGAATGCTAGTTTAACTGGGGTAGTTCTTAGATATGTCAGTTTGACGAGTTTTTTATGGTTCGGGGTTGTTGAATAAGTTCCGGTGCGGTGCTATAAAAGGGAAAGTCAGTAGAATTTTTCATACAAAATCACAAGACTGTTTTTGAGAGTAGTAGAGTTCCTTACGAGAGGGTTCTTATATACCTATTTATGCCACCAAGCAGCATTGCGAAGTTTCGGTTTGTCGGGTATGGTTGCCGGTGAAATTACAGGCACATGAGACTTTAGACCTGTATGCCTCAAGTTGATGGACACAGGGTAGTGCATGTACGTTTCTAAGGTACGTGACCTGAAGGCGTTGCAGGTAAGAATGGTGAGTATGTACCTATATCTATGTATTTAAGGTAAATTAAACCACTTATTTGTGCTTAAACAATCATGTATTGGCCAAAGAAAGTAGGTATACAGCTCGACTTTGCGTAAAGGAGCGTGCGGTTCACGCAAGGCTAGTATTTCGAGTGATTGTGCCAAATCAACTCATTAGTGTTGGCTAGACCGCGCGCCCCCTTCCTCGTACCCCGCACGTACTTTGCACATTATAATTTGTTATAGGCGATGGTTACCACTTAACATTAGGTGGGCTACGAGTATATGCTTGCTCCATCAACGGGTAACAAAAAAACAACCGTACTGAATAAATCACGAAAGATCATATCGTTTACAGGGCGGCATACAGCTTCATTGAAAGCCCATTATACCACTTTTTTTTGGTAATCAAGCAACGCTATATCAGTCTAATTGCTTCGTAGTAATGTATAAAACTATATTAACATATTTTTACGCTGCGGTAGCCATACTTGATGTCATTATAATTGAAACATTTACGGCCGTCACCGTACTGTATGTATAATGAACTTTTATAATGTGGTCACAGTCGTTCCGCACTGGAACGTGTTAAATTTCAAATTTTACTGATTTTTGATTCGATATCATTGAGAAATTGTAAGCGTTTGTGTGTTTGTTACTTAAATAAATAAAAAAATATATATATGAATATTGCTGGACATTTAACACAGCGCTATCTAGCCTCAAATTAAGCAGAGCTTGTACTATGAGAACCAGATAACTGATAGAATACTTATATACTTTTTTTTTAAATACATACTTATAATATATAGAAAAACATCCAGACCCGAAACAAATGTCTGTAGATCATGCAAACATTTGTTCCGCGGCGGGAATCGAACCCGCAACCTCCTGCGTCACAGCCGACTATTCGCCCACTGCGCCACAAAGGTCGTCTATATACTTGTGTCAAAATAAATGTTTATATAGAATAGAATACTCTTTATTGCACACCAACAAAATTAAAAACAAGTACAATAAAATACACAAAAATTAAGGAAAGTACAATGGGCGGTCTTATCGCTAAAAGCGATCTCTTCCAGACAACCTTTGTAAGTACATAAATCACTTTATACATAAATAAGGTGAACTATATAATATAACTCTGATAACCAGAGATCAGATTATCAGATTATCAGAGAACCAGATTATCAGAGCGAAATATTTAAAATCCTGAAAGTATGTCATTCAAGTTACTTAGTTACTTACTAACTTTAGAATTTTTCAAACTTTCGCGATCTCTGTACAATAACTATTGATTAAAATGGGTATTTATGAGAGTTGCCGCGAATAGTTATTATAGCGAATAGTCGAATACCGATTAATCGTTATTCACTTTGGCGACTAGTCGAATACCTCGACATTACTATTCGACATAAATAAGGCACATTATAAAATTCTAATTTCTTCTAAGGTTGTGAGAAAAGAAAACAATAAAGTTAAAGAAATCTGTTTCATGTTATACATACCTTTTCTTGTACATATTTTACGGGGAATACCCCGTTTTGTATAACCCAACGTTTATTATTGTAGGGGATTTCGCGCTCAATCAATACGCTTGTGTTTAGGGTAGGCGGCACGCATTTGTAATTTGATTTTTAACATCGGTTGACGATTATTTATTTTTTCTTTCTATACTTATTTTATTTAAAAATTGCTATTGAATTAAAGACTTGAATACTTCATTAGTTAAAGTGTTACTTAAAAAGAAGAACATTCATGCCAAACCCAGGAAAAAAATCTCATGTTTGGCTACATTTTGAAGAGGAAGAAAACAGTGCAAAATGTATTTTGTGTGGTGTAAAAATAAGTAGAGCAGCAAAAAAAGCAGGAACGATGGCTTTGCAGAATCATTTGAAATTCAAACACCCAGGTTAGTTTTTTTAACTTATATTATTTTACTGTTACAAAGTAATAATAAGAACGTTATATAATATAATATTTGTTTCAAAAGTTATTTTCATTATGAAGTATTTTTTAGTATATTGTACTTGTGAGTTTTGTAACACATTATTTAATTAATTGCCGCTACCTACGTTCCTGATCAAGGGTTCTTTTCTTTGTTCGCAAATGAGTATGGTAAAATGTATGGAAGCTCAAGTAGTCGTGCTCAACATAATGCTCCCGTAGAATCATCTCCAAGTACCTCCTCATCCACCCAGTTGCCCAGTCAGCCTTTGGTGCAACCGTCACTGCAACAACTACTTGAAAAAAAAAGCTCTGGGACATCAACGATAGCCGAGCAAAAAAATATCACTACTTGATTGGTGAAATGATCGCTATTGACAACGAGCCACTTTCCACCGTCGATCATCATGTGGGCTTTAAACGTCTTATTAATAATGCTTTGCCGCAATAAATTATTCCTGGCAGGACATATTTCATTGAGAAAATAATTCCAGACATGTATGTGAGAGTGGTTAGCAAACTAAAAAATGAGTTAGAAAGGGCTGAAGCTATAGCATTCATTACCGATCTTTGGTAAATACCTACTTACCATACTTCTTCTGTAAATAATGCTGCATTTCTGAGTTTTACAGGACACTGGATATCAGAAAACTTTAAACTGAATCATGCCGTTCTAAACATGGCGCATTTTCCTGAATCACACACATCAGAAAATATCAAAAGAGAACTGTTACAGTGTGTAACAAAATGGGACCCATCACTAAAATTAAAGCGATTGTTCACGATAATGTGGCAAATCTGGTTAAAGGAGTTAAGGAAACTCTACTTCCTTCAGAGCGTTGCTGCATACATACTCTCCAGCTAGTGATAATTAATGCATTAGATAACAGTTCTCCAATAAAAGAAATTATTACTAGTGCCCGCCGCATAGTGACACATTTTATTCATTCAGGATATACAAAACTTGAAAATATTCAATGTGAGCTCGGACTTCCTAAGCATAATTTTTTTTAAGACTAATTATAGGCATAATTCTTTTATAGTGAGAGCTTGTAACTCCTTTAATTCATTGGCTAAGGCAAATAAAGAGATTGATCTGTTTAACACAAAAACTAGTAAGCTTAAACGCTTACTTAGTGATATTTACTTTAATATATAGATTAAGCACTTAATGTCGTATATGTGTGTGTGTGTGTATTGATATCTATATTTCCAATATCTAATTTTTATTTTCTCAATTTAAGTGTCGTCTACCTTACCTGTTTATATATTGCCTATTCATCTCCTACCTTACTTGCGGAAACTTTTAATTGGCCATCGTGTAATAAGTAGCATTTACTGTTGTTTATTTCCTACTCAAATACCTTTTCTGTAACCTAGCTGTAAATTTTCCAATAATTAAAAAAATAAAATTAAAATAAAATAAACTGATTCACGATATTCGAACTCGCTGGAACTCAACATACTACTTACTGGAGCGTCTATCTAAGCAAAAAAGAGCAATTTTGGTGTATATTTCAGAATCAAAAGCGTGAATTTTAAAAAATTTACCAGTGATCAGTGGGAGGTTATAGAACATCTGTTAAAGCTCTTAAAACCTTTCGAAGAGATAACAAAAATCACGAGTTCCACATATGCACCTATATCAGATGTGATACCTAGCACTGTTTGATGACACCCAAGCTGAACGGATCCGTAGAGCTGCGCTCAGAGAAGGTCTTAGGCTTTCTTTAGATGACGAAAATGATGATTCGGATCCAGAAACGGCATCCAAAAGGTCTCATTTAGACAATGAAAGTGTGCATGTCGATTCAGAAGTTTCTAAACTATTTTGGGCATGTTTTGAAGAATCATCTATAAAGCAGCCTACTGAAGAGCAACCCAAGAATGCCATTGCTGAAGAAATCGCCCACTACATCGCATTAGCAAAGGCTGACAGAAAAATAAACCCATATGAAGGTGGGCTTTGAGTACCAATAAGAATAGTTTTCCTATTTTAAGTAAGCTTGCTAAATGATACTTAATCACACCAGCAAGCTCTGTTTATTCAGAAAGACTATTTTCCGAGGCAAGTTTAATTTATGAAGAAAAGCGAAACCGACTTGCTCCCGAACGTGCAAAAAAAAAAATAGTTTTCTTGCACCACAATCTGCCTCTGTTGGAGTTTGAATATTAATTAAAAAGCCTAACTAATTTAATTTCATGAATATAGTAGGCACATGCACATATTACAGATAATAATTGATACTGTGTATTGTTTTATTAAGGAAAATAATACAAATTTATTATTTTTAACTCATTAGTTTTTTTGTTCGTTAAAAGTTTATTTTAGACGACTATTCGCCGAATACCGAATAATACTAGCTATTATACTGTATTCGACGCATATCAAAAAAATGTCGAGTAATGCCGAATACCGAATAATAGCGAGTATTCGCGGCAACTCTAGTATTTATCACGTATGCACCTTTTTTCATTGGATGAAAAAAGATGATCCTAAGGTTCTCTTTAGTGAACGACATTATTACAAGAGAATGGATCGTGAAGCGATTGAAATCAAGAAATTTCCAAATTTCAGTCGGGAAGATGGCTATAGACCCGGTGATCACTAGGTGTGCGCATCGTGATCGGTCGTCTCAGTGCGTAGATACGGTTATTATAGTGTGACGTAATATGAACGAGGATATTTCTAATTCTAAAGACCAAGTGAGGGTAGTTGCTGCAGCTGCCATCACTTCTCGACGGTAGCTCCAAGAACTCCAGTCAACTCGTGACCACGACTGTTGCAACACAGCCGAAATGTCGGGATAACAAATAAAAAAGGTACATACGCGATAAATACCCGTTTTAATTAATAACTAACTCTATATTATTAACGTAATTCCTCCCTAACTACCGCTGAAGGCATGCAGCATGAACTTACAACCCGTATTAAATTTTTCAAAGTCTCCATCCAACCAGGCGGCACAAATAGACGTCGCAAAAATAAAAGACAATCCAAACTACAAGCATTAAGCTGTAACAAACGATCCCTGTAAACACTCGCGTTTCTGCATAAGTTTGGATTTGCAAACAATTCTGTTCAAACTTACCACTTTATCTCTGCCGTCTAACAACCTTACGTTCCACACATTATGGCTTAAAACCGTTCGGATATTGGATCTGTTATGTTGGTAGTACAACTCGGTGCATTTACGAAGCTAGATTCCGGTATTCGCTACACTACTTGCATTGTTAATAGAGTCAACTGATTCAATATTATCGACGGTCGACGCTGAACACTCGGCTTTGGTGTTTTGACTCGGTGGAAACTGATATTATTGATATTTGCTTGGAAAAAGCTGGAAATACTCTTGTTTTTTTGTTCCTCTTCGCTTGGACAAAGGCTACTGAAAAATATTAACATTTTTGATAAGGTATTAGTATTTTATGCACATGGATGTTTTCAAATTGCTTATCGTAGGTCTATAATATTGCATAACGTAGATTTCTACATAGAGGTAGGTATAATGCCGTCGCGTTATTATGTTTCTAACATGAAGACTAAATGCTTATATGGCTTGACCACGTTCGATTAGCTACAAGAAAAATTATTACCTGGATTGAGACGTTGGCTGCTTTTATTGACCAACCACGCGTGCGAAGCCGCGGGTGGAAGCTTGTACTTCTAATTCTAATTCTAGGGTGGGGGTGAATAAGAACTGCACTGACGTCCCGCATTGTGCATTACCACCTTCTAATCTGACCCCAGCCATTCTAGCTCCTTGAAGTAACGGAGCAGGACTTTGGGTTGATGGATGCAACTCTCCAAGATCCCCGTGGATGTTGTTGTGGTGTTAGCGGATGAGGATTCGATGAGCTCCTGCAGACCCGTCTTCAGTCTGACATCGCTTGTGGCCGTACAGTGAAGTATGCTGCACCGTCTCTTCTTCCTGAAGACGCGCGACAAAGCCCAAAGCTTGCAATTATATAAAGATTGTATACATCTTATTTTGAAATCTGTATGATATCTTAACTTTGACAGCTCGTAGCATATAAAAAAAATCCACGCTCAAAAACCCGTTAATCCACTGGAATCGAACCCAAGGCCGTAGATTCAGAAGTCAGTCTCTAGCCAGTACACCAGTGCTATACAATTTGATAATAATCAATTTATCCATCGCATCCTAAACAAAGCCCGATAATTATGCAGATGGCGGGATTTACGCGCCAAACGCGAAAATATGGCCGATGCAATTAGAATGCCTAATGCGCTATACCGATACGAAGCGCATACTAATGCAGATGTCGGTCGTGTAGCTAGATTCTATTGCACTAACAAAACTGATTGTTTGTTTGAGGTAGTGGAACCAATGAACCGATTATGATGCAGATTTGTTAATTTTTTATAATAGACGTAACAACCTTATGCCCCACCTGATGTAAGTAGTAACCATCGCCTATAACAGAGAATTGCCTTGTAGGTCACGCACCTTAGAAATGTGCTCTACGATGCACTGCCCTGCGTCCATCAACTTGACACATACACATACACTTACAGGTGTAAAGTCTCATGTGCCTGTAATTTGACCGGCAACCATACCCTTCAAACCGAAACACAGCAATGTTGCTTGGCGTATTAAATATTACATATTAAACAGAATGCTAGTTTAACTGGGGTGGTTCTTATCTAAGTTAGTTTTACACCCCCTACGCAAAAAGAGGTGGTCAGCAGTTTTTTAAATTTGTAAGAACTAACTTGTTATTAGTTAAGGTTTTGACTCATAGTAAACCTGAACTAATCGTCCAACCGTTGATGTTTGGAAGGGTGGTTCGTGTGTTAGAAAAAAAATTGCTGGCTCCAAACTATCACCCAACCTCCGAACCGATCGTCCAATCTTCGGCGTGTGGAAGAGTGAACAGACGTTCCAGATACTAAATAATAGTTTAGTATTGGTTTTTGTTTCGTAGATAATAATTTTCAATATATTTAAATTAAGAATAGTGTGATGACGACCTCCGTGGCGCAGTGGCCGCCTGAGACGCAGGAGGTAGCGGGTTAGATTCCCGCCACGGAACAAATGTTTGCATGACTTACAGATATTTATTCCGTATCTGGGTGTTTTTCTATATATTATAAGTATGTATTTACAAAAAATAGTACATAAGTATTCTATTAGTTATCTGGTTCCCATAGTACAAGCTTTGCTTCGTTTAGTGCTAGATAGCGCTGTGTGAAATGTCCGGCAATATTTATGTTTATGTTTATTTATATATTTCTACAGTAAAATAAAAATTTTTTGGTACGCATACTATTCTTAATTTAAATTTATTAACAATTATTTTCTACTTTTTAGTTCGGTTATATACAAAAGCGTGTTTTATAGTTTTTTTAAATTTCAATTTAATTCGACGTTTTGAAATGGTTGAAAATCAAGTTCAAAGATCCCGTTACTTAAATACATACCAAGCTAATAAAAGGAATGTTAGGAAGTGATAGCGTGGTCAGAGCCTTGCCTAGAAAAACCTGTTCACTTTAGACGTACCTACTACTCACAGCTTAAAAAGCCCGGAAAAGCAGACTTTTTGTAAAATGCTAATTTAGTTACTTCCGTTTCTATACTTTGTAATTATTTACGCTTTAATAAAATTAATATTCATTCCCCAGTGGCCGCCCATAAATCTACAACATAATTTACGCTATAACTAATTAACAGAATATCCCAAAAATGGCGGCTCTCGGAAGACCCTGCATACAGCCTTACAGCTGAGTAAGTTTGCTTGTTAAATAATAACAGATAAGATCCGGTTTACTGAAAAGTAGCGACTGACGTACGGTCTTGGTTAAAATCAGCTGTTTTTGGGGAAAATTGATGTAAAAGTACTGCTATATATTTATTATTTTAACACGAATAGTTATTCGTTTGACAACAATCTCACCTGATGGTACGCGATGATGTAATCTAAGATGGAGCACGAAGATCTAGAAGACATCTATTCTTTCTAACTTTATAAATATCCGGATTGTAGTCCATAGAAAAAACAGAACAGTTTTGGTTTCGCATTAAGAACGTAGAACCTAAACGGTGTATGCAGCTGGGTACACCGTTTACGGTGGTACACCAGTAACCTTAAAGAACCCTAAAGTCCTCAAAGGGGCATGCCCACTCTCCCTTGTAAAAAATGCTGTCACTGCACACACTTGAAACTAATTGCTAATGATTCTAGGCTTAGTTAGTCATAAAAGAGCTAAGGAGTTAGTTATAAAAACGTTTACTATAATGAGAAAAATCAGTTTTTATTTTTCACAAACAACCAGTTTTACATCACTGTATTCAACTACAACTTAAATAGTTTATTATTGTAATTATAACGATTCCTAGATAAATTATGATATTGATAATTACTATCAATTTTAGAAGAAGTATCGGAGTCCATTTTAAAAGCTTTAAGTCAGCAAACAAACAAAAATACGCGAGAAAACAAACGAAACGGCCACAGACACAGATCACAGGAAACGGCTTGTGTAGGTACTTGTTTGTGAATGACGTACGCGCACAGTCATAGGGATTGGCATATCGACCATCGACTATTATCCGAAATATCGATATATCGGCGCAAAATAATCGGTCAAATCGAGCAATCGATTATATTTAATCTCAAGGCGCGCGCGCACAGAAGTGCCATTTTTGACATCGCGCTCCTATACAATCAACAGACGAGGGCAATTATTCCAGTAAATAAAAATTCAATATTTTAATGCAAAGAAATAATAATCATCTGATTCTGTTGAGCAAATGATGAATCGAAGTAAAATCGAGCTTATTTTGATTCAACACGAGCTCCACAGATAAATACAAAAATATACCTACCTATTTACTTCTGAAAATCAGATATTTAGTGTGTCAGGGGTAGTAATAAGGTAATAAAATGTACGAAAAATGTAAGTACCAATTGTACCCAAGCGAAAAAAAATGTACTTATTTGCCTTTGGAGATGTTTAATAGAATTCATTATGTATTTCTGTGTTGATTTTGTAAACTTGGATTGAATAGGTAGTCGATATCGATCGATATCGACTATCGTTTGAGTTGGTTCTTAATTCGATGATTTGGGAGGAATAACGAGTGATAGGTGCCTAACTGAAAAATATCTCATGTCTGTGACATTAACTCGTCTCTGCATGGCCTTATGCAAAAATCGTGCGAAGCTTTAACCTCTCATCTGTTGATCGAATTAAAATCGAGATAATGCTACAGATAAGCCGAGTTATTTTTTTCCGCTTTTTTTCTCTCCACTGGTTAATCCTAAAGCCATCTAGAAGGTGGCGCTGAGATCAACGGCCGGCCGATTATGATCAAGGTTAGCTGAGAGCGAGAGGATTTAGATCAATTGCGGTGCGTCAACAGCTGAGCGCAAATTCAGCGCGCACTGCGATTGGCTGAGATTATCTCGCTCGGGCGCTCGCTACCAGCGCGAGTCAAGCATAATACCACCCCCGGGTTAATTAAAGAGAAAAAAAAAACGATTAACATAACGCTCATTGGGAAACAAATATCGTTTTGGTTTCGTACTTCTGAAATCGGTGACCGATTTTTCGTGTCAGTGAAAATACAGTCAAATAAATCGATTGTTTTATTTATGGTCTTTTATCAACAATCGATTATTGTCTCAGAACAACTCTGGCTCAACACTAATGTTTGCAACTGGAGGCAATTTGCTATTATTTCATTTCCTGTCGTTTTCATATTCATTATTATTTTAAAAAAATGTAGGATAGTTTTCGTGTTAATCGATTGATACGTAGATTAACGAAAAAATGTAACATATTTTTTGGATGAACGCAATTTTTTGTGCAGTTGACAGCATTATATGGGCATGCCCCTTTGTTATGCATTTAACCTTAGTGACACAAATATACGAAAAAGTCTGAAATCCAGAATAACTGCAACTTCTACCCTAAAAAAGAATAACCGAATAATATTGTTACGCCGAGCCTGTTAAACAATGAGTAATAATCGAAACTTCTCGAACGCTTTTGTCTTGCTGTGTTATTGTTGTTATTGTCTGCGGTTGCGCACAATGGGGATTGGTAGTTCTGTCGAAACACCGACCCCTTTCTTGGAAGGATCGAGATCGTTCTCGAACAATCGAATTGTGTACGATATAAATAGGCCGGAGAGATGGCCGGACAGTCAGTGAGGAGTCTCAGCGAGGCCCTGGAGGACTGACGTGGAGAAGGGTCTCGCGTGAACAGTAGTTAATCGCGAGTGAGTCTGGATTTAGCTATACGAGCGAACATTTCGGTGACTTTAAGTGCTGCAACAGTGATGTGAATTAGTGTGTTGTGATACGTGTGACTAAGTTCGTGTATTCATCGTTTTAGTGTTGAATAAAAGTGTTATTTTGGTTGGACTGATTCCCATTATTTTATCCCGAACCCTCATCTCGTAACAATGTGAACTCCCGTTACTTTTAATTTGAATAAAACTTTAGGTCAAGTTAGTTGCTCTTGCATTTTGTGGATACCTTACACTTTCAAGTTTACATGTCAATATTTTAATAGTCAAAGATGTTAAATAATATATATTTTTTAGTTTTTATGACGAGATCTCAGTTCGAGGCGAACCACTAGTTACAGATAGGTTGGAACAATATTTAGGTGGCTTAACCAGTACCAGGTAGGTAACCAGTTGATTTGATCAGTAGGTACTGTACATAGCAGTTGTAAAGATGTTCCTGTTGCCTATTTACCTATCATTCTCATTTATTTGTATTTTTCTACTACTGACACTTTGTTTGTTGATTTATTTTTTGTAATTATTATCTTGTACACGCATAAACACCTTTAAAATCAGCTCTCTCTCTAGCCTCAAAGATTTACTGGAAAAAACTCTTCTTAGGATTAAGCTCGGCTTTGTACATGCCCTCTATTTTTGTACTTTTTAATGTATGTTCTTGTGCACAATAAAGAATAAAGAATAATTTACTTAAATAACCAGAAGTCAAGTTCCTACCATCTGTTATTGTTTCCTTTTGTATGTACACACAATACACATATACGGGGAAGATCTAAGTGTTGTGCTAAGTCAAACTAAATCCGCTTAGTCAATACGTATTTAATTATTAAGTTTGTTTATTAAAATAGCGTGCAAGGCTAACTATGTCACGGGTTTTCTAACGATGTTTTTCTTCACCGTTTTGGACTAAACCTACATTAAAGTACCGCATTTAAAATAAAAACCAGAACTCTATGATAACCATCCCATGGGATGGTTATCATAGAGTTCTGTTAATTAAGTTAAGTTAAGTGAAGTAAGTAATTAAGTTGAGTTGATTTAAGCAAATATTACATTAAATCAAAGAAATATTTCTAAGAACATGATATTTTTTTGGGAAGAGTTTCAGTCGTTCGGTTATATATAAATCGATATTTACTTGAGTCTAATAAATTTGCTTTTACTGAAGAAATCCTTTTTTTCCGTGCACTGTCCGATTTCCTCATCTGTAAGTTGCACCTGAAGCGCAGCGTCCGATGTCCGATATTGTAGAAGATGCTTTTAAAAAAGTCACTTCCCCAGAATGCACTTAAACATTTCACCGTTGAAATTGCATCTGAAATCTGTGAGGAACGCTGCAGCACTTTACCGGGACGTTTTAAATTACCGGATAATTTTAGGTTCATTGGCAATTTATAGGGCTTTTAAAAATTGCACCTTTCTAAGTTTGCTTGCGATGCGTATTCTTGTAGCTCTATTTGCTCCACTGCAGACGCGGGGTAATCCTTCATTCGTTTTCAGTGCGGAAATCTATGGTTTTACAGCGTTGAAGTGGTATGTAACTGTTTGTAAAACAACTTAAGTACAAATTTTAAAATATATTCATATTTTAAGAAAGGGCTCTGTCGGTGGTTTTTTTCAAATTATTATAATTCAATTAAGATGTAAAAAGGGGCAATAGACTTCCAATACCACAAAGAATATACAATTATTTACATGACTAAAATATAGAAGAAACAGTTGAATCATCTAAAGGCCTTTGCAAACGATATATAGATCTATAGCTCAACTGCTCCAGAAAGAAGTTGCTCGTTTAATTGGGTATAAGGTATTCATCTAGAAAAATGCATACTATACATTTCTCGGGGAAAATTCAAGTTTTGCAGCTAGCTGTCGTAAAAAAGCTTAGAAATAGAAAAAAAAATATTCATAAAGTTTGATATAAAATGGTGGTGACTCACACTTGTGTATATTTATTCTATCTTAGTATAACTTTTGTTTGTTTTGAGCAAAACAAAACCTTTATTCATTAGGATAATCCTCCAATCCTGTTTGAATAAAAAAATACAAAAAGAACAAAATTAACCTTTTACGTGACACGCTGGGATAAAAACAAATTGTTTGGCATGAGACAGCAAATTGAATAAAGCCTTAGCCAGGTATTGTAGCGCGGCTAAACCTTCAGCCTCACATTGATTTGTTACTGGTTTTTATAGCATATCTAACTTCATGCTTAGCATAAGCGAAATGTGTTTGTGAATGTTTAGGTCCACTAAACTAAATTTGACATTCTGCAATTTCATGGATTAATATATCAATATTATCTCATCATTATAATAACCCTTGGGACGTCCACTGCTGAACAAAAGCATACTCTATGGATTTGCAGAGTTACCGATCTGCACCCAAAGGCTCCCAGCAATATTTATCAGGTCGTCTTTCTGCCTATGGAGGTGTTATCCTACTGTGCGTTTTCCAGTGCATGATCTCTACTCGAGAACCTTTCTGCCCAACAGATATCAGGTTTTCTTGTTATGTGCCCCGCCCATTGCCTCTTCAGCTTGTTTATATCCTTTGGATTATGTCAGTGACCTTGGTGAGCGTGAATCGAAACATTGTCCGATAAACGGTACGTGATAAATCCCGTATTTTTAATAATGATTGAAATAAATTATGACAGTTTTCTTATTAACCAATTTTATTAATTTTCCAAAATACTTATATAATCTATCTATAAACAAAATTTCATCAAATCGGTCCAGCCGTTTAGTCGTGAAAACGTAACATACAGACAGACAGAGAGTGGGATTTACTTTCGAATTTGTAATATTAGTACGGCTCACTATATTCAATGTTATTGGCTTCAGCATAATGATACATACAAGTCATAAACAAGTAAGCTTTGCTAATAAACTCGTGTCCAATCTATAAGTCATTTAAAGATTTTTAAATAAATAAAATAATGCTGGACATTTCACACAGCGCTATCTAGTCCCAAACTAAAGCAAAACTCGTACAGGTAACTGATAAAAAACAAAACAGATATTTATTTATGTAAAAAAAATATCAACATACACATCAAACCTGTTTTGTTATGTACGACATTAAATGAAAACACGGGTATGGCTAATGGCCTGATATTATTATAAAATGTTTTTTTTAATTCCTAAAAAGTTTTAATTTTCAAACATCCTTAATATCAAGGAAATGTATCGACTAAAGGATAAATATTAAAGCTACCAGTATTAAATCCACCACCAAAATCAGTTAATACGATCCACGATGTGTTTTTTTTTAATTAGTGTAATGAAATTACAGGCGCATGAGGCTATACACCTGTTTGCCGCAAGTTGATAAATGCAGGGTAGACGCAGGGTGCGTAGGGCACATTTCTGAGGTGCGTGACCTACGAGGCAGTTCTCTGTTATAGGCGATGGTTACCACTTAACATCAGGTGGGCCATAAGCTTGTTCTATCTCCATGTAGAATAAAAAAAAATGTCGTACATAACAAAGCAGGTTGTATAGAGAAACGCAACCGGGAACAAATATAATCTAGATCATGCAAACATTTGTCTCGCAGCGGGGATTAAACCCGCAACCTCCTGCGTCGTTTAAGTAATAAAGAATTTAGTTTTTTTAATGTTTGCATTATCTGCAAATATTTGTTCGTGTTGGTTTTGTATCGTTGTAATCGAACTTCTTTATTTTCCCATAATAACTTCGTATAAAAAATATTATTAACATGTTATGACATTGTAACTAAAAAGTACAACATGGAAAGTTTTCATTTCCTGATGCAAATACTTAATTAATACAAGAGAAAGGTGTTGCATAATAATTTGAATCTGATTGTACACTTGCGAGCACTTTAAGCAGCTACAATTAAAATGCAACAGTCTGGACTGGCACGCTTACACTTCGTAGCAAAATATCCGGAAACACCTTTTTACCCGCTTTTTAGACAGGCCATGCAATCTTTTTGAGTTTGTTATTTCACCTATGTGAAATACACTTATTCGGTATGTAAGTTGACATGAGGCTACACCTAGCAGTGAGCTATTATTTAAACTGCCAATGACGATGATAATTTATTTTAATAATAAAATAACTCCGGACATTACACACAACGTTATCTAGCCCAAAACTAAGCAAAGCTTGCACTATGGAAACCAGATAACTGATATAATACGTATAATAAATACTTTTCTTTTGTAAATACATACGTATATTACATATATATACATCTGTAGATTTTTCAATAATTTGATCCAAGGCAGGAATCGAACCCGCAACCTCCTGCGTCTCAGCAGACTATGCGCCCACTGCGTCATTATAAAATAATAGTTAATTGGAATAGGAACATTAGTGAAAATAAGAAATTTCAACAATACAATTTTTATAAGCAAACCCCCTGCTAACTAATAAAACTAATTAAATATTTGGCCATAAGAACAATATATAACATTTTATTTTATTGAAAGTAATCAAACGTTTGACCGTCCAGACTACCTCATCATAATCATCATATCAGCTATAGAACGTCCACTGCTGAACTTAGGCCTCTCTTTTAGATTTCCATTTCTCTTAGAGTGACCGATCTCTTGCGGCCTGCACCTTCTATCAGTGGGGCGTCCAACGCTGCGCTTTCCAGCGTGTGGTACGCTGCGCTTTCCAGCTGGGGCGTCCAACACTGCGCTTTCCAGCGTGTGGTACGCTGCGCTTTCCAGCTGGGGCGTCCAACACTGCGCTTTCCAGCGTGTGGTACGCTGCGCTTTCCAGCTGGGGCGTCGAACACTGCGCTTTCCAGCGTGTGGTACGCTGCGCTTTCCAGCTGGGGCGTCCAACACTGCGCTTTCCAGCGTGTGGTACGCTGCGCTTTCCAGCTGGGGCGTCCAACACTGCGCTTTCCAGCTGGGGCTACCAACGCTGCGCTTTCCAGCGTGTGGTACGCTGCGCTTTCCAGCTGGGGCGTCCAACGCTGCGCTTTCCAGCGTGTGGTACGCTGCGCTTTCCAGCTGAAGCGTCCAACGCTGCGCTTTCTAGCTGGGGCGTCCAACACTGCGCTTTCCGGCATGTGGTATGCTGCGCTTTTCAGCTGGGGCGTTCAACGCTGATAGACACTGATAGAAGGTACAGGCCGCAAGAGATCGGTCACTCTAAGGGAAATGGAAATCTAAAGTGGAGGCCTAAGTTCACTCGCCGTGAGTTTCCCTAAAAAGAACCTGCTTACTCTAGAAGTCAAGACTTTAAGAAATAGCACTCAAATTATAAAGTAGCTGTGTTATAAATCTATCTGTATACCAAATTTCACAGAAATTGGTCCAGCCGTTTAGGCATGAAAACTTAACGAAAAGACAGACAGAGCTTGTTTCGAATTTATAATATTAACATGTATTTTTTAGATCATAATAATTGGTTTAAATTAAAATCACGCCCCCAAACTCATCTTAAAATAGAATTACCTCGCTACCTCTTGAGACATTTCATAATAATGCTTTCTTACAGTTTAATTGCACATAAATCAACCTCTGTTTGGCCTACTTTGGATTAAAATTAGTATCTCAGATAATTGGGCAAATTCAAGTCTGTATCGGAACGAAGTTGCTTAAATGGAAAGTTAGGAAATGTTTATCCAGTTTCCTTCTAATTTTAAGTCCTACCTACGGAATTTACCTTTAATGTTTCATTTAACATGGCTCGGTTGCAAATATAAATTTTAATATATTTAATATATTCGATAAAAACAACAGTTTTAATCTTTTGTGAAATCAAAGAGAGATCCATCGTAGGACATACAATTTAACATTGCTCGTATTCTTGCCACTGAATTTTGTTTAGGGTGAACATATACAATAATAATATTTTAATAGATCTAAACCACATTCATGCAAATAAAATTAACTATGAATTGCTGAACTTCAATATTATAACAAGGAAACATTTGTATTTTTGTATGTTTGTAACGAATAAACTTAAAAACTACCGGTCTGATTTCAACAATTCTTTCACCATTAGAATGCTACGTTATCCTTGAGTAACCTAAGCTAACTTTTTACCCAACTGCGCAGAAGAAAGATAATGTATTATTGAAATACTACGCGTGCGAAGCTGTGGATTTGTCAGCTAGTTACTACGTTTTAGGTATAACTACCTACAATTTCCGACAGTATACTTGCACGGCATTCCACCTTGCCGTACTTTACCATTCACTTCAACTTTTCTTGTTTGTACAAATAAGAAGTGGAACTCTCTTCCGGCGTATGTTTTACCGGACCAGTATAAGCTCAGAGTTTCCAAGTCCAGAGCGAATGGGTTCTTTCTAGGCAAGCGTGCTCCATCTTCGATCTCATCATCACTTCTCATCATGTGAGGTAGTGGTCAAGATCTTGTCTATCATCAATAAAAAAAGCAATCATTACAGGATTGGCAGGTGCCGTATCTCATTTCTCTGATAATCCGTACTCTATTTCATAAGCATTACTCTAACTATAGCCCGAACCATGTGTTGCAATAGTACTACCATCTTTCTCACCTCCATCTTGTCTGGATTTTTATTTTTTTATGAACTAAACAGGTATCTTACTCGTTGGCTTCGGCCCCGGTGATGCTTTTGTAAAGGTCCAGGCCTGAGCTAGTATAACCTGAGTTAAGAAATAAATACGTGGAATTATAATATAATGTTTATTTCTGGTAACAATACATACTCGTTGTCTCAATTACCAAGTCGATGGGATGATTTAATTGTATATTTTAGATTATGATTACATGACATATTGTCATCCTAAAATCTTTCAGAATTATTTAATATAAGCTTAACTCACCATTTTGCGATTTATCTATTTGATTAATAATAATGCGCTGATTCGACTATAAAATAATGGAAGTTAGGTATTAAAAAGATCCATTAATTTTATGAAATGTTCTTATGGTAAATAATTATTGAATTAGAAATATATTTTAGAAATTGTTGTGTGTTTAATTAAACATTATTTTAAACTGTCAAAACAAATATGATTCGTCAATTTATTTTTAAATAATATGGCAAAAGCCCTTATTAATCTAAAAATTAACTAAGGATTCTTTTCGGAATTATTTGGGCACTGTTTAAAGTGTCAACATAAATACGGTAGGTCAATTTATTTATACACACGATGGAGAAGACCATTTAAACAGAAAAAGTATTTCTCGAATCGGTCCAGGTCCAATCAGACATAAAAAAAAATATAAAATAAAAATGATTTTGACGAATTGAGAACCTCCTCCTTTTGTTGAAGTCTGTTAAAGAGACATAAAACCATCTTTACCTTCAAGACGAATATCATACGTAAAACAAGATAACACTTTGATTTATCTAGGGGATTTTTATTCGTAGCCGCTTTCTTGTTGCGCCTATAAACGATGCCGGCAATAACATGGCCGTTTTAATCAAACAAAAAAAAACTTGTAAATAAATAAAATGTGGTCTAATTTTTTTGCACTACAATACAGGATATCTTAAAGCTCCAAGGGCGTCACCAGTATCTTCCTAATTGCATTCTGTCGCCGAGATTACTTCAGATGCAATTCACGAGGCACCACCCTAGTCTGACCTGTTCGGGCCCCCCATTGCCCCTATTGCGGCGACGCAATATGGCAATGAATCGTGAAATAATGGTAATCATTTTCACTCTGTTATACAGTCCTCCTTGTTGTTTGTCCGGTAAAGCACTTCCATCGCTCTTTTTTGCCGCCAAGCAGTATAGTGCTCACATTACCGGAACGGTTCGAATGGTGTGGGTATGGTGAAATCCATTATTTATCAATATGGCTATATTCATTTTTATACTAAGGTATGTATATTTTTTGTGATAATATGTGGAACGTCAACCTTTTCCGCTACCTCTGAGATTGGCAGGCACAAAATGCTTTTACCATTAAGCCACCTTTTATATATTTCATGTGTATTTTGTGCAATTTAACTTTATGTGTATGATGCTTTAATCATATTTGTAAGATGTTACTAAATATAATGATGACGTGCAATTTGTCGTCATATTTACTTATCACACTAATATTTTTGCGAAAGTGAGTTTGTTTATTTGTTACGCTTTCACGTCGTAACGTGGCATATAGATAGATTATGACCGGAATTGAAACAAAATACTACTTTTTATTGACAAATCACGCGCGAAACTACGCGCGGAAGCCTACCTAAACACCATTTTTATTCTGCTACCGAAATTGGGGACCGGTCCTTTAGAAGTTCGCAAATTGGAGGCTTATGTACCGGCCGTTTGTTACTCAGAGTCCTTACTTAAATGGACGACGGATTTGGAAAATTAGGTAACTGCTCAAATTGAATAGTCTGGGTTCTTAGCCTGGTTTTCTAATGAAGAGTTGACGGTAATGATATAACGGGTTCTTAGAGCACTCATTACGAATTAAAGTGGTTCCCTTCCGTTGCCCGACGTCTTAAAAGATGCCGTTGGGTTCCGCACAAGTTAGGTCACTCAGGGCATTTATATGAGAAGGCCTATGTTCAGCGAAGGACATCCTTTAACAGATTTCATTTAATATTTTTTTTAAATTGAAGTTCATTTATTAATAGAAAGAGTATACAATTATTTACAAGACATGTAAAATACATAAAAACAGTTGAATCATCTAAAGACCGTTGCAAACGATCTATAGATAGCTCAACTGCTGCAGATTACTGCCAGGCGGAAGTGTCCCCAAGACACTGGCTGCATTGCCTCGCTGAATTGCAATGCTTATGCGTTGACCCAGATATGCGCCAGCTCGCTTTGACCAGATGCCCAGGAATAATTATGAAAACGCGATGGGCCCCGGTACCTCGTGAACCCAGGTGTACAATAAAGCGTTTTCCATTCTATTCTATGGAATTATATTAGTAAGTTACGGTAATTTCGTGGTAATTTCAGATTCCATTTTTTATTTTTAAGTAAATATTTAGTTTAGTAATATAATTAATGTAGTAATTTAACATAATGTCAGTCAGTACCTATTATTGATTAAAATTACATTAGTATGTTAATGTATTAGGTAGGTACTTATCTATTTATACCATGAAAAGGTCGAACCCTGATGTCTGTAAAACCCACATTGATTTTAAATTACTGTAAGAAAGAAGAAATAAATAAAAGGAATTTATTTGACGGACAGACACCATCAAAGACAGAAAACCATAGACAAAACAGTAGACAATACAGGTAATACTCGCAACTCGAAACTACAACAAACTTGAAAAATCAAACAAATAGGTATTACATTTCATTTTCATATAACTTTTCATTTAACTTGACCTACAGTTTCATGCAAACTACAGGTAACGGGAGTTCATGTAAATTGGTTAACCTTTTTTGGGGTAGAAATTGCAGTTATTCTGGATTTGAGACTTTTGCCTATAGTTGTGTCACACGCATACCAAATTTCAGCACTGAGGGGTCACTGGTGTACCCTATGAATTTTGCCAATGTTCAGTTTTTATGACGGCAATAACTAAAAAACTACAAGGTTTAAACTAAATATAAAAACACGTTCAAAATGTTCTCACAAATACCTTTTATTAGACGTGCGATTTAACCGGAAAATCCCATTTTGTTTTTTTACCCCTCTTGAACCCCAATATCTCAAAAACTCCCCTCACATTTTTAGCTTATTTCGATACAACAAAATTTTGCTATCACTATCCACCTATAAACCAAATTTCACGATGGTCGAATAAACGCTTCGAAAGTTATCCTCGGACAAACAAACATACATTAAGAGATACATACATACAACGGCGATTTGCCCAAGTTGATTTATGGCTAGTTTCCATATCCGAAATACGCTTCGTATTTGCTACGGCTGGTTGAAAAATTAACGGGGCGTATGTCAAAAGCGTTTCTATAAAATTTAAAATTAACCGACAGATAACAGTAACCGACCGATCTGAAACTGACGAATGAGAGGGCCTCCTAGCTGCGTACGACTCGTAGCCAAAATGTATGAGAATGTGGGTTACTACGATCCTATAAAAATTATAAGATGTCAGCTGACTGTCAATACTACGAGGCTTGTTTGATTTGCTTATCGGCCGATTTCTGTTGGTTTTGTGTTTATTTGATTGATTTTCCAGGAAATATGGGAAAAATATCCATGAGTTCCAATAGTTCAATTAAATGTTTTTTAAATACCTATTCTGTGGCGAAAACAAAGTTGATCAAGATATTTATTTGTATAATAAAGTGTAAGTACAATAAGGTCAAACTAGGTAATGGCACTTTATACTTGTTAGCCCTTTACAAGCATCGCAAATTACTGATTTAAGTAATCTTTTTACATTAAAATACCTATTACAAAATCTACACAACTAATCAATGAACATTTTAACATTTACCTTACTTTTACATGTTTTCACTGATTATGATAAGTGATGATGACGAACAGCTCGCAGAGGACGACAGGTTTAGGGTGTTGGGATTGAATTATGTATCCTAGCAAGACTTCTACCTGAACGATGGGCCCTTACTCTCCTATCGCTATCCCAACACTACGGAAGATCAGCTAAAATAAGCTGGAGCGGTTGCAAAACACTTTTATACATGGTCTGCAAAAGTATGACCACATATCAGTCTTCCGCACTGAACTACAATGGCTTGAGATCAGAGAAGGTCAAGATGTCCATATACTATGTCTTCTTTATAACACCTTTTAAGATCCTCAATCACACAATTACCTCAAAGAATGATTTACTCTCTTGTATGCTGAGAACCGTATTGTACAACTCTTGCAATACCTGCCCCCCAGTATAATACAGATTACTATTGCAATTCATTCACCATCATTGTTATCCGACTATGGAATAGTATGAGTTAAAGTATGTTTCCTCCGTTGAGATCCCAAAGTGTACAAGCCTCACTCTCATGAACGAAGGCTACAAAATGAGTGTTATCCTGTAAGTACTCTGTTACATCTATTATCTTTATGAATTGTAGAACTAGGGATTACTGGTATTTACGTATTACAAAGATTATTGAAATACCTTGTGTTTGTTAATGCTGTCTTGGAATTCAATTGAACTTCTCCCTTTACTCATCATGCACTACATACAATAAACTGTTTTTCCACATTACACAAAGGTTAACTAGAAGAGAATATTATCTAGCATTTTCTGTCCCCGAGGACATCTCTGGTCTGATTGTGAGCCACTGGATGTCCTTACTGCATTAGTGGCGAATTGACTCATTGTTTAGTTGTTATGTTTGTATTGTAATGTGTGTCACTAACATAGTTTTTAGTATTTAAATTTAATTGTATACTAACAAAACATGGACATACTTTTCTGAAATAAATATTATTGTATTGCATTAAGTTCTTTCATTCGTTACTCACAACAGACACAACAGGCTTCATATCACAATTCAAAAAGCTTTCACTATGTAACCTAAGCCACTCAGAAGTGTTATGAGAAAATCAAATAATTTTTATATTGATAGTAATAAAACACATTTAATTTCTTTCTCTCACGACACAGTTTCCACATACAATTAAATATCTTCACTTTGATCCGGAAGCAGCATTTGTTTCCTAACTGGAACCTAACTAAAGGGATTGGCTTCAATAAGCTCGACCAGTAAATTAACTTCCTTCTTGTTCCTTCGCTTCCTGTAACTATTACAAAGTTGTTAGAAAATAAAAACTTATAGAAGTTGTGGCATCATAACAGCAAATGTACTAGGTCCAGTCCAAAACAGGATCTGACTATAGTAGGCATTTGCTACGTTGCTTCTGTGATGATCCCTGTACCACATATTATGTTGATGTATGTTCTATTCCATGGTTCTCAGCTCGAGTTTATCTGACGGGCGTACGTGTAGGTATTAGATAGCCATGAGCGTATTTTGCGCTTTACCCACTCCGAAAAGTACAAGTAAGCAATAACGATGTTAGTTCATTACCTTGCCAGGGATGGTGGTGGCACATATGATATTTTTCAACTTTGGTATTTAAACAAAATCACAGCACCAATTGTGCAGTCTAGTAGTGTCACATACTCAGTTTTCCCAGCAGGTTTTAGTCAAAAGTAACCCTAGAGTGCTACAAAAGTAAACTTTTCATAAGATAAGTAACCTTTTATAATGTTTTAAGGCGCAAAATTTTGCTTTGTTTTTAGTTATACGTAGTTAGACGTATAACTAAAAACAAAAAGTAGTAAGAGCAAAAATGTTTGACATTTGATAGGTCTTCTATTTCAACTTTCACAATGCTTTACAAAAACCAACAAAAAAAACAACCAACCGACCAATGCATTCCAAGGTATCACGGACTTACGCACAAATTCAAGTGAGTAACTGAGATTATGCTCACTCTTTAAGCTCATAGGTAACTCATTTTAATATCACCTAGTGGAAAGGGAAAAAGGCATATTAAGATGTAGCGCAGTTCTACATCAATGTTAATGTCACTAATCCACTGCGTGCGAGCTTCTGGACCCCCTGGTCACACCGATCGGTGATGCCGAGGAGTAATTAGGAAGAAGAAGACGAGAAATGTGAAAGTGCATAACGCCACGATGAGACAGCCTACGCCACAAAATGGCAAACGAAAAGAACCAAAGAGCCGCTTTCTGCAAGGTAGGCAGGCAACGAAAAGCTGAGTCTAGTGACCCGGGTTTCGTAGAACCGGCGAGTACATGCCATGAAAAAAGGGCTAAAGTGCGTTCCGTTTCACGTGATTAAATAATTCTAGAAAATCACAAATCTTGAAAAGTAACCAATAAGAAACCTTCCGAATCGAGTAACCTGGAAGTATCCTGACGAAGATAATAGTAACCTAACAGGTTACGAAAGTTACCTGGCAACGCTGACCTCAATCCAATTATCTTTCTTTATAAGATGTTCCGGTTCCATGTTATTAATTAGAAAATCGTAACCTAACCTAATTATAAAATCGTGTTTTTATTTAGATTTAGATACTAAAAGTTACATAATTAGTAAATTATTGATTTGTTTCTACCTGTTTTATTAGAGAAATACAAATATTAATGGCTTGACAATTGTGTATATATGTATAAAAATACCTACTTTTGCGTAAAACTAATCAGTTCAGGAGGGCTTGGTTAAATAGTAATCTACGGACTTCTGTAGATTGCTTAGCTGAAAAACCACTTGTGAAACGCAAAAAACGGCTCCTTCCAGATAGCAAGAAAACGGATGGTTGCTTTCTACCGACAACGGGCCGTTTATTATAGGAACTCGGCTTCAGAGACCTCATTTTGCTCGATCAAAAATTGTGCCACGAGATGCATAACCAAATAACTTGACCTACAGTTTCATTCAAATTACAGGTAACGGGAGTTCGTGTAAATTGAATATCTTTTTGGGGTTGAAATTGCAGTTTTTCTGGATTTCAGACTTTGTGAAGACTGTGGGGTCACTGGTGGACCCTGTGAATATTGTCAAAATTCAGTTTTTATTATGGCTAATAACTTAAAAATTTACAAAGTGTAAACTAAAAATAAAAACGGGGTCGAAATGTATAGGTAAACAAAGACCTTTCATTTGACGTGCCACTTGACCGGATAGTCTCTTTTTGTTTTTTTTTACCCCTCTTTCAAGAGGGAGATTTCAGTGGGGGGTTTAGATATTGGGGTTCACCCCAATATCTAAACCCCCCTCCCCCCACCCCCTCCCACACGCATTTTTAGCTCATTTAGTCACACCAAAATAGTGCCATCACTACCTAATACCATATACGAGTATACCAAATTTCAAGATGATCGGATAAACGCTTCGAAAGTTATCCTCGGACAAACAAACATACATACATACTACAACGTCGAATAATAAGTATCGGTCGCTAGTATCTACTAACTGTACTTAAATTAGATCCAGTGATATAACAAATCAGTTAAATCATTCGGTAGCCAGTTTTGGAAGTAATTTAGCCCTTTTTAAGTATAATTACGTAGAAAAAATTAATTGGGTACTTTGAGGTGTCCATGCGACTTTTAATACAAGATGAGCTCAAAGCGTTTATGCGCCCATTAAACTAAACCGTCTTAATTGCTGATAATAAATTTTAATTGCCTTTAAATCTGATACTAACTCTGTTATGTTTGGAAACTCTTTAAGAAGTTGTCAAAGATATAATTTTTACTCGACTACGAAGAAGGAGTGTAATGTTTTAGGATGTTACATGCACATGTATGTATAGCTATTTTGGCTACACGATGATCTGAATAAAAAGACATTTCATTCGGATTATCGTGTAGGCAAAATGGCTTGACTGATTTAGACAAATGAGGTATTTTGGGTGTCGTCTGAATCACGAGAGCGACCTAAGTTATAATTATGGAGATATTTGATTTTAATGGCACAAAAATTGATCGAACCTATGTAGTGAGGTATCCAAATGAAGGTAATTAAAAGATCATTCCATAAATATGTAACACTTGTAGATACAAGTATCAGTTGATGGTCAAAAAATGTTTAATTACTTAATCTAGTAAATACTACATATTCTGCTCTCATGACCCAAATTTAACGAACATGCTCTAAAAAACGTGAAACATGATAATATAATTAATTATAATCAATTAATTAAAGAATCATAATATCAGTTATGTCTCCTATCAAAATACGCAAGCTTCTTAATAAATTTTTAGTTCATTTTGCATGCGCATTTTTTGTTGGTGTGTGCAGTGGTTGAAAATATAAGATAGATCGGTATCGAACGATACTTTTCACTCCAATCACGATAAAAAAAGCATTTTCGAATATTTTAGAACAAGTGACAAGAAAGTAAAAGAGCTCAATCTTGGATAAACGTCTGCTCCAGATGTTCTGCCCTATTTAAGCCGACCGCGAAAACAATAAATGGAGATTAGATTATCGATAAAAAGAATACGCTGACCCCAATGATAGGCCTTTATGTTAGAACCACTGGACCGAGAGGCGGTATCATTAAACCATTGTTCTCCCGATAATTGGTACCGGTAATCGAACCCAGGACCCGGTAATTGAATTACAATAATGTTATTGTCCCGTCGATGAGTGTTCGAACAAAAGGGGAATTTAAAAAGGGAAAAATTTGAGTTGCCGCTTTGTGCTTTGATGTCGTCATTCCAATTTATTTTCACAGTAAAAATTTACAATATTAAATAAACTTAATGGTTTGAAAAATTCGGACTATTGCTCGTATTTTTGTTAGTTTTGCTATAAACTTAACTTAGTTTTTATACAGAAAATGTGGAACAAAATATAATAGCCTAATTGAGAATAAACTTTATAAAACAGAAAATGTCGAAGGCTATTTATTAAGTCTCCTAAAAGTTTTTTTACGTTATGTTATACGTTTGTTAATCAACTATTAAAACAAACAACAATTAGCTCAGTAAAAAATGTCGTCACACCAAAATCGCGGTGCGACTGCGGTGCAATTTCAAACGACATTTGACAGATATTTTGACAGCTGAATCGCTGCTGACACGCTGGTGAGCCGCATCCGCTCCGCAGCCGCCCCGTACCCGGCACGTAGGCAAACAAAGCATTGATTTACCGTGGCTATCCGCACCTACATAAATCGACAACGAGATTTTTCTCCTAGCGATTACACTTTCCTACCTACTCGTTTATGCGACGATAAGTCTCGACGAGTCTTGATTTCAAGACTGTGAATTCAGGACCAAAAACAAAACTAGATAAATCAAGTAATAATGTTTATCACTCAACTTTGCTAAGCACTTGTGTCCCTTGAAACCATATTGAAGGCATTCGCGAGGTCTAAAAATACTAACACCAGTCAGTAGCCATATATTCATAATATGAACTTAAATTTTTAATCACATCACGGTATTAAAAAGAAAACTGTACGTTTCGAATTGGCGTTTTAGATTAGCCATCAGTTAAAAATAAGAACTTACTTCCTTTACTAAACTATAGTGAAGCCAATCTGCAGTATTTTTTCTGCATTAATATCTACACTACCCAGATAGCCTATAAAAATGCAATATTCCACCAAAAATGTTACACAAGACTCATAAATATTCAGTGGTGCTACCTACCCCATCACTAGGGGTCGTAGGCGGCGCCATATTTCATTTTAACCGTCCGTCGATAGCCAATGTGAGTAATGGTACGCTTGGTACGTTTTGAATATACGCTCCAAGATTTTCATAACCGGTAATGTGCCTATTTTGGAGGATTTTCCCATCTTTAAATGGTCTTTATACTATAGGCACAAGCTATATTTACGTAATTTAGTATTGATCTAATCTCGATGCCTACCTAGAACGTTTGACGTAGTTGATGCGACCGAAAGGTAAACCAGAAAATATCAAGTGCCAGAGAAAGGTTGCAAGCCTCTCGGTTTTTTATCGGATACATTTCGAAAATGTGCTGTGGAACTTTTCAACCTTATCCCACCATCCCCTTTCTATCATCGGAGAACCAGACGCTCTGCGATGCGCCACCGCTACATGGTAAACACCACCCATGCGCTCAAAGCGGTACTCTTCCACCTTTATTATGCGCACCGCCAACGAGTGGAACGCCTTGCCTGAGTCTGTGTTTCCTGATAACTACAACCTAGGGGTCATCAAGTCGCAAGTGAATAGGTTTCTTCTAGGCAAGCATGTACCATCGTAGACTGCATCATCGCTTACCATCAGGCGAGATCGTGGTCAAACAATAGCCTATAATTTATAAAAAAAATGCACTGACGATATAGAAAAAACTACGAGCCTTACAGTAGTCGCATAATATGATGTGTAACATCTGACCACCGCGCGTGCTCATTGGTCAAATCAAATAGCGCGCGCTTTCCCGGTTTCCTGTTACACATTTCCGCCCCTTTTGCCAAAATCCCTCCCAAAAACCGGGAGGAAAGTTGTTACAATCAAAAACTTTTGCATGGGCGTTGATTTAATCTAAATTGATTTACAACCACACACGTAATACCGTAATACGTAATTTCAACTAGAAAAACCGGCCAAGTGCGAGTCGGACTCGCGCATGAAGAGTTCCGTACCATAGCCTATAAAAATGGTAGAAAAATCATGTCGGTTGTATGGAAGCCCCACTTAAATATTTATTTTATTCTGTTTTTAGTATTTGCTGTTATACCGGCAACAGAAATACATCATCTGTGAAAATTTCAACTGTCTAACTATCACGGTTCATGAGATACAGCCTGGTGACAGACGAACAGACAGACAGACAGCGGAGTCTTAGTAATAGGATCCCGTTTTACTCATTGGGTACGGAATCCTAAAAAGTATAACAATAATCTAACAACTAATACAATTTCTTCTATTCTATCGGTCTTAAAAATGCGTGTTTTTTCAGTATCGAAATACCGAGCTTAATTTGGTCACTAACATTGAAAAAGAGCTACCACAACTCTAACGTTAATCTGAGTAAATATTGTATTTTATGGCTACGTTACGTATATGTATTAAAATGAAAAATAAGCACACTACACTATGCTACTCTATCTAACAGACTATTACTCATGTTTTGTGTTATCTGACACTAGGCATATCGCGTTCGCATTCCGAAATAGGACAATATGAACCTGACAAGATGATTATGATTGCAATAACACTTTGTTACTCAAAATAAAAAATCTGCGAAAATTGAAGCACAATTACGCTTATTTACTTTACAATTAATCAAAATAGCGGAAGCTACGTTTGACATTTACAAATTAAATTTTCATGACCTTTTGCCCTTTTCAAAACATCGCAGCTAATCCAAACAAGGGGTTTAGTCCTTAGTTAGCGTCCTATAAATTATTCAGTCGCCGAATTACCACGAGGAAAAAACGTTGCCTGGAATTTACCTTCCGCGTAAAACGGAACGCTTAGTTTAAAATTCAAATTTGAAACGTCTACCACGGGCTCGGAGGCACTTCATCAAAACGCACTTTGGCAAGAAATTGACTGTTAGAGGTTTGGGCTTAGTATGTTTTGATACAATTTGATTATGATTCGACTTTCTGTGTAACTTTCTTAGCGATAAATCCCTTGAATTATTTTTTATAAACTGTCATTTTAATGGTAAAGTAAAGGTAAGAGGTGAGGTGATGAATATTGCAAATAATTTCATCTCATTCAGATTAATTTTGTTATAACAGAACGGTGATGAAAGTTGCATGCGATCTTATTCTTATTATAAATACGGAATTTATCACGTACCGTCTTATCGGTCTTTCGACCGACAATGTTTGGGTTTAATTCGTGAACCTTCATCAGGGTGAGGGCGATCCGCTCCGAATAACGTCTCGCCTCGCACTGCGCGCGAGTCGACGGGCGCGGTGGGGGGGATTGCGTCAACGATGGGCCAGCGTGTAAACAGGCTGCGTCATCATCATTATCATCACTGCTGCCTTGTTTGTTAGTTCTCGGTACAGGCAAACACACAACACTAAATATGTCTCTACCAGGTTCGCTCCCTCTTCTGTCGTCTTGCATCATGAATACCTGGCCTTCAGGCTACCCATCCCATAGTAGAACCCGTCCCTTATCTCGGTTAAAGTTCGTCACACGACTTATTTCTATCGCCTCTCGGATCTTGCGAGGAACGAAAAACTACTCTCTCGCTAAGACCCGGGCTTTGTCGAAACGTACATATGTAGTGCGTCGAATCAGAATCTAGGGCATGTTCCGCCACTGCAGAACTGTTGGAGTCGATATTCTTCATTGCACGTATGTGTTCAGTCAACCTGGTAGATACGTTTCGCTTTGTTTCACCAATGTAGCATTTACCGCAGTCACACGCTATCATATATACGCCGGAGACGCCCAGAGGGTCTCTGTTTGTTCTCCTTTTATTTACCCATTTACACAGGCTTTGTCTGCAGCGTCCAATTTGGGTCCGGAGTCTGTTCATTGACTTCCAGACTGGCTAAGGCAGATCATGACTTGGGGGGGGGAGGTGTTTCTGCGGAGTAACAAAATCAGACGGTGGTGGGTGCGTCTCCTTCCATGCGTTGATTGTCAGTGCCGCCGGGTGGTCTTGTGTGGCTAGGGTGGTGCGTATGAAACTCTTGTGACTTTTCAAACGAGCTGCTGGAATTTGGTGGCCAAAAAAGGAGTGTCGGTGGTCGGTGGCCTGAGTAGCCTTCTCTGGTAGCACAAGCAACATCCCGCCTGACGCCATGTGGTGCTATGCCCGCCAGTGGCATAGCAGTGGCAGTGGCAGATAGCATGTTTAAAGGTTTCATGAAACCAGTGATGCGATAAATGATGATTATGGACGAACTCAAACTGTATCACTAACCACCTGTTAGTAACGCATATTCGCAATAAATGAATTGATTGAACTTTAACGCTTGAATTGAGAGATGCATTGTTATTATCTCTTGTTTGTCTGATCTGTTGTTGGTATATTTTATGTGCTATGTGATAAATAAGTAATTTATATGTCTATGAAAGGATGTAAGTAGACAAAGTCAGATGGCAAGTAGCGGCATTAGCAGCGTTGATATACAGAGTCAGGTGGCAAGTAGCAGTATTAACAGCGGTGATATACGGAGTCAGGTGGCAAGTAGCAGCATTAACAGCGTTGATTTACAGAGTCAGGGTAAAAGACGCAGCTACTGTAAGTGTCTGTGTTAGAGTGTTAGATGGTGTAGACAAATTTGTCTTGAAAAAAATATAACAGTTCCCAATTTCAATTTTAATCCTTGTATATTGCTTGTTTAAGCTTGCAAATTATAAGTATATTCTAACTTTTATCGAAATTGGTTTAGCCATTTTGTCGTGAAAACGTAACAAACAGACAGAAAGGCAGAGCTACTTTTGAATATAATATTAGTACGGATCAACCAATAAAGTCAATATGACCACAACATTGAAACCACCGTAAGCTACTTATTCCTAATACCAGGTAAGCAGTATGTACAAAGCTGTAACAACATTTGAACCCCTATCACTAGAAATCTGTTCAAAGCGATTCCATTCCAACGCTAATACCTACCGCCGCAGAATAACTAATAGTTATTGAGGCGATACACCGTAATGTCTTTGCTAGAGATGCTCTTTTATAAAATCGTGAGAAATCATGAAAAAATTATACAAATGTTGTACATAACAAGGTATTTAAGTTTAAGCCCGACTACGTAATAGTCGATAGTAGTCTATGTCACCCGCACCATATAACAAATCGATTGACACCTCATTCATCAAAATCGGATAGACAGTACGGTGGAACATAGGTAAATACATACATGCATAGACTTAGACTGCTAAAAACATAGTCCTTCCTTTTGGCTTTACCGTAGTCGCGTAAACAGAAGCCTAAGCCTCAATCCCGGTCCCGTAATGTGGTATATAGATAGATTATGACTTGGATTGAGACATATGCTACTTTTTATAAACAATCCACGCGTGCTAAGCCGCTTGTGGCAGCAATTTTATTATTATAGTATTTTTCAAACTTTCGCGACCACTGTACATAATTACTGATTCTGAAGATCAAGTGAGGGTAGTTGCTGCAGCTGCCATCACTAGTCGACGGTAGCTCCAAATACACCAGTCCACAAGTGACCACGGCTGTTGTCACACAGCCGAAACGTCGGCATAACAAATGAAAAATGTACATACTCGATAAACACCCGTTTTAATCGTAAATAATATTATTTTGAAAGTAACTCTGTCTATCTGTCTTCTCTGAAACTTGTTATAGATAAAATATCACTATCATAATTTCAATTAGTTTGAACCTGTTGCTGGGGTACTCGTATATACAGATTGAAATACGATAGTAGAAAGTAGATAGTTTTAAACTAGCTGCCAGCTGCGGCTAATGCTGGACATTTTACACAACGCATCTACCCCCAAACTAAGCAACATTTGTACAATGGAACCAGATAACTGATAAAATACTTACACTTATACCTTTTTTATTTTACTTATAACAACAATTATATAGAAAATACCGAAACCTGAAACAAATATCTGTAGATTATGTAAACATTTATGTCCCGCAGAGGGAATCAAACCCGGAACCTCCTGAGTCTCAGCCGACTATGCCACTGCGCCACAGAGGTCGTGTATGATAACTAATAAATAGATATCCGTAAGTTTTCTTACAAACCCCATCTCTAGTTTGGTTCTTGCGCCAGCTACAGCACTTTAAAACGACATTTAGCCGAGATACGATATTACATACCGCATTTAATGACCTCAGGACACTGTGCGATACTAAATACGCCTTTACCAGCTAATTCCCAAATAAATTTAAAAAAATCCTGCAATAAATCAGTAAATACCAATTTTATGGGCAAAAAATATATCGATTTCAAGAGTCTTTAATTTTATTACGACTAATATAATGTATACTTTACTGGGAGATATTCATTAAGCAATAACCTAACCCATATAATAACTTAAGTAAATAAGTATACATACAAGGATAACATAAAAATATATAAAAAACATAAAAATAACAACCAGTGCGGAGCTACATGATCAAAAAATGCCACCAAGAAAAAACTAAGGGTCAATACAAAACTCAAATTTTATTACAAGTATTCTGAAATCCTAGAGGCTAAATGAGAAACATTAGGTTATGAAAACTATTCTAACTTTTTTCATTTATATTCGTTTCATTTATGCATAGATTTGAGAAAAACGAAACACCCACAAAGTTTGGTTATGAATTTAAATGGCGCCTCAGGTAAGAAATAACTAATATTAGCGAGTAGAAGCGTATCTCATATATAGAAAGCGTATCTATCTCCCTTCATTTTTTCCTACTGAGTCGGAACATCGGATATGTACTCGTAGCCTAAAAATACATATCAAAAGTATGAAAATATATTGAGATAACAAAACGTAATTACCTACTCAATTGCAAATATAACCATAATCTGTGCAATATTAAGTAACTTTAATATATTCATCAAACTCCGAATTCCTTAGATGTTTTTTCACAATGCCGATTAGACCAGTGAAGCCTTTGAAAATGGTAAAAAATGAAAAAAATAATAATAGTACCATGAAACCCATTGGAAAAGAAAGAGAATATAAAAAAAATAAAAGGAAAAATAATTTATGGGTGATCTGAGGTCGGGAAGTGGAGGGGTGAGTTTTAAGGGTAAAAAACGGTTTATCTCAATTTCCGGAAAAACTACAAGTTTTATGGATAAAAGTTAAATGGCAAAGTTGTAGGTAATAAAAGTATCTACAACTTTTGTTTACACACTTTTTTCACATAACCTCAAAATTTATGTGAAAAATTCAAATAATCAAGTTTTTGGTTTCTTATTTTTATCTTTTACAAATAAAATGTTTTTCACAATATTAGGTGAAAATTGAATTTGTATGTCCCAAACACACTGTAATTTGTTTGATTTAAAATATTTATTTTTTCACCTTATTTTGATTTAATATCGAAAAAGCACCCTAATTTTCAATCGAAAATTTTCCCGTCAAAATATCACCTTATTAAAAAAAGTATGTGAGCTTTTTATTTGTAGAAATCTCTAAATATTAAGTCAAAATAAGGTGAAAAATAAGGATTTTAAAACATAAAAATTACAGTGTGTTTCGGGCATAAAAGCGGTTTATGTCCTTGTTTATGTTTATATTTTTTTATGTTAAAATATTTATTTTTTAACCTTATTTTGACTTAATATCGAAAAAGCACCCTAATTTTTTTGCATTTTCTGAGAACATGTGCTATAGTACAATTATATTAGTATATTTTATTATACCATCGGAAAGTAGAGATTTCCACGAACAAAACACATATCGACTTTTTTAAATAAGCTGATATTTTTTCGGGAGAATTGTTGATTGAAAATTAGGGTGCTTTTGCGATATTACGTCATATAAGGTGAAAAAATGAATATTATAAATAAAAAAATTACAGTTTATTTGGGACATAAAAAGGTAAGTTCTCACCAAATTTCGTGACAAAATATTTTTTTTTTGTAAAAGATAAAAATAAAAAACCACAAACTTGGTTATTTAAATTTTCCACATAAATTTTGAGGTTATGTGAAAAAGTGTCTAAACAAAAGTTGTAGATATTTTTATTACCTACAACTTTGCCATTGAACTTTTTTCCATAAGACTTGTAGCTTTTCCGAAAATTGAGATAAACCATTTTTCACCCTTAAAAACTCACCCCCTTCCATTCCCCGACCTCAGATCGCCCGTAAATTAGTTTTCCTTTAACGTTGATATATTTTCTTCCTTTTCTTATGGGTTTCATCCTACTAATATTTTTTTTTATGTTTCAAAAATTATCGACCCTGGTCTATATGGACAATTTACTTTTATGGAATTATCTTTTATGACTTCTAAAATGGTAAATATATCAATATTATGTAATCATATTGTTAACTGACGGCACTTAGCGAAAGAAAACTATTTTCCTATGGATTAAATTAGAAATTAATTAGTATCAGTATGAAAGGTAGTGCTGCTTCTATAGGTCGTAATTCAACCATAAATGGACTGACTGGAAAACAAATTGTAAGAGTTTCAGTTCTGAGCATATTTTTAATATTAGATTTTGCATTAGGCTCCAGGTGCAAAATGTCCCGGTTTAATCGCAACTAATTAGGCAAGTTTCACAAGTTTTTTTGGGATTCGGGACTTTTGGAACCAGTTGTATGAATAAATTCTACTCCAATGAATAAAATTTTGTATGATTGTTACACATTTATACGGCTGTTTACTTTAATGGTGGCCGAGAGGTGTGAATGCTAGTTTAAGTAATAAATATTTAAGTAAACTTAGTAAGTAATATTATTTTCTAACGTATAACAATAGTGTGTTCTATTAAATGGTAGCCGATAGAGGGTAAGCTAGTATAAGTTAAAAAAACCACGAGCTTAACACATTTCCGTCTCTTTTGCCAAATAACTCTCACAAACCGAGAGGAAAGATGTTACACATCAAAAATACTATTACACATACTAAGTTATCATTTATATTTTAACAGATTTATAGAGATTTTAACAGACGTACATCTTGGGGGCAAATAAAGTCGTAAACCAATAAATGTTTTTCAATTATATCTTATCTAATAGGGTATATTTTTTGTGGGAAATACAAAACTTTAGTTTACTTTATTTATTTATTTATTATATATATGACACACAAAACGGAACACATCCAGCATAATTATATGAAATATACAGATTAAAAAAAATTTGAACAAGAAATATTCCAAAATAAAACCTTATACGTTAATGTAAGAACTAGATAGAAAAATGGGGGTTATTTCGCAAGACAAAAAAAATCCAAAATTGAGTTTAATTCAAAACAAGTCTCCTCTGATTTGATTATGCGGCGATCAAATCGCACAAGTTGAGATATAAACTCGCTAGTACCGGATACCAGCCTCGGCATTTTAGTGCCAGCAAGAAAATATATTCAGGCTTATAGCGAAGCCGAATTACCAAAACTTGGTTTTAGGTATAACATTGAAGGTTATTTGAGTACCTAGCATAACTCGAACGAACTACAATATTTTTTCTACGTCTACTGATTCTCATGTAAGTGATAATTATTATCTTTTTTAAGAATATATTTTTAGATAATGAAACCTAAGATCAGAATAACGTTATTATAAAGCTGGCTGAAGATTATTTCTATAACAAATCGCAGGTTAAAAAAGTTTAAATTAAATGAACTAGTGGTTCGCCCCGAACTGAGATCTCGCGAGTCTCTCAAAAAACCAAAAAAAAATTATTTATAATCTTTGACTATAAAATAGTGCCCCGAAATGCAAACCAATTTTCTTGACCTACAGTTTTATTCAAATTTCAAGTAACGGGGGTTCATGTACATTGATTAATATTTTTAGGGGATGAAATTGCAGTTATTCTCGATTTCAAACTTTTCCCTATATTTAAGTCACTAATATACTAAACATACTTGTGTGAATTTTGTCAAAGTTCAGCTTTTATTATGGCGAAACTCAAAAACTACAAAGATTAAACTAAAAATGAAAATGGAGTTGAAATTTACTAATAAAGACCTTTCAATAGGTATCCTTCAATATATGTCACTTGACCTAATACTGCCATTTTGATTAGATCTTGCTTCGCTCGATCAATAATGCTGGACTTTTCACACAGCGCTATCTAGCTCCAAACATTTTCAACGACATTTCCAAAGTTTTTGACGTTTCAAAGTGATCCTTGTGGTTTTAATGAACAAAATATTTGACTTTGACTTTAAACTAAGCAAAGCTTGTACTATAGTAACCAGATAACTGATATTAGACATAAATACATATTTTTTATATCACGTACTTATTATATATAGAAAAATACCCAAACCCGGACAAATATCTGTATACCGTGCAAACATTTCTCCCATTGCGGGAATTAAACATACCTTTTGCGTTTCTATTTGTTATTTAAATTGCTCACACGCAATAATAATGTTACAATATACACGTTACTTATTTTCTTTATTCTAGCTATTAATTATTTATAAAAAAGGATAAATTAAATATAGTAATATAATAGGCTGGCCTTGTTTCTTTCCTTTCTTTCCTGGCTTGGTCGCGGAGAATAGGCAGAGAAATTGACGTTTCAAATTAATCTCTATGATTTTAATAAGCTCTGCTTAGTTTGGGGCTAGATAGCGCTGTGTGAAATGTCCAGCAATATTTATTTATTTTATTTCTTTCTTTCTTTAATGCATAAATTAATTTTGACTTTGGCTTTTGACAGTAAAAAAGCAATGATTTCAAGTAGTAATGGTACTTTTTGGGGTCTAAGAGAAGAACAAAGGACTTTATTTATGTTTACCCGCAAACCGTCTAAGCGTCCATGTCAACATTATTCAGGTGTAAGTTTTACAGATAAGTTACGTTATAGATTAGGTCGTCTATGAGTTACCGAAATCTTTTTGCTTTTCTATCTTAAGTCCATTCTTTTAACACATGTCATCATAGTCGAAATTCGTTTTAAAGTTTCGGAAACAGGCTTCTTATAAACAACCCGTGGTCTCGCAGTAACCTGAATAACGGGGCAAGTTTTATTAAAAAATCCCCAAATTGTTCCCAATTGGCCCCAATTGCCCCCCAGGGGACAAAGTTCGAATAATGTTGCCTAACGGCTGCGAAAAAAAGGAATGTAATGTCTCTTACCCAAGTCGCTCTAACATAATAGATTTGTTTGAATTTTATGAATTTCATGTTTTAATATTGAATGCTGATGCTTGTATATAAACTATAGGTTTGTATAATTTTAAGAGTATTAGAGTTTCTTGTGAAAGGTCTCTTATTTAATAATTTTATTATACTACATGTTTTGTTATGTAGTATTAATTGAAAACATGGGCAAGGCTTATGTCTAGTAATTGTTGTGAAATAAATTTACAAACTACCTTAATATCAAGTCCTAAAATATCAATGAAATAGCGTGTATAAAATAGGTAAACAAATCCTATTCATTCATCATTTACCTGTTAAACGAACTAAGCGGCATCGTCGTAAAAGCTAAAAAATTGTTTATTGGAAATGTATCGATTACTGAATAAATATTCAAGCACAAGGTATTAAACCCACCTCTAAAATCAGTTAATACGATTTTGGATGTGTGTTTTAAATTAATGTCGTACATACCAAATCAATTAAGTACTAACTATGAGAGCTCTCAATCGGTCTCAATCATTTATGTAATAATTGGCAAAACAATCGGGTCTGTTTGCGTTTAGGCTGGAACTAAGTCAACCAATTAAAGTATTAACTGATAGGACATCCTTCATTAGACCCGGTCTGGAGGCTATCTCACCCACTCTATTCCTAAACATAGTACTATTGATATAGTAAATCAACTTAGAAAAACAGATAGACCATTTAACGTGTTGGTCCAAACGTCGATTATGTACGAGTATGTAGAAGATGCGCGGCTTAGTCGTGAAATGATATAAGAGAGATATATGCTTAAAAGATTACTTTATTGAGCTTAACTTTACAATTAATGATGCTGATGGTTATGAGTGGCTCGACCTGTAGCCGATTGTACACTGATTAGGTAAATCGCGCGTCGCCTCACTGAGGCGGCATTTGACCTACATAGTCAAAATTGCTGGCTGAGCTAAAGGTGTTCGTGTATCGAACAATGTAAAAAATGCATCTATATTATAAACAAATAATAATTATCTAAATGGTTAAAACTTAGCATAAGATATTTATATATTCATATCAGCAACATGTTTTTTATGATACATGGAGACGGTACAAGCTTAAGGCCCACCTGATGTTAAGTGGAAACCATCGCCTATAACAGAGAATTGCCTCGTAGGACACGCACCTTAGAAATGTGCCCTATGATGCACTACCCTGCGTCCATCAACTTGAGGAATACAGGTGTAAAGTCTTATGTGTCCGTAATTTCACCGGCCACCATATGCTTCATACCGAAACACAGCAATGCTGCTTGGTGGTAGAAATAGGTAAGGTGGTAGTACTTCCTCGGGCGTCCCCATTCACAAGGAACTCTACTACTCATAACATGTGACACAGGATTGAAATAAATAACCAGACGAAGTTTATTCAGGTGTCACTCAAAAATGATGCCATGGTCGTCTCGGCTAGTTTACCGACAATATTTTTGTGCCATTTTGAAAAACGCGATGAAATGCGTACAATTAATAACATTAATTTAAAGTTTTTGATATTTGGTATTTATTTCAAATGATTACTTCTTCCCGACATATAATCTCAAAGAATGAAAATCAACCCATTGACCGCCCATTATGCTTAGGTATATTTATTTGTTTGTTTTTTTTTTATATATATCTGTTGTGTCTAGGTTGTAAGGTATAATAAAGAATTTTCATTCATTCATTCATTCATCAACATTTGCTTTTTTTTGATGAGGTTGTTGGAGATCGCTTGCAGCGATAAGACCACCAATTGTACTATCGCGTATCTAGTTTTAAGTGTTTTAAATATGATTTGTTAATTTGAGTGTGGTATACAATAAAACGCTTTCTATTTCTATACTATTCTTGTTTGCAATTTAGGGGGATTAATAAATACAGACACACACACAATGACTTTGAAACAGTGTGAAGGTATCTTACTGTTTTTCATTTTACTAATTTTTACTGCCCAAGGTTATCAAAGTTTACTGGAATAATCTAATCCTTCGGTAACACAATTATTTTGGATCAATAATCGTTATTATCTTGGATTATCAAAACTTTAATGAAAACAAATGGGAGTTGTGAGATGGGAGATATTTTGTTCCTCTGAGGACAAAAAAACTGTGAGTGACAGCAGTGAGTGACGTTTATCTGCGGATGATGATGATGACACCTGTACGTATAAAAATACATTAAAAACCCCCGGGCACAAAAACCTGTAATAATACCCTGATTCACGAATTGAACCGAAACATTGTCGGTCGAAACACCGATAAAACGGTACGTGATAAATCCCGTATTTATATTAATGACCTGTAATAAGTTTCCATTTTACAGCAGAGATTCTCCAAAACGGAAAAATACAGATATTCTCAGATCAGCTGACCTGATCTTCATTCCACATAGCTAAGCACCACCCCAGTTGAACTAGCTTTCTATTTCAAAAGCTGCATCTGAATCGGTCTATCCGTTTGAAAACGATGTTACAGACAGTCATATATATACAGACAGACACATAGTAATATATACATAGACAGACAGACGTAGGGTATAGACAAACATGTACAAATAAACTTTACAACACCTCTCTTTTTAAGCCGGGGGTTAAAAATGGCACCTGGTTTGATCTTGCTTTTGACCCTAGTGCGATATCAATCTGGGGGCACGGCAGTGCCCGCAAAGTCGAGCGCAACGCAAACTGCCGTAATAATACCTTTTCTGGAACCACTTGGACCGATTTTGAGCCTAAGGGTTTTCTAAAAGGGTCTGAATGTACAGGGATTATAATTCGCAATTTTACTTAGCAACGCACTGTTATTTCAGGAAATTCCAAGCAAACATTTTAATCATAACAATGTCAAAACGGTTCTAAGAACACTGAATTATAAGGTAGGCTGTTGCCCGCGACTTCATACGTGTTATACTCCTAAATGTGTAGGTAAACTTGACTTGACAACCCATTTTTTTCCCACGTGAACTGATTTATTGGATACAAAATAGCTTATGTGGTGTTCCAGGTTATAATCTACGTTCATACCAAATTTCATCGAAATCGGTTAAGACTTTACTACGTGATTGAGTAACAAACAAACATCCAAACTTTCACATTTATAATATTAGTGTGATAACAGTTTTACAGTTTAGGCTGGCTTGCGCAACGATCCCTAAACGCATTTAGCGGCTAAAATTTTTAAAATTTTACATATTCGTATGATTTAACAACTCGTTTTAACAATCGTTGCGCAAGTCGTCCTAAGAGATCGTTGAAAATTTAAATACTCGGGTACTATCCATGCCATATTATTAGCGTTTTTTTGCCCATTACAATCTACCTAGTGGTAAATATAAACGGTTACCGTAGCTTATGACCATTTGTAACACTAAAGACATCACTAATACTAGCCATTAGCCCTGCCCGTGTTTTCATTTGACGTTGGGCGAATAGCCGGTTGAGACGCAGGAGGTAGCGGGTTCGAATCCCCCCGCGGAACAAATGTTTGTATGATCTACAGATATTTGTTCCGGGTCTGGATGTTTTTCTATATATTATAAGTATATATTTATAAAAAAATAGTATAATAAGTATTGTATCAGCTATTTAGTTCCCATAGTACAAGCCTTGCCTAGTTGGTGGATAGATGGCGCTGTGTGAAATGTCCAGCATTATTTATTTATTTATTTATTTAATGTCGTTCATAACAAAACACGTCATGCAGTAAAATAGTATCGTAATGTTTTTTTTATACATTAGATAATAGTTAATAGGCTTGCGTTTGACCACGATCTCACCTGATGGAAAGCGATGATGCAGTCTACTGTTCACGCGCAACTAAAAGACACCCAGGTTGTAGCTATCTGTAAATATTTTATTAAGTTATATTTTTGGTAATATGACTAGTCTAAGTACATGTGATATGTGCATGGATGAATGAATACAATACTCGAGCGCTGACACCCTGGTACCTACATACCGATGAAAAGTCATCATTTGCCTGTCATTTCACCGACACCCATTCCCTGCAAACTGGAACACAGCAATACTAGTGTTACTGCTTGGAAGCAGAAATAGAACTATGCTAGTACTTCTCCGGATAAACTCGTTTTAGAAGCTTTACTACTACTCACTATAACCAGAGAGTTTAGTAAAAGGATCATTAAAAACTGACCTTGTTTTATGCCTGATTCATTCCAGGCCTGGTACTGGATGAACAGTAAGTAAAATTTACGTTTCGAAGTGATCCTTGTTACATTCATAAATAAGTAACTATTAATAAAATAATAATTTTGAATTTATTGCTTGTTTTTCAGACAATTTGTGTAACCTAAACAGTGTTGAACTAGCTTCAAACATCTCCATAACGGATATTTATCAGGGCCATCGTCATAAACAAGGCTTTCTTCGCGTATAGATTTCGACAGAATAAAGGCCGTTTCCGTAATTAATCCGATCCATCCCAAGCCGACTTAAATTCTGAGTAACAAGATAACTTAATGCCTAGATCCCAAAGGTCGGGATAACTGAGTGTAGAAACTTTTGCTTGGGGTCGAATTTAAGGGTTCTCCTCTGTTTATAACTTTATCAAAGGATTTGACCACTGGACGTGAAATCAATTTACAAATGTGAGATCCGAGAGATTGGTCTTTATTTCGAATAACGCATAACCATTGCAGTCCCGATGAACTGCAATGTTTAGGGAGCAGTTAAATAAAAAAAAGATTTTGCTTTGAATGTATTGAGTGTTTTTCCTTAGTCTATTTGTTTAAGGAGCTTGCGTCGTTTAATGATGATGTCAGCTCCACAGTACTTTCTATTAAAAACAATACAATTAAAATTACTTAAGCACTTTTATTTACCAGCTCGTATGTGAACCGGTAGAGCATATCAGCTGCATCTGAGGAGCCAGCGACGCCCTCCGGCCGCAGCCGCAACCGGCTGTCGCAGGTGGTTGCGGGTTCGATTCAGCTTCGGAACAAATGTTCTCATGATTAACAGATATTTGTTACGTGTCTGGGTATTTTGTAAGTATGGAAGAATACTGTAATTTTTTTATTGCAATCATATGACACATGATGTCAAATGGTAATCATCGCCTTTAACAAAGTATTTTCTTGTAGGTCACGCACCTTAAACATGTACCCTACGATGCACTGCCCTGCGTTCAACTTAAAGAATTTGAAATTTAAGTGCCATTTATAAGAAAAATAAAAATAAATTGTCTCATCTTCTAGTTTGACTGTGTTAGAATCAACCGCAAATTATTTGAAATAGACCATCCAATTTCAAGCTTGGTAGAAAGTTGTGTCCTAGGGTTAGATAGCCTATTCTTGTTCATCTTCTTTATGTTGTGGGTGTTTATCCCCTGTTGGAATTATTTTGTGGATCTAGGCTTTCTGCTTTATGAAAAGCCTGAGCCGAATTTATTTAGAAAAATAAAGGCAGTTGAATAAAAAAGCAGAGAGGCCTTTTCATCTTTAGATAAATAAAACAAAATTATTCATAAAATTAATCCATGTGTACATAGCGAACTACTGTCAGAAAGTTTTTTCTTTCAGGTAATTTTTATTTTTTAGGGTTCTGTTGTTGTCCTAGAAATATAGAAACTGTAGTTTCGCCATGTCTGTCGGTCTGTCCAATCAGTTACAGCCATTTTATTTGTCGACTATTTGTGCTGTTAATCTGAAATTTTACATGATGATGCGTTGTAGTGACGCCTAATAAGTTATGAAAAAACCAGTTTGACATGAAAGTTGGAGTTATTTTATTTATACTCATGCATGCCGTCGTGTGGGGTATCGTTGAATAGGTATTTAAAGACATTAAGATTTTATCAACACGTTTTGATACAAGAGCCTGTTTACCAGCTATTTGGGGTCATGACCCTCAGAGTCTCGGTACGCCATGGAGTACCGGCCCCCTTGCGTTTCCAAACTTTTTCGGCCTCTCGTTGAAGCGACGTTTGATTAAAAAGCATTTGAATTCAGCGGGGCAAGCTAGTGTCATATGGACACTTCCGCCTTGTAGTGATATTTTGCAGTTGATCTATCTATAGATCGTTGATTTTTAGACTATTCAACTATTTCTTTGGTATTTTGAAAAGAGATGTAAAGGTAAATAGGTATATCCAAACCGTGTTATGTGTTTCTTTTCACTAAATAAACTAGAAAGCCTTCATTCTCATTTACGTTGAAACTACAAAAAAGATCTATCAAAAGGCTTTAGGGGTGAATCTGACCCGTATTTCCCGCAGACTGCCCACCGCTATCCGTATCAATATTTACTTACGTATGTATTGGAATGCCGAAAGTTGGAGCCGTTTTCACAAATACCCAGGGATATTATGTTTTAAGGGTGCATGTATGTAATACTCTATATAACTTCGAAATACCCAAACGACTCGAAACTTGAAAAACTGACGGACATTGGGTCAGAATAGATTTCAAGTAGAGACCTCGCACTGGAAAGTGTAGCGTGGGTCGGCCCCGCACTAAATGGAATGACGACCTGATATAGGTTGCTGGGAGCTATTGGGTGCAAGCGGCACAAAATCGATCGCTCTGGAAATCTATGGGTAATGCATATGTTCAGCAGAGAACGTCCTGCGGCTGATATGATGATAATGATCCAAATGACTTGATACATTTATTTAAATGACATTTAAATTTTACCAGGTCCTGAATGATTTTTTTTTGACTGATATACGTCTTTTTTAGATATAATAAATACAAATTAAAAATTACATTTCCATAACTCTTAAAATTGCTGAAAAATTGGCTTCTAATGCGTAAATAAAAATATAATTTAAAGTTAAGGTCAAAATGACAACGGTGCTTCTTTCTACCCTCATTCCATTGTAGGTAGCGATCGACACTTTGTGGGTGCGGATTCGATTCCAGGACGCACCTGCGGCTCATTGTAGTGAACGTGACGGTTGGAATTACTTCCACGGCTATTATAGTGTACTATAGCACAATTCTGTGTTATATTTGTGTTATTTAGCTGTGATAAAACATTATTGGTTGCATCTGATTGTACTTACATTTTAATTTTGTATTTTGTTTAACCATCAAATACTGTTTTATGTTTTACGCTGGCTATCGAAAAGTGTCTGAAATAAATTGGTTTTAGCGATATATTACTCGGATTTTGATAGTCTTGGACAGAATTTTTTTTAACATTTTATATTTCAGGCAAAGTAAGCTTTTCTCTTACAAAATACAAAAAATGTTAGTAGCATTTAATATATAAATAGATTACATACATATGACATATACATATAAAGACATATAAATGAAACCCAGATAATATGAATAGTCTTATGCAAAAATATTCGCTCGTACGAAAAAAAGAAGAGTAGAAAAAGCTTTTTAACATATAACAATAACTTTATTGTTTTATGTAGACAATTATGAAACAAAGAAAAAGATAAATCGATAGATCAAGAGAAACCATTTTCTTTTTATATTATCTGTAGATGTAACAGGCATTAAGGTCCATTTGATGTTAAGTGGTAACCATCGCCTATAACAAAGTAGGTCACACACCTTAGAAACGTGCCTTACGATGCGCTGCCCTACGTCCAACAACTTATTACAAATAACTTTGTCATCGCAGCCTTCTACGTGACCGTAACTCCTTTCTAAGCTAATCGTAGCTCGTAGGCCATCTACAGTATTTGTAGAGCAACGAGAAAGATCGTAAAAATATCTACAATAATCGTAGACTCTATACGATAATCGTAGGCACTTTACGACAATCGTAGACATTATACGACACTTCTTACAGTCGTATGCTAACGGTCGCCCCTTTTAAGAACTTCTAAGTAATTATTCAAATAATTTATAAATTTGGGTGTAGTTTATAACAGTTGATGTTTTGTTGTTCGAAATAAACCACAAAATTAATTTGAGACAGCTATTAAAATTAATATTCAAACAAACTCGCCACGGTCGGCTTTCTGTCAACTTCAGAATATTTGAACTTGGTATTCATATAATTTTAATAAATACGTTCAAAATTTGGAAATCGAAGGTATACTCACTTTCGAGTAAAATTAATAATATTCGCAAATAATTGGATCATGGTAGTATTTCGAGAGCTGGCAAATCCAACTTATTATATATCCGCGAGTTATGTAGGATTTGAATAGACACTAGAACTGACTTGCACAACGATCCTTAAACATATTTAGCGACTAAACACGTTTAAATGTGACGTCTTTGAATGATTTGACAACTCCTTAAATCGTGTTTAGCCACTAAATAAGTTTAGGCATCGTTGCGTCGCCATAGGGTTTCGAGCAGATTTACATTATTATATTATTGGTTACTTGCAATTACTAAAGTAAGATGTAGTTAGACTAAAGTGATTTCACTATCATAGCTAAAGTTGTGACCTTCCCAAATATGAAATGAACCAGTATTCGACATGAGTTGGAATGTCGAGCGCACGTGCTTACCATCGTGCCCTAAACTTGAAGTTCTCGTAAATAGTGGAGCCAGCTGCAGACGGTGTTTTAGATTATTTATTTTGGATTTATTTTTACGGTAACATAAACCTCCATAATTAAATACTAAGTGATCGATATTCGTCAAACCTACCCTTAACCCTTAAGGAAAGGACTGGTTAAAACTTTTCCTGATGCTTAGTGCTAATCATCGCATATAACAAATTATTGCCTCGTAGATCACGCACCTTAAGAACGTACCCTACGATGCACTGCTCTGCATCAATCAACTTGAGGTATACAGGTGTAAAGCCTCATGTGCCTGTAATTTCACCGGTAACCATACCCTTTAAACCGAAACACAGCAATGCTGCTTCGCGGCAGAAATAAGTATGGTGGTGTCCCCGGGTAAGCCCTTCCACAAGGAATTCTATACTACTCTTTAAGCCTACAAATGTTCAGCAGTGGACGTAACCCCAAATAAGGATTCCTTGCCATTGGCATCAGAAACTACAAGTAACACAGTAGGTACAGAGCAAGACTTTTGCCAAACATTTTTTAGGTTCCAATATCCTAATGCAAGCGTGTTCATGGTATTAATGCAATATGAATACCTACTTGATAAATTCCATCAATATAAACAAAGCCTTAATAGTATGACGTCATCCTTTAACATTATTAAAAGAAGCAATACAAATAAAAATTGAAACCATCCAACAACAACATACTATTTATTTGAAATAAACGGATCCTTAGACGTTTTAATAAGTATTGTATAAAAAGATTTATGTTACGCGCGTGACAGAAATATAGCACTCGGAAATAGTTCCTAATTAATTACACGTATCAGTTACAGCGGGCCTTCTTGTGGCCTCGGTGTGGGGCCACCAAACTAACGGAAAGCCAAGTTTTGAACAGATTCTATTTTTCAAACTCTCGCGATCACTGTACATAATTACTGATTTAAACGCGTATTTATCGCTCATGTTCCTTTTTTCTTTGTTATCCCGATATTTCAACTATGTTGACTGCGAGCCAGTGAGTCACAGAGGCTCGCTAGATTCGTTCCTGCCCTTTGCCCCTACTCTTTAGGTAACTGAATTGGCTATGTAGCTATAGCTAAAGAACGCGGCTGTACAATGCAATAAATGCCAAATAATGTACGACCGTGGATTGTATTTTCAAGCAATAGGGTCATGACTCGATGCCAAATTGTTAAGTGTGACAAATTTGGTTTCAGTTGCCATTTTAGATTCTTACATTTCTATCATATCTGCTGTCACTCATATTCAATTAAATTAAATTAAATGTATTTATTTGAACAAAACACATAACTGCAAATAAAAATGGAACACAGTAATAACCCAATAATTGTAATAGTGGTCAGTTATTTGCCAAACAAAAATTAATTAGAAAAATTTAAACAAAATTGCCATTTCTCTGCTATGAGGTAAAAATAAATAAACATACACAATTCACAAACCATTTATAATAGAATTTAACTCTTTTCCGGACAAAAAACGGTCCTAATCACAGATTTTTTCTTTTCATAGCTTCACCTTAATAAATAGTTCACGTAGAACGTCTCGCCCTAAACCCCGCAGATTGAATGGTGCGGATTCACACGCGCGCCGCCTTCCTAAATAACTCCTCAGACTGATTTCATCGTCTGCCTTACATTCTTGCGACTTGTATAGTCAAGGAGACTGGACCTGGACCACGCTAAGTCTGCATATTGGTCAGTGCAGTAAATAAACTCAATAATGTCAGGTTTATAAACAAACTCTGACTTTAGTTCCGTAGCCGTATACATCAATACTGGGATTATGTAATTCCTGATACCGACGACCAGAAACTTCTATAGTGTCATGGGAGAAACATAATAAATATTATACTCTAGCTTCTGCCAGCGGCTTCACAAGCGTTGTTTACCAACAAAAAGTAGTCTATTTTTTAATCCAAATCACAATCTACCAACACACCAAATTTTATCGAAATCAGTTCAGCCATTACGGCGTGATTAAGTAACAAGCAAATAAATAAACAGACATCCAAACTTTCACATTTATAATATTAGTGTGATAATGTATATTATTGCTATATTTTTTTTCTGTTGAACATTATCACACTGCATCATCTAGTCCCAAAGTAAGCAAAGCTTGTTTTATGGGAACCACATGACTGAAATACTAATTGTATATTTTTTTTAGAGTTTTATAACTCAAAAGCAAATATAAACCCATAAAGGATCACTTCGATTCATACACTTTATCCTATCTGTCTGTCCATCTGTCAACATCCTTTCTCTCAGAAACGCGTGGAGATAATCAATCTAAAATTAACATCAAATACGTAAGTCAACGGTCCCTTAAATATTTAAACAAATCAAGCTTCTAAGTCAACGAAATCAAAAAATACGGTCATAAATACGGGTTTTCACGTTGACCTAAAGTCATGAAGTTTAGTAAGAAGCAAATTCTCACAGCACAAGTAAAGGAAACAATCCAAAAATCGTTAATTTGTAGTTATATCTTAACATAGATCGTAGAGTATTATAAAAATCATGTTGGAAGCACTTTCCTGTGTTTTTTATTTTATTTATTTAGACTCACTAAACACATTACAAACACTTAGAAGTAAAGATTACATAAATCCTGTTTTGATCTGGATTGCAACATCAAACGAGACATTACTGAACATCAACGCTGTATCAGCAATTAAATAATATCGATATCTATTTCAGTTGTAAGAGGACATAAATACAAACAAATTTTTAATAACGTAACTAAATGTTCTGTTAAGAAACTACAGAACAAAAGAAATAAAATAAAAAAATCTACATGTATGCAGACAACACGTGGTTGATCTGGGCAAACGAATATCACATATTATGAAAAAGATAACGAAAACTAACCTAGAAAATCTAGAGTTAGTTTAAAGGCAGATTTTGTCAACATTCGCCAAAAAGGCTTTTACACATCTGCTGGCTGCTTTTCTAATCGTAGCCAGGCAGCACTTATAATGCTTTTGTAATAGACATTTTGAAATCAAATCTTTTTCTTCTTTCTGCCCTTTTCCCACAATACGTGGGGTCGGCACAGCATGTATTTATCTTCCATACCTCTTCATCAGCCGTCATCTCCGTGGTCACTTCTTTTCAACCCATATCACACAGTCCATCCATCTCTTTTTCGGCCTTCCTCTACTTCTATATCCATCCACACTCATAACTAACATTCTTTTAGTCGCATGATTTTCTTCCCTCCGCATGCCATGCCCATACCACGCTAGCCTATTACTCCTCAGTTTTTATATCACTGGCGTGGCGCTACTTTCATCGTTTTCACATTTTGCAATCAAATCGGTTTCAAAAAGTAATGATATTGACAAATGCTAACAAGATAGCAGTGGTGAAATCTCATAAAAAAACACCAATTACTCCAAGAGGAAAACTATAAAAATATCTTGATATCATTACAGCGGGAACCCTGAGCCATTAAACATTCAAAACGTTTCCACGTCAAGAGCCCTTTTCCATTACTGGTGCCTTGTCCTTGAACAACAAGAAATATACGTACAGAAGTCTTACTCCGATATGAAATATAAATGATTTGAAAATATGTAGAATTAACCCATTGGATACGTATGTGGGAGTTTCCCGTTAGTAACATTCTTTTAAAAATAATACTTATAGTTATTTATTCCAGATATCACAAGATCCACAAATGTAATCAAAGGTTCTTAAAATAATGTTAGTTAAATAGAGTTAAAATTAAAATTAAATTGTAGCAAAGCTTAGATACAGAGATGTACAAAATGGTTTAAAAAAAGCATTTAAATACAAAACGCAAAATACTTATCAGATTTACTATTTCAAATGCAAAATACCAAATAGTTTTGCGTTTTGTATTTCAAATGCTAAATGCAAAATAGGTATTTTCAAAATACTTTTTCAAAATAAAATACCTTTTTACCAAATTTCAGATATTTTTATTTATTTTAGGTATTTATCATGAGAAATAGAGACACAATGCCGAGCCGAACAAAAACGTCTAATAACATGGCACCTTATGCATGACATTTTGGTCATATTTATTAGTACGCGTATCAATAAATTCTGTTATGTTATTAATAATAATAATACTCACTTAAAATAATGTAAAAAAACTAGACTAACGAAAAGAGAGCCATGGCTCCATTTTGTGAATTGTGTGGCCATTTATTTCGGTTGATTGTGTATCTAGTTCTTATTTTATTATTATTACACGTTTCTTTTATTAATAACAACTGGACTGGTATTGTTAAAAAGTGAAAAAAAAATTTTTTTTTTTTAACTAGCCTACATTTTCCCACTGCTGGGCAAAGGCCTCCCTCAACTCCTTCCTTCCAGCGTGGTATTCCTCACCCGATCGGCTCTCCGGAATCCTAGAACGCTGTGTTCCATTGCCCTTTGGCAAATCTTGAGCTTGGACTTCTGCAACTCGGTCAATGACCATGTTTGCGCTCCGTAGGTGAGGATAGGCAGGATACACATGTCGATGAGTTTGCGCTTCAGATTCATAGGAAGGTCACCCTTCATGTGCGCCTTCATGGACCAGTAGCTCTTCCAGGCATTTTCGATGCGGCGATCGATTTCCTTATCATGCCTGTTTTCGAAGCTTGCTAACTGGCCCAAGTAGATGTATTCATCGACATATAGTATTTCCTGCCCATCTACCTCGACCCTACGTTTCGTGGCATTGGTCATTATTTGCGTCTTCGACCGATTCATTTGCAGTCCAACCTCAAGACTTGCCGCGCTCAGTTCTTGGAGCATTTCTTGTAAGTCATGTGCTGTTTGGGCAAAAAGGACAATGTCATCCGCAAAACGCAAGTTAGTTAGGTGCTTGCCACCGATGTTTATGCCCCTTGTTGCCCAAGATAATGTTGTGAACACCTCCTCGAGGGTGTTTGTAAACAGAATGGGAGATAGTGGATCACCCTGCTTGACTCCTTTTTGTATGTGAAATGCTGGACCAGTGGACTGGAGTTTTATATTGGCTGTGCTTTGGCGGTAATCGATCAATGTATGTTTTGTGAATTTGCTGGTTTTCTAGTGATTTGAATATTGCTGAGTGCTGAAGGCTATCAAAAGCCTTTGTGTAGTCCACAAAGGCTATATAGAGTGGTTTATGAAACTCTGTATACTTTTCAATTATCTGGTTTAGTGTGTGTAGATGATCTATTGTGGAGAAGCCGGGGCGAAAACCTGCTTGCTCAGGCGGCTGGTGTTGGTCTAAAATGCCACTAATGCGGTTTTGCACAACTTTTATAAACGCCTTATACAAATGCGAGATCAGGCTTATTGGTCTGAAGAAAAAAAATAAACATCAATTTTTATTTATTAGGTAGGTACGCTTTTTAACAATACCAGTTGTTCGAATACATCATCACTCATTTTTCTTCTGTGAGGTCTCATAATCATCCCACCGTACGAAAAAAGTCTTTCTACTGGTGCTGAACTGTGTTGTATTTTAAAAATACTTCTTTTATTGTAGGATAAGCGTTTAGCATCTCTAGACTTGTGCACTCATCCTTTAAATATTGTAGGGTTTCCAGGTCTATTGTAGTATTGGCACTACCACCCTAAATATGATATGATTAATATGATTTAAGAAGTTTGTTGTTGCGTGCAGACTTCCCTTCAATGTTTTTGAACATATCTTGCAAACAGCACTTATATTGCTTTCATGATCAGCCTCCTTCTTCACGTCTTTAAAACATTGCCTTAATATAAATGGTAGATTAGGGTTATCCCTGAAATAAAATCAAACACGAATTAGTTATTGAATCTAATACTATAGCCACTATTCATTAGCTTTACTGGTTTGACAATCATTATTTTGTTGGTGAATGGTGACGCGTTGATACAAAACACAACTGAAAATACAATACTTTACCTTTCAACTAAAAATGAAAGATGACTTTGTATGTTGTTACTTGTACAAATGTACAGTAGATATTAACACCAATTGAACTATTATAATTTGTAAAGTTTAAAATCAATTTAAGTTAGTCGACGTTTTTTGTTTTTAGTATGTACTTTATTTGTTTATACTATTTACCTATTTTATTTGCATCTCAGTAAGTACTTACATTTTTTTTTTGCTATCCATACCATCAAATCAAATCAGTAACCACTTCACCAGCCCCAGCAAACAATAAATCCGTGAATTCAAATCGTCGGCGTCAGCGGCGTTGCGTTTCATAGCCATAGGTAATGTTCGTCGTTTTCTTTTGACATTGACACTAGTGACTAGTCAGACATAAGGCGCGCACTCTGACCAAAGAAGAAAAAAGGGCGCGCATGGCTATCAGGCACCTCTATCGGTCAAATTCAGCAATACAAGCGTCATTCGTTCATTTCATTTTGTTTGACTGGTGATGTTGGCTAAACTTAATCACAAAGTATTTTGCATTTTGAAATAAATATTAAAAATGCAAAATACATCTCGAAATGTATTTCAAATAAAATACAAAATGCTTTTTACTAAAAGGCATTTAAATGCAAAATACAAAATAGGTATTTTGCATTTTGTATTTGCATTTTAAATAGAAGTATTTCAAATAAATCGCATCTCTGCTTAGATATAGGAGCGGTTAGATTATCTACACAGAACCTCTCCTATGCAGTGTTTATAGAGAGGGCTTTCATACTTGTCTGCTATTGTCAATTATTTTTGACATGTTTTATAAAATTGACTAAAATTGACGTTTCAAAGTGATCCTTGTGATTTTAATGAATAAAAATATTCTAATTTGAATTTGAATATTCACGTTTATTATTATAACTTTTGATTCACTTTGATGATACATGGACTTGTTTAATCCATTTATGCATATAAACTTTGACATCCCATTTTATCCCATGGGAACTAATTTATGGGATAAAAAATAACTGTTACATTACAAACATCTAAACTTTCGCATTTATAATATTAGTGCGATTAGTGTGATTGATTGTATTATTATTGTTTTGTTTATTTCATCATGTGTGTTTGTTGCTTTATTTTTAATGTTTTTGTGTTCTATTGTTTGTTTTTCGATTAGTGTAATTGGTTATTATACACTAAACAGGGTGTTTAGTGATAATACGGACGATATTCAAGTGACGGTTTCTCAAAACATAAAAAAAGACTTCTCAAAAAAAAACTACCAGTAATATTATCAAATTTTAAAGAAAATCGACTAAGTTTAGGTGATTAATTCGATATAAAACTTACTGCCTACTCTTGCAATCGACATCCAAAAATAAAGGCCGTAATCCACAAACGCGTAGATTTGCTACTATTACCTACCTACTACCGTAGATCTAGGCAGGCATGTATTTTTGGTATCTCTTTCGGAATTGGCTGCGGGTTTTGGGTTAGAAAGGGCCAAGAGATACGTCACCATCTCGAGACGTCACCAATACAGTATCTGTGATTAGATGGCAAGCATTATGCAATAGCACAACATAATTATTATATTATATTATATTATATTATATTATATTATATTATATTATATTATATTATATTATATTATATTATATTATATTATATTATATTATATTATATTATATTATATTATATTATATTATATTATATTATATTATATTATATTATATTATAAGCCTGTTGTGTCCCACTGCAGGGCAAAGGCCTCCCTTCCCTCTTTCTACTCGTCTCTGTTGAATGCAAGTAGGGGCCAATCCTAACGGTAGGAGTTTAGCTCATCCCGCCACCTTCGCCTGGGCCTTCCACGCGGGCGCCGTCGTAGTTTGGGAACCATTCAGTGGTGGTCTTCGCCCACATTGTGGAACTTAATGAAAGGACCGCTACCACTTTCTCTAAAGCGGAAACTCATGGACATATGCATTCTCCCCATCCTCACCTATGGTGCGCAAACTTGGTCGCTAACAAATCGTCAAAAGTCCTCCCTTGGGGTATGCCAACGTGCAATGGAGCGCAGTATCCTGGGCGTGAAACTCACGGACCGAATCAGGAACTCGGTTATACGCTCCTGAACACAGGTGGCCGACGTCGCTCAAAAAGCTGGAAGACTCAAGTGGGACTGGGCCGGACACGTTTGCCGTATGCCAGACAACATAAAGTTTAATAAAATGTTTGTTTTTACATGCCAAGATAAATTTGACATTTCTATGGTAAGCATTTTACAAATTTATTTAAAAAGCTCATCATAATAACCCCTTTCATTTTTGTGCAAACACCCTATATAATGCCGTTCTAATTGAATAAATAAATTAAATTGTGTATGTAGGTTCTGTGTGTTTGTAACTTGTGTCAAATGAAATGTTTCTAAATTAATTGCTGCATGTACACAGATAAGAGCGCTGTTGTCAAATTTGCCCCGATCAGGGTAGAAAATTACGAGTTTTTTTTATGGTAGCAATAATAATAACTGCGAGGCGTCGGAGCCACACCCAAGTTTTACTAACTTTTTACTGAGTCATAAAACCGAATGAAAGAAATGCCTGAAAACGGGCCTACACCAAACTAAAAAGTAATATTAAATAAATAAATAATGGATATTTAACACAGCGTTATCTAGCCCCAAATTAAGTCAAGATTGTATTATGGGAACAAGAATTTGAGAACAAGATACAATCCTTATATACTTTTTTATAAATACATATCGGAAAATACCAGAACAAAATACCTACAAAAATCTATCTATAAATATATAAATATAAATTAAATATGAATATAAATCTATCTATCTAATCTATCTGCCTAATTAATCCACATCCTACTAAGTATCATTTGCTCACCATTTCTCAATAAATAATTTGTCAATCGCGTGTCAGTTAGACCTGTACCTTAGTTATTTTAAAATACAAAGTTAATTTTGATCATTTTTTGTGAACATTGTAATTGATCGAGCGAAGCGAGATCTTCAAATTAACTGGGGCAAATTGGCGTTGAGGTTCAATTGGGGTTCAAGAGGGATAAAAATAAACCAAAATGGGACTATCTGGTCAAATGGTACGTTTAATAAAAGGTCTTAGTGAGTACTTCATAGTTTTTAAGTTATTAGCCATAATAAAAACTTACCTTTGACAAAATTCACAGGATACACTAGTGACCCCACTGTGCTGAAATTTGGTATGCCTGTAGCTTTATTGACACAAATATAGGCAAAAGTTTGAAATCCAACATAACTTCAATTTCTACCCCAAAAAAGTGTAACCAATGTTAATTATTAATCAAAATGTAAACCATGTTAATGAACTCTGTAATCTAAATAAAACTGTAGGTCAAGTAAATCAGTTAAGCATTTCTATTTAGATAGTCAAAGATTATGAATAATATTTTTTGTTTTTATGGGAGACTCGCGAGATCTCAGTTTGGGGCGAACCACTAGTCAAAAACATAATATTATTAAAAAAAACTGTTTACAAACCAATCTGCGGATATAAGTTGGTCGATTTGAGTTTAATAAAAAATTGCCCGTGTTTAAGTATGTACAAGTATGTTTGTAGTAATTGTCCGGTTACGAGGCCTCCACGCGCCGGTACATGCACAGGGGGTACACACACACATAGTAGCGGAGATTTCGAGAATATAACTCGTAAGCTAATTGAGCCTTCATAATTCAACTTTATAAAATAACAGTGTATGTGCTATTATTGTAGATACTTTTAAGGTATTAAACAATAGCGGTAGGTACACCAAAAAATAAGTATTTACAGTTTTTCTTTCATAACTTATTACTAAATGATAAATTTCAGGTTTGCAGCATTATTAGGTCTACGAATAAAACTGTCAAACTGGTCGGACAGGCAGACATGGCAAAACTATTATATTGCGTATTAACATGGGTTAATTCCACTTTGGAAAACTAAAAAACAATAAGAAGAACTTGTGCATTCGTTTTATATTCGGTCTGCGCAAGTTTGATCACGTATCCAATTTTAGATCCCAACTTAAATGGCTCCCTATTCGTCTTCGCCGTGATCTTCACGTCTTATCACTCCTCTTCAAAGTATTATATTGTCCACTCTCTCCCTCTTACCTCCGTGAGCGTTTTGAATTTCTTGTCCCTCGCAGTGTGCCATGCCGGTCCTCCAAGTCTCTTCTCCTCAAAACACCTCAACACACTTCTAGCCGCTATGGTGGCTCCTTCACCGTTTATGCGGTAAAAATTTGGAATGCTCTTCCTCATGAAGTTCGCGCTAGCCCATCACTCAACATTTTTAAACGGAAAGTTAAAGAGCACTACCTGTCTCTGTTATTTTATATTATTATATATAGATATATATTTATATTACGTAGGTATATATTATTATTCCACATGATTTATTTATTATAATTATAATATTATAACATACTTTGAGTATAGTTCATATTCGTTTTGGGTACATATATATATATTTATTTATGTTTTTGTACACTCACCTACCTTTAAAATCATTTCTCTCTCTAGCCTCAAAGGTTTGCTGGAAGAAAACTCTTCTTAGGGTTAAGCTCGCCTTTGTACATGACCTCTATTTCTGTATTTATATGTTGTGTACTTGTACATGAGTAACTTATTGTTTTTTAGTTTTCCGAAGTTATATGAATAAGTCTCCTCTCGGCTTCTATTGCACTGCAGATCCGTCCGATTGAATCGCAAGCAGTCCTGGGTTTAACACCCGCTGTACTTCTGCAAATGTTATCATGCGCCGCAAAATTTTTGGGTTTCGTTCTAGGAGTTGTAGATGTACAGTATGATTCCAAGTACCTCCCGAATCATTCCAGCTCTTCATCAAACTACACAAGCTTTTCTATAGTTGGATAAAGGTTTCATTTCTGGGTAAAGTTAAAGACCTTTTTAAAACAGAGTTACTCCTAAAACAACATGCAGTTTCTCGCTTCCTGTTATAAGTTTTCAAATAAAAACATGAACGGTACCGAACCGCGCTCCAACTGTATAATCGGAAGAGTTTTAGTTTCTTCACAATTTTCAGTTCTGATGTCTTGAAAGTTAAAGTGGAACACTGCTTCTGAATTATGAAGCTCGCGCAAAAATCAAGATATGTGTCTCGATAGTTTAATAATTAGATTAACCACAATAAAAACATTACGCTCTTTCAAATCAATTTATTTATTGCGAATATCGGCTAGTAACAGGTTGCAATGCAATTTTAATTTAATGAGATAATAATGAGCTAAATATTTTTGTGCAGTTGGGTGAAAAGTAGCCTATGACCGAATCCGGTCATAATTAATACTTAAATTGACAGTAACATTACCGTATATGAATTGAATCTACATTATATAATGCTAAAACGTTTATAATCTGAAGCGGCAAAGCCCGCCTGGTTATCAGACTAATGATATAAATACGAAAGTTTGGATGTTTGTTTATTTATTTATTTCTTTGTTACTTGATCACGCCGTAACGGCTTAACCGATTTCGTTGAAATGAACCGATTAGTATGTACGTGGATTAACACACAGGCTACTTTTTATCCCATAAATTGGATAAAAATGGGTTGTAAGTCAAGTTGCAACAGCGAGTTTAGCTTTATTTCTAGGTTACCTACACATTTAGTAGAGTAATGTGTACGAAGTCGCGAGCAACAACTAGTACATAATATTTAAATCTCGATCATTATATGACCTTCGATTTTAAAAACGTTATCGAATTTGGTTTATTTCATGTGACCATGATAAGTGGAAAGCGCCGCGTAGGACGAAATTCCAATTCAAACTTTTGCGATGACTGTACATACATAGTTACTGATGTCGCGACAACAAATAAGAATGGTACTTATGTGATAAATACCCGTTTAATCACAGTGGTGATCAGTTAATAAATAGAAGAAGTCACAAGGAAAGATAAAATTGCTCATTTTTGGTAATTAGTGGATGCCCTTTAGCTGATATGATGATCATGAGGACAGAGACAGACATAGACAATCATTTATTTGCTAAATAGCGCACATAGCACATTTACAAAAGATGATTTAAATTAATTAACATGAAAATAATTAAGAATCAAACCAACTTACCTAGTGCTGTTTGATTCCATTTCGTTTGACATCTTACATCATGTACATATTACATCTTCCTCCGAATCCGATAACGATGAACTTCTCGATTTATACTTCTGGAGTTTTCAAAGAGTTTTTTCCCTTCTGAAGACCTAAAAATAATTTTCGAAAAGAAAATATTATTGATATTGATTTAGCATTTCTTTGTAACATCGAACACACACATACATACTATTTACAAAAATAATTATTAACGAACAATTTATACATATACACAGAAAGCACTAAACAGACAAAAAATATAAAAATTAACTTAACTAATAAAATATTAAATTATATGTGAGACATCGACAACACAAAAAACAGTAATGACAGGTTGCAAGCCGACCAGAGATAAAGCCAGCAACTAACGGACGCCGAGCGGGAGTTCTTATTGTATTTTAGCAATTTGGATCTGAAGTGTGACTGAGATAGCACATTAGCTCGTAATGCTGCTAGTAAAAAAGGAATGGTATTCGGACGAGACCTGAAGTATAATCATTATACAGTACCTACATGCAAAACAGAAACAAACAAACAATATAATATAACAATTAATTTTAAACATGAGGTAGGTATGTTGTGTGCTGTAGCAGCAAAAGGGCCTCGACTCAGCATTATGTCAACTGGGTTAGCAGTTGAGGCTGCTATTCAGCCGAGACCGCTTAATCACTCACTAGACCCTGTGAGAGCAAAATTATAATAATGACGATAATTGATGATTATGATATGACTACCCAAAGATAAAGTGTAGGTACAATGGTATTGTTTTCTCTTCAAATCAAAACACATAACTTCTAATCCAAGGCTACAGTCTATTTTAGCAACCCGTGTGCCTTATAACTAACATTTTTGCGGCGAGGGGTGAAGTGGTCCCAAGCGATGCCAATCACACAGTGTCCCACCAATTTAACTTTTAATCAACCCCCCAGCCCTCTGCCGTGGCCGCAACCAGGGGTGTACTCAGGACTAAAGGGGGCACAGACCGAAATAAATTACATGACTAATCATTTTAACTTGAAAGGAAGGTTCGTGGTTGTATTGGTTGTAAAAACTAACTATTGATTTTTATTTTTTATACGACTTGGAAATGGATGAAGCTTATGGACCACCTGTTGTTAACTAGTAACCATCGCCTGTAACAAAGAATTGCCTCATAAGTCACGTACCTTAGAAACGTGCCCTACGATGCACTGCATTGCGTCCATCAACTTGAGGCATACAGGTGTAAATCTTTATGTGCCTGTAATTTCACCGACAACCATACTTACCAAAACTAAACACAGCAATGCTGCTTGGTGGCAGAAATAGGTAGGGTATTAATTACGTATTAATTAATTACTTGACTTGAAGTTTTTAAGATTTTGGCCTATTAACATGTGTTAATTTTCCTCTACATGCAATAAAGCACTAGGGTACGTAGGTCATTCGTGGCGTGGACGTTATACATATAAATTAATATATAATGCAAAAAGTGCACACAACGCCATCCAGCCCCAAACTTAGCAAAGCTTGTACTAAGGAAACCAGTAACTGATAGAATACTTATATACTTTTTTTAATAAAAACATACTTATAATAGACGATAAGGATGCCCTTTGATTTAATTGTATATTCTCTTTTGTTTATTTTATTTTTAATGGTGTGCAATAAAGAAATTATCTAATCTATAATATATAGAAAAACACCCAAACCTGGAACCAATATGTATAGATCATACAAATATTTGTCCCGCGACAGGAATCGAACCCGCAACCTCTTGTGTCTCAGTCGGCTCTTTGCCCACAACGCCACGGAGTGACATTGCCGTCTGCACTGTATTCTATCATGTTCATATGATTTCTATCCCCACAATTTTTACCCTAAGTCCACCTCTGGCAGCCACAAACTACTCTCATTGTTGCGGCAGAAGCACTTTCTATTGGAATATATTTCAACTTCGATTCGATAAAATAAATTAAATTGATGATATTGTTAACAATAATGTTTTCTCATAATTGCTTGGTTTTTGTTGCGGTAAGCCTTTAAAATTAAAGTTATTTTGCAATCGACAGTTATTTGCCGAGGTGGGGGAGTAGCCGACTGGAATGTAAGAAGTTACGGGTTCGGGACAAATATTTGCATGATCTACAAATATTTCTAGGTATACTGGGTATATGATACCAAGATCATCTGTGTGATTTTTGGGTATGTCATATTACGGTAAACACTACTAAACAGTATCTACTTCCCGAGGCTAAGAAATAAGATCTGTATTCTTCTGTCAGTAAATTAGCTAGGTGCAACTTTTACAAAAAAAATAAGTCTGCAACTTTCCAATCATTTAGATAGATGATTTTTATATGTATATTCTAGTTGGGTTGGTAATAATAAATACAAATACATTACATTTATTTTATCAAAAAACTCACAGTATAAGTGAATCCGGCTAGACCTAGTGCGGAAACTACTAGCAATTCAAGTAGTTGGTAGTAGTTTCCGCACTAGGTCTAGCCGGATTTGCGAGAGACGGGATTACAAAAAAAAGCCAAAATTATTGAATGTTATCTTATTTGATACCTGCCGAAAAATGTGTACGATTTTAACTATAAGCCTAGATACAACCTTTGGCTTGATGATACCATTCAGCTATAGCCTTCTCGTCCCCTCACAATCTCCAGGGCCCGTAGCCAAATGTCATTCGCCACGAATCTATTCGACTTCTACATACATTTGTTGTCGCTGAATGACGTCATATTTCTATAGCAGGTGTCAAATCCCATACATTTTCGGACGTATCGACTAGCGTCATCGCCAATCGACTGTAACTTGGCTAAGCCCTCAGGTCTCCTGTCAAGCATCGCTCGAGCTTCAGCACATCGACCTCCATATCTGCCGATAAATGGTTCCAAGTACTTACCTCTTTCTTCCCAACTAAATAATTCTCTTTTTATTTATAGATCTATAAAGCCGTCTACTAACTGCCCCGGATTAGTATGCGGGTCCCGTCCATCCGTTCTTTGGATTACATAATAAAAACTACACATGACCTTCGTAGGCTGGTCACGTGGACACTGTTCGTAGAATGGTGTTCCGGTAATCACTGTGTGGAACTGGGATCTGTGAATGGGGGAGTGGTTATGGGGAAGTCTTACCTAATCGCTTACAACATAATAACTTGTAGATTGAACAAAATCTTAGCAATTAAATCTCATTTATTTTAAAGTGTGAACTGACATGAAAGGGTAATATAAAGATGGATAGATAGATAGATAATTCTTTATTATTACACCAAATTACAATAACTTTACCTAGAAAACTTAAAGACTGATACATCGTGGTACAATGGGTGGCTTTATCGCTCAAAGCGATCTCTTCCAGGCAACCTTTGGATGGACTGGATTGAAAAAATGTGTAAGGAGTGTGTGAGGAAAATGGGTGTTTAAGGATTAGAGTCAAAGCCGCAAAGTAGGTATGTCAATAGTTTTAAAATTCACCGTTTATTTTTTTGTAAAATATTATTCAACTAACTTCTGCCCGCGACTTCGCACGCGTGGTTTGCCACTTATAAGTAGACTATGTGTTAATCCAGGTTATAAACTACGTACAGACCAAATTTCATTAAGTAACAAACAATTAAATAAACGAACATCCAAACTTTCACATTTATAATATTAGTGTGATGTAGGCAGATTGCTGAAGAGGCAATGAGATGGTCACTGAGTTCAAAGGCCTGACGGCCGTTGGGACAGAAAGGTTCTTGACTCAAAGACCACGCACTGGAAAGCGCAGCGTAGGACGCCCCCCCCCGGAGCTGTTGGGTGCGTCCAGAGTCACCGATCTTGTGCGGGGGAGGTCTATGTTCAGCAGTGGACGCCCTGTGGCTGATATGATGATGATGAGTCAATGTAGGATGTGGCTGATTGTAATTGAGTAAGTAATTGGAGAAACTGAACCAACAATAATAAAGAACAGGCTTTCACACAGCCCCAATGTCAGATGATTTCAATCTGCCACGACCAGCCTCCAACACTTGACCTGACAGACGAACGATTAATATCGCTCATCGAGCTGTTTCCTACAGCCGATTATACTTGGTGACGTCATCTGACATCATTCTTTCAGCACGCGATCTATTATCATAATGTTGCTATCTTTTTCTAAAGCATAACGTCAATAATAATTAAATTGGATGGGAACGGATTGACGACAACGATCGATTTCTGTTCGAAGTTCGTTTATAACAAATTAAATAATATTTATATCTAATAAAGCAAAAACAAAAGAAAATGGCTAAATACTAAATTATGACTTTTGACATAAGTACATTAGAAATTAAATAGGTAAGTATACAAAATAAAAGTCAGAAGCAACACATCCATTTTATGCGACTACGCAAAAGTTCAGTTTTCACTATTAGTACCAGTAAGAAGTGGACTCGTTTCCGCCGCCTATTTTTCCACGCCACTATAATCTGGAGTCATCAAGTGCAGATTGAAGCTGAACAAATTATTTCTAGGCACTCTACATTGAGCTAGACACAACACGCATGTAGTGGTTATTAAGAATATATTCTTAATATTAGGTTTTTTTATTCTGACGACCTCGGTGGCGCAGTGGGCGAATAGCCGACTGAGACGCAGGAGGTAGCGGGTTCGATTCTCGCCGCGGAACAAATCTTTGCATGATCTGCAGATATTTGTTCCGGGTCTGGATGTATTTATATATATTATAAGTATGTATTTACAAAACAAAAGTATTTAACTATGCTATCAGTTATTTGGTTCCCGTAGTACAAGCTCTGCTTAGTTTGGGGCTAGATAGCGCTGTGTAAAATGTCCAGCAATATTTATTCATTTATTTTCGGAGCAACTTTTGTCGGCCGTCTGCCATCGACCTTGGCCGCAAACTTAACCAAACTTGACAAGTTAATTGTAAAGTTGAACAATAAAGGATGTCAACCCTCCTAGGGTCCTATGCCTTCCTAATTGGGTATTGGGCTTCAGTTAATCGTTTGATCAAATTTGAGAGGATAATAATTGATTTTCGATAAGCAACTGTTCGTAATGGACTAGTGTTTCTAGTTTAGTATCTTAATTCAGTTTACGACCATATTGTCAGACTACAGCAATACTGAAATCAAAATTAACAATAGGCATATATTTTTACTGAGAAATGACGACTATTGAAGCAAAAAGGCTCTCGAGTAAAGACAAGTATGCATTAAATATTAAAAATATATGCATTAAAAATAAATAACTAGATATAACAATAATAACGTACTAAAGCTCTCAAATATCTTGGGGTCATGGGTCCCTCTACCTTAGTGCTACCTACGATAATGTACTAATGTTACTTAGAATTAGGCCTACTGTTATACTTACCTAGCTTTATTTAGTACTTATTGTACCTACCAACTTCTGTTAGTATAAGAGGTGTGTGTGTAAATAAGTGCCCTTTTATTTTATTTTTTGTTTTTTTTTTAATTTCATCGTAAAGAGTTTAACATTTTTAATATTATTATTTTTATATTAGAATTTGGCACACCTCGATAAGACAGAATGTAAATGAATCTGGTTTTATAAATGGCATACGACCTATTGTACAGGCATTCATGCGAATAAATGAATATAAATTATGATTATTAATTGTTTGTTTATTTTTCATTGTAAATATTACATAATGTAAAGCGCCCTCAGGAATTTGCGATACTCGTAAAGGGCAATTAAGTATAAAGTGGGATTACCTTATTGTACACTTGTTTAAGTGAGTGAATATCTTGTATCTTGACCGAATAAGTTTCTGCGAGTCGAAGGGTGCAGGCTGCACAAGTTTGGTCGCTGGATATGGGAGTCATATGGGAGAGGTCTATGTTCAGCAGTGGGCGCACCCACCTGATATGATAGTAGTGATGATAAAGCTTTCTTCTCGTGATGATCATGATGATAATTGATCGAGCGAAGCGAGATCTCCAAATCAACTTGGGCAAATCGGCGTTGTATGTATGTATGTATGTATGTTCGTTTGTCCGAGGATAACTTTCGTAGCGTTTATCCGATCATCATGAAATTTGGTATATATGTAGGTAGTGATAGCACAATTTTGGTGTGACTCAATGAGCTAAAAATATTGGGGGGTTGTTCAGATATCAGGGTTCAAAGGGGGTAAAAAAAATGAAAATGAGACTATTAGGTCAAGTGGGACGTCAAATGAAAGGTCTTTATTAGTACATTTGAACGCCGTTTTTATTTTTAGTTTAGTTTTTGTAGTTTTTGAGTTATTAGCCATAATAAAAACAAAACTTTGACAAACTTCACAGGGTACACCAGTGACCCCACAATGCTGAAATTTGGTATTCGTGTAGCTATAGTGACACAAATATAGGTAAAAGTCCAGAATAACTGCCATTTGTACCCCAAAAAAAACACCAATTAACAAGAACCCCCGTTACATCTAATTTGAATGAAACTGTAGGTCAAGTAGGTTGGTTATGCGTTTCGTGGCACCAATTTATTAGTCAAAGATTAAAGCCGGCATGCACAAAGATCACTAAACGTATTTAGCGACTAAACATGTTTAAATTTGAAGTATTTGTATGATTTGATAACTCCTTAAATCATATTTAGCCACTAAATACGTTTAGGCATCGTTGTGCAAGTCGCCCTAAGAATAATATTTATTTTGGGAGATTCGCGAGATCTCAGTTTGGGGGAGAACCACTAGTTATGATATAATTTGTAAGACGAAACACAAGCAGAGCCTAAATACCGCCAATGTACTATTTTATTTTTAGATCTGGATCACTTCATACATATATCTAAAGATCATTTGCTTTACTATATTTGTTTTACGATAGTTGATAATGACATTGCATGCGTTAAACGCTGAATATGGCTGTACCTGCACAAAAACAGTACCTTACACAATTATTGATTAAAACGGGTATTTATCGCGTATGTATCTTTTTTATTTGTTATCCCGATGTTTCGGCTGTGTTGCAACAGCCGTGGTCACGGGTGTACCATACACCTTGATAATACCCATATTACGCAATAAATACAATTTCATTTGATTTTATTATTTATGTAAATACGTTATTTCAAGATGGAGTTCAGTCTCCATCATCAGATATTTCTAAAACTTATCTTACATTTCAAAGAAAGTTATGATTATAACCCAGCCATGTATCGCGCACGGGGCTGCGGTAAACTATTACCCGGGGCGGGTGAGTCCGTAATTTATTCGGGTAATCGGGTAATTTGTCGCCGGGATTGCCGTAATATATCCGCAGGTGCGCTGTTTCTTGTTTTTCGAGCGGCTTGAGAGTTTGGTCAATTACACGTTTTTAAATTTAGAGTTTTTTGTCACCATATCTTAGAAATGAGTTTTTACTTTGGGAAGTTTGCATTTTCTTTGTGGCTGGTTCTAGATTTTAATATAGGTACTATTGTTAGAATGTTTTAGCCAGAAATTTTAACATTCGAATTAGTCAAAAAGGAGTTATAATATTACATAGAAAACGTTCATGATAGATTTCAATCATGAATCCCGTATTTATAATAAGGAGTTTTAATATTTGAAATTTTTGGTTTGTATCTTTTTGGGTTGAAATGAAATGAAATTATTTATTTTGACATTTTTTTTTTAATTTTGGATTTGGTTTTCCCTTTATAGTTATAAAATGTTATAGCAAGGAGATTTCATTTCATAGACTTTGTGGTAAAACATTTTTCGAGGCCGATTTTAAAACTTAGGAATGCTAGTTTGGGGTCATAACCATATATTAGTTGTATTGTGCTATTGTACTATGTATAAGAAACAGTGATAGTATAACTATAAGAGCCAAAACAAAACTAACTGATATACTCACCAAAGTAGACACAAAACTGGCGCTGGACGGGACATATGATCCATAGTAAAAACGAATAATGGAGCAAAATAGTGTTGGTAACCAAAAGATGGAAAAAAGATCAAAAGGAAGGCTAATCAAAAGATGGGAGGATGAAATAAAATTGACTGCCGGTCTCTATTGGAGAAGAGCTGCTACTTTTACTTTCTTTGCCTAGTCGCAAAGGAACAGGCAGTAAAATTGACGTTTCAAAGTGATCCTTGTGATTTGAATGAATAAAAAAAAATTTGTGTAGATTTTTTTGATTTAGACTGTCAGACTTCATTGGAGAGCTAGAAGAGGTCTTTGCCGATCAGCACTCTGAACTAAGAGATATTAAAATGATCTAAATTTTAATTTACTTATTGAAAAAATGTCAGAAAAAATACTTATTATGAAATAATATTTTTACTGTATCGTGTTATCCAAACACATACGGAAAATCTAATTAATAATTTAAAATATTAATAATTTAAAAATCTAGGCTTATTATTACTATATTGTGCTATTCATTTCAGCCTTAGGACATCCACTACTGAACATAGGCCTCCCACATAGATTCCCAGAGTGACCGATCAGAGCAACCTTTAGTTGTTCGTCATGTCATCTAGTGGGGGGCCGTCTAAAACTGCGCTTTCTAGTGCCAGTGATCTCCATCGAAAACCTTTCTACCCCAACGGCCGCCAGTCCGTGTGTATAAACATTAAACTTTATATTGACACCTTTCCCAATAACAGTATGACATGTAAAATGGTTACCGAGCTATGCATCTCTGTCTCGTATGTCTGTCTTCCACATCCTTCCGAGAAAGCAATTAGTTGTAGCGGGCATCACAATGTGGCGTAATTGATGTACCCCACTGAATTATAGTTTAATTGGATCGTATATTATCGAACGTGTAATGAGAACTGACAGCCAGTCGGAGATCTATTGACTAGTGCAGGCCGAATCGAGTGGACTCTAATTGAGAATTTTGAAGTAAATGTCGGATGAGAGTTACCCATTCATCTTTTCGGTGGATCGAGCAAAGCGAAATTTCCAAATCAACTTGTGCAAAACGGCCTTGTATCTATTAATGTTTGTTTATCCAAGTATAACTTTCGAAGTTTTTATCCGATCATTGTGAAATTTAGTATATAGGTATGTAGTGATAGCACAATTTAGTGTGATTAAATGAGCTAAAAATGTGGGGGGGGGGGGTTGAGATATTAGTGTACAAGAGGGATTGAAGAAACCATAATGGGACCGTCCGGTCAAATGGAAAGTCTAATATAAGGTATTTGTGAGTACATGTCGACCCCGTTTTTATTTATAGTTTAAACTTTGTTGTTTTTAAGTTATTAGCCAGTGACCTCACAGTGCTGAAATTTTGTATGCGTGTAGCTTTAGTGACACAAATATAGGGAAGAGTCGGAAATCCAGAAACTACAATTTTTACCCCTAAAAATAGTGCCAAATTACATAATAAATAAATAAATAATAATAATAATGCTGGATATTTCACACAGCGCTATCTAGCCCCAAACTAAGCAGAGTTTGTACTATGGGAACCAGATAACTGATAGATACTTATATACTTTTTTTTGTAAATACATACTTTTTATATATAGAAAAACATCCAGACCCGGAACAAATATCTGTAGATCATACAAACATATGTTCCACGGCGGGAATCGAACCCGCTACCTCCTGCGTCTCAGCCGGCTATTCGCCCACTGCATCACAGAGGTGGTCTAATGATATATGTATGTATCTCACGTGTGTACGGGAAGACCTGACCCGGCGACGGCGACATCATGTCGGCGTCTGTATCTAGTATTGCGAAGCCTTATTATGTAATAAGGCTTCGGAATACTAGATACAGATAAAGTACGGGGCTTAGAAGTGTGTTTGTGCTATTTTAGTTATAGGCTTTATTTATGATTGACGTATATTGGCAGCCCACGTTATATGCATGTCAAGGCGGTACGAAGTTCGACGGGTCAGCTAGTAGCTCCTAAAACAAGATGGACTTCTTATACTGTTATCTTTGATGCTGGCGGAAACGTTATCTTCATCATTATATCAGCCATAGGGCATCCACTGCTAAATACTGCAGCCTCTATAGATTTCCAGAGCAATAGATCTTGTGTTTGCGTGTATCCAACGGCTCCCAGTGAGCTTTATTATGTTATGTTTTGATCTAGATCGAAAGATATACTCTTTATTGCACATCAAATAAAAAAAAATGTTGCCTAAAATTTTTTTTTAAATATAATTATTTATCTTTCTAGAGCACCACTTTTATGTATTTCACTATCATACATAAATTGCTTAATGTGTTGGAGCTAAACTAAACTTCACATCTTGTAATTTAACCACATTTCATACATATCATATCATTTAATAAATTAAGAAATAGGATCATCATCATCATCATCCACAGCCCATAAGTACCCACTGCTGGGCCTCCCTTTGTAAACGCCACCCTTCCCGGCCCTGTCCTGCGCACATCCAGGAGTTGCCCGAAATAGGATCATATTAGAATAAAACAATTGTTATATTTTTTCGTACCCACCTATAACCTAATACGTAGCTTTTACGTAGCATTAGACTTTTAGATTAAACTCTTAGATATATTTTACCTGCATAGTTACCCACTTTTTAAGGTACTTTCTCTATATTATACAGGGTGTCCCAAAAAATAGTGTCAAGCGAAAGTCCAGAGATAGAACACCCCTTGGGGTACCCGAATCACCCCCGTGTATGTTCCGCGATTTTTTATAGTTTTCGAGTTATTAATTTTTTTCCAAATTTTGAACATTTTTCACTTGAACAACTTAAAAAATTCTTTAAAAGAAAGTAGAAAACTTTCTTGAGCTTTTTTTTGCTACTGAATTGTTATGAGTTGCTCTTTTATGCATAAAATAATCAGCTAAGTACGTGACTTTGATAAAAACTATGAAAATGTTTGTGTAAAGTCAAAAAAATACATTCGGTGAATTATGACTATAATATATATATTCAACTTTAAATTAAAAATCTTAACAAGTGATTTTATGGTTTTTAAATAAAACTTAACAATTTTCCAGACTCTCAGCTTTCATAATCATTAAAAAAAAGTAGCCCCTACTTTGGCTAAAATTGGCCTTCAAAGACGCGCGATATGTTCTCACCCATGATCCGGATTGTAAACGTGGGCGCAAATCTTTTACCTGTAATAACAATAGGCCGATAAGAGACCGAATTATCGCTATGTCTGTGCTCTCTTAAGTGACAACAAAGCAGCGCGCAACCGAAGCTTTATTATGTTTTTGTATTCAAAATGCATTCTCGGAATTTACAATTTGAGTCGCAGTTGGGCCAAAAGTGATGTGGAGGGGGTTGCGGCGCGAGGGTTGATCTATTGTGTTCTGCTGGGCCAGTCGTTTGCCTGCCTTTACGCCTTAAAGAAAGCAAAGTCCGTAGAGAAAGCAAAGTTCGGCTACATAGCACCGTGTGATAAGTCCTTCATTAAAAAAAAAGAAAAACCTTCGCAGTGTTTCTTGCGAACAATTTGTTTTCGAAGGCTTTATTTAAATAAGGCACGTGTAAGAATTGTCTGGAAAATTCCCAGACAGAATATAAGTACTGAATAAGTAGGTACCTACACAAATAATTTCATCAATGTTCTTAAAACCAAAACTTTTTAAGAAATGCTAAGAATTCTAAAACAAACTAATAAACCTAGATAAGTAGAACGGTTATAAAAACTACTAGGTTTTAGGAGCTAAGCATACCTAATTAAAACTGGCTGGCTGGCGGCGCTAAACCGGCGCTAAACCGGCGCTAAACCGGCGCTAAACTAACCATACTTCCTAAATTAGATTAGATGCGATCATATATTTATGGCGCACCATTAAATCTAAACATATAAAAGAAAATACACTTTCAAATCATAGGTACAATGGGCGGCCTTATCGCTAAAAGCAAACTAAACTATCCAAAATTGTAGAATTAAATTGGGGTGATTCAGGTAGCCCTTGCGGTGATCTACCTCTGATCTTCCGAAGAAATATCAAAGATGTTCATACAAAATTACCAAAATCGACAGCAAAATTAACTATGTATTTTAATATGAGCTAAGAAACCCTTCACTGTGGTTGGTTCGACAGGCGCTTGTCCAATTTATTTAATATTCAAATTATAGGCTCATGTTTGACCACAATCTCGCCTGATGGTAAGCATGTCCACGATAAATGTGGAACTACATATAGTAATAATTTTAAATGTTACTAGCTTCCGCTTGCGGCTCCACATGCGTGGTTGTCAATAAAAAAATAGTATATGAAAACTTGGTCAGACAACACTATCTATCATCCATCGCTCACCAGGCCACTTATTAATTATTACATTTTTATAATTTATATATGTATGTAAGTATGACAATATATATTTTATGTATTATAATATTAATATTTATGTAATTTTATGATTATATTATACATTATAATTATGCATTTTATTTTATTTTATATTATCTATATTTTTAATAAATATACGTGTACTATATCGGATTTACGCCGCCGTCTTTGTTCACATAGATCCTGTCCATCCAAAGGTTGCCTGGAAGAGATCGCTTTTAGCGATAAGGCCGCCCATTGCACCTATTATTTAAGTGTATTTTTTTATAAATGTTTGTATTTAAATGATGTGCAATAAAGAAATTATCTATCTATCTATATGTTTTAATTCAGGTAATAATTTATCTATATATTAAATTTCATCGAAATCAGTACAGACGTTACTGCGTGATTGAGTAACAAACAAACATCCAAACTTTCGCATTTATAATAGCGTGAATGTGATAGTGTGATAGATTAGATTAGATAATTCCTTTGTTGCACATCTTTAAATATAAACACAAAACAGAAAACACACTTTTAAATCACAGGTACAATGGGCGGCCTTATCGCTAAAAGCTCTCTTCCAGGCAACCTTTAATGTGATAATCTTAATTATGCAAAAAGTTTAAATTTTGCACAAAGAATAAGATTAACAGCGAGTACCGGCGGTGTTATCGCTTTATTCTAAAAACCTTGATAAATATTTTGGTATTTATTTTATTTGTAAATAATTGTATTCATTTATGTATGTAAATATACTGATTGTGTGTACTAAGTGGTACTTAGAGGCAAGTCCAAGATTTTAAACCAAGTAACGTTTATGTAAAGCCTCTTAGAACGTGTAATAAAGCTGTTAATGGGGTGTTATGGCACTTTGCTTGTTCATCGATAATTGAAGAGCTTAAAACGACTGTCAAATATAAAGGAGTTCATAAATATAAAATATTAATAATTTCTATGGTAGTACAGTAATCCCATAAAAAATACCAAATAAAAGGAAAGAGCGCTTACTAGTGATAACAATCTACCATCCATCAAGATCTACCTCTCCCGAATAGATGAAAGTACTTTAGGAGATGATGTACTCCGATTCATAAGGTAGAGGACCCAGGGCCGGATTACAGGCACATCCCGCATGTCTCTCCAGCGACTGAGTCCAGTAAGGACTATTAACTCCAGATTCTGGCGAAGTATAAGGATCTGCTACTTGATCCGGATTTCTGACCAGTTGGCATCGTTTACAGGCGCTACAGGGAAGCGGCTACGAAGCAAAATACCGCATATAAATAATAGTGTTATATTTTAAGTTTATTGTTTTATGTAGGTATGTTAATCCTTAAGGTATTTGTAGATTTGGGCATCATATTCACATTGTTGCCTGAAATAAACGTTACATTATAATAATAATATTACACAAAAACAATAAATGATGTACCTAACTAGTTCCCACCTGCGGCTTCGCAGGCGTGGCGGGTCTCAATCCAGGGACCCAATTCTGATAGTTTATAAGAAAAACGATTATGCAGCCATACGATTATTTAAGGAATAATATTGTTGTTCCTGTCATAAGCTGCCAAGTTGTCAATAGTGTTGTCATAGCAACGGCGGTCATTGAAAAAAGATTGTTTTAGTAGAATACCAAAAGTATCTATAGTGGCGACTTTGCGACGATATCATTGGGACACCAGGTCATATTCTATGTAAATACCACACTTTATTAAAATTAGTCCAGCCAATTAGTGGTCAAAGCGAATTAAACAGACCGAGTTAAAGACAGAGTTACTATCGAATTTATAATACAGGTACTACATAGTACAAAATTAGCACTCTAACCGTAAGCTCGCGATATATTTATGAAAATTTATTGTATACACATAAACCCAAGATTACTTTATCTAAATAATGTAATGATCATTGTATAAACAATAGAAATAAAAAAACTGCATATCCCCAAGTTTCGGTTAGTCAAATAAATAAGTCATTTATAGGTAATTCTGTAAAATTTTTAAGCACCTCCAAGCTTCCAATTCGTTTAGAATTTAGAATAACACATCTTTGAGCAACTTATTCGCATAAACTTTCAATTTTACCTAAAACCATGTTTGCAGAGGCGCGGGTCGATTGCTTTCATGCCATAATCCGAAAAAAATGGCCTCATTGCTAAGCAGAGTACAGGCTAGCTCCAACAGCATTCTGCAGGTCACACCTGATAGATATGACCTGCCTGTCATTATATCTGTCTATCCCAATAGTCATAAGGCTATTTGATTAGAGTCCGAATGAAAGTTTTATCAAAAATACATGTACCTATTGTTACTTATTCCTAACCTCGATATTTAAGTTTTTATACCTACTAACACAAATAGACTTGTAAACTGCTATTTGTATGAAGTAATAAATGAATTAAATTAAAACTCCTGTCTGACCCATTTTTATCAGATTCAGCCGACTTTGTGTGGCCCACACTCAGAACAGAAACACAAAAGCGACAGTTGAACCAGGGAAATGATACTGTGCTCAAAGCCGTCACTCTATTAAATTATTCCGTTTCGGCGACTCAAAATGGCGAACGCTAATGTTGCCAGATTTCAAAAGAGTCGCCTGAAAGGGGTCGTTTTTTCGCGCGTTAGCTGATGGTCAAGTCTCGGTGTTTGGACAAACTGTTACGGTTTTACATTCGGGAATTTTTCGCTCCTCGCTGTCTTTTTGAGATGCAAATTGGTTGTTTTTATGACGGATATGGAGTTAATTTGGTATTGGATAATGGAAAGGATGAAGATTTTTGCGAAGAACTCAAGTTGAGCTAATATTTTTATGAACTGGATCTAGACCAATATGCACTATACAGAGCACTGGTTCTTTCAACATCAGTAATACAGGGTGTCCCGGAACTAGTATTTTAAGCCTTTAAAAAATAATGATTTAAGCATTTTATTTTTTGGGATAAATTATTTACTTTTTCGTTTGATATTAAAATCAGCTGTATATTTAAATTTTGCACCTTCTCTAGAACTTATATTATACACACGTAATGTTTTACTTAATATTTTTTACCTAAAACAGCTGATAAACAGAACTTTAACTGAAATCAGCTGATTGTTACCATCAATAAAAATCATCGAATTCACAATAGTCGTAGAACATTCGTTGTTCTCGTAAATATCGAGATATTATTTTAAACTAGCTTCCGCCGGCGGTTTGGCACGCGTTGTTTGTGAACAAAAAGTAGCCTATGTATTACTCCAGATTATAATCTACGTACATACCGAATTTCATTGTAATCGGTTCAGCCGCTACGACGAGGTTGAGTAACAAACAAACATCCAAACTTTCACATTTCTATTATTGGTGTAATTTTAAAATCAACATAACATAAATATTCAGTTTCTAAATAATTCAAAATACAGAATAGGCGAGTAGGTCGTTTTTCTTACAGGTGACCAAAAAAGAACCTGCTGAAAAGCCTTTGCCTCTAAAGGCATGCAAGTTGTCAGCAGTCGGGGAATTAATAATAAACTTGGAAACTTGCATTAAATTCCTGACTTCAGCATGTCGGCATAGTTGCGGGGCCTGAGATACTTGCTGAAGGTGGATTGTTGAGTGAACTTTCAAGGCAACTAACGTAGGACATGTAGGTAGCTAAGAGGTTTGATTCACACGGTCACGTTTTTACAAATTTATTTATTAGTTACTAGCTGTTTTGCCAGCGGCTATTTTTGGTATTTTTGTCGGGTCCCCCCGTTGTTCTGGAATGCAAAAATACATACAGAAACTTTGAAATTCCATTTTTATCTCATAAGAACTGATTTATGGAATAAAAAGTAGCATATGTGTTAACCCAGGTGTGATCTACGTACACATACCAAATTTCATCGAAATCGGTTCAGCCGTTTCGACGTGACTAAGTAACAGACAAACAGTCAAATAAATAAACAAACGTCCAAACTTTCGCATCACACTAATATTATAAATGCGAAGGTTTGGATGTTCGTTTGATTGTTTGTTACTCAATCATGCCGTCACGGCTGAACTGATTTCGATGAAATTTGGTATACTTATATGTAGATTATAACCTGGATCACCACATAGGCTACCATTTATCCCATAAATCAGTTCCCATGAGATAAAAATGGGGTGTCAAGTCAAATTGCGACAGCGAGTTTAGCTTTATTTCTAGGTTACCTACATATCTAGTAGTGTAACGTGTACGAAGTCGCAGGCAACAGCTAGTTTATAATATTAGTGTGATGGCACGGGCAAGAAATGTAGAAATTAAAGCTTCAAATCGATAAGATCTTTTATTGTAAGATTTGCTTTGTCTCCTATTTAGTTTGATTTTTTTAAAGTAATTTTATTCAATCATTAAAATTTAGTGCTGAATTACAACCTGAAATTCTTCAAATATTGGGACACTCATAAGCTCACAAATCATAGTAATAACGGAAATTGTGTGCTTAGCCATGTTCTTTTAAAAAGTTATCGTAAACATAACATACACACACAAAAAACATGTAAACATGTAACATGTAAGCGTAGGTGCATAAATGTTGAAATGTTCATTCATTGTTTTGTTGTGAATATATTTTTATGTACAAAAACACCCTCAGTAATGAGTAGTTTGCGATGCTCGTAAAGGGCAAACATGTATACCTAAAGTCCCATTACCTAGTTTTTAAGACCTAATTGTACACTTAATTGTACACGCAAATAAATATTTTGTTACGTGTTATAAATGGACTTATGTATTCAATGCGTATCTTGTAGTAATATACCGTAAGCAAACCATGAAGAAATTCACGACAACTTCCTAAATCGGCAAGTGATCGATATGCTCACCCTCGACTGTACTCGGACGCAGTATGCAGATGAAGGCGCTAGTTTGGACGCAAATGGATCCACTTCTCGATTGCCCACTCCATGGGGAGTATTCTGGATGTGTAAGGATGTTTTATTATAATCATAATCATTTATTTGGTAAGAAAATTACGCGAGATAATATATTATGTTACCTCATATCGGTGCATAACGTACACACTGGTTACAATATTAAAAGAAGCAGAAAAATGTAAAAGTTATACAAAGTAACAAAATAAGGAAATTAGATGTCAATATAGAAATTACACAAATCAATTTAAATAGTCAATACAAAATAGTCCAATAAAATTACAATAATATTTCACCTAGGGCGAAAGTCCGGACATTGTTAGCGATGACTTTTCAGTCGCTAAGTCCTCGCTATTCATAGTATTGTCAAATTAAAACTTAGCCTCGCCACACACGAGCCACGTGCTACAGCTACGAAACGCCGGCACCTGAAGTTCGAAACGGCTGCTTATTAGCGAAAGCGCGCGACAGCAACTTCGAGTGAGATCCCGCAGTGGAAAACGTAACGTTGGTAGACCTAAACTAGATTGAAAATGACCTGTTAAAGGTTGCTGCAGGTCGCACAAGATCAGCACTATGGAAATCTATAGGGAGGCCTATGTTCATCAGTGGACGGGACGTTCTATGGCTGAATGATATAAATATGATATGGACGATATTTTATTTGAATTTTATGAAGTACCAATTATATGTACAAAATATGTTTACATAATTATAATTCTCGCTTCGCTCGATCAATTATCTTAGCTTTTAGCGATAAGACCGCCTATTGTCTCGTTATTTATTTTCTTTGTTACTGTATTTGTGTTTGGTGTGCAATGAATAGTAATTCATTCATTCATTCTGTAGCGGACGCCGAGCTAGATCTAGGATAGAAAATGCATTGTATAAATTTAGAAATTAGAAACGAACGATAGGGTCGCCGCCGCCGAACTGAGCGCGGCAGCCGGGCGCCGCCGTTTTTGTATATTTATAGTGTGCGAGCGGGAGGGCGCGATACACCCGTCCCTCTCCCACACTATCGAATCGGCAGTAAAATGTGATGGTGTGTGAGCGAGATACACCCGTCTCTCTCCCACACTATCGGATCAGCAGTATAACATTTTAGATCCCGGCCTATAAAAGTAGCGGCGGCCGCCCTCAAAATTGTATTCAGCGTTAAGACTTCGTTTAGAACAGTTCAATAAATAATAACAAGTGAAGAAGAAATCGAAGGTTTTATTCACATCAAATACAGTCCACAACAGTTTGGTCCTTCAGAAGCCGGATCAGAACGCGGATCAGAACGCGGATCAGAACGCGGATCAGAACACGGATCAGAACACGGATCAGAACAGAAAATTCGACGGATTGAAAAATCGACGACGTTACCATGGTGGTAACCCGGAGCCAAGCAGACGCCGCAGACCAGGAGCGTCGCGACACGGAACGTCGCGAACTGGAACGCGAGCTGCAGGGAGAAGCCGGAGCCGATCTTCAGGCCATCGAACGAGAACGAAGACGAAGGCTATCGCTGGATCCACCTGCGTCACCAAACCCACGAGGCGGTGTCGCGATCGAACCAAGGCCAACGAACGTGGCCGCCGATGACGGTGCGGGGGGTGCCAGACCCCGGTCCCCCGCACAATCGGTACGATCGACCGCAAGCACAGCCACGAGGACACGGATGGTGGAGCTGGAGGCTGAAGAAAAGCTAGCCGCCCTGCGAAGAAAGGAGCTTCAGATCGAGGCAGACCTTATCAAGAAGCGGTTGGCTGTAAGCCTAGCAGTCATTCAGGATGACCAGGAAAGCCTTCACGGTGATAACGGAACCGATCATCATCAGAAGGTTGACGCCTGGCTCCAATCGAACACCCTTGATGCACGAAGGGAACGACGGGACGTGCCGAGGTCCGGAACCAAGGACGACCGACACCTGAGGTTCAACGTGAGGGACAGATCAACCACCCCCGTCAGATCAAGAAGTAATGTCGACGCCTTGACCGAGGCTATGGAAAAGCTGGCCAGACCCAGGATCAAGTGTCCTGACTTGCAACCATTCTCCGGAGCTTCAAATGAGTGGTTGGCATTTAAGGCCGCCTTTCAAGATTCGACGACGATATACCGGCTGACACCGGCAGAAAATCTGCAGCGGCTAAGGAGCTGCCTGAAAGGAGAAGCTAGGGAACTGGTGTCTGCCCTGCTGTGCACTGCAAGCAATCCGGAGGTCATCCTGAAGACACTTGAACAATGCTTCGGGCGACCTGAGGCCATCATCGACCGAGCCTTAGATGACCTCAAGAGGCTGCCGAAGCCAGGATCATCAGCGGTAGAACTGAACGTGTTCGCTGTTAAGCTTCAGAACGTGGTCTGCGTAATCAAGGGCATCAACCGCCAGGGGTACCTCTTTAACCCCATGCTGGCCCGAGAAGTGTTGGAAAAGCTGAGCCCTCACATCAAGGCGCGGTGGTGCGACTACGCAAATGAACAAGAAGGAACAGCGGACCCAGAAATCGTCGTGCTATCTCGCTTCCTCATGCGAGAGGCAGACCGAGCGCTCCGATATAGTTACGCTCCATCTGCAATAGCAACCGCTGCCAAGAGAGAACCCAGGCCGACCATCACCGATGCCAGGCCGAAAAGGAAACCGAACGCCGTGTACAATGTAGCTGAAGACGAACAGCCAGACAAGTGCCCGATGTGTGAGAAGCCGCACAAGCTACCGGACTGCCCGAAATACGCAGCGCTATCCGTAGACGAACGGTGGGAGCTTGTGCGCAAGAACAAGCTCTGCTTCAAATGTATTGCCAAGAGACACATGCGCCTCCACTGCAAGGCCAAGCGGTGCAGCATAGGACAATGCCTACGACCTCATCACACGAGTCTGCATCAGCAAGATAAGGAGGAACGTCCCGAAAACCCGAGGTCCGAAGCAGGCACCGCAGAGTCTGTCCTGACGATGGCAACACCGACCGCCACCAGCAAGAGGACAGTGCTGCTGAAGATGTGTCCAGTCACTGTCGTGGGTCCACGGGGGGAGATCCGCACACACGCCCTCCTGGATGAAGGGGCTACAATCTCGCTGATCGATGAGGAGTTGGCGCAGAACATCGGTGCCAAGGGATCGCTGCTACCACTACGGATGCAAGGAGTCAACGTGACACAAGAAGAAAATAATAGCAAGCTGGTCACCATACATTTGAGGGGAGCCGACAGAGAGCTGCACAAATTTCAAGCAAGAACAATCAGAGGCATGAAGTTGATTCAACAATCCATACCGAGCACGCTTCTGGAGTACGAACATCTCCGAGATCTATCGCAAGAGGAAGTGTGCTACGATACCGTACGACCTGGAATACTGGTGGGAGCAGACCACTGGGAATACATCGTAACGCAAGAACTGCGCGTCGGTAAACGGAACCAACCGGCCGCATCCCGAACTCGACTAGGATGGGTGGTGCACGGGACTGTGCCACGCACCATCATCGAAGATCGAAACAGCGTCCTGCACGTCTACACTCCGGAACGAAGAGTGGAGGCGAGAGAGCAGCAGGACAATCATCTCCACAACTTGGTGGAACACCACTTCAGCATCGAAGCGCTCGGCATCACTCATAAGCCACATGTGAGTGACGCGGATCAGCGAGCCGCTAGAATAATCGAGCGAACTATAAAGAAGACGGACAAGGGCTACGAGATCGGGCTGCCCTGGAAGGCGGACGGCATGAAATTGCCTCCGAGCTACAGTGGAGCGCTCCGTCGCCTCCACAAAATGGAAATGAAGATGGACACTGACCCAGGCTTCGCTAGAAAATACACCGAGCAGATAGAGAACCTGCTGCAGAAAGGATACGCCGAACCATGCGACGGCACTGAGAAGACAAGTCCGGTCTGTTGGTACCTGCCACACTTCGCGGTACAGAACGTCAACAAACCGGGGAAACAGAGGCTTGTCTTCGACGCGGCAGCGAAAAGCCACGGAGTCAGCCTGAACGACCATCTCCTGGAAGGGCCGGACCTACTGATGTCACTACCAGGCATCCTGTTTCGATTCCGGGAGAAACGCATCGCAGTCACGGCAGATGTACAGGAGATGTTTCTCCAAGTGAAAATTCGTCGGGAAGATCAACCGGCACAACAGTTCTTATGGAGAGGCGCCGACAGAGAGAAACCACCTCATCACTTCAAGATGACGAGCATGATATTCGGCGCCGCGAGCTCTCCCTTCATGGCGCATTACGTACGCAACCACAATGCGAAAGAACACGCTCAAACTCACCCTCTCGCCTACGAAGCCATCACTCGAGATCACTACATGGATGACTTGGTAGCGAGCTACGAGGATGAACAGGAAGCCCACCGCGTGATTACTGAGGTACAAGTAGTTCACGCGGCGGCAGGGTTCACACTGCGAGGCTGGAGCGCTAGCAACAATAGCGTACTGCGAGACGTACCCGAAGAACTGCGAGCGACCACACCGACTCAACTCGGAAGAAACGGGCCAGAGAACAAGATACTCGGGCTGTACTGGAACGCCGAGCGAGATGAATTGGGGTTTAACACTTCAATGAACAGAGTCCCCGCCGAAGTGCGTGCACGAAGTCGCGCGCCTACCAAGAGAGAGGCACTCAGCGCGGTCATGTCCATATACGACCCTCTTGGACTGCTGAGCCACTGCACCATACGCGCAAAGATCATCCTGCAGAGCCTGTGGCGCTTGCACATCTCCTGGGACGAGCCTATCCTTGATGAGGAGAATGACCTTTTCGCCACATGGCTGGGACACCTCGCCGATCTTTCGGGTCTGCGACTGGAACGACGCTACGCGATGGAAGACGACCAAAACTTGGAGCTGCACGTTCTGTGTGACGCCAGCGAACAGGCCTACTCTGCTGTGGCATACTGGCGCGACACACGACCCGACGGAAGCGTCAGACTGAGTCTCGTGGCCGCCAAGTCAAAAGTGGCTCCGAAACGCGCGCAGACCATTCCCCGCCTGGAACTGCAGGCGGCTGTCATCGGTGCCAGACTGGCTGACACCATCAAGAGAGAACATCGAGTCCAAGTCAAGAGAACAGTGTACTGGACCGATTCAATGACGGTGATTCACTGGGTGCGGCACGACGCGAGACGGTACACTCCGTTCGTCGCCCATCGCTTGGGTGAGCTAGCAGAGCTCACTCACAAGGAAGAATGGCGATGGGTGCCCACCAGAGAGAACATAGCCGACGATGCGACGAGATTCGCGAGCACACCAATCTCCATAGAAGACCGCTGGTTCCAGGGCCCAGAATTCTTGCTCCGCCCCGAGGATCAGTGGCCGACAGAAACGACGTCAAGTGAAGATGGCGAGGAAGAAGTGATCCTGCATGTTACGGAAGAAAACAAAGCAGGGGAGTGGCTGCCAGATCCCGCACGCTTCTCCAAATACGAGACGCTAGTCAGAGCGTCGGCCCGCGTGCTGGCATTCATCGACTTGTGTCGGCGCCGAGCCTCGGGATTAGAACATCGACACATCGAGGAAGCGGAACGTACTCTCCTACGTCAAGCCCAACAGGAGAGCTTCCAAGACGAGCTGCAGAAACTAAAAGCATCTCGTCCGATCACCAGGACGAGCCGACTGTTTCGGCTGGACCCGGTCCTGGAAGACGGCATCCTGCGCGTCAGAGGCCGCATCGGGGCGGCCACTGCACCTCTTGAAGTCAAACAGCCCATCATCCTCGACGGCCGCCACCGGATCACCAAACTCATCGTGCTGCGAGAGCATTGCGCAGCAGGGCACGCGAACCGCGAGCGCGTGACAAATGATCTCCGTCAGAAATATTGGATCATTCATCTACGACCCACCGTGCGCACCATTGAGAAGGACTGCGCCCTCTGCCGAAGGAAGCGATCGAGACCTCTGATTCCGGCGACAGGGGACCTGCCACGAGCACGCCTCGAGCCCTACCACCGCCCATTCACCCACTGCGGGGTGGACTATTTCGGGCCGATGATAGTGAAGATTGGACGCCGCCGAGAGAAAAGATGGGGCGCACTGTTTACGTGCCTCACCACACGCGCGGTACACCTGGAGCTCGTGTCGTCATTATCCACGAGCTCTGCGATCATGGCACTGCGAAGAATGGCGGCGCGAAGAGGTTGGCCGCGCGCCATGTACTCAGACAACGCGACCAATTTTCGAGGGGCCAACAACGAGCTGCGAGCAGCCTACGCTGAGTGGGTACCAGCGCTGCAAGACGAAGCCCTGCTACACCGACTGGAGTGGCATTTCATCGCGCCAGGGGCTCCCAACCAGGGAGGAGCCTGGGAACGACTGGTGCGATCCATCAAAGTCGCATTAGCCGCCACACTGAACGAAAAAGAACCGACCGAGGAAGTCCTGCTCACCCTACTGACAGAAGCCGAGTTCTCTGTGAACGCGAGACCTTTGACACATGTCAGCGTGAGTCATGAAGATCCAGAAGCTTTGACTCCAAACCATTTCCTCTTGGGGTCATCCGCCGGCCTGCCCACCGCCGGACAGCACAACGAAACCGATCGACGCACCTGGAAGGCCAGTCTAGCGCTCGCTGACCATTTCTGGCAGCGCTGGGTCCGAGAATACCTGCCCACATTGGTGCCACGAGGAGAACCCTCGGACGACAAGAGGCGACTACAAGTCGGGGACATCGTCATCGTAGTCGACCACACCTTGCCACGGAACGTGTGGCCCATGGGAATCGTCGAGCGCGCCTATCCGGGTCCAGACGGCGGAGTACGAGTGGCAGACGTCCGAACGAGGACTGGCGTCTTCAAGCGGCCCGTGAGAAAGCTCATCGTCCTGAAAAAAGAAGAGGCTACGCAAGCTGCGCCGGTGGGAGGAACTGTAGCGGACGCCGAGCTAGATCTAGGATAGAAAATGCATTGTATAAATTTAGAAATTAGAAACGAACGATAGGGTCGCCGCCGCCGAACTGAGCGCGGCAGCCGGGCGCCGCCGTTTTTGTATATTTATAGTGTGCGAGCGGGAGGGCGCGATACACCCGTCCCTCTCCCACACTATCGAATTGGCAGTAAAATGTGATGGTGTGTGAGCGAGATACACCCGTCTCTCTCCCACACTATCGGATCAGCAGTATAACATTTTAGATCCCGGCCTATAAAAGTAGCGGCGGCCGCCCTCAAAATTGTATTCAGCGTTAAGACTTCGTTTAGAACAGTTCAATAAATAATAACAAGTGAAGAAGAAATCGAAGGTTTTATTCACATCAAATACAGTCCACAACACATTCATTATCTTAAATTACTATTATGGCTATTATTATTATCATTATGACTACTATGATGATAGTGATCACCAGAATAAGGCTGTACGGCAGCGGTAAACACTAGAGCGGAGGCTGCTTGAGCGACACCGGCCGCGCATTAGTGCGGTGTACTTACTGAAGGGCTCGCAGAGTGGACAAATACACCGGCCATTGTACGTACCGTATACTCGTTGTAGAAAACCAGTTTAGAAGATACACGTTGTTAATGCATACAATACATATATTATTATTCTATAAATACAATTAGCGCATGTATCATGTTTTCATAATTATCCAATTTAATCAAATATAAAAAAACTTATGAAATTAAGTTTTATTATTATTACAGCAAAAGTATAGAACTACAAACTGTTTATTGGAAATGTATCGATTACTGAATAAATATTCAAGATACCGGTATTAAACCCACCTCTAAAATCAGTTAACACGATTCCGGTAGTGTGTTTTAAATTAATGTGGTACATAACAAAACAGGTTGTATATTTTTGCACTCTAGAGTTTTTAAGAAAGTTAAATATTGTTTAATTTAGATTTGATAAAATGTTTAATAGAAACTAAAACAGCACAGCACACCCGTTTATATATTATGATAATCTGTAAATAATTGCCGAGATGTGGGCTAATATTTTAAGCTATATGCATCTATTTATAAATCACTTACCAGTTTTGCCAAAAATAATACTGCGTGTCACCGCATTTATGATATTAATTTAAATCACGGGTAGGACTATTTAGGCTATTATTGTTGTAAAATGATTTTTTTTTTCAATTTCATTACCATGATTTTTTTTTTAGTTTACAATAGACTTTAATTTCACATCCTAAAATATCAAGGTATCAGCCTGTATAAAATAGGTAAACACATATTCATTTATCATGTAAATAGGTACCTGTTAAACTGACTAAGCGGCATCGGCGCAAAGGCGCCGCTGGTTTACGTTAAAAATTGTTTATTGGAAATGTATCGATTACTGGATAAATATTCAAGCTACCGGTATTAAACCAACCTCTAAAATCAGTTAATACGATTCTGCATATGCCTTTTAAATTAATATCGTGAATGCAGTGACAGACTGTATAAAACAAAAATTTCAGCGATAATTTCGCAATTCGCAAGAAAATATGTTGCATTACTGGTGTACTTATTGAATAGGATAAAATAATAGTGTTCCTAACCATGATAGTTTAAAAAGTTGTACACAATAGAATAACCGATTCGTTGCCACCCTTTATTTCTGAAATCTGTCAAGCAGGCCCTAACAATAATCGGGTGACGCGCTAGTCGCGTCCTTGGCCTCCCCGAAGGTTTTTTCATGACGCGCTAGGTGCGGCATAGGCCACGAGCTGGATAATGTTTTTTGTAGCTTACTGTTTTGAAAAAAGGTGGTACGTTTTTTTAAATCACTGGGACAAGTCATCACATGTACACAATGTACAAATACACAATGACAAGTATCCTCTTAGTATACGTACCTATATATTCATTCATTCATTTACGTATTTCTTTTATATTATTGGTATATGTATAAGTACTACATGTAGTAGGTAGCTACACCATTACACCCCCAGGTAATGCTCACACAATCCATTCCATCCAAATATTGTCTGGTAGAGATAGCTATTTAGCGATATTGTATCACATAGATTTATCTTTGTTCGTTATAACTGTATTGTTTTATGGTGTGCAATAAGAATTATCTTTCTACTTACATAAGTGTTAGTTTTGAGTTAATAGCAAACTACAATCTTGACGTTGACGTAAAATTATTTATGAAGTAAAACAACGGAGAAAAAAGCAGCCTTTCCATTAAAATATAAATAAATAACAAAAACGATCATTACCATAATCTTGAAAAGACAAAACTACATACGCCATAATATTCCACAACGAGCCCATTGCTCAACGCAACACGTTTATTCGAAAGCTATAATATATTCATATAGCTGCGAAACATCGCATTTGTGGGGATTTATAGCTGCGCGATTTACTGCGATGAGATATGCCGCGCGCGGTTGAGTTACAGCGCCGATACTTTTGCACTTTACTTACTGTTCTGTTTATCTGTGATTCTGTGGGAACATTGCAATAATTTACTTACTGTGCCATTTTTACTGTGATACCAACGGACCTGATGTAAAAATTTTTCATCCAGAGACTCTATTCTATTCTTTCGACAAACAGTTTTTTTACGAAAAGCCCGGCACAACCACAAAGCCGGGAAATAACAATTTTGACAATAATATAATATTTGCATGCGCGTTTATTTTACTGTATACTATAACATAACTTACGCAAAAATTACAGGTAAAAATGGTAAATAGATAATAAAGCTAGCGATTTTAGAATAGAATAGTATATTTATTTTGACACAATATACCTACAAATACAAAAATACAATACATACTTATTAGGTAGGTACATGTAACAAACATTAAGATGATTAAGTGACAACAATTATGTATGAGCCTCAGTTGCCTAAACTAGACTGAAAAGTCTGTATGATAGGCAGCTGTGCTCCCCCTGCTTAATATCAACAGCCTCCTTCGATGTCAATAGGACTGAAACTTTACGTCACATTACGAGATTCAGGGTATTATACAAATACTAAAATATTTATTTTGTGTCTATTTTTACATTCTATGAATACAACAGTTATACTTATACCTAATACAAAATAGGTCGTCACTCAGCGGTGTGCCACTGTAACATACAGCTACTGTAGCGCTGGCATTATGTGACGCCTTTAGTGCGTCTGAGCACCAGAAAACAGAAACACGCGTTTACATTATTATGTAACATATTTACAAAATTAACAAAAAAAATAAAATATTATAACGTAACGTTTCGTTCTTGTTTCGTAGTGTCGTCGGTCGTATAGAAAAAGGTGACAAAATAACTACAAAAAATTGCAAATCACTTATTAAAACAAGACTATTTGTGAGATTAAAAATAACAGTAAAATAAAAAACAAATTTCTGCAAGTTATTAAATAAATAAAATATTAATTATATAACAATTTTGAAGACTTATTAATTAACATACAGAACATAAGTAATAAATTAATAATAAAGTATTAATGTCTTAATGTAACGGTGAACTTACAGGCAAATGAGGCTTTGCATCTGTATGCCTCAAATTGATGGACGCAAGACTGTGCATCATAGGGCACGTTTCTAAGGTGCGTGATCTACCGAAGCAATACTTTATTATATGCGATGATTACCATTTAACAGCAAGTGCGCCATAATTATGCTTGTTTCGTAGTCTCGTCGTTAGTATAGAAAAAGGTGACAAAATCAAAAATCATTGTTTATTCAATTAATTGAGATTATTTGTAGTCGTCAATATACTCTTGTTCCTCAAACCTGACGAAAATATATCAACTTTTACGTAACATAAATAAATAATAATAAAAAATAAATATAGCCCCAAACTAAGTAGAGCTTGTACTATGGGAACCAAATAACTGATAGAATACTTATATACATTTTTTTTGTAAATACATACTTATAATATATATATAGAGAAACAACCAGACCCGGAACAAATATCTGTAAGTCATGCAAACATTGTTTCCGCGGTGGTAATCGAACCCGCTACCTCCTGCGTCTCAGCCGGCTATTCGCCCACCGCACCACGGAGGTCGTCATGAGTGGAGACTACGCATTGAAAAGCGAAGCGTAGGACTGCCCCCCCCCCCCCCCCCACTAGATGGAAGGTTGCTGGGAGCCGTTGGGCGCAGGTCGCACAAGATTGGTCGCTCTGTAAATCTATGGGGGAGGCCTATGTTCAGCAGTGGGAGTCCTGTGGCTGATATGATGATGATGATGATGACGTATCAGAATGATCCCACATGTGTGCGTGAGTTGTAGCAGCACATACAGCGGAATCTGTTTTTGCGTCCGTGTGTTAATCCGCCTGTCAGTACGGCGCGCATCTATCAAGTGGCATTAACACGTCAGGTAAGGATAGGGTTGGAGTGACCGCGACGTTTAAAGCACGAGAGGTAAAAAGCGGACAAATATTACAAACGTTAGAGAATAATGGTAGGAGATTAATTACAAAAGGCATATAAACGTAAATTAATTTAAAAGTAAGACCCAACAAGAGAAACAAGAAAAACATTAGGGTAAAAGGTGGATAGTTGCCCCACTTTTCAAAAAAGCTCTATTATAAAAAAGTATGTACTTAATTAGATTAATGCAAGATGTATATCAAATAAATAAATAAATATTGCTGGTCATTTCACACAACGCTATCTAGCCCCAAACTAAGCCGAGCATGTACTGTGGGAACCAGATAACTGATAGAATACTTATATACATTTTTTTGTTAATATGTACATACTTATAATATATAGAGAAACGACCAGACCCGGAACAAATATATGAAAACATTGGTTTTTGATCTATTATAGTAACCTATTTTTGTGAACTTAATTAATTTAACTTAAAAAACTTTCGTGATTTATTTCAATCATTATTATAAATACGGGATATATCATGTACCGTCTTATCGGTGTTTCGACCGACAATGTTTCGGTTCAATTCGTGAATTTTCATCAGGGTGAGTGCGATCCGCTCCGAATAACTTCTCGCCTCACACGGAGCGGATCATATATATAAACAAATAATATTATTATTCACACATATTTATTTTAAAACTCGTTTATAAAAATACATTTTTCACTACAAAGTATCTTACAAAAAACAAACATTATAGTAAAAAATATATTTATAAAAACGGTAAACCACCGACCGCGAAGCAAGGCCCAAGCGATCGGTGGCTAGGGCTGCAGAGAGAGGAACCTCCTGACTATGCGTGCCGAGTCCAGGAGTACCGCCTTCTGTATCTGACCCTTGATCCAATTTCCTAGCGAGAGCCTCTTAAGGTATTGGTCGAGTCTCTTCGCTATCAGTCCGTTGACCGACACAACTATCGGAACGATAATTGTTGATTCCACATCCCACATGGCGGTAATCTCATGAGCCAAGTCAAGGTACTTGCTTAGCTTGTCCTTCTCGGCCTTCACGAGATTAGCATCATGTGGGATAGTAATATCAACAAGTATCGCTCGGCGCTCTGACCGGTCTACCAGCACGATATCTGGCTTATTGGCAACAATAGTCCTGTCCGTGATGATAGACCGGTCCCAATAGAGCGTGGCACGGCCATTTTCCAGAACTGGCTCTGGCACATATTTATAATATGGCACCTCAGGTCCAACAAGGCCATACTGAAGAGCAAGCTGCTGATGGATAATTCTGGCAACTTGATTATGTCTATGCAAATACTCAGAGTTAGCAAGGTGCGAACAACCCGAAAGCACATGTCTAAGGGACTCTCCGGGCTGGTGACAAGCTCTGCAGATGTCGACCGTCCCATCCTTCATAATATACTTTCGGTAATTGTTCGTCTTGATAACCTCATCCATAATTGCACAGACAAAACCTTCAGTTTCTCCGAAGAGATCACCGAAGCGTAACCAGATTACCGATTCGAGCGGGTCTACATCTGGTCCTGTTAGGGCTTTGTAGAACCGCCCATGAAGCTCCTTACTCTTCCATATGGCCTCGCGATCCTGAGTGGTCAGCACCGATGGTTTATGCCAGTTCTCGTTTGCCAAAGAGAGTGGGGTAAAGTTTTTGTCAACTGCAACGACATCCCGATGCATCCCACACACATTATTAAGGAAATACTCCCTGAGATTGTACACCTCGCGGTTATGAAGGGTTTTGGCATTTAAAAAGCCCCGACCACCACATTTCCGCGGGATGTACATTCTCATATTATTATTATTTTGGTGTTGTATTTTTTACACTCGGTTGTACTATAACCGGAGATATACCTGAGCTGCACGGGCCTAAGCCAAGTGCATATCAGTACCTAACGTATGATTGATTGGACTTTCACTTGGAAGGTCCGTTTGCAAGAATTTTCGCACAATTCTGCAGGTGTTCAGTATAGCCGCTTTTTGCATGAGAATATATGTGTGTTTTGGGAGGTCTAATACGGCAAGTGATTGAAGCAGTTGCTTTGGAACTACACCTGTACTGGAAATTACTATTGGTACGATTGATACCTTCTGCAGGCGCCACATACGCGCAATTTCATTTTTCAGATCTATGTACTTGGAGAGCTTTTCTGATATAGTGTTCTGTAGGTTATGAGTGTTTGGGATGGCTATGTCGATAAGAAGTGCTGTTTTGTTGATTTTATCTAAAAGTGTCAAATCCGGTCTATTGAAATGAGTGGTCTTATCGGTCAGGATAGCTCTATCAAAATAGAGTTTATAGTTTGCATTTTCTAGTACTATTTCAGGTATATATTTATAGTAAGGTGTGGGCTTTGAAGACGTGTCGATGAGGTTGTATTTTGCGGCTAGTCTTTGGTGGATGATGTTGGCCACCTGATCGTGCCGGAATTTATAGTCCGTTTGTGCTAGCGCCTTGCAGGCCCCCGTTATATGTTGAATTGTTTCGGAAGAACTGTTACAACGTCTACATAAATCTGTTTGCATGTTTTTTATTTTCATGATATGTTTTTGATAGTTCCGGGTCTCAATTACTTGGTCTTGCATTGCTATCATAAACCCCTCAGTCTCAGGAAAGAGTTCACCTCGACTGAGCCATTCGTTCGACGCCTGTTTGTCGACGGTGGGTTGACTCAAGTCATGGTGGTGCCTTCCGTGGAGAGACTTACGCGCCCATTCAGCAGTTAAAGTCTGTCTGTTAGTCAGTTCTTCATTATTTTGTAGACTATGGTTTTGAAGGTTAAGTGGTGAATTTTTACAGTCTAGTTCAACTATGGCTTTATGAATGATTGATGTCTCAGTTTTAAAATAAAAGTAAGATCTTAGCATTGAAATTTGCCGGTTATGTAAATTTTGTATATCTATTATACCTCTACCTCCTTCTGACCGTTGCAGGATCTGCCTCTGTATACACGCTCTTGGGTGGTGCTTTCTATTCTTCGTCATTGTGACATTAATCAGCCGCTGCAAATCTTTCAACTCCTTCTTTGTCCAACTTATTACTCCAAACGAGTATGTCAGTACTGGGATAGCATAGGTATTGATAGTTTTAATTGTGTTTTTGGAGTAAAGTTGTGTTTTCAACACAGAGTTGAGTCTATGTTTGAAATTCTGAGTCAGTTGGGTCTTAATTTCTTTATAGTGTATGAGCGTAGATTGGTGATACCCTAAATACTTATACATCTCATCTTCACTGAGTGGCGCTATTGTTTCACCAGTTTCCATATAGTAAGTGTGCTGGTGATTTTGTCCTGCTTTGACTGAGTTTATTTTGCATTTGTCAATACCAAAGTTCATAGAAATGTCATTTGAAAAAATTTCTGTAATTTTAATTAGGTGTTCTAACTCAGTTTGAGTGGATGCGTAGATTTTTATGTCATCCATATAGAGAAGGTGATTCAATAGTGTTGAGTCAGTCTGTCTGTCATGTCTTTTGTCTAATTTGTAACCGAGGCCCGACGAGTTCAGGGAGTTTGAAAGGGGATTCAGCGCAAGGCAGAACCATAGTGGACTAAGTGCATCTCCTTGAAATATGCCTCTTTGTATTCTAATTGGGGCTGTTTCTATAGTTCTGTTGGGTGTTTGTGCATGTAGCCGGGTTGTCCAGTTAATCATAGACTTACTTAAGAATGAAATAAGCTGTGGGTGGATTTTATAGATATCTAATACCTTTAAAAGCCATGAGTGTGGAACTGAATCATACGCTTTCTTGTAGTCTATGTATACGGAATATAAGTCTTCTTTATTACGCTGTACCTGTTTTAATATAATTGAGTCTATAACAAGTTGCTCCTTGCATCCCTGGCTGAATTTTCGGCAACCTTTCTGTTGTTCTGTGAATAGCTTGTTTGTATCTATATGGGTGTAAATAAGCTGGGACAAGCATGCTGTGATTATTTTATAGATTGTTTGTAGACAGGTAATCGGCCTATATTTCGCAGGGTTCTTTGTATCACTATTGTCTTTTGGTATCATATGAGTGATACCGTTTGTGATATAAGATGGTAAGATGTGAGGGTTCTTAATAAAATTATTTATGTGGTTGTAAATGAAGGGATGCAGCCGAGTTAATTTCTTGTGCCAATAACTATGGATTTGGTCAGTTCCTGGCGCCTTCCAGTTGTGCGTTCTCTTAATAACTTTCTGGAATACGTCAATAGGTATGTCTAAGTACTCCATGGGTTCTATACCTAAATGGTTAGTCTGTTCTTTCTTGATCCATTCAGCATCATTCGTATAGCCCGCAGAGTTTTCCCATATATTGGACCAAAATTCCCTAAGCTCAGTTGGATCCGGTGAGTCATCCGCTTGACTTCTGCTGTCACTGGTGTAGTTCCTTGTTGATCTGGTCAAGGATTGGTAGAACTTCTTCTCATTGTTACAGAACTGGTTATTTTGTGTTTTACGATGAGTACACGATGTATAACGTCTAAGCCGGCTGCTAATAACTGAAAGCTTCTGTTTTAGGGTATCAAGAAAATGTATAAGGTTGGAGTTCGGTTCCTCATGGGTGGTGTGTGTTTTGTATTGCTCTAGAATACTATCTATCTGTTTAGTTAGTGCTTTACTACGGTTTCCGTTTATATATTGCGTGAGCCTACCAATTTTCTTTCTAAGGTCTTCGACTTTTCTTTCAAGCCGTCTCTGCCAGTTAGGTATGGAATCTTTGCGTGTTTGGTTTGGTAGTTCGTCTGGTGGTAATTTGAGTTTTGATCCATTGAGTTTAGCTGCCGTCCATGCTGAGCAGTAGATTGTAGTTTGCAACGTTTCAAAATCCGTGTCGGCGTTAACAATTTCAGGCAGGATAACTTCATTTATGTAACATACAAACTTTCCAAGTTTCTTAGAAGTTTTTTGCTTTGGAATGAATGGCCTATCTTCAGGGTGTGTATTACTAAAGAACTGCTGTGCTTGGCTAAAGAGTTCGTCTACTTCCTGATTTCTATTATGTTCACTAAGTAACCCTACTTGTATTTGTGGTTGTGGTACTGTTTCCTCATCAATGTCATCATTGAAAGCGTCATACCAGACTGTTGTGGTGAGATCTTGAGGCTGCTCATTTTGGCTTGTGCTCGTGTGAGTGATTATGGCGCGTGTACCTAATTCATTGGCAACTTCTTGTTTAATTATGTTAAGCCTTTCATCGTCTATAAATTTGTTAGCGATAATGACCCTTCTCTGGTCAGCTACTCTCTGTTCACTAACATGGGCAAGGTGAGGGAAAACGTTAATAAAACTTTGGTGCAAAGGCTTCCTATATGCAGTTTTATTAGTCTCTAATTCGGTTATCCTGTAATATGCTCGTATTATTGTTTCATTGTGCTCTGCTGTCCACTGCATCCGCTGTGTAGGTGGTATTTGAGTAGAAAGTGAGGGTGTTTGATGCTGGTGTGTTAGTAAATACGCCTCTACTTCAGTCCGTATTTCACTCATCCTAGTTGTAGTCAGCAAGTTATTGCGAACAATTGCTCTACGCTGATCACCTACTCTCTGTCTACTTGCATGCATGTCTGGGAATTTGTTGTTAAATTTCTTATGAAGTTCCGTGAGGTATGTTCTAGTATTCGTTTCTAGATTGGTCAGAATATAATATGTGCGCAGGACAAAGCTGTTCATTTCTTCCGTCCATTTTTTTCGCGCACGTGGTTTAGCCTTGGTGGGTACAGGGTCATCGACTATTGTCGCCTGTACAACGTCCTCGGCTAGTGAAAACGAAGATTTTCGTGAAAGAGAAGAAGAAGGTTCAGGGAAAAAGTCAAGATACGAAGGTGGAGAGGAAGGAATAGAAGAAAAAAGAGATTTGGGTGAGGATGTAGTAGATTGGCTTTCGTGGTCCTTTTCAGTCCAATCTATTCGGCTCAGGCCCCGCTCCTCAATAGAGGCCAGCCGTGTTGCTCCCACGTCAGCTGCACTCGTGCTGCTGAGACACTCGGCGCCGGCTCGTGATGTGCTCCGGCTTGATCTTCTCAGTGGTCGTAGGTTGTACCTTCTGTTGGACTCACCTTTTTCGGGTTCCCCGGCAGAGGGCCGCCCATTACCCTCGCCACCGATGGTTTGCATGCTGTAACGTCCAGCATCGGCTCCAGACGTGCCCCGGCGATCACCCCCAGGAAGCGACCATATACGTACATTTTTACTCTTACTCTCCATTATGTTGGGTTTGCCAGTACCCTGTTTAGTAACTTGCTAGGTTATTTTATTGCAAGTGTCCGCCCCTCACGTGGCATAGTTGGTCAGCACGGACATGGGGTTGGGCTTTGAGGGGCTTATTATTATTATTATTATCAGCCATTCGTGTCCCACTGCTGGGCAAAGGCCTCCCCCCATTCTTTCCAGACTTGGCGGTCCTGAGCTGATTGTGGCCAATCCGTTAGGAATTTATCCAGCTCGTCCCGCCATCTACGTAATAATATATAATTTTTTTATATTTAATAAACCCCCCCCCCCCGATGCGCGAGTCCTACTCGTACTTGACCTGTCTTATTTTTCATAAAATACTCATTTTGTGTAGGAATACTAAAGATCTCGCACTTTATGGCTAGCAGACTTATACATATAGATCCTATTGTTATGCGAGGTGAGAGAGTGACAATTGAAATAACTACGTCTGTTTTGTTTACATAAATTATTGGATTATACTACATACTGATGAGATCCGTGGTGCAGTGGGCGAATAGCCGGCTGAGATGCAGGAGGTAGTGGGTTCGATTCCCGCCGCGGAACAAATGTTTGCATGATCTACAGATATTTTTTCAGGGTCTGCTTGTTTTTCTATATATGATAAGTATGTATTTACAAAAAAAAATTATATAAGTATTCTATCAGTTATCTGGTTCCCATAGTACAAGCTCTGCTTAGTTTGGGGCTAGATAGCGTTGTGTGAAAAGTCCAGCAATATTTATTTATTATTTACTGATACATTGTAATTCATACAATGTATCTCTAAATTAATAAATACATTTTATGAATTTAGATAACTTTTACGCCATAGCCAAAGAGCTAATGTTCTAACAATATAATGAATTGAGTTGAAGAATCATGTATTCTAGAAAAATAGGCTGAAAACAAACGAATTTATCTGGGTAGTTGTACTATCATTAAATCAGTTCATAAGCTCGCTTACTGTAGCGCCACACCTCAGCCCCAACATGTTACTCTTTGCATTAATACGGCTCTCGTTTTTTGAGACATTTGGCAGATTTTTTCTACTCTTGGATCCTTGCCAAAAATCTACAGAAAAATAATTGAATTACTTTAAATACTCACTCCAGTTCTTTTATTCTAAAAAAGTATGTATGAGGTAAATGTTCAAGGTTTAAACTGCCAAACAATCTACATTCATTTAAAAGTATCATACTGTAATTAAAACGCCCATGGGCTATGGTAACCAGTTACCATCAGGCGGGCCGTACGCCTGTCCCCCCCTTAGTGGTAAAAAATAAATATTTAACTTTAATAAGTACCTAGTGAACGAATCATAACAGAACTAATTTTATGAATATCTTGCTTTTATACACCTTGCAGATGGAGCAAGCTTATGGCCCCACGTGATGTTAAGTGCATCGCCTATAACAGAGTATTGCCTCGTTAAACACGTACCTACTTTATATACCCTATGATGCACTGCTCTGCGTTCATGAACTTGAGGCATACAGCTGTAAAGCCTCATGTGCTTGTAATTTTACCAGCAATCATACCCTTCAAACCGAAACACAGTTATGCTACTTGGCGGCCGAAATAAATAATATAGTGGTAGTACTTTCCCAGGCGAGCCCTTTGTTTTAACGAATCAACTAAGTCAAGCAGCGTTCTGAGTTTTCATTAAATAAAAGTAGCAAATATTTTTAGATATTAATATTTTCTACTGCTGATTAAGATAACTTACTCAATACTCAATCGTTTATTGTATTCCACAATGCAATAATATATGGTAATAGATAAGTATATAATCATTTTGAACCCTGTTGCGCACTACAATATTATGGAGAGAGAAGGACGTCATTGTTTTTGATAGGTTATATTAATTTTAAAAAGAAAACATTCAACTATTTCAAAATATCTAACTCCAAAATCTGAAAGTTGAAGCAGCATATAGTTACTGGTCACGTATGTCGATACCATTCCGAGTTATTTCGATTATTCTCTGTGATTCGATACAATCGAGCTGCAGGTGTAACTCGATTTCAGGGCAATTCTTGTAACACCCGTTTTATACGGATTGCACGTGCTTCTATAAAGGACTTTGAGATTCTGGTTTGTACTTTCATATACATTTTCAACTTATTCGTGTATTCTCCGTGGCGTAGTGGGCGAAGCCAGCTGAGACGCAGAAGGTAGCGGGTTTGATTCCCGCCACTGAACAAATGTTTGAATGATCTACAGATATTTATTCCGGGTCTGAATGTTTTTCTATATACTATAATATGTATTTTTACATAATTACATACCTTTTACTTACTTTTTTACTGTGTGGTTTTTGAATAAAATGTTTTCTTTCTTTCTTGTGTGTTTATTTATTTACAATATTTATTGTCACAGTAAAAACTCATAATCGGTCAAAGTTACGTGATGATAAAATAAAACAAAGGTTGCTGGGAGCCGTTGGGTGCAGGCCGCACAAGATCGGTTGTTATAGAAATGTATGGGGGAGGCCTGTGTCCAGCAGTGGACAACCTGTAGCTAATATGATGAAGATAATGAAGAAATAATGAAGAATCTCACTTGATGGTAAGTTATAATAAAACTAAGACAATTTTAATAATTCATCCTTTTATTTCACGCCCTTTTTAACGTATGATTGCGTTTGTTATTTTTACCATAAAATGTTTCCAATATGCTTAGTTTTCCGTGTAAGTCAACAGCAATTAGGGAACCGTCATCAGTTGAGAAATTTCTAGAAACTGAAATAAACTCAAAAACATTTGGGAATTCATCACTCTTTACTTGTAAAGAAGGCGGCTGAGCTACAAGCAAAGCGACACATCGCTGTTTCGTATTTGATTCGTCCACACGCTTTCATATAAAGCTATACATTTCTTGTATAATTTTTTCTTTAATTTTGTTGTAGGCACATTGTAGGCGCAAAAACAAAACATATTAAAACTAAATTATAAGCTAACCATGCATTAAGTTTAAGGTATAAAAATATATAAACTGTGTTATTTATATATATATATATGTATTAGCTGTCCCGCCAAACTTCGTACCGCCTTGACATGCATATGACGCGGGCTGTCAATGTACGTCACGATCTATCTATCTGAAAATGAATTATCTTCATTATTTATCTTTCACAACAAAAATAAAACACTTTTAGGGTTTTACATTGACAGCGGACTCACTTGGGAGGCACAATAGAGGACCTCTGTTCCAAGTTAGGTCGTACCTGTTTTGCTCTGAGACGGCTCGCTAACACCATGTCTCGTAGCGTGGTCCTGTCAACTGTGTTACTTTGCGACCGTCCACAGCATCCTCACCTACGGCGTGGAGCTGTGGGCGCGAGCCGCGAATGTTGAGCGGGTTTTCGTCATGCAAAAGCGGGCCGTGCGCGCGAGCGTCGGCGTGGATGACGATGTGTCGTGTAGAGACTTGTTTAAAGAGCTGAATATCATGCCTCTTCCCTGTGAACTTATATATCAAGTAGCCCTTTTCACTCATAACAACATCGATGAGTTCCAGACGAGAGGTGTGAACACCGGCCGCGCTCTGCGCAGTAACAAGCTCGCTCACGTCCTCGTCACGCCCGCGCACAAGCTGTGAAAGTCGGAGAGGTCCGTATATATAATGGGTCCCTCGGTCTACAACAGGCTGCCGGACACGATTAAAAAGGATGCAACTTCCACCATAATAATTAAAAATAGATTAAAAAAATGGCTCATAGAGAATTCTTTTTACTCCGTAGACGAGTTCTACACATTGCCTATTGTTTAATTTTGTTATCAATGAATTTATTATAAGTAGGTACAATTAATTAATTATGTTTACATTAGATATATATATTAATGCTCAATATTGAATTTATTACTTACCATTATATTTTTTGTATTTGATTTGTAACTTGGCGTTATAAATAAAGAATTTATTAATTATTAAGAATTTATAATTGTATTGTATTGTATTAATCGTACCTCATTGCAAAAGCAAAGAAACTTTTAAAACTGGAGTTATAAAAGACATCAAGCCAGGGGCCCAATTCTACTAAACAAATCGCTTCACTATGACAATGGTATGGTTGCAAAATGGCCACTATATATACCTTTTGGTTTTCTACTAACACAATCTTTTTGAAGTTATACTTCTTTTGGCGCGATGGAGAAAAATGATGTGAGTGAATTTTTACGATGAGCGCGCACACCGACACCTAAATTTAACAGCATGAAGTTAGTTCTAGGTGGTATGAAAATTGATAACTATGTTCAAGTTGTATATTCTAGTATTTTTATATGTAGAACACGTGTTTCGTAAGGGTACAATTAAACAGTGTGAATAAATAAATATTATTTTGGTGTTTTTATTTTATTTAAATAAAATCTTTTTGATTAATTTTAATATTTATCGTTAATCACTACTGCATTTTAGTTATTTTTTTCCATACGCCAAAGAAGTATAACTTCTAACGCGTGTACATAAGTACACACACTCTTTGTTTTTTTATTTCAATGACCGCCGTTGCCTTGGCAACCGCATTGAACATTTGGCAGCTTATGACAGGAACAACAATCATAATCGTAAAATAATGGTTCCATAGTTGTTTTTCTTATAAATTAGCAAATTTGTACGTAAACTTTTGACCAGAAATCAGGACTGGCTACTAACTCATACGCATTCAATTTTACCTCCGCTTACGCTTATGGATTTACTCGCTTAAGCTAATTACTACGTTCTACCCATTCCCTCAGCCAGGCTCGTCAGTTTAATCTTGCAATTAGCCGCTTCCATAGTACGCCCATCCTAAGTCTACTCGTACATACTACTAAATACTACTAATAAAGGTATTTTAAAAATTATTGGTTGAAAAAAAATCCTTATTGAGAACTCGTTTAGCGCTAGAAGATTTTAAAACCTGATTTCAAACACCTTTGGGTGTATCCAACAACTTATGCGTCCCGGAATAGCTGTGTTATAGCAGTTTAGCGCACTGGTGGTATTTCGAATTTGAAAACTATATGATGAAAAATTCTATACTATGTGTTTTGTTATGTACTTACGTTATTATATGAAAACACGTAGGGCTAATGGTAATGTATTGTTGCAAAATAGGTTTTTATCAAACAAATTACCATATAATTTTAAATTTTCAAACTACCTAGTCTATAAAATTCTAAAATAAAACAACCATTTTATTACAAATTATTTTTTAAATGATTTATTTACAAAATAGGTAAATAAATCATATTCATTCATCATGTATGCAGGTACCTGTTAAACTAACTAAGCGGCATCGTCGCAAAGACACCACCGATTTACGTTCAAAATTGTTTATTGGAAATGTATTGATAACTGGATAAATAGTCAAGCTACCGGTATTAAACTCACCTCTAAAATCAGTTAATATGATTCCGGATGTGTGTTTTAAATTAATGTCGAAGTGAAACATGTTGTATAAGTATTATTAAAGTAGGTGTATTTATTAATGAAGTAAGCGATAATTATTTGAACGTATCGGCCCTAGAATGTATAACAGCTAAATCAGAACATCGCGAAATCTCAATCTAGAAAGCACTATTGAATGTTAGTTTTCATGCAGACTTAGCATAGGCGGACTAAGGCCGTCTCGCCGTCAACGAAAATTAATTTACAAAAATAACACTTGTGTTTAAACGGCATTACCCAGGCAATGGAAGAAGTCCAGCTCTACTCGGCACGGCTTTACGTTTGTAAAGCTTTTGTGGAAATTACTTAGAAAAAAACTACAACTCGACTAAAAACGTACCTATAACCATATTTGTATATCATCATCATCATCGTATTAGCCACAAGACGTCCACTGCTGAACATCAATTGGGGGGGGTCGTCCTACGTTGCACTGTCCAGTACGTGGCACTGGAGAACCCTTTCATCATCTATAGCCTAACTTCAGGCAAAGGTTTCTCCTTGCCTATGCCATTTTCACGGTCAATTATAGCCGCATCTAGGTTCTCTCCACGATGTTTGCTATTGTTAATTCAATTCAATTTAAAGCATTAAGTAGTGGGGCATATAGACACCTGTAAAGCTAACTAATAATAAATCGCTAAACTTTTTGTATTTGAATTTCAAAATATTAACTTATTCTTGATTTAGCTCAACAATAACCGAATCCCAACCCTCAACCCACAAAGCATTGTAATATCGACAAAATTGAAAATGTTCGCAACTCCAATGAGACAGCCTACAAAAAACACTCAGAATCAGTGCCTCCGAATGCTCCGAACATGGAGAAAACAATACGTTAGTTGTGGAAGGGATAAATAAAGGGAGATTTATTTCGTGAGAGGAATAAGGCCCGAGTAAACATGTACAGGGAGAATATAAAGTAGGGCGCTGTTCTCTCAGATTGTCTGGATTGTGTGCTTTGAAATAGAAAGATGGATTGGGTTCTTGAGTTATTTTTTTATCTTTGATTGTTCATGTTAAGATAAAGGGTGGTTTTTCGATCAAATGTAGGTGTAGCTTTTTAGGTAAGTTATATATAGTTTTAACTATATTTAAATTTCAATTACATTACGATTTATAAAGGCAAAATTGGATAATCTAGGCTACTTTAGCTACTTTTAGGCATACTAAATAAAAGATGCACTATAAATTAAGATAAAATTGGCAAACTTATCACTTTTTAGGCTGACATTTCATTATAATTGTTATTAATCCTAAGATATCAACTTAATCATACCTAACATTGACATACTTTTATTATATAAATCTGAACTCGACTATAATTGCAGCGCCCGGCAGGTGTCTACTTAAGCTAGATGTAAAACCTTAAAACTTAAAACCTTGGGTGGCCAGCGCTCTACGAGTCCAATATAATAATATCTTCAGGATGCTGATGCGGCTGCCTCGCTTTTGCAGCGCATCGGGTATGTTTGCAGAGGCGCATACGGACGGATTTCATGCGATCATGCGCAAGAAAGTCGCGTCCATACTCAAGCGTGCGCGCGGCAGTAGCAACGGCATCCTGAAAATGATTGTTTCGCGTTTGGACTGCCCCATCCTTACCAAATGGATGCAAATACTTTTAGGTAATAGTTAAGTTAGAGTATTATTTGTAATTATTTTAATTTATTTAATTATGTAATTATTGACATGCTTTTAAATTATTCGATTATCTTTGTTATTAATTTTTAATTTCTGTATACCTAATTATTTGATGATTATGTCTATAAAATATTGTATGTTAGCGATTAAGAATTTTTATATGGATTTTTAAATCTGAATTAAATGAATAATAATAAAAGCTGTAATGAATGACTATACATGTTGGCAATAAATGACTAATGAAATAACTTTTCACAACCTATGCATTGATCTCATTTTGTTTTAGTTTGATAGTTATTTTTTGTTCTCTATTTTAATACATTTATTAAAAGATAGAATACGCAATAATAAATAAACAGTCGTATCATCTAAAAAGGGTTAAAACACGTTTTGGATTTGGGGTCAAGAACAAGGGTCCAACATTCTTTCTGGGTCGAAGTGACGTATGAACCAAGAGCTCGTGCTTATCTGGGTCAATGCATAATTGCAATTCAGTGGGGTAATACAGTCAGTATCTGGTGGAAAATTTCACCTGATAGTGATCTGCAGCAGCTAAGCTATCGATAGATCGTTTGCTAGTTGCTGAACAGTATATCTGCACCACAACACAAAAAAAAACTAAAGTGAACTCGTCAAAAAGTGAATTGGTGAAACCATGACTGGGTTTATTAGGAAGCGTTACTAAAATAAAAAATAAGACCAAAGCAAAAGTGTTTTCTAAACTGTAAATTTCATCAAAGACCTTCAAAATAATCAGCTCATTCCACAACGGAGGGAACTTACCAAAATCACGAAAAGTCGTATTAGAAGGAAAGAGAAAGAAGAAACACCGAGTCCCCAATAAAAATGATGGCTAGTGTTGTACCCAAAGTCATTACGTAGGCCAAAGAACATGCCGAATTTTGTTTATATGATTTGTAAAACTACATCTATCTACATAGATAATACTTTATTGCACACATTAAACAACAAAACAGTTAAAAGTAACATTATTCAAATGAATGTATACAATTGGTGGTCTTATCGCTAAGCAGCGATACGTGCTACGACTATATGAACTATACGTGCTACAGTCTGCGTAGCGGTAAAAATGGTGGTTTCATTTTAAATCTAAAAATGTTAACATACAATCCAAGAAAATAAATTTTTACGGTAAACATTTCAACTTAAGTTACTTTTCAAATTCAAATTCAAATATTTTTATTCATTAAAATCACAAGGATCACTTTGAAACGTCAATTTTACTGCCTGTACCTTCGCGACCAAGCCAGGAAAGAAAGACAAGAAACAAGGCTGGTTGTTTTTTTTTAATGATCCTTTTACAATACATAATACAGAACATAAATTACGTCTAAATTGTAACATTTTGAACGAGTTGGAGCAATTTCAATCCCAAGCTTCTCTATCATCTAAATAATCCGATATTTTATAGTAGGCTCTTTTATAAAGATTTTGTTTAATTACGTTTTTAAATTTGTAAATTGTCAATTTTTGTACATCCCTTGGGAGTTTGTTATAAAAGCGTACACCTTGCCCTTTAAACGATTTACTAACTTTATGGAGTCTACAAGTGGCAACAGTAGAACAGTGTTTTCAAATAACAACGTTGTTGTCATCATCATATCAGCCTTAGGACGTCCCCTGCTGAATATTGGCCTCCCCCTTAGATTCATAGCATCAGATCTTGTTCAGCTGCACCCGTTACAACAACGTTGTATAAGTTAGTATTCTTTAGTACGAGTACAGTTGCGTTTTTTGCCAATTACCAAATCTAACCAGCAATAAACATTAAATAGTTAGTCTGTGACAAGTTACAAAATAATGCCGAATAATTCGGCCGAACGCCGAATATTTCCGAAACCAAAACTCAATGACTAGTAAGGGACCGTCATAATTAACGAGAATTAATCTGGAGCGCCATTAACAAGTGTGCAAAAACCGGGAAATGAGTTTTGTTTTTAACTTCGTGCTTTCAATATTCTTGCTTAAATTATTTTTTGCAAGCTAATGTTTTTTTCTACTTGGTATTATTTACCCCGGTGTCTATAGAGATAGATATTTTCTTAGTCTATGTGGAACTAGGTTTCGTTTGTAATGGTTTAGTCAAATTTCGTTTGTTGAGTTTTTTATGTTTTGAAATCATCATTATCATTAAGCCTTAGGTCCACTGCTGAACATAGATGCCTCTCCTATATATCCGATCGAGTGCGGTTTGCACCCAACAGCTCCTATATCAGGTCGTCTTTGCGTCTAGTGGACGGCCGTGGCATCCTATGCTGCGCTTTCCAGTACGTGGTCTCCGCTCTAGAACCTATCTGCCTCAGCGACCGTCAGTTCTTCGAGCTATGTGCCCCACCCACTGCCACTTCGGCTTGCTAATCCTCCCGGCTATGTCTACGGAGCATAGCCCTCTTCATAGCACGCTAAACGACCTTGGCCTTCTTATGAAGCCCATAGCGTTTCTGTGCCATATGTCATTACTGGTAGCACACACTGATCAGAGACGTTGGTGATTTGTAATGCCATACACTTAATTTTAAAACGCGTTAATTATTGCAAAATTTGAAACCCCGCAACAGGCGTTAATCTCACAATAAAACAATACAAGTGTCGCTTGACAGGCAATGATCGCGTGATTTATGCCTATTTGGAACCTGTCACCTTCGAGGCCAGACAATGACCAAAAAATAACCATCTTGCTATAAAAAGCTTGGATTTGTGATGCTACAAAGCGAAACTGCTAAATTAATTGACCGAGCGATCGAAGCGAGCCAAAGCGTCTCAGTTTCGAGATTGCCAAAAAAATATGTTTGTCCGGCTGTCTATTCTCGCCTACTGATCGCATTTTTCAACCGATTTTGACAAAAATTATCAAACAAGTTCCTTTAAATTAATAGTCGATTGCGATTTTTGATTTAGGGGAAAAGGGGCAAGTTTGCTGTAGCGTTATTTATCGACGGATTTCAATCAAAATTGAGAGGCACACTAAGGACTTCATTCTACACCAGATATTGTGAAAAAAATCCATAAGAGGGGTGTAGAGGGGAGAAAAGGGGGGAATGTTAGCTGTATCGTTATAGATAGATGGATTTCAATATTTTTTTTTCGGTTTATGTATACCTACTTATACTTATTACGGGATGAACCCGTAGGCACCAGATTAGGCCTCCGAAGTTTAAGCGATTACTTGCGTTTCCTGTACGCAAGTAATCGCTTAAATTTATACCAATATTTTGCTCAAAAGTCTACATAGGTAAGCCTATTGGAAAATTCAAGCACCTGAAATTCGATTTAAAATTGGACTTTCTTCGTTAATTTTGTAGCGCAAATTACTTTTTGGATTTGGGACGCAAGGTTTACTGTTCTCACAGAACCGCAAGTTTAATTTTACCTGGAACTAATTTAAATTGTATATATTAGTTTGAATACATTTTATGCATGTTTAGAGCTTCGTTTGTACCGGTCCGATAACGCCAAAATATTGGAAGCGGATTGAATACATAATTCATAGTTCAGTTGCATATTTTCAATAGAATTAGCGCCCGCGAGATATGTAGTCGATGTAATGATTAGGCCAGAATTACTTCAGCGGCTAATCGCGTGAACAAACGTCGAACGAACATATTGTAACCAACTTTGGTGTCGGTATTAATACCACCCGATGGTATGCTGGCTTGAATGGTAGATAATATTCGCTTTATTAAAACTATATTATCGGGTCACAGCTCAATTATGAGCTCGGAGATATGACAGCTGTTGGGGCGGAAAAGTTCTCGAGTGGACACCACGCACTAGAAAACGCAGCTATTACTGGCGATGGAATGTAGACTTAGCCTTTAAGAGACGTGTAAATAAGGTATTAAGTATTAGGCAACACGACTTCAGCAGTATCACAAGAGCAGCAGGAGTTTATAGGTGACGGTGACCACTTGACATCAGGAGGCCCGTCAGTCTTTGCGTCTACAAATTTAATATAAAAAATTCAAATCACACACCTTTTTCATCGCAGTGGGGTGTTACCCCACCACACCACTACTAGTAATTCAGGCCTTACCTATAATGAGATGCCGGTCGCACGCTATCGGTCCAAACGGCCGCCAAACATAAACTAAACGCTAATAGATTATGCTAAACCACGCACACATGCGTACATTTACTCACACGCTATCGCTTTAGCGCCTCTGCCAAAATTTTTATAAATTGGATACTCCCTATAATAATAAAAACGGTTTTGCCCTGCCCAGGTTTGACTTATTTTAGTATGCCTGTGGCTTCAATAAAAAATAGGATATATTTTTGTATATAGTTTAATTATTTTATTTTTTATATAAAATAGGATGTACATGACGTGTATATTTTTTTAAATAGAATTGAATTATCGCACGATGTCTTACGTTGCCTTTCTTTCCTGGCTTGGTCGCGAAGGAACAGGCAGTAAAATTGACGTTTCAAAGTGATCCTTGTAATTTTAATGTACAAAAATATTGTATTTTGACTTTGTTTCAAACACACAGTCTTAATTGCGTGCCCTTCACATATAATTTTACTATTTATATTGACGTTTAAATTATGATAAACATGATAATGATAATTTACACTATACTGAAGTTAAACCACATTATTAATGGCAGGCAATAACTGCAGTGCATTATTACTTAAATTAACGACGTACGGTTAATTAGCGGAGTTGTTAATTATTTAGGGGAAATGAGTACACGAACAAAATATTTTAATTATATTCTGTAGAATATTATCAAACTACTAAAATCAAAACACTAAAATATAATTAACAAGACAATTCTGTTGTTCTTGTGTTGCGATTTCGTTGTTTATTGACTAAAATTTCGTAATATGAACGTTCTTATATTGTTCACGCTAACGACCGAATTAGCATGAAATTTAAAGTGACATTTATACAATTAAGTTATTTAAATTTTAGTTTAATTGACATCTTGCAGCTAACACGCCAATTTAATTAAACTAACCTGATTTTAGAAATGTCATGTGAATTCAGTCTTTCACGGGAACAAAATAAGAACAGTCTTATTTTACGAAATTTTAGTTCGTCAGTAAACAATCGCCACCAATATTGGCAATTATGACGACACAACTAAGCACAATTTAAGTTTGACAGCACTTAAATTACTATCAAATTACTAAATTCTTTTCTGTTTCGTATGGACACAGTACACAGTATGGTATAGTAGAATTATAAAATTTTGTTATTCTAAATTTAGTTTAGTTTATGTTAACAGAATTCCTCCCATTGGTACTTTTATTAAATGAAATAATATTATAACAATAAGTAAATTTCAAACTGAATTTGCGTTTGAGATTCGCAAGCAACACAATTTTAGCAACCAGGAGAACAGTTCAATTTCCGAAATAAAACCACAAATGCTGTACCATTTAAGATGAAATTCCATGTAATGAATAGCTGAGCAGACGCGTCGTTTATTACAGATACGTGGCGACGTAACGACGATAACAGTAAGATACAATCGTGAGAATAATAGGGACAAGACATTAAAGCAAGCGAAAGCGATTTTAATATAACTAGTTTAAAATCGCTTTCACTTACTCTAATGCCCTCTCGTCGTCCCTCCTTCTGCATATCATAAACTTTAACTACTTATGCCAAATCTTTATTACGTGTTTGCCTGCACCGAGGACTACCGAAAAGAACAGCAGTGTTGACAATGATAATGATGGCTGCATCATGTCACCACGATGTGTGACCGGTCACGCAACACCCACCACCGCACCCGTCTACTCGCACGCAGAGGCCTGTGGCGCGTAGTGCGAGGCGAGACGTAGTGCGGAGCGGATGAACCTGATGAAGGTTCACGAATTTAACAGAAACATTATCGGTCGAAACTCTGATAAAACGGTACGTGATAAAACTTTTAAAAATATCATGGTTATGAATACTATTTGTGTAACACTACTGACGACCCCCGTGGCGCAGTGAGCGAATAGCCTACTGAGACGCAGGAGGTAGCGGGTTCAATTCCCGCCGCGGAATAAATATTTGTATGATACAATGATCTACAGATATTTGTTCCTAGTCTGGATGTTTTTCTATATATTATAAGTATGTATTTACAAAAAAAAGTATATAAGTAAAGTTCTATCAGTTGCCTGGTTTCCATAGTACAAGCTCTGCTTAGTTTGGGGCTAGATAGCGCTGTGTGAAATGTCAAGCAATATTTATTTGTACTTATATTGGTCAAACCAAATGCACAATAGCTTGTTGGGTGAAGGATCATATCAGGGCGGTGAAGAATGTTGACAGGCAAAAGTTTGCCATAGCGGAACGTCTGCTGGCTCAGGCTCAAACCACTGAATCGAACTATACAACCCACAAGTAATCTCAACTGAGCGACATTACATGCCAAGACTGGTTCAAAAGGCAATTGAGATTACCAAACACAAGAATTTCGATCGTGAAGATGGTTTCAACTATCTGGAGCCTGGAATCCTGTGGTAAGATTGAGTAAGAACCGAATCAGTGAAGTGACACGCGTCCTGATACCGTGAATGTTGTGTGTCGGAATCGAGTTATGATCGAGAATGAAACCAGTGGTAGTAATAGTATAAGTGATTGGTTATATCTGGCAATAACTTAATACCCACTCACAAAGACTTTAGTTTACCCGTGATCATGGCGCATGCAACTGCGTCGAAATATCGAGATACTCAAAAACTCACAAATCATGGCAAATATCCCGTTTTTAGTACAAATAGGGTACGTGATAAATCTAGTTTTTATAACAATGATTTAAACAATTATAATTTCCATATTTTGCGTAGGGGTTAAAAATAATATTCGTTTACGCGCATAACCATCACTACACCCTCCTCTAGAATTTACGGAAACACGACACAGTCCGTAATAACGGCAAATTGACGTCAAATTGTCCGACGAACCAATTTACGGACGGCCATCAACAGCATAACCTCTTTGTGAGTCGGTCGGTTAGAATGTTAGACCTGCCTCTTTGAACAGATGTAATGTTGGCATTTGGCTAAATAAATGTTGGACGTTACTGTTTCTGTTAGGATGGTGTAGACTGCGATACTTATGAAAGTCATCAGCATCATCATAATTGGCTGACGCTAGTTATTAGGTATGTAGAAGTACTTCCATCACACCTATTTGTGCCGCCAAGCAGCATTACTGTATTCAGGTTTGAAAGGAATGGTTTCCGGTGAAATTACAGGTACATCAGGCTTTACACTTGTATGACTCAAGTTGGCGCAGGGCAGTGAATCGTAGGGCACATTTCTAAGGTGCGTGACCTACGAGACACTACTTTGTTATAGGTAATGGTTACCGCTTAATATCAGGTGGGCCATGAATCACGTTCCAATTCCAGGACGTATAAAAAAAGGCTAAGTGCCTGTGATAATGTTGATACTCAGTTTTCACTGGTATCCAAGCTTTTATCTCAAAAACAATGTTTAGCTTTTAGCTCACACTAGGTAACACAACATCTTAGTAATTTAACAGTTTATTTATTTGTATTTTTTATCAAATTATTTTTTATTCAACCTGTGTTCCCACTGCTGGGCATAGGTCTCCCCCACGGCCAAATCCCACCAACCTGTCTCGAAGGCATCGAAATCATTACTCCAGCGTCTTCACACTAGGCCTTCCTCGGCGCCATCGCCCGTCTTTTCTAATTATTACTAGTGGTTCGCCCCGAACTGAGATCTCGCGAGTCTCCCATACAAACAAAAAAATATTATTCGTAATCTTTGACTATCAAAATAGTGCCACGAAATACATAACCAATTTACTTGACCTACAGTTTCATTTAAATTACAGGTAACGGGAGTTCATGTTATTTGGTATACTTTTTAGGGGTACAAATTGCAGTTATTCTGGATTTCAGACTTTTGCCTATATTTGTGTCACTAAAGCTACACGCATACCAAATTTCAGCACTGTGGGGTCACTGTGTACTCTGTGAATTTTGCCAAAGTTCAGTTTATATCATGGCTAATAACTTTAAACTACAAAGATTAAACTAAAAATAAAAACGGAATCAAAACTTACTAACAAATGTCTTTTATTAGACGTGCCATTTGACCGGATAGTTCCATTTCGTTTTTTTTACCCCTCTTGAACCATAACATCTCAACAACCCCACATTTTCAACTCATTTAGTCACACCAGAATTGTGCCATCACTATATACCAAATTTCACGATGATCGGAAATGCCTCGAAAGTTATCCTCGGTCAAATGAACAAACAAACAAACATACATACAACGCCGATTTGCCCAAGATGATTTAGAGATCTCGCTTCGCTCGGTCAATTATAACAATTTAATACTTTTATGTATGTATCTAATATTTTTGAATCACGTTATCATTTAAATATCAAGCAGTTCCTTAATAGGATTTACAAAAAGTCTAATGACTTCCTTAATGAAGGTTTTGGCAGCAAGGCGTAATGCTAAGTTAAAACCCACTCACTGCTGTAACACGAAAAATTAATCAGACATTGAGTAATTTCAAAAAAGTACAATTACCCATATATATTAATACTTCTTTCACTAATGTGAATACATACGTATAATATATAGAAAAAGAGTGAGATATTCGCCCAATGCGCCACGGAAGTCGTCAAAAGGTACAAGGTGTAACAAAATAAAGTTGAATTAGAACACATCTCAACTTGCAGTAAATATTCTAAACTGTCAAAGTATTTTACCGTTTTTGTGTGGTAATTACATTAAAGAGTTAACTTAAACCTAATTTAAACTGGTAATAACATTTAAAGAAATCGTCGTAATTACCACTGTACGATATTATCACGAATTTTAATGTACTTATTTAATATATTTTTAATATATTTAAATGTATTCTTTAACCTGATTTATGTTTCAATAAATTAATTATTCCTGATTATTTTTCCTGGAACAAACTTGAAACTGGACTTTGCTCCGTAAAATATTTTCGGAAATAGTCTGAGTCTTAACACAATTATGCAACACTAGCTTCCGCTAGCGGACGTGTGGTTTCTCAACAAAAAGTAGCTTATGTGTTAATCCAGGTTATAATCTCCGCGCATACCAAATTTCATTGAAATTTGTTCAGCCGTTACGACGTGAAAGAGTAACAAACATCCACACATACATACATACATACAAACTTTCGCGTTTGTAATATTAGTGGGAATTGAATGGTTTGTACCTGAAGTGTCCAATATTTTCAAAATGCAACTTAAAAAAGTAATTGGCAAAATAATCTGCAACTGTCAATTTTCCTTCAAACAAGAGTTTACACCGACTTGGTTCCTGAGAGGTTATGGATTATCGACTGAACTAGCCAACTTTGAAGACTTGCCTAATGAACTTGCGACTTAGTCGAGTCGACGTGAAAATAATTTAGTTTCAGAATTGCTTTGGGAGGTAATGAAAGTAGTGATGAGTTTTGTGCTCTACTTTTAATGTTTTGAACTTGGTGCATTGATGGTGCATTGACAACCTCTGCGGTAAGTTACCGAAACAAGAGTTTGTGGGTTCGATGCCCGCTGCGTGACACACGTATGCATCATCACGTAGCCAGGCACGTAACTAAGCGTTCCTAGTGATCTTAAAGTTTGAATAATTGAATGTCTAATGTCATCGTCATCATAACAGCCTTAAGGCGTCATACTCAATACAGGCCCCCTCTTAGGCCTTCCTTTTCAGACCGATATTGTGCGACCTTCATCCGACCTTTACTAGGTCATCTTTCCATCTAAGTACTATAGAGCTATCTACGATAGATAGAATCATAGTGTGGGGTCTACGTGAGGCAGGATTATGTATATAACAGCTAGGTTTTATAATAACTATTATAAAAAACGCATTTTCTTTCACAAGACTTTTCAGTATACCTACTGGGCTTTTTATCTCCCTATCTAGATTGTATAGATATTTATGTGTATTTCACATAACAAATTAACAGTGTAGAGACTTGATGAAATTGTTTTTTTTTTTTGACATTATAAATGAAGAACTGTAAAAATCACGGACTTGCCAATTTATTTTTCTGTGAAATTTAATTCAATTTAATTTTTATTTAGATTGTAGAACATTGGGCACTACTTCTACTAGTGTTTCTACGAGAATGTCTACAAAGTGCTACGAGATTGCTTTGTTAAGAAGTGCTGCGAATTATACAAAAAATATATCCCGGAAGCATCCAAGTATAGTTATCAAAACAAAGTGATTCACCGATTCTGGTCACGCCATTATTGATTAAAAGCAATTACACCGCCGCGCCGTGGTCCATAATCCAACACGTGCGGTACCGTGGAGAAAGCGTATTAAAGTGAATCTGCGCTCGATGAGATGGAATTGTATTTACGTGAAGATGTGTTTCTAGACGTGGCATGCAGCTAGATCGGACATCAAATAATAAACTTAGCAAGTGCTACGAAATGCTATAATACTTTCAGATTGGTGCTACGAAGAACGCACTTGCTACAAAGATATACATGGCAGCTACATAGTGCTACGAATTATACAAACAATATAATTATAACGAATGTAACAAAGTAAGTTAAAAAAATAAATAAGTATGGCTTATGTTTGAGTGCTACAAAGATCTACAAAGCAGTGTGGGAAGCTGATACAAATTAATTTCTTGGAAAATGAATTTTTTGCAAACTCACCCACCTTGTTTAAGAAAGCAATCAATCAGACAATCCTGTTTGATTGTCTAATTTCAATTAATAGTGACTAAGTTACTCATTACTCATTACTGGTTAAGCCTCCATGCAACCCCCTTATAAGGGACGTTGCCCCAGTCACTGATAGTCCCTCGTGTCCGCGAACGTGTATGTATGTATGTGTATGTGTCTCTGTGTGTTTTTAATTATAATTAAATTTTACTGTATAATTTGATTTTTATTTTATTTGATTTGATTTTATTTTATTTGATTTAATTTATTTTGATTTGATATTGTTTAATTTGATTTTAGTAATTTTATTTATGTGGTAAGGGCTTGAAATAAACATTTTTTTTTTATTACTAAATATGAACCTGTATTGTGTAGGTATGTAGGTACTTAGGCACTTGCTTGCCTGCATAATATAGGTTCATTTATATACTTATATTTTTTATATGTATTTAATATTGTATACACTAATGCCGTCCACTTGTCTAATTTAATCTGTTAACAACGGTGTTGGTTATGCCTGTAGTAACACATCTTGTAATAATTATTAAGTCTGGTAATATTTAGACATAATTGTTTTTTGTCTCAAATAAATAAAAATAAAATAATTAAAATAAACAAATAAGATTATGTCAAGTATCCAAAAATAATTAGAACCTACATTCATATTGGGGAATTTATTATTACATTTTGATCGATCTGATCCCGCCATCTCCCTTCCATCAAAGGACAATACCATCCGTACCTAGTCGATATACCACCCATTCGCACACACCGTTTTGTTTCTACGTTCTTGATGCGTATTAAGGTATGGAACACTTTGTTGTCGTCTGTTTTTTTTAAGAATACAATCCTGACCTCTTTCCGGTAAGAGTAAATAGGTTTCTTCTAGATCTTCGTGCTTCATCTTAGACCACTTCATCACTTACCATCAGGTGAGATTGTGGTCAAACGAGTTCTATCCAATAAAAAAAATTCAGTAGCATACAAGACATGCTACAGGCGCAGTCTTATAATTTTGAATTATTTAACGATCTGTGTCTCTGTCGATGGAATAGTGAGTAGCAAAAGGACGAATCGATTTCAATGCTGTTTTTTCTAAGCTAGGTTTAGTGAAAATTAATGTCGTCGTTTTCGTTTTTCAGGGTTAGACAATATGTTTATCAAACTTAACCTTTAGAACATTTATATATTTCATTGTTATCTCCGTAAAATTTCTTGCTTATCCAGTATTGTAGGATCTATGAAATCCCGGTTATCAAGGTCTCAATTCAGGCGCTTACCTGTAAGAACGGCGCCCATTTATTTCCTGTTACCCGCCTACCTCGGTTTTGTTGATTCTTTCAGGAAAAATATTTCAAAAATGTAGCTAAGAACTTCTATGTAGATTTTGATGGGATCTACTCAGGATTTTGAAAGAAAATTACGCTTTTGCTCGAGATTTAGGCTGTGAAAAAGGTTACCCTTATAAAACAAGGAATATATATTTACTGTTTACTTGTTTTTTTATTAACTATTTGTTCACAATTTACTTAATTTTTCAAGTTCTGCAATTATTTATTTTATGCTTGATATGTGATTTTAGTGTAGATATTCATTAGTATTCAAACTTAGATCTATAACCAAAACAATACTTAACGCAAAAACGTATTTTCACGAAAACTCAGATAGAAACATACCTAATAAACATGTTATATTCCGATAATAAAGCTAAAACAATACTGTGTTCTCTAATCAAAATGGCTGCTATTATTTCTGTTCGGACGAAATAAAATCCAGCGATATTTATTTAGAGAACTTTTGAACAAAAATATGGACTGTAAAAATATCCATGTTAATAGAGATTTAATATTTTTGTTGTTTTTTTATGTTTCTGGAAAACTCGTTCGATAGCTTGAATTTTCAATATTTTTGAAAAAAGCGTTGATTTTATTTTTTTCCTCTATGGTATAGCCATTTGTCGGATAAAATAGATAATAAACCAATTTATAGCTTAACTAGCTCACTTGCCCTATCTTCGCATGGATTATTAACAAAAGAAAATTTAGCCCTCATGGGTATGTGATCAATAATATTGAAAGAATTTTCAAAATCGGTTCTGTGGTTACGCAGATTACCCATTACATACAAATTTACATTTTTATAAAATTATAAGTATAGCTATGAGTTTTATAAATATACTGCTAAATATTAAAAGCCTTGTTAAGTTTCGTTTATTTATAAGGTCATACGAAACCCATATTCTAAATCTGACAGTACTGCACTATATAAAATGTTTGGGTTGTGGTGTTTTTAAGTCCACGTTCGGGTCTTGGCGACTATAGCGCGACAATGCAACCTAGCGATACCGCGCATACAGTTTCAATGTAGGCGATCCTAACGGCTGGTCACCAACTGACTCCTGTAAACCACTCCGTGAATGGAAGGTTAAAAGTATAAACTACATACAACTGCACCCACCGCATTCATAAATCGCGTCGTAAAAAAGACTACTGTTTTTAACACGCTTTTATTACTATGTTTGCGTACCTACATACTTATGGCGATAGATCGTAGTCGGTAGTTTCGGTGGGTATGTCAGTTGTGTGTGTGTATATATATATATATATATATATATATATATATATATGTGATTGTGTTACTATAAAATTATGTGTAGGTAAAGGTGACGGGTTTTGCAAGTAGGTACCTATTTAAATAGTAGGCTCGAGTCTCTAAGCACCGAGGCAAACCTTTAAGGTTTTATAGTGCTTTATGTATTAGGTAGTTGTATGTTATTTTGTCAAATAATTAATATTAGCTTAGTATGTATTTATGTATGTAACGGAATCTTTGAACTTAATTTTCAGCCACTTCAAAACGTATAAAATAAAATTAGTTATATAATATATAAGTAAAATTACTTGTTAGTTCGGTTATCTACAAAAACGTGTTATTCATCTTTATCTACAATACACAAAGGCTATCTGGAAGATAATGCTTAAGTTCGTCTTTTTACTGGTTCTATAAGTGCAATAAGTTTTCAATCATTAACCAATTTAGTTTTGTGTAAATATTATTATTTTACTTACATTTCCACATTCTAGGTATGTCGCGGGTTCGCAAAGCGCTTAGCCTAACGTCGCGCGACCACGACACGCGCTCTGCAGGCGTAGCCTACACTAGAAACTGCACGGTCGCCGGTCGTCAGTTTTTGATCATCAGTTGCCAGTTGCCAGCCACTGGTCGTCGGTCGCTTGCCACCGGTTGCCGCTGGTCGCTTGTCGCGACAGCCATCATGCTAAGAAGACCTTTAAGGAAATTGAATCCACAATCTTGCGACCGCAGAGCAGCCGAATAGAACATCGTATTTATTGGAACAGCTCAAATAAAATATGCATATTTAGACGAAATAAATACAAGTTGTGAAGTTTTCTCAAACTGGTAGGATTGTGGAATTATTCTGAAACTTACGTATATTTTTTTATCAACATGGAGATGGAATAAGCGAATGGCTGTGTGATGAACAAACTATTTTCACAATCTTTATACATACATTTGTACAAAACCTAAACTTCTATAAATTGGTTTTACCAATGTTATAAAAAAAATATAGATTTTAGAGATAACATTTAAAGAAGTTTAGAATATTTAAACAATTATTAAATAATATTTGGTCGAACTGACGTCCATTCAAGTTTGTTGTTAGCAATCACTACTCCTATAAATCTGCTATATAAATTGTATACGTAAGCAATATTTACGTTGTTTAAATTTTAATTGATCGAGAAAAGCGAGATCTTCAAATCAATTTGGGCAAATCGGTGTTGTATGTATTGTTACGCCGAAGCTGTTCAACAATGAGTAATAATCGAACCTTCTCGAACGCTTTTGTCTTGCTGTGTTATTGTTGCTGTTGTTTGTGGTTTCGCAGAATGGGGAGTGGCCATTGTGTCGAGGGACCGACCCTTTCCTGGAAGGATCGACATCGTTCTCGAACAGTCGAAATGTGTGCGATATAAATAGGCCGGAGAGATGGCCGGACAGTCAGTCTCGAGTCAGTCTGAGTGATTGAGTCTCAGCGAGGCCCTGGAGGACTGACGTGGAGCAGGGTCTCGCGTGAACAGTAGTTGCTCGCGAGTCAGTCTGGATTAAGCTATACGTGCGATCATTTCGGTGACTTTAAGTGGTGTGAATTAGTGTGTTGTGATAAGTGTGACCAAGTTCGTGTATTCATCGTTCTAGTGCTGAATAAAAGTGTTATTTTGGTTGGATCGATTCCCATTATTTTATCCCGAACCCTCAGCTCGTAACAGTATGTATGTTTGTTTGTCTAAGGATAACTTTTGAAGCGTTGACCTGATCATCGTGAAACTTTATATATACATATGTAGGTAGGTGGTGTTGGCACAATCCTGGTGTGACTAAATGAGCTAAAACTGTTGAGGGGGTTGTTAAGTAGCAACTCGCACAATTACTTTAAAAAAATGATTTTATTTGAAATAGAACTTAGAATTATTACAATGTTGAGATTGAACTCGAATGTTGAATTGTTTGAATGTTGAAGTAGAACTGAATTGTCTGAATGCTGAGATTGAACTGAATACATTTTCCAACTAACACAGGGTATTTATACTTTTGAGGATCGTGGGATCGCTAATCATAATTAGGGTAGATTCTTCGAACTATGAGCTGTTTACAGTGCAATTGTCATAGGAATGGTATTTAGAAAGGGTCGTGAGATAGTTATACATGAGTAAGAGTTAAGTTAATGTTTCTAGAACCAATTAGTCATTCACAAAGTAATTTGGGAAAGGATCTACTTAGATTATTCATGTTTACCAATAAGTAAAGTACGTGACACTAATTAGTCATTCACAAAGCAATTTGGGAAAGAACCAACTTAGATTACTAATGCTTACTAATAGCTACTTACAATGTTTATTAATAGGTAAGGTATGTAAGAACTAATAGCTAGAGTATGTGAGATTGCAATGTGTATTAATAGGTAAGGTATGTAACACCTCCCCCCTTAGAATAAAGATTGGGCGTTATCGCCTGATCTTTGAGAGTTATGTGATGCTGTTGAATTGGCGTCGTCCTCGTCGTCCGTTACGCAGGAAGCTGATGTTGTTTGATGCACGTGTCTCATTGGGATAGCGAGCTGAGTGTCTTGTCTTCGGGAGTTGTCGAAGCAGTTGTTGAAGATCTGGATGCACCCACTTTCGTTTGATGATCTTGTTCGATTGAATCTGTTTGGACATCTATTACATAATTTAATTAAAATATAGGAAAGGAGAGCGATGCCAGTCATGAAGTAGAACCACGTGAAGATCGGGTTGTTTCGTTCTAAGAATGATTGTGTTTTGTGGTTGTTTTGAATCTTCTTTAGTTCGTCCGAATATCTGTCGAGGTGGCTTTTGATTGTGTTTAGAGAATCTAGTGGCATATCATTAATCTTGATTGGTATGAGATGTGGTGGAGCTTCAATTTTCTTTAATGTCTCGAAGCAGTCATCCATTCTTATATCGGGAATGATAACAGGATTCGTCGTGTTTTCCTCGATTGATTGGAATGCTGAAAGCGTACTATAGCCAGTATAGAGTTTACATCCTTGTGGCAGAGTGATAATGCCTGAGCCTTGAAGTTTATGATTTGAGACTTCATCACCGCAATGAAGGACGCAGTTTGTTTCATTGTTCAGGATGTAAAGCCATCTGTTGTGTTTCAGTGGTTGAAACGTTTGGATTTCTGCAGGGAATGTTGTCGTTATGCAGGTTTCAGGAATAGTTGTTTCTTGGCTGAAAAGTAGTTGTAGTTCACAGATGGGTCGTTCCGTTGAGTCGTAGACTACGAGGTTCTTGCAGACTCTTCGTTTGGTCGCGAAGATGATGCAGTTGTCCAGCGAACTCGTTGACGCATAATATTGCCCACTAGGATCGGTGGCCAAGTATATATGCTCGGGAAGGATTGTGGAATGGAATGAGGAATTGGGATGTTGAATTGGGATGGAATATATATGATACAGTGTTAGTGGATCATTCATGACGAGAGGGAATTCTAAAATGTAGACTAGACGATTTGAGTAGACATAAGCTGTCAAAGAAGAGGAATCTAGAATGGAATGTAAGTTGTTGATCGTTACTGAAGTGACTAACCTTTTGCTGGTTCTGATTTTGTTAGATTTTAGTAGTTCTTCGTATAATTTCTCAGAGTTGATAATTGAAGGATGAATTATATTAGATTTAGCAAAAAGAATACTAGAGAGACAATCGTTGATTTCGTTTTCTAAGCTAGTTACAAGCTCTAGGATTTGAAGGGAGATAGTCGAAATATCTTCGCTAACTTTGATATCGAAAATAAGGGTTTCTGTTTTGTTAAGGTACTTATTGAGACGATTTATATTTTCGTTTATAATTTGTTCGTCAAAAGAGATCTTGATGATAGTTTCATTAAAGTTTTTTATAGTTGAAGATGTTATTTGTAGTTGCTTTTGCATGAGGTCGGTTAAATCTATTTCACTCCGTTCAAGTTGATTGATGCATTCGTCATAGCGTTTTGCGTCTTTTGCGTCTGGCGTACCTATGAGCAATTTTAGAATAGAGCCAAGACCATCTAAGAGTTCTCTTTTAGCACGATAATTTTTTCCTAAGTACATATTGAGTTCTGCAAGTCTTAATTCGATTTTGTTTAAATTTACGTTAAGATAAGATTTTGTGGATTGGACGTTAGGATGATGTTGGAATTGAGCCGATGTTGTTTGAAAGTTATTGGAAAGGCGAATTAGAGAATAAAAACAATTAACGGGTTAGAATCGAATTAGAATTTAGTTTATTTTTAATTAAATGTTTGATATAGTTTGTATATAATAATACAAATGATGAGTTTGATTGTGGAACAAGCATTGAAGTTGTAAATATAATTTAGATCTAGGAGATTTTAGAATAAGAATGTTGTTTGGGCTGCTGTGTGGCAAACCTTGTAAATATAAGATGTCGATTTAATCTAAACCTAATAATATATTATATCTAAAACTATCTTATGTTAGCTAGCTTAGTTTGAATATGGACGTAGATGTTGACATTGAATTTTGACATACCATCGACTTGAATATTTAGATTAGATACCTGGAACTTGAATTTAGGGAGATTGTCTAGGGATATTTGAGCTGTGCCAAAGCTTTGAATTGAGGATTGGTTACTTGAAATACCTACGATTGATACGATGTTCGATACATCTAGAGGTGCCGTTCCTATCTTTGCCTTGTTTATGACTGAAATAGCGGCTCCTGTATCAACGAGTAGTATGACCGGTTTACCTTCGATATGGAATTGACAATGCAGAAGATTTTCTGGAGGCACATTGAGTGAAGAGATAGTAATGGTGTCTGGAGATTGGATGTTCTTCGATTTAGGTTTGATTTAGATTTCGATTTAGGTTTTGATTTAGATTTCGATTTAGATTTAGATTTTGATTTAGGATTTGATTTCGAGTTCGTGCTTGATTTAGTAGAGTTTGTATTGGCATTGATTTGGGATTTGGATTGGGACCGTCGGCTTGGGGCTGGTTACCCTGTCGGTTAGTCCTCAGATTTGGAATAGGACCGTCAGTTTGGGGCTGGTTACCCTGTCGGTTAGTCCTCAGATTTGGAATAGGACCGTCAGTTTGGGGCTGGTTACCCTGTCGGTGAGTCCTCGGATTTGGAATAGGACCGTCAGTTTGGGGCTGGTTACCCTGTCGGTTAGTCCTCGGATTTGGAATAGGAGTTAGTGTTTGATTGAGTCAGATTTAGGAACTCGGTTTGCGTTGATTTGGTAGATTTAGATTTAGGACTTGATTTGTCATTGATTTTGAAGTTAGTCTTCGATTGAGTTAGATTTAGGAACTCGGTTTGAGTTGATTTAGTAGATTTAGAGTTAGGACTGGATTTGTCATTGATTTTGGGTTAGTTTTCGATTGAGTTGGATTTAGTGATTCAGTTTGAGTGTTAGCAGTTTGAGTTGAGGCTCGACATCTGTGCCTGGGCATTGAGGTAGTAAGTTGAAGCGGTTTCCAAGGGAATGCCCGTCTCCTCGGCCGCCTATGAGTTTAAATTATTGACTAGCAGGAGGTGTTGGTCGTTGTTGTGGAACTGGTTGATTCGAGTTTAGAGTTTGCTTAAAATTGTTATTATAAGCGCGTTTCCGACACTCTATAATTAGGTGTCCCGGTAGCTTGCAGTAATTGCAGACTTTCATGGGATTGCGAGGCTGTTGCGGGATATTATTTTTATTTAGAACTTGCCTAGCGTCATTTGTACGTATGTACGTGTTAGAGCGTGAGTTGAATGATGGGGCACTGTTTTTATAAAGATTTTGCCTGGCGCTATTCATATTTCGTATTTTTTCTTCTCGAATAGCGATGTTTCCTGCTTCGGTGAGGTTGGTTATTGATTGAACCCGAAGCATCATACCTATATCTGAGCTTAAGCCGTTTACAAAGACGTTAAGTGCTGTCTCTTCGGTTGTGGCAACGCGACCTGGTAATGTTTCGTCATTAATCTCGGTTGTTAGTTTTTCAATGAGTTTGCTCCTACTCAGATCAACTCTATGAAAATAGTCAGTGATGGACTCACTGGGCTTTTGAAATAATGACTGTAGCTCCAATTGAAGATGTCCTAGAGTCTTTGTTTGCGAATATTTTTGTATGAGGAAACCTTTTAGGTCGTACCAAGTTGCAAATTGTTTAATGTAAACGTCTGATGACCCTGGCCCCGTGATTTTATTTAATGTATAAGGCAAAAGTATTTGCTCTTGGATAGATGACGCGAGTTTAAAAGCTGCATCGCATGATCGAATGAAGCGATACACTTGCGGAGTTTTTACAGTGTCAAATTCTGGTATTAATTGAAGTAATGTCCTAAGATCGACCTCCATGCTTGATTCAGTTTTCAATGTTTTGGATTCGATAGACATGGTAATTTAAGATCAATAGAGTTAGATGAATGATCTAGAATTAGGAGTTAGGTAAAGATTTAGGATTTAAGGATTTAGGATTTAGAGCATATAGTAATTGAGCCACTTACCACAGTAACAATATAAATGCTTGGATGCACATCGCCGTCGTCAGGTTCGGCAGGGAAGATTTAAACCCTTCAGGTACCGTAGAAACGTTATCCCCGTCTTATTACGCGACTTGCGAATCCTACCGGCTGCGCCAAAATGTTAAGTAGCAACTCGCACAATTACTTTAAAAAAATGATTTTATTTGAAATAGAACTTAGAATTATTACAATGTTGAGATTGAACTCGAATGTTGAATTGTTTGAATGTTGAAGTAGAACTGAATTGTCTGAATGCTGAGATTGAACTGAATACATTTTCCAACTAACACAGGGTATTTATACTTTTGAGGATCGTGGGATCGCTAATCATAATTAGGGTAGATTCTTCGAACTATGAGCTGTTTACAGTGCAATTGTCATAGGAATGGTATTTAGAAAGGGTCGTGAGATAGTTATACATGAGTAAGAGTTAAGTTAATGTTTCTAGAACCAATTAGTCATTCACAAAGTAATTTGGGAAAGGATCTACTTAGATTATTCATGTTTACCAATAAGTAAAGTACGTGACACTAATTAGTCATTCACAAAGCAATTTGGGAAAGAACCAACTTAGATTACTAATGCTTACTAATAGCTACTTACAATGTTTATTAATAGGTAAGGTATGTAAGAACTAATAGCTAGAGTATGTGAGATTGCAATGTGTATTAATAGGTAAGGTATGTAACAGGGTGTTGTTGATATTGGGGTTCAAGATGGGTAAAAAAATAATAATGAGACTATCAGATTAAATGGAACCTCTAATGAAAGGTCTTCATTAGTACATTTCGACCCAGTTTTTATTTGTACGTATGTACAATAAAATGTAATAACTTCAATTTTTACCCCTAAAAAGTATACCACATTACATTAACTCCCGTCACTTGTAATTTTAATAAAACTGTAGGTCAAGTTATGTGGTTGTGCGTTTCGTGGCACTATTTTATTAGTCAAGATGATTATGAATACTATTTTTTTCTTGTTTTTTTGGGAGACTCGGGAGATCTCAGTTCGGGGCGAACGACTAATCATTATGTTTTATGTATTTTCTGTATGTATTTGTGCTTACCATATATGACTCTATGTTATAAACTAATTTTTTCGAGGTTTTTTCATTATTAAAAGTTAAGTTCGTCATAATATTATAGAATCAATAATTTTAATTGTGTTAACCCTACATCCCTTGCTCGCACACTCCGACCGATGTTTTGCGAATTTGCTCCATATGTTCTCATATATAATATTATTTTACATACAAAGTGTCTCAAAACTAGTTTGTTAAAATGAAGAGAGTGTTTATATCCTTGTTAAACAGCGGCCACATTTCGACGAAAGTTCATGCTGTCTCTGTTTACCTGTCAGTATCATTTGCTATGGACGTGCTACAGGTGATATGATGACGTTTTTTTTATGCTATATGGACATGGAACAAGCTTATGGCCTACCTGATGTTAAGTGGTAACCATCACCTATAACAGAGAATTACCTAGTAGGTCACGCATCTTCAAAATGTGCCCTACAATGCACGCTAATCAACTTGAGGATCAAATTTAACCGGCAACCATACCCTTCAAACCGAAACACAGCAATGCTGCTTGGCGACAAAATTAGGTATGGTGGTAGACGTGGTAATATTATACTTTCCCGGGCGAGCCCTCACACAAGGAACTCTACTCTCAAAATTAATTCTGAGGGGCCTTGTATGTAGAGACTTGTCTATGTAGCAGCGAGTGGTTTAATTACTGCTTCTGCGGATATTTGGACATTCTTCAAACGTTATTAATCATCTCCTGGAGACGAAATGTTATTGTGGTTTGTATTCAAGGCAATTGAAAATAACATGAATTTGTAGTATATTGTTATACAAAGTCCATAAGCGATCTATTACACCCGAGATAATTCGGCGTACGAACAAGAACGCTAATGAGTCAAGGGTGTTATTGATCGCTTGCAACCGAGTATAACACATAACTTTTCGTAAATACGAAATTTTTTGTAACCGGTGTTTATTGTTTACTCCTCAATCGATTGATTAGTGAAGGGGGAGGGGGGGACACGGCCCATTAATTTAACAAATTAATAAAGCACACTATGGGGACCAAATTTTTGCAAGTTCTAACCGGACGGACTATAAAAGCAAGCTGCCATCGCATTATGTGCTTTAAAGCGCCGTCCCTGGCTATAACTTTTAATAACCCCCGTCCCTATCCCTATTACCCATTATTTTCCGGTCATAGTTCCGTCAAGCCAATGAGTTTAATTCTTAGTCGTCACGTTCCTAATAACTAATGATTCTAGAAGAAATGTCTTCAATAATTTTTTTACGAAGCTGAAGGTACAAATATCAAAATCAAAAAACCCGTTTTTATTTCATAACTTACTAGGCATCTCTTAAACTTATTATTAAGCTAAATATTAGGTTGGGAAAAAAGTTTCTTCGCATTTGTCAAGAAAATTGAAACATTTTTTAATATAGTTTATTTACATTTAACTAAAGTATGTAGTTACCATTTTGTTCAATAACTTTTTGCCATCTTGTAAGTAGGGACATGATCCCATTGCTATAGAAATTTTGGGGCTTCTGATCAAAAAACCGCGACAAGTGGTTTTGGCAGTCCTCTCGTGATGTTAACCTGACACGGTCTAAAGAATTCTGAAGAGATCGAAACAGGTGGAAATCTAAAGGTGCAAGGTCACCTCCCAGCCAAACTCTCTTAATTTTTGCTGAGTGGCTAAAGATATGTGAGGTCTAGTGTTATCATGATGAAAAACCACACCCCTTCTGTTGATTAATTCCGGCCGCTTTGTCTCAACTTCTTGCTTTAATCTCATCAGTTGTTCGCAGTAGAGTTCAGAATCGATGGTCCTGCCTGGTGGTAACAGCTCATAATGAATAATGCCCTTCCAATCCCACCACACACACAGCATCACCTTGTTGCGAGTTAACCCGGGTTTCGCCACAGTCTGTGAAGCCTGACCGGCCTTTGACCACGACCTTTTTCGCACGTTCTTGTCGTACGTGATCCACTTTTCATCACCAGTTATCAGCTTCTTCAAAAATGGTTCGGTTTAATTACGTCGCAATAAAGAATCACAAATGAGTACACGGTTCATTAGGTTTCTTTCAGTGAGCTCGTGGGGTACCCAAATATCGAGCTTTTTTGTGTACCCAGTTTTTATCAAATGCGCCAAAGCTGTTTTGTGGGCAATTCCCAGTTCTTCAGCTACGTCGTAACTACTGATATGGCGATCTTGCACCACTTTTTCAAAAATGGCATCAATTTTATCCGTAATAGGGCGACCAGAGCGACGTGCATCTTTGACATCAAAATTTCCGGATTGAAAACGCTTAAACCAAATTTGTGCTACTCTCACAGACACTGCACTAGGTCCATAAATTTATCTTTTTTGTAGTAAAATTTTAAAATGTATCGAATTTCTTCATTAGATTCACTCATCTTTACAGTACGAAAAACAATTAAAAATCATACATTTTCCTAATTTGAATTTGGAATTATCTTCTTTAAAATGTAAACTTTGAATGATACCAAAACCAGCCAGATACAAATAGTATAGCCAAAGAAATTTTATTACAAGTTCATACATAATATAATGCGAAAAGACTTTTTCCCCAACCTATTATGATTGATCGAGCGAAGCGAGATCTCCAAATCAACTTGGGAAAATCGGCGTTGTATGTATGTATGTATGTTTGTTTGTCCAAGGATAACTTTCGAAACATTGATCCGATCATCGTGAAATTTGGTACATAGGAAGGTAGTATTAATACAATCCTGGTGTGACTAAATGAGTTAAAAATGTGTGGGGGGGGGGTGTTGTTTGAGATATTGGGGTTCAAAATAAGACTATCCAGTCAAGTGGCACGTCTAATTAAAGGTCTTTATTAGTACATTTTGCAGAAAGTGTGAAAAGTATTCTCCTCGTGGATAAAGCTGTCTGCATGCTTATATCTCAGGCGTGCTTATATCCCTCTCTGCACTCAGGATTATAGTAACTCACTCGCTCCGCTCGTGAGTTAATTCTAGAATCCTTCGTTGCGTTCGGGATTCAATATAGCGCCCGTGACGCAAGATCCTGCTTTATCACCTCGTTTAATAATCTTCTATTTACTTATTACTCTACTTAACACAAATATACGTCTAACACATTACAACATTCATTTTTCATCTCGTTATAAAATAATGAATATATGCTGCGCGTAATGGACACATGAAAAAAACTACATTCGCCAGAGAATGCCTTGAAATATTTTCCGATAACTGTACTGATGACCAATTAGCCACAGTTGACTTCGCCCTGGGTGGCGCCACAGATAAACACTAAGTAGAACTGTATGTAATTTTTACATCTTTTTACTTAACATCATGCTGCGTCAGACACCATTTTGTGACGTCATCACGTGGATGGCACTCTGTAGAATGTAACGATTTTTTTTTTATATATTAATTATCACGTGTTTGTACTTTCTTTTTGTATTATCTATAATTTTCTGTGTTGGTCTCTCGCTAGGACTATAAAGTCCTAATCTATGTGTATATGTGATACAATTAGCAGTCTTATCGCTAAATAGCGATCTCTACCAGACAACCTTTAGTCCAAAGTAAAATTTATATATCTTTATAGCAAATTCGGTTAAAAATATCGGTCTAGCCGAGTCGTGAAAATGTAACAAACAGACAGAGAGACAGTTACTTTTGCGTTTGTGGCGGCCGTTTGAGGGTGTGGCGCGAGGGTAGTGTGCGGCAACCGACACTAAATATAAATTGAATGCGTTCTACTGTGATCTGAGTCTTTGTCAGAAGGGGTATGAGAGGACGCTGACAAACAGCTGAAATATTTCAGTCGCCGGCGGCAGCTCACTGGTTAAACTTTCAATTGAGATCACCATTACTCTAGATAGGTACCGACTTTATTGATTAATTAATTGTTATTGATGGGGTTTAAGGACTAACTCCTTAGTTAAAATATTGTTTAATACTTTATCGTAAATAATAGTTGATATTTATGTTTGAATAAAATGTTTTACCCGACTGCGAAGGAGGGTTATGAAATGAAATGGTATTTTATCGCATGAAATGTGGTTAAATTACAAGATGTCAATTTTAGTTTAGGTCCAACTCGTTTCGCTTAAGCTTAGCGCATGTTAACGTACTCGTACATGCATACACACTATGTGCGTCTGTTCATTTAGCGTGTAAGCGACTTGATGTATTTTGACAAATGAGGTATAATTGGAATCGTCTGATTCTGAGTGGCATAAGCTATATCATAGTCCCCGCCTACGATTATAAAAATTATCAAGCTTGTTTACTTCTTTTGAGCAGTTTTGCAGTTAGCATATTTTTTATATTCATTACTTATCATTTTAAGAGCTTCATTGGCCAGAAATGGACAAAGAGACGTCTCAGGAAACAAGTGGGTCGCTGGTAAATGGAGCTACATTGAAGAGTCGACTGTTTCCTCATGCGGTAAAGACCCTCAGACTATGAAACACTTACTAAGCTTCCAGTTGTGCCCTAATTCATTCTGAGGGATATTTGCACCGCCACAGATAAAGCTGTTGCAGTGGCCAAGTTGGTTAAACCAATGATAATATATGAACTATTTCTAAAAACGCAATAACTGAATAGAAGCACTTCAACAAAAGTCATCAGTGTAGTGCGGTTTTAAATTGATAAGCGTCAAATCTGTCAAGTGTTTGGGCGTGCCTTGAGCATAATGTTATAAATTTTAACCGTCATTATTTTCGTTTACCTTTACAACCTGTTTTGTTATGTACGACATTAATTTATAACACACATCCATAATTTTTACAGATTTAAAAGGTGGGTATATTACTAGTAGCTTGAATATGTATCCAGAAATCGATACATTTACAATAAACTTTTTTTTACCTTTTTAAACATCTAATCGGCGCGGCGGCGCTTATGCGACGATGCCGCTTAGTCAGTTTAACAGGTGCCTACTTATTTACATTATGAAGGAATATGATTTGTACACCTATCTTAAACTGGCTGATTTTGTGATATTTTTAAGGTTTGATGTTAAGTTTGTTTGAAAATTTAAAGTTTCTATTGTAACGAATTTGAAAAAACCTAGCTTACAATAATACCAATCCGCCCTACCTTAATTTATTGTGATACATAACAAAACATGTCGTATAGTTCCAATTTACATTAAGTAAAGTTGGCATTTGCATTCTTTTGGACCCTTTTTTTAGGAACCTAACAACTGACTTCGTTTATCATCTATCGTAGATTTGAAGATGATGATGGCGACCGTACAAGCCAAGCCATGGGCAAAAACTAAAGATTCATATTATGCGATCTAAATTCACAAAACACAGTCAACATAAAAAAAATAATGAATTTTATTTCCCCTTGTTAATACAAGGCTGTAAATGATCATTTAAAAAAGCAATCTAACGTTCTAAAAGACCCGTTTTAATTAACACATAAATAATTTCACAGAACCCTCCGAGTACTGTGATCTTCGTTTTTTTGTAAATTACCAGCGGCGCTCAAACTTCCAGCATCATGCGAATTTTGTTTTAAAAAATACATGCATTTGTTAGAAGTTGTTGGCGTCATGTGTGCCTGAGTTATAGCGTATAGTTTTATATTAAATCTCATGTTTTGCAGAGTTTTGCAATATGTGATTGTGATGTTTTTTATTGGATGTAGGCGACTGTACTTCATCAATTTATATGAGCGCCTGTAGTTAGTCGAGCGAGCAAAGTGTCTCAGTTTCGAGATTGGCCAAAAAATGATTTTGTCCGTCTGTCTGTCTGCTCTCGCCTACAGGTCGCATTTTTTAACCGATTTTGACGAAAATTCTTACACAAGTTCCTTGACTTATTTAAATTTTTCAATCGATCGCGATTTTTGATTGTGGGGACAATAGAGGGAAAAGGGGGAAGTTTGCTGTAGCGTTATTTATCGAAGGATCTTTGAAAGTCTTTTCTACTTTCTCTCCAACATACGAGTAGGTAGGTTGGTTTCAAAACTCTGAAATGGCTTTGCTAAGCCAGGGGAAAGGGGAAAGTGTCGGTTATTGCATGGTTATAGGTTAGCGAGGTCTACTGTTCTCACAGAATCACTAGTATAAAGCTTGCTTAGACGTTCGATTAGTAGGCACTTGGAAGGGTTTATACGGAGCGTTTCCCTTCGCAGGGCACGCTAAAACGTCTCACCAGAGTTGCTACTAGTTCATACTTTTTTTTTACACTGAATAGTTCTTCGTTTAACCACAATCTCACCTGATGGTAAGCGATGATGTGGTCTAAGATGAAGCACAAATATCTAGAAAGACCCTTTTCACCCTTACCCCAAGGAGAAAAACAGACGACGGTAAAGTTTTCCATACCTTAGCTGTACGCATGAAGAACGTAGAACCAAAACGGTGTGTGCGAATGGGTGGTATATTAACTAGGTACGGATGGTACTGAGCCGTGCGCCTGCTTGTCCTTTGAGGAAGAGAGATGGCGGGCTCGAATCGTATAGTTTCTGGGCTCATTCACCAAAACATATTCAGCTTACTAAAATAAGCTGCTTATTTTAGTTTATTTAGTTATTTTAGTCACATTAAACTTTAATTTAACTTATTTTATTATGAAAAAACGTACCCTTATAACTTCGCTATCTGCCTTTCTGTCTATCAAGACCCATTTTCTCGAAATACGTTAATTTGTAGTTATATCGCATAAAAAATATATATTTACGGAACCCTCGGTGCGCGAGCCAGACTCGCACTTGTCCGGTTTTCTATATGAAGCCTTCAGTTTGCAAAAACTATAATTTTGTTTTGGATAATCGATATTGATATAAAATGTGCCTGGTAAAGACGCCTTACTTACAATTCCTCCTAGATATCTCGCAAAGTCCTAACCTTCAATGCCAACCAAGCAGTTTCCACTCACAATATCCCGTCTCCAAGAATGTATTTCCAAGTAGATTGTGAACTCAGCGGAATTTGCGCTGACAGCGGTTATGAAGCAACATGCACCGCCTGCCGCAGCGCTTTTTGTTCTTATTTTACTGAAATACGAGCTGATGTGACTCTTAAGTTGGTTAAAACTTGAACCATTTCTTTATTTTAAAATGCTCTCAAGTTTTTTCTGTCTGGAAATTATGCGAAGTATTTTAGACCGTGTTCTTTAAGAAACTCTTATGCTATGGCCGTTCTTTCATCGGGCATACCAAACGTACCATAGCCAAGCGTGTCAAAGAGCATATCGTAGCTGTCAAAAATCGCCAGGTAAACTATTATCGTAAATATATCAATAATAATTTTACTAATCGCAGGCACTAATCTCGCACAATGTAGGGTTAAGTTTTTAATTACATTTACATTTCTAATACTAAGACCTAACTGTGTGAGAAAACAAATAAATTATTATTATGATGAGAAGGACGTAGTCCTAGATAAGATGTAATGCTGCCAGAGGTAGGTATCTCTGACTTGTAAGCGCCTAACTTAGCCTGCGAGAACCACTTGCATTACTGAAGTAAGATGACGGGTCTAAGATATAAGCTGCGCGTGTAACCTTAGCTTTTAGTTGACTACCTGGCTATAGAGGGATTATGGGCCTTAGAGAGACAATGGTGGCAATTGTGTTGTTTACGCTAACTAAAATTGTGTAAAAAACCAATGGTCTTATTTTATTCACACTAAAGATCAAATTAGAATAAAATTTAAAGTGACATTTTTTAAATTAAATAATTTTTGTTATGATATCATGTCTGCGGGCTAGTTTTAGTGAGCAATCAAATTGGTGTTGACTAAAACTAGCCTGCAAACACGCCTTCTTGTTTAAAAATACATAAATTTAGAAATGTCACTTTAAATGTCATTCTAATTTGATGTAAACAAAATAAGACCGTTTGTATTTTACACAATTTTAGTTAGTCAGCGTAAACAACAGAATCGCCGCCAATTTAAGAAAATGTCAGAGAGAATATTGCATGTGTATTGTGTACCTGCCTACTCATGATTGTCAACTGTAGACACACTAAATACAGAATAGCTGACTCATGCATTCGTAAGAGGATATTGTAGTATGGCCACGTCAATTGTCTCTCCCCGCTCCTTCAGTAAACATATTATTTTATGTTATATTCTATTTTATACATGGAATAATTGTAGAAATATAAATTCGTAATTCTTCTTCTTCTTAGTATGAGCTAAGTGTTGAGAGATTTCAAGCCGTAATATAAAGATGTAACTCCTCATTATATCCGGAGGATGTAATCCTTCACCTCCTCCTCCATCTCTTCCTGGATTTCTTCCTCCAGAAAGGATAAATCAGTATATTAGTCGCATCATAAAACCACTTCTTCACGTCACCTGCATATTTGTTTCATGTTTCAATAAATATATTATTTTATATATATGGTTTTCTTTTTATATTTCCGTTTAAGCCGTTTTACTCTGCTATTCGCCGACTGTGTCACAGAGGTCGTTGTTTAGTCTCATACGTATGTTTTCTGGTTTTTAAAACCATTTTTGTAGCTGTCTTATTGCTTCATCTCAACATTTGACCCTGTCACGCCAAAGTCTAGTGATTTATGTTCTCCAAATCGCTACTTCCTGTGCAAAGGAGTGATACCAAGCGCAACCTGCTTGTCACATTGCACGTCGAAGGAACAAAATGCTCATTGAATTTCTCCCTTCCGGCGGACTGGAAGTAACGTCACATATTCATTAGCTCTGTTTCTACTTAGGTATAGTTTTAGGGTGACTAGTATTAATGCAGGTTACCTTTCGATCTGTATATTCATCCCAGATGGTGATTTTACCAACTATGCATATGATATTTTTTTCCTTTAATAAAGTCAAATTTTGGGTTTAAATTGTAGGATTAAATAATTGTAATAATAGGACGTCCAATGCTGAACATATACCTCCCCATATATATGCAGAGTGATTGATATATTGAGGCCAACGACTTCCATTAACCTTTATAGTCATCTTCTCATCATCTTCAGATCTTATCATCAAACTTTCTTCGTAAAAATTATCAGTTTTTGCTTACAGAATAGAGATCAGGTGGGTTTGTAGTTGTTTGCCGGCTTATTGATATTAAAAAAACAATTCTAAGCATTCCAATTTGCTACGTTATGCTTATTTATCTATCCCCGTTGTAATGTGGTATATTTTTATTCTGGTCGTATGCAGCGTGTCCCGGGAGATGGCATGGAAAAATTTTCAATTTCAACCGAACGCTATTTCAATATTTCGATTGATAGTCGCAGATAAGCGCGTAGCTAGTCACAATGATTTTGAATGCAAATGTTTGGCAAATGCTTGAGGAAATTCTATCTTTTTCTATTTGGCCCTATTCGATGGAAGTTTTACTAGCATCTGTGTCTGAATTCGCTCGCCAAGTACTGTTATAAAAACAACCAACAGTAAGTCAGTGTTTAGGATAAGATTATGCTAAGATAAAATAAAGTTAATTTGCCAGAACATAGTAAATACAATAATAATATACTTATATTTGCTATCGCGTACTGGAAATTGGTACACTGGTAATCTGTACTTTCCAGTGCGCGATCTCCACTCTAGAACTGTTCTGTTCCAACGGCCAAAAACGGCTAATTCTCTTGCTTTAGATTATATTAAGCTCAGTCCATCTTTATATAATTTCATTTTGTTTGTTTAGACCGCTCATTCACACAATTTTTAACAAATCTGACAAAACAAATAAAGAAATATCGAATTCAAATTACTCTTATATGGAATAGATAATACTAAATCTATTCCGAATTCTGAAATGTTTTCCGATCAACTGAGGCATCTATTCTACCCAAAAAAGACGAGGTGATTAATTACTAGACATTGAGAGCGAATTCTCAGACATTAAAATATTCTAATCCAGGAATCCAGGCAATTCTTCACGATAAATCAGTTGGGCATTTCTTAAAGTGACAAAACACAAATGACAGTAATCCATTTAGGTAATACTAATGAAAGTTCCGTGTTACAATCGAAGACTAATTTCTGCGAGTTGAGCTTATGTTGACGACTGGGGGTGGCCCAAGTTAGACACTTAGGACAACGAGCTTCAATAACACCAGAAGGTGAATCAATAGCAGCGATGTATTAAGATCGCGCTGTAATAATAATAAATAAAATAAAAACGTGTTATTTTTAGATAACAATAATGATCCCAATTGTTAATAACTTAAACCTAAAATATACCATGAAATGTCCAGTATTATTGATCGAGCGAAGCGAAATCTCCAAATCAACTTGGACAAATCGGCGTTGTATATAATATGTATGTCTGTTTTTTTGTTTGTGGGATAATTTTCGAAGTGTTGATCCGATCATCGTGATATTTGGTACATAGATAGCATAATCCTGATTTGACTAAATGATCTAAATGTGGGAGTTTCTTGAGACATTGGGGTTCAAGAGGGGTAAAAAAACAAGATAGCCGTAGTCCTATTTTGTTTTTTATACCCCCCCCCCTCCCCTCCATTTTTTTTAGTGACACAAATATAGTTAAAAGTAATAAGTCTGGGGTAGTAAATACCTAAGGTAGAAAACAAGCATACGACCAACATCATGATAAGATGAAGTAGCCGTACGTTATGAAAGTTTACCCGGTGCCGGCGCCCATGATATCTACATATCTAAGTCCCCCACACTCTTCAATACTCCTCATGTTAATCTAACACATTAACAGTAACTTGCCCCAAACATTTAAGGGTAGGCGTCATTTGTATTCATTGTGCGCGCTCGCTGTCAATCGCCCACGTCCGTCCGATAGAGATTGATGGTAGAGCTGTCGCTTAAATAAACTACCTATTGCGACAATAATTCTGGCCACAGCGTGTTGTTTACATAAACCTAGGAGCCGGGAAAGCTCCTAACGTAGTTGCCAAGTCGTTTTGAGCAGCCTCCTATTCTCCTCCGATGACCTACGTGGCGTTGAGGCCGAATAATCGGCGGATACGCAGAAGGTTCGATTCGGGAAACAAACCCGAAACAGCACCGAGACAAACCTTTAAGGTTTTACAGTGCTTTATGTATGTCACTTTTTGTTAAATAAATTTAAAAAAAAGCAAATGCATTATAAATCTGGAGTTTGCCAGTTGACCAGCTGACTAAGCCCGGCTTGCACAACGATCCATAAACCTAATTAGCGAATAAACATACTTAAATTTGATGTGTTTGTATGATTTGATAACTCTCTAAATCATATTTAGGCACTAAATAAGATAAGGCATCGTTGCACAAGTCGCTCTTCATATCGAACATAACAAATGCAAAAAAAAAATCTGATTAAAGGCAGGTTAATGTTTGAATATAGTACTTAATATAGACCTAAAAACTTCTCAAATTAATAACACATAATAAGTCATCAACCCCATTCTTCTGGATATACAAAATCACAGCTCAACATGTATTAAGTTACTAACATGAACACTAAAATATATTTTATTTACCATGAAACGAGACACATTCTACAAAAACATTCCACAATACTATAGGTAGTGGTAATACCTATACATATATGGTATTGTAACTGCGCGTATCTGACAACCGATACCAGTTCAAAAATACCAGATCAAAATACCATTGAACGTTTTTCGTCGAATTCCAATTACACAGAACACTGCTGGCCATTCCCGACAAAAAATATACGTAAAGTAGAAATATGTTCACCGAGTACTCATGTCCAATAATAAAGTTTGTATATAAGAAAATATATATAAGTTTTAATTAAAATATGTATTTTAGGCTAAGATATTCATCTTTTTGGGTCGTAGAATAAGCTATTCACTATCCTGTATCCAAGCTACTGATATTAAACCCACCTCTGAAATCTGTTAATACGATTCCGGATGTGTGTTTTAAATTAATGTCGTACATAACTTAAATAATATGCTAAAGTAACTCAGATAGTGAAGCAAAACTCACGGTTAGCTCCGCACGTATTGACTATGCTATTCCTGATTCCTGCGGATTGAGCCTAACTAAGCTGAAAAGATACTAGATATTCTCTACCTATAAGTCTACTTTAAAAGTCCTAAGCACAAGTGCAACTAACCAGGCGCCAAATAAAATAATTATAATTCAATTGAATGAATGAATGAAAACACTTTATTGTACACCACAGAAGAATAAAACATAAATATAAAAACAGAAGCCACAAGTCAAACAAGCGATGCACAGGTTTATTTTTTTTTTCTGTCACTCTGTCTGTCTCTCCCATTAAGGTGACAGAACGATCAAATAAGTCCCCACTGTCGACGATAAAAGGCACAGAGAGTTTTTTTTTCCTTTTTCTCAATAGTAAATAATATTAAAAAAAAACGTAAACGTGTTCTCGACTGGAGACCACGTCTAAGCAAGCGAAGTGTAGGACGCCTTCCGGCTAGATGGAGTGATGATTTGCGCGCTGTGGCTGGCAAGCATTGGATGAGAAGAGCTGAGAATCGGGGTCAATGGCGCACCCTGGGAGAGGCCTACGTTCAGCAGTGGACTGTTATAGGATGATGATGATGATGAAATAATATTAAAGTATACTATATTTATATACTATATTATACTATATTTATATAATTACCTATACTATAACTAGTAGTTCGCCCCGGACTGAGATATTGCGAGTCTCCCATAAAAACAAAAAAAATATTATTTGGAATCTTGGACTAATAAAATAGTGCCACGAAATACACAACCAACAAACTTAATCTACAGTTTCATTCAATTTACAAGCAACGAGAATTCATGTCATCATCATGAAATTCATGTTCATATTAGTTACATTTTTTGGGGGTACAAATTCCAGTTATTTTGGGCTTCAGACTTTTTCCTGTATTTGTGTAACTAAAGGTACACGAATAACAAATTTTAGCACATCTGGCGGGTTCAAGTCCCGTCTAGGCTTGACAATTTTTGAGGTGGTTTTAAAATCTTGAAATTTCAGCACTGTACATTACATACATACAACGCTGATTCGTCGGTCAAGTTGATTTGGAGATCTCTCTTCACTCGATCTATAATGTATACGAGGTACACATCACATTAGAAATAAGCCGTTTCTACTTGGTATTTCATATTAAACAAGTAGAGACGTTAGCATTCCATTGTGGTTGCCTCACGTTGATTCGAATACTGAAACGCCTTCGAAATTTCAACTAATTCAAATGTATTTTGTAAAACAGTGTTTACAGAGTAGGTATTGTGATCGTCCGACATCGGGCGGTATGTCGCTGTCGGATGAGGCTGACAGTCCAATTCCATTTGCGGTGACGTCATACTATCCGCTATGAAATCACCGTCCTTTTTCATAATAATGTTTTATTAGCTTGTCTTTGGTTTTGGTTATCGAATAAAGTGTATAAAACCATTCGATGTAATTTGCAATTGGTTTGTATTTTAATAATAGGTCTTCACCTATGAAATTGCCGTTCTTCAGTACTGGTCATTTCAAATAGAAAAAAAGTTTGTAATTGCTTTGTATTCTAAATTCAAATTAATTTTGTTTTAAAAACATGACATTCTTTTTACAAACTCAGTCTTTTGTTTATTGATTAGAGTTATATTTTCATTACATTTGAACATTTTTCGTCATAATGGATACTTTATAAATTCGTGTAATTATGGAATATGAGTTCCGTCGTGGCACCAACGCGACACAAACGGCGCGTAACATCAAAAACGTTTACGGAGGGAACTGTACAAACGAACGCACAACCCGTTATTGGTTTTCCCGGTTCCGTTCTGGAAATTTTGACTTTAAAAATGAAGCTCGTGGTCGTCCGGAGACTTTGGTCAACAATGATGAATTAAAGGCGATTGTGGAAGCTGACGAAACTCAATCTACAGCTGAGCTAGCAGCAGCTTTTGATGTTAGCATCAAAACAATTTTGATCCATTTGCGACAAATAGGCAAGGTAAAAAACTTGATAGATGGGTGTCCCACGAACTTAACGATCGCCAGCGCAACGTACGCGTCGAGACCTGCCTCGCGCTGCTCAATAGGCAAAGAAATGAAGGAATTGTGAACTGAATTGTTACGTGCGATGAAAAATGGATTCTGTTCGACAATCAAAAGCGCTCAGCAAGTTTGTTAGATCCTGGTTCAGCACCAAAGCAATGCCCTAAACCAAAAATGACCCCTAAAAATGTGATGGTCACTGTTTGGTGGTCTAGTGCGGGTGTGATTCACCACAGTTTTTTACAAAACGGCATGAGCATTACTGCAGATGTGTTCGATGCATCGATCACACAGATACGAGTAGGTATATTAGCATCATCAGCAGTTTGACCTAAGTAGGTTACTCGTGCCGCGAGCGCGGCCGGGGCGTCTACAGAAGTCAGTGCACCAGCAGCAACCATCCATACCGCACTCATAAATAGTCGTAGTTTTATATATACAATATAGCTTTTGTACAGTAAACTCGACTTTTCTATCAGCATCCCGGGAAGAGCTAGCCGCGATTCCTACATGGTCCTTCGAGATATCGTTCGAGGATTCATAGCGCGATCGTAACAAGTCGTACCGTGAGTGCTTCGGACGTACCAGCAGCCATTAGATTCAGTGATCTTAGCTTTACCAGTGAGATTATTGGAAGGCTATCATCGGCACCTGACGTGGGGAGCTACCCATTCAGGCCAGCAGCAGCAGTGAGCGAACCGCTCGCGCCCTCAGCATCTTCAGCCAGCCCTGCGGTGGGGAGCTACCCATTCAGACCAGCAGCAGCAGTGAGCGAACCGCTCGCGCCCTCAGCATCTTCAGCCAGCACTGCGGTGGGGAGCTACCCATTCAGGCCAGCAGCAGCAGTGAGCGAACCGCTCGCGCCCTCAGCATCTTCAGCCAGCACTGCGGTGGGGAGCAACCTACGCAAAGTCCGGCAACAGCCGTAGGACAAACGGCTTACAAGTAAGAGCGTTCCTTTTCATTCATTCAAACGAACGGACTCGAACTTTCACCGACGTTATGGAGGCCCTTTATTCTCAACAAAAAGATTTAGCGGAGAATATTAGGAAAGTCCTTATTAATTTTAAAAAGGATAGCAGCGAGCGTAAGACTTTGGAGTACGGTATACGCAAAATAGACATTCTGGAAGCGTATTGGAGAGAGTATGAGCAAAACCACGAAAAGCTTTTGCCTTTCGAAAGTAAAAGTCATAAGTACTTTGCCGATTCTGAGTTTGAGCAAACTAACAAGTCGTACCTAGCAGCGAAAACGACGATCGATAGGTATTACTTAGATCTAGAGCAGCAATTAGGAGTCTCTGAACCCGGAGAAAGCCAGCCGGAAGTAGGTCCATCCAGCGGCAGACAGCAGCGGCCGCAGACCCCGGCACCACCACCGCCAAACCCCCGTGTACAGCGAGACGAGGATTTAGGTACCAATAGCCAGCTAGATGTTATGCTACGTAAGCAGGTAATTAATTTTAAAGCCTTTTCAAAAACGGTAGATACCATAGATATAGAGTCATACCAACAAAAATGGGAATACGAAGATGCCCTGCGAGCCTTACAAACTCGCTGGACGGTTGTGGACAACTACCATTGGGAGATCATGTTGGAGTTGGGAGAAGACGAAGCGTACGAGTACAACTTCAACAAGCACGAGCGTACCTACAACGGCCTGAGGAAAGCTTTAAGCTCAAGGATGTGGTCGACATCGTATCGCGACAAGACCACACCTCAGATGGATATACCCGTTTTCACAGGCAGCTTTCAGCAGTGGGTATCGTTCAAGGATCTGTTTGATGAAGCTATCCACAAAAATTCATCGTTGTCAAACGCTCAGAAGATGCAGTTTCTTAAGAGTAAGCTCAAGGGAGAAGCGGAGCGTTTGATACAGCATCTTCCAATCAGCGCGGACAACTATGCAACCTGTTGGGAAATCTTGAACCATCGGTTCAACAACAAGAGACACATCTTCACGTCGTACGTTAGCACCTTCTACAATCTAGCCAACATACAGCAGCAGTCGTATGCAGCCATCAAACGACTTCATGACGTTACTTTAGAGAGTCTCCACGCCATTAAGAATCTAGGTATCGACACAAAGTCATGGGACCCTCTTCTTGTGTACATATTGTCCCAGAAGTTAGATGGTGAGTCCTTTGCCGAGTACATAGAATCCTTGAAGAATTCGCGAGAACTACCGGTTCTACAAGACTTTATGGACTTCCTAGAGAACAAGTTTACCACTCTAGAGTCATCTCGGCGACGACAAGATGGGACACCTAAAAGCCCATCATCTCATCAGCAAACGTCTCACTATCAAAACCATAAAAATAAACCTTTTATTAGTGATGGTAAAAGTAACAAAGCGCATGAAATTGCGAAATCATTACACATGTCGGCGTCAGCAAATAAGTGTCCTCGATGCGATTCTGGTCATAGGTTAATAAATTGCAACAGATTCTTGGAATTAGCAAACGAACAAAAAATTAAATTACTAAATGAATTAGATTTTTGTACGAATTGCATTTATGATCACGAAGGGGCCAAGTGCTATTCAGCAAAAAGATGCCACAAATGCAACGAAAAGCATCACACAATTTTGCATGATTATTTCGCAAGTCAACCTAGATCTAGTTCGTCAACTAAGAGCTTAAACTTAAAGCATAGTAAACAACAGCAGCAGCATGGTAACTACAATATTCAGACATCTCAGCGAGAGGAAACTTCTGAAATTTTATTAGCGACTGCTTTGGTTAAAGTTACCGCAGCAGATAACAACCAACACGTTTTGCGAGCACTGATCGACCAGGGCTCACAGGTCTCGGTAATTACTGAGAGAGCAGCACAGCAGCTAGGGTTAAAGCGCGAGAGTTGCAAAGGAGCTATTTTTGGGGTAGGAGAGCGAGAAAATAGCTGCAAGGGTAAACTTAAAATTACTTGTCGATCAACTTACACTGATTTTATGTTTACTACGGACGCTTTAATAATGAACAATCTAATTAAACATTTGCCAAATAGGACATTCGCAAAACCGTCATGGAAACATATAGCACATATCAGCCTTGCAGACCCGGATTTTAATATCAGCCGTCCGGTTGACCTTCTTCTTGGTGCAGAGGTGTACTCCAACATCCTGATGGAGGGATTAATCCGCGGACACACACAATCTGAGCCCCTAGCGCAGCATACTCAGCTAGGGTGGCTTCTATGCGGCAGTGTAAAGACTTCTTTTCATTGCAATGTTATCCTTAACAACATTGAGGATATACATCAGTTCTGGAAGATTGAAGACATTCAAGAACAAAACGAAATGTCGGTAGAAGATCAAACCTGCCTAGATTACTTCAACGCCACCACTAAACGCTTAGACAGCGGGCGATATGAGGTTCGATTACCAATGAAACCGGATGTAAAGGAGAAATTGGGATCGTCTAAGGAGATAGCGATGGCACAATTTAAAAACTTAGAGCGTAAGTTAAGAAAACAAGAAAATTTAGCAAAGCAATATAAGCACTTTATAAGTGAATATGAGCAGCTTAATCACATGAAGTTAGCGACTTCAAGCAGCCAGGTGAACGTGGAACTAGAATGCTTCTTACCTCATCATGCGGTGCTAAGAGAAGACTCGAGTACAATAAAGCTACGAGTGGTCTTTAATGCATCCGCAAAAACTTCATCAGGAAACAGTCTCAACGACCTGATGTACAAGGGTCCGAACCTACAGCAGGATCTACTAGAGATTATTCTCAAGTGGAGGCAATATCGTTTTGTATACACAGCAGATATCGAAAAATGCTTCCGCATGATATTGGTCAATCAGCAGGACCAATATCTGCAGCAAATTTTGTGGAGAGATCACGAGAATCAACCTATCAGAGCTTACACCTTAAGCACGATAACTTATGGAACAAAATCAGCACCGTTCCTTACCATGATGACTCTCCGAAGGTTAGCAGAAGACGAGCAAAATAATTTCCCTAATGCAGCTAAGTGCATCCAAGAGCAGCTTTACATGGATGATTGGGTATCAGGGGCCCACAGCATTGAAGAAGGGAAACAGAGGATAGCGGAAATGAACGCGTGCCTCAAGAGCGGAGGCTTTTCATTAAGAAAATGGTCCTCAAATGACAAACAGTTATTAGAAGAAGTCGAACAAAACAATAACAATCAGCCGCTATTGTTTACCTTTAAAACAGAAAGCACAGCAAAAACGTTAGGTATACAATGGAACTCCACCGAGGACGAGTTCACTTTTCAATGTGATCTAACTGAAACTAGCACAACAAAGCTGACCAAGAGAATGCTTCTGTCTGAAATCTCTAAGATTTTCGATCCTTTGGGATGGTTAGCTCCGTTGATAACAAAATTGAAACTATTATTCCAACAAGTTTGGCAAAATTCAGACGTTCAGTGGAGCGATGAAGTTTCGCCAAATATCAAGGAAGAGTGGATTCAACTGAAAAAAGATTTACACATCATAAATCAGTTTACGATTCCCCGGTGGTTAAAAAGCAAAAACGGTGACGTGATCGAACTTCATGGGTTCTGTGACGCATCCATAAAAGCATACGCATGTGTAGTATACGCGAGAATCGTAACACATGACTCAGTGTCAGTAGTGCTAGCCGCAGCAAAAACCCGGTTAGTACCGAGCAGCAAGGCCGTGTCTTTGCCCCGTTTGGAGCTTTGTGCAGCTGAACTACTGACAAAACTTATGATAAAAATCGTCAAAAGCATCAGTAACTTCAAAGTCGTAGTTTATGGTTGGAGCGACTCCCAAGTAACGCTCAGCTGGATTCAAGGTTCTCCGGAGCGCTGGAAGTTCTTTGTAGCAAATAGGGTGACGAAAATCATCACCACTTTGCCACCAGAGTGTTGGCATTACATAAATACCAAAGAGAATCCAGCTGACGCTGCAAGCAGAGGTCTGACGTCATTACAGCTCAAAGAGCATAAGTTGTGGTGGCAAGGACCTACATTCTTATCGTCACTCAATTTCAAACTAAAACAGCAAAGAATGAATTTTACTACGAACGAAGAGGTTAAAAAGCACGTGAACGTAATTAGTAACATCTCCGATAACAGCAGCATCGTCGAAGATTTACTTACCCGTCACAGTTCGTTTAATAAAATAACAAGGATTTTAGCGTGGATACGACGCGTGTTGACCCCTAGGGTTAGTAAACAAAGGCAGCCGAAGTATCTCAAGTTACACGAGCTTCGATCAGCAAAATTAATTATTATAAAACAGGTACAGCGTAAAGAGTTTTATAACGACATAGAATACCTATTACATAACAGCAAGGTCAAGTCTGATAGCCAATTAGCAAACTTAAATCCATATGTGGACGAAGACGGTATTTTAAGAGTCAAAGGAAGACTCAGTAATGCAAACATCAATGCAGAAATGAAATTTCCTAGTATCATTCCATACAGCAGCAGATTAACTGAGCTTCTCATCCAACAAGCCCACGAGCTCACCTTCCACGGTGGTCCTCGGCTTACCACGTCCTTTCTGAGACAAAGGTACTGGATAGTTAAAGGCAACCGCGCAGTTAAAAAACAGATCCTTAGATGTGTCACCTGCAGAAAACAAGAGCCCATTAAATTACAGCAGATTATGGGCGATTATCCTGATTTTAGAACTAATCCAGCACCAGCGTTCTATCACACAGGGGTAGATTTAACGGGTTTTATTCCAGTCAAAGCCAACAAAGGACGAGGAATAAAAACAACGAAAGGCTACGTAGCGCTGTTTATCTGCATGGTTACAAAAGCAGTTCATATAGAGTTAGTTTCCGATTTGAGCAGCGCCTCTTTCATAGCAGCATTGAGAAGAATGGCAGCACGACGCGGAACACCTAAGCATATGTACTCCGACAACGGAACTAACTTTGTAGGCGCAAACAAGGCCATTCAAGAAGAATATCAGCAGCTAGAGGAAGTTTTCAAGGAGTCATTCCATCGAGAAGTAGCGGAGATGGACATAGAGTGGCACTGGAACTGCCCTTCTTGGCCAAGTGCAGGAGGGATCTGGGAGCGATTCATCCGAAGCCTAAAGCAGCATCTGAAAAGAGTGTGAACAAGAGAGGTGAACAAGCGTTAACCTTCGAAGAATACAGCACCGTGTTGGCGCAAATCGAGGCAAGACTTAATTCGAGGCCTCTATGTCCGATATCTGAAGACATTGATGACATCGACTTCCTCACGCCATCACACTTTCTAACCAGCAACGCGGGCCTAACAGTTATAGAAACCGCCAATGACGCTAGGACCCGATGGCACCTAACAAACAAGATCTTCCGAGACCTGTGGAAGAGATGGAAAGCCGAATATCTCAGTCAATTATCTGTCCGCAGTAAGTGGCTCAGAGCAAAAAGAAACGTTGAAGTCGGCGACATGGTGACTATTCACGATGGCAACTTCTCATCGGGGAAGTTTCCTGTGGGGAGAGTGATGGAAGTGCACAAAGGAAATGATGGTTTTGTAAGAGTGGTGTCTCTTAAAACAAAAAACGGCATTATAAAGCGTCCTATAGTAAAATTATCAGTTTTACCTATAGAATAAAGCAAAGTAGTACAAACGGAACATGACGAAAGCAAACAAAATGTAGCACATTTAGCAAAATATAGTAACCAATTAGGTAGAAAACAGCTTCCTAGATTTATGAACGTTGCATTTGCATGGATCTTTTTTATGAATATCATTTGTTCAAACGTATCGGCCAATATAACTCATTTCACTAGTAATCAGTCGTTATACTACGACCCGGTAGGAAAAATGCTATTAATCCGTGACCAGTGGAAAATCGTATCTTACTATGACATGCGACCTTACTGGCAAGGAGAGAAAGCAGTTAATTCATTTACCGAATATCTAGAACAAGCATGTGATACCTACACGCTTACAATCATATGTGACCGTGAAACCCGAGTCCGCCAAGTCAGCAAGGCCGGGCTCATTCACCTAACAAAACAATGCACAGCAAAGGGGCGTGACGTCACACTATATTCCTATCAACAACAAAGCTCACTTAATCTCAAATCGGACCTAGTACTTACCAACATAGCTCCGATACAGCACCACACTTTCAACGCTACGTTACCGTTTATCGAACCAAGTCTAAATTATCACCTTAACGCTACAGCAGCTCAGCGAGCAAATCAGCGCGATGAAGGAAGCGGCACAACAGGAGGTGACCTTAACAACGCACGATATTCACCAATACGCAATATCGTACAGCGTATTAGCAGCGATCGTAGCAGCGTTCCTGGTGTTCCTGTGGAGACGAAGCAGACGAGCCGTCAGTGCGTCCTCCGCGCGCGCCAAGGAGCCGGTGGCGCCGCCGGTGCCACCCCCCGCGTCTCACCCGCTGAGAGAGGCGTCCTCCAGCGGAGATAGTGTTAGTGCGCGTCGGCAGCCCGTGCCCGAGCTAGGGCATGGTGCCAGTGGGATCGTGCGGTGGTCCAGTTTACGTGATATAGACACAATAACTTCACCCATCAGCAAGCAGCCAACCAGCGGACAATAAGTTTTTAGTATAGAATAGGGATTAGTTTTGTAATGAAGCAATCACTTAGATTAAAGCATTAAAGCATTGTTCTAACAATCACCTAGTCTAAGAAAATATTGATCATCTACATATGTAATACTAACCCCTCGATTGTAGCGCCTCATCTCATTCTCATCTCGTACCTCGCCCTCGGGAGTATGTTCGATGCATCGATCACACAGATACGAGTAGGTATATTAGCATCATCAGCAGTTTGACCTAAGTAGGTTACTCGTGCCGCGAGCGCGGCCGGGGCGTCTACAGAAGTCAGTGCACCAGCAGCAACCATCCATACCGCACTCATAAATAGTCGTAGTTTTATATATACAATATAGCTTTTGTACAGTAAACTCGACTTTTCTATCAGCATCCCGGGAAGAGCTAGCCGCGATTCCTACAAGATGTGTACTGTGAAGAACTGGAGACAATGATGGAGAAGCTTGCACATCGGCAACCAGCTTTGGTCAATCGGTCGTCCTCACTGTTCCTTCACGACAACGCGCGACCTCATACTGCACAACAGACAGTCTCCAAGCTGCAAGAGCTGGGGTTGGAAGCTCTCCCTCATCCGCCATACTCACTAGACCTTGCACCTACCGACTATTACTTTTTCCAAAAATTAGACAACCTTTTAGTGGGTAAAAAATTAAATTCCCGAGAGGCAGTACAAAATGCCTTTGAAGAGTTTGTTGCCTCCCGTCCATCAATAAACTGCCACTGCGTTGGCAAAGATGCGTCAATTGCATGGGTGATTACTTTGAATAACAGAAACAAAAAAGTTTAAAAAATAAGTACTTTCACTTATTCCATACAAAACGGCTATTTCATAGGTAAAGACCTAATAAATGAATATGGGATTGCAACTTGTCACGTGAATTATTCTTATTTTTGATATGTTAGCAGGTTGGCAATAATAAAAATGTAATGTTAAGTTTATTTTTAAACGGGGCATAATGCCTTTAATAACAGAAAGAATATACAATTATTTAGAATAAAATACAGAAGAAACAGTTGAATCATCTAAATACCGTTGCAAACGATCTATAGATAGCTCAACTGCTCCAGATCACTACCAGGCGGAAGTATCCTCAAGACACTCGCTGCATTGCCTCGCTGCATTGTCCCGCTGAATTGCAATGCTTATGCGTTGGCCCAGATAAGCGCCAGCTCTCGGATCACACGTCGCTTCGACCAGACGCGATAAGTTAATGTTAAGTTCAGTATTGTTTATCTATTTTTAAGGAAAGGGGTTACGAATACAGTCGTCACCTAGTGTATTGATTAATGTAGGTATTTTAAGTCATTAACGAATGAAACGCGTGCGGAACCGCAGGCAGCAGCTAGCAGGCTATAATTTTTATTTTTATTGAATTCATTGTATAGCCGGGGTGGGTCAGTTCCATTTCATAAATATCGAAAGAAATCTTGACTTTTGTTCTAACCCCTATTAGAGCTGGCACAGTGTAACCAACAAAGAACCAGTCACATATTAGCGAACAAATATACGAAAGTATTCCAGTAAGTAATTCTTTAACATTTAACATTCATAGCATGCGCTCAAGAACTTTATGCACATTTGACAAATCCGGATTAAACAAACAATTGAAAATAAAACAGAGTTAGGTTTCCTTCAGACGGTGCTGTAATATAATCGCGATAGGTATTTACTTCCGTATATGTTTATGGAAAAAGATAGCTAATTGTGACAGCTTTGATAAATTCTTCTTACAACTTTAGTACACGTGTAGCATTTACAATGTGCATACTTTTTAAGTAAGCCTATATTTTTTATATATTTTTTATAACATTTGCGAAACAGGTTTACGGCCCACCTGATGGTAAGCGGTCACGGCCGCCTATTGACACCGGCAACACCCGGGGTATTGTCAATGCGTTCACTACCCTGTACAAACCTCTTTACATTTCTCTTGAAGCGTACCATGTGAAAAGGCACTTAGGCTACAGCCTAAGTGCCTTTTCACGCGTCCCGGTTGCCGAGTAGCCGGCGCCGGCTAGCCGGCAACACATTTAGCGTTCACACGACCCGGATTTTGAATTGAGCAGCGTTTAAACCATCAATGCGAGTACAGTCGCGTGGTGATTGCATAAATAATTTAATTTTCTCTCTTCTCTAAAAAATGGAACGTGAATAATTCATTGCAATGTGGATTTTGTACCGAAGATTCTATAAATTATTTCCAGACCTACTACAAAATGCAAAATACAACAATTTAATAGGTATTTATCTCCATTTTGCAACGAATTAAGTAGGTACTATTTATGACTTGAGGGTGTCAGACAAAACGAGTCACGCTTTCCGTGGTTGTACCTGCACGACTGGCCGGACGGTACGTATGAAAGCTTACAGCGTGTTCCATACACCACTGTGAGTCCGGCCGCTGGCTAACCGGTAGCCGGCGACCGGACGCACAGTGGTGGATCCGGTGCACCCAGCGACCGCTTCCGGCCAAATTACGCCAGTACGTGTGAAAGCTAACGTACACGGCCATACACTTCGCCGCCGCCTGTTGCTGGGTAGCCGGCGCCGGCTACCCGGCAACCGGGACGTGTGAAAAGGCACTAACGGGAAAACCTCAGATGGTAGCTCATTCCACATCTTGCAAGTATGGGGTAGAAAATATCACGTAATGTGTGTTGTGCGCGATACCCAACTGTCGACGATATGTGGATGAGCTTTATTCCATTGTCGAGAAGTGCGGTGGTAAAATCTCGACGACGGGATGAGATCGAATAGCTCCTCAGAACATTCCCCATTATACAGGCGGTAGCATACATTTGGCGATCCGAGCTATATTGTACAATTTTATTAATTTGCCGACATTTATAAGACAAAACTAAACCGATAGATATGCATATGTTTAGAAATTTCTACCGTTCAATTATATAGTGAATGTGCACTAACTGTTTATATAGCAATCGAACCACAAGCTAAGCATGTAATTCTATTATTTTAGAATTACTTAAGGAATCATAAAAACAATAGTCGATTGGAATTTCAAATTGCAAGATATGACATTTCATATTTTTATCACGCCGCCGGCGCGACACTGCCCCGTGTGGAACCACCTTTATAGGAATCCCGTAGTGTGTCGGATTTCTCGAGATGTCTTCTTTGGGGATCAGTTACAGTCTCTCGGAAAACAGCTCGAATACTGGACTATATCAAGTTTTCTAGTTTTGCACGCTTAAGTTCTTGGAATTGGTGATAAGATTATTATGCGTGTTATTATGATTCTCTAATGCAAATCTAATGTATATTTCTTCAAAATAAGAACTGGAATTTACTATATATTTTTGACATACCAATATTACGCAATTTAATGAAATGGTGAATAAATGAATCCTGATTTTTTATTTTTTTATTTGTCAATACAGTCATAAATATCTGGGCACGTAAGATTTAGATAATAACTCTTTACTCTTTATTTACACCAAAATAAATTACAAAACATATTTTCTTACTAATTGATTAATCGTATAAATAATTATTTTAGGAAATTATTTTATTTAACAACAGTTAAGTTTGTTAAAAAGTTAAGTCAACATAACAAACTCTTATTTCTAAGTCCAATGTGATGCCTTAGTACGTAAGACAGTCGCTGTCACCCGCCTGTCGTCGGGTCAGGCCATCCATTAAAACTCCTGTTCATACGACAGAGTTTTATGGTCGATCCTTCACTGTAATAGCCATACTATTGTTACGCCGAGGCTGTTAAACAATGAGTAATAATCGAACCTTCTCGAACGCCTTTGTCTTGCTGTGTTATTGTTGCTATTGTTTGTGGTTTCGCAGAATGGGGAGTGGCCATTGTGTCGAGGGACCGACCCTTTCCTGGAAGGATCGACATCGTTCTCGAACAATCGAAATGTGTGCGATATAAATAGGCCGGAGAGATGGCCGCACAGTCAGTCTGAGTCAGTCAGTGAGTGAGTCTCAGCGAGGCCCTGGAGGACTGACGTGGAGCAGGGTCTCGCGTGAACAGTAGTTGCTCGCGAGTCAGTCGGGATTTGGCTATACGTGCGATCATTTCGGTGACTTTAAGTGGTGTGAATTAGTGTGTTGTGATTACGTGTGACCAAGTTCGTGTATTCATCGTCATCGTGCTGAATAAAAGTGTTATTTTGGTTGGATCGATTCCCATTATTTTATCCCGAACCCTCAGCTCGTAACACTATTGTGGAACGCTATGCTCTATAAGAAGATCCAAGTAAAAAAAATTTTTTTAAATGTACACATCTTCCTATACATTAGTATATAAAGTACATTATCTGTCCCGGTGCTGAAATTGTAACTGCTTGTTAATTCATCACAGCCATTTTAATGTTTGCTAATATTAAAGTGTTATTATTATCCTTTTAGGTTTATAGTATGTAGGTATGTAGATACACCGCCGTCATGTGATCAATTATTATCCCGTCCATAAAAAGGTGGAAGAGATCGCTTTGAGCGATAAGACCGCCCATTTTACTAAGCCTATTTATAAAAATTATGTTCTGTATTTTATTTTGGTATACAATAAACAGTTATCTTATCTCATCTTATATACTTTCAGTGCGTATCTCACGAAGGAGTGTCACTTTGCTAAATTGTTTGTATCTAATTACTGATTTAAACGATAAACTACTGCCTCTGTGGCGCAGTGGGCGTATAGCCGGCTGAGACGCAGGAGGTAGCGGGTTCGATTCCCGCCGCGGAACAAATGTTTACATGATCTACATAATATTTGTTTCGGGTCTGGTTGTTTCTCTATATATTATAACTATGTATATACAAAAAAAAAATGTATATAAGTATTCTATCAGTTATCTGATTCCCATAGTACAAGCTCTGCTTAGTTCGGGGCTAGATAGCGCTGTGTGAAATTTCCAGCGGTATTAATTATTATTATTTATTTATCGCATACGTACCTTTTTTATTTGTTATCCCGATGTTTCGACTGTGTTGTAACAGCCGTGAACGCGAGCAGACCACGAATTATATATTTGTATCTGTTACTCTAAAACGTTGGTTCATATTTCGTATTTTTTTACAACTTTGCATACACGTTGCGGTACGCCGTGCTACACGCACAAAAGCGACAGTATACCATGATGATGTATATACATTAGACCCCGTTGAGGGAGGCCTGTTGTTCTGACCTTGCTGTTGTCCCACAGTCTGTGATCCAGTTCTGCCCTGAGTTAGAATTCGAATAAATTGTCGGATGAAAACGTTTTAAATTTATGGAATTTTATAGAGGTTTGAATATTTGAGTCTGTGCCCCGAGCCCCGATTCCTGGGTGCCGACAGGCTCTGCCATACTTCAGTGTTTGTCTTTGAATAGCATGGTTTACTCAGACAACATGGGTTACATATAAAAGTTCCTCACTCCGTACGCGGTTCGGAGCGGCGTACCGCTTCCTGTGCGCATTGCTCACGAGGCTCGGCGGGCGGCTGGCCAAGAACAGTACGGCTGTATATGAGTCATTTTAAAATACAAATTAAAATAAAATAATTAACTTGAAAAATAATTAAATTTTCGTTAACTTTTAATTATGAAAATGTCTAAAAATTTTGGTCATTTTGTCTTATAATAATATTATTTATCGGGCCAAGCGAGATCTCCAAACCAAATTGGCGTTGTATGTATGTATGCATGTTTGTTTGTCCGAAGATAACTTTTGAAGCGTTAATCCGATCATCATGAAATGTGGTATTAGGTGGGAACTGATGGCACACAATTTTGGTGTGACTCAATAAGCTAAAAATGTGGGGTTTGTTGAGATGAAAAAAAGTAAAGAGTAAAGAGTGGTAAAAAAAACTAAAATGGGATTATCCGATCAAGTGGCAAGTCTAATAAAAGGTCTTTGTTTTGACATTTTGACCCCTTTTTTATTTTGAGTTGAAACTTTGTAGTTTTTTACTCATAATAAAAACTGAACTTTGACAAAATTTACAGGGCCCCACAGGGCACCATTGACCCCATAGTGCTGAAATTTGGTATGCGTAGGTATAGCTTTAGTGACACAAATGTAGGTAAAAGTCTGAAATCCAGAATAACTGCAATGTCTACCCCAAAAAATAATTACAAATTAACATGAACTCCCGTTACCTGTAATTTGAATGAAACTGTAGGTCAAGTAGAGTGGTTATGCATTTCGTGGCACTAGTTTGATAGTCAAAGATTACGAATAGTATTTTTTTGTTTTTATGGGAGACTCGCAAGATCTCAGTTCGGGGAAAACCACTAGTTATAACCAATTTAATAACGCAATTACAGACATTTAGTTGGTCACATGTTTCAAAGACCTGTTAACCTATGGGATGCACGAGTACTAAAAAAACCTTTAAGTTTCATACAGGGGGAGGCATCTTAAAAAAGAAGTGGTTTGTAGTTTTACTTTATAAGGTACTAGTAGTCACTAAAGCGCATCACAAACGATGAAGATGCTCTACCATTTTATGTTAAAATATCACTCGCCCTATAATCCAATGAAAGATGAAAATATATAATAGGGAAAAAGTCTTTTCGCATTATAGTATGTATGAACTTGTAATAAAATATCTTTGGCTATATACTATTTGTATCTGGCTGGTTTTGGTATCATTCATAGTTTAAAATTTAAGAAGATAATTCCAAATTCAAATTAGGAAAATGTGTGTTTTTTTTTCGTACTGTAAAGATGAGTAATGAAGAAATTCGATACATTTTAAAATTTTACTACAAAAAAGGTAAAAATGCAACGCAAGCCGCGAAAAAAATTTGCGATGTTTATGGACCTAGTACAGTATCTGTGAGGGTAGTACAAATTTGGTTTAAGCGTTTTCAATCCGGAAATTTTGATGTCAAAGATGCACGTCGCTCTGGTCGCCCTATTACGGATAAAATTGATGCCATTTTTGAAAAAGTGGAGCAAGATCGGCATATCAGTAGTTACGACGTAGCTGAAGAACTGGGAATTGCCCACAAAACAGTTTTGGCGCATTTGATAAAAACTGGGTACACAAAAAAGCTCGATATTTGGGTACCCCACGAGCTCACTGAAAGAAACCTAATGAACCGTGTACTCATTTGTGATTCTTTATTGCGACGTAATTAAACCGAACCATTTTTGAAGAAGCTGATAACTGGTGATGAAAAGTGGATCACGTACGACAAGAACGTGCGAAAAAGGTCGTGGTCAAAGGCCGGTCAGGCTTCACAGACTGTGGCGAAACCCGGGTTAACTCGCAACAAGGTGATGCTGTGTGTGTGGTGGGATTGGAAGGGCAATATTCATTATGAGCTGTTACCACCAGGCAGGACCATGGATTCTGAACTCTACTGCGAACAACTGATGAGATTAAAGCAAGAAGTTAAGACAAAGCGGCCGGAATTAATCAACAGAAGGGGTGTGGTTTTTCATCATGATAACACTAGACCTCACATATCTTTAGCCACTCAGCAAAAATTAAGAGAGTTTGGCTGGGAGGTGTTAATGCATCCGCCGTATAGTCATGACCTTAAACCTTCAGATTTCCACCTGTTTCGGTCTCTTCAGAATTCTTTAGACCGTGTCAGGTTAACATCACGAGAGGACTGCCAAAACCACTTGTCGCGGTATTTTGATCAGAAGCCCCAAAATTTATATAGCAATGGGATCATGTCCCTACCTACAAGATGGCAAAAAGTTATCGAACAAAATAGTACCTACATACTTTAGTTAAATGTAAATAAACTATATTAAAAAATGTTTTCATATTTCTTAAAAAATGCGAAAAAACTTTTTCCCCAACCTAATATTACCTGCGCCGTGTGCAATGGTCCACTGGATTGCATGGCGAGTGATATCCCACTTATATTATAAACGCGAAGGTTTGTATGAATGTATGGATGTTTGTTACTCTTTCACGTCGGAACAACTGAACCGATTGCGATGAAATTTGGAATGTACGTAGATAATAACCTAGATACATACGTATGTACATACATATTGCTGGACATGTCACACAGCGCTATCTAGCAACAAACTAAGCAGAGCTTGTACTATGGGATCCAGATAACTGATAGAATGTTTATATACTTTTTTTGTAAATACATACTTATAATATATAGGAAAACACCCAGACACGGAACAAATATCTGTAGATCATGCAAACATTTGTTCCGCGGCGGGAATCGAACCCGCTACCTAGATTAACACATAGCCTACTTTTTATTGGCAACCTACGCGTGCAAAGCCTCGGGTGGAAGCTAGTTTTAACATACAATATTATAGCATCTTCATCGTGTGCGACGGGGTTTAAACGTATCATTACGCCAAAGTTCAGTTTTATAACCCTACGTCCACGAATGAAACGGCTGTTTGAAACGCATTCAAATCTCACACGACTTTCTTTAGCGATAAACCCGCCCAAGCTTACAGCCGGCGGTTTTATCACTTGTAAGGTATAATAAAGAACTTTAATTCATTCATGGTAGTGTTGTTTTGTTTCACAGAGACAGATACAAAATTGAGCAACCGCGATAACCGCGCCCAACAGCTCCTTAACTATGTCATGATATAAAAGAATACAAACTAGGTGACGACCTCCGTGGTGCAGTGGGCGAGTAGCCAGCTGTGACGCAGGAGATAGCGGGTTCGATTCCCGCCGCGTAACAAATGTTTGCATGATCTACAGATATTTGATCTGAGTCTGGATGACTTTCTATATATTATAAGTATGTATTTACAAAAAAAAGTATTTAAATATTCTATCAGTTATCTGGTTCCCATGGTACAAGCTCTGCTTCGTTTGGGGTTAGATAGTGCTTAGTGAAATGTCCAGCAATATTTATTTATTTATAGGTTGTGGGTTCGAATCCCAGCCGTGCACCAATAAATTTTAAACTCCAAATTTTATGTGAACATTTTCAAATCGCAAATCGGTGAAGGAACATCGTGAGAAAACCAGCATGCATGATAAGGTTAAAGGCAGAAAATAATATGTTTTTTAAATTCCCTACTTTCTTTACAGACTTTGACGAAAAGACGCGAAATATGAACATTTCCTTGCAACTTTTAATTATTTGTCATGGAATAACATTAAATAAAGCGAGATTGTTCCTAAGTAAGAAAGCAATAATTTCCCGAGTTTCAGCCAGTAATTGTTGTTTAAGACACGTCGCGTGTTCTTTGTTTTGCGGAAATTACAATCTTCATGTTACTTTATTACACATGGTTTTAGAGTTAATTAGATGCTTATTTTATAAACATGGTAATATTTTACTCTGCTTTTAGTAAAATAATGTTGTGATAAACGGTGGCACGTCGTGTTGCAAAGCTAACTCATCATCATCACTGGACTCTTTTGTAGTCCTCGGTATAGACAAACAAGCAACATTTTACCGTCTCGAAACTGAATGTCTTCATTTAGAAGACATCTCCTTCAGACCGCGCGTTCGGCGGTAACCCCCCACCCTCTATCTCTATTAAAATTCGGCCAAAGGACTTATTTATACTGTCTATTGGATTTTATTAATTTGGGAAGATAGGTAAACAGTCATTATGAAGATAAACAGAGCGCTAGTAGTTAGTTACATAAATAAATGCAAGACCCGCGACACCATCCACGGATTTTATTATAACTTTTATAATTATTAAATTTTTTATTATAATTAAAGAAGTGAACATTATTAATTGTTTTCAAACAATCACACTTCACACGAACATTTTAAATGCGAAAGTTTGGATGTTTGTTTGTTTGTTACTCAATCACGTCGTAACGGCGTAACAGACTTGGATGAAATTTAGTGTGTACCTACGTAGAATATAACCTGTATTACAACATAGGTTACTTTTTAGGCCATAAATCAGGTCCCATGGGATAAAAATGGGGTGTCAAGTCAAGTTGCAACAGGGAGTTTTAGCTTTATTTCTAGGTTACCTACACATTTAGTAGTGTAATGCGTATGAAGTCGCGGGCAACAGCTAGTATATGAATAAAGTACAGAATAAGTGGGTAGTAGACGGCTACATTATACCCACTATATAGTAGTTGTACAACGATCTTGCAAAAATGAAAATAATATTTCTAAGACCCGGGCCCTGACGAAACCTACGTGAATCTAGAGCATGTTCCGCCACTGCCGAATCGTTGTACTACTATCGTTGTTACAATCGATTTATAAATACAATTGATTAAAACTGTTTTTGTGATGTCAATGAAACTGCATGGATCGTGACACAAATTATACTGATTTAGTTAATAACGCGGCATACATACATAACCTTACATCTATCTACCCATGGTTATGTAGGAAACACCATAATAATGATCGAAATAAACAAAAGTTAGTAAAATCTATTAACACCCAGTAAACCTCCATGTTTACTTTTCCAATTATATTCTAAACTGAAAGGTCGGAGCGCTGGTCCCATGCAGACAGCGTTATTATTTCCTCTTTACTTAAGCCATATTATTTGAATGCATTAAGACTAAAGAATGCAAAACACTGGTTGTGAAACCACAGAACTGCATCGTATTCGTGCCGAAACTAATTTGCTAAGGGGCTCTTTACATGTGACTTTCTCGCGCATTTCAAACGAGTTTTTACCACAGTTGTCGCGCGACGTTTAAACTCAGGCGAATGCAGTGGGCGAATAGCCGGCTGAGACGCAGGAGGTAGCGGGTTCGATTCCCGCCGCAGAACAAATGTTGCATGATCTACAGATATTTGTACCGGGTTTGGTTGTTTCTCTATATATTATAAGTATGAAATTACAAAAAAAATGTATATAAGTATTTTATCAGTCATCTGGTTCCCATAGTACAAGCTCTGCTTAGTTTGGGGCTAGATGGTGCTGTGTGAAATGTCCAGAAATATTTATTTACATATATTATTTATTTATTAAATGTTATACATACACGCTAATAAATAAATACACAAATAAATATTGCTGGACATTTCACACAGCGCTATCTAGCCCCAAACTAAGCAGAGCTTGTACTATGGGAACCAGATAACTGATAGAATACTTATATACATTTTTTTTTGTAAATACATACTTATGAAACATGATATGAAACCACTAGACCCAAAACAAATATCTGTAGATCATGCAAACATTTGTTCCGTGGCGGGAATCGAACTAGCTACCTTCTGCGTCTCAGCCGGCTATTCGCTCACTGCACCACGGAGGTCGTCAATCTAACTGATCAACTGGTTTTTCAGGGGGAAAATGATGAGTATACAAACTTATCATCCCTATCACTTTATTACCTTAGTGACATAATTATATTCTAAAAACATGTAGTTTGCTACCATACTGTAACCGTACTATTGCCATTCTACTACCACACTGCAATTATTTACCACTTATACTTATGCTTAAATAAACTAGGTTAAGCAACGTTCTGTACGGTCACTACTTTGTTGGTTGGTAGGTAATTTTGAGACTGAATGTGTTCGAAGATCTTGATAAGACATCGATTTGTATAGCTATGTTGCAGGCTTTAAATCGGCATAGGTATAAACTCCAAAAATAGATTTGGCCACTAGCATAGATAAACTTACCACACCGCAACCAACCGTTTGGTTGGTAATTACCATCAAGCTACCACAAGTTTGAACCCTGTAGTGTGACTAAAAGGCATCCAACAAAGCGGGTACTTACTTTAGGAAGTTTAATCTTGACTTACTTTGAATTTCAAATTCAGGTAATAGAAAGTATGAGAGTATTCATAGTGTAGAAATCTCTTTTAAAATACAAAGCACCTGCTCTATATTTGAATATTGAAAAGGAAATTGCTTTTGTGCCCTAACTCAGAATTTCAACATCGTAGACTAAAGCAGTCAAAGTAACTTGTGTCAGCGTGAATTTATTTATATATTTTTTGTTGAAATTGACTTATGTATAAATTTTTTATTGGATTTAAACCCAAAAATATTAGTGTCATCTAAAATAATTTTACAATAGTTCAACTTATCAATCACCCTGTAGACATCGTGCAAAGGCTACACTATATTTTTCGTCACTGGCTCGAATATGTATAAATGCGCGAATAAATATGACGACCTCCGCACAGTCACAAGGCACAGTCGAAGGCACAGTGGGCGAATACCCTGCTGAGATCCAAGAGGTAGCGGTTTCTATTCCCGCCGTGGAACAAATGTTTGCATGATCTACAGATATTTTGTTCCGGATCTGGATATATGTTCCGGGGTTATGTCTTAAAAATGATTTGTTAATTTGTGTGTGGTATACAATAAATCGTTTTCTATTTTATTCTATTCAGTGGGTTCCTATATATTTTAGGTAAGTTTTTACAAAAAGGAGATATAAGAATTCTATCAGTTATCTGGTTCTCATAGTAACTGTTCTAAGTTTCAGGCTAGATAGCGCTGTGTGAAATGTCCAGCAATATTTATTTATTCACATATATTATACAGTGAAACTTGGTTAAGTGGGACCTGGATAAGTGAGAAACCTCCATAACTGGAACTCATGCTGAGGTCCCAACACTTTGGCACTGAATTACCTCTGTTAGTGGGACGAGGTAAACCTCTATATCTGGGATTTGTTCTTTCGATTTATCATCATAGATAACATTGTTTGTTTACTCATTCTTATTCTACCCACAAATTCCACACGTAATTCCAAGTACGTAAGTACAAATTTTGAGCTTCAATTACCTTCAGTTTTAGTTTCGCTTTACTATCATACAGATGTTTATTTGAAAAATGTCAAAACGAAAGCTACAATCGTTATCATTACGTGAAAAACTGAAGTTAATATCCGTTTATGAAAGTGGGAAGACACGCGAAGAAGTTTGTGCCGAATTTAATGTGCCAAAATCTACTCTTTGTAGAATAATTCAGAGTAAACATAAAATTGAATCACAATGTTCTGAAGGACAAGGAAAACTAAAACGTGTACGTTTATCAGAATATCCTGAACTTGAAGTGTTTGCTAACATGGGTTAAGCAACTTCGTAACAAAAACGTTCCGGTATGTGGACCGATGATTAAAGAAAAGGCACAAGATTTCGCGCGAAGGCTCGATATTCATACATAACACGTTATTTTATTTAATGATCGCACCTGTATAACTGAAATAACCTGTATTCTCACCTCTATTAATGGAACCCTCTGTAAATGAGACAGATATTTATTTATACCTGTATATCTGAGACACTGGGTAAGTGGAATACCTCTATAAGTGAAACGACATTGCAGGTCCCTTGATGTCTCACTTAACCAGGTTTCACTGTATTTTGAGACGTATCCTACGCAACCTCCGTACAAGAAGTAGACTAACATGGCGTTTTATTATTACGAGTACTAGGTATATTATAATATCGTAAAAATCAAATGTATTTTTAGAAAAATTGTTTTTCCATTCGATATTAGGCGTCATAAACATTTATCACTGTTGGATATAAAATTCACTAATCAGATAATTATATCAAAAATTAATATCAAACTTCCTAAGATCTAAAGACGTCTCAATTTCAATATTTTTTTAATAATTTCTTATAAAAAATAAGCCAAGAATCGAATTTTTACAAATATCGGAATTCCAAACGCTTACTTTTACAAAGCAATTTCACTAAAACATTACGAAGGAATTTCTTTCTACAAGTAATTTCCGAAAAATGTGAACGGAGATAATTAAAAATAAAAATCAAGTCTTCGAGTAATGGGATGAGAAGAAAGATCAAATACTCTCATAACGAATTAATTCAATCTCTAAACGTACAGTCGGGAAAATGTTCAAATTGTAGAGGCAATTTTAATATTTTCGACAACCTCTATGGTGGGGAAGACTAAATAGATAAATGAACACTTTTATGTATGTAACAACAATAACAGACCGACCACAATACAAAAAAAATGCAAGATATGTACCTACTTCAAAACTGCAAACAACATGTATAATGAATGAATGAATGAAATACTCTTTATTGCACACCAAACAAAAATACAGTAACAAAGGAAATAAACAATAAATAACGGTACAATGGGCGGTCTTATCGCTAAAAGCGATTTCTTCCAGACAATCTTTGGATGGTCAGAATAAACAAAAATCAAAAGGCGATGGTGTAAAAGTTCCTTTAAGCATACATAAACAGAACCCATAAAATAATATATACCTATTGATTATGTATAATAATAAACATAAACACATACAAATAATATATAAATAAACTATACTACATAATATGAAGGATAAATAACACAAACACTAACTAGCAGTTACGAGACAACGAAAGAAAATGGTTGTATACCTTGACTTTGAAAATAGGAAGAGATTGGTACGAGTACGACCTTATGGACAAAGGTAAGGCGTTCCACAGACGCACAGCTTGCACTGTGAAGGAGTCACCATAAAATTGTGAACTATGGACGAGAGTACGAAGCTGTAGAGCTTTGGAAGAACGAAGGTTTCGAGAGTGTGCTTGATACAAAAACTCGAAACGCTCCTTTAGATAAGAAGGCGAAGTGGGATTAAAGAGAATGTTATAAAGAAGTGATAGAATATGTGCATTCTGGCGAAGACGGATAGGGAGCCACTTGAGTTTTGCGCGGAATTCTGAGACATTGTCATACATGCGCAAGCCGAATATGAACCGAATACAAAGGTTTTGAAGGCGCTCAAGTTTGCTCATTTGGACTTCGGAAATGTCGAGGTAGCTGGCGTCGGCCTAATCTAAGATAAGGAGTAGAAGGGATTGTGCAAGGATAATTTTCGCGGCGGTCGGTAAAAAGTTACGAAGTCTACGTAACAAAGCTGAAGAAGTAAACATTTTGCGGCTGATGTCATTAATACACGGCACCCATGATAGCTTGGTATCCATGGTAATTCCCAAGTTTTTCACCGTCTGACTGATAGCTATTTGTGTTCCATTAAAAAGTACAGGTAGAAGTTGTGCAAAATCTAGCCTAGGAATCATTTTGTGACTACCGATTGTGATCACTTGTGTCTTTTTAGGGTTTACGGTAAGGCCAATGGATTTGCTCCAGTCACAAATTCGGTCCAATAAAGTCAATAAAGTGATAGCTCTGTTAATGTTGTCAATCGGGGCTTGTGTGTAAATTTGTAAACTATCTGCATACAAGTGGTAGGAAGAAGAAATATTTTGAGATATTGAATGAATGAAAACACTGAAGAGGAGAGGAGATAAGACGCCGCCCTGGGGGACACCAGCAGAAAGGCTGCACCATGAAGAGTAATTATCTTCTATACGGATGCGCTGCCGGCGTCCAAACAAATAACTTCGAAACCAGTCAATAGCCGTTAGAGATATGTTAATAAAGCTTAATACACCCAGAAGTATGTCGATATCGACGTTATTGAAGGTGTTGCTGAAATCAAGTAGTGACAGCACTGTCACCTTCTCACTCTACATTCCAAACCGAATGTCATCGGTTATCTTGACGAGCGCTGTGACTGTGCTATGTCCGGGGCGAAAACCAGATTGGAGAGGATTTATCAGGATATTATTGGATAGGAAAGGACTGAGTTGTTCATGGACAAGGCGTTCAATGACTTTTGATAGGAAAGGAAGTATAGATATGGGACGGTATTCAGAAAAAGATGGATTGGGTTTCTTAGGTAAAGGAATGATCTGTGCTTCTATCCAGACGTCAGGAAAAGAGCCGAAATCGATTGAGGCGTTCAGGATGCAGGTGATGTCTGTCACTGCCAACAGCATTTGAATTAATAGATGTAATACTCTTCTTAACATCACTATCAGCAAACTGATTAAACTGAAAAGAAGGAAAGTCGCGGGTTGGCTGTGAAGAAAGATTAAATAATGTATTTGATTTAGTGGTTCCGTCAATATTGGAAGAACTCGTGAAGTGCTGATTAAGATGATTAATGTTAATGATTTTTGAGATATTTTCTGGTCTAGATTTACCAAGCCCCAGTATAATGCGCAGTTTTATCGCTTAAAGCTATTTCTTCCGGACAACCTTAGGATTGAGAGAACGAAATGGCGGCTGAGACGCCAGAAACTTGCCTTTGCCTGATGATGCTGTCTCTGTGTGATGGGTCTGGGCAGGTGTGGTAATCAGGTACTTGTAGTTCCGTGTTTACTTGTAGGTACGTGATGGTTTCACGGTTTCTAGTTTAGAGCAATTGAGGTAATAGGTTTATCCAGTCATTGTCTATTATTTGAGTTGACAATTACAATCATTAACACACCCGCATAGGTTTCTACATCATCCGATTTTGTGCGGCATTCAACAAACGTCTTCCAGGAGCTTTTAGGTGCTCTTTCCATCAAGAGAGGAGTTAATTATAGTAAAATCAAAATAACATGCAAGTAAAAGGCAACTAACTCCCGCTCAACTTTTTACTGCGACAGTATTTTAAAAAGCGCCTTTTTTTATCCACCTTTCATGTTTACTCTCCTAGATGAAAAGGGGGGGATGGAATGTTTGAAGTAACAAAACTCCGACTTTTGAAGGTATTTTAAATTGACAAGCAAAAAGGCTACCCTTTTTACCCGGAGCGACGGAAAATTAAAAATTTAGAGCCTTTTTAATGTAACTTTCATTACGCTCCTTTTTGTGAAATTTCAACGCTTAAACGGATTTTTGGAATTATTATTTATTTATGATTCGATTAAGTAAATTAAATTATATTTTTACAAACCAACACTGACATATCCAACAGGATTAGCAAACTAAAGTGGCAGTATGCGGGGCACATAGCTCGAAGAACTGACGGCCACTGGGGCAGAAAGGTTCTCGAATGCCACTGAAATTCGCAGCGCAAGACGGCCTCCCGCTATATGGAAAGACGATCTGATAAAGGTAGCTGGGGGCCGTTGGATGTAAGCCGCACAAGATCGGTCGTTCTGGAAATCTATGGAGGAGGCATATGTTCAACAGTGGACGTCTGTTGCTGTGATGATGGTTATGAAGTAAATTTGTAGCAGCATTTTTACACCTTGAACAGGATGAATACGGATGCTCCAATTTCTATAAAAACATCGCGCCAACACCAGTTTTCGAGTAAAAAACGTTTTTTCATAAAAGTTAAAAATTCCTACACAACTAATATCTAAGTAGAATAGACTTTGCACTACATAAAACAAAATAAAACCATCTCTGTTTAACTGCCAAAAAATTAAACACTGTCTAGCGCGTGCTTGAAAACTTACTTTACAAAAATTGTTGTTTTTTTTGTGGTAACAAGGTCTAATTCTTACTCTTTATATAAATAATTAGCAGTGTTATGTTTGAGTAGCGATCTCTACGACAACCTTTGGAAGTAGGTACGTTTTTTTAAACTAATAATAAGATTTATTAGTTTAGACTCTAAGCAAATCACACTGGCGATCAAATTGATTAGAATCCCAACAAAAAGCAAATGTTCTGAATTCCTTTGGTGCATTTAAAATTGCAAATGGCAGCACCGCAAGACAGGCGCTTGACGGATTGCTCACGCGAGCTGCAGTGCCCATTATTCTTTATTACTGCAGGATTGATGACGTCAAGTTTTCAGTGTCAATAGTTCGATTATTAATCCGGTTGACCGAACTACTGATACGTTTTGGTGACAATAGTCCGGTTGGTACAAAGCACCGAAATACTTTAACTGTTAAAAGTAACAGCTGTCAAAGTGACAGCAATGTCTTGTCAATTTTGACTGAAATGTAAGAAATCAACTATTTATAGATAATCTATTCTATCCTAGATTTGGGCACTGAATAAAATAAATAATACTGGACATTTACCTCGGCGCTATCTAGCCCCAAACTAAACAAAGCTTGTATATGGGAACCAAATAACTGATAGAATACTTATCATACATATAATAGCTGACTCGCTCCGTTATCATTATCTCCGAGTTAATGAAGCTCCCTGTTAGTAAAATAATTTTCAGTAGTATTTCCAGAGATTAACTCCAAACAAACTCACAAAATTTAACTCTTTATAATATTAGTATAAACGCCCAGGACCAAAACAAATATCTGTAGATGGTGCAAACATTTATATTTGTAAAATAAAAGTCTGAATGAACACATGAATAGTTCAGCATTTTATATTTATTAGTGGAATTATCCCTTTGCAAAGTACCTTGTATAGATATTTTTTTTGCATGCACTCGAGTCCATTGTCCATAAAAATATTTAAAAAAATAAAGTGTTTAATTGACCGAGTAAAGCGAGATCTCTAAATCATCTTGGGCAAATCTGCGTTGTATGTATCAAATAAAATCATTTATTCCATCACGCTTTACAGAGCTGACAATGCTGTTTATGATACAGTGCTAGTTCACAAATTTGGTTGATAACAAACATTGCTTACAGAGAGCCTCAAGTTAAGCTTAAAGAATGTATGTATGTATGTTTGTTTGTCCGAGGATAAGTTTCGAAGCGTTGATTCGATCATAGTGAAATTTGATACATAGGTAGTGATATATCATCAGATCATACATAGTGATGGCACAATTTCGGTGTGACTAAATAAGCTAAAAATGTTGGGGGGTTTGTTGAGATATTGGGGTTCAAGAGGGATAAACAAAATTAAAATGAGGTTATTAGGTCAAATGGGACGAAAAATGAAAGGTCTTCATTAGTACATTTAGATTTCGTTTTTATTTTTAGTAAAGGTTTTGTAGTTTTTGAGTTATTAGCCATAATAAAAACTGAACTTTGACAAAACTCACAGGGTACACCATTGACCCCACAATGTTGTGATTTGGTATAAGTATACCTTAAGTGACACAAATATAGGCAAAAGTCTGAAATCTAGAATAACTTCAATTTGTACCCCAAAAAAGCGTAACCACGATACATGAACTCCCGTTACCTGTAAATTGAATAAAACCGTAGGTCGAGTTATTTGGTAATTTATTTCGTGGCACTATTTTGATAGTGAAAGATTACAATTAATATTTTTTTGTTTTATTCAGACTCGCGAAATCTCAGTTCGGGGCGAACCACTAGTTATATTAACACTAGTTAATATTAACCTAATTGACTGGCACTGAAGCATGTAGCAGAGTTGGCCCATTCCATTACTTAAAGGCTCCTTAACGGTCGTAAAATAAAACTTTAACCTAACTTAAATCTCATTTTTACAAGGCAATAAGGTGATAATATGGCCGCACTACATGTTTTAATATTTTCACACCTCGGCCAATCTTTCATTGTATAAAGATCTTCTCCATCCAAAGGTTGTCTGGAAAAAATAACTTTTTCATATTAATTAGAGTCATCAATATAGTTTACACAGATAATATTTAGCGGTCACATGCACAAGTGATACATCTTAGTACTACTTTAATTAAAATGAGAGAGCCTTCGCTAACCAGCTTTTTTTACACTGGATAGATCTTCGTTTGACCACAATCTCACCTGATGGTAAGCGATGATGTATTTTAAGATGAAGCACGGAGATCTAGAAGAAACCTATTCACTCTTACCTTAAGGATACCCGGATTGTATTCTTTAGGAAAAACAGACGACGGCAAAGTTTTCCATACCTTAGCTGTACGCATCAAGAACGTAGAACCAAAACGGTGTGTGCGCATGGGTGCTATATCAATTAGGTACGGATGATACTGAGCCGTGCTTCTGCTTGTCCTTTGATGGAAAGGAGATGGCGGGATCAGATTGTACAGTTCCTGGGCACATTTCCCAAAATATATTCTGTAAAAGCTGTGATTGTAAGCACTCCATCCACAATATGCCTCACCTGCTTAACTGTCGTTTGTGCCCTATAACCTGCACAAGGGACAATCTCAATAAGGCTACCATAAATGCAATAGACATTGCCAGGTTCCATTAAACCCAAATACAAAAAAAATTAAATACGTTGTACGCTATCGACACGAAAAAACGGCATGCATACATAATATGATTTTATGCCAAGCAAGTAAATCAATTAGATCATTTTATGTGATGTAAGTGATAATTATTATCTTATTAAGAATAAATGATTATTAAACCCAGATCGCTATAGTAAAATAAATAATTACAAAAAATGCAAATAGAAATGGATACATTTATTTGACACTACACAAAATAAAAATAAAAGCACAAAAGAATATGGTGAAATACTGTAGGTAGGACTGCGCAAACCCGACCTCCGACTTAAAGTAGCTAGCCATTAAATAAACATAGAAATATGAGTAAGAAATAAATAAAACGCCAGAACTCGGAGATTACAAAGCAATTAGTAAAAATAACATTTTAACAGGAATATCCCGCGCATCCTACATCAAGCCATCATGTTCAGTTCTAGGTGTCAAATAATTATTTAGCAATAAGACCGCCCATTATATATTTTCTTTTCCATTTGGTATTAGGTTCAACAAGGCTTCTAAGAATTTTAATTCATTAATTCACTAAATATAATCATTTAACAATAATGAATTCCCAAAGACATCCTTACAAACAAACTAGAGAATCTATCAAACTAAATCAAGTATGGTCCTCCTAGTAATTTGATTCTATTAACACTAGGGCAGGTTATGGGTCTAATGGGCCGACACGGGCGGTGGCGGCTCTCGACCCGGAAATTAGACCTGTGCATCACCCCCGCTACTTACCTTGCTCTTGAATATTTATTGCTGTTTAGAGAAGATTACAGTTTTTAATAAAGAGTGGGTATATTCTATACTACTCTCGGAAAAATAGCGCGGAAACATTGCTGGATAATTTTTAATGTCGAATTTAAATTTGGAATGCTAGTAGCCTGAGCAGGTACAACCATACAAAAATGTATTGGCGTGATCCTTGACGTGTTCAGTGACATATATGTGGGTAAAAGTCTGAAATTCGAAATAAATGCAATTTCTACCTCAAAAAAGCGTGTCCGTTAATTAATAAAGTTGAATGAAACCGTTGATTAAATGAGTCGCGCATTTTGTGGATTCACAGGTACTATTTGAATAGTGAAAGTCCCGTCTAGGCTTGAAAAATTTTGAGATGCTTTTAAAAATCTTAGTGAAAGATTGTTTTATTTTCGTAATTTTTATAATTAGAGTATCACTCAATCTTCTTTTAAATGCATTATTGGAGAGCAAGCTAACAGATTTAAGAATTGTATAGTAATAGTAGGAGCCACCCAGAACACATTCAAGGAAGCACTCTTTTTTGAGGTAATATATTATATTTTCTTAAGCAACCTATATAGCTTAGTATAGTATAGGCTTTTCATTATAAATATCACCCTCCTACGGAGCTCTGAATAACTAATTACCGTATTCACGTTAGCTTCAAACCACGCTCAAGAAAGCCTTTCAATCAAAATTCGAGCTTATTGTGTCGAAATAAAGTTGTTACCAGCGTGTACTTAATTTACCAACTCTGAGTAAAAACGTTTTTATCACAGACATAACTTAGATGAAGAACGTTTACGAACTGCATCCGATCCGAATCCAAGAAATGTCGGGCAGAAGTAACCATAGTATTAGTTGTATGAATGCTTGCGCACTGCGTCCGATCCAAATCCGTCACCATAAAATGCTCCTGCCAAGAGAGGGTGCATCCAGAATTATTTATTCCTCCTGCGTCTTTGTACGCACATAACAGTACCTACATACCAGAAGTTTACGCCGCGGTGAAATAAGAAACGACGTAATGGGTTTGTTAATCTTATGTAACAAAACACCCGTACCTTATGTTGAAATGGAAGCTTCGATCTAGTCTCGATAATTATGTTAAAATGGTTTTAGATATTTATTTCTCCAAAGAATACTAAATCATATTATTACACCTATAAAAGTGTGTGAATACTTTTCAAAATGATCCTTGTGGTTTTAATGAATAAATACATTTGAATTTGTATCCAAATACATATATTGTATTACATTATTGGGCACCACGTTAATGCCGTGGATGGATAGAAACTGTCTTAGTACAAGTGCTGTATGAATAGTGGAATAATAATTCCACCTACAAGAAGTATAAGTGTAGGTATTAGACAATGGAAAAGCACCATTAAAATTTTCCAATTGAGTACTTCGACGGAGCTCTCTAATTAGCTGAACGTCTCTGTCTTATATTAACATAGAAAGCAGTTTTTCAATTCTGGTGACATAAAGCCAGCACACAACAGGTGTGATGGTACAGCGGTGGGGTGTGGACGTGGCGTGCACGTTAAAATAATTTGTCAAGCGCATATCAGACAACGTAGGGTTCCGTAGTCAGTAAGGCTTTATAGTTATTTTTTCGGATGATTTCTATTCGTCTTGAATAGAAAGACTTGTTTCTTGATATACTTTTATTGTAGTAGGCTATTTATTCCTGTGCTAAAGCGATTTGAGAATAAAACTCGCTTTCAGTGAAATCACGTTCCAAAATCTGTTCATCTAAGTTTAGAGAAATCTCCTCTATTTCACTTTGCACACAATCAAATCTGGACAATAAATCTTGCCTTGCAAATGTGTTAATCGTAAAGATAATCCTCTTATCTCCAAACTTGTAAGATCAGCTGTTTTACTGGTTTGATATTTTTGTATGAAATTCTTAAAAACCGTAATCTATGTACTTCTAATACCACCGCGCTTACGCGATAAAGTTTTTAAAAGATAATGTTTTTATTTTTGGGATCATTAGAAGCAAAAGAATTTACTGTTATCAAAGGAATATGACCTCTAGATCGCTTTGATTCACTTTCAGCCATTTTAATTATTTAAAATTAATATTAGACTAATTGACCAAAATACTTAACTAACAACAATGAGTTAAGTACGTTAAATTAATAGCATGTGCACTCTAACCGTTACACAATCCAGCAGTCACCAGCTCACACACAGCTGCCGCCGAGTCCGCCAACAGCATAAGCAGCGTGCGCAGAGCACAGCTGTCTGCCGCTGCCGAACCCGCCAACTGCGCCAGCTACGCCCATGGGGCGCAGCTCGACACGGCACGGCGCGAGGAGGACTCGACCCACAAGGGGGCTGAATTTGTTTAGCAAAAGCATTGCAATAAAACCGTTATGATAAGAGTGCAAAAGGGGTTTTAGTTTTCAAAGGTTGTACTTTATAAAAAAAAAGAATAGGCCAAAAAACAACAATTTGAATTCGACGCTAAATTTATTAAATTTACGAAAATGATTTTTAAATAATATCTTGTAGGTAGGTATACTTTTATTATCCACAATTTGTTACGTTATGAACCAGCCTTTGCAACGCAAGCAAATTCTTCGGAAAGATAGACACAATAAGCAAATGAAATATTATAAATTTTATTACTAAGCTAAAGATTATTTAAATGAATAAGATATACAAATAGGCATTAATGTTGGGGCTCATGAGAATAAATAAAAAATTAAGTTCTACGTGAGTTTTAAAATGGCGGTTATTGCAATGAGTGGAAGTTTTTGAAGATTTTACTGTGTAAATAGAAAAAGGCAAGGATACCGCCGCTTATAGCTAGTTACTTCCTTAAAATGCTTTGAAGCAGCTAGGCATTCACACATCAAATAGAATCGGGAATAAGGATAGAAAGTAAAAAAAGGCTTACATTCTTTGTTCGACCGACGCCATGTCCACAAACAACACAATACCTCTCCAACAACGCCTCGCTTGTAATCCGGACTTCGTAGTATTTTTCACGGTCGCCAATATGTCTTGAATAGAAAAACTTGTTTCTTAATATACTTTTATTGTAGTAGGATAGTTAGTTTTTGACGCGGGGCGCGGTATAAAATACACGTATAAACATCGCCGCGACCGGTTGGCCAGTGTTGCCAAGTGGTATTGTAAGAAATGCGCTAAACAAACCCTAAAATTCACTAGCGTTGTGCTAATTTTGATAAAAGAGCACCAAATAAATAAAATTTATCAAAATATTAAAAAAAAGAGGTTTTTATTGAGAATATTCAGTAGTTATTACAAAATTAGACCGAATCAGAATTAAAATCATGATCTAAATTCACGGTTGCTGTGGTTGCTGTTTGAGAAGTTGAGGGACCGGGAGTTGATCGTTGGAGTTTAAAATTGTAATTTAACTATAAATTGTTTCAATTTAACTGTGTTTCAAAACGCGTCATTGATTGTTTTTTTTTGCGCTAGTTAGGACACTAGGCACTGTTATGAAATTTTGAGCGCTATAACAACAAGAAATGCACTAGATCTAGTGCCGAAAGCACTAAGTTAGGAACCTTGCGGTTGGGGAATGATTTGCTGCAGGCGGGGTGCGCGAGCAGCGGTGCGGAGCAGAATTGCCGGGTCACTAGCTGCTGGCGTCAACACTATCATTTCATATTATATGAGTTATTTACAAACCCAACTTCAGTCATAACTTGGTCTGAAAATTACACATTTGAAGCTTTATTTATTTTTTATTCTTTCTTTTTTCTATTTGCTGTTTTTTTTCTTTGTGTTGTTTATTTTTTCTTTCTTTAATCTCTGTACACAATAAAATACATTAAAAAGAACAGAAATAGAAGACATGTACAAAGGCGAGCTTATCCCTAAGAAGAGTTTTCTTCCAGAAAACCTTTGAGGCCAGAGAGAGATAATTTTAATGGTAGGTGAGTGTACAAGAAACCTAATTAAGTATATATATCATATAACATAAATATAATATGGCCGTTATTTATATGGCATTAATTTATCATAATCGTTGTGTTATCTTAATTAGGGTGCTTTACCCTCAAGTGCATCTAAATCACTACAATGTAAAGGATTATTTTGTTTAGAAATGGTTGATGGCTGCATTTGAAAGTACCGGTGGCAGGTAGCCTGCTTTCTGTCTGATTACGTCCTAACCTGCGGTAAGTTAATTATAATGAGCCGCGGTACTAATATCGCGCTTTGTCTCGGCACAATGTGGCGCCATTCTCCGTCTCCGTCAGTTGCCTTAATTTATGCGCGGGTTGCCACCTGAATAGACCGCTTTAGAAAGTTTTCTATTTGTTATGAAAATGCATAATAGGTGAATGGAAGTGGGCTCTGCCTACCTATAAAGAATCAAACGTGCTGATGCTGGTTATGTTGTTCGTTGGTAGTAATTTGACATCAAATCAGACCTAGGACCCAATTCTGCTAATTTATAAAAAACTATTAAGGAGTTATCATTATCCAAATTTTCAAAGGCGTTGCCATAGCAACAGCTGCCATTGAAATAAGTAGGATACCAGAAAATAGCAAAAGGGGAGTATTTGTGACAATACCGTTGTCATAGTGAAGCGTTTGGTTTATTAGAATTGGGCCCCTGTTATATTTCCACGAGTATAACACTTTTTTTTTTACTTATACTTTCCTACTGCTGGGCAAAGGTCTCCCCCATGTTCCTCCACATCTCACGATCACTCGCCACGTCCCACCAGCCATCTTGGAATGCATCGAGGTCGTCACGCCAACGCTTCTTCGGCCTGCCCCGGCTTCGACGCCCATCTGCAGGCACCCACTGTGTGACGACTATTGCCCATTTGTCTGTGATCATACGACTGACGTGACCCGCCCAGTCCCACTTCAGCCTGGCAGTCTTGTCGCCAACATCTGCGATGCCGGTATTCGCGCGCAGTGTGGTATTGCGGATCCTGTCGATTCTCATTACCTCTAACACGCTGTATATACACTATACTATATTTAAAAGTGACTCTGACTCTCAGTCCATTTGTTGCATTTCTCGACTAAACGGCTGAACCAATTTCGATGAAATTTGTAATAATTTGGTATTGATAGATTATGGCCTGGATTGAGACATGACTATTTTTTGTTGACAAACCACGCGCGCGAAGCTGTGGTCGAAAGCTTGTATTGTTATTATTCATTCCGTATTTTTTATACCTTTAATGTCTTTGTTTAAAGCTTTTGTCTGTTTATGTGTAAATGTGTCTGTTTTCGCTTCAAAACGGATGAACCTATTACGATATGGTTTTTGTTTGAAAGTTCGTGTTGCGAAGTATGTTATGAGGTTTATACCGCTGGCTGTTATAAACATCGGAATTAAATAAATAAATAATTATATTAAATAATGCTGGACCTTTCACACAGCGCTAACTAGGTAACCAGGTAACGTATATATAGAAAAATACAACCAAACCCGGAACAAATTTGAATACCGATGATCCGCGGCGGGAATCGAACCCGCGACCTCCGGTTACGTAGCCGGCTATACGCCTGCTGCGCCACGGAGGTCTTCAAAATTTAAATACAAGAAGATATCAACATCATCATATCAACCATAATATAGCCAACCGAACATGATTTAACATAACTGAAGCCTCGCCATAAATATCCAGAGCAACCGCTCTTGTGCGGCCTGCCCCCAACATCTCCCATTAACCTTCATAAGGTCGTCTTTTCATCTACTGTGTACTACAGTAGGTGGCTGTCCTACGCTGAGCTCTCCGATGCTTGGTCTCCACTCCTACCTTTTCCAACGGCAGACACTTTTTCCATCTATGTGTCCCGCCCATGGCTGCTCCTTCATTTGTCTACGAAATAAAATAGTTTTACATATTTTTCATCTCAACTGCCAAAACGTATCAAAAACTGATCAAAACCAGACGAAGTTTCCGAACATGAAACCGGAAGCCAGAAATTGATATTCAAAATTGATAAAGTAGCTTCCAAGTCAACTAGCTACGAGTAAAGTTCAAGCAAAATCCAAAGTTTCACTTAACTTAAGCAGGAAGTGTTCCCGCAAACAATCGGGGGAAAGAATCAAGGAGCCTTAATGGATAGAAAATGGATAGTGTGGGGGGGAGGGGGGAGAGGAAAACATTGGAGCAAATTTTGCATAGTCAGTGGGTACGAGATAGAGATAATGGATGTGCTGTTCAAACGTGCTCATTCCGTTCCAGATTATTTTTGTATATTTAATACAAATCACGTATTTATACCTAATTGTCCGCTCAGTAGACATTCGACCGTAATTGTTTTTTTTTAGAGCTTTATTTTTGCATTATGCGTTTTTTCCTTCTCCATATAAACTTAAGCTATGCCAAATCACACACTCCTCCGTACGCGCGACTAGGAGGAGTCACGCATACCCTATTTGCATAGTTTTTTGTAGCGGCCGATTTAGGTTCGGGTGATCACTGCTGCAAAATTATATATCCTCCTGTCTATGCCATGTCAGAAGTATTTAGCTAAAACTCAACAACAAGTTAGGTAGGTTAAAAATTTCTAGCTTATTAAACTTCTTTTTTTATACCGCTAAGTTAGCAAACACGCATACAGCTCACCTGATAGTAAGCGGTTACCGTAGCCTATGGACGTTTGTAACAACAAAGGAATAAATCGCGCGTTTCCGACGCGTTAAAATTTTCAAAACTCCTTTTTTGAAGAACCCCATACTGTTAGTCCCTGATGAATACCTCGGCAGAGAGACCATTCTACAAACGAAGTGTTCGCGGGAGGAAATTCCTCTGGAACCTCACGGTGCGCGACCACATCGTCTGCAAGGTGTGCGAATGGATTCCTGCCTATGGCGAGCAGTGCGATGATAAAAGGAACCTGCAGGCACCATATCAAACAACTCCTCAGAACACAACCCATTATACGGTTATTGATCGAGAGAAGCGAGATCTCTAAATCAACTTGGGAAAATCGAGTAAAAACGGGTATGTATGTATGTTTGTTTGTCCGAGAATAACATTCGAAGCGTTTATCCGATCATCGTGAAATTTAGTATATAGGTAGGTAGTAATAGCACAATTTTGGTGTGACTAAATGAGCTAAAAATGTGGGGGGGTTGTTGAGATATTGTGGTTCAAGAGGGGTAAAAAAAACAAAATGAAACTATCCGCTCTAATGGCACGTCTAATAAAAGTTCTTTGTAAGTACATTTTGACCCCGTTTTAATTTTTAGTTTAAACTTTGTAGTTTTAAAGTTATTAGCAATATATAAACTGATCTTTGGCAAAATTCACAGAGTACACAGTGACCCCACAGTGCTGAAATTTGGTATGCGTGTAGCTTTAGTGACACAAATATAGGCAAAAGTCTGAAATCCAGAATAACTGCAATTTGTACCTCTAATAAGTTATACCAAATAACACGAACTCCCGTTACCTGTAATTTGAATGAAACTGTAGGTTAAGTTAATTGGTTATGTATTTCGTGGCACTATTTTGATAGTCAAAGATTACGAATAATATATTTTTGTTTGTATGGGAGACTCGCGAGATCTCAGTTCGGGGTGAACCACTGGTATAGTTATATTATACCATTATAGCGGTACTTGCTAATATTTATAACCTAAGTCGAGATAACGCGACTTCCGAAATCAAAAAGATTCCTTATTGTAATCCTGTTCAACAAGTCAATCATGGAGGGAATATGTTTAAATAGGTCAGCTGTACCTTAACCTGGTTTTACGAGGTTCAAGGAAAAAATTAAAAATCCTACGTATTTTTTTATACATTAAAAAGACAAGGATAATGTTGAAACGTCATTTTACTGTTTTACATTTTTACTCTTACAAAAAGCTTACTATACTACTGTTACGCTGTTACACAATAAGAAATAGTCGAAATTTCTCGATGGCTCTCGACTTACCTACTGTGTCACGGAATACGTAATACTTGGTATGGAATATACCTGCATGCTGTGTTTTTACCTGCAGTTGCGCTGAATAAGTGATCGCTGAAAAAGTGGTCATTCTGTCGAAACACCGACCCTTTCCTGGAACGATCGATTATGTGTGACTAAGTTCGTGTATTCATCGTTTTAGTGTTGAATAAAAGTGTTAATTTGGTTAGACTGATTATCATTATTTTATCCAGAACCCTCAGCTCGTAACACTATAGATATATTACTATAGATGAATATTTAATGGACAAATTGCAATGAATTTACATATTTTTATTTGATTTATATTAAATTGATAATTAATGTATAATATTTGTTAAATAATTTTTCATGCTTGTATGCTGGTCATGGCTGTACCTAGATTATTGTATTACCAACTGATGAAACCCATGTATCGCATATAAATGAATCTTTATCTTTACTGTCCGTTGGCACAAAACTATGCAAAAAATTGAGCTTACCACTAACAAGAGTTTTCTTCCCGCAAACCTTTTATTCATAATCCATGTATATCATATCCTCAAAATGTATGTATTAAAAACAAATAGAGCTTGTATAGTTCCTGATATATAAATAATCTTTTTTTAATCATGTTACCAGGCCAGCACCATTATACAAAAAATATCGAAATTTACAAACCTTTTTCTCTGAAAAAATCAGGGGCTTGAACCATTCTCGGAATATGAAGAGAAAATACTCAGAAAAACTGATATCAGATTTCTGATAATTACAGCTCTACTGAATTCTTCTCACTGATTTCATTGAGGTAAGTTGGTGATTTCAAAATAATGTTTAGATATTCATTTTTACACAGGTATAATCTCAACCGATTATCCATATTTACAGGTTTCAAAGTATGAGTAGAGACTTCTTTTGATCGAGCAAAGCGAGATTTCTAAATCAACTTGGGCAAATCAGCGTTGTATAGGATAACTTTCGAATAATTTATCTGATCATCGTGAAATTTGGTATACAGGTAGGTAGTGATGGCAAAATTTTGGTGTGAGCTAAAAATGGGGGGGAGGGGTTGTTGAGATATTGGGGTTCAAGAGGGACAAAAAAAATGAAACTATTAGGTCAAGTGGGACGTCAAATGAAAGTTCTTTATTAGTAAATTTAGGTTTCGTTTTTATTTTTAGAAATTTTTTTATAGTTTTTGAGTTATTTGCCATTATAAAAACTGAATTTTGACAAAATTCACGGGGTACACCAATAACCCCACAGTGCTGTAATTTGGTATGCGAGTAGCTTAAGTGACACAAATATAGGCAAAAGTCTGAAATTCAGAATAACTGCAATTTGTACCCCTAAAAAGTTAAACCAAATAACATGAACTCCCGTTACCTGTAATTTGAATGAAAGTATAGGTCAAGTTAGATGGTAATTTTTTTGTGGCATTCTTTCGATAGTCAAAGATCGGAGATTCGCGAGATCTCAGTTCGGGCCGAACCATTAGTTAGCATAAATTGTAGAAACAGAACATAGCTCAAAGAACTGACGGCCGTTTGGGCGGAAAGGTAGTGGAGACCACGCACTGGAAAACGCAGCGTAGAACGGCCCCTCATTAGATAAATAGACGACCTGATAAAGGTTACTGGGTGCCGTTGGGTGTAGACAGCACATGTGCAGCAGTGGACGTCTTGTAGCTGATATGATTAGGAGGCCTAAGCCCAACAGTGGGTGGATATAGATAATGATGATAATAATGATGATGAGGTATTTTCAATAAGAGCTAGCAACGTGTATATTCCACAGCACTTCCAGGAGTATTTTCTCAGTGTGTGCCAATCGCGGCCTTTGGCTCTCCTCCAGCGAGATGAAATTTAATACCGACCACTGAATATTTATTTATGATAATACATAATGATTTATGCCTGGATTACTTTCGGCTAATAATTCATATTGATCTTGCTTCTAGTTTGGAATGTTGCGAGGGGTTCTATACTCGTAAATGAGAAATGTAGGTTTACCTTGACAATTAGGAAAACGTGTATGATAAAATAACTAAATGCAGCACGCTGCTTCGCTCGCCTGATTGGTAAAACCAATTAGCCTATGTCTCAATCCCAATAATATCAAATTTTATCGAAATCAGGCCCGCGGACAGAGAGACAGACAGAGAGACTGATTTACTCGAAATTATAATATTTGTAACGATAATATGGCTCCTGACTAATTAATCCTGATAATGGACATCCTCGGATCTCTTACTTAGTACGCGGATCTGTGAAAATATCACACATGGGGGTAGTCTGAGGCAAGTCCAAACATTACGTTCAAATGGATGAAAATACCAAGCTACGACATTGATTCATTGATATGCTTTATCACACTTAAATTATACAAAAAAGCAATATAAAAACAAATAACTAGTGGTTCGTTCCGAACTGAGATCTCACGAGTCTCCGATTAAAACAAGAAAATATTAGGTATTTACCGGACGGGAGGCAACAAACTCTTTAAAGGCATTTTGTACTGGCCCTCGGGAATTTAATTTTTTACCCACTAAAAAGTTGTCTAAATTTTGGAACAAGTAATAGTCCATAGGTGCAAGGTCTGGTATGGCGGATGAGGGAGAGCTTCCAGCCCCAGCTCTTGCAGCTTGGAGACTGTCTGTTGTGCTGTATGGGGTCGCGCGTTGTCGTGAAGGAGCAGTGGGGACGACCGATTGACCAAAGTTTGTTGCCGATGTGTAATCTTTTCCATCATTGTATCCAGTTCTTCACAGTACACATCTGCAGTAATGCTCATGCCGTTTTGTAAAAGGCTGTGGTGAATCACAGCCGCACTAGACCACCAAACAGTGACCATCACCTTTTTAGGGGTCATTTTTGGTTTAGGGCATTGCTTTGGTGCTGAACCAGGATCTAACCAACTTGCTGGGCGCTTTGGATTGTCGAACAGAATCCATTTTTCATCGCACGTAATAATTCGGTTCAAAATTCCTTCATTTCTTTGCCTATTGAGCAGCGCGAGGCAGGTCTCGACGCGTACGTTGCGCTGGCGATCGTTAAGTTCGTTGGGCACCCATCTATCAAGTATTTTACCTTGCATATTTGTCGCAAATGGATCAAAATTGTTTTGATGCTAACATCAAAAGCTGCTGCTAGCTCAGCTGTAGTTTGAGTTTTGTCAGCTTCCACAATCGCCTTTAATTCATCATTGTTGACCAAAGTCTCCGGACGACCACGAGCTTCATTTTTCAAATCAAAATTTCTAGAACGGAACCGGGAAAACCAATAACGGGTTGTGCGTTCGTTTGTACAGTTCTCTCCGTAAACGTTTTTGATGTTACGTGCCGTTTGTGTCGCGTTGGTGCCACGACGGAACTCATATTCCATAATTACACGAATTTTTAAAGTATCCATTATGACGAAAAATGTTCATATATAATGAAAATACACGCTTATCAATAAATAAAAGACTGAGTTTTTAAAAAGAATGTCATGTTTTTAAAACAAAATTAATTTGAATTTAGAATACAAAGCCATTTCAAACTTTTTTTCTATTTGAAATGACCAGTAGTGAAGAACGGCTTCACGAATTCGGCTTTCGAATCGTTGACTAAAGAAATAGCGCTACGAAATACATATCCAACTTACTTGACCTACAGTTTCATTCAAATTACAGGTAACGGGAGTTCATGTCATCTGGTTATCTTTTTTGGGGTACAAATTGCAGTTATTCTGGAGTTCAGACTTTTGCCTATATTTTTGTCATTTAAGCTACACGCATACCAAATTACAGCACTGAGGGATCTCTGGTGTACCCTGTGAATTTTGTCAAAGTTCAGTTTTTACTATGGCTAATAACCCAAAAGATATAAGGATTTTACTAATAATGAAACGGTGCATAAGTGTACTAATAAAGACCTTTCATTTGACGTCCTACTTGACCTAATAGTCTCATTTTCATTTTTTTACTCCCTTTAACACCAACATCCCCCCCCCCCCCCCCCACAATTTAGCTTATTTAGTCACATCGAACTTGTGCCATCAGTACGTATAAATTTCACGATGATCGGATCAATGCTTCGATTGTCCTCGGACAAACAAACATACATACATACAACGCCGATTCACCCAAGTTGATTTAGAGATCTCGCTTCGCTCGATCAACAAGACACGCGAAAATACAAGTGGCGGTTTATCGCTAATAGCTCTTCCAGACAACCTTTGGACATTGTGGGATTTAAACCTATGTAATAGGTTGGGGAAAAAGTCTTTTCGCATTATAGTATGTATGAACTTGTAATAAAATCTCTTTGGCTATATTATTTGTATCTGGCTGGTTTTGGTATCATTCAAAGTTTAAATTTTAAAGAAGATAATTCGAAATTCAAATTAGGAAAATATGTGATTTATTTGTTTTTCGTACTGTAAAGATGAGTGAATCTAATGAAGAAATTCGATATTTTTTAAAATTTTACTACAAAAAAGATAAACATGTAACGCAAGTAGCGAAAAAAATTTGCGATGTTTATGGACCTAGTGCAGTATCTGTGAGAGTAGCACAAATTTTGTTTAAACGTTTTCAATCCGGAAATTTTGATGTCAAAGATGCACGTCGCTCTGGTCGCCCTATTAAGGATAAAATTGATGCCATTTTTGAAAAAGTGGAGTAAGATCGGCATATCAGTAGTTACGACGTAGCTGAAGAACTGGGAATTGACCACAAAACAATTTTGGCGCATTTGAAAAGAACTGGGTACACAAAAAAGCTCGATATTTGGGTACCCCACGAGCTCACTGAAAGAAACCTAATGAACCGTGTACTCATTTGTGATTCTTTATTACGACGTAATGAAACCGAACCATTTTTGAAGAAGCTGATAACTGGTGATGAAAAGTGGACCACGTACGACAAGTACGTGTGAAAAAGGTCGGGGTCAAAGGCCGGTCAGGCTGCATAGACTGTGGCGAAACCCGGGTTAACTCGCAACAAGGTCATGCTATGTGTGTGGTGGGATTGGAAGGGCATTATTCATTATGAGCTGTTACCACCAGGCAGGACCATCGATTCTGAACTCTACTGCGAACAACTGATGAGATTAAAGCAAGAAATCGGCCATAATTAATCAACAGAAGGGGTGTGGTTTTTCATCATGATAACGCTAGACCTCACACATCTTTAGCCACTCAGCAAAAATTAAGAAAGTTTGACTGGGAAGTGTTAATGCATCCGCCGTATAACCCTGACCTTGCACCTTCAGATTTCCACCTGTTTCGGTCTCTTCAGAATTCTTTAGGCAGTGTCAGGTTAACATCACGAGAGGACTGCCAAAACCACTTGTCGCGGTACTTTGATCAGAAGCCCCAAAATTTCTAAAGCAATGAGATCATGTCCCTACCTACAAGATGGCAAAAAGTTATCGAACAAAATTGTACTTATATACTTCAGTTAAATGTAAATAAATTATATTAAAAAATGTTTTGAATTTTCTTAAAAAATGCGAAGAAACTTTTTCCCCAACCAATATAAAGGGTAGATTATTTAAATGTATTTATTGTTAAACACGAGGAAAATTAACAACGTAATTAGGAACAAAATACCTTCAAAGCCTTCGAAACTTTCACATGAAAAAATTACCCGTTATCATAAAAAGTTTCATTATTACAAAGTTCAAGAATGTTAATTACACAAAAATGTTGTTCCACAACTTCTTCCAGAAACTTCGATAACAAGATGAGATCGTAAACGAGGAGTTTATTTAGGATTTTTTTTCTAGTTAATGGGTTATATAAATATTATCTTAAAATGGATTAGCAGTTCAAGAGCAACCAATTTTTTGCCTGCTCCCATCAGCTCCCAGCACCATAATCCTACCTGCTATTTCATTCTACTTTCTATTATGGCGATCTCCGTTGCGCAGTGGACGAATAGCCGGCTGAGGTGCAGGAGGTAGTGGGTTCGATTCCCGCCACGGTACAAATGTTTGCATAATCTACAGATATTTGTTATGTGCCTGGATGTTTTTATATATATTATAAGTATGTATTAACAAAAAAAATGTATATAAGTATTCTAATGTATATAAGTATTCAGTTGTCTGGTTCCCTTAGTACATCTCTGCTTAGTTTGGGACTAGATAGTGCTGTGTCAAATGTCCAACAATAGTTATTTAGTTTTATTTAATATTTATTTTATTATTATTATATATATATATATATATATACATATAAATATATAAAACTCAGGCGTTTTATATATATATATATATATATATATATATATACATATAAATATATAAAACTCAGGCGTGTGTGTTTTCCGCAAAATGGCTTCCCTTTCATCCCATTCCCACCTTTTGTGACATCCCACTCGTAATTACTGAAAGTCTGAACTTATTGGGCGTCGAGCTTACGCCCAACCTGAACTTCGGCTCGCACATCGAATCTAGGGCCAAAATTGCTGATATGAAGCTGGGCATCTTAGCCAAAGGTTCGGAGGTACTTCTCACTAGGACAGCTGCTCAGTCCCTACAAGTCCGCTCATGTATGGAGTACTGCTGCTATCTCTGGTATGGCTCGGCCAAGTATTAGCTTGAAGCCCTTGATTTCCTTGATTCCCCATTGGTGATGACTTCTTAGTGGAAGCCAATTGACAAAGTATAGAGCACAGGCGCCGAGTAGCCAGACTTTCAGTTGTTTACAAGATTCATTTTGGTGAATGTGCGCAAGATCTTTATGACCTTATCCCTCCTTCCCCCTTCTCTTCTTCTTCATCTTGGAGACTTCAAATCCAGAGTGAATAGGTTCTTTCTAGGGAAGCGTGCTCTATCTTCGATCACACCATCACTTACCACCAGATGAGGTAGTGGTCAAGCGCTGGGCTATCATCAATAAAAAAAATAAAAACCCCTGGTTTTGATTAAGACTACTCGTGAAACAAACACTGATAACACAGGCATGTTCTCCGAAGCCCTGTTTTATATATTGTTTTGTGTTTAATATATATGAGGTACATAATTACTTGAAATAAAATATAACTTATTGATGGAGCGAAGCGAGATCTCCAAATCAACGTAGACGAATCGGCGTTGTAGATATGTTTGTTTTTCCGAGGATAACTTTGGAAGCGTTGACCCGACCATCGTGAAATTTGGTCTATAGGAAGTGATGGCACAATCCTGGTGTGAAATGAGCTAAATGAAAACCTAAATGAGCTAAAAATATGGCGCGGTCGTTGAGATATTGGGGTTTAAGAGGGGACTTTTATACAACACTAGCTGACCCAGTGAACTTCGTACCGCCTTGACATGCATATGACGCGGGATGCCAATGTACGTTACCGGTAGAATTGTCAATCGGCCATTATTAGCTACATCTATGAATGAGAAAATAAATTTTCATCCTAACTTTTTTTTGCGTGAATTTTTTCAATATTTTAATAGTTATTCTGCTATTCGGGGCAGAGACAAATCTAACAAATCAAAGATCATCAAAATCGGTCCCGCCGTTCTTGGCTAAATGGTGTAACTAACCCGACTTTGTTTTATATATACCTATTATTATTATATTAGATTACATTATTAGATGTATCGAAGCGTCGCAACGCAAAACATACAGATCTTAAAGAACGCGCGACGCTTCTTTACACTTCCCTAAACGTATTTAGCGACTAAAAAAGCATCTAGGCAAGCGAGTACCATCGTAGACTGCATCATCGCTGACCATCAGGCGAGATCGTGGTCAAACGCTAGCCTACAAAATAATTAAAAAAAAAACATACAATTGTTATTTATTTGTATGATTTGGAAACTCTGAATCATATTTAGCCAAGAAATATTTTAGGCATCGTTGCGTTAGTTGCACTTAGTTATTGCGGGATTTCAGGACGCTGAGAGTTTTAGCTATCATGGGTTTTGCCTATATTTTAGATCGATTGGCTAATCACAGTAAAAAGAGACATAGCTATGCTATAATTATGTTTTCTGAATTCAAGATGCAAGATATTTATTTGGATAAACATTTGTACAAATAGCACTTTATACCTATTTGTCCTTTACGAGTATCGCAAATTACAGAGGGTGTTTTTTTTAGGTGGACCCAACCTTAGAGTTAAAAAAACCTACTCTGTTAATTCATTATCCCTCGAAGGATGTAATTCCATTACAGTAATTTGACAAACCTAACCATTTAAATTCCTGGGTCTTCTGTAAACACTAAAAAATAATCAGTGATCGACCCACGCACCTTGTCTGAAAACTAATTATCAATTCTATCAAAAAACGGACGAAGACGTGTCAGGTCATATAACACATGGTTCCGGAAAACACATTTCTTCCAAGCACCCTCAGTGCAGTTTTGATAATGCTGGACATTTCACTCAGCGATATCTAGCCCTGAACTAAGCAAAGCTTGTAATAAGGAAACCAGATAACTTATATAATAGGTACCTTTATACATATTTTTTTTTGTAAATACATACTCGTACTTTTAATATATAGAGAAACCACCCGAAATAAATATATGTAGATCATGCAAATATTTGTGCCGCGGCGGGAATCGAAACCGTAACCTCCTGTTGCCACGGAGGTCGTCTAAGTTATGTTCTAAGTTTAAATCTCGTGTCATTCATAAATTTGTGAGCGATTTTAAAATAATCATCACCAGTCTTCACATCAACGTACAGATCATACTCGCTCGAGGCTAAATTGAGGTAGCAGGCTGTTACGTGACTTAGATGGACGGACGTGCCAGGGTTCCGTTTCCACAATTTACCTCCGGAACCCTTAAAACAGTCCAAATACAGCGGACCTCAACCACAGGCACAAAGCGCCAAGCGACCTCTCGCCATTATCCGTGTAATTCAGAAATCATCTTTGTTCCTTTGTTAGGACGTGGATTGTCGCTCTTCATTAAATAAATTATGTGCCCTGCCGTGCCCTATTGTGCCTTTATGCTGAGTGTGTGCCCTTCTCGTCTTTGTCAAACAAATTGGGTTTTGTTAATTTGGTTTCCGAACGATACGCGGGGAAATATTGAGGAAAAAAGTCAATTTGACGGAACACAGCGAGCACTCACTGTCAAATTGTCAATAAACTAAAATAGGTTAGGACTACGCACTTAGGACTTTTTTTTATGCTACATGGAGATTGATCAAGCTTACGGCCCACCTGATGTTAAGTGGTAACCATCGCTTATAACAGAGAATTGGCTCGTAGCTCACGCACCTTAGAAATGTGCCCTAAGATGCACTGCTCTACGTCCATCAACTTGAGGCATGCAGGTTTAAAAATTTCCTGTGACTGTAATAGCACTGACAACCATACCCTTCAAACCAAAACACAGCAATGCTACTTGGTGACAGAAATAGGTAATAGATACTTCCCCGGGCGAGTCCTTTCACAAGGAACTCCGCTACTCTTATATTAGACTATTTTGATACCTTTCTTAGAAAATTATCTAATTTGGCAGATTGTGCTAACTATGCCAAGATTGACAACATTTTTATTACACGCCATTAAAATTCAAATAAGAAAATATAGTGTTTAGGAAACCTTATAGTGTTTTTGAAAGACCTATTCAACGATACTCAACACGATGGGATGCGTGACTAAAAAAAGTCACCCCAACTTCCATATACATATGCATATATTGTATGTACATATATTATAATATACGAGTACCTACTGATGCATTTACTATGTTCTAGCAAATAAACATTATCTTATCTTATTTTACCCTAAACTACCGTAAAAAACAATTCATGATAAATTTAACAACGTATCCTCATGCCAAATATCAGCTTTACAACACTATATCCTTATGATTAAAACGGCTGTGATGTAATTGATTGGACGGACAGACAGACAAACGGACTTAGCAAAACAATAATACCCTAAAAATGTAGAAAATAATATTTTCCATCACGAGAAACGAATTCTTGACTTGCTACAAAGTTTTTTTTTATTCCCTGGAGATGACAGAATTACCACCTGATCTTAAGTGGTAACGCCTATAACATGGTATTGCACTGCTCTGTATCCATCAACTTACACATACAGGTGTAAGACTCATGTGCATGTAATTTCACCGGCAACCATACCCTTCAAACCGAAACACAGCAATGCTGCTTTGCGGCCAAAATAAGTAAGGGCCCCGGATCCTGCCGGATTCCGGAGATATCCTTCCCCGAACGAACACTTTCACAAGAAACTCTACTACTAATAAAATACTCATTTATAAATACTATTAAAAGATTACTTTTAAGAAACCAGATTTGAATTCATGGAGAGATATCTTGTTGTGATAAATCAGAGCGAGCAATTTCGCCGAAACTAAAGCCCACCATTACTAGATGACGTTACGAAATCAGCTTAAATAAACAGCAACCTAACTGAATCAACACCGCAGACCGCTACTACTTGCTAGGTAGCTAGCCACCGCGGAGCAATGCAAATGTAGAGACTAGAGACGTATTTAAATATAATTAATAATTTATTAACTAGCTGACCGCCCGCGCCTTCACGCGTTCAGGGACGTTCCGCGCAGTCGGGTAATAAGTACCCTATGTCCCAATCATCTGTATACCAAATCTCATCATTCATCATCAAACAGAGATACAATTCTGTGGCGCAGTGAGCGAATGGCAGCCGGGTGGCTGAGACGCAGGAGGTTCCAGATTCGATTCCTGCTGCGGGACAAATGTTTACATCATTGATATATATGTACTACGCACATATATATCGATGTTTAAACGTAATTAAATGGGACTCACTCACTTCTACCTACTCCATATCCTACTCATAAACCTTATCATCATCATCACATCAGCCACGGAATAACCACTGCTGAACATAGGCCTCCTCATAGATTTCTAGACTGATCTTTCTGACTGATCACCCAACTGCTTCCAGCAACCTTTATCAGGTCATCTTTTCATAAAGTGCGGGGCCATCCATTCCATGGTCTCCACTCGAGAAACTCTCTACCCTAAGGCCGTTAGTTCTTCGAGCCTGAACGAACGAATTATGTGCCCTGCCCGCTGCCACTTCAGCTTGCCAATCCTTTGTCAGTAACTTATCTCAGAATCTCCTCATTTCTGGTTCCGTTTCGTAGAAAAACACCAACCAAGCATAGCCCTCTCCATAGTACGCTGAGCGACCGCGAGCCTTCTCATGAGGACCATAGTAAGAGACCACGTTTCTTTGCCATATGTCGTATGTCATATGCTTTTAGCGATAAGACCGCCTTTTAGCGAGATTGTAATTACCTATATCTTTGTCATTATAATTTTGTTTGATGTATTTACTGGTACCGTAATGACCTACGGTGCTGAGACGTGGACGCTCACGGTAGGACTAGTCCACCAATTTAAGGTTGCGCAGCGAGCTATGGAACGGGCTATGCTTGGAGTTTCTCTGAAGGATAAAATCCGTAACGAGGTTATCCGACAGAGAACCAAGGTCACCGACATAGCTCAGCGGATTAGCAAACTGAAGTGGCAGTGGACTGGCCATTATATGCCGGAGAACCGACAACCGTTGGGGTAAACGAGTTCTTGAGTGGAGACCGCGTCTCGGAAAACGTAGTGTGGGGCGCCCCCCGGCTAGGTGGAGCGATGACATAAGAAAGGTGGTGGACAGAAACTGGATGAGAAGAGCCGAAGACCGGGCTCAGTGGCGCGTATTGGGAGAGGCCTATGTCCAGCAGTGGACTAATGTGGGCTGATGATGATGATGATGATGATGTATTTACTGGACATTTTAAACAGCGCTATCTAGCCGCAAAATAAGCAAAACTATGGAAACCAGGTAACTAATAGAATATTATATACATATTTTTTTATAAGTACATACTTATAATATAATATCTGTACATACTGTATATAAAAATAACCAAACCCGGAACAAATATTTATAGACCATGTAAACATTTGTCTCGCAGCAGGAATTGAGCCGGCAACCTCCTGCGTCACAGCCGGCTATTAGACACAGAGGTCGTCAATATGGCCATGGTTTTCTAATACGAGTGGTGCTGACCAATACGTCTGTTAATCCGATAATACGTAAAATACTCTCCCTCTATACCCCCAGTTTTCCCTGTCTAATTAAGTACCGTAGAAAACCTTCCCTGCTTTACGCAGCATCTTAGCACTGTCACTGTTTGCATCTCGGTAAATCCCGGAATTTCGTCAAAACTTGGTGGACGAATTTAATTACTTACCTGCTCAAATCAAGTTGGGTTCGCTTTTGTTTCGTATACTACTACAAATACAAAGATTTACTTATATTGAGTAGGTACACTGCTTCAGGATATTGGAATTAGATTGCCATGGAATTACAAAAAAAAGTATATTTAAACGTTTCAACGTCTAGTGTCTCCATAGTCCAATGATCCTGGCTGTTATTTATATGAGTATTTTATGTTTTTATGTTATTTTTGTTATTTACTTAGTATATGTCTATATTGTTGTATTGTACTTATTATGGACTAGGCCTTGTATGTTAGTGCTAGTCGGAAATAAAGATACTGAATTAAAATTGAAATTGAACTGAATTGAAAGTGATCCTTGTGATTTGAACGGACAGATAGACTGACAGATTTTTTACTGTTTCCATCAGTGTTCATCATTAGTTTTAAACTTAACTTTAACTTTTTTAAGCCGGTTATAAAGAACTTAATTCAGTAAAAAAATACTGCTTTGATTGTGTACTGAATGTTTTGTTCTGGCCCTAATTCTCCATTTTGAATATCACTCAGTCGCCAGTTCATTTATTTACCTTTCACTATTTTCTTGTTTACTGAGCGGTCTTCAAGACGGTTGAGCTTGATATACAAAAGTAACAAAAAAATCTAAGCAACATAAAATCTAATTGACCAGGTGAGCGAAATGAGCGAAGCGTGTCAGTATCTAGATTGGCCAAAAATGCTTTTGTCCGGCTGTCTGTCTGTTCTCGCCTACAGGTCGCATTTTTCAGCCTTTCAGCCTTTTTTGACGAAAATTTGCACATAAGTTCCTTGATTTATTTAAATTTTTGTGTAAATCGCGTGTTTGGATTGGGGGGGGGGAAGTTTACTGTAGCGTTATTTATCGACGGATTTCAATCATAATTTGAGAGGCACACACTTCATTCTACACAAGACGTTGCGAAAAAAATTCCAAAAGAGGGGAGTGGAGGGAGGAAATGGGAGGAAAGTGTGCTGTAATATTATATATGTAAGAATTTCAATTTTTGAATTTTTTTAGGAAAACTTATATCTACCTATGCCGACTACGCAGTCCTCTCCGCCTTCACGAGATGAACCTGTAGACACCAGACTAGACCTCATAGGACCAAGGAAACGTAAATAATCTCTAAAACTTATGTATACCAATATTTTGCTCGAAAGAGGTAAACCTATTGAAAAATTCGAGCACCTGAAAATCGATTCAAAATTAGGCTTTCTTCAATAATTTTGCTGCGCAAATTACTTTTTGGACTTGGGACTCGAGGTCTACTGTTCTCACAAAACCCCTAGTATTATTTATAACGAAGGAAAAAATTTGTACCCCTTTTTAACCTTATTGCGCGTGTTAGATTAGACTTACCTACCCGCTCAATTTAGTATGAAATAAAACATAAAACTTCAACAATTAATTTTATTTAATCAAATGCTTAGCAGAAAGGTATTAAATAGGGAAGTATCCCCAAATTTCAGTTACAACAAACACACTACATCATCATCGATTCACATAGTTGAATAAAATATAATCAATGAGTAAAATAACCTGAAACACTACGTGAATAACTCTTAGTAGATATATCTATTTTTACAACAACATACCTTCTAGTTCACAGGTCCCCCAAAAAGTGGTCTGGCCAGCCGACAGATTTCACTTTTTAGGCGTCGGTTCCCCGCGCACCCCAAACGGTCCCGGGCCAATCAGAGAGCTTGGTTTATCTATCGTCTCGCTTGCCGATGCCAGTTTATATTATTTCGCGAATGAGTTTTAAGAAATATTTCTATTGTTTTCGCTTACCGACTCCCGTTATGCGCTTCGGAGAAGTTCTACTTATCTTTATCCTGTAAAGCTCTGTGATCAGCCGCGGGTGGAAATTCAAACAACCTAATCTTTTACAATGTCTTTGTACCATTTCTAGCTAAAAATACAATTCTCGTTTATTGTTCTAGGCTTAGTTTCTATCTTAACTATTTATTTCATACCTGTTGTACTTAAATATTCTATTGTAATGTCTTCTTAAAAACTTGAGTTGCTAACGATTCACCTTAACATTATAATCTAACACGGCCATTCTGATAAATACTTCGTTCTCGATGTATCCACCTAGTACCATTTTAAATTTATTTACATTTAAGGTTATAATTATTATTAGGTTATAATCCTTTACCGTTTACATAGACATGTAAGCCCCGTCCACCCGCTGCAAGTGAGATAGGCATACACCAAACAAACGGTCGACCAGCGGAAGGATATTTTTTTTATTTTATTTACATTGTTATTGTCAATCCTCTACCGTTTACATAGACATGTAAGCCCCCTCCACCCGCTGCAAGTGAGATAGGCATACACCAAACAAACGGTCGACCAGCGGAAGGTTGCAATAACTTTTATACTATTACTGTTATTCCTTTACCGATTACATAGACATGTAAGCCCCTTTCACCCGCTGCAAGTGAGATAGGCATACACCAAATAAACGGTCGACCAGCGGAAGCATAACAGATTTTTCTTTTTATTTGTTTTTTTTTTTCTTAATTAAGGTTTTCATTTTATTTATTTACATATAGGCAAGGTATCTTTCTATATGTACATGTTTATCATTATTACAAAAACCAACTTGCCTATTAAAGATACATCTTTATTCTTATAATCAATAGTGTATGTCATAATCAGATACAAAGCAGAATCACTATGGTAATATGATAGTATGGCATCCTCATCAATAGAATCTTATTCAATTAACTCGCCTGGCCAATATCGCAGCTTTTCCTTAGCAATTGTTATATTTTCTTAAGTTACCCAAACCCCTCTGAGCATAGCGATCGTTGGGGAGAAGAGATATTATTTCGTAAGGGCCCTTAAACTTAGGTTTCAGTTTATCATTACGTCGATGATCCTGATTAACGTAAACTAAATCACCTACTGCTAAAGTAATATTATTACGTCGTGTGGAATCGAAACGATTTTTGAATTTTTCAGCTACTTGAAGCAGACGTTGTTTAGCTAACTCACGGTCAGCTTGAACATCTATCTGGAGTTCTGGAATACTATCATCAAATACGTCAACTAGCCGGGCTTGCACAGCAGGTATATTAGCCTCAACTCCTATTAGCAAATGCAGTGGGGAAAATCCAGTTGATTTTTGGATAGTTGTGTTAATCGATTGCTGGACCTTCCACATTTCGTTCGGCCAATCTGACGTATCACCACACATTGTATTGAGCATATCAACTACTGTGGATACATACCGTTCTACTTGGCCATTGCTGCCGTGTAATGCAACAACCCGTTTTTAATGTTATACTGATTTTCATCGAGTTCCCCTGTTCGTACTTTATTGATCAAAGATTGTATTTCGGTGTCGTTTTAATAAATAAATAAATATTGCTGGACATTTCACACAGTGCTATCTAGCCCCAAACTAAGCAGAGCTTGTACTATGGGAACCAGATAACTGATAGAATACTTATATACTTTTTTGTAAATATATACTTATAATATATAGAAAAACAACCAGACCCGGAACAAATATCTGTAGATAATGCAAACATTTGTTCCGCGGCGGGAATCGAACCCGCTACCTCCTGAGTCTCAGCCGGCTATTCGCCCACTGCGCCACGGAGGTCATCTATTTTTGCTATTTTGCTGTGCAACCAAGACTGGGGATCATTTGTAAAATTAACATTATAGTGCAATTCAGGGCTCTCAACAGGGTTACTGCTAAGAAAATCGACATGGCCTATGTAATTTCCATTTTGTAAACAATGTTGAATTGAAAATCCTGAAGATATGTCCACCATCGAGCTACACGTGGTGATAAGTCTTTTTTTATTCATTGTGCATTTTTATGGCATTACAATCTATATATATAAAAATCAATTGCTGTTCGTTAGTCTCACTAAAACTCATAAACGGCTGAATAGATTTGCCTAATTTTGGTTTTGAAATATTTGTAGAAGCCCAAGGAAGGTTTAAAAGGTGAGAAAATATAAAGAAATTGCAATGAAAGCAGTAAAAAAAGTAGTAAGTAACTATTTTATTTTCCCATACAAACTGTTCGTACCTGTCAAACTGGATGCGTTTATTTCATTTGTTATCAAAACGCTATTGTAATTATTTAATACTATAAATACACTATAAATATTTGACCACAGACAAATGTGACATTTAAATTTGTTGTCAAATATTGGTGAATCCTTAGATATCTTCTTTATAATTTGTGTTTGTGAATTCGTGAAGTGCGCGTTAACTTTTTATGGATCCATATAATTTAACCGTCGTTCATTGACGTGAATTCATTTAAATGAAGTGTCGCGTCACTTTGACAAGAGTGTTTTGTATAGTTTTTATCCCGAAGTTCTGCGGGAACGGGGAATTTAGGGTGCGAAGCCGCGGGCGGGTCAACTAGTCCATAATAATTTTAAAATGTACCCCTAGTAGGTACACTCGAAAATGTTTTACGGCATTATAGATGGCTAAAGTTTCCAAATCATAAGAGCAGTACTTAGATTCGGCAGGGGGCGTTTTTTTTTTTTTTTTTGTTTTACTAAAATAAGCAACAACTTCCGATTCATTCTCAACTTTTTGCATTAAAATAGCGCCATAGTCTAAGGAACTAGCATCAGTGTACAGTTCAGTCACCAATTTTGGATCTAAAATAGCAAGCGGAGGAGAGCACAGAGTTGATCAATAACATACTTTCTTGCCTTATCCTGTTCAGTTTCCCAAATCCACTTTTGGTTGTTTTTTTTTTTTTTGGTAACATCGAAATAGGAGCAGTACGTGTAGCAAAATTAGGGATAAATTTACGGAAATAGCTAGTGAGACCCATAAACTGACGTACTTGTTTAACGGTACTTGGAGTTGGTGAATTTACCAATGCAGTTACTTTAGTATCACTTGGCCTGACTCCTCCGTGTGATATTTGCCTACCCAGATATTGAATATTCTGTACAGAAAAAACTGCATTTTTTATATTAATCGTAAAACCGGCAGCGTTTAAAGCCAAAACAGTTGCTCTTAAGTACTTTAACCCTTCTTCAACTGTTAAACATGGGATAAGTGTATCATCAATATATACTAACAAAAAAAATCTAAATGCTTAACAGCTTTAGTATCTATCAAGGATTCAATTTCTAAATCATCAACTGACACCTTTGTCAGTTTTAAGGTCGACATAAAAAAATCAACCTCATTGCTGCTGTTTGTGCCTTTTTCAATCCTTGCTTTATGAAAACACGTCGACTCAGTGTGACCTACCTTGTTACAAAACGTGTATTTTTTTTACCCTATTTCCCATCACGCTGGTAGCACTAGTGTTGATATCAGTCGGCTTTCCGACGTTATTCCAGCACTGAAACTTATAGTGACCTAGTTTACCACACGTGAAACATTTGTTTTGAATAGGATCACTGTTGTTCCGTAAATCTAGTTTAGGGCGTTTAAATTTACTTAGATCAGTCGGATTATCAGATACGCTATGCTCTAAAGGCCTTTTTTTTGGGTTTTACATATGAAGTGAATAGCGAAATAAGTTCCGAAGTAGTTTTGACGCTACTATTGAGGGCTGCCATCCTAACATTTACATCGCTAATACTACCACATACTAGTTCTATCAACTGAATTTCAGTAAAAGCTATCTTAGTGTTACGTAAGAGTCTAACTTTTTCTTTGGCGTACTCGCAGTAGGAATTTGCTGTATCTGACGCGTATGAAACCGCCTTAGACAATTTTTTTTTTCTGAGAGATTTCTCTTTCAGGGTACAAATCAGTTAAATCATCGCGAAGATTTTCCCAAGATCGCCAGTGTCTGGATTCCACGATTCAAACCATAGTAGCGCAGAGCCCTTTAGGGCCTTACCGGCTTTCGCCAAAGCTGCAACACTGATCCATCCAAATTCCTTGATGAGCACCTCGATATTGTCGCATCTGGTTGCAGCCCCGTTGTCGCTTGTCGATGGGTCGAATACTGGCAGCGCAATTTCATCATCTTGGCGGCGCTTGGTGGACACAGCGTCGCGGATTGCTTTCAGGAGGCCTTCCAGGACAGCGGGGTCCATTCTGAAACTTGTACAAAATGTATTAGCATAAGTTAAAGGTATCCCACTTCTGATGTTAGATTAGACTTACCTACCCGCTCAATTTAGTATGAAATAAAACATAAAACTTCAACAATTAATTTTATTTAATCAAATGCTTAGCAGAAAGGTATTAAATAGGGAAGTATCCCCAAATTTCAGTTACAACAAACACACTACATCATCATCGATTCACATAGTTGAATAAAATATAATCAATGAGTAAAATAACCTGAAACACTACGTGAATAACTCTTAGTAGATATATCTATTTTTACAACAACATACCTTCTAGTTCACAGGTCCCCCAAAAAGTGGTCTGGCCAGCCGACAGATTTCACTTTTTAGGCGTCGGTTCCCCGCGCACCCCAAACGGTCCCGGGCCAATCAGAGAGCTTGGTTTATCTATCGTCTCGCTTGCCGATGCCAGTTTATATTATTTCGCGAATGAGTTTTAAGAAATATTTCTATTGTTTTCGCTTACCGACTCCCGTTATGCGCTTCGGAGAAGTTCTACTTATCTTTATCCTGTAAAGCTCTGTGATCAGCCGCGGGTGGAAATTCAAACAACCTAATCTTTTACAATGTCTTTGTACCATTTCTAGCTAAAAATACAATTCTCGTTTATTGTTCTAGGCTTAGTTTCTATCTTAACTATTTATTTCATACCTGTTGTACTTAAATATTCTATTGTAATGTCTTCTTAAAAACTTGAGTTGCTAACGATTCACCTTAACATTATAATCTAACACGCGCATGGAGTGTGAGATTTGACATAGGTAGTTAAAGTTTATAATTATAGAGAAATACGGGTGAATACAAAAGCTAAAAAAATTATGACTTACGGTCGAGTTACGACCACGTTGCACTGGAACATAAATGTTTATCGAAATAATTTTGTCGAGGACGTTCCTTTAGTTAATTACACTTTCAACACTTTTTATACGTGTCGTATAATAGACATATTTGCTACTAAATGTACCACACACAATACAATAAGAATTAGGTATAACAATAAATAATCAGAAATATCTAAAACAAAATCAAATATCAGAAAATAACAGATTACAAACATAGATAAATGAATGAATGAATATGTATGTATTTATTTTAAAAAAGGTTTACATAAAAATAGATGAAAATAGATTCCGATGAAAATAGGTTATAATTATTAGCATGTTTTATTCACTTGGTACATTTTTATTTTGCTTAAATAATTTAAAATTCTGAACCAGAATTGGCATGTACGAACAATTTATAAAATGACACGTTCAGAAAGCAAATGAGTGGAATTGCCTCACAAACGCCAACGAAGTCAAATGAGCCTGTAAAAATATGCTCAAAATGGACGCAGAGTCGCACGTTGTAAATTCGCCACTTGTTTACTGCACAGATTGTTCGGATGTCCCATTTTTGTTTAATTTATTGACTTCCCCTTCCTCGCCACCCCTATTTCCCCCCGCTTGATGGTACTAACTACTGGACTGACAGCTCGTTACGTTTTATTTTACATCATGTAGGGGGGAAATGAGATCAGGCACAAAGGACTCCACAAGGAAATGAGATGAAGATTAACCGTAATTTTTAGAGAAATTGGAACTGTTTTTATAGATTTAGACAAATACATCTTTTTCATGCCCATCTCACTGTTAAAAAACAAAAATCTTCATGGGGTAAGCTGATGTTAGAGTTATAAATAGTCCTACTAATCCCAATTTAAGATTTCCTATAGGTACATAAAATATATATTATAATTTCAGCTTCTGTATATTTGTGTCCGCAAATTCCGAAAAGTAATCGATGGATTGGCTTAAATTTTTGACACAATGTATCGTAGAGTGTTTTTATATACTTTTCATCCCGGAGTCAGTTAGTCCTAATTTATTAATGGATTGTAGGGTTCATGGGTAGTACCTCCTCTCTCTTTCTTTATTGTAACAGCGGAGCGGAGCCCAATGTAGCTGCTAATTACTGAGGAGACTGGTCCTTGCGCTAGATTGCAAGACATTTGTCGTACTTTACATTAGTAACATCAACATATTTATCGACTGTGTAAGAGTATAATTGATAAAAGTCATAAGATAAGATAAAATAATTCTTTATTGTCGTTACTATGACAGATCATTAATAGACCGCCCATTATGCTTACATTTTTTTTGCGGTGTAACATTTTCTCGGTTTGTGGTAGTGATTTTGGCAAAAGGGACGGAAATGTGTAACAGGAAACCAGGGGAAGCGCGCGCTATTTGATTTGACCAATATGACCATATGCGACTACTGTAAGTCTCGTATTTTTTATTTATTTTTAAAAATTGTATTGTGTCTAGCTTGTATATAATAAAGAAGAAGATTAAGAAGAATAATAAAAACCTATAATAAAGAATTTTCATTCATCCATACTACACAGTAAAAATATAACACTATAGGAAGTAGGTACAGAAAATGTATCCATCTCATTGATTAGGTAAAACTTTATAGATTGCTTCTTAGTCAAAGGCACGAAACTATGCACGAAGCGCATATGCACCCCGCCCCTAGTTCGGTGTCAGATCATCGGACGGCCATAAATCCGCAATTGATCAATCAATCAGTTTGTAACGAACTTTTATTTGAGGCCTGATTTAATACGCGGTAAATTATTGGCTTGCTAATATTTTAAAGTAACATCTGATAACGATTAAGTATTACACTTGAGAGAGGACTTGTGAACTTAATTCTTTAGTTTAGAATGATTAAAAATACAAGTTGAGAATATAGTTCTTTCTGTACTCGCTGAAAGGCTGAGATTTACGTGTTTTTTATTTTAAAACGAAAACACTTGAAGATAGAAATTAGAGAATGCTTTTAAAATTCTCAACGCAATAAATTAGTATTTTTTTTATGATGTCAGTCAATAAATTTTAGCTAAAATGGGTTTGAAACAAGTGGGCGCCTCTCTTCTAGGAATTCTAACACTTAACTTTTTTTGTACGTCTGTGCTAACGTGGGAAAGACACACCTTGTAACGAATTTCAAAATATTGAATATTGATTGGTTGTTTGGAGAAATAGAGGCGTGACCACCTTAAATGGTGGTAAGGGATTTTTCGTAAGAGATTGGAAATGCGAAATCACTCTGGACAGACGGTCAAGGGTCGAGTCCGAAGGTGGTCGAGAGGTTTCAGGGGGAAGGCGGATATCGTGAGATTTGATAATCCTAGTAGAATCAGTGTTGAATTAGAGTTAATTGTATCAAGTTAGACTTGCTGTTATTATTTACATTAAATTCAGTGTGTATATTGGTAACGTATCTAGTTATAGGGGTATAGAATTGCAATATTTTAGGTACTTAGGTATTTACGAATTTGAAATTCGTGAAATAAGCAGAGAATAGATATTTATATGCGAGGCGTATTTATGCAGAAGTGCTGTTGATGAACACGTTAGATATATTTAATTCATTTTCGGTTAAACTAGGAGATGTGGTTTTAACCTTATTTTTCAGCATTCACAGGTTCATACAGACTTATTATAATGATAAAATGTAGTCTATGTTTAGTACTAAGTATTGCGATAATTACCAATTCTCCCAAATAGATTGTACGAGAGAAGCGGTTCGAACGTGAAACTTGTCTAACCAATTTATGCATGGTATTTTTATAGTCATTCACAGCTTAGCCGAGAAGGAGTCGCTTTTGCCGTCATAACCAATCAAACTTCCTTCCATGTTCCTATAATTATTTCGTGATAGTTCTATTATTTTATTCAACAAGGGACTATATTGCGAACACATTTTCAATTCATCTACTTTATACTCTGAAATCAATCGATCTAATAAAATTCAGTGGAAACTCCTGGGTTCACGTGGCTGCCGTCCGCGGAGGGGCGAAGCCCCGCCATAAATTGTCTATCAGGTTCTGTAAGACGAGGCCTGTGTCTGACCCCCTCCAACCCGTACGCTCAACCTCTGTCCTGGATGTTTGATACTGCTTTTTATTAAATCACGTAGCTTAGCTAGTTAGTTATCATGGGGTTTGAGGGTAAATAGGCGCCTTTCCCATTTCCTTACCTGATCCCTCCTGCTTTGCAAGACTAGAAATTTTCCCCATCCCTAAGTTCTCTCCTAGAACAAGACATTTCTAGCCATACGTCGCATGCAGGGTGTATGTGGGTAGGGGCCCTTCACAAAATAAATCAAAATATTATAATTACTACTTACACAAAATAACATAAACCTTTTCTTTTCTTTTCAGCTATTTCGAGACTTTATTCCCGGGGCTTAGCTTTAAGATAATATTAAGAACAGTACTAATTTAGAATTATTAATCCATTGAAGTCTTGTCATAATTAAATCCATTATATTTTAAATGAATATTAGCACTCTGGTGATATTTAAATTCAATTCACAAATAACATTTAATTCGTGTTATTTTATTTGTGTCATTTATTAAAGCCAAATTACATCAGTATTACTATTTCATTTATTTCTCCAAATCATTTACACAACGTAGAATAAATTCAATTCTAGACGATCACACTTAGGATGGCCAAAATCACAGATAGGTTTATTTTCGATTCAAGATAGCTTTAAGTCTAGACCATAGGCTCAGTTAGACTAGTATTTTATATAGGGAGGTCAGGAATTGTTACAGTGGTGCCGTGACCAGGATATTGTGGCATTAAATATTGAATTAATTAATTTTAATCCAATAGCCTATAAAAAGAACTTGGGTTACTCAAATGTTAATCACAACGTAAGAAATTTATTTTAGTTTTACGAGTTAAACAATTATGACAAGACTAATAAATAAAAATACCGGCGCTTTCTTTGCACGTGTTTGGTAACAGAAAAGATGGGTTTAAATAAATGACTGGTTGTAAAAATTTCTGTCAATAGGTGGGTCGGTTTTATGGCTTAGAAAAACAATGACTCGGGTTTCGAATTTATCATTTCCGGATACGCCGCATCTGCAACTATTGTTTTGGGTATTTCTTTTGAAATATATTATTGTTTAACTGCAGATGCATAATGGGTCTTAGGGGCGCATTTCTTTAACTTTGAAAGGTATGAGAATCGAAGGGGCGTAGAGTAAAAACATGTTTTATCCGATGTATTTGCTTGTGTTTCTTTATTTTTCAGAAGTTGCCTGAGACAAAGGTAAATGCAATTATGAAGGAAGACCAGTTTCACACGAAAATATTGCGAGGAGCGTTTGGGTATCCTGATTCTAGAACTATAGCAGATTAAATCTCCGGCACACACAGACTTCCTTATAATGTCCTGAGCTAAGTATTCTTACTGATTATTTATTGCAGTTGTTTCTAGAAAAGTTGTATGTTCGTTGATTATATGTGGTTGGACAGCAAAGTCATTTTGATTCAAAATGTTATGTCAAATAGAGTAAATTGATTCTGGGTTCGATTCCTAGATGAAATTAAATATTTTTTTTGTTAATTTAATCACTAACAGACATCTAGTGTTATTTTAAAAATTTACGTCTAAAGCGATTGTGGTTCATGAGATTGAGAAAATTGCGTTTAGGTGCGATCCCTAGACAATAAGTGTTTTGAGCTGTGAATTGGAGGCGTGTGTGGGCACTTGGTCTTTGAGTTCGTTTCTCATAGATTTTTATGGAGACTAAGTCTAGGTTCGATTCCTAGACAATTTGCATTTTGAATTGCGAATTGGACAAAATTGTATGACATTGCAGGATATTAAATCTTTGAGTTCGAATCTCATAGGTCTATCGATTAATAATGTGTTAAAATAATATTCAAAAATGAGTATTATTTCTTGAAGATTCAGGTTCTTGAAACCAAGGTTATTATTTTAATTTTATAATTTTAATTAATGGCTCTTAGGATCTAAGGTTCGATTCCCTAGATAAAATAATAAGTTAATTAATAAGAATTAATTAGGAAAGCGCTTTCCAGCATGAAAGAGTTGGTTGATGAAATACTGTCCGTTTAATCGATAATTATGTTTGTAATTATACTTGGGTTCGATCCCCAAAGTTCGAATTATATCTGGATGAAAAATAAAATCAAATGATTGTGGAAATTAGATATATGAATATTTGATAATTAAGTAAGCAATTCGAAGAATTTAAGCACTCATTAAATATATATGAAATATCCAACTTAATAGTTTAATAAATTTGTTTATTTAGTTAATATTTAATCAGGACGATTAAGATTTATGCAAAAATTTCGGGTATAAACTTTAGTAGTTTTACTTTTAGGGAAATGATAAAAGTAATTTCTGAAGAACATTGCTTCAAAGCTTATAATCTATGTTCTTATTGGAAACTGAGATGAGTTCTATTTCTTATAAGAGACTAGATGTAAATAAGATCAAATTATTTAGCAAATAACAATTAAAAATTTTAGCAGTGAATTTCTTTCATTTTCCTGACTCTGTCCAGGAAAATTTCAATAAATTCAAGGGGCGACTGTAACGAACTTTTATTTGAGGCCTGATTTAATACGCGGTAAATTATTGGCTTGCTAATATTTTAAAGTAACATCTGATAACGATTAAGTATTACACTTGAGAGAGGACTTGTGAACTTAATTCTTTAGTTTAGAATGATTAAAAATACAAGTTGAGAATATAGTTCTTTCTGTACTCGCTGAAAGGCTGAGATTTACGTGTTTTTTATTTTAAAACGAAAACACTTGAAGATAGAAATTAGAGAATGCTTTTAAAATTCTCAACGCAATAAATTAGTATTTTTTTTATGATGTCAGTCAATAAATTTTAGCTAAAATGGGTTTGAAACAAGTGGGCGCCTCTCTTCTAGGAATTCTAACACTTAACTTTTTTTGTACGTCTGTGCTAACGTGGGAAAGACACACCTTGTAACGAATTTCAAAATATTGAATATTGATTGGTTGTTTGGAGAAATAGAGGCGTGACCACCTTAAATGGTGGTAAGGGATTTTTCGTAAGAGATTGGAAATGCGAAATCACTCTGGACAGACGGTCAGGGGTCGAGTCCGAAGGTGGTCGAGAGGTTTCAGGGGGAAGGCGGATATCGTGAGATTTGATAATCCTAGTAGAATCAGTGTTGAATTAGAGTTAATTGTATCAAGTTAGACTTGCTGTTATTATTTACATTAAATTCAGTGTGTATATTGGTAACGTATCTAGTTATAGGGGTATAGAATTGCAATATTTTAGGTACTTAGGTATTTACGAATTTGAAATTCGTGAAATAAGCAGAGAATAGATATTTATATGCGAGGCGTATTTATGCAGAAGTGCTGTTGATGAACACGTTAGATATATTTAATTCATTTTCGGTTAAACTAGGAGATGTGGTTTTAACCTTATTTTTCAGCATTCACAGGTTCATACAGACTTATTATAATGATAAAATGTAGTCTATGTTTAGTACTAAGTATTGCGATAATTACCAATTCTCCCAAATAGATTGTACGAGAGAAGCGGTTCGAACGTGAAACTTGTCTAACCAATTTATGCATGGTATTTTTATAGTCATTCACAGCTTAGCCGAGAAGGAGTCGCTTTTGCCGTCATAACCAATCAAACTTCCTTCCATGTTCCTATAATTATTTCGTGATAGTTCTATTATTTTATTCAACAAGGGACTATATTGCGAACACATTTTCAATTCATCTACTTTATACTCTGAAATCAATCGATCTAATAAAATTCAGTGGAAACTCCTGGGTTCACGTGGCTGCCGTCCGCGGAGGGGCGAAGCCCCGCCATAAATTGTCTATCAGGTTCTGTAAGACGAGGCCTGTGTCTGACCCCCTCCAACCCGTACGCTCAACCTCTGTCCTGGATGTTTGATACTGCTTTTTATTAAATCACGTAGCTTAGCTAGTTAGTTATCATGGGGTTTGAGGGTAAATAGGCGCCTTTCCCATTTCCTTACCTGATCCCTCCTGCTTTGCAAGACTAGAAATTTTCCCCATCCCTAAGTTCTCTCCTAGAACAAGACATTTCTAGCCATACGTCGCATGCAGGGTGTATGTGGGTAGGGGCCCTTCACAAAATAAATCAAAATATTATAATTACTACTTACACAAAATAACATAAACCTTTTCTTTTCTTTTCAGCTATTTCGAGACTTTATTCCCGGGGCTTAGCTTTAAGATAATATTAAGAACAGTACTAATTTAGAATTATTAATCCATTGAAGTCTTGTCATAATTAAATCCATTATATTTTAAATGAATATTAGCACTCTGGTGATATTTAAATTCAATTCACAAATAACATTTAATTCGTGTTATTTTATTTGTGTCATTTATTAAAGCCAAATTACATCAGTATTACTATTTCATTTATTTCTCCAAATCATTTACACAACGTAGAATAAATTCAATTCTAGACGATCACACTTAGGATGGCCAAAATCACAGATAGGTTTATTTTCGATTCAAGATAGCTTTAAGTCTAGACCATAGGCTCAGTTAGACTAGTATTTTATATAGGGAGGTCAGGAATTGTTACAAGTTGAATTCGTTTTCGAGAGCTGAATGCACGCACTACAATACTAAATAGCACTAAACAGGGCATAGACAAACATTTAAACACCACATAGCAAAAAAAAAACATTTAGAACCCGCTGGTGCCGTCCCCAAGATCTGAAATGAATATGATAGAAATATAAACAAAGATTGCAAGAAAAATAAATCACAGTCTCTATCTGGAACAGTTTTATAAAGTTAACTTAATTTCCGGGTCTCATAACTAGATGGCGCTGCTTAAATAACATAAATATAGGTAGGTACGGAACCTTCAGTGCTCGAGTCTCACTCTTACTTAACCGGTCTTGTTTTATGTAGGTTCATTAAGTTTTCGGGACTAATCTAGTTATTTCCGAAAACTTCAAGGAGTGAACGAACTCGAATTTTCGAAGCTCACATTGATTATTTATTTTAAGTAGTTCATATTGATCAGTATTTTCACCCTTTGAAGTTTTTGTGAAGTGGTCTGTTTACGCTCTGTATACAGGTTGAATTTCATGTTTCAGTTTAATAGACTTTTACAATATTTATATAATAAATAACGCTGGAGATTACACACAGCGCTATTTAGCCGTAAACTAAGCGAAGCTTGTATTATTGACATAATCTGACGATACTTATATTTTTATGTTATTATTTTGTAAATACTTATAATACTGGAAGAAACATCCGTAGGTCATGAAAACATTTGTTTTGTTTTGCGGAGAGAATCGAACTTATAACCGCCTGCGTTTCAGCCGGCTATTCGCCCACTGCGCAAGGGGGGTCGAGTAGACTTATCAAATTCACCGCATTTATTCTACTAGCTGTTTAACTAGCGCATAAAATTCCATAATTCATATTACCATAAAGTTAAAATTACATGTACTTTTTCTGAGATCTCTTTATCCATAAAACTTTGATTAAAAGTTCAGCTTTTATTCTCATTGTAATTTAGCTCTCGTTGAACCCTTTTCAGAAATGGTCAAAGGAACGCGATTCTAATAAATAGAAGTCTGGCCATTTTGTAGAACTGTTTCTACTCTGAAGCCTTACTCATAAAGTACATCATGCAAAAAAAATCTGAATCTCTATAGAAGCATTTTTTTAAATGAAAAGTTACTCTTACGTGTTTATATATTTTTGAAATTTGCTTATTAGTCAAAAATAATGTACACTACTTTTTTGAAAACAGATCTATTCGAGCTGATAGCCTAAAGATGAAATATAAACATAATATATGTATACCGCATATAAATATAATGCTATGTATTATAAAAGTATTTATGTAATTGCCATTAAAGAATATAACAGTTTGCCATTAGAGATCTTCTTTTAGCGTGTCAAGAGTTCTACGTTTTAATTTGTAGTATGTTGGCATCTGTGAAAATTTCAACTGTCTAACTATCACGGTTCACGAGATACAGCCTGGTGACAGACGGACAGACAGACGGACAGACAGACAGACAGCAGATTCTTAGTAATAGGACTCGTTTTACCCTTTGGGTACGGAACCCTAAAAAAGCTGGTTTAAACTGTCAAAAAAGTAACTGAATTTCCTGAGATGACATCATTTTGGACTATAACAAACATCATATTTTTTTACTTAGAAAACTGTAGTGATTTATTTAAATCATAGCTGTAAATACGGGATTTATCACGTACAGTTTTATCGGTGTTACAACCGGCAATGTTCCGGTTCAATTCCTGAACCTTCAACAGGATGAGTGCGATCCACTCCGAACCGGCTTTTACCGATAATACGGGACGTAATAAGTTCCGTATTCATTATAATCATCATCATCATATCCGCCATAAGTCGTCCACTGCTAAACATCGGCGTTCCTAATCTAGCGCACACATAACTTTATTTGTTATTTGAACATCTAATATTTGTAAGTGGAATCTTATATTCCGAATTTAGACCTTAAATGAATTAATGAAACACTTTATTGTAGGTACACCACAAAATAAACAAACATAAAAATAAAAATTCACAAAGCAACAAGTACAATGGGCGGTCTTACCGTTTATAAGCTTGAATAAAAAGAAGATTAAGTCTTAAATACTATGTAACTGCAAGTTTCATCACTGTAGGATGATAAAAACTCGGGTCCTTATCACTTATTCTCCAAAATACATCAAGCCAATTAAAACGACCTAGATCGTACAAAATCCCACATAGTAACAGTATAAACGTATCCCTATTTCGGCAGTTTTAAGTCAACAAACGACAGCCTTGAGTTAATTAACTTGCGGAATATTTTCCAGCATAACGTAAGGTTTTGTTAGAATCTGGCTTCTATAATCTACTAAACTGGGCGCGCACTTTTGTTACCCTGCCTAACCGAGTACAGTCAGTTACAGAAATTATTATAACAAGTAACTTTTTAATATATTAAAAACCATTTCAAAAAAAATTAAATATTGACGGGACTCGAACCAATCGTTTGATACTCGTATGAGAACGCGCTAACCAAACTATGCTACAAACTTACTTTATAAAATATCTCTGAAATCGACGTGTTAATAAATTATTCGCCTATAATCTAGCAGTAAACTTTGCAAATTTTAAGAGATTTATCTTGGATCCCATCATATCTTGACCATGTAGAACCAACCCTGAGGTACTCTCTTTCTAAAAAAATCTCTCTTCATACAGAATCATTGAAATCGGTATCGTACTAAAGAATTATCGCTGAACATACAAAAATACCAATTGAAAAATAAAAGGACTCATCGAGTACATACAACACTAGCTGTTGCCCGCGACTTCATACGCGTTACACTTCTAAATATGTAGGTAACCTAGAAATAAAGCTAAACTCGCTGTTGCAACTTGACTTGTGAAAGCGAGTTTAGTAGAAAAACACCACGATTCTTTACAAGTGTTCATTTATTCATTAGTACACTCTTTTGTAATAAATACTTCAATCTTTACACTTTTAGGTGACCGTTACGCTTCGCAGCTCGACAACGAATGAGCCCTTACGAAGGCGTCAACACAAAAGCGGCGGGTTGGTTTACTAAAGCGACCTCCGTTTAAAAATGAAAACCAAACTAGTAAATATTGTTAAAGTAATAAAACTATACAATTTAGTACGTATGTAATTACAAATAATCGCTAACACAATTATTTTAAGCAAGGTACAAAAATGTCAAATTTAACTATAACTTACTTCCGTCAATATTGTATTGATCATGAACTACTAAATTAATAAATTGCAATCAAATAATAAATAATACCATTAAATACTCGTATTTATATTAATCAAAGAGATAAATTTTAAGCAAGCTAACACTTGACACCCCATTTTTGTCCCATGGGAACTGATTTATGGGATAAAAAGTAGCCTATGTGGTAATCCAGGTTATAATCTACGATTGTTACGCCGAGGCTGTTACAGAATAAGTAATAGTCGGATTTTCTCGAAGTTATACCTACTGTGTCACAGAATAGGTAATACTTTGTATGGAATATACCAACATGCTACGTTTTTACCTACAGTTGCACAGAATAAGAAAGAGTAGTTCTGTCGATTCTATACGATTCTAGTTGTTAGCGGAACATTCTAGAGCGTTCGCGAAGGCGTAGTGGCTGCGTGCAGTATAAATAGAGCGGAGAGACGGCCGGAGGAGTGAGTCTGGTTGTGGCTATACGTGCGAATATTTCGGTGACTTTTAGTGGTTTATTGTGCAACAGTAGTGTGAATTAGTGTATTGTGATTACCTGTGATTAAGTTCGTGTATTAATCATTTTAGTGTTGAATAAAAGTGTTATTTTGGTTAGATTGATTTTCATTATTTTATCCCGAACCCTCAGCTCGTAACAGTATATACCAAATTTAATCGAAATCGGTTTCGCCGTTACGACGTGATTGAGCAACAAACAAACATCCAAATTTTCACATTTAACATATTAGTGTAATAAAAAAATATTGCGAAAAACAATACACACTAAATTAAACTTCTAAGACAAACTAAAAGAAAACTATTTTCTTCTGACCAAAATGTTCTAGTCCTTACCATTTCAAATTTCGAATCGAACGTCCCTATGAGGCCGTGTCCTAAAAGTGCATATCCTCTTCAAGCTTAGAAACCTTCAAATGAGGTTCTTATATAGTACGGTGACTTTCGAGACATTCCAATTTTAAAGAGTATTTGCTTATGTTTTAAGTGAGTTCAACCTTTTTTGAATAAAATCGGATTGAGTTTTCAAACATGTGTCAAAAAAAAATGTAATTTAAATCAAAAGCACTAAGGAGTGATATAAACTTCAAAGCAAATCACCGCCAAAATAACTTTCTACCCCTTTTTAACCCCGTAAGGGGATGAATTTCAATAAAATACGAAACACGTCTTCCATCAATTCTGTTAAAAAAAGATTTGAAGAAGATTGGACCAAGGAATCACGTTGTGTCATACAAAGTTTGCCCCCCCCCCCTTTTCACCCCCTTAGGGGTAGAATTTCGGAAAATTCTTTGTTATCGGATGCCTACGTCATACAAAGAACACACTCTCGAAGTTTCAGGTCTCTACGATCAGCGGTTTAGGCTGTGCGTTGATCCGATATGTATAGATTACAAGCAGCATTGATGTGGTAGGGTTTGGAGGGTGCCCGTCAAATTACACATGAGGCTTAACATACAACTAATGTTTACTAAATAAAATAATTATATAAATAACGAACGTTTCCCTGAATGCGTTAATTGGGTACTTACCTACCATAAATCGAGCGAATTATAACATTTTTTCTATCTCTACTGATTCTCATGTGAGAATAAATGATTATTAAACCCAACACCTGTATGCCTGAAGTTGATGGACACAGCACCATAGAAGGCACGGCATCATAGAAGATGTTTCTAAGCTGCGTGACCTGCGCATCAGGTGGGCGATTAGCTTGTTTTTCAAGCTAATGGTATCAACTTTTAATTTCAAGTTTATTTCAACATTATCATCATTAGTATTTTTCAAACTTTCGCGATCACTGTACATAATTACTTATTAAACCGGGTATGTACATTTATTTTTGCTTATGTAAGTACATGTTTATTCAATATTTAATTATTTTTATTAAAAGATACCGCCCTATAGCATTCTCGTGAAATCCAGTCCATCCAAAGGTTGTCTGGAAGAGATCGCTTTTAGCGATAAGACCGCCACTTGTATTTCTGCGTGTATTGTTTGTTTTTTATATTGTTTTTTTTTTTATTTTAAGTGTGATTTACAATAAAGCGCTTTCTATTCTATTCTATGTATATCAAGTCCGCTCGTGACCACGGCTGTTGCAACAAAGTCGAAACGTAGGGTAAACAAATAAAAACGGTACACACGCGATAAATACCTTAGTTATTTTCATCATTCATCAGCTGTAGGGGTTAACTGCTTCACAACATAGGCTTGCCCTTTCCAGTCCGAACATGTATGGCCTGCACGCAACGACAAGTATAATATCTTCAGTATTTATGTTTTCCTTTTATTCTATCAGGAATTATTATAATAGTGCCGTTTGAGTTATTTCAAGAACCTCGCTCCACCAAATTTAGTGTACATATGCGCTAAATAGTTTTGCAATGGAAACTGCGCCATACAATTAATTCAGAAGGTACTCTTTTAATTCCTAATGTTTCGCTCTACGGCACTTATTTGAGAACGCAAATACGGAATAATGCAAATCTGGGCTCGAGGGCTCAAGTTATGAGATCTAGTCCGCTTGGGGGCTGTTAGCAACCCCCCACTAAAAACGTACCCGGATAAAACCTATTGAATGCAAATATAACGTAACATTTACATCTAAAAGAAAACAAATTGTGTTTGAAAAGACAAAACAAGGAATTGCATCAGTCGCAGCGATGGAGTGGAGGCAAATAACATTCTTTAGGCGAATAAATAAAAATAATTAATATTTCATTGTAGATATAATGACAAAGATATACTCGACAATCACCATTTTTTGCCTTTAAAGATTTATAGATATATTAATGAATTACAACACAAATAAAAATAATAAAGAAATAAGTTCTAATCTAGAATAACTAGTGGTTCGCCCCGAACTGAGATCTCGCGAGTCTACCATAAAAACAAAAAAAATATTATTCGTAATCTTTGACTATCAAAATAGTGCCAATAAATGCACATGCAAATTACTTGACCTACAGTTTCATTAAAATTACAGGTAGCGGGAGTTCATGTAAATTGGTTACTTTTTTTGGGGTACAAATTGCAGTTATTCTAGATTTCAGGCTTTTGCCTATATTTGTGATACTTAAGCTACACGGATAGCAAATTACAGCACTGTGGGGTCACTGGTGTACCCTGTGAATTTTGTCAAACTTTAGTTTTTATTATGGCTAATAACTCCAAAACTACAAAAATTTTACTAAAAATAAACGGGGTCGAAATGTAATTATGAAAACCTTTCATTTGACGTCTCACTTGACCTAATAGTCTCATTTTCATTTTTTTTACCCCTCTTGAACCCCAATATCTCAACAACCCCCCAAAATTTTTAACTCATTGAGTCACACCAAAATTGTGCCATCATTACCTACCTACATACCAAATTTCACGATAAACGCTTCGAAAGTTATCCTCGGACAAACAAACATACATACATACATACATACAACGCCGATTTGCCCAAGTTGATTTGGAGATCTCGCTTCGCTCGATCAAAAAAGGCAATACAATGGGCAGTCTTATCGCTGCAACCCATATCTTCCAGATGCCCTTTGGATGCCTTTAAAATTCTTTAAGGGCAACTTATTCTCTCAAAAATAATGAAAACATGAATAGTAAAAATAAATTGGATATGCGAGTGTCGGATTACGCACAGAGAAAAGTTCTGTAGTCAGTACGGCTATATCTTAGTCATTTTAAAATGCAAGGTTAACTTTGCAGTTGATTTCGGTAATTTTGTATGGACATTAAAATTAACATAAACTCAACAGCGGATAGACAGATTTTACTTAATGATGTTTTTTTTGTATATTTGGTAGATATGAGAATAGGTAGTAAAGAATGTTTCACCATCATACCCACCCCTTTTTAATCACAATTTTAGCATTTTATATTCACAATATCCATCTAACCATATAATTTAACTGTCGTTCATTGACGTGAAGTCATTTAAATGAAGTGTTGCGTAACTTTGGCAAAAGTGTTTTATATGGTTTTTATCCCGAAGTTCCCACGGGAACATGAAATTTCAAGCGTGCGAAGCCGTGGGCGGGTCAGCTAGTATTATATATTTTTTACATGGGTAAGGATTTAGGAGCCGGATATAGTAACGTTCGTGGTTTATACCACTCGTCATAGCTCGGCCGGACACAGCGGCGGCGCTCCGCAGCGTCCGTCGTAATTATATTAGCCGCGGGCTCTCGCGTTTGCGCTACGCCTTCGAGCTAAACCCTAGCATTCTACAACTACCAGGACTAGAGACTAGATAAACTTCCATTCACGGATGACGTCACTATGTCTGTAAATTATGACGGCATAGAAGTTTTTTGCAATTGCAGCTGAGCGAAATCTCCTAATTCAGATATGGTTACAACGTTTAAACTACTAATTAGTTGAAATAAAAACATTTGTGTTTGTTGTATTTTATAGAACTTTTTTACCAATAAAATTTCTTATTTTTATTGATTTACGGAGCTTAGGCTTGTTTCTTGACAGAAGCACATCAAAATTCCCAACTTAAGATTTGCCAGAGGATGGCGAGAGCCGAGAACCAAACTACGAGCCAAACCCGGCATTGCCGATGTAGGCCGCCCACTTCTAATAGGATTGGGCACGACAGGTGAATCTAATGCACCCAGAACGTTGGGCGAACCTAGTCACCCAGTGGATACCGAACGGGCGACGCAGCCGTGTGGTAGGCCCAAAAAAAGATGGACAGAATGGCTATGGAATGGACTGCGATGGATGGAGAAGATATAAGGATACCTTTGCCCAGCAGTGAGTTAATACACTTTCTGAACGATGAGTATTGAGTAGTTTAGTTAATTCACTTGGATAAAAAAATACGTTATCTTCAAGGATAGCAATGGAAAAGTTAACTGGTAACCTCGTGCTTCTTTAAATATTGAAACAAAAACTTGTAGAAGGAAAATTTCCAAAAAGTTATTCTTCACGTAACATCTCTCACACTAATATTATAAATGTGGAAGTGGGATGTTCATTTATTTATTTGTTTGTTACTCAATGACGTCGTAAGGGCTGAACCGATGTCGATGAAATTTGGTATGTACGTAGATTATAACCTGGATTAACACATAGGCTACTTTTTATCCCATAAATCAGGTCGCATAGGATACAAATGGATGTCAAGTTGCAACAGCGAGTTAGCTTTATTTCTAGGTTGCCTACACATTTAGTAGTGTAACGCGTACGAAGTCGCGGGCAACAGCTAGTATTTTAATAAACAATCTTTTTGAGTGGCATCTTTCTACATTTTTTTATTTTAATCTTCAAACATGCGGGGGGTTTCCAGTTAGCGACGCTGCCCGTTTTAAGTATTAAATAAGTACCTACAAAGCTAAAATGTTTTGGTATGATGAAAATCGGTTTTAAATTGCGTGACTAAAGCTTTATACCCGTATTATACTCACAATTAAATTATTATTATAACGCGTGAGCACAAGCAAAGCGCTGTTTAATATGTATTTACTTGATAACTTCGTTAGTAAACAGAATACCAGCAGCAAACTGTTAACCCTAGAGTGGTCGCGTGGATTACCTATGTAATCCACACTTACGGAATTGTAAAATTATCAAAAATCGCTAACGTAAATTACGAGCGCTTCTAGGTACTTTAAGTTAAATAATTGACAAACGCACTAAGTGCTGCGTGCGAGAATTTCTTGGCATTATCCAGACAGAAACCACAGCGACAACATCAGCAAACACCAACTCGATCCATAGGTCGCTGCCACGACTGCGGAAGAAGCCGCAATAAAAGCACTCGAAAACTATGCAATACGTGCAAAAAGTCTATTTGTGGCGATCATTCGAAGGTTGTTTGTCTGTCTTGTTTAGAAAACACCAATTAGTATTTTTGATTTTTTGTGCCACTTTAGAGTTTTTTTTTGTTTTGTTGATTTTTTTATACTCAAGAGGTTGTGATTCGTTTTTATTGATTACTTTTAATATAACAATACTTTAATAACACCATTACAATAAAAATTAAACATAGTTGAAACTCAAATGTATTTTTATTTGAATTTATAAATGGTATACAATAGTACTCCACGCGACCAATCAGGTCAGGTTTTAGTACGCGACCACTGTAGGGTTAATTAATTTGTTGATGGAGTGAAAACAATTAATTGTATAAGCCTTTAATTTCAAAATGTACTTAATATTTTAAAATTTTATATGTAGATAACGATAACATTATAGAAAACAAGCAAGGCAAGGAAATCGGCTGCTCAGTCGATAATGCCTGGAAGAGCTACTGGTACATGAAAGCGCTGATGAAGGGCGACCTTCCATTGTCTCTGAAGCGCAAACTCATCTATATTTGTATCCTGCCTGTCTTGACCTACGGTGCTCAAACAAAATAACTAACATTGCGGGTTCATGTATCATCGTGGATTTTTATTTGCATATTATACAGACATGTTTTTCTGTCATTATTATGTATATATGTATAGTACAAACTTTGCTTAGTTTAGGGCTAGATGACGCTTGTGAAATGTCCAGCATTTTTATTTATTAATACCTTATTGGACCACCCACCATCACGCCACCAACCCCCAGTTACAAAAACAACAACAATATATCTAACCATTATTAAAATACAGGATTCCTCACGTACCGTTTTATCTGTGTTTCGACCGACAGAGAATCTGTATACGCCCTTGAAAACATAAACTGCGACATAATATGTATGTCAGAAGTGCGGAGAATATTGAAGAATATCAAGATTACATACTTGTTACATTGGATAAAATTGTCGAGATTTAATCACCGCACTTCTCGCCAACGTAATAAAGCTCATCCACATATCATCGACAATTGGGTATCGCGCATCACATGCTTCACGCGATCTTTTCAACCCCATACTTGCAAGATGTGGAATGAGCTACCATCTGAGGTTTTCCCTTTTAGGCTACGACATGGCACGCTTCAAGAGAAATGTTAAGAGGTTTCTAGAGGGTAGGGAACACATTGACAATACCCCGGGTGTTGCCGGTGTCAATAGGCCACGGCGACCGCTTACCATCAGGTGGGCCGTAAGCCTGTGTTCCCACAAATAACATAAAAAAGGATTACATGGGGTGGAGTTCATAATCAATAACACAATAAAAGATAAAATAACTTTTTTTGATTTGAATAACCAAAAATGTACAAAAGGTGGACTTAATGCTAAAAGCAACCAACCAACCTCAGCTAACAAAATAATTTATTCAATATTTTCTCATAAACACTCAAAACCTCCGCGATCTAAGCTGACCATCAGGAACCTCGTTATTCTGGCCCGTTACTTCCTATCTCAGACCTATTGTTATCTAAACATTGGAGATTGAATCTTCTCTACGATACGATAGTAACAATATTTGTACAGTACGAACGCAAATATGCAACACTCTGCCCTGTGCCACTACTTCCATCCAGTGGAAATCAAACTTCACCACAGTATCTTGCAATTAATTATGCCCCAATATAATTGACCGGGCGAAGCGAGATCTACAAATCAATTTGGGCAAATCGGCGTTGTATGTATGTATGTTTGTTTGTTTGTCCGAGGATAACTTTCGGAGCGTTTATCAGATCATCATGAAATTTGGTATATAGGTGGGAACTGATGGCACACAATTTTGGTGTGACTCAATGAGCTAAAAATGTGGGGGAGGGTTGTTGAGATATTGGGGTTCATGAGGGGTAAAAAAAACCAAACTGGTACTATCTGATCAAATGGCACGTTTAATAAAAGGTCTTTGTAAGTACATTTTGACCTCGTTTTTATTTTTAGTTAAACTCTGTAGTTTTTAGCCATAATAAAAATAGAACTTTGACAAAATTCACAGGGTACACCTGTGACCCCACAGTGCTGAAATTTATTATACGTGTAGCTTTAGTGACAAAAATATAGGCAAAATTCTGAAATCCAGTATAACTGCAATTACTACCCCAAAAAAGGGGTAGTTATTGCTATCAATCTGAGAAGCCTTATAATCTAAAAAATATTCTTTGTATCAGTACAGGCGTCTTCGCGTAATCGGGGAACATACATAAAAAGAAAAAAAAAAGATTCTGACGAATAGCCAACCTCCTTTTTTTGAAGTCGGTTATAAAGGCGACCTTATCTATTGGAAGGTTGATGATGATTATAACTACCTATATTATCCATACTTATGTTATAAATTCGAAAGTTCTGTCTATCTGTTTGTTACGTTTTCACTAAAAATCGGCTAGACCAATTTCGATGAAACTTTGCAAATAGATACATTATGCCCGGGATTGACATTAGCTTGTTTTTATCCGACTGCGCAAAAGGAGTGTAATGTGTTTATTGACAAACCAGCGTGCAAAGCCTAGGGCGGGTCAGCTTGTTAATCCATATATTTTGTGAGAATCTTGAGTGGCCTCAACCTTTATTCAGTTTCATTTCAGTTTCTTTTCAAGTTTTCAGTATTTTCACTGCATTGTAATATTTTCTTGGTTATTTCGAGTGAAACACTTGTACATATACTATGATTAAGTTACAATGTGTTATCGGAAATCGCTAACACGAACTACAAGGAATGGATATAAAATTCAATCTGATACGTACATACATGGGACACAAACACTAACTCCATAGGTTTTGCAAGTACTGAATCCTTTTACCACACCAAGTCTTTGCAGAGCATTGTGTTTAGAGTTAATATAGTTTTACTACAGAGCCGCGGGGTAGAAAGATTCTCGAGTTAAAGTCACGAAGCGAAATTGAAACTAGTGTAAGAAACAATGACTTCTATGGGGATATTATTTATTTTAGATTAGATTATAACATCAATCTTGTTCTACAGACATTTAATTAACTATTTTATAGACAAATAAGAACAATGGCTACAGTAACTAATTATACCACCAGCGGACTTACATTCGCGCAGGATGACGAACGTACAATGACAGAGAGCTGACCTGGGCTTGCATTTCGTCCTGCACAGGAACAAGAAGTTAGTACGTCAGGAACGACGTTATCGCTCGCGACGTGCAGATGTCCAGCATCGATGACTTTCTGGTAATGTTAGCGCGTTGCATATACGATCGCGATAATTGTTTCTACGGGAGGGCATCGGGTCGGCTCAAAGGAGCCTCACATAGTAATTTGTCACGTGATTTTGGCCGCCCGGTGATTTTTCCGAGAGTCGGAGGGTAGTTGGTCGACTGGTCATGCGCAGGTCTGGGTTGAGTGGTCGGTTTTCTGAGTTGGACGATCTCTGGTCGCTGTCCACGGCCAGTACTCGTAGATATGGCTTGCTCCTAGGAGAGAGCTGACCGACAGCCGTCATCGCTTTATATATATATTTTTAGGAATCAGAAGCGGTTTTATATAAAAAAACAATTTTGTTAACCTAAAAATAAGGTAATTAAAAACAGAAATAATTACAACTAAAAGAACACTCTAGCCTAAAAAGAAAATGAGAATTATACAAAACGAATCTATAGGTGATACTCAGTATGTCCGTTCAGCACGGTGGTTCGCAGCGAAAGAAGGCCGTTCTCCTGGCGTCGTCCGTATTTATAGTGTTTGCGAGTAGGTACTTCGAAGCACTTCCAACACGGCTTCTCCTGATGCTCTGGCGTCCCGACAGATTAATAGGCACAGGGTTGAAACTCAGGTTAATCAAGTGCAGGCATCTCTAAACCTCGTGAAGGTCCTGGTTCTTGATCGTGTGGTGACAAGCGATCACCTAGGTTGAGCGCGTTAGGTCCGGACTGGTCCTCGTCTGGGTCATCATCATCGCTCGCTGCTATATAACAGAGACATGGTTTTTTATAAAAAGGCATAGTTAATACCCCAGCGGTATCATCTTTACATGCATTTAGTAAGGGTTATGTTAGTTAGGTTACTAGTAAATACAGCACAACAAACACGATAGCTGAATACTTTGGCACTTCTAAAGCAATGTTCATTGTTTAGTCTCAAGATAATATTTCTAGAGTGCATTAGAGCACAAAATATTCAGCTACAAAAATATGTAAAAAGTAAAAACATAACATGCCAAATAATGAACACTGTGTACGCACGTTACACAGCGACTGGTCGGTTTGCAAAGCCGACCAGCTTCCATGGCCATCAAGACACCATTCCAATGGACTTGGTGCTAATGCCTCAAGGGCCACACAAATACCTCAAGGGCCACACAAATACCTCAAGGGCCACACAAATACCTCAAGGGCCACACGAGTATCACATACCCTCAAAGAAAGCGGAGCATGACTCGGGAGTCCACTCGCCTTTCCATGGGACCATAAATTGGGCGGCAGCAAATGTAGACTTCCCATAGGACCCAGACATCAACCTCAGCTCATAGCGGTCGTGAGGCAGGACCTGGACCACCCGATATGGGCCGCGCACGCCATGGTCAAGCTTGCCCGTTGACTGGGAGTACTTGATCACGAAAACCAGGTCACCTTCCTGAAAAACACGAGGAGGACGTCTGTCCCGATTAACACGAGCATTCATTGATGCTTGATTCTCAGACAGCCGCTCGGCCACCCTCTGCCTGACAATTTCCCTCCTGGCCTCGCGGTTTGCGGAGCTAGGTTCCAGAGCAACATCTCGTACCAATGTTCGAATTGCGGGTGTAGCGTTTTCATGACCTACTAACAAGTTCAAAGCAGAAGTCTGCGTGGTCTTTTGTTGGGTCAGGTTGAGAATTAGCTGAAGTTGCCACAATTGTTCAGCCCACTCACGTTTTCTATAGGAGGCTTCTATTCGGAGCATGTTTAAGACAGTCCTAACGTACCGTTCCACTTGCCCGTTTGCGTGATGCATTTCAGGCGTTATGTGATGAAGTTCGACGCCTAAATCTCGCATCCATGACTTGAAACTTGAGGACTCAAACATTCGGCCCCTGTCTGTTACTATTAAGCGTGGAGTGCCAAACAAAGAAATTACATTTTGACAGATTTGCTTTAATTCATCAAAGTCTTGGCGAGGAATGGGCGTAAGTAGGCAATATTTGGTAAACGCATCGATGACGATCATTACATGTTTACAACCTTTCGATTCAGGTAGAGGTCCCAGCGCATCGAGATGAAGTGTATCAAATGGAACATCCGGCTTAGGCCAGGAAGAGATAGGTTGAAGAGATGCGCGGCGAACTCTCTTGTGTGCAATACAAGTTAGACAATGGCCTATATATTTTTTGACAAAGGCTCTTACACCCGGAAACCAAAAATGTCTTAAGATAAGCTCCAACGTCTTATCAATGCCGATATGACAGTGTTCGTCATGGAAAATACGGAGGAGACTTAAACGTTGACCTTTTGGTATATAACAAAGCAACTTTGGGTCTTCTCCTACATGAGTGAATCGGTAATAAAGCAAATCATTGCGCAGTACAACGTGACGAATCTAGTTCACCACGTTCTAAAGCCTGAATCATATTCCGTGTCTCTTCATCCCCAGTTTGTGCAATCTGAGCCCAGTTACGTGGTCTGTCTATGTTATTTACTGTATTACACGGATTACGACTCAGGTAATCTGCATGTGGCAACATGGCGCCCTTTCTATATGAGATGGTGAAGTCAAAGTCTTGCAAGTAGATCCACCATCTTGCCACACGCGGCAACAGATCTTTCTTTTTTTGAGTAGCTTTAAGAGCGTTACAGTCTGTTACAACACTGAACTGAGTGCCTACTAGGTAGTGTCGAAAGTGTCGTAACGCTTTTACCACAGCCAGGGTCTCAAGCTCATACGAATGATATTTTGATTCGGCACCCTTAGTCACCTGGCTATAGTATGCGACCACCCGTTTAGTGTTATTTTCGTGGATCTGTAGTAAGACCGCCCCATAACCTAGACTACTTGCGTCTGTATGTACTTCTGTAGGTAAGTTTGGGTCGTATATAGCCAAAACAGGTGCACTTGTAAATTTTTTTATAATCTCTTGCCTAACAGCCTCTTGTTCAGGTCCCCAATTGAATTGGACATCTTTGCGAGTTAAATTCGCAATACATGCCGTCATAAGCGAGTAATCGGACATGTACTTGCGAAAATAACCCGCCAAACCCAGTAACTGACGTACTTGTTTCACATTTTGGGGAGCTTGGGAATTTACAAGAGCTTTAACCTTATCGGGTGAGGGTCGTACTTCCCCATTAGATATAATTCGCCCTAGGTACTCAATTTCAGTGCACAAAAACGAGCATTTTTTCTGATTAATTGAAAAACCTGCCTTAGTTAATGTCGATAAGACTTCTTGCAAAGTTTGAAGGCCTTCGTCTACAGAGTCTGAAAGAATCAAGCAATCATCTATGTACACCAAAACCTTTCCCCTCATTATAAAATCACGAAGGGCTGTACTTATGATCCTTTGATAAACGATAGGCGCATTAGCAAGGCCGTAGGGCATTTTAAGGTACTCATAATGCCCCTCATTTGTGACGAATCCAGTGAGCGGCACAGACTCATCATCAAGGCAGATTTGGTGGAATCCCGTTGCCATGTCCAATGTAGAAAAATATTTACACTTGCCTAATCGATCGATATGATCGTCTATTAAGGGCAATGGGTATCTGTCCTTAACAGTGACTCTGTTTAGCGCACGGTAGTCAACGCACATGCGATCGGAGCCATCCTTCTTCTTGACCAACAAAACGGGACTAGAGTAGGGTGACTCCGATTCGCGTATGATGCCTTTGGATAATAAATCTTGAACAATGTCACGTACCTTTAGTTTTTCGCTGTGAGACATTCTATAAGGACGATAGTTAATAGGGACATCACTGTTCAGCTGAATGCGCATATTTCCAGTTTTAACAGTAGATGTGGCAGTGCCTGAGATCATATGTTCAGAATATTCAGTCAAAATAGTCTGTAATTTAACTAAATCGTCACCAATCAACGAGGTATTGATCACTGGTTGCGCAGTCGGCTCAACAGCTGATACTATCACCGGGTTATAATCGCGAACAATACGCTGACTATTCCTGGTTCGAATGAAAATAACACCTTCCCTATTAAGTACATCCGTGCCAATAATAACAGGCGCATTCATGCATTTGCTCGGTACCACTAAAAAATCTACCTCTAACGAAATACTTTCCAACTCGATTGTGAGTGTAACATATGAGTCGACTTGAGTTACTGACTCACCTACCCCCTTTATCTGACAATTGATGATCTTCTTAGCGCAAGAGAAATGATTTACAACTTCAGAGGATATTAAGGACACGCCAATGGCACCGCTGTCAATTAAAATGTCTACTGGGATTCCTTGAATGACACCTACTACAATATCACTGCGCTTTTGCAAAGGGGCAGAGCAGAAGTTAACATTTCGCTTACTACTTTGTGGCCCAGCATCGGCTCGTTGTTTAGCAAAGCAATTTTTTATTTCGTGGCCCGGTTTCTTGCAGTAAGCGCATGTGATATTATTTGAACCAGTTTTATTAACAGACGGAGGAGTTTGGTTCAAGTTGGGACTAGGTTTCGTGCGTTTAGGGCATGTGGCCTGCTTGTGTCCCGCAACCCCACACACAAAGCACTTGCCTGTATCACTGCTCGCGGTACGCAATGGCTTCTTGAAGTCATTTGATCTGTCATTATTATAACTTTTATTTAAAGTCACGTGACGGTTTGTGCGGGTATCCGCGGTTGAAACTTTGGGATGCTTAATAAAAACAGACAAATAATTGACTAAATCATTTGACTTCAAGTTGGCGTTGGTCGCGGTTGCTTTTACTTGAGGATCGGTTATACCTCTCAAAACAATTTCTGTTACCAACTCATCACTAAGGCCCTTAACAATACGCAGACGTAACAACGATCTACGCGCAAATTCAGCGTAGGTTTGATATTTGTCAGAGTTAGTGGACAGCACCTCAAAAAGAATACTCGCTGAATCTATTTTCTTTACACACAATGACTTAAAATCTACTTTGAAGTTAGCCCACGAACGATCGTTAGATACCCACTCGTTAAGCCATGTCTTAGCGTCACCCTTTAAACAGTTCCCTATCCGAGAAAGACATTCACGATCGTCCCATTTGTTTGCAAGTTTGGCCCTATCAACCTCACTGAACCATGATTCTACGTCATGAATGCTTGGGTCAAAGTTCGAGACATAATAATGGTGAGAACTAGTCGATTTTACAGACTGTATTGCTTCTACTATATGTTCCGCACTTTGCTTAGCTGCCGACTCAACAGACAATGTGGCCAAAGAGCGCCTTTCTAACTCTTCTAAACGCAATAAAACGGTATCTAAAGACTCACAGTTACTCCTTGGTGCTGGTGGCATGGAGGGCACGCGCACGCTTTGCGAACGCTCTTCACACACCGGATTGTCATTTACCTCCTCAGCACAGCTATGGCCACGGCATGCTCGGTCACGAGAACGGGGGTGCTTGTCGTGGTGATCACGCTTATGGGCGCATCGCCCTTGGGTGTCCGACCGATGACCATGCGAGTGTCGGTGCGGAGAACGCTCTCGAGCGTGACTGCGACGCCGCTGACTACTGGAGCGTCGATATGGCGATCGACTACGCGATAGATAACAGGAGCGCCGCCGATGCGACGATCGACCACGCGAGCGGTCACGGGAGAGCTGGTCACGGGAGCGCTGGTCACGGGAGCGCCGCCGATGCGATGATCGACCACGCGAGTGGTCACGGAAGCGCTGACTACGGGACCTCTGGTCCCGTGACTTCCGTGATCCAGACGGTCGCTGGTGGCGAGACCGGGACCGGCTTAACCTCTTCATCTTTACGATTGCACTGTTAACAAGACACAAAAGCGGTGCACCAGCGCACCCTAATTAGATAAATACGTAAATGACAACAAGAAGAAATAAAATGAACTACCCTCAACTGACCAACACACACAAAAAATAATAATAATAAACACCACGTTTATTTATTTTTTAAAGATAAGGGAAATAGTGGGAATGTTTTCTTTATCCCACTTCTGATTTTAGGAATCAGAAGCGGTTTTATATAAAAAAACAATTTTGTTAACCTAAAAATAAGGTAATTAAAAACAGAAATAATTACAACTAAAAGAACACTCTAGCCTAAAAAGAAAATGAGAATTATACAAAACTAATCTATAGGTGATACTCAGTATGTCCGTTCAGCACGGTGGTTCGCAGCGAAAGAAGGCCGTTCTCCTGGCGTCGTCCGTATTTATAGTGTTTGCGAGTAGGTACTTCGAAGCACTTCCAACAATATATATACAGTGTGTCCCTGGATAAAGTGCAACCCCGAAAGGGGGTGAAACTAGATCAAAAATTATCGACAAAAAAATAGAAAAAAAAATTAAAAAAAAATTCGTATATACTTTATTGATGTATTAAAATTTTTATTACTCACTAATTACTCTATTTAATAAAAAAATTATTTCTTCCAAAGTAGTAGGTCTATTTTGTTAAAATAAAAACCATAATCATGTCAGATATGTGACGATGACGATAAAATAACAAATAACTCACAAACGAGTGGCTATCGTGAGTTAAAGTTTAATTTTTGTATTAAAATTACATTTTTTAGGCTGTTTTTTTCCAATAAACTCCAAAAATCTTAAAATTAAGCCTATAATACTAGAAATTTTTATGACTTTTTATTATTGTCTATCATAATAGCTTTTAAATAAAAAAAAAACTACGTTCTAACATAAAAAATGTGCTGGCGTGTCAACTTTAAATGCTCCTAGCCAGCACATTTTTTATGTTAGAACGTAGGTTTTTATTTTGAGCAATAAATTTTAATTCATCAATAAAGTATATACTAAATTTTTTTAATTTTTTTTTTTCTCGATAATTTTTGATCTAGTTTCACCCCCTTTCGGGGTTGCACTTTATCCAGGGACACACTGTATAGTATGCAATCGCCGACAAACAACACGATTGCGGCGCGGCGGTCAGTCAATAAAGCTACTTTTACTATAAATTATGATATAACATAATAAATAAAAATAATGGGATCGCAATGAGTGGAAAGAATTTGGAGATATCTTTGCCCAGCAGTGGGAAAAACAAAATATAATTCCCGTATTTATAATAATGATTGAAATAAATCACGAAAGTTTTCTAAGTAAAATAAAATATATATAAGTCTTCTATCAGTAATCTGGTACAAACTTTGGTTAGTTTGGGGCTGGATAGGTAGCGATAAGTAGGTACCTACAACCACAAATCAGCCAAAAAATATAATTATGTTAATTAGGTGTTGCACGTGTTTACGTAAAAAAATTTCCTGGCATGCCAAAACGTTTTACTGATCCATGTTACCCGTTTAGCCATAAATAGGTATACACTTTACAACAGTAGGTATGAACGTACGCTGCTATTTCAACGCCTCCGTACACTTTATAGCACTAAATCTTAGGATTCCTAAGAAAGTGGTGACCGTTGTAAAACGGTGGCAATACAGCGGTACTACACTTAAACAAACCCAAAAAATGTTGTAGCTAACCTTAGTATTGAAGTTTAGATGCCACCCAAAAGCCTTTGTAATTTTTTTTAGTTGTCCTAAGACTGATCTATCCTCCACGGAGGAAAATATACCCCTGGTTTTAAGCGGAATTCTGCACTAATTATGAGGTATTCCTCTTAAAAAACGACTAGGCCTCCAAACGCAAATATTAACAGGAAACTGATAAACCAGCATTACATACCCCATTACATAAAAGACCGGAAGGTATTTTTAGGTAAAAAGCATGACAATTTATTGTTCGTAGCAATTTATTTTAACATGACAATACCTATAACGGTAAAAAAATATCAGTTTATCGTTAAAGTGTGCGTAAAAACCCATATATTAACAAAAAGTTCTATAAAAATATCATTTGTGCTGTCATTTTTTCGTTCTCACAAAATTAATTTTTCTCCGTGTCCAAAGCATGGAAGCAAAAGATTACTTTAAAATGCCACGAGCATTTACCCGTCTCACGGGTGATATAAATATTTTAACGTTTAAATTTAATAAAACCTTATTATAAATTTAAATACTTTTTAAATCGTTTTAACATATATATGTTAGTAGGTATTGTAAACCAATGATAAATACAATATACTCAAAAAAAAAGCCGTTACAGTTTTATAACAGTCATATTCTGGCCTCTGTTTTCTCTAAAAACAAGGTTTAAGAGAGGGTTATAACTCCACAATAAAAACGCGCAAGCAACACATAAATTCATTGTATATCCTCCTAAGAGGCGAGACTACGTATTTCTTCCAGCTGAATATTTCACGAAAAGATGGAATTCACATGTAAATTGGACTGAGTGCTAAGTTTTGGACGAGGGGTTTGAACTACAAATATAATTTTGCATACTTACTTACCTTACCGATTTTGCCAATAATTTCTGTGCATAGTATTATAGTAGCTGTTTGCAGTAAAAACGGGGTATTTACCATTATTTCTGAGGTTTTGAGTATCCCGATATAAAAACACTATGCAAATAGTGTTCAGAACTATGATAGCTTCAAAAGTTATATTATTTATCTGGGCTAATAATGACACATTTTTGTACAGTTTACACAACAAGTATTTCTAGAGAGCTTATCAGATTTTAAATGTCTGCGCTAAATAAACTTTGTAAAACAAGAGCGTCACCGGCTTAATCTATGCTTAAATTACGTCTATTGTTTAAAAAATAAATAAACACATAGTTAATCATATGTACTAGAATGCTTTATTAATAAAAAAGGTGTCCAGTTTCCTCCGCTATCCACAATCACCTGGCGTAGTCACGGGATAATGGTCTCCATATGGTCTTAATATTGCGAGTAAGCTCAGCGGCTTTCATTGTTTTTTTCTCATAGTATAAGCTTCATCAATGCACAAACATTACAAACAGAGTGGTTGTCGCGCACGTCAGAGTGTACGTACTAGCTCTCGGTCTTTACTTATAAATTAATTGATTATCGCATAATAAAGTGAAGGTGCGCCGTATAGTTGTGTTCATCATATTATAAATATTGAGTGTAATTATTATCTCGGCTTGAAACTGGATAATTAACTAAATAAAGGCAAAAATATATGTGCTGTGCTGTGTCTACCCACATTATAATAAAAAAAAAAATCATACATACAGTGATTTCTGGTCTTAAAAATAAACTTACTTGGCAAAAATGGCTAAGTGTGGAGCCTGCGGCAAATATTCGTCTTTATCAGAATGTGTCAAATGCACAAAGTGTTCGGTTGCATTCCACCGCGCCTGCGTTTCACTTCCCGTCTCTGCCAACATAAGTGCTACATGGCTATGCCCTGGATGCAAGGTTAAAGTTCCGAGGGAAGACAACTCCTCCACTCCAGTGAAGGGTATTGAGATGACCTACTGTGTCGATCAGCAGCTGGCCTCCACCGCCGGCAGTACGTGTGCCAGCAGGGCTCAAGGAACACTAGTTCCCGATACACAGAGCACTACACAAGTGAAGGATGATTTGGCAACTGAGATTCGAGCTTTCCGAGTGGAGCTAAGCGCAGTCAGGACTGAGCTGAGGGAAATGCGTTCTGAGCTTGCTGGTTTCCAGTCCTCTATAAAACTTTGCAACGACAGGATTGAAGGTGTCGAGGGCAGACTGTCGGTACTTGAGCAGAAATTTGAGGAAAAAGTTCCCAGTAACGTAGATGCTCTTGAGGATACGATAAGTGCACTAAGGGAGGAACTGAACACCAGAGACCAAGAGCTCATGCTCAATGACGTCGATATCGCGGGAGTTCCTGAGGGCCAAGATGACAACTTGGTCCATATCGTCAAGCTCTTGGCTGTAAAATTAGGATCCGAAATACAGGATGGAGACATTGTCCACGTAGAACGAGCTGGACCCGTCCGCCGGAACACTCGTGAAAAGGACAGCACAGGGGCCATCGAACCGCCGCGACCGCGTAACATCGTCGTGAGGCTGGCTCGTCGGGTTACTCGCGATCAGCTGATTGGTGCCGCTAGGGTACGTCGTGGGTTCTCGAGCGCCGACCTCGAGCTGCAAGGAGCACCACGGCGTATATATGTCAACGAGCGGTTGACACGCACTAATCGGCTGCTGTTTGCGCGGGCCCGGGAAGCGGCCCGGCGCTCCCACCACAAGTACGTGTGGACAAGAGAGGGGAAGATCTTCGCGCGTAAAGAAGACGGTAGGATGGCGGAACGCGTCCGGTCTGAGAAGGATCTAGCCAAAATTTTTGGTACATCCTATGTTTGACTTTGAGTGAGTTAACAGGAGCTAGTGTAATCTACTTCACCTTAGCTAGTAGTAACGTATTTATGCATAGTGTATTGTTTGTGTTTTATCTTGCCGATAGTTATGTCTGGTTTTGTTACTTGTATACTTGTTGTTTGATACAGGAATATCTTGCGCAAATACCATATCGAATCATGGAAATTACGTATTTACGACATTGCCATCGAAGATGGTTTTGTATGGTGCCAAATATCTGTAGCATCATAATGCACAACGGGATTGAGTTCACGTACCTTACTAAGCTACAACTTGTAGTTTACGTATTTATTATAATATCAAAACCATCACACTATTATCTAATTATAAAAATAATGTTTTTCTGTATTTATTATATACCTACATTTGTATGTACTAATAATATTTATTTGTATTTGTTTACATATGTTTAAATTATTTGAATGCCATCGTGACCTAAATAATTTTAATTTATGGAATGTAAATGTTTTGTACGCTGTTACAACTACTTATAGCGGTTGCTCGTGTCAAATAAACTTACCTAAGTATCACTACGTTTTAGATGAATCCGTATACGCTTTACACAGTTATGGCCAATGCAAGTCTAGAAATACTAAGTCACTATACAATTATATGTTAAGTTCTCGTTTGCTATTTTGTAATGTAGTAATTTTATCAAATAAAAATGATTAACAAATTTTTAAAGGTTGGTTTGTATAATCCCGGCTCATTAGGTACCGACCACGATGATTTTATAGCGGCTATGGAAATGCGTTCTCCGGACATTATGGCTATAAATGAAACTTGGATTAAGGATGGCGAGGAGGGGCGCGCACCCGTTGTTCCAGGTTACAAACTGAGGTATTCGCCTCGTCATATCCAACTTTGTGAAGGCCGCGGTGGCGGAGTAGGTTTTTATATTAAATGTGGAATTAAAGCAAGATTATGGACCCATCCCGTTGATCCACGAAACAGGTTTGTGGAACAAATGTGGCTTACACTCTCTGTCAATGGCAAGAAGTTGGCTATTGGAACTGCCTATCGCCCGCAAAGGACGAACGTAGATACGTTTCTGGATGCAATGACTGACACCATTAATGCAGCATCGAAATGTGATAACGTATTGCTTTTGGGAGATATGAATATTAACTTGCTTAATGTTAATGATGGTGATACGAAAAAGTTTTATACCTTTGTAAACTGTCTGAGTTTACAACAATATATCTTTTCCCCAACTCACTTTACTGAAAATCGCCAAACATTAATTGACCTGATATGTACAGATTTGCGTGTTAGAAACGTGCTTGTTGAGCCTATAGGGAAACTATACGGTCATGCTTTCATCACCTGCGAATTGAGTATTAAACGGGAAAAAGTTGAGCCTCATAAAATAGTGTATAGACCGATTAACAATATAATTACAAATTCGTTCGATGAGGACCTACTGTCAATTTGCTGGGATGTACTTGGGTCTATAAGTAATATAGATGAAATGGTAGATTTATTTAATCAGTGTATTGTATTACTTTTTGATAAGCACGCTCCGGTTAAAACTGCCATCATTAAGTCACGTTCCTATCCCTGGATAACCGACATTATTAAATTAATGATGAAAGAGAGAGACGAAGCACTGATTAACTTTCATAAACATAAAACAGAGGCTAAGCGAGAATACTATAAATCACTAAAAACTTTGGTAAATGTTTCTATGTATTACGAAAAGGCAGCGTATTTTAGATTCAACATAAATAACAAAATTAAGGACACAAAAACACTTTGGAAAAACCTAAAGACTACAATTCTACCTCCCAAAAAACAAACATCCCTACCAGCAAACTTTACCGATCCAGATGAAATAAATGATCATTTCTTAAATGTCCCAGGTAGTTTAAATGTTTACATAAGCCAATTAACGTACTTTGAATACCATAACTTTAGCAACACAGTTTTTAGCTTAAATACGGTGGGCTATGATACTATGATCAAAGTTATAAGAAAACTAAAAAGTAATGCTGAGGGAAATGATCATATTACTCTTAAAATGCTTTTAATGACGTTTCCTCAATCGTTGGATGCTCTGATCCGTATGATCAATTGTTCTATCACCTTGTCGACATTCCCGGACGAGTGGAAAATAGCAGTCGTACGTCCATTGCCTAAAATAGATAACCCAAGTGAAGTTAAACATTTAAGACCCATTAGCATACTTCTTTGTATATCCAAAATATTGGAAAAAGTGGTATGTATGCAATTGACATCTTATTTAGAAAATAATCATATTTTACCTGATGTACAATCCGGTTTCAGGCAAGGTAGAAGTACATCAACTGCATTACTAGACGTTACAGACAACATCCTATGTGCACAGGATCAAGGGTTATGTACAATACTGATACTGCTTGATTTTTCGCGGGCATTCGACTCCATAAACACCACGCTTCTGCTGTCCAAGCTAAGTTACTACGGTTTCGACCACGCATCAGTCAAATGGTTTGATAGTTACTTGAGTAATCGTCGCCAATTTGTCGAAATCTGTTCAAGTAATGGGGTACCAAAAAAATCTAAAGTTACTCCTGTACGTCGAGGTGTTCCTCAGGGATTAATTCTGGGACCAACTCTCTTCAGCCTATACTGCGCCGATCTAGTCAGCTGTATCGAGAATTGCAAATACCATATATACGCTGATGACGTGCAGGTATACTACTCGTTCAAAGCTGCAGATTTAGACAAAGCCACTGCTCTTGTAACTGAAGACCTTAATAGTATTGCAGCGTGGTCAAAGAACAATAGCCTAATATTGAACTCTTTAAAGACTAAGTTTATGATCTGTGGAAGTTCTCACAATCTAGAAAGACTTAATTCTAATTCAGTAAGTGTGTCAATAATGGGTACACCTATAGAACGGGTATTTGAGGCTCGTAATCTGGGTCTGTGTGTAGACTCAAATTTGCGGTACGAAAAACACATAGCTGATAGCGTGCGGAACTGTTTCTATAGATTAAAAATATTGTATAAAATCCGACCCTACTTAAGTGAAGAACTTAGACTGCAGCTAGTGGAGTCGTTGGTCCTTTCAAAACTGAACTATGCTGACACAGTGTTCGGTCCAAGACTCCTGGCTCGAACACAGAAGCTTGTACAAAGGGTACAAAACGCCTGTGCTAGGTTTTGCTTCACGATTCCGCTAAGAGGTCACGTTACTCCTTTCTTAAATAATCACTTTGTTTTAAAGATGAAGTCCCGTCAAAAGTTACATTTAGCGTGTCTCCTCTTTGGCGTTATCTACGAAAAATTGCCTGCATACCTATATGACAAGCTCAAGTGGGTGACGAACCAACGAATGAGTATGGGAAGACAGTGCGCTGTGCAGCTGGCAACGCCGGGTCATAAATCTGCTGCATTCCGAGGTAGCTTCCGATACGCAGCCACTAAGTGCTGGAATAACATTCCTCCACCCATCAGAATCCTAAAAAGTAGGTTTGGTTTTAGATCTAAGCTAAAACGCTTTATTCTCGATGAACAGAGAAGGCGTGAAGGCACAAATAATGAAGCTTCAATTATATAAAGGTCTATCTAGTCATATATTTTAAGTTATTTTAATTTATTTTTTATTTTTATCATAGATTTAATTATAATCTCATATCCCTACTATAATAATATTATAAATGCGAAAGTAACTCTGTCTGTCTATCTGTCTGTCTGTTACCTTTTCACGCCTAAACCGCTGAACCGATTTTGATGAATTTTGGTATAGAGATAGATGGAACCTTGGGAAAGGACAGGGTACTTTTTATCCAGATCCCGATCCCGATCCCGGAATTATACGGGTGGAAACGCAGAGTGCAGTTGTGTATCGTATATCCCTACTAAATGAATTTTGGTAAGAGATAGATGGAACCTTGGAAAAGGACAAAGGCAACCTTTTATCCCGATCCCGATCCCGATCCCGTAATTATGCGAGTGATAGATAACGCAGGGTGCAGTTATGTATCGTATATGCCTACTAAATGAATTTTGGTATAGAGATAGATGGAACCTTGGGGAAAGACATAGACAGTCTGTCTGTTTCGTTTTCACGCCTAAACCGCTGAACCGATTTTGATGAATTTTGGTATAGAGATAGATGGAACCTTGGGAAAGGACATCTTTACTTTTTATCCCGATCCCGATCCCGGAATTATGCGGGTGAAAACGCGGGGTGCAGTTATGTATCGCATAATTCAAATACTCCTAGCCAGCTTTTAGAATACTTTCTGCCTGACATGTCCATCAGGCCCATCGGCCTATACACTATGAATGTGTGAGTGTGACGATGCATGGTGTGGTGTGGCGGGGCTGGCGGGCGCGGGCGCGCTGCGCGGCGCGGCGGCAAAGACGTGCGGGGGACGCGGATGGCTCGGTGGGAGGAGTGTAGATCACAAAGTATGCTTACCCCGAACGGGCAGACACGTGAGGGCAGACGTCGTTGGCGGACGCATGCAATATCTACAATTTTGAGCTGCAACGTATTCACTTTCTTTACGTTTTCATTGGTGTTTAGGGTTTCTTGGATAAGCATTTTGTGTTATTTACTTAGTTGTTTTGGTTGTTATTATTAGTTTAGCATAAGTTAGTAGTAGGTAGAATTATAGTTAATAGGTAAAATAAATACTTTAATTCATTTTTTAGGATAGGTATAAAATTGTAGTAGATTAGTAGGCAGGTTTTTTTAAGTTTTTTCACATTTAGTAAGTAGTTACGGTACCTAAGAAGGTCAGCATAGTTTTTATTGAGTATTAATAGGTAAGTAATGTTGTTTTGTGAATAAAATAGTTCCAGTAGTTTCGCATATAATTTTATCGATTCATTTTGTTTTTATTCCATGTAGATAGTATATTTTTTTTAACATTTAGTTTTAGTTTAGCAATTCGTTTTGTTTTTGTTTTATTTCATGCAATGTGTATAAGTACCTACCTTAAGTATAGTTTCGTACTCAGTACCTTTAACTAAATTTTTTTGTCAGCTAAAGAATTTTTTTTTGCATAAGTACTTACCTGTTTTTATTACTTTAGGTAGGTAACTGGTTAAGTAATATGCCTCGCAAGCGTAAATCTAATTTAGCGCGTAGCTCTAAAAGAGCTCGAACTGCGCAAGTAGCTAGATCCCAAGAATCTGAGGAGCAGACTCAGGCCCGGCAGATTTTAGATGCTGAGCGACACGCAACGCAAAGAGCTGCCGAGACCTATGAACAAACTCAGGCCCGGCAGATTTTAGATGCTGAGCGACACGCAACGCAAAGAGCTGCCGAGACCTATGAACAGACTCAGGCCCGGCAGATTTTAGATGCTGAGCGACACGCAACGCAAAGAGCTGCCGAAACCTATGAACAGACTCAGGCCCGGCAGATTATAGATGCTGAGCGACACGCAACGCAAAGAGCTGCCGAGACCTATGAACAGACTCAGGCCCGGCAGATTTTAGATGCTGAGCGACACGCAACGCAAAGAGCTGCCGAGACCTATGAACAGACTCAGGCCCGGCAGATTATAGATGCTGAGCGACACGCAACGCAAAGAGCTGCCGAGACCTATGAACAAACTCAGGCCCAGCAGATTTTAGATGCTGAGCGACACGCAACGCAAAGAGCTGCCGAGACCTATGAACAGACTCAGGCCCGGCAGATTTTAGATGCTGAGCGACACGCAACGCAAAGAGCTGCCGAGACCTATGAACAGACTCAGGCCCGGCAGATTTTAGATGCTGAGCGACACGCATCATTGATAGCTGCAGAGATGCCAGAAGAATCCCAAAGACGACGTGTGTTAAATGCTGAACGGCAGTCAGAAAGGAGAAATGCGTTTACAATGTATACATGGGGAGCATTCCACAATGCTGCTTTTGATTATGACCCATCGATTGAGTATAATAACCATCGATTACTTCTCATAGGTGGAATGGATAAAAAATGTATACATTGTGAAGCACTCAAGTGGAAAGAAGAAACTCCGGGTATGTGTTGTTCTGGTGGCAAGGTTTCAATTCCAATACTTGGAGAACCAGAGGAACCATTGAAGTCTTTACTTTTAGGTGATAACAACGAATCGCGGCATTTTTTAATCAAAATAAGGAAATATAATTCATGCTTTCAAATGACGTCATTTGGTGTAGAAAATGAGGTGGTTATGCCTGGGTTTTCATCTACTTTTACAATCCAAGGTCAAATCTATCATAGGATTGGTTCTTTGCTTCCTACAAATAATGAGCAACCAAAATTTTTACAGATTTATTTTATGGGAAATGAAAACGACGAGGTTGACCGCAGGTGTCAAAACATTCAATTAGTAGAAAAGGATATTGTCTTAAAGATTCAGAGAATGTTGCATGAACATAACCGCCTAATAAACACTTTCACAACAGCCTTAGAAAGAATGCCGGGAGATGATTATAAGTTGGTGATTCACCCAGATCGTACACCAAGTGGGGAACACGAAAGACGATATAATGCACCTTTAATAAATGAAGTCGCAGCCATGGTTTGTGGTGAACAGTTTGCTTCCCGTGATATAGTTTTACATGCCCGTGATAACACACTAACTAGGGTGCCGGATACACATAAATTTTACGATGCGTTACAATATCCGCTAATATTTAGCAAAGGGCAAGAAGGGTATCACTTTCAAATTCCACAAGTCGATCCTGTAACTGGCCTGCCCTTGCCTAACAAAAAGGTATAATGTATGGACTTTTATGCCTTTCATATCATGATTAGAGAAAATGATTTTAATATTATATCACGATGCAGGCAACTGGCCAATCAGTTTTATGTTGATATGTACGTTAAGGTAGAAAGTGAACGATTACGATACATAACATTAAATCAAACTAAATTAAGAGCAGAAAATTATATCCACCTTCAAGACGCAGTAGCGAATGACGCTAATCTAAATCCAAATGATATTGGTAGAATGATAATTTTACCGTCTTCATTTGTAAATAGTCCGAGGTACTTACACGAATATACTCAGGATGCGTTTGCTTATGTACGTACATATGGTCGCCCTGACTTATTCGTTACGTTTACTTGCAACCCAGCATGGCCGGAAATAGTAAATGAATTAATGCCGGGTCAAAGCGCGATTGATAGGCATGATGTAGTCGCAAGAGTTTTTAGGTTGAAAGTTAAAAAACTTATGTCTGTTATTTCCAAAGGCAGAATATTTGGAGAAGTGATCTGCTTTATGTATTCCATAGAGTGGCAGAAGCGTGGCCTACCACATGTCCACATATTATTGTGGTTAAAAGACAAGTTGAGACCCGATCAAATTGATAATATTATCAGCGCAGAAATACCCGATCCAAGCACTGACAAGACACTTCATGATATTATAGTTAAAAACATGATTCATGGTCCATGTGGACCTGAAAATCCTCAGTGCCCTTGCATGAAAGATGGAAAATGCACAAAGAAATTTCCTCGCAAATTACACAAAGACACTGTCCACAGTGAAAACGGATACCCACTCTATCGTAGAAGAGCACCAGCAGACGGAGGTCGAACGGCATCTGTGAAACTACGAAATGGGAGTTACGTCACTATTGATAATAGTTGGGTGGTCCCTTATTCCGCTATTCTATTAAAAATATTTAACGCCCATATAAATGTTGAGGCTTGCAGTTCAGTGCGCGCTATCAAATATATCTGCAAATATATTAACAAAGGCAGTGACCAAGCTATTTTCAATTTTAGGAGCACAGAGCTTGCAAATCGCGTAAATGAAGTACATACATATCAATCTGGTCGTTATGTTAGCAGCAACGAAGCCATGTGGCGGTTATTAGGGTTCCCGTTGCACGAAAGGCACCCCACCGTTACACATCTAAGTGTACACTTAGAGAACGGTGAACGAGTTTATTTTACAGAAGATAATTTCCACGAGCGACTATCTACTCGACAAAAAACCACCCTTACAGCTTTTTTTGAACTTTGCATAAGAGATGAGTTTGCAAGAACTCTTATGTATGCTGAGGTACCGAGATATTACACATGGGACGCAACCAGAAAAACTTGGAAACGCCGAATTCAAGGAACTTCGGTTCAGAACTGGCCTGGTGTCAAATCTGGAGATGCCTTAGGACGGGTTTACACAGTCCATGTTACTAACATGGAATGTTTTTATTTAAGGATGCTTCTACACCATGTGCGTGGGCCAACCTCTTTCAATGATCTCAAAAAATACAACAATCAAGAATTTTCAACATTTCGAGAGGCATGTGAGGCAAGAGGATTATTGGAGGATGACAATCATTGGAATATAACACTGGAAGAGGCTGCACAATGTAGATCAGCGGCCAAGGTGAGAATGCTTTTTGCTATACTAATAGCGACATGTGGGCTTTCAAACCCTCAACAACTGTGGGAAAGGTACAAAATTCAAATGGCCGACGATATTTTACACAGAGTACAACATCATAATCCAAACGTTACATACAATGATTTCATTTTTAATGAAGCCCTAACAAAGATAGAAGACCAAGTCATAACTATAACTGGGAAAGATTTGTCAGATTTTGGGTTGAGCAGGCCGCAAAGAACTGGGGAAGTTTGCAGTGATATAATAAGAGAATTGAGTTACGATGCTGCTTCTTTACAACAACAAATAACTGAGTCTGTTCCGCGTCTAAACCGAGAACAAAGATTAGTTTTTGAGAATGTTGTGCAAAAAATCGAAAGTGGCGAAGGTGGTTTATTCTTTTTGGATGCGCCAGGAGGCACGGGTAAAACATTTCTTTTAAATTTACTTTTAGCCCAAATTCGTAAAGATAAAGGAGTTGCTGTTGCTGTAGCTTCTTCTGGAATAGCAGCTACGTTACTTAATGGTGGCCGAACGGCACATTCAGTACTTAAACTGCCATTGAACTTAGCTCATGAGGAAATGCCAGTTTGTAACATTACTAAAAATAGTGACCGTGGACGAATGTTACAGCAATGTAAGCTGTTGGTTTGGGATGAATGTACCATGTCCCACAAAAGAGCGATAGAAGCACTAGATCGGACCATAAAAGATATTAAGAGTAACCAAAGTATCATGGGTGGTATGGTGGTACTTTTAGCTGGCGATTTTAGACAGACTCTGCCGGTAATTACTAGAGGCACGCCGGCAGATGAAATAAATGCATGTTTAAAAGCGTCTCCATTATGGGTGCATGTAAAAAATTTTTGTCTGACTACAAATATGCGAGTACAACTGCACAGTGATACACAATTGGTGCAATATGCGGATGCTCTTCTGAAAATCGGAGAAGACCGTATGGAAACAAATAGTGACGGAATGATTACATTGAATCGTGAATTTTGTAATGTTGTCTGTAACATGGATGACTTAAAGAACAACGTCTATCCCGATCTTGCAACCAATATGAAGAACAGACAATGGCTGTGCGAAAGGGCAATTTTAGCACCGACAAACGAAGTAGTGGGGCAGATCAACGAACAAATCATGTCAGATGTGGAAGGTGATTTTGTTGAGTATCTGTCCGTAGACAATGTCATGGACACTGAGCAAGTGACATCGTTCCCTGTAGAATTTCTTAACTCCTTAGAATTATCGGGGGTGCCTTCCCATAAGTTGAGGCTAAAAGTAGGTGTCCCGGTCCTGTTGATGCGAAATCTTGACGCACCAAGAATGTGTAATGGCACACGTCTACAAATTACACACCTGGGACGCAATATTGTGAGAGCAATAATTATGACAGGAACAGCAAAGGGAGAAGAAGTGTTAATTCCCCGTATTCCAATAATCCCTACCGATTTGCCATTCCAATTCAAAAGAGTACAATTTCCCCTGAAAGCAGCATTCGCTATGACGATAAACAAAGCTCAAGGACAGACACTCAAAGTAGCTGGTGTTCATTTAGAAAAAAACTGTTTCTCCCATGGGCAACTGTATGTGGCGTGCTCACGAGTATCGAGTCCACAAAACCTACATGTTTTGACCAAAGAAGGAAAAACAAAAAATGTCGTATACAAAAACGTATTAAACTAAGTTAAGTCATGGATCAGGGTCAGGAAAAGTCTACCTATGTTAATCTCAATAATTCAATGTGCCGGCTTCATTAGAATCGTTTCATTATAGTTTCAGAGCCTATTCAGTCCAAACAAATTTACACGAAGTAGTAGTTCTACGCAGACGAAGTCGCGGGTAACAGCTAGTGTGATAATATATATGTTTATTAAACTACACATCTCAGGCATTCGCTTTAATTCATATGAACGGCATGACCTCCTCACTGATAATTTTTTCCTCAGATTAGGTTATAGTACCAATATGTTTTTTTTGTTTATTTGTTATTTAGAATCTCAGTTAGGATTATAAATTAGTGTTTTTGTATATACGTAAAATACTAGGCTATGTAAGTATGTAATTATTTAAGTATTTTTAGTTTTATAATATGTTATGTAGTTATATTTTTGTAATTTTTATCTCACCCACACGACTAACAAACAATAAAAATTATTTATGTGGGTAGGTAGGTAGGTGCTATACATATGTACCTACCTTCACTCAATCCCCGAGAGCAGTGCAGGCTTCTGACGTCCGTGACGACACTATTTGGGGTCAGCAGAATACCAGCGTTAAGTAGCTAGGTTCTAGCCTTCCTACTTAGCACATGCTGAGCTGACGCCATTTTGGCATGACTGGAATTTGCAATTATGATGGAAGTTGCGTGAGATATTCCTGTATTTTTTTATTATCCTGTAATCTTTGACTTCTGGCATTCTTGTTACATATCCTTCTATCTACATCCACTCTTAGAGCCAGAAGTCAAGATTCGTCATTACTTGAATGTCACCGTCTTCTTTTGTGTTATATTTTGTAGTGTGTCGTGTCAAATAAATGTTTTCATTTTCATTTTTCATTTTCATTTTCATTTTCAACATTTTTAATTGGGTTCGTGTCAGGAAATTGTGAGTGCCAGTCCAAAACCTCGATGCCATTTTCTTGTTTCCAGCGGTGCATGGACGACATCGGTGTCGTTATCCTCTTGTAATAGCTATGTTTCATTTGACCTTGGGAACAGCGTTCGACCAGATGGTAATAATACTTTCTGGTATATTATGTTCATCTTCACAGCATTAAGAAACCCGGTAAACAAGTTCTAATTGCCAAATCTCCTTTTTGAGAATCATCCCCAAACATGCACCTTTACCGGGTGTTTAACAGTTCGTTCGACAAGTCTGTTATCAGCAGTTGTCCAATCATGAGATGATATACTAGTTGTCTAAAACTACGCTTCGTCAGAAAAGATTATCTTGTCCCAGTCACGGTCTTTATTTTCTCGCGCTCAGGCCAACTTTTGTGGCTTGCATAGGTCGTTTACAACGGTCTTGAGATGATTCAACTGTTACTTGTGTATTTTATTGTAAATAATTGTATATTCTTTCTGTTTTAAAAATTGTTGTTAGTTATTAGATAGCAGAATCTCAACCAATAATTGAAATTTAAATTCGTTTATGCTAGTGGCCAACTTACTTAGTGCACTTCTATAAGAAGGTAATTCTTTCTAGGTATAATCAATAGCTTGCCCTGCTTTTTTCAAACATTTTGAGGCAGCTATTGAAGTTAAAACAGTCGTTTTTCATACAAAAATGACGATGTAAAAATGAGAAATCTTTGTAAAGTTCAAGTTTAAACAAAAACGATGAGTGTTGTACATAAAAACGAACTAATTAGTTCTTGTTTTAGAAAAATAATCGTAAAAATCTTTACGACGTTTTCCTAACAGTGTTAGACCATAAAAATATTATAAAAAGCCTTGAAATAGGATTTTAAGATGAAAAAACTCAATTAAACAAATGATAAAGTAAAAGATTCCAGAAATACTATTTTTAAAACACGAAACTGTCGAAAAAATAACATAAAAGAAGAATTCTTAAAAATACATTTTATGCTTAGATTAAAACAAAAAGGGAAGATACAGCACAAGCGTCTCGCAAGTAGGCAGCTCAAATTAGGTTCATGCACACAATTTCGCTTCAGTCACAATCGGACTGACCTACGCAATACGCGTGCGCAGAGCACGGTAATATTTGTCTCGCTTGAACTAAACATAGGCTCTTCGCTTGTCTCGCTCACCGGATTGACCATCCTCGTAATATTGTGATGTAACTTATTTTATAAACATGTGCGTGAGATTATCTATGTAGTACAACAGGACCTAGTTTGAATATTAGCAATGTAAGCACGTACCGTATCTTCCCTTTTTGTTTTAATCTAAGATTTTATATGATTTCTTGATTGGCTTATTACGGTTTAGGTTGAAAGGCAGCGGTGGATTTAACTACCTTCAAAAAATCATGAATGATCCAAAAAGTTATTATGTTCTCTATGGTTTATTCTCTATAGTCTTATCGTCAGGAGTGACTATTTCCAAAAAGATTAGAAATAATAGTATAATGTATTTGATACTAGCTGACCCGCACGCGGCTTTGAATGCTTGAAATTTCCCGTTCCCGTGGGAACTTGGAGATAAAAACTACGGCGTGGAAGGATTACGAAGGATGTTGAACAGGAGGGATAGGATGTGAGTATTTCGGCGAAGTCGAAATATAATAATACCTACTCACATCCTATCCCTCCTATTAACATGCTTCGTAATCCTTCCACGCCTTGTTATCTGAAGGAACGCTTCAAGTTCCTTCATTGCACAAATTCGCGAATACTACAAATATCCTCTGAAAACCTCATTCTCAAAACACCGATTCATAGAACCAGTTTTATGCAAACTCCTTTTCCGTCCAAGCTGTCCGATTATGGAATGCCTTGTCGGTCTCCATTAGAAAATCCCCCTCACCTTCCGTATTTAAAGCTAGACTCAAAAACTTTTAACTCCATGAAGAGTCGTGATTCATTCATCTGATCTATAATTTTATTAATATATGTATATACTAATATATGTATGTATGTAAGTACATATTTATTTTATATATGATATTTATTTATTTACAATTATTTAAGGACCTAATATTTATGTATTTATGGTTAGGTATTTTTTCTTTTTCTATTATTCTTTTTACACCTCGGTCAATCTTCCATTAGGCAATGATCCTCTCCATCCAAAGGTTGTCTGGAAGAGATCGCTTTGTTAAGCGATAAGACCGCCCATTATGCTTACATATATTTGTTTTATTTTTTATTTTTATATCTGTTGTGTTTAGCTTGTAAGGTATAATAAAGAATGTTCATTCATTCATTCAAAACTATATAAAACACTCCTGTCAATGTGACGCGACCCTTCATGTAAATGACTTCACGTCCATGAGCGACATCTGCTATTCGGAACGGACCCAAATACAACAAATCAAAAAACCACGAAAATCGATCCAGCCGTTCTCGAGTTATAAGTGTTCGAACAAACCCGACTTTGTTTTATAATATATATATTAATATGATGATGAAGATGAAAATATACCTTTTGTGACACATGCAGTTAGACACACACACACTGCAATATTTTTATTCTTAATGTTTATTATTTATGTTATTTTTATATATTAGAATATACCCTCTTGTAAGGGTGATAAAGGACCTAATAAACATGGCTGGGAGCCATTGGGCACAGGCCGCACTAGATCTAGGGGCCTATGTTCAGTGGTGGAAGTCCTAAAACCGATATGGAGATAATGACACCCCCTTAAGGGTTAACAGACAAGTTCTATTAACATTTAACAACTTCATAACTAATAGACCTGTAGGTAGGAAGTTTCAGGTACCCACATAAATGTCTGAGCGCCGAGATCCAAACTAATCAGAATATTAATCGTCAGAGCACCACGCAAAGACTTCAATTACACTCCACATGAATAATGCAGGTCTAGGGGTGGAATAATCTGTGTAAACGGCCGGATACGAGAAAATCCACCAATCGACTTACTGCCATTTCCTACTAGATGGCAGTAGGTCGTTAGGTTATTTTATATAAGAAAAGCAAGGTGCTTTGTTTTCTAACATTAGCTTTACTACTAACCTAACTTCTATGCAAAAATCTGTTATGTAACAAACGTAATTTTCAGACTTGCCTCTGACTAACCCTGTTTGAGCCAGACTTTGGGTTTATTACATTTTTGTAATGGATAGAAGCCGTAAGGGAGTAAAGCCATTTCTGCGGGCCTGCATGCAGGCGCCATGAAACCTGCTTGGTACGCATAGTAGGTACAAAATAAGAAAGAAAAAGAAATGAAAAATTGGCATCTTGTGTGCAAAGTTTGTGTAGATTCTTGAATTTTGGAATTTCGCAATTTTTAATGAAATTGTCACGCCAGTTAAACTACTTCTATTAATAAAAACCTTATCTATATCGGTCCATCTGTTTGGGAACACGATGCCAGACGGACAGACAGTTACACAGCCATACAAACAGACATAGGCGTCAAACTTAATAACACATTTCTTTTTGCCCCAGCGCGCGTTTTAAAATATGAATTAACATACCTACAGGGCCTTACAACAAAAAATGTAACCACCCGTTGAACACCTGTTAAAAAATACGTTAGTAATAATCGATAAGGATTTTTTAAACAGGTGTTCAACGAGTGTTTAATTTTTTGTGTTAAGGTAACACTTTACCGTCGTCTTTTTTTCCTTTAGACTAAAATCCGGGCCTCTTTAAGGTAAGAGAGAATAGTTGTCTTCTAGAACTTCGTGCTTCACCTTAGACCACATGCCATCATCGCTTACCATCAGGTGAGATTGCGGTCAAACGAAGATATATCCAGTTAAAAAAAACTAAATAGGTATGAGTTTCCGGCCAAAGTATGGTTAGTAGGCAAGTCTACTTGTCGCGCGCTGAAACCGCAATCGGGTGTAAGTCGTATAAGTTTACTTGAGTTAGATCTCTTTACGAATATGATGCGCACATCTTACATCTCCGCTTTCTTAAGGAGCGGTCACCGTTTTATGATGTGTCTCGCAACTTTAGTCGTTGGTAAAGTGAGGTTATGAGTTATTCCGAAGTAAAATAAATAAATAACGCTGAACGTTTCACACAGCGCTATCGATCCCCAATCTATGAGCTTTTACTATGAGAATCAGATATTTATATAATATATTTTTTGTAAATACATACATACAATATAGAGAATCACCCAGACCAGAAGCAAATATCTCTAGATAGTGACATTTGTTCCGCGGCGAGAATCGAACCTGCACCCTTATGCGTCTCAGCCGGCTATTTGCGCACTACACCATAAAGCTCGTTTTTCTGTCTTTCTTTAAATGAAATTGTATTATTTACTATGTTATGTTGTGTTTTACTAAATAATGTAGTGAATAAATGATTCAAATCAAATCAATAGTAGATTATTAAACGAGGGGATAATGCAGTGTCTTGCGTCACTGGCGCTATATTGAATCCCGAACATAACGAAGGATTCTAGAGCGAAGCGAGGGAGTTACTAGAATCCTGAGTGCAGAGAGGAATATAAGCACACCCAAGATACAGACAGCTTTATCCACGAAGAGAATACTTTCACACTTTCTGCGAGACAATAAAAACCAAATCTAGGTTGGTGCATTCTGTGCAGAGGTTGGTTCGATTTACGAATAAGTTCTTATTGTGTGGATCTCTTTGATTCAAATTTTAATACAGATGATTGTTTACAAATTGTAATCACATTATGCCCGTGAGTGCAGGGGAAATTCAATACATTTTTACTCCCGGCTCAGCCGTAGGGATTTAATCACCTGTTTTGGCGTTAGGCGTATATAATAACTTTTATTTAAAAGTGCAGTTTTCAACTTTCTCTGAAACATTGAAGAAGGTAGCTCTCTCAGTCTATTAGAAGATTGTCTATGACGTTTCGTCTTACGTTTACAGATTCTTCAAAAATCAAAGCTTATTTAAATAATTAGCGTTGTATGGAGCAACTTTCTTGGAAAGACTCATTGTCGTCGGTTTACGCTAGAATTTCAACTTTAATCTGTCTTAATTTAGAATCCAAAGTGATAAAGTAATCAAACTAAAACAGTCATAAAGTGAATCTGACGCGTTTCAATGGGTTGGTGAAATCATTAAATTTGTTATCGCCCTAATAAGCTTTTTAATGGTATTTTAATTGGCCCTGTTACCATGACATTTAATCTCCTCAATTAAATAATCTTTCTGTCCTAACGGGCGTCAGTTCTTCGAGCTATCGAGATATCAGTATTTATCTACAAATCTCCTCATTTCACAATTGAGTGGAGACACGCACTGGAATGTGTAGCGTAGGAAGGTTCCCCACGAGATGGATGGAGAGACTACCTGATAAAAGGTGCTGGGAGCCGTTGGGTGCAGGTAACTCAAACCCGGTTGTTCTGAAAATCTACGGAGGAGGCTTATGTTTAGCAGGGACCTCCTATGGCTGATAATAATGTATAATTATGATAATATGATGATGAGTCAATTCGAATCATTATTCACTTGTTTTTACACGACCCACTGCCCAATAACTGAGTGTATTGTTGTCAGGCTTCATGTACATATGTTTGTGTTTCTTTTTTAACGCACTACGCATAAAAGAGTAATGTTGTAAGTTTGACGCCTGTGTGTTTATGTGTCTGTGAATCGTAGTTCCAAAGGAATGGACTGAATCGGACGCGGTTTTTTTAATAATTATATGTTTACTCAGGAGGTTCTTAACTATTTGTGATGAAAATAAGTTCAACCAATCCGAAGATTATTAGCACTTTACTTTTTTGGTGAAGGGATAGATAGATATACTAGCTGATCCGCCCGCGGATTCGCATACGTGGTTTGTCAATAAAACATTACCCTCCTTCCGCGCAGTCAGGTAAAAAGCAGCCTATGATATCACTCAATCCCAGTCATCATCTTTTTAAATAACAAATTTTATCGAAATCGCTCCAGCCGTTTAGTCGCAACAAACTGACATAGAGACAAATTTACTTTCGAATTTCCAATGTTTGTATGGATGTGTTTGTATGACTTATAGGTATTATAAATCCGAAAATAACTCTGTCTCTCTGTCTGTTATGTTTTCACGACTAAACGGCGGGACAGATTTCGATGAAATTTGGTATAGGTATAGATTATGATCGGGATTGAGACATAGGCTACTTTTATCCGACTGCACAGATAGAGGGTAATGTTTTCATTGACAAACCACGTGTGCGAAGCCGCGGGCGGGTTCAGCTAGTACAAAAAAACAGTAGGCATTTCCATTTTACAGTTGAGATTATATCCCTACACGAAAAATAAAAAGTTTTGACAATCTTGGAACGTCCTGATTTTCATCACACAGCTAAGAATCACCATAGATAAACTATTAAAAAAACCGCATCTCAATCGATGCATCCGTTTGGAAACTACGTTCCCACAGATAGACACACAGACACAGACTTCAAACTTAAACCACCACTTTTTTAGCGTCATCGGTAAAAAATGATCATTTTCACCAACACAGCTTTTTACCTAGGGTTGGAGGTTAGTGCGCTACCAAATTTGCACTTATGTGTAAGTACTTGTTACACAAAAACTTTGTTTTTATGCTTTTTTTCTTACACATATGTTTATACAACCTGTTTTGTTACACACGATATTAATTTAAAACACACACACTCAGAACCGTATTAACTGATTTTATAGGTGGATTGGAGAGGATTTTTGTAAATTTAACGAATTTACCGAATCTATGGGATTTGGATAGCTCAAAAAACACAAACGGTCTTTTTTCGTTCTATCAAAGGCATTTGACTGTGTTTCCCATAAGATTCTTCTGGCAAAGCTGGATCATTACGGTATTCGGGAAAGGGAGCTATGTATTCTAAAGTCCTATTTAAAAAATAGAAAGCAAGTTTTGGAATGCAATAGACATAAATCAGAGGTAAACCATATTTCGATGGGAGTACTGTAACGAACTTTTATTTGAGGCCTGATTTAATACGCGGTAAATTATTGGCTTGCTAATATTTTAAAGTAACATCTGATAACGATTAAGTATTACACTTGAGAGAGGACTTGTGAACTTAATTCCTTAGTTTAGAATGATTAAAAATACAGAGTTGAGAATATAGTTTTATGTACTCGCTGAAAGGCTGAGATTTACGTGTTTCTTATTTTAAAACGAAAACACTTGAAGATAGAAATTAGAGAATGCTTTTAAAATTCTCAACGCAATAAATTAGTATTTTTTTTATGATGTCAGTCAATAAATTTTAGCTAAAATGGGTTTGAAACAAGTGGGCGCCTCTCTTCTAGAAATTTTAACACTTAACTTTTTTGTACGTCTGTGCTAGCGTGGGAAAGACACACCTTTTAACGAATTTCAAAATATTGAATACTTATTGGTTGTTTGTAGAAATAGAGGCGTGACCACCCTAAATTGTGGTAAGGGATTTTTCGTAAGAGATTGGAAATGCGAAATGACTCTGGACAGACGGTCGGGGGGTCGAGTCAGGAGGAGGCCGGAAGGCGGATATCGTGAGATTTGATAATCCTAGTAGAATCAGTGTTGAATTAGAGTTAATTGTATCAAGTTAGACTTGCTGTTATTATTTACATTAAATTCAGTGTGTATATTGGTAACGTATCTAGTTATAGAGGTATAGGATTGCAATATTTTAGGTACTTAGGTGTTTATAATTTGAAATGCGTGAAAGAAGTAGAGAATAGATATTTATATGCGAGGCGTATTTATGCAGAGGTGCTGTTGATGAACACGTTAGACATATTTAATTCATTTTCTGTTAAATTAGGTAGATGTGGTATTAACCTTATTTTCAGCATTTACAGGTTCATACAGATTCGTATAATGATAAAAATGTAATCTAGGTTTAGTACTAAGTATTGCGACATTTATCAAATTCTCCCAAATAGATTGTACGAGGGAAGCGGTTTGAACGTGAAACTTGTCTAAACAATTTATGCATGGTATTTTTTATAGTCATTCACAGTTTAGCCGAGAAGGAGTCGCTTTTGCCGTCATAACCAATCAAACTTCCTTTCCATGTTCCTATAATTATTTCGTGATAGTTCTATTATTTTATTCAACAAGGGACTATATTGCGAACACATTTTCTATTCATCTACTTTATACTCTGAAATCAATCGATCTAATAAAATTCAGTGGAAACTCCGGGGTCACGTGGTTGCCGTCCGCGGAGGGGCGAAGCCCCGCCATAAATTGTCTATCAGGTTCTGTAAGACGAGGCCTGTGTCTGACCCCCTCCAACCCGTACGCTCGACCTCTGTCCTGGATGTTTGATACTGCTTTTTATTAAATCACGTAGCTTAGCTAGTTTAGTTATCATGGGGTAGCTTAGCTAGAGATCTATTTAATTCATTGTAATATTCTAGATTTATCTTGAGTATTCCTTTGAATTTAATAAATCTATATTAGAAATATGCCTGAAATCAATAGGATTTCAACATATTGGGGTTTGAGGGTAAATAGGCGCCTTTCCCATTTCCTTACCTGATCCCTCCTGCTTCGCAAGACTAGAAATTTTCCCCATCCCTAAGTTCTCTCCTAGAACAAGACATTTCTAGCCATACATCGCATGCAGGGTGTATGTGGGTAGGGGCCCTTCACAAAATAAATCAAAATATTATAATTACTACTTACACAAAACTAACATAAACCTTTTCTTTTCTTTTCAGCTATTTCGAGACCTTATCCCCGGGCTTAGCTTTAAGATAATATTAAGAACAGTACTAATTTAGAATTATTAATCCATTGAAGTCTTGTCATAATTAAATCCATTATATTTTAAATGAATATTAGCACTCTGGTGATATTTAAATTCAATTCACAAATAACATTTAATTCGTGTTATTTTATTTGTGTCATTTATTAAAGCCAAATTACATCAGTATTACTATTTCATTTATTTCTCCAAATCATTTACACAACGTAGAATAAATTCAATTCTAGACGATCACACTTAGGATGGCCAAAATCACAGATAGGTTTATTTTCGATTCAAGATAGCTTTAAGTCTAGACCATAGGCTCAGGTAGACTAGTATTTTATATAGGGAGGTCTGGTTTTGCTACAGTACCACAAGGCTCTAGTTTGGGTCCTCTGTTGTTTATTCTTTATATAAACGAGTTGGTGGTTTGTGTAGAAACTGAGAAGGATATAGTTCTTTTTGCTGATGACACAACGGTAAATGTAAGTGCAAAGATAAAAGATAATGTTTGCACAAAATTAGATACTTTAATCATTAATATAAAGACATGGTGTAATGCTAATAACTTATTACTAAATGTAGATAAAACTGCCATTGTAAGATTCTTTTTAAGTACTGGACATAATGAGGACAAAGCAAAATATATAATTGATATACATTTTATGAATACTATTGACACTATTCAATTTTTAGGCATAAATATTGACAGTAAATTAATTTGGATTAAACATATTGACACTCTCGTCGGAAAACTGAGATCAGCTGTTTATGCAATTAAAACGATTAGACAACTAAGTGACATTAGAGCAGCGGGAAGTGTTTATCATGCATATTTTCACTCAATCATGACATATGGTATTCTTGCTTGGGGAAATGCCTCACAATCCTCTAGAATTTTTTACTCCAAAAAAGAGCAGTACGTTTCATTTCACAAATGAAAAAAATAGAATCTTGTAGAGATAAATTTCGTCACCTAAAAATAATGACAATGGTTGGAGAATATAATACATACCAAAACCAGATGTATGTTAAATTAAATATTGATAATTTTAAATTAAACGGTGACTCTCATAGATATTTAACAAGACATCGAATTAATATATCAATTCCTCCATACAGACGTGCCAAAATAGGCAACAGTTACTTGTGCATACGCATTAAATTGTTCAACAAACTTACACATGATGTACGAAACACGGACACTGCAGGCTTCAGCAATATAGTCAGAAGGTTGTTGATGAAAAAGTCTTATTATAACTTGACGAAGCTCTTGCTGATGACTCTAGTATTATTTAATTATGACTGTATTAATTATTTTGTTATGACATGTGTTTCTGGTTGTATTTATTATATGATTGTATATGAATTTTTGTACATATGATTATATTTTGTAAAAATTATGACCTTTCCAAGCAATGTATCTTTTTTTTTTTTTACTAACCTATATTGTCCCACTGCTGGGCAAAGGTCTCCCCATCTCCCCTCCATCCATCACGGTCCACAGCCAAATCTGACCAATCTGGTTTGAATGCATCCAGGTCGTCTCTCCATCTTTTTCTGGGCCTACCACGGCTGCGTCTTCCGTTCGGTATCCACTGGGTGACTAGATTCGCCCATCGTTCTGGATGCATTCGAACCACATGGCCTGCCCAATCCCATTTTAAGCGGGCGGTCTTAATGCCTACATCGGCTATGCCGGTTTTGGCTCGTAGGTCGGTATTTCTGATTCGATCGATTCGCTTCACTCCAAGGATGCTTCTCTCCATCGTTCTCTGGCAAATCTTGAGTTGGGAATTTTGTGTTTCTGTCAAGGACCAAGTCTGAGCTCCGTAGGTCAATATGGGCAGGATACACATGTCGATGAGTTTTCGCTTCAGTGTCAGTGGAAGGGAACCCTTCATAAGCTGCTTCATGGACCAGTAGCTCCTCCAAGCGTTTTCAATGTGACGATTGATTTCTGTGTCTTGGCGGTTTTGGAAGGAGACTAGCTGGCCCAGGTAAATATACTCATCGACATATTGTATGACCTGCCCATCGACTTCGACCCTACGTTTTATACTGTTGGTCATGACTTGAGTCTTTGATCTATTCATGGCCAGTCCCACCTCAAGACTTGCTGTGCTCAGGTCTTGGAGCATTTGTTGAAGTTCTTGTGCGGATGGAGCGAAGAGAACGATGTCGTCAGCAAAATGTATCTTTATGGAATAAAAATACTTTGATTTAGAATTTGGATCTGAAGTGTGACAGACATAGCACCATAACTCGGTAATGCTGCATACTGTATAAATGTAAAAAAAATGCGAAAAACCATACACACAAATGTTCTAGTCCTGACAATTTCAAATTTCGAACTCTACGTCCGTGCATAACCTCTTTAAACTTAGAAACCTTCAAATGAGGGACTCGTATAATATGGTGACTTTCGAGGCATTGCAATTTTAAAGTGGATTTGCTTATGTTTTTAAGTGAGTTCAACCATTTTTGAATAAAATTGGATTGAATTTTCAAACATGTATCAAAATAAAATGTAATTTAAATTAAAAGCACTAAGGAGTATCAATATCAACTTCGAAGCAAATCACTACCACTTTTTAACCCCATTAGGAGATGAATTTCAATAAAATACGAAACAAATTTTCCATCAATTCTGTTAAAAAAGGTTATGCAAAATTTGAAGTAGATTGGACTAAGGAATCACGTTGTCTCGTACAAACTTTGCCCCCCTTTTTCACCCCCTTAGGTAAAATTTCGGAAAATCCTTTCTTATCGGATGCCTACGTCATATAAAGAACACACTCTCCAAGTTTCAGGTCTCCACGATCAGCGGTTTAGGCTGTGCGTTGATCCGTCAATCAGTCATTCAGGACAAAGCCTTTTATATGTATAGATAATGTCTTTATTAACCTTAAAAATAAACAAATGAAAGAAAATACACTTTTAAATCATAGATAAAATGGGCGGCCTTATTACTTATCTATATAAATATAAAAGCGATCTCTTCCAGGCAACTGTTGATGCCTTTGGATACCTTAGATAGTCTCAGCTGTAAAATTGAATTTTATGACGGGTTCTTACGAGTACTCATGTACTGGGTTTTTTTATTTGTAATTTATACTTGTCTTCCAATAGTTTTGAAATAACACAATTATACAATTTGTAGTCATTTCAATCGAGTTCTTTGTTAAAGTGTTCGTAAAACGTTTCAAAGTAGCCCTTTCAATCTGCAACACTAAAAAGCATCTCGAGATAGTTTCGCGTCAAGATTCAATAATGTAAAATAGCGTGTAATTGCGAGCGGAGCCGGGCAAGAGTTTAATTAAAGAGGCAACTGTACAACCTGTTCCAACGACCAGGCGATGACCCTACAGAAGCTACTTCTTAGTTATAACCCTAGATAATAAGCTTCAATGCGGCCCTCACATTGATAAGTTGTCGAAGAGAATTAGTTCTGCGGCATACGCAGTCAAAAAGATCCATCTTTTTACAGACGTAGACACAGCTAGACTAGTTTACTTCAGCTACTTCCACAGCATTATGTCATACGGTATACTGCTGGGGGGGAGAGTGCTGCAGATATAAACACCGTTTTTGTGCATAATTTTAATACTATAAATAAAGATAACTCGTTGTTGCCACTTGTACACTCCATAAAGTTAGTAAATCGTTTAAAAAGCAAGGTGTGCGCAAAAGCGCACACCTTATAAAAATAACAAACTCCCAAGGGATGTACAAAAATTGACGATTAACAAATTAAAAAACGTATTAAACAAAATCTTTAGAAATAAGGCTAATATAACATATCGGATAATTTAGAAGCTAGAGTACCTTGGCATTGAAATTGTTCCAACTCAGTCAAAAATGCTATAATTTAGTGTTATTTATTTTTTTGCACTCACTAATATTATTAATGTGAAAGTTTGGATGTTTGTTTGTTTATTCGTTTGTTTGTTACTCAATCACATCGTAACGGCTGAGACGATTTCGATGAAATTTGGTGTGTTGATAAATTATGAGTTGGATCAAACATAGGCTATTTTATATTGGCAAACAGCGTGTGCGAAGCCGCTGGCGGTAGCTAGTGTATTCTAAAAGGATCATTAAAAATAAAAACTAGCCTTGTTTCTTGCCTTTCTTTCCTGGCGTGGTCGCGAAGGACCAGGCAGTAAAATTGACGTTTCAAAGTGATCCTTAATACACAAAGATTATCTGGAAGAGAATGCTTTTAAGCATTACGTTCGCATTTGAACTGGTTTTATAGGTGCAATAAATTATTTTCAATCAATCAATCAAAAATGCTTGTGATTTAAATGAATAAAAACATTTTAAATGTAAATTTGAATTTGACCTCATAACTACAACTACAATTTGTAACAATCTTTAAATAGACTTCGACTAACTTCCCTTTTTTGGACAGGGCTTGGTATTACCACAAAATGGATAGAAACACAACCAACGTAAACAAACTAGGGTCACAGACAGCCAAGAGGATTATCAATTTGAAGTGGAAGTGGGCGAGGCACAGCTTGCAGTACGTACTGTCGGCCATTGGGGCAGAAAAGAAAGCGCAGCGTTCCTCACGCGGACTTTTTTCTCCTCTTTTAATTCAAATAAATATTCTGATTAGAATTGAAATCTGAAATCCCAATCAGAAGAAACTCTTTTAATAAAAATGAAAAATTGTAAAACCAACATCCGGACCGAGTATTCGTGGGAAAATGAAAAGAGGATAACATGTTGTATTCAAAAGTTGGTAAAATCGATGGCAGGCGAGTGCGAGATTATTGTTTGAGGCACGTATGCGAGTAGCGTTAACTACAACTCTGTACGTGACATTTGGTAGAAAAAAATAAGGCCGACACGGGATGCTCGGCAAATGTTAAATATCCAAATCTATGGTTATTGAAAGAATTTATAATTAAAGAAAACCAATAATCATGTTATCTTATATGTGACAAACAGACAGAGAGACATAGTTACTTTCTAATTTATAATATAAATGTGGCGAATGCTAACACACATAATGATCGAGTACACCTCCAAATAAGTATGGATTTACACCGATACACAATTTCAAACTTGACATGGACCTTAACCAGAAAAATGTGTCTAAACGATAATCAATTTTAAAACACATAATTAATAACTATGTCCCTAACTTCTGAAACTTAAAAAGTAAAAGAAGTTTGCTTTTAGCAACTATGTATAAATCAAAATCTTTTTATTCATTGAAATCAAATGGATCACTTTGAAACTTCAATTTTACTGCCTGTTCCTTCGTAAGTCAGGAGAGAAAGGCAAGTAACAAGGCTGGTTGTTCTTTTTAATGATCCTTTTAGAATACAAAATAAAAAAAAATACGTCTAATTTGAAATATTTTTGAACGAGTTGGATCTCAAGCTTCTCAATTATCTAAATAATACAATACGCAAAGAATTTGTTTGATTACATTTTCAAATCTGTTAATTGATAATTTTTGTACATCACTTGGGAGTTTGTTATAAAAGCGTACACCTTGGCTCGTAGCCAAATTACATTCGCTACGAATCTATTCAATTTCTACATACATTTGTTGTCGCTGTATCACGTGGTATTTTTATAGCATGTGTCAAATCCCATACATTTTCGGACTTATCGAGTAGCGTCATCGCTAATCGATTGTAACTTGGCTAAGCCCTCTTGCCCTTTAAACGATTTACTAACTTTATGGAGTCTACAAGTGGCAACAGCGAGTTTATCTTTATTTCTAGTATTAAAATTATGATTAACACTTTTTTTCTTAAAAAAAATAATATTTTTGTGAACATACATCAGACTTTCATAGATGCATTGTCAAGGGAATGTCATAGTATTTATTTCTTTAAACTTATAGCGTAATGATTATCTGGGGCCCATATTATAATTTGCACGTACAACCCTCTTCTGCAGCACAAAAACGGTGTTAATATGTAATACTTATTATAATATTATATAATATTAAATACTAAGAGTATGTTGAGGTCTGTCCGCGGCATATTCAAGAGTAATCATCATTTCAGCCACTGGACGTCCACTGCTGAATAAAGGCGTCCCCTTTAGATTTTCAGAGCAACCGATCTTGTGCGGCCTGCACCCAACGGCTCCCAGCAACCTTTTTCGGGTCGACTTTCCATCTAGTGAGGGGCCGTTCTACGCTGTGCTTTCCAGTGCTTGGGAGTCTAGAACCTTTATGTCCCAACGGCCGTCAGTACTTCGAGCTATGTGCCTGGCCCTTGCCTTTGATTAGCTTGCTAATTCCTCTTGGCTATGCCTGTGACCTTGGTTGGTCTACGAATCCCTACATTTCTGATTGGATCTCGTAGAGAAACAAACATCAAGCATAGCTCTTCATAGCACTATGAGTGACCTTGAGCCTTCTTATGAGGCCTACAGTGAGAGACCACGTCTCTGTACCATATGTCATCACTGGTAACAGACACTGTTAAAGACTTTTGTCTTCAGACATTGAGGTATTTTGGACGAGATCATCACATAGTTTCCCGAACAATCGAAACGAATCCGAGCTGGATTTGTCGATTATTTTATTTTAAAATATGTACGTGCAAATCCGGGGCTCAGCAAGTTATAAATTAAATAAAAAAAATATATAAAAAGTTATAATTTATTACTTCATTTTTATTGTATTTGTTATTTGTGATAATATTTAATAACCTATACTGTCCCACTGCTGGGCAAAGGTCTCCCCCATTTCCTTCCATTCCTTGCGTTCTCCAGAAATCTCCTGCCAGTCAGAATGGAACCCATGATAATATTATGCTTATTTATTCTAACTGTTTATTAGTAAATTTTAAAATTTTGTGTTAGTTTTTAAGGATTATATGTTATTTATCGATGTATTTTATCTGAATTAAATAAATTAATAATAAAAAAATAAATAACAATCGTTTTACATCACACACACCCGACAAAAACATTTCAAACCTAAACGCAGGTGCCCCTTTCTACACTTTGTCAGTATTCAATTCCCTTTGCCCTGTTTGAGTTGCGGCCAGATGGTTAATAACTAGTGCCGTTTGTACGGAGTGAGTACAACAACAAGCATGTGTTACTGGCAATGTTGGAAATAATGAACATGTTAACATACACCTACTACAAAAATGGTAACATCCAACAGCCCAGGGGCCTAATTCTACTACGACAATGGTAACCTTTTGCTATTCTACTAACACAATCTTTGTTCATTGACCGCCGTTGCTATGACAACGCAATTGAAAATTTGACGATGTATAATCGCTTTTCTTATAAATTAGCAGAATTGGGCCCCTGAATTCAAATCACGTACCACAATATCTGGACTAGAGTGTAATATTCAAACATGAATGCAAACATGATTTCTGTAACGGGAATTGAACCTGTGAATTCTTGTGATATCGGTTACTCATCTACCGCGCTGCAGAGGTCAAAATGTAAATAAGTTATGTTATGCTGTTAAAATTGTCTACAGTGACTTGCATCATCATCGTAAATATTAGTCATAAGACTTCTACTGCTGGACAATGCCGATAGATGTCAGGAGCGACCGATGTTATGCACCCAACCGCTCCCAGCTAATTTTATTGTGTCCCCGTTTTATCTAGTGAGGGACCATCATACCCTGCGCTTTCCAGTTTCAGAAAATGTATGTAATATATCATTCATATTTCCAAAGTTTTACTACAATACGTATCCAGACTGCAGTATTTGCAGTTGATCGAATAACAAGTTTCTAGTTACATACAACCCGTTTTGTTATATACGACATTCATTTAAAACACACATCCGGAATCGTATTAACTGATTTTAGTGGTGGGTTTAATGTTTTATATCTTTTTTTATAGCAATGAAGTATTTCGCTATTTTATTCAGCCTTTGCAGTGATTGTCCACATACCTACACACATCGCTCTAACAAAGTGTCAGTATCATCATCATCATATCAGCCTCAACGTCCACTGTTGAACATAGACCTCATACCAAGATTTACAAAGGGACCGATGTTGTGAAGCCCGCACCCAACGGCTCCCAGCGACCTTCTTATTTAAGTTTATAGTTACTTTAAGTCATTCGTATTAATTTTCACTCTAAATTATTTTGAAAATAATATGGATTAAAAGTTATATCAAAATAAAGACTTTTGAAACGTCAATTTTACTGCCTGTTCCTTCGCGACCAAGCTAGGAAAGAAAGGCAAGAGACAAGGCTGGTTGTTCTTTTTAATGATCCTTTTTAGAATACATACCATAAAGAAAATAAATTACGTCTAAATTGTAACATTTTTGAACGAGTTGGAGCAATTTCAATCCCAAGCTTTTCTATCATCTAAATAATTATAATAAGAATATAATATAATATAATATAATATAATATAATATAATATAATATAATATAATATAATATAATATAATATAATATAATATAATATAATATAATATAATATAATATAATATAATATAATATAATATAATATAATATAATATACTTAATATAATATAATATAATATAATATAATATAATCGCGTGGTTAGTTTATATCGATAGTGTTCGCGTCTTCATAAAATTCCAATTCAAAAGATTCCACAGAGTTTATAGGTATAGTCAGCGAGATAACTTGGCTAATATGTATTTCTTATTTTTTTTTTAAATAGCTTTTAATATAAGATTTATATTAAGCGCTTATTAACATAAAAATTTACGAAATATTTTGTACGGTTGGATTAACCTAACCTTATCTTATTAGGCTTTTCTAAAGATTTTGTTTAATGTCGTTTTTAAATTTGTTAATTGTCAATTTTTGTTCATCACATATGAGTTTGTTATAAAGCGTACACCTTGCCCTTTAAATGATTTACTATGTTTAATATGGATTGGAGTTATAATATGGATATTTACATTTTGTTTAGTCGGTAATATATTTTTTCAGCTTTTGTAGTGGCTCTCAACATGGTGTCAACATACATCGGTTATTCATATTATTCCATGAAACAGCAGCATATTGACAATACACTCCGCGATGCAATAATTTTCCGCACTGATTAATTTCAGCGAAGTAAAGCGCTTAACTGATTACAGTGTATAGCGCTTGAATGCTTGAGGGTTATTTACATGGAGTATTATAGCGTTTTTTGGGTGTAAGTTCCGTTTTTTCTTAACGTAGTGTAAGTTCCGGATTATAGTTTCAGAACCACCTTTTTAACTATATAACCTTTTTTGCTATCCCTTTAAGCGTGTTGTCATTAGACAAACTCTAACCTGTGATCTGTCAAACTCAACTGTCAACTGTCAAAGTCGACTGTCAGACTTAAGAACTGCAAGAGTTTGACAGATGACAGTCGAGTTTGACAGAGGACAGGTGAGATTTTGACAGATGACAGTTTACTTTGACAGAGACAGGTGAGTTTAACAGATGAAAGGTAAGAGTTTGACAGATGACAGGTGAGAGTTTGACAGATCAGAATTGAGTTTTTCAGGTGGCAGGTGAGCGTTTGACAGATAACAGTTGAAATTGACAGATGACAGTCGTGTTTGACAGATGACAGGTGAGAGTTTGACAGATGACTGAGTTTGCCCTTGATTCGATGTGCGAACCAAAGTTGGAACTAATGTCTCTAACGCGAGACGCATACCCTGTTCGATGCATCGATCACACAGATACGAGTAGGTATATTAGCATCATCAGCAGTTTGACCTAAGTAGGTTACTCGTGCCGCGAGCGCGGCCGGGGCGCCTACAGAAGTCAGTGCACCAGCAGCAACCATCCATACCGCACTCATAAATAGTCGTAGTTTTATATATACAATATAGCTTTTGTACAGTAAACTCGACTTTTCTATCAGCATCCCGGGAAGAGCTAGCCGCGATTCCTACATGGTCCTTCGAGATACCGTTCGAGGATTCATAGCGCGATCGTAACAAGTCGTACCGTGAGTGCTTCGGACGTACCAGCAGCCATTAGATTCAGTGATCTTAGCTTTACCAGTGAGATTATTGGAAAGCTATCATCGGCACCTGACGTGGGGAGCTACCCATTCAGGCCAGCAGCAGCAGTGAGCGAACCGCTCGCGCCCTCAGCATCTTCAGCCAGCACTGCGGTGGGGAGCAACCTACGCAAAGTCCGGCAACAGCCGTAGGACAAACGGCTTACAAGTAAGAGCGTTCCTTTTCATTCATTCGAACGAACGGACTCGAACTTTCACCGACGTTATGGAGGCCCTTTATTCTCAACAAAAAGATTTAGCGGAGAATATTAGGAAAGTCCTTATTAATTTTAAAAAGGATAGCAGCGAGCGTAAGACTTTGGAGTACGGTATACGCAAAATAGACATTCTGGAAGCGTATTGGAGAGAGTATGAGCAAAACCACGAAAAGCTTTTGCCTTTCAAAAGTAAAAGTCATAAGTACTTTGCCGATTCTGAGTTTGAGCGAACTAACAAGTCGTACCTAGCAGCGAAAACGACGATCGATAGGTATTACTTAGATCTAGAGCAGCAATTAGGAGTCTCTGAACCCGGAGAAAGCCAGCCGGAAGTAGGTCCATCCAGCGGCAGACAGCAGCGGCCGCAGACCCCGGCACCACCACCGCCAAACCCCCGTGTACAGCGAGACGAGGATTTAGGTACCAATAGCCAGCTAGATATTATGCTACGTAAGCAGGTAATTAATTTTAAAGCCTTTTCAAAAACGGTAGATACCATAGATATAGAGTCATACCAACAAAAATGGGAATACGAAGACGCCCTGCGAGCCTTACAAACTCGCTGGATGGTTGTGGACAACTACCATTGGGAGATCATGTTGGAGTTGGGAGAAGACGAAGCGTACGAGTACAACTTCAACAAGCACGAGCGTACCTACAACGGCCTAAGGAAAGCTTTAAGCTCAAGGATGTGGTCGACATCGTATCGCGACAAGACCACACCTCAGATGGATATACCCGTTTTCACAGGTAGCTTTCAGCAGTGGGTATCGTTCAAGGATCTGTTTGATGAAGCTATCCACAAAAATTCATCGTTGTCAAACGCTCAGAAGATGCAGTTTCTTAAGAGTAAGCTCAAGGGAGAAGCGGAGCGTTTGATACAGCGTCTTCCAATCAGCGCGGACAACTATGCAACCTGTTGGGAAATCTTGAACCATCGGTTCAACAACAAGAGACACATCTTCACGTCGTACGTTAGCACCTTCTACAATCTAGCCAACATACAGCAGCAGTCGTATGCAGCCATCAAACGACTTCATGACGTTACTTTAGAGAGTCTCCACGCCATTAAGAATCTAGGTATCGACACAAAGTCATGGGACCCTCTTCTTGTGTACATATTGTCCCAGAAGTTAGATGGTGAGTCCTTTGCCGAGTACATAGAATCCTTGAAGAATTCGCGAGAACTACCGGTTCTACAAGACTTTATGGACTTCCTAGACAACAAGTTTACCACTCTAGAGTCATCTCGGCGACGACAAGGTGGGACACCTAAAAGCCCATCATCTCATCAGCAAACGTCTCACTATCAAAACCATAAAAATAAACCTTTTATTAGTGATGGTAAAAGTAACAAAGCGCATGAAATTGCGAAATCATTACACATGTCGGCGTCAGCAAATAAGTGTCCTCGATGCGATTCTGGTCATAGGTTAATAAATTGCAACAGATTCTTGGAATTAGCAAACGAACAAAAAATTAAATTACTAAATAAATTAGATTTTTGTACGAATTGCATTTATGATCACGAAGGGGCCAAGTGCTATTCAGCAAAAAGATGCCACAAATGCAACGAAAAGCATCACACAATTTTGCATGATTGTTTCGCAAGTCAACCTAGATCTAGTTCGTCAACTAAGAGCTTAAACTTAAAGCATAGTAAACAACAGCAGCACCATGGTAACTACAATATTCAGAAATCTCAGCGAGAGGAAACTTCTGAGATTTTATTAGCGACTGCTTTGGTTAAAGTTACCGCAGCAGATAACAACCAACACGTTTTGCGAGCACTGATCGACCAGGGCTCACAGGCTCACAGCCATTGTAACATGATTCTATTGCAAGTGAAACACGATTACAGCGAGCTACAGTACTACAATCAGCTGTTACTAAATCAGCATTTCGGCGAGCGGTCAAGGGCACGTCGCGGCCTTATCAATGTAGTAGGCTCTATAGCAAACACATTGTTTGGAGTACTCGACCAAAGCTTTGCGGATAAATATCAGCAAGACATTGAACTCGTAAACAGCAACGAGAAGCACCTGCTGCAACTTTGGAAGAACCAGACATCTGTGGTAGAAGCCGAGTACAACGTTCTAAAGCGAACAGAACAAGCAATAGAATCCCAGCATAAACTTCTCAATAGACATTTGAACTACATAACTCAATCAACCAAGCAGCTACAAAAAGAGTATGAAAGCATGTCTATTCTACAAGAGTTTACTCTAGCAGCAATGGCGACCACAAATATGATCCAAAACTTGAAGCGTATCCAGGACACGATCCTCGACACCCTGACAGATATTTACCATGGCAAGATAAACCTACATTTATTGACACCAAAGCAGCTTAGCGACGAACTTCAAATAGTTTCAAGCCAAATATCGAAAGAGCTAACGTTACCTGTAGACAATATTCAGTCAAACTTATATAAAATTTATAACATATTAAAGATAAAAGCACGAATGAGTAGAGATTATGTAATATTCGAAATCACCCTACCTTTGATCAGCAGAGACAACTTCCAGCTATACCACTTGATACCAGTACCTCTTCAAATCAGCAGCGACATGATCAGCATCAAGCTAACAACAGATTACAGCAACTAATCTGATGAGGGACTCATATCTACCGGTTTCTATCGTAGATCTTCAAGGCTGTGAATATCAAGATGAAGCATACATCTGTCAGCTACAAGCTCCCATCCAGCATCTGGGTCCAGAACAAAAGTTCTGTCAAACTGAAAAGATGGACACCTACAAGATCAAAAGAGAAAGCTGCCAGAATAAATGGGTTCAATTACACGACCCGTCGTTCTATTTATATTTCGCATGTGATACCTACACGCTTACAATCATATGTGACCGTGAAACCCGAGTCCGCCAAGTCAGCAAGGCCGGGCTCATTCACCTAACAAAACAATGCACAGCAAAGGGGCGTGACGTCACACTATATTCCTATCAACAACAAAGCTCACTTAATCTCAAATCGGACCTAGTACTTACCAACATAGCTCCGATACAGCACCACACTTTCAACGTTACGTTACCGTTTATCGAACCAAGTCTAGATTATCACCTTAACTCCTCGCTACAGCAGCTCAGCGAGCAAATCAGCGCGATGAAGGAAGCGGCACAACAGGAGGTGACCTTAACAACGCACGATATTCACCAATACGCAATATCGTACAGCGTATTAGCAGCGATCGTAGCAGCGTTCCTGGTGTTCCTGTGGAGACGAAGCAGACGAGCCGTCAGTGCGTCCTCCGCGCGCGCCAAGGAGCCGGTGGCGCCGCCGGTGCCACCCCCCGCGTCTCACCCGCTGAGAGAGGCGTCCTCCAGCGGAGATAGTGTTAGTGCGCGTCGGCAGTCCGTGCCCGAGCTAGGGCATGGTGCCAGTGGGATCGTGCGGTGGTCCAGTTTACGTGATATAGACACAATAACTTCACCCATCAGCAAGCAGCCAACCAGCGGACAATCAGTTTTTAGTATAAAATAGGGATTAGTTTTGTAATGAAGCAATCACTTAGATTAAAGCATTAAAGCATTGTCCTAACAATCACCTAGTCTAAGAAAATATTGATCATCTATGTAATACTAACCCCTCGATTGTAGCGCCTCATCTCATTCTCATCTCGTACCTCGCCCTCGGGAGTATGTTCGATGCATCGATCACACAGATACGAGTAGGTATATTAGCATCATCAGCAGTTTGACCTAAGTAGGTTACTCGTGCCGCGAGCGCGGCCGGGGCGCCTACAGAAGTCAGTGCACCAGCAGCAACCATCCATACCGCACTCATAAATAGTCGTAGTTTTATATATACAATATAGCTTTTGTACAGTAAACTCGACTTTTCTATCAGCATCCCGGGAAGAGCTAGCCGCGATTCCTACATACCCATATAATGAAAAAGTTTGACACGTGGACCTTATATGGCCACCAGATATATTTCATCAGTCGGGTTTTTCATCGGTACCCAGTTTTGTTTTAGACACTGGTTCATTTTCAACTCCAGCCCGGCTTTCGGAGGTTTAGTTATTTTGAACCTCCATCCACACACCTCCCAACACATTCTGGGAGATCCCGTTATTTACTGGACCAGAAGCTTAAAGCTACATCCATTGAATCCCTATTAAGTTACCAACTTTTGATTACATTTTATTACTCAGAACAACCTTATGAATGAAAGAATGAAAACACTTTATTGTACACCACAGAAGAAAAAAACATAAAAATAAAAATTCACAAAGCAACAAGTAGCACTAGAAATGGTGGGTCTTCTTTTTCGAACACCTTCGTCATTCTGCATTGTTCTGAACTCAGCATTTGGATTTACAAAACTCAAACTATAAAGCTAACTTTTGAGCTCCTCCTGCTTCAATTGATCTACAAATATATCTAGGTGATCCTGGTAAGATTAGCAATAAGACTGCCGTTCGTTTTGTTATGTGTATTTTATATTTATGCTTGTTTCTTGACTAGAAGACTTGAATTATGGTCCTCCTATCACCCTACCCCTCCTGATTACATTCCATCAGCGGATCATCTTCCTTCCGACTACAAGCTGCAGTGGCCAATTTAAAATGCCACTGCCGAACAACGGCCCACCTGTTCTCATGCCCTCCCTGCCCAACTACCCGCACACGAGAAGACTTGTACTAGGCATCAGAGAGGGCTGTGGAAGTTGCTCTCTATTGGGCTAATAAAATTTAGGAATTAAACAGCTATTGACCCGAAAGAAGAAGAAGAAGCTTATATCTTTTGTGGTGTTCAACAGAGTGTCTTCATTCATTCTTTTATCATTCGTTCTTTCTTATACAAAGCATACAGAAAATAGTGTGAGGTCCGAAAGAAGTATGTACCTATGTAGGTATAATGTTGATGCTGTCAATGTTATTGATTTGTATGTTTTATTTTATAAATTACGCAACAAAACGCATAATTTAGAAGAAAATCCAATAATCAACACTCTCCTCTCAGGCAAGCAAACACCATAATTCCAATCGATACATTTCTAAAAGCGTCAAAACCGAGCAGGAATCAATTCCTGTACGCAAATTGGGCCTTTACGAGCCGAATGTACTAAAAACTGGACGTATCGTGTTACTTTTTACTCTTTTTAGTCGATTTTTTGACGTGCTTAAGACTAACGTCCACTGCAGCGTTGCGTACGGAGAATTGTAGGTGTGAAACATACATTAGAGATCTGCAATTTTTGACGTCTTTGAATGATCTCCAATGAAATAATAAAAATCGTTAGGTAGGTATCAATAATTATTTGAGAAATTAAGAGTTGTATATGGGTGAGTGCCAAGGTGGGACTCAAGATGAATATGTCAAAAACAAAGGCAATGACCAACACAGCACGGAGAGGAAAATAAAAGTCGAGGATGTGGAAATTGCATATGTCCAGGAGTATATCTATTTGGGCCAAATAGTCTCTTTCCAGGCGAGACAGGATACAGAGATTACTCGCCGCACAGAAAACGCCTGGAAAAGCTATTGGTCAATGAAAGACCTCATAAAAGGAAATCTGCCCCTATCTTTAAAACGGAAAGTAATGGACATGTGCGTTCTCCCCATTCTGACATACGGTGCTAAACTTGGTCCCTCACCAATATTCAAAAGTCCCGCTTTGGTGTTTGTCAACGAGCTATGGAGCGCAGCATCCTCGGAGTCAGGCTCACAGACCGTATACGAAGCTCGACACTGCGCTCCAAAACACAGATAGCGGACGTGGCTCTGACAGCCGCAAAATTGAAGTGGGACTGGGCAGGATACGTTTATCGTATGCCATAGCAACTATGGCCAAAAGCCACTATAGAATGGGTTCCAAACGGGCGGCGGCCTCGTGGTAGACCCAGGCAGAGATGGAGGGATGAACTGGATGCATACCAGAAAGAATGGCCTCAATTAGCCAATAACCGGGATTCTAAGTCTAATTATAATTCTAGGGTGGGGGGAATAAGATCTGCACTGACGTCCCGCATTGGGGTGTATTGTGCATTACCCCCCTTCTAACCTGACCCCAGCCATCCTAGCTCCTTGAAGTAACGGATTCCGGAAGGGAACCGGGATTCGTGGAAGGAGGGAAGGGAGGCCTTTGCCCTGCAGTGGGACTCTACGGGCTAATAATAATAATAATATGACAGTAAAATAACAACTGTGTTTGTATGTGGTTTATATCTGGGTTTTTACAAGGTCAATGAAACTGCAGGAATCATGACACAAAGCAGACTGATTTATTTTACAATGCGGTACTTACATAACTTCTTATAACTAACTACCCACATTGGTGAAGTAGGAAACACCACAATCCTCCACCGTTAATTTTAACTATATATGTATATATATGTGTGTAATATTATTTTACAAACAACTATTTTTCTAACCCGAACCTAACTACAGGCTTACGTTTTCGTTTTACTTCGATAATGGAAGGTAGGTACCTGCAGACACGACTTAACATCGGGTCTCGCATTGTTTCACGCCTTATCAATTCGCTGTCGAGAAGCATTGCGTTGGTAGCGAAATGTAAGTACGTCTGTTCCTACGGTCCTACTAGTCTACGGCTGCCGCATCTCTCTCCGCAGCTTCCAAGGCCGTTGCTACAGACAACGCCTTTGCATAGGTTAGATCTGGTTCCAAAAACAACCGTTGCCGTATCAGGTCACTGCTAACTCCGCACACAAACTGGTCGCGAAGATTATCCGTCAATGTGTCTTTGAAATCACAGCCTTTAGCAAGTTTCTTCAAAGCAGCCAAATACTGGACTATATTCTCGCCACCCACCTGCCGTCTTTATCGAAATCTGTACCGCTCTGCCATAATGGATGGCTTTGGTTGTAAATGTTCTCGCACGAGTGTAACCAACTCGTCGTACGTGAAGTCTGTTGGCTTCTTTGGATTCGCCAAATTCACCATCAACTCGAAGACATCCTCACCAACCAATGAAATCAATGTCGGCAGCTTGAGATCTTCCTTTATAGCGTTTGCACGAAAATACATGTTGACACGTCCACAGTACAAAGTCCAGTTCCCCGTATTCACATCAAATTCTTTTATTTTTCCGATGCCCATTATCACCACTCACTTTACGGTCTTTGTTAAGTATTTGCACGCACAGTTCTAGGTTTACCGAAGTCGCCAATGGTTTATATCTGGGTTTTTACAAGGTCAATGAAACTGCAAGAATCGTGACACAAAGCAGACTGATTTATTTTACAATGCGGTACTTACATAACTTCTTATAACTAACTACCCACATTGGTGAAGTAGGAAACACCACAGTATGTATGTATGTAAATGGCCAGACTTTACTGCTTGGGTTGCACACAATTCGTTAAATTGGTAACCAGGTGATCGTATCCTTGTATTGAAAAGTGTCTAGTGATCAATTACAAAAGAACCTCTTCTATTAATTCGCACACCTTAGAAGAAATAAAATGTGGAACAAGGAAATGTGATCATGGAAATGTGAACAGGGAAATCGCAATAATCTTAAGTTTACTAAATGTTTAGATTTTTTGTAATAATCGATTTTGTTTGGTTCCCAAGTGGTTAAAACGATCGCAATCCTACGGCATGGAACCCAATAATACAACATTGGAATAGTGTTGGCTATCATAATAATTTTGGCATTACATATGGTTGATTTTTCGACTTTTTGTGTAGTCGTTCGTGCAAAGAAACGTTATCACGGCGACAAAAATAACAGACGTCAAATCGGGCTTGTTAAAACTTTGCAAGCTTAGGTAGATGATAACAATCAGACGAAAGTATGTACACAGCCTGCCTAGAATCTCGCGTACCCGCAGCCCTTTAGTCGATAGCAAGCCTAACGCTCTCTCCACCTTTTTACTCAATTTCCGTCGTGTTTCAGTTGTTTTTCCTCGTATTATCGGAGAGTTAACAAGTGGTCAGCGTCGGTCGGTTTTTGACCATTTTTACGCGTTTTTTTCGTCGGCACCCACGTTTGTTACGGAGAGGGTTAATTCTTGCCGCTGCCAGTTTTTGGACGAAATACGCGTGGCTTTAGCGAGACGTTTATTTGGGAATTCTTTGGTCGTTCATCGTGTCTTTATTTTTTTTGTCACCTTGCGTTAGGTCATTGACTCGGTCACCTAGAGCTTTACGTTATTGAAGTGAAAAACTTCTTTAGGCGCGTTGGACATTTTTTGAGATGGGGAAAAACCATTGAACTCGTGACACTGTTAACGTTACCGACACCTCTGTAACTGTCTGATAAGTATCTCGTAATGTTTCAAGTTTTCACTACTGCTGACACTCCCGGAGTGCCACTTTTTATTATTTTTGTATCGAATAAGATAAATAAATAGCGTTATTACAAGTGTTTACAGACAAACAGTAGGGCCAACGACAAATCCCCATATAAAAGTCAGTGAAGTAAGCGGCACAGAAATAAATTGAATTTTTACTATATGTTTTTGTACCTTTCCAGGGTGCCGACCGACGTGAACAGTAGCAATAATCAAACATAATTTTAACTTAATTTCATTCATTTATTTCTCAGACATGATTCATCCATATTGTTAGTAAACAATAATAAAATCTTTGAATTATGTATATATTCATAAGATTGCAATTAAATAAACTAAAATAACATAAAAATCGGTACATTCACAAATAAAACAAATTATAATACATTGAAATTCAGACAATTAAAAGCTGGATCAAACAAATAAATAATAATGTAATTATTGAGTCACAAGCTGAGCGACTGGCTGGTGCTTTAAATCACAGCAGCCAATGACGCTGGAATTAAAATTAAAATAATCTACCACAACGGCCAGCATCCTGTTAGAGCTGGCTAGGACGCGGCTCATTAGTGATGCGGTTCTTTTGCGTATGATCGCATAAAAGTCGTCAACTCGCGCGTCAACATACCTTATGCGCTGCAGTACCTCCGCAGCCCCAGCAGCACCCTGAACCCGTTGTTGTACTGGACTCGTGGAGCATTGTAGGATTTCTGTGTATGTCCATAGTCTGCACGTGTACAGGTTTTGACGGTAAGCCCTGAACAAGGTCACTTTGACCGGGGCAGAACAACGTGCGAACCTGCGAGCCAACATATTGCATCGAACCGACAGAGCTATACCTTCCCTCTCTATGTCCGTATCATCATTCATATCATCAGTGACCCAGTGGCCCAAGTACTTAAACTTCTTAAGCCAGGTGAGGAGTGTTCCATCAAGAAAGACTGGAGGAACACTGTAAGTCTTACTGTACCCTTTTTTGAATTGTACTTGAGCCCATGGGCAACCGCGGAGGACTTACAAATATCTAGCAGCTGCCTGAGGGCACTAATCGAGGGTCTTAGCAGAACGATATCATCAGCGTAACTTTTAAATAATAGTACCGTTAATGGACAAAATACCTAAAAATAAAAAATAAATAGTCTTAAGTCGTATATCACATGCATATTATAATTATTATAAATTCCTTTAGAACTGAAACTGTTTTTATATAGGGTGGCAACCTATTTTCCTAGCAGCTATTTGGTTTCTTTGCTTAATGTCCGGTATTATTTAACTTTTATTTCCTATCCCGTATTTTCATTCCACTATAGGGCAAAGTGCATTATTTAACGTGAAAATAACCAATTTATTTCAAATCTAAACTACAAATTATAGGCTCTAAACTTTATTAATCGCCATCGCCCTGATGGACCTACTCCGATCTCATACTCAGTACACAGACCAGTGGCTATTTAGACTGTGTTCACATAAACTGACCACTAAAAATAAAGCTGCACAAATAATTAAAAAAATTAACCGCTAAACTAACGACCAGTCCACACTAACGAGACCGGTCACGTACTAACTTCACCCAGTCACGTGACTCGCCGTTTTGAAAAGATCGTTATAATGAGGAGCGAGCACGAATGTGGGAAACTTTGTAAAACTATTTTGTAAATCTTAAACGGACTCGTTATAGCATTAATTATTTGCATTTTTTAAGAGTAGCAATGCCGAGTAAATTTTATGTAGCTTGTAAAGATCAATTAACAGTTTAAGCATGTATTTTTCTCAAACGAATTACAATTCACTAAAAAAGCTAATATTTTAATTTTAAAGATACTAGCTGACCTGGCAAAATTACCAGTGTACCAAGTACAAGTGACCTACATTAGCCCCGGTAGAATTTTCAATTGGCCATAATTAGCTGCATTTATGTATGAGAAAATGAATTTTCTTCATAACTTCTTTTTGCGTGAATTTTTCCGATGTTTTAATAGTTATTCTATTTCTGCTATTCGGTGCGAAGACAAATCCAACAAATCAACGATAATAAAAACGATCCTGCCATTCTTGAGTTAAAAATGGTGTAACTAATCCGACTTGGTTTTATATATATAGAAGATTAGTTAAACCACAGTCTTCTTCTTCTTTTCCTGTTCCCGCGTTAGTCGGGGTAGGCTGTCCTAATTTTTGTGCGCCGACATTCTGTCCCGGGCGGTTGCGATGTATAAACAGGTTTTTTTTAAATGCTGAGTTTTTCGGAAATGGGGGGTGACTTTGAAGTTTCCTCGGACGTAATCATCCCGTATTTTGTTAAGTCTGGTCACACCTCCCGCCCATCTTCATCTATCGCCTATCTTCATCTCCGCAGTATGTAGCTTTTGTTTGTGGGTTTGTTTAACTGCCCAGCATTCTGCCCTGTACAGCATTGCCGGTCAGACAGCGGCCTTGTAAACCTTACCTTTGGTTAAATTAGTTAAACCCCAGTATGAAAAACTAATGTTGTGGTTAAACATGTGATTTAATAAAAAAGCCAAATCATATAACTAATTATAATATTTATTTATACTTATTTTAAGGGTACGAGCTTCTGTTTAAGTAGGTATCTGCATTAGGCTATAAATAACATATGTTTTCATCAAGTCACATTTACAGGCGAAGTTACGAAAACAAGTTGCAATGCAATTTGTTCAACTTTATGTTATAAATGGTACCTATCGAGTAGAACTTCTCCCTTTATAAGGGCTCGTCTATACATGGCGAGTTTTGCCGCTCGGGTTTTTCCAATAACATATTAACTATGCGGGCACTTGTACACTAACTTAAAACGCCATTGATTACCTCGAGGATACAATAAAACATTCTTTTACTAGTATAGCCACATGAATGAGTGAAAGTTAGTAGAATGGCTCATCTATGAACTTCTTTGTCTCATTATCATCATCCTCATATCAGCAATAGGATGTCTACTGCTGAACAAACCTTCTCCATATATTTCCAGAGCGACCGTTCTTGTGTGATCCAAATCCCAGCAACCATTATCAGGTCGCCTTTCTATTTAGTCTTTCTTTCGGCTCAATCCACAAATCCCCTGAGATAATTTGGGGGATTGTCTCAGGGGATTTGTGGAACAAGCCTTTATTTTCAGTGTATGGTCTTCACTCAAGAATCTTTGCCCCAACAGCTATAAGTTCTTAAAAAATTTTTATTCGTATATTTTTGAAATTTGAACTTTATAGTTTTTCATAATCATTATTATAATCAGCCATAGAACGTATTACTCCGCTTAAGAAACCCAATAAATTTTCAAAATGACCATTCTTTTTTTTAGTAGGGGCAAAATGCCTGAAATAACAGAAAGAATATAAACTTATATACAAGACTATAATACAGGAGAAACAGTTCAACCAACTAAAGACCGTTGCAATCGATCTATAGATAGCTCATCTCCAGATCACTACCAGGCGAAAGTGTCCCCAAGACACTGGATGCATTGCAAGGCTTACGCGTTTACCCAGATAATCCCCCCATCAATCTTTTTGTGGGACCCAACAACTCCAAGCAATCTACAATAACTTGTTTTTCCATCCTGTGGGGTCGTCTTACGCTGCGCTTTCTACCGCATTTAAGTTATATTATCATATTATATATTGTATACCTAGTGATATTATTAATATACGAACCACTCAACATAAAAAAACTGCCAGTATTTCACAATATCAGCTTCACAATAAATCCAAGTCTACTTGTGTATTATGTTAGAGCACACCGTTTAAGCTGCCCAAACAGATTCCATCAACAATTTACAAAGCAAACAAATTTTTCACAGTCTCACCTGAACACGCCATTTTATTTAATCGCAGCGCTAAGGCCCTTTTAGACGAATCATTTAACAACATTAAAACAAAAAATGATGTGTGTGTGTGTTCGTAGAAAAACTACCATTATGTTCCTAAAGCAATTTTCAGAAGTTTATTTAATAAGTTAGCAGAAGTAATTAAACTATTTACTCCGATTTCGGCAGAGCTCAGTGACTGGGTACGTATTTTTGATTTATCTGATTAAATTAACGTGTATGTGTTTAATTATCCACCGTATGTAGTTTCTGTGTGTTTATTACTTGTGCAGAAATAAATGTCTCTATCTATTTACCATTTTATTATTATCATAAATCATTGTATTATTACTATTCAGTCTGTGTTATCCCACTGCTGGAGAAAGCTGGGATTTGGCAAGACCTTTGCCCAGGAGTGGGATGACACATAAATAATAAATAACACCAATTCGAAGTTGCTTGTTTTTTGGCTTGAAATATCGTGTCTAAAAAGACCCTAAGCCGTTTTATTTATCGCCAGCGCTTATTCGTATGCTGAAATTAAATAAAAAATAATGCACAGGATTTTGTCGCGTGTCGCGGTAATCCCAAGTAATAGATTGCTATTCGCAGCCCTACTTGGGAGTGTAGCTATGCTATCATTTTACTAAGAGAAAATGCAATCTTCCCAAAAATCTGAGAGCCTGGCACTTATCTGAATCAACACGCATTGCAATTCAGCGAGGTATGGTAACCAGTGCAGTGTCTTAGAAACACTTCCGCCTGATTTAGTTGAGATATCTATAGATCGTTTGCGGTCCTATTACCTATAACTGCTCTATCTTTTGTACACATAAATTTATAAAAACATTTAAATAATTTAATATTTTCTGTAAATAAATGTTTAAATCCAAATTTACGTTTATAAGTTACTAGCTTCCGCCCGCGGTAGCTTCGCACTCATGGTTTGTCTATAAAAAGTAGCCTATGTATTAATCCAGTTTATAATCTACGTACATACTAAATTTCATCGAAATCAAGTCAGCCGTTACGACGGGATTGAGTAACAAACAAACAAATAAATAAACAAACATCCAAACTTTCGCAATTTATAATATAAGTGTGATAGAGATTTATTTAACGGCTATTGGTAAGTTTGCGTGACCTATCACGTAAACTTGCCGTTGTTGTTGGTGGACGCAAGGCAATTATAGGCGATATTCTTAACTTAACATCAGGTGGGCCATAAGCATAAGACATAAGCTAAAAAAAACCCAGGAAGACCTAAACGGTGCAACAAACAGCACGATTCAGGTTGCCAACTATTACAAAAAAAACGTTTTATGAAGTCCAGAGAACCTGTAGAAACCACACCCTGGCTTATTTCACAAATCCCTTGAGCGTTCACTTTGAGTGCCGGCAGGAGATTTGTCCCATCACCTACCAGCAGGTGAGGCAGCAGATAAGCGCTTGACGATCGCAATAAAAAAAACACTAAATACTAAGAAGAAGAAGAAGCTAGGAAGCTTCTCCTATCGCTACCGACATAGGACACAGGACAAAGAAAATGAGTGCATGGAGTAGGCTTTCTCTAAAAGATGACTGAAACAATTTATAAGAGGATGCTTGAAAAGATTGGCTTTTGGATTAATAAAAGAAGGTCAAGTCCAATTGAATGTTTTCCATTTTGTTTCTAAAGGAAGCTTTTGATACAACTTTGATAATCTTAGAGCGAAATGAAATTAGGTAAAAAGGTGTATATTGGAATTGCGATTAAAACTCCTAAACTTTAGTTTTTTCAATCGTCATAATCATATCGGAGATAGGACTGATATTTTTTTTAAAATAAAATTTATTTTTATTCGACTTGTATGCGCTGCCATGTGTCCTTCAACTTGAGGCATACGCTGTAAAGCCTCATGTGCCTGTAATTTCACCAGCAACAATTCAATTCAATTTCCCTTTAAATCGAAACACAGGAATGCTGCTTAGCGGCAGAAATAGGTCTGGTGGTAGTACTTCCCAGGTGAGCCCTTTCACAAGAAATTCTACTACTCTTAACATACGCTCTCCATCCAAGACAATAACGAGCAGACTCCCATACTTGGACTAGCGTGATTGTAAAGGTATATTCTAAACAACAATATGGAATTGGTTCAATTATAATGTTCCAATTGAAACTGCCGCCCGGGGCCAGGGGCTGACAAAACATACACGCTGCTGTGATTCAAGCGGAGTAAACAAAGCAAATGGTATCTAAGAATCTACCACCGCTATATTGCGTCGTATTATGAATGTAATGTAGCAATAGGTAGTTTATTACGTTAAATATTATATTTTTTAGTGTTAGCCGACACTTAAAGGAAATCCTAAGATTTTTTTAAACCGTCTCATAAACTTTCGAGCCGAACAGGACTTGAATCTGCAACCTTTCTCTAGATGCGAGAATGCACTGCCAATTGTGCTACGGGCCCTTGTCACGTCAAGGTCGAATTCAAGTTTGAGTCGTAAACTTAATCATCTCGTATCTCGCAGTGCATCCTCGTATCAAGAGGAAGCTTGCGGATTCAAGTCCCGGTCAGTTAGAAAGTTTTTGAGATGGTTTTTAAATTTTTAGTTTATTATGTTCTAGAGTAACGGTTGATGGAGAACAGCTAGCATACGTCCAAGAGTACGTCTACCGGTTAAATAGTATCCTTTGACTCCAGGCAGGATAAAGAAATCGCTCGGGAAACCGAGAGTACCTGGAGGAGCTATTGGTCCATGGGAGATTTGATGAAGGGTAACCTTTCTCTTTCGCTCAATCGAAAGTTGATGGGCGTATGCATCCTCCCCGTTCTAACTTATAGTGTGCAGACCTGGTCTTTGACTAACATCCAAAAGTATAAACACAAGGTTTGCCAACGTGCGATGGAGCGCAGCATTCTCGGATTCAAGCGTAGTGACCACATACGCAACACCAAGCTGCACTCTCGAACACAAATCGTAGATGTAGCTACGAAAGCTGCCAAACTCAAGTGGGACTGGACTGGTCATTTATGCCATACGTCGGGTGATCAGTGGGGTAAGCTCACCACCGAGTGGAACTCAGACACAGCCCGAAGACGTCGCGGCAGACCAAAGAAGAGATGGAGGGACGAGCTCACTAATTTCCGAGCTGACTGGATCATCTTAGCGCCTGAAAGAAGTGTCTGGAAAAACTGGGGGGAGGCCTTTGCCCAGCAGTGGGACACAGTGAGCTAATAATAATAATAATAACCCCGCAGGGCACGTTTGTGGCGAGTGTTCGGTGTGTGGCGACACCGCGGAGCCCCATTACTCCCTGGGGTTGACAGAAACCCCTGACCCTTGGTTTGCCTTAGTTGGCCGGTCAAGGGTGGAGGCGCAAAAGCGAAACCTATGCTCCAAGGGTTGAAGTGTTAAAGGCATAAAGCCGGGAGTAGCGCTTAGTGAAACTGCAGCACACCTATTAAAACCCTTTAACCGCCCACACCAACGTTGCCCCTTACGCTGCCTTCTATTAGCGGCACTTATGGGGGCCCGTTTAGTGGACGGCTAATCACCACCTGCCTCAATCATTCTTAATATTACAGGATTGGCAGGTGCCGTATCTCATTTCTCTGATAACCCATACTCTATTTCATAAGCATTACTCTAACAATAGCCCGAACTCTAATCCATGTGTTGCAATAGTACTACCATCTGCCTAACCTCCATCTTGTCATAGTTCTTTTTTATAAAAACAAACAGGCCTCTTACTCGTTGGCTTCGGCCCTGGTAATGCCTTTGTAAAGGTCCAGGCCTAAAGCCTGTGTTAAGCAATAAATGTGTGGAATAATAATAATGTTGTAGTTCTTTGACGTTTCACGAATTATGGGCGAATTTAAATAGATCCAGGAAGCCTTTATGTGATTATGTTTTATCCTGACCATCCACAGGTTATCTGAAAGAGGTTAGGAGGTAGGAGGATATAACCACCCATTGAAAATTAATTTATCGGTAGGTAAATTAAATCTTAATTAAACTGACAAAACTTAATAGGTAGATGACTTTTTTATTTTTGGTAAACTTAATAATCCAAAGAACTTGTCAACCGTGCTAAGAAAAACATTGTTAGGCCATAATTCGAGAACAAAAGTACGTGGCACCCACCAATATTAATAATAATGACAACCTCCGTGGCGCAGTAGGCAAATAGCAGACTGAGACGCAGGAGGTAGCGGGTTCGATTCCCGCTGAGGAACAAATGTTACCGATATTTGTTCCGGGTCTGGATGTTTTTCTATATATATAGGTACATAAGTAATTACAAAAAAAAGTATGTAAGTATTCTATCAGTTCCTATAGTACAAGCTCTGCTTAGTTTGGGGGTAGATAGCGCTGTGTGAAATGTCCAGTAATATTTATTTAATATTTTCTGATTTTTGTTGCCAATATTTTAGATTTTCTAAATTATTTTAAAACCGTTTATCTAAAAGTTCGTCAATTACTAACATGTTACCAATTTACGGGTCGATCAAGCTTCTAATTGAATAATCGTCGGTGGTTAGGCCGCAGACTCACTGATTGCTTCGATTCAAGCAATCCGATACTTAGATTACAACTACAAGTCAGCCGAACGGAACAATATCACTTACAAATAAAAAACTCTCAATAACACAACCACAAATAAAACTGATTCTATTATTCGCTTTTCGCAGAATACATTTTTTTTGTATAAATAAACCGAAAATTTTACTTGATATGTTGGTCTCTGTATAAAATTCAAATGATAACGACCCATATCGAAGTCGATGACAAAGGTTGTCCTCAGGGAGCCAGTCGCCCGTTATCCATTAAAAGTTGAATTAATGCGATTGTGACTTCTGTTCGTCGCTATCTGCTCTCTGGGGCTTGGTTTGACGAAGGTAGGCTTTTAATTTCATTTTTAAGATGAATCTTACTATTGAACTTAACTATGTGAAGTTGAGAGCTTTCAACATGCATATTATTTTATTCTAAAATGTTGGCACGAGATGACGGCACATTTGTTTCACATAATAACAGTTGTCACATAATAACGATAGCTTTATGCAAATAGCCGTCTGAGACGCAGGAGGTTGCGGGTTCGATTCCCGCTGCAGAAAAAATATTTGCATGATCTACAGATATTTGTTTCGAGTCTGGTTGTTTCTCTATATATTGTAGTATGTATTTAAAAAATTATATAAGTATTCTATCAGTTATCTGGTTCATCTTCGCTTAGTTTGGGGCTAGATGGCACCGTGTAAAATGTCCAGCATTATTTATTAATCTTATCGGCTACAGGGTGACCGCTGCTGAACATAAGCCTCCTTACTAGATGCTGTGTAGATGTATATTGTTTTAAAGTGTACTATTTATATGTACTCCTGACACTTAGCTAACTAAAGCTATAAAAAAAGTTTTGAGGTACACTCATCGAGAAATCTCCTGATAAATTCAGAGGGGCGCAGAGAGAGGCGCAGAGAGAGGCGCAGAGAGGCGCAGAGAGGTGTGAAGAAAGCAATGCTCGGAATCACACTGCGCGACGGAAAACGAATTTATTGAAAGCCAAACAAAAGTGAGTTACGTAATGGCCACCATAGCGAAGCAAAAGTTTTATTTTTTAAACTGGATCGATCTTCGCGTGACCACAATCTCGCCTGATGGTAAGCGAGTGTTCTAAGATGAAGCACGAAGTTCTAGAAGAAAGATATTTAAAGAGGCCCCAATTGTGTTCTTTAGAAAAAACAGACGACCATAAAGTGTTCCATACCTTAACTGTACGCATCAAGAACGTAACACCAAAACGTTGTGTGCGAATGGGTTATATATTAACTAGGTGCGGATGGTACTGAGTCGTGCGCCTGCTTGTCCTTTGATGGAAGGGAGCTTAGCAAGACACATCGCTAGAATGGAAGCGACTCGTTGGTCTACGAGAATCCTAGAATCCCAGAGTGGTCACCTAGGACGAGCCTGACTCGCGAATTGCTGGGTGGATGATTTGTCTGAATGAGACGGGCACAAGGTCGCTAGGAATGGATAAAAACGGAAGAGGCCTATGTTTTCCTATGTACTGCGTGTCAGCGCATTTACGACATTAATTTAAATCACGGGTAGGGCTGATGGCTAGTATTTTTGTAATTTTTTTTACTTTTAGTTTCAATTTCATTGTCATGGATTTTTATTAATTTTAAATATTTCTTTAATTTCAAGTCCTAAAATATCAATGAAACAGCCTGTATAAAATAAGTAAACAACCTGTTAACTGACTAAGTGGCATCGTCGCAAAGGCGCTGCCGATGTAATATACGTTAAAAATTGTTTATTGGAAATTTATCGATTATTGGATAAACAACTAAGCTACCAGTATTAAACCGATCTCTAAAATCAGTTAATACGATTGTGCATTAAATTAATGTCGTGAATGCAGTGATATACTGTAAGTATATAAGGTAATACATCGATAATACCCCGGGAGTTGCCGGTGTCAATAGGCGACGGTGACCACTTAATATCATGTGAGCCGTAATCCGGTTTCTCCAATAAAAACATTAAAAAAACTAGATTGGATCACGGAAAGTTCACCATGATGATGACCAAATACTAAAAACTTAGTTTGTGGCAGTCTCAATTCGCAGTGTGATTTCTCCCTGTAGTCAGATAAATTACCGTAACAAGGGATGTCCACCGCGGGAGTTTCTCGACTTTCAATGGAAAGTCGGATAAATAAATTCTTTCGGCACGTAACCTACATTTTTCCACTCTCGTTTATAGCCCGTAAATTCCCAAAGATGGCGTCGATACAGAACCCATTTACACTTTTCCATTTAGTCGAAATAATCGCACAGCTTATTTCACTTATCGAGTGTCGCGTCAAAGCGCGGGATTCTGCTCTTTTTTACACTCATTCTGGGAGTAGGGCTGGCGATTTTATAATGTGCCAGGGAATAGTTAGTACAATCTGTTATTGTGTTTCTTTTCCTGTGAAATATGGAATGTTTTTTTTAATTTAAATTGAATTAATTTTAATTTTAATAGTAAATAATGTTTTCCGTTTTTTAATTCTTGATGTTTTTAATTCGTTCTTTCATTGAGCCGGGCAAGATAAAATATAACACTCAGATGATTATGGACCCTGTTAGATATAGCGAGATCACAAAAGCGAAAAATAAGTTGTTTCTTATATTTTATACAAAGAACCATCGTTGTTATAATATAATTTATTGTATGGTGTACAATATAGTATTTTCCATCTGTATATTTTCTATGTATTTTCTATGATGAGCTAGTCCTAGCAGCATCGAAATGTTAAGATCATTCAAAGACCTTTGCTAATAAAATAATTATCGGATTTAAGCTCGATAATTTTTGTAAATAGTGTGTTTAACATTATTTTTTAATCTTAGCTAAATAATTGAAAAATAAAAACAAATGAAAAATTGTACCATAATACCTGGGTGCTGTGACATATCAACCCTCACTTCTTTGCCAACTCTCCTAAATAGGATGTCAATTACTTCGTTTCAGAAATTTCAGCTTGTGCCGACCCTAGCTCAGCGTAAAACGCTTTTTATCATGTAAAACATCTTTGTCTAGAGTCTATTACCTGACAAGTGCGTTTGTAAAGGTTCCGATCTCCCCCCTTTGTGATGGAAATATGGCCGGAGTAATACAATATCGTATTTCGCTGCTATAAAGGAAAAAGTATTATATGTCACCGTAATTACATGGCTTGGTTTTATCGAGTGATTATAGTTTTAATCTAAATCGATGGAAAGATATTTTGTTGACTGTTCTTAATTTTTAGCCGTATTACAAGAGGTTTTCCACTGCTACATCTCCACTAATCGAGATTTAATTTTATGCTATTAAAGTAAGACAATAAGATTGTTAGTTTTACTACAGATCTAAATTGAATAGATAACGAGAGTTCACCTACTACTACTTACTATGCGGTGTGACTATTGTTTTATGTATATATTATATAGAAGGGGGGTAATGCACAATACACCCCTGTGCAGGACGTCAGTGCAGATCCTATTCCCCCCGCCCTAAAATCAGAATTAGATTGTTAAAAACGTAAAACATTTACAAAAGATATTAAGCGCCTCACAAACAATGAAGATGTTATAATATTTTATGTTAATACTAGATGACCCGCCCGCGGCTTTGCACGCGTCGTTTGTCAATAAAAAAATTACCTTACTTCTGCGCAGTTGGATAAAAAAGTAGCCTATGTCTCAATCCCGATCATGATTTTTTTTTTGAAATGAAAAATGAAAATCAAATTTATTAAATTATAACAGACATCAAATTAACATAAACAATCCAAGAATTAATTGTCTTTCACATAGACGGATCCTGGTGGGATCGCATTAGTATCCAAACTAGGTAAACCTGTGTTATCTATCTGTATTTATCTATCTACCAAATTTTATAGATACAAAAGACAATAGGTTCATAATCCAAGGGCAATTCCCATACAAAATTAACAATTTTGAATCTATCTTTAAATATTTCTACTGTTTATAAATATCGCTAGACATTTAACACAGTGCTATATAGCCCCACACTAAGCAGAGTTTGTACTATGCGAACCAGATAACTGATAGAATACTTACATATATTTTTTTGTAAATACATACTTATAATAAATAGAAAAACAACCAGACCCGGAACCAATATCTGTAGATCATGCAAACATTTGTTCCGGGTCGGGAATCGAACCCGCTGCCTCCTGCGTCTCAGCCGGTTATTTGCCATCACCCATTTACCCCATTTTTTTAAATCATCCCTGTATTAGAGCGAATAAAACAGAAAATAAAAATATAAATCAGTCAAGCCGTTTTTGAGTTTTAGCGAGACTAACGAACAGCAATTGATTTTTATAATAAAAATGTATATGAAATATTATATAAATACCACTCGCCATACAATAAAATGTAAGATGAAAATATATATTATGTTTGCCGTGTGTGATGGTCCATAGGATTTGCATGACGAGCGATATTTTATCTTATAGCTTCTTCATCGTGCGTGACGCGCTATTGTCATCTGAACCTGCAAAACGGTTAAACACACAGAGATACGTACGTCACTAACTTTTACGACCTCATTATTAGCATTAGCTTGATCACCCACGCATAACCTCATAACTATGAAATGTTAAACGCGTTAATTTCTCCATTTAGTCCCATTAAAATATTCAGGCCATTACGTCCATGAGCCTATGAGCGTGCATAAAACTAATTTATAACAAACTTGGCGCAACTGGCCAGAACTTGCCCCTATCTGAGCTGCCACGTGCTAGTACTGTATCTGTCATATAGTCTTGGAAGGTGGGGAAGGGAGAATAGTTATTTTCAATTGAGGGCTTTTTTATTTTCGTTTAAAAAAACTAGTTCGTAATAAATGGCACTGTTTCGAGATGCACCAGCATAAAATATTTTTTACTAGCTGCCCCGCCCGCAGCTTCGCATGCTAGAAATGTCCCGTTCCCGTGAGAGCTTCGGGATACAAACTTCATAAAACACTATTGTCAAAGTGACGCGACACTTCATGTAAACGACTTCACGTCAATGAACAACGGTTAAATTATATGGATATTGTTCATACAAAAATACTAAAATCGCTATTAAAAAAAGGTAGGAGGGTGAAAAATAGTTTACGTCCTATTCTCAGACCTACCAAATATACCTACACAAAAAATTTCATAAGAGTCGGTAGAGCCGTTTCGAAGGAGTTTTGTTACAAACGCGTGTAATAACGCGTAACTAACGCGTATAATAAACACGCATGTAGTTGCTAAGAGCTGTGGATTTAGTTCAAAATAAAATAAAATAAACACTGTAATACGAGAATTTTAAGAAGATGGTTTATGCCAAAATGTCAAAGACACAATCTCAAAATTTGTCTTGATTGAGGTCTCACTTCGTCCAATTCGTACAATTTCCTCTGAAAATAATGTAAACATTGGCAATAACAGTTCACTTTCCTTTGATAAATCAGCGTATGTCAGAGCAACACCATCTGTTAGCAGTTTTAAAAACATGGTTCAGCAGTGGACATCCTGATATGATGATGACGATGAATTATTCGAGGCAATGGACAGACTACTTTTATTTTTATTTATAGTTGGTATCATTTGGTATCCTTGTTTAACACTAACTTGGCAACGATACCGACCATTCTACGTTGGCTACATCTCGCGCGCTGTATAACTGCGAAAGTTGAGTTTCGTTCATTAGACTTAAAGTCCTCATTGCCGTATTGGAGATCTGCCAAACGCGTTGTGCAGTTCACGGTAATTGTTGCTTGCAAACTTATGACGAGCAGATGGTGAGACCAAAAGCTGATAGACGAAACTGCATAATTTAAATAGGTTTTAAAAAGTATGAAGGACGAGGGTGGACATTAGCACACTTTTAACAATACTTAATAAAAAATAAAAGAAATAATGAAAATACATTTATTTGAGAACAATTGTAAAAAAATAATTATTCGTACTGTAACGAACTTTTATTTGAGGCCTGATTTAATACGCGGTAAATTATTGGCTTGCTAATATTTTAAAGTAACATCTGATAACGATTAAGTATTACACTTGAGAGAGGACTTGTGAACTTAATTCTTTAGTTTAGAATGATTAAAAATACAAGTTGAGAATATAGTTCTTTCTGTACTCGCTGAAAGGCTGAGATTTACGTGTTTTTTATTTTAAAACGAAAACACTTGAAGATAGAAATTAGAGAATGCTTTTAAAATTCTCAACGCAATAAATTAGTATTTTTTTTATGATGTCAGTCAATAAATTTTAGCTAAAATGGGTTTGAAACAAGTGGGCGCCTCTCTTCTAGGAATTCTAACACTTAACTTTTTTGTACGTCTGTGCTAACGTGGGAAAGACACACCTTGTAACGAATTTCAAAATATTGAATATTGATTGGTTGTTTGTAGAAATAGAGGCGTGACCACCTTAAATTGTGGTAAGGGATTTTTCGTAAGAGATTGGAAATGCGAAATCACTCTGGACGGACGGTCGGGGGGTCGAGTCAGGAGGAGGCCGGAAGGCGGATATCGTGAGATTTGATAATCCTAGTAGAATCAGTGTTGAATTAGAGTTAATTGTATCAAGTTAGACTTGCTGTTATTATTTACATTAAATTCAGTGTGTATATTGGTAACGTATCTAGTTATAGGGGTATAGAATTGCAATATTTTAGGTACTTAGGTATTTACGAATTTGAAATTCGTGAAATAAAGCAGAGAATAGATATTTATATGCGAGGCGTATTTATGCAGAAGTGCTGTTGATGAACACGTTAGAGATATTTAATTCATTTTCGGTTAAACTAGGAGATGTGGTTTTAACCTTATTTTTCAGCATTCACAGGTTCATACAGACTTATTATAATGATAAAAATGTAGTCTATGTTTAGTACTAAGTATTGCGATAATTATCAAATCCTCCCAAATAGATTGTACGAGGGAAGCGGTTCGAACGTGAAACTTGTCTAACCAATGCATGGTATTTTTTATAGTCATTCACAGCTTAGCAGAGAAGGAGTCGCTTTTGCCGTCATAACCAATCAAACTTCCTTCCATGTTCCTATAATTATTTCGTGATAGTTCTATTATTTTATTCAACAAGGGACTATATTGCGAACACATTTTCAATTCATCTACTTTATACTCTGAAATCAATCGATCTAATAAAATTCAGTGGAAACTCCTGGGTTCACGTGGCTGCCGTCCGCGGAGGGGCGAAGCCCCGCCATAAATTGTCTATCAGGTTCTGTAAGACGAGGCCTGTGTCTGACCCCCTCCAACCCGTACGCTCGACCTCTGACCGGGATGTTTGATACTGCTTTTTATTAAATCACGTAGCTTAGCTAGTTAGTTATCATGGGGTTTGAGGGTAAATAGGCGCCTTTCCCATTTCCTTACCTGATCCCTCCTGCTTTGCAAGACTAGAAATTTTCCCCATCCCTAAGTTCTCACCTAGAACAAGACATTTCTAGCCATACGTCGCATGCAGGGTGTATGTGGGTAGGGGCCCTTCACAAAATAAATCAAAATATTATAATTACTACTTACACAAAATAACATAAACCTTTTCTTTTCTTTTCAGCTATTTCGAGACTTTATTCCCGGGGCTTAGCTTTAAGATAATATTAAGAACATTACTAATTTAGAATTATTAATCCATTGAAGTCTTGTCATAATTAAATCCATTATATTTTAAATGAATATTAGCACTCTGGTGATATTTAAATTCAATTCACAAATAACATTTAATTCGTGTTATTTTATTTGTGTCATTTATTAAAGCCAAATTACATCAGAATTACTATTTCATTTATTTCTCCAAATCATTTACACAACGTAGAATAAATTCAATTCTAGACGATCACACTTAGGATGGCCAAAATCACAGATAGGTTTATTTTCGATTCAAGATAACTTTAAGTCTAGACCATAGGCTCAGGTAGACTAGTATTTTATATAGGGAGGTCAGGTTTTGTTACAGTGTTGCCGTGACCATTGGATATTGTGCCATTAAATATTGAATTAATTAATTTTAATCCAATAGCCTATAAAAAGAACTTGGGTTACTCAAATGTTAATCACAACGTAAGAAATTTATTTTAGTTTTACGAGTTAAACAATTATGACAAGACTAATAAATAAAAATACCGGCGCTTTCTTTGCACGTGTTTGGTAACAGAAAAGATGGGTTTAAATAAATGACTGGTTGTAAAAATTCTGTCAATAGGTGGGTCGGTTTTATGGCTTAGAAAAACAATGACTCGGGTTTCGAATTTATCATTTCCGGATACGCCGCATCTGCAACTATTGTTTTGGGTATTTCTTTTGAAATATATTATTGTTTAACTGCAGATGCATAATGGGTCTTAGGGGCGCATTTCTTTAACTTTGAAAGGTATGAGAATCGAAGGGGCGTAGAGTAAAAACATGTTTTATCCGATGTATTTGCTTGTGTTTCTTTATTTTTCAGAAGTTGCCTGAGACAAAGGTAAATGCAATTATGAAGGAAGACCAGTTTCACACGAAAATATTGCGAGGAGCGTTTGGGTATCCTGATTTTAGAACTATAGCAGATTAAATCTCCGGCACACACAGACTTCCTTATAATGTCCTGAGCTAAGTATTCTTACTGATTATTTATTGCAGTTGTTTCTAGAAAAGTTGTATGTTCGTTGGTTATATGTGGTTGGACAGCAAAGTCATTTTGATTCAAAATGTTATGTCAAATAGAGTAAATTGATTCTGGGTTCGATTCCTAGATGAAATTAATTATTTTTTTGTTGATTTAATCACTAACAGACATTATTTATATATATAGTGTTATTTTAAAAATTTACGTCTAAAGCGATTGTGGTTCATGAGATTGAGAAAATTGCGTTTAGGTTCGATCCCTAGACAATAAGTGTTTTGAGCTGTGAATTGGAGGCGTGTGTGGGCACTTGGTCTTTGAGTTCGATTCTCATAGATTTTTATGGAGACTAAGTCTAGGTTCGATTCCTAGACAATTTGCATTTTGAATTGCGAATTGGACAAAATTGTATGACATTGCAGGATATTAAATCTTTGAGTTCGAATCTCATAGGTCTATCGATTAATAATGTGTTAAAATAATATTCAAGAATGAGTATTATTTCTTGAAGATTCAGGTTCTTAAAACCAAGGTTATTATTTTAATTTTATAATTTTAATTAATGGCTCTTAGGATCTAAGGTTCGATACCCTAGATAAAATAATAAGTTAATTAATAAGAATTAATTAGGAAAGCGCTTTCCAGCATGAAAGAGTTGGTTGATGAAATACTGTCCGTTTAATCGATAATTATGTTTGTAATTATACTTGGGTTCGATCCCCAAAGTTCGAATTATATCTGGATGAAAAATAAAATCAAATGATTGCGGAATTTAGATATATGAATATTTGATAATTAAGTAAGCAATTCGAAGAATTTAAGCACTCATTAAATATATATGAAATATCCAACTTAATAGTTTAATAAATTCGTTTACTTAGTTAATATTTAATCAGGACGATTAAGATTTATGAAAAAATTTCGGGTATAAACTTTAGTAGTTTTACTTTTAGAGAAATGATAAAAGTAATTTCTGAAGAACATTGCTTCAAAGCTTATAATCTATGTTCTTATTGGAAACTGAGATGAGTTCTATTTCTTATAAGAGACTAGATGTAAATAAGATCAAATTATTTAGCAAAAAACAATTAAAAATTTTAGCAGTGAATTTCTTTCATTTTCCTGACTCTGTCCAGGAAAATTTCAATAAATTCAAGGGGCGACTGTAACGAACTTTTATTTGAGGCCTGATTTAATACGCGGTAAATTATTGGCTTGCTAATATTTTAAAGTAACATCTGATAACGATTAAGTATTACACTTGAGAGAGGACTTGTGAACTTAATTCTTTAGTTTAGAATGATTAAAAATACAAGTTGAGAATATAGTTCTTTCTGTACTCGCTGAAAGGCTGAGATTTACGTGTTTTTTATTTTAAAACGAAAACACTTGAAGATAGAAATTAGAGAATGCTTTTAAAATTCTCAACGCAATAAAATAGTATTTTTTTTATGATGTCAGTCAATAAATTTTAGCTAAAATGGGTTTGAAACAAGTGGGCGCCTCTCTTCTAGGAATTCTAACACTTAACTTTTTTGTACGTCTGTGCTAACGTGGGAAAGACACACCTTGTAACGAATTTCAAAATATTGAATATTGATTGGTTGTTTGTAGAAATAGAGGCGTGACCACCTTAAATTGTGGTAAGGGATTTTTCGTAAGAGATTGGAAATGCGAAATCACTCTGGACGGACGGTCGGGGGGTCGAGTCAGGAGGAGGCCGGAAGGCGGATATCGTGAGATTTGATAATCCTAGTAGAATCAGTGTTGAATTAGAGTTAATTGTATCAAGTTAGACTTGCTGTTATTATTTACATTAAATTCAGTGTGTATATTGGTAACGTATCTAGTTATAGGGGTATAGAATTGCAATATTTTAGGTACTTAGGTATTTACGAATTTGAAATTCGTGAAATAAAGCAGAGAATAGATATTTATATGCGAGGCGTATTTATGCAGAAGTGCTGTTGATGAACACGTTAGAGATATTTAATTCATTTTCGGTTAAACTAGGAGATGTGGTTTTAACCTTATTTTTCAGCATTCACAGGTTCATACAGACTTATTATAATGATAAAAATGTAGTCTATGTTTAGTACTAAGTATTGCGATAATTATCAAATCCTCCCAAATAGATTGTACGAGGGAAGCGGTTCGAACGTGAAACTTGTCTAACCAATGCATGGTATTTTTTATAGTCATTCACAGCTTAGCAGAGAAGGAGTCGCTTTTGCCGTCATAACCAATCAAACTTCCTTCCATGTTCCTATAATTATTTCGTGATAGTTCTATTATTTTATTCAACAAGGGACTATATTGCGAACACATTTTCAATTCATCTACTTTATACTCTGAAATCAATCGATCTAATAAAATTCAGTGGAAACTCCTGGGTTCACGTGGCTGCCGTCCGCGGAGGGGCGAAGCCCCGCCATAAATTGTCTATCAGGTTCTGTAAGACGAGGCCTGTGTCTGACCCCCTCCAACCCGTACGCTCGACCTCTGTCCGGGATGTTTGATACTGCTTTTTATTAAATCACGTAGCTTAGCTAGTTAGTTATCATGGGGTTTGAGGGTAAATAGGCGCCTTTCCCATTTCCTTACCTGATCCCTCCTGCTTTGCAAGACTAGAAATTTTCCCCATCCCTAAGTTCTCACCTAGAACAAGACATTTCTAGCCATACGTCGCATGCAGGGTGTATGTGGGTAGGGGCCCTTCACAAAATAAATCAAAATATTATAATTACTACTTACACAAAATAACATAAACCTTTTCTTTTCTTTTCAGCTATTTCGAGACTTTATTCCCGGGGCTTAGCTTTAAGATAATATTAAGAACATTACTAATTTAGAATTATTAATCCATTGAAGTCTTGTCATAATTAAATCCATTATATTTTAAATGAATATTAGCACTCTGGTGATATTTAAATTCAATTCACAAATAACATTTAATTCGTGTTATTTTATTTGTGTCATTTATTAAAGCCAAATTACATCAGAATTACTATTTCATTTATTTCTCCAAATCATTTACACAACGTAGAATAAATTCAATTCTAGACGATCACACTTAGGATGGCCAAAATCACAGATAGGTTTATTTTCGATTCAAGATAACTTTAAGTCTAGACCATAGGCTCAGGTAGACTAGTATTTTATATAGGGAGGTCAGGTTTTGTTACAGTACCATCATAAAAGAACAATAATATATAACCACCTATGTATACAGGCTGTTTTTTGAGAAGGGATGTGATGGCCAAGATCGAAACCACGAGAGTTAAAGAAAAGTCATGGAAAGAGTCATGCCCTCGAAACAATATCGAAAACAATATCTGCGTATTTAGTTTTTTTAATATATTATTTTTGACGGAAATCGACCCGAAATGACTTTTCAAAAAAAAGACACTGTATTATTGAACCAATGGACTCTGTTGCTGATATTTATCAATTTTTGCAAAGAAATGTGTTATAAGTATAAAAGGAAATAGCAAACTTTTACAAATTACTTATAATATCTCAATTTTACCTAACTAATAAGTTGCTCAGTGATGTCCATTGACTCCGATGCATAAGTTTATACGTTTCTAATAAGACTTCACTGCATTAGATACCATGACAGGATTTATCATCGATGATATCAAGCAATGAGCTTTGTAAGCTTTCAACTTTGAACTTGAACTTGATTGAACAGCATCCATTGGTTCAATAATACAGGGGGTCTTTTTTTTAATCATCCGACCCGGATGATAATGATTTCCGTCAAAACGATAAGATTAAAAAAAAACTAAACATGCAGTTATTGTTTTCTTATAAATCGAGAGCATGACTCCTTTTATGACTTTTCTCTAACTCTCGTGGTTTCGGACTTGGTCATCACCGCCCTGCTCAAAAAACCATCCTGTATACTATACTCAATATGTTTATTGCTTTCACATGGTGGCAAAGTTGTTACTGTTAGTAGGTTATAGTTTCATATAATAAACTCTGGCAAAAGCAACAGGAAGGCAGCCCAGGTTTTCATATCTTATAGCACGATAACAGAAAGCAAGTTAAATTAGCACGTAGTCATGTTCTTGTAATTTAAACATCGAAAGCCCTAATGATAAATCTTTCATTCTTCATTCAAATCACTGATTCCGTTCAATCAATCATAACGTTTCATTTCACACAATATCCGCACCTCATCTAACGTTCCATTTAATTTCACCTATAGTACAAACGTGCCTACAGTACGGCGATCGCCTACCATCAGGTGGGGTCTTCTTTGCCTTAGTGATGTAGCAAAAAATAAAACAACGAGTCAAAGCGCGAAAATTCTCTTCTTATTATATAAAATTAGTAACATAACCGCTACAATTTTCTAGTTTTAGTAAAATATTCGTACAAACATTTTAAAACTAACCCAAGCATTCATTACTCAGAGTCGCGTTACTAATTGGATGGCGTGATATATAAGTTGCGATTTTTAAATGGCGATATTATCGTGCTGTAGACTTGTAAGACAACCTTTATTTGACAGGACTTTGCAATTATTACCTAACCCGGGGGTTTTATATGTGTAGAGCTGTTATAAATGTTTTTGCAAGCGGTAAAAGTATTTTTTATGAAGACGCCCAGTCACTCAGTGCTTATATAACTAAATATTCTGTGAATATTTCAAGCGTCTACCTGTTGCCGTTATCAATATCGAGCATAAATGAGCAAAAAAATCACGTTTGTTATATGGGAGCCCAGTTAAATATTTACTGTATTCTGTTTTTATATTCGTTGTTATAGCGACAACACCATCATCCGTGAAAATTTCAACGGTCTAACTCTCACGGTTCATGAGATACAGCCTGGTGACAGACGGACAGACAGACAGACAGACAGCGGAGTCTTAGTAATAGGGTCCCGTTTTACCCTTTGGGTACAGAAACTTAAAAACCATTAGCAAACCGTACTGCGAAGTAACAGATGCTAAAACTATTCACCGTTCACAGAATTTCACAGCAAGATTTAAACTGCAAAGTTAGTTAGCAAGAGGAAACGTGCAAAAACTCTCTCTAGCTCAATACACCAGGAGATCGCAGTACATAACTCTACCCGACGGAGTTATAAGATAAGATAATGTAATTATTGGACACTATTAAAAATAAACAGATGAAAGAAAATACACATTTAAATCATAAGTACAATGAGTGGCCTTATCGCTAAAAGCGATCTCTTCGTGACAACCTTTGAATTGACAGGATCTATGTGATTAAATACGTTATACGTGGGTTGGAAACCACCAAATGACGGAAAAACAAGCATATCTTTGATATTATCTTTCTAAATAATTTATCAAGTTATGTACTTTTATGTTTAAAAAAGTCGAATGAATGAACATTCTTTATTAAACCTTAAAAGCTAGACACTACAGATATAAAAATAAAAATATAACAAATAAATGTAAGTATAACTGGCAGTTTTCTCGCTTAACAAAGCGATTTTTTCCAGAGAATCATATATAAAATAAATAAATATGTACTTACATACATATATATTAATAATATTATAGATCAGATGAATTAATCACGTTTCTTCATGGAGATAAGAGTTGGTGCAATAAAAAAATCAGTTTGGAAAAACAATGTTAAAAAACTTTCTGAGTAACGCTTACACTATAGACACATAGTAATCTTGTACCTCAATGTCTGTTATATCATTTTAGTAATTTTTCGTCCACATTGGGATCCATCATCATCTTCTGCTTCCGTGTCAGTGGCTATTAATTATAACAATATTTTCCAACATAACAATATCTTTAGGAAACTTTCGTGATTGATTTCAATCATTATTATAAATACCGGTTTTATCGGAGCGGATTGCACTCACTCTGATGAAGATTCACGAATTGAACCGAAACATTGTCGTTCGATATACCAATAAGACGGTACGTGGTAAATCCCGTATTTATAATAACAATATATTGAGGCTGCTGATGCTACTACCTCGCTTTTGCAGCGCATCGGCTACTTTCATGTAGTCAAGCGCAAGAAAGTCGCTTCGACAGCATCCTTCTTTATCCATCCATTGGGCTCGATTTAATCTACATGTTTTATTTTATAATAGTAATTATAATTATATATTGCAATTAAATTCAATTTCAAAATAACAAACCTACATAATTTAACATTTTTTTATATATATATTTATTTATTATTTGTGCATTTGTAATATTGTGTATGTATTTTGAATTGTTTATTCCTAAATTTGTGTATTAACTAGATTTTGTGTTATTTTTAAGGATCATGTAATGTTATGGATGGTTGTTTTTTTACTGAATTAAATAAATTAATAATAATAAATAAATATCTATAAATAAAACAACGAGTCAAAGCACGAAAATCCTCTTTTCATTATATAAAATTAGTAACTTAACCGTTACAATTTTCTAGTTTTAGTAAAATATTCGTATAAATCACGTTTGTTGTATGGGAGCCTCTCTATCTTTTATCTTAATATCTGGATGGAAAGCGACACCGTGGAAGGCCTAAGAAGCGATGGCATGATGATTTGGACGCCTTTTACAGGGACTGGCGGAATTTGGTACAAGATCCAGATAAGTGAAGTGATGAGGGTGAGGCCTTTGCCCAGGAGTGGGACAGCATAGGCTAGATAAAAAAAAATATCTAAATTGTACTGGACCAATGTAGATGTCTGGTTCAAGTCCTCTCATGTCTCTGTTCAAGTTGATGTCTTTCAGGTGGCATCAACATGCATCGATATAAATCAAGACTACAATTTAATGAGATTTTAAAATGGAAATGACCCTTCTGGTACACATTAAGGTAAGTTATCTTCAGTACTTACTCGTTCTATAAGCTCTGGACATTCTTACCGAGATAAATTGTAGTTGCCAACGTATTAATCAAAAGGGAAAACTTATTTAAAACCGCTTTTATTTAGTTTTACGCTTTTTAAATCTCGATTTTTTTAAGGTCCTGTTTGCTTGAATTTAATTTAAAATTTGCCTGTAAATATTTTCTAATGAGTTTCGGTTTTATAACCAACTTCAAAAACAATGGGGTTATTCATTCAGCGACTATGTATTTTAAATCACCTAGCCTCCTAGTGGCGACACTCACATGTTGATTTTAAGAATATACTGGTTGATCTATCAAAACAACACAGAAATAAGCTTAAACTTATTAGTTTATAAGTCTATCCAAAAAACTGTATATCTTCTTAAATAATATAAATTATATATTTTTTTCTTTTCTCTTTATTTTGTACAACTTTTTTTTAAATGGCTATATCCGCTTGTTAACAAAGTTTTAGTGCATGTTGTGTTACCTGTAATTGGTTGTGCATGTACTCGTAGCTATAAGATCTGTAACCATATATCATGCAATAAATGTTTGTGAACCTAATAAATAAATCTAAATCTAAAATGCAAAGAAGACATCACTGTAAGACTTCCAGTTGTGTTTCTACGAGACTAGTTATTTTTTTTTATTTTATGATGGTTTCTTGTATTTAGTGAGGTATACAAAAGTGATATTTATCAAAAACGACAATATAACAAAGGTATAACATTATTTTTTTTATTCTTTAAAAAATCGCACTGAGATCATATGTATATGGATTGGTGGTGGCCTATGGAAAGTGGAAGGGAGGGCTTTGGTCTGAAGAAGGATCTCGATCTAATAAATAAAAAAGTAGTAGTAAAGTAAGACAAAAATGTTTATTGCCAATAGAAATATACATAATTTGCCACGTTTATTTAAACCAGATACAAAATTGTTTAAAGTGCTTGACAGCGAAATCCAAACTAAGCATGGAGCTTGTGTCTTGGGCTTCTAGAGTGCAGTTAACAAAGTAGATAAGTTTATAAGATATTGCTTTTAGGTTATATATTACAAATATATCAAAAAATTAGGTAAGAACTCATAAGACACTGAACGAGGGACGAAGGTTAGGGGGAGGGAAGAGGAGGGGGAATTGTGTGTGCGTGTGTGTGTAATTATGGACGTGTGTTGAAAGGTGTTGGTGTATAGAGTGTGCTGGTGTGCAGTGTGTGATGGAGTGTGGTACATGTGGGTGTAAAGAATGTATGAAAGGATGTAGCGGTGTATGTAGTAGATCAGTTCTTCTGTATCGCAATAAGAGGTTTTGAAGCCATTTGTGAACCATTTTACCATAAAAAAAAAAAGGAAAAATTTATTTATTGACATAATTATGTATGACATAGTCAGATTTGAATCCATAGGCTCCCGAACTAGTTAAAAACTGTATTTCAGGTGCCAGTGGCTTCTCCCATCATGTGTATATTTTAAATTATGTCTAGCAAAGATAAGATAGTTAAGTTTAAGCATTCATTAAAAAGAATAAATCATTATAACTAAAAAAGTAAGTATTTAAAAGAAATTCCTAAGCTCTCAAATTCAAGTCTGTTACGTAGTAGGTGCTATACTTAGGTGCATGTTTTGCTTAGTAATTAGATTATAATATATATTTATATACATTGTTTACAATTATCAGCATCTATAAATATATGTAATATCTATGTATGTATTTAGTGTTTAAGATATTCGCGTATGTAGGTAGTGTAGTGATAGGAACTTAGGAATACAAAAAGAAAACATCAACAATAAAAGCCATTTAACATTGCTTCAACACCATCGTAATCAAATTCTTTGAGCCAGGTAAGTATTATTTTTTTTATTTCAACGTTACTCTTCTTCTTCACCCTGAGCACTCTATTAAGCACATTATACAGATGAGGAACAACGACATTATATTGTTTTTGTGCAAATCGGGATCTAACTATTGGAACAGGACAGCGGTCAACCCTTTTCTGTAAATCAGGTAGATAGGGAACAATTTTCCTATGATAGCGACGTAAACTTTCATAAATAAATAATTTTCTGATGCTAAGCACACTAGTTTTCTCATAAACGTCTGTAGTAGGGTGCCTGTAGGGTAGGTATAAAAGTACCTTTAGAACGGCACGTTGTGCACGTTCAGCGGTGATGAGGTGAGATTTTGCCGCTCTACCCCATGCACAAATGCAATATCTTAGGATACATTCACATAAAGCCTTATATGTTTGTATAACAAGTTTGGTCTGAGCAACTACTCGAAGAGTTCGAAACACATAAATAAGTTTTCTGATTCTAGACGTCATTGTTTCTATGTGCACGTTCCAGTTAAGCTTATCATCTATAACGAGTCCAAGGTATTTAATAGTATTAACACGAGTCAAATTAGAGCAATTACATGATTCACGACTGTTACGATTACAAGGAAAGGTATGTATCTTTACATTAATATTGGTTCCTGGGTCTCCCGCGGCCGTCATACTGTAGCACATATATTTCGTTTTACTAGTATTTAGTGTAAGGAGGCTATTCTCTAACCATATCGTCACCTTTGAGAGGCAGTTCTCGGTTAGCGCTACTGTTTTTTTCCAAGTTTTATCATGAAGTAGTAATACAGTGTCATCTGCAAACATCAGCAAGTCGAGGCCAGGCATGGTAGTACTGCATAGGTCATTAATGTAGACGAGGAAAAGCGTAGGCCCTAGGTACTACCTTGTGATACACCAAATGTGCACACTGCATTGTCACTTTCATGCCCTTCGACACGTACTCGCTGCGATCTTTTGGTTAAATAATCCTGAAACCAATCGTGAGCTAGGCCCCTGATTCCAACATTTTCCAGTCTAGTCAGCAAAATCGGGATGGAGACAGTGTCAAATGCTTTTTGGAGGTCCAAAAAAACACCTATACACTTGTCTCCGCCATCCAGATAGGATGTCATTTTAGATGTTAGCATCAGGACTGCATCCTCGGTGGACTTTCCTTCTCTGAAACCGTATTGGTTTGTGCTTATGAGACTATTATTTTCGAGGTATCGCATGACTCTTCTCTTAACTATCTTTTCCAAGACTTTGGACAGCGTGGAAAGAAGAGAAATGGGCCTATAATTTGAGGGATTATTTTTATCACCCGCTTTAAAAATTGGACAAACCACAGCTTGTTTAAATGCGGTGGGAAAAGTCCCTGTTTCTAAACTTAAGTTACAAATAAATGATATAGGTACAGCGAGGAACATTATAAATTGTTTGAGTAACTTCGCAGTAATTTTGTCCCATCCAGGCGCACTGTGTGATTTAAGTGCAAAAATCATAGCTCTGACTTCAGCGGGATCCGTAGGTGTCAGGGACATAGAGTTGACTGGACTGTTCGATGTTGTAATAAATTGTTTTGGGTATTTATGACTTATATCTAGTACGCATACAAGGAACTGTTGAGAGTGAGAGAGCTTGTAGTAACTACCGGCAAAAAATATGAATAAACCAATGTAACTCAAAAAACATTCAAAACAAAAAGTAAGGCTAAGGATAGTAGCCAAAAATGTTAATGTAACAGTTAGTCATTTACTCTTAAGATTCTGCAAGTCGCTCTCGTTGCTAAGCTTCACTAGTGACGCTCCATCTGATCGTCTCAGGTATATTCGGCCTCGTGAGGCCCAGCAGAACTTGAAGCCGTTTTCTTTGGCAAATTCTCTAGCCATATAGAAAAGTTTTTTGTCTGTGGAGCGAGGCTCTCCGAAATAAAGATCGGTTTCGATGGGCCCTGAAGCTTCAAATTGCAGGTGTTAAATTTATTATTCGCATTGAGCTTGTTGTACGACTTTACAGCCCCTATAATTTTATCCTTCAGAATCACGCTCGAAAACTCCGCAACGATGGGCTGGTTGGTCTCGTTTTTGGTGTTGATGCGGTATACATCTCGAACCTCCGTCGATTGTAGAGGTACACTCAGTGCTCCACCAACCACCTTCACAAGCTTAAGAAGGTCCTCCTTAGACTCTCCGATCTTTTTCGGTACATTACGTACTTCGATACTCGAGTTACGAAGATTACGGTCCAGTTGTTCCAGTCTTTCTTCTAAGGACTGGATATATTTTCGATCCGCTGACTTTTCCCGCTCAAGAATATCTATTCTTGAGACCATCTCTTCATACTTTTGGCCTAGGAAGTCGATAGAGCTTAAGATAGTTTTATTTTGCTCAGTATGGGTTTGTGTACCGTCCTGTACCTTATTCATGAGGGCGGAAAATTTTTCTTCCTGTTCCTTTTTTAATAGAGAAAACATTTCCAAAATTTCATCTCTGCTAATCTCCTCTCTCTTACGTTTTTGCACCGTCGTAATATTGGGATCATTCGTAGCATCACGAGAGAGATTTGGCACGGCAATACTAACCGTAGTTGACTTTGGCGAGCCGGCTAAGTCCGAATCCGACTTACAATGCGTAAGTGGCGGCAGCATCGGGGTAGGCGCGGGTGGCGGGGAGCGCACAGTTCGCGGCATAGCGGCGATGGAGGGGTAGCGCAGGCGGCGGCGATGCGGCGAATGGGTACCAGGCAACCAGGACGCAATAGGTGCAAGGCGCGACAATCCGTGCGTACGCGCTTAGCGTGGTGTGTGTGAGTGACGTAAGGGATACACTCACCGATAGCACACAGCTACAGCATGCGCCACTCTCACTGCAACTTATGTGCTCCTATTACTCCGCACTGATTTACGTAGCCCAAAACTTGTTCAAAATAGTAAAATATAAAAAAAAAAAAAAAAAAATGGGCTTAGTTTTGCAACACGTCTGCCTTGTGCAGTGGTCCCGGGGAGAAGGAATAAACTACCTAAGTTGATATAAATGGCACTGGTAAAGTCCTACAAGTAAATCAGGTTGTTATCCAGGCGCCGCTAATCCTGGTAGGCACTACACTATGGTTTAGCGGAGATTCGCAGAGAGCTAATCCGGAAGGTGTAGGGTAACCAGGATTTTATTCTTTGATGTTACAAATAGATTACAGACAAAAACAGCTTACAACATTGGCATGTTTAAAGGCGAGCCCTAATAAGAGTTTTCTTCCAGCAAACCTTTGAAGATAAAGATAGTTGATTATAGTGGTGGGTACGTGCACAAAAAAGGACATTGTTGATGGAGCGAAGCGAGATCTCTAAATCAACTTGGGCAAATCAGCGTTGTATGTATGTTTGTTTGTCCGAGGATAACTTGTGAAGCGTTTATCGGATCATCGTGAAATTTGGTATATAGGTAGGTAATGATAGCACAGTTTTGGTGTGACTAATTGAGCTAAAAATATGGGGGGGGGTTGTTAAGATATTGGGGTTCAAAAGAGGTAAAAAAACAAATATGAGACTATCCGGTCAAATGGCATGTTTAAAAAAGGTATTTGTAAGTACATTTCGAACCCGTTTTTATTTTTAGTTTAAATTTTGTAGTTTTTAAGTTAGTAGCCATAGTAAAAACTGAACTTTGACAAAATTCACAGGGTACACCAGTAACCCCACAGTGCTGAAATTTGGTATGCGTATAGCTTTAGTGACACAAATATAGTAACAAGTCTGAAATCCAGTATAACTGTAATTTCTACCCTAAAAAAGTAACCAATTAACATGAACTCCCATTACCTGTAATTTGCATTAACTAATTAATTAGTGCCATGAAATGCATAAATAATTAACTTGACCTACAGCTTTTTTCAAATTACAGGTAACGGGAGTTCATGTTAACTGGTTATTGGTTAAGGGGTGGAAATTACAGTTTTTCTAAATTTCAGACTTTTCCCTATATTAGTGTTACTAAAACTACACGAATACCAAGTTTCAGCACTGTGGGGTCACTGGTGTACCTAACGTATGAATTTCGTCAAAGTTCAGTTTTTATTATGGCTACTAAATAACTCAAAAATTGCAAGGACTAAACTAAAAATAAAAACGTAGTTAATAGATATAACATAGTAAATTAAATGATTGTATGACTTTTAAATTAAATAAGATAGTATTGAGAGTTTCCTATTAAAAACACGTGGTTTCTCAGACTGGTTTACCGAGCTAGGAGTTGTGGGGCTATTTTTATTCTTACCTAAATGGTGCCCTTGCGCTAGTTGCCTCATCAAAACTTACCGGGCTGAACACTATCTGGGCTCACCAAAAATTTGCCTAAGCTGCATCGGCCTCAGAGGCCAACAGCGAGTTGTCCATCAAAAAAAAAATAATAATAGAGCTTTTACTGTTTGAACTATCGAACAGAGCGGAGCTCTCTCTGAATAACATAAGTGTACTCTCCAAGGGAGCCGTTGGGTTCAGGCCGCAAAAGATTGGTCGCTCTGTAAATCTATAGAGAGCCTTATCTTCAGAACTGGGCGTTCTTTGGCTGATAAATGATGATAATTATGATGAAATATAAGCACAATGTATTTTCTTCATTTTATTACAAAATAGTATCGTGTCCTGTATGTTTAAAGGTTGTCTGGAAGAGATTGCTTTTAGCGATAAGACCGCCCATTGTACTTACCTTTATTTTGTGTATTTCTTTGTATTTTTAATTTTGTTGGTGTGGAATAAATAGTATTTCTATTCTATTATATTCTAATGTAAGCGACCGATGTGGTCACCCTTACCAGGCAAGGGCACAAATCCGTGCCGCCCGTGTGTTCAAGCTGTAATCTGATGGACTCCATCCGATTGAAATTAAGTGAAAGAAAGAAAATGCGAGCTGCTTTGAACTCTCCGGCTTTGTGGGAGAATTGAATTTGCCTTTGAGGTTGCGATGTTGCAACAAAATGGATTAGGTTGAACAGATATACGAAATCTTGCTTCAATTTTTGTTTTAAAATTTTCTTTTAGTATGTTGTTTGTGGGATTTAAATATGTTAACATCATCTTCAGCTATAAGACGTTCACTTCTGAACATAAGTTCAGGAAGTCTTGTGGCCGTATTACAAAATCAATTTATTCATTTAATTAACAAGGATCAGTTTGAAACTTGTGGATAGAACTTTGAAATCTTGTTTAAATTTATTACCTATATACTAATATTAAAAATATAATTTGTTGTTGGTAAGTTCCTTCTGATATTATAAATTAGAAAGCATCTTAGTCTCATCTGTCTATTTATAATAGGTACCTACAAAAATCTATTACAAAATGCAAAATATATCTATCTGTCTGTTACGTTTTCACGATTAAACGGCTGGACCCAATTCGATGAAATTTGATATGTAGAATAAATAGATGACCCATATAATTAGTTAATATTTTTTTTTATAAACCACGTGGGCCGAACCTTGTAAACAGTTTTATTTTGATAAAAATGGGTGCGAAGCCGGTGTGAGTCTGCTCGTTTTTGTTTACCTTATTGATAAAGCCGCTTTTCCTATTACGTTATTTCCGGTCTTAGATTACTTTCGGTTAGAGAACCTTATTAGTAAACCCTCTGAGAGTAAACCATTGAACAAAATAATTTGTTACTGCGTCTCAAAATTTGTCAGAGATTATAAAGGAAGATACTGCGGCCGATATAAATAAACGGTACTAAGCAAGACAAGTGATTAGCTAATCAGCCAAGGCACATACATACTCCTCAATTACTGATTTAATCGGGTATTTATCGCATTATTTACCTTTTATTATTTTATTTATTAATATTTACCTTTTTATTGTAATAACTATTTAAATCAGTAATTATGTTAGGTGGTAACCATCGCCTGTAGGAAAATATTTCCTCGAAGGTCATGTACCTTAGAAACATGCCCTACAATGCACTGCCCTGCCTCCATTAACTTGTAGAATATACGAGTATGTGTAAAACCTCATGTGCCTGTAATTTCACTGAAAGCCATACCCCTCATACCAAAAAACAGCAACGCTGCTTGGCGGCAGTACTTCCCAGGGCGAGGCCTCTTATTCTTATTCATATTCTAGGGTGGGGGGAATAAAAGATCTGCACTGACGTCCCGCATTGGGGTGTATTGTGCATTACCCCCCTTCTAACCTGACCCCAGCCATCCTAACTCCTTGAAGTAACGGAGTAGGACTTTGGGTTGGTGGCAGCAGCTTTCCAGGGTCCCGTGGATGTTGTTAATGTAGTAGCGATGACCCTTTGCAGACCCGTTCTCAGTCTGGCGTCATTTGTGGCAGTGCAGTGAAGTATTACGTGCTCCACAGTCTCTTCCTCCCGAAGGCATCCGCGACAAAGTCCACTGTCCGTGGCTCCGGTCTTCAAGAGGTGATGGTTAAGTTCGCAGTGTCCCGTGATGATTCCCACCACCATCCTTAGATCTTCGCGTTTCATCTTTAACCAGGTATTTGTTGTTTTTCTGTTTTTTGCCGGAAGCATTGTCTTTGTCTGCTTGCAGTCGGTTCTACGTTCCCAGTCTTTCTGGTGCTCCTTTTCGGAATTCGTAGGACGAGGCCTATCACAAGAAACTCTACTACCTGCAAGGAACTAGAATATGGGTTTTGGAAGTCATAAATACTGTAAGGAACGTGTATATATCTCAGCCCAAGCGTATACCTAAGTACGTAAAACTCATTACGTTCCCTGTAATCAAAGCGTTATTTTTTCAGCGTCCGTCGGGAGAGCGCATAATGAAAGCGCTATTTTCGTTACTTACACCAAATATAATGAGGAATGATGAGACCCTTGAGACGTGGAATTATCTTTTGTTGTAATAGTGCGCCGTGATTAATATTAGGCTGGCTAATAGGAAGTGTGATAGAATATTCATATTCATAGTGGAAATCATTATGAGCGGTTTTACTAGAAAACGGTGAAAGAAAAATTAAATATCGTGAGGAAATTGTCATTTTGTTTTTATTAAATGTTTAAGCACATTGCTTAGGTAGTTACATGCAAATCTACCACACAGCCGAACTAAACGAAAGTTTTTATGGTTTTTTTATTGAGAATTAGCCTCGGCCTGACTATCCATACTAATATTATAAATTCGGAGTAACTCTGTCCGTCTGTCTGTTTGTTAACGTCTGTTTATTATAGTTTATGACCTGGAAACATAAAACATAATGTGCAAAGCCTGGTCTAATATAAGACATTTTAGTGAGACTGAGTAATTATAAATACTGAATTAAACGGCTTGCTTATCACGCTTGTACCTTTTTTATTTGTTGTCCCGATGTTACGTAAAGGTACATACGCAATAAATACCCGTTTAACTCAGTAATTATGTACAGTGATCGCGAAAGTTTGAATCATTATTATAAATACGGGATTTATGACGTACCGTTTTATCGGTGTTTTGTCCGACAATATAATGTATACCGGCAGGTACCTGAGGTTATGATTTCAGATACACTTGAGTTGGTATGATAGCCCTCCACTCTTGAATCCTGTCAGTATCAAGGAAACGCACTAAAAGCAATTTTCTAAAAAGCAACACAAACATCGCAACCAATTTTCAGCTGCAAATAAATAGAGAAACACTTGAGATCGCATTAGACGAAACTACCAACAAGTTTTACACTTCTCCCACTAAAAACTACAGAACATTAGCTTTTAAGCACTAAGGTTTAAGATTCAAAGTTGTTGGAGAGTGAGTGTTTCTAAAGGCAATATTGTGGTCGGTTGGTTAAGTATTGTGGAAGTAAAAAGTGAGCATTTACACGTACGAACCTCACTAGTAGGGTAAAGGGACTAAGGGCGGTGGTTTATTGGAGGAGTCAGCAAAAACTTTCATACAATAAACCACAGGTAGGTTTTTAACTTAATACCGATTTTTAGGGTTCAAGTCTTAAGTTTGTGGAACTTAGAGCAAATACTTTTAAGACTGTTTACAGTTTTAAAAAGTTCGAGCACGCCATTACCTTTTTTCACTGTTTGCAATTGCATACCACTTTTGGTAAAACACGACTTTACCCAGTTACTAAGACTACATTAAGAAACACATTAATATGGTACTACCTTCGTCGTACGTACGTCTCGCTTCGCTCGATCAATTATACTACTTGCCAGTGCATAGTGGTCTAAATTTGACGTAATCTTTTTTTTGCGTTCGCCCCTCCTTTTACATATAAATTTTAATTAAGGCAAATCTCACTCCTCCGTGCGCGCTACGGAATGACCTTATAGATAGATAAATTACCTTTTCAAACTTTCGCGATCGCTATACATAATTACTGTACTAATTATGATGTTTATTACATATGTACCTTTTTTATTTGTAATTCGATAGCCATCTTCACGATTGATATTTGGAAATCTCCAAATTTTGTCCTCGTACTCCGTAGATACAGTTTGTGAATTTTCTAATCTAATCTATTATGAACGAGGACATTTCTAATTCTGAAAACTAAGTTAGGGTAGTTGGTACAGCTGCTATCACTTCTCGACGGTAGCTCCAAGTATTCAAGTCTGCCCGCATTCAAATATAGTCGAAACGTCGGGATAATAAATAAAAAAGGTACATACGCCTCCATGGCGCAGTGGGCGAATAGCCGGCTGAAACGCAGAAGGCAGCGGGTTCAATTCCCGCTGCGGAACAAATGTTTGCATGATCTACATATTTTTGTTCCGGGTCTTGATGTTTTTCTATATATTATAAGTATGTACTTACAAAAAAAAGCATATAAGTATTCTATCAGTCATCTAGTTCCAAAAGTAAAAGCTATGCTTAGTTTGGGACTAGCGCAGTGTGAAATGTCCAGTAATATTTATTATCCCATCAAAAATATATATTTGAAATGAGAGCCAAGTTCAATATTATGATATAAATGCCTTGGTTGTTGACTTCAACGACAAAAGAAGTGAGATCGAAATGGGTGCCAAGTTCAAATGGTCAGTCCTGAAATTTATTTATAACAACAATAAATATTTTATAACAACTTAAAATATAATTTCTTCTTATAACTTAGGATAATATATTGAAACCTAAAGTCTGACTTGGCTAGTTCTCATAAAGGAATTATTATTAAGTACCTACTAAAACAGTCATGGAAGAGCTCTATGTTCAATGGCTAGTTTCTACCAGCAACCCAAATTTTCGGAAGAATAAAATGAGAACTTACAGCTTTAGTACTTGCGAAGGCTTTAATATAATTATTTTCTATCAGCAATACATTTTGATTGCTAATTCTTACATAAGTAAGTGCCCTAATAGAATCAATTAATTGAAAACATGTAATAAATAAATATAAATTTACTAGTTTCTGATTTATTCCTTTGTATTCACCCAACTACCCATCTGGATGCCAAATTTTAACTTTCTAGGACATCTGGAACTGGGTTAAAGTTTTGGTCTATAGGTCAGTCAGTCAGTCAATGATAAAAATTTAGATTTTTGGACGTTAATATCTAAATAACCGTTTGAGGTGTGTTTATGAAATTTGGAGCCAAATTTTATATGTATAAGTAAAATAGACTTTGAGTTATGAGGTGGTCAAAAGTGGCTCCAAGTGGTTCGTACAATATTACACACGATGCTGCTCGCCAGTTCTGTTAGCTTGAACTTGGCTTGACACACTACCGCGGGACTAGATTTATTTATAATCGCTGTCGCTACCGCCGCTCACAGTCGCTGCGGGAATCGGGACCGGCTGGCGAAGGCGTTGCAAGAAACAAGTGTGGGTATCGTTCACGTTAATGGCTGTATTCGCACGCGGTCGTTAGGGGTAGCTAGGTATGGACTCGCGCTTTTATTACTTTAGCTTTACCCGTTTTACACATTAAAATAATGTCAAATTGCAATTCATATTATTAGTAAACGAAAGAACTGACGTTAAGGCAGAAAGGTTCTAGAGTGGAGACCAGCGTACCGTAGGTCGGCCTCCCCACTAGATGGAAAGACGACCTGATAAAGATTGATAGGAGCCGTTGGGTGCAGGCAACACAAGAGGGGTTGCTCTGGGTTTCTGTGGGGGAGACCTATTCCATCAGTGGACGTCCTATGAATGATATGATGATGGATAAATGTAAGTGTCAGATACAACCGGCTATGTATGGTTTTCAAAGCCTGTCCTTCAGTTTTGAATCCAACTGACAGGGAAGATACTAGGCCAATGAAAGGTAGGTGTAATAGTAAATTATTAAACGAGGGGATAAAGAAGTGTGTTGCTTCACGGCCGCTGCTATATTAAATTCGTTACAAAGGATTCTAGAGTTAACTAACGAGTGGAGCGAGAGAGTTACTATAATCCTGAGTGCAGAGAGGGATATAGGTACGCCCAAAATGCACACAGCTTTATCCCCGAGGAGAATACTCTACTTTTCACAATTTCTGCGAGACAATCAAATCCAAACCTAGGTTGGTGCATTCTGTGCAGAGGTTAGTTCGATTTACGAATAAGTTCTTATTGTGTGGGTCTCTTTGGTTTAAATTTTAATACAGATGGGATTCCAAATTCAAATCATAGATCAGTAAAGTTGTACTGAATTTTATTACGCCCGCGTGGGTAGGGAAATTCAGTACCACTTTACTCCCGGCTCAACCGTAGGGATTTAATCACCTGCTTTCGGTGAGGTTTACGTGACATATAATTTGACATTGTCGAGCATGTGGTGTGAAAATTACTTTAATTAATCGAGCAAAGCGAGATCTCCAAATCAACTTGGGCAAATCGGCGTTGTATGTTTGTATGTATGTATGTATGTATGTATGTTTGTTTGTCCGAGGATAACTTTCGTAGCGTTTATCCAATCATCATGAAATTTGGTATATAGGTAGTCATTGCACAATTTGGGTGTGACTCAATGAGCTAAAAATATTGGGGGGTTGTTGAGATATTGGGATTCAAGAGGGGTAAAAAAAATGAAAATGAGGCTATTAGGTTAAGTGGGACGTCAAATAAAAGGTCTTCATTAGTACATTGGAACCCCGTTTTTTTAGTTTAATATTTGTAGTTTTTGAGTTATTAGCCATAATAAAAACAAAACTTTGACAAAATTCACAGGGTACACCAGAGACCCCATAATGCTGAAATTTGGTATTCGTGTAGCTTTAGTAACACAAATATAGGCAAAAGTCTAAAACCCAGAATAACTGCCATTTGTACCCCAAAAAAATATAACCAAACAAGAACCCCCGTTACATCTAATTTGAATGAAACTGAAGGTCAAGTAGGTTAGTTATGCATTTCGTGGCACCAATTTGTTAGTCAAAGATTAAAGCCGGCATGCACAAAGATCACTAAACGTATTTAGCGACTAAACATGTTTAAATTTGAAGCACTTGTATGATTTGAAAACTCTTTAAATCATATTTAGCCACTAAATACGTTTAGGCGTCGTTGTGCAAGTTGCCCTAAGAATAATATCTATTTTGGGTTATTCGCGAGATCTCAGTTCGGGACGAACCACTAGTAGTAATGTTTTTAATTCGGTCGCAATTTTTGTTAAATTTCTGATTCATTATGATCCAGAGAATCAACGATTTTAACACAGCATCAACTCTGCTGAATTTAAACCGTCTTATTATGGCCAGGCTAACAAGAAAAAATGCCATATACTTACCTATCCTACAAATTACTTTGGAGACACCACAGGAATATATTTTTTTAAATTTCTTAAAGTACGAGTTCTTCTATTTTGGCAACGAAAATGAATAAATGAATGATTTTTTTATCATTCCTTACAAGATACACACAACAGATATAAAGAAATTAAAATAAGAACAATTAAATGTAAGCATAATGAGTTTTATGCTTACATTTACAATTACATTGCTTAACAAAGCGATCTCTTCCAGACAACCACAGAAAATGGTTATAGTTCGAGGCAGAAGGATCTTTATTTTCTACTATAGGTAATTTAATATTATTTTCTATCATATATCTGTAGCACTCACATCTAAGTTGTCAAATCAATAAAAAATTTTAGGCAATAAATTCTAAGTCCTTTCGAAATTCACAGAAATAACTCACAATATTGAAATACGTTGGAGCACGCGTCACCGAATAGATGGAGAGAGCACTACAAGTAACTCTACCTCATGGAGTACTAGGGTGGTGTAGAAAGATGGCTTAAAATAACAAAATAAAAAGGTTAAGGAGGTTCGGATGCAGAAGAAAATAGGGTATTATATATTACGCAACGCAACTGCAGTACCACGAGTGCTGCAGGAGTTTATAGGTGGCGGTGACCACTTAACATGAGGAGGCCCGTCAACTTGTTTGTCTACAAGTTTAATATAAAAAAACAGAACAGTAAAACCACATTACCATCCTTCTGCGCATTTGGGTAAAAATACTCAGGACCAGAGAATTTTTTTAACTTGTCTTTTTTTATCCTGCTATAATATTACTGTTTAATATACAGTAAACCTGGTGCAGTTGAGCTATCTTTAGATCGTTTACAAAGTTTTTATACACAAAAAGAAATCAACTTTTCTTTGGATTTTTCTTAGAACTATGTACATAAGTATAATTCTGTGATGAATTATTGCATTACTCAATAAACCTCTCTACTCTCCGGTACTCAATAAAGTAAGCGTGTCTGCAGTATCCTCCTGGAGTAGGTATGAACGCTGACGGTGCGTCGCGTCAGCAAACGCTGATCGATCGTAGACGTCGCCGTTTTGATTTGTTGGCGCATCGCTTTATAGATGTAGTCGAATATTATGAAAGTGATTGTGAGTGCTATCGGGGATCGAAGATATCGTTTAATCCGACTGCCGAAGGAGAGTTATGTTTGTACCCGACTGCGCAGAAGTAGGGTCATGTTTTTAAGTCATGTTGTATTTTTATTGATCGAGCAAAGCGAGATCTCCAAATCAACTTAAGCAAATCGGGTATTTATGTTTGTTTGTCCGAGGATAAATTTCGAAGCGTTGATCCGATCATCGAGAAATTTGGTATATACGTAGATACTGATGGCGCAATTCGCGCATTGATGTGAGTAAATGAGCTAAAAATGTGCGGGGGTTGTTGAGATATTGGGGTTCAAGATTGGTAAAAAAAAATTTGACTATCCAGTCAGGTGGCACGTTTAATAAAAGGTATTTGTGATTTTTTTTTTTGTATTTATTTATTAAAAATGGTACACAAAACAGAATATAACCAGTAAAGATAACAATATTAAGATATACAATGGTTGCTAGATGGCATCCTAAAAACATGCGTACACATCATGATTAATTAGAGTAGTTGTAATTGTGCTGTGATGATAGAACAAAGTTAAATAATAAAGTACCTAATTGACTAGTTAATATGTTCTTGTAGATACATAAATGAGAGACAAAATGTATACTATATATAATGTGTTTTATAATTATCCTTGGATAGTATGACGAACAGTAAAACTATAACCAAAATTGAGTTGCTCTGAAAAGAGATTGATTTTATTTAGTACATAAACCAGTTATTACACTTTTACAAAACATTCTTTACATAACATTAATTAATCACAAACTCACCTGAAAAGAGAAACAACATTTAAAGCTATTGCTTCACCAGTTCCTGTTATTTTAATTATTCAAATTACAATATAATTTCTTACTTGTACACAACATAACCTCCATCTTTATCCTACTGTGTCAGTCAGTCAATATGACAGACAGCACCATAGATTCAAATGAGTTCACATGTAAAGTGTACATCAAAGTTACTACGCGGCTAATTCAAACTAAATGAAGTGTCATGCATTTCGTTTACATCTCCCCCCCCCCCTCATTTAAATTTCAAAGTTCTACTGTTTTACTCTACCACTGGAATAAGTTTTGTAACATGAAATAGATTCGACTCTGACTTTTTGTGACCCGTGTTTATTTTGTAAATTGAATTGGATATTTTGTCTATAATTTTATAAGGTCCTATTTTCAATTCATCCAGTTTTTTTTCGATTTAACCGATTTCCGTTTTCAACATACACAGAATCTCCGACTTTTAGTTCATAATGTTTTCTGTTTTTATCAAATCTTTGTTTATTATATTTATGTGATTTTATACTATTTTCTAAGGCAATTTTCCGGTCTCGTAAAAGATGATTCTGTGTTATGTTTTGTTTCAGTTCATCTGGTAGAAGGTCAACACTTTTTCCTTCCAATAAATATTTTGGGGAGAATCCTGTTACACTATGTTCAGTTTCATTATATTTTTCCGTGCATTCGCGAGCAATATTTGTCCAAGCAATTTTATCCTTCCTTTCGTTAATCCTACAACGAATTTTATTAACCAACGTCTGGTTTAATCTTTCATTCAATCCATTTGAAAATGGCGCATTTACTGCAGTGAAAACTATAGGTATATCTTCTTTTTCTAAAAAAATTTTGAAATCTTTTGAATTTATACCTGGGTATTGGTCTGATAGAATCAAGTTAATTTTATAATTTTGTGTTACTTTTTGGACAAGTTTTATAAAATCATTAGCACTCTGTGTTTTGGATGTCAAAATATAGGCGTAACGAGTGAAGTGATCTACTAGAAGATGTAAATATATTTTGGTTGAACGAAAACCACCAAATCCCCCTATGGTGTCTATAGACACTATTTCGAACGGATAGGTAGCAGGACCTAAGTGAGACATTAGTCCAAACTTGTATTTTCCTCTGGATTTATTTTTTATACAGACCTCACAGTTTTCGCAAATTTGTTTAATATTTTTCACTAAATCTTTAGCTTGATAAAAGGGTTTTATTTTGTTTTCCATTTGTTGTCTTCCTATGTGACAGTAGTAGTGATGTACATGTTTTATAATATTTTTACTTAACTCCTCAGTTAGTACAATTTTTTCATTTTTTCCTATCTTTTTATAATATGAATGAATGAATGAATGAATGAAAATACTTTATTGTACACCACACAAGAAACAAACAAAAAATATAAAAATTCACAAAGCAACAAGTACAATGGGCGGTCTTATCGCTTAGAAGCGATTTCTTCCAGACAACCTTTGGATGGAGAGGATTTTTGTAACATTACAATAATGGAGGGGGGTATATACTAACAGAACGCTGATCTTTTACAATAAAATAAAACAATATACTTAAATAAATATTGACAATATATACCTACGATAAATAAAATTAAATAAAAATATACATAAATACACATACATATATATATATAGCGACACTACGATGTTTCTGAGAGATAAAATATTTTCACTCTTGTTTTAAATGTGGCTAATGATGGAGCTTGCCGTATTGAGACCGGTAATGTGTTCCAAAGACGTGTTGCTTGAACTGTAAAGGAATCATCATAGAATCTAGTTCTATGCACTGGGGTTTTCAGCATCAAATTTTCAGATGATCGGAGCAAGTGAGGATTAGAGCAGTGAAGGAACTCAAATCGTTCCTTCAAGTAGGAAGGGGTTAAGGGATTTTGGAGGATGTTGTACAAAAGAGAAAGGATATGAGCATTCCGGCGAAGACGAATAGGTAACCACTTGAGTTTGAGACGAAATTCGGAGATGTGATCAAATTTACGGAGTCCAAAAATAAATCGTATGCAGAAATTTTGCAGACGCTCAAGCTTGTTTAGTTGGTCCTCCGTAAGGTCAAGATAGCTGGCGTCAGCATAATCAAGAATGGGGAGAAGAAGTGACTGTGCAAGCGCAATTTTTGTAGCGGTAGGTAGAAAGTTACGCAGCCTCCTAAGCGAGCCAGCAGATGCAAACATCTTTTTACTCACAGACTCAAGCTGCGGAACCCACGACATGGAACTGTCTATTAGTATACCTAAGTTTTTAACGTGTTTGCTGAAAGGAACTGTCACACCATTAAATTCTACACTAGGAATAGCTGTCCAGTCTATTTTTGATAACGTGCGAGAGCTTCCTACTACAACGACTTGAGTTTTTTGAGGGTTCACTGTAAGACCGTATGCCTTGCTCCAGTCCCGAATACAGTTAAGTTCGTTGTTGGTACGGTTGATTGCAGCAGGCAGATCATGAAGTGACGCTGAAGTATAAATTTGGAGATCGTCTGCATAGAGATGGTAGGAAGAAGTAATTTGGTGCGATATTGAATTAATAAAAAGTGCAAATAGAAGAGGAGATAGCACGCCACCTTGAGGTACACCGGCTGAAGTACTACACCAGGACGAAAAAGAATCGTCGATGCGGATTCGCTGCCGGCGCCCATGCAGATAACTGCGAAACCAGTCAATCACCGATGGAGATATGTTAATAGAGCGTAATAAGGCAAGGAGGATGTCGAAATCAACAGTGTTAAAAGCATTGCTGAAATCTAACAATGTAAGGATGGTGAGTTGTCCGTTTTCCATACCAAGTCTAATGTCATCAGTGATTTTTACAAGAGCAGTAACAGTACTATGACCGGGTCGGAAACCGGACTGGAGAGGATTAAGCAGATTATGATCATTGAGAAAGGAGCTGAGCTGATTGTGGATTAAACGTTCAAGGACTTTGGATAGGAATGGAAGGACGGAGATGGGACGATAATCTGTGAAAGAAGAGGGCTTAGGCTTTTTTGGAAGAGGGATTATGTTTGCATCCTTCCAAGCCGAAGGAACGGAGCCAGAGGAAGCAGAGAAGTTGAGTAGGTGACATATCATTGGAAGAATTTCATCAATGATAGGAATTATCATATTCCGACCGATATTGTCACCTCCCACAGCGTTAGATGAAATAGACAGAATGCTCTTCTTAACATCACATGGAGTGAATTGACTAAAGATATAAGGAGGATAGTTAGGAGTTGGCATAGAAGAAAGATAGTTAATTGTGCTAAGTTTGTCATGCATATCCATGTTTGATGACGATGAAAAATGGCAGTTAAGAGAATCAATATCAAGGTCTTTAGTAACGGTATTACAACGTGACTTGCCAACTCCTAGTGTTCTTAGGAATTTCCAAACTTTAGCGGAATCTGTGTTTGAAACAGAAGCGTGAATATGGCGACGTTGTGCATCCCTACATACTCTATTGCAGCGATTCCGGGCGAGAAAATAAATATCTTTATTGGCATCGCTTCCAGACCGTTTATATTTGGCTTTAGCGATAGCTTTTTTATGAATAAGTTTTTTTATTTCATCTGTAAGCCATGGAGCCGGCAAATGTTTCATTTTTATAGCACGGATTGGAGCATGCGTATCAAAGAGTTGCGTTATTGTGGCATTGAATACTGCAATCTTGTCATCAATAGTGTCAGCAGCCATCACCGGAAACCAGTCTAGTTTTTGAGCATCAGCTCTTAACTTCTCTACGTCCATACCGCTAAAATTGCGCTGCAGAAGAGTTTTGGGTTTTGGTTTTGGAGGACGAACTTTATAGGATATAAAAATTAGGTCATGATAAGAGAACATATCAGCTGGATGCTGACCGTGCTTAGCAACATGTTGTAGGGACGAGACTAAAACCAGATCTAAAAGAGATGGAGCACAATTAGGGAAGTGATGCGTGGTGCCAAGAGGGAGGATATGCATGTTGCTAGACTTAACAAGAGATTCTAGAGAAAGTGTACGAGAGTCTTGTTTCATGAGACATGTATTGAAGTCACCCATTACAATTGTATGACTATACAAAGGCATGAGATCTTCCAAGAGATTTTCAAAAGAAGAGAAATAATTAATGCGTAAGGAAGGGCTGTAATAAACTCCGAGGAGAATTTTAGTGTGAAAAAGGATTACTTCGATGAAGAGGTGCTCACCTGCGTTTGATGGGGGCGGCTGTGCAGACGTACTTATAATCGAGTATGTAATCTGAGAGCGCAAATAAATGGCCACACCTCCACCACCGCTACCGGTTCGGTCGTTCCGAATCAAAGTAAATCCTGGGAGTGAGTATAAAGACGAGGGGAGACATGGCTTGAGAAAAGATTCGGAGACTAATACAGCGTGAATGTTTTTACTATCAAATGACGCCAGCATATCAGGAAAATGAGCCGGAATACTCTGGGCGTTTATATGAATAACATTAAAGTTTTCGGGTACATCTGAAAAATTGCACGTCAATGTGTCAGAGAGCGATGGCATACTCGTAAAACTATCATCACTGCTCACACTCGAGTCTCGAGAGGGGATCGAAAGAAACTCATCACTATCGGTATCGCTCAAAGACATAAAATACTATTTTATAAATAAATTAAATGAAATGCAAACAAAAAAAAATTGCAAAATAAAATAATAACAATAAAATTACTTTCTAAAACCTGCACTCCACCTGCCAGTTGTATTCTGGGATTGAAAAAAATAAACAAATAAATTCTATGTCTCACACCTTAAGCACAAACGGAACGTAAAAAAATTTTTAACAAAGGCTCAAAAGACAAGTGTCTAAAAAAAAAAAAAACAAATATATAATATTGTCTTGATTGACACTGACAGTTCACATGACAGTCAAAAATAAAAATTCTTTAGTGTCACACAGACAAAAGCAAATTGTTGAGTTACCCATACTAGCTTTTTATGGCAAAAAAAGTTAAAATAAAATTACATTAATGTGGGTACGATATGATACAGCAAATCTACCATGTGAGCTAGGTACTTGAGAGCCTGCCACAACGCATAATGAAGTTCCTACCCTATTTTCTCGACGATGCGCCTGCGCCGCCGGCTCGTCTAGCCGATGGCGGCCTGGAGTCCTTCGGCGGGGCTGCAGCTGAGGCCGCTGGCGCTGCCGATGTGGCTGGCTTTAGGGTGTCTGACGGCATCAACTTATTAAGCTCACTGAGACTACAAACTCGATGTCTTGTGCCATCCGAACCGATGATGTGGATACGTCCATCCTTGGTCCAGCAGTTTTTAACTCCGAAACGCTCCCTTGCCGACATGAAGGCAAGGTGTCTCGGCCTCGTCAGGAACTCCGATAGCGTGATATTGGTGCCTTTTAAGTTGGACTTGGCGAACCATACCTTGTCTCGCATGGTGATATCACCTATCTTCGCTAGAATTGGACGAGGCCTGTCGCCATTCACAGTACGTCCCATGCGATGACATCGGCTTATATGTACACGAGTAAAGTCCGGCAGCTTCAGTTTGGTGTTCACAGTCTTCACAATAACTGCAGCTGTGTCCTCTTTGCTGTCCTCTGGCACACCATGTAGAAGAACGATTTTTCGACGACTTCGCATTTCCTGGTGGTCAGCGTCGCGTGCAAGGATCTCCACCTGCTGCTGCAGTGACTTCAGAACTCCCAGTGTGAACGACTTGAAGGTTGCGTAGTCAGCTGCAATACTCTCCAAGGTTGTGGGAGAGGAGGACTTCTGCAGGGCACCTTCAAACCGTGTCATCCTATCGTGGAGAGACTGAATAACCTCAGATAGGGGCTGTCTGTCATCCATACTGAAGAGAACCTTAGTGCAGTGTAGTTATGTGTCCCAGAAGTGCGTTGTGATCCTTGTTTTTAGGAGATGGTGATTTTGACAGATGAAGATAACAGGTATTTGTGCAATTAACACATATATTTAGCTTATTTACTATTTTAAATAAATAAACTTAGATCAGAGCACTTTTGAAGTAGTTAATTCACCTACCCACCACAAAAAAAAAAAAAAAAAAAAAAAATATATATTATATATATTATGTTTGAAAAAAATATATATTATGTTTGAAAATAAGTTTATTTATATTTTGTTTTATATCTTCATTTTTATCTTGATCATTTCGTATGTCTTCTAATATAACAAAATTCACTACTTTTAAACTACTATCTTGATTTTCATACGATTCTAACACAGGGTTTCTGCTTAAAGTATCTGCCTCTATATTATATTTACCCGGAGAATATATTATTTTAAAATTGAACTGCGACAAATAATATGTTAAATCTCCCAGTTCTTCGTCCGTTCTGGCTTTAATATTCATTTTTTCTAAAGGTTTGTGATCTGAAAAAACCGTGAATGTACTCCCTATAAGCCAGTGTTGCCAGTATTTTACCGCCTCTTTTATTGCTAAACACTCAAGATATATGGCTTTTTTCTTTTTTTGGGAGTCGTTTAATTTTTTTGAAAAATATGCACAAGGCTTTTCATCACCGTTGGGTTGAACTTGTTTTAAAATCGCACCTACACCTTGTATGCTAGCATCTGTGTAAATATGTATTGGCAAGTCGGGATCAAAGATGACTAGAATAGGTTTTGAGCAAAGTAGTTTTTTTATAGTATCAAAGGATTCTTGACATTTATCGGACCAAACGAATTTTTCTCCTTTTCTTAATAAATTATGTAAAGGATCCAGTGTAATTGAAATATTTGGCACATATTTTCCATAGAAATTAATTCGGACGTTTTTTTGTGTTTTCGTAATTGGAAATTCTTTAATTGCAATCAAGTTATCTTTTAGTGGAGTGACAGTATTGTTTTTTATTATGTGTCCTAGATATTTTACAGAGTCCTGTGCAAAGTTACATTTCGTGAATTTTAATTTAAAACCTTCTTTTAAGATTGCTTCTAATAACAAAGATAAGTGTTCAATGTGTTTTTCGAACGTTTCGGAAAATACTAAAATATCGTCTATGTAATTGACAGTAAAATCTGACAGTTTATGCTTTCTTATAATGCTACTTAATATTCTCTGAAAAATAGCGGCCGAAGTTTTTAAGCCAAAAGGTAAACAAGTCCACTGAAAATGTGCCTCTTGAGTAACAAATGCAGTTTTTTGTCTATCTTCAATTTTAAGAGGTATGGACCAGAACGCTGAGTTTACATCTAATGTGGAAAAAAATTTACATTTTCTTGTTTTAACCATTAAATCCTCGATTAGCGGAAAAGGTTGCGATTGGGGGACTACAATTTTATTTAATTCGCGAAAATCTATACAAAGCCTTGATCTCCTTCCTTCTTCTTTTTTAAATGCTAATGTTACCGGAGCGGCAAAAGGGCTATATGATTCCTCGATTAAATTATTGTCTAGTAACTTTGATACTTGATGTTCAATTTCTTTCATATCCTCAATAGAGCACCTATATGGTCTTTTACTACAGTATTTATCAATCAGCAAATCAATATGGGCGTCATAACCTTTTACAGTACCTATATCATACTTGTCTTTAGCGAAAATTGAATTATACTTGCATATCAATTGATCAATATCAGATTTTTTCTGATGATCTAAGTTATCTACTGAAATATCAAACTTTTCAACTTTTATATTTTCATTAAAATTTATTTTATATTCATTATTGATAATTTCTTTTTCATTTCTCTTTGTAATATCCACACCTTTTTTATAATATATACCTTGTTCATTTCCTATGTCACTACCTGAACTGTCAGGAATTTCTTTAGTGTTTATAGGTTGCTTATCTTTATTTTTTATGTAGTCTTTATTATTATTGCCGAGGATATTTTGGGTGATATTTAAATTATCAGTTTGAGTTAAATGAAATTTTTGTATACAGTCTAACCCAACTAGGAAATCATAGTCGAAGTTGTCTTCATCTATAACAAAAATATTTACATGTTTTTCAATTTCGAAAATTTTAACTTTTAAAGTTACCATTCCTATTGATTTTTTTACGCCATTAATTGTTTTTAAACCTGCATTTTTATTATAAGTAGGTATTTTTTTTAATGATAATAACCTCGAATTTATAAAGGACACATTAGATCCTGAATCATAGATTCCTGATGTTTCTAAAGTGTCATTTATTAGCAATTTAATTTTTATTAATGGCGGCACTATTAGTTTTTTGAATCAATTTAATTTAATTCTGTCTCTAATTCAGAATTGTTCACACTCCTTATTTGATCTTTTTTTGGCCTCTCAATATTTTTAAATTTGAACCAACATTGGGATTCGGGGTGGTAACGTATACCTTTATTTTCTTTTTCACAAATTTTACACGGACTAACAAAGGTCTTCACATTTTTCTCTTTAATTTTACTTTCGGAAGCTCCTATCTTTTTATCAAATGTTTTTTTGTTTACCATATGCTCCAAGCTTCTTATATTATTAAATAAGTCTTCAGTTTCCTTTAAACTATTCCTATCAATCTTATCCGCAATAAAATTCGGTAATCCGGTGGCAATCAGATCTATTAGAGTGAGTTTATCGATGGACTTATTTATTTCTAATATTAGTCTCTCTTTCTTTAACGCATACTCCAGTAATGAGCCCTGCTTGTATTTAAATAACATTGCATACCTGATCGGTGACCAACCCTTATCCGCATATGTTTCACAAAAGTTTTTTTTCCACGTTGCCCATTCTGAATTTATTATATGCTATAAATAACCTAAAAAATTCAATTTTTTTGACATCTTCTTCTATTCCTATACGTGCACATTCCGCTTCAAAGATAGTCATCCACTGGGAAACATTAGTAGTCTTGCTATTGAATTTTTCTATAACAAATTGTTCTGCTATTCTCATCTTATTAAAAGGTTTTATTGAATCTTTCTTCATTTCAGCGAAGCTTTCCATGATTCTTGCCCGAGATTCTTCTGAAATTCCTGTTGTAGAAGTTTTTGATACTGTTTGTTCCTCCAATAGGTATCCCTTAAATTGTTTATTTCCATCTTCATCACAATAACCCGCCTTCATCTCCGGGTTCATGGATATCCACACCTGTCGTTTCTCATGTCGTTTTTGTAATGTAGCTTTTACTTTTTGAAATATTTGGGTCTGTACTATTGCATCATGTAGTTTTACAGGTTGTAACTTATTTGGGATCGCAAAGGTCCGACCATCTAAATCCGTGATTGTCGTTACACAAATAATATCTGTTTTCACATCTTCACTGGCTTTGACCACGAACTCGAATCTTAATTTTTCCATTATTCCTAGAATTCAGTTGTAGAAATGTTGTTTTATAATGTGTTTTATAATTATCCTAGGATAGTATGACGAACAGTAAAACTATAACCAAAATTGAGTTGCTCTGAAAAGAGATTGATTTGATTTAGTACATAAACCAGTTATTACACTTTTACAAAACATTCTTTACATAACATTAATTAATCACAAACTCACCTGAAAAGAGAAACAACATTTAAAGCTATTGCTTCACCAGTTCCTATTATTTTAATTATTCAAATTACAATATAATTTCTTACTTGTACACAACATAACCTCCATCTTTATCCTGCTGTGTCATTCAGTCAATATGACAGACAGCACCATACATTCAAATGAGTTCACATGTAAAGTTCACATCAAAGTTATTACGCGGCTAATTCAAACTAAATGAAGTGTCATGCATTTCGTTTACATATATATAATTAAGATTTGTAGACCTGAAGGATAGAATTAAATAAATATAAGATTGTAATTAACCATTATATACCTGTCAGGTCATAAGTATTGTCACACAGTAAAAACTTTTCTTTTAGAATGCTGGCCACAAAAAAGTTTATAGAATTCGAATTTCGAATTGTTCATGAAAATAAAAATGTATACTTTTTAGAATTTTACTCATTTTTAAATATGGAGTGGACGCTTAAAGAAGACCGTGTTGCAGTTGCATCGTTGTGGTTACGCGCCAATTCAAATTTTTGACATACTGAAAAATTTTTTATATAACCAAAAGATTCGTTTATCGCACCATCAAACGATACAATGAAGACTCTAGTGTAGATGAAAGGTCAAGAAGTGGTCGCCCTCGGTCTGTTAGGACTCCAGCAGTGATAAAAGCTGTGAAGGCGCGAATTCAAAGAAATCCCAAACGTAAGCAGAAACTGTTGGCATTTCAGATGGGATTAAGCAGAACCACGGTGAAAAGGGTGTTAAATGAAGACTTAGGGCTTCGAGCATATCGAAGAAAAACAGAACATCGTTTGAATGCTCGTCTAATGGACCTGAGACTGAAGAGATGCCGCGCTTTGTTGAAGCGGTACGCGGGAAAAAAATATCGGGAAATTATTTTTTCGGACGAAAAAATTTTTACCGTAGAAGAGAGCTACAACAAACAAAATGATAAGGTGTACGCACACAGTAGTGAAGAAGCGAGCAACCGTATTCTGCGTGTCCAACGAGGTCATTTTCCATCTTCGCTCATGGTATGGTTGGGAGTTTCTTATGGTTGGCTTAACAGAGGTACATTTTTGTGAGAAAGGTGTAAAAACGAATGCAGTTGTGTATCAAAATACAGTCCTGACGAACCTTGTGGAACCTGTTTCTCATACCATGTTCAATAACAGGCACTGGGTATTCCAACAAGATTCGGCGCCAGCTCATAGAGCGAAGAGCACACAAGACTGGCTGGCGGCGCGTTAAATCGACTTCATCCGGCACGAAGACTGGCCCTCCTCCAGTCCAGATTTGAATCCGTTAGATTAGAAGATATGACAACACTTGGAGGAAAAGGCGTGCTCAACGCCTCATCCCAATTTGGAGTCACTCAAGACATCCTTGATTAAGGCAGCCGCCGATATTGACATGGACCTCGTTCGTGCTGCGATAGACGACTGGCCGCGCAGATTGAAGGCCTGTATTCAAAATCACGGAGGTCATTTTGAATAAACTTTAGTGTCATAAGAATCTATGTTTTGTTAAGTTCATTTTGGTATATAAATGGTTACATAATAAAAATAAATATAAATACTAACCATCTTCAAGACTGACTAATAAAGCTTGAGGATCGTTCAATCATTTGACAATAACATTAAATTTGAGCTTTGGACACTCTCCTTCGAGACTATCTCCAAAAAGGTTCTTTTAAATTTCAATATATTGTTATTGAAGACATAAATATTTTCACTATGTTTAATTAACAGATCATTGTACAAGCGACATATTCTGACAACTGGATTATAATATGAGGTATTATTTGAGTATACCTGCAGGGCGAAAGTGTTGAGGAAGGGATATCGAGACCGAGGCTTTATGCTAAAATTTAAAATAGAAAGTAAATTAGATGCGTCAATAATAGAGTGGACAGTTTTGAAAAGATGTAACATATCATGATATTGGCGGCGAGTTTCAAGTGACAAAATTTTGAACTTATTAATGTTACGCCGAGGCTGTTAAAGAATGAGTAATAATCGAAGTTTCTCGAGCGCTTTTGTCTTGCTGTGTTATTGTTATTATTATCTGCGATTGTGCACAATGGGGATGGGTCGTTCTGTCGAAACACCGACCCTTTCCTGGAAGGATCGACATCGTTCTCGAACAATCGAAATGTGTGCGATATAAATAGGCTGGAGAGATGGCCGGACAGTCAGTCTCAGTCAGTGAGTGAGTGAGTCTCAGCGAGGCCCTGGAGGACTGACGTGGAGAAGGGTCTCGCGTGTACAAGTAGTTGCTCACGAGTCAGTCTGGATTAAGCTATACGTGCGAACGTTACGGTGACTTTAAGTGCTGCAACAGTGGTGTGAATTAGTGTGTTGTGATTACGCGTGACCAAGTTCGTGTATTCATCGTTTAGTGCTGAATAAAAGTGTTATTTTGGTCAGATCGATTCCCATTATTTTATCCCGAACCCTCAGCTCGTAACATTAAGCTTGGCGGCGTAAGAAGGAAGCTTCCTGTATAAACCGCATCATTATGACAAGATGTTTAAAAACTTCTTCTGGACCGTTTCGATACGCACAACATGGGCATTGTAAAAAGGAGACCATATAACAGCATTACACTCCATAATGCTTCGGACATATAGATATACGATACAATATAGATATACGAGGCTTTTGGGATTTTTAAAGTCTTTAGTAGATCTTGATATAAAGCCTAGTAACTTAGTGCTATGATGTAATTATAGTGACTGTAAAAAGTTAGTATTTCGTCGAATATTACACCAAGATCCTTAACGGCATGTTTCCTGTCCATGACGTACATTTCGACCCCGTTTTTATTTTTAGTTTAAACCTTGTAGTTTTTAAGTTATTACCCATAGTAAAAACTGAACTTTGACAATATTCACAGGGTACACTAGTGATCCACAGTGCTGAAATTTGGTATGCATGTAGCTTTAGTGATACAAATATAGGGAAAATCTGATATCCAAAATAACTGCAATTGCGACCCTTAAAGAGGATAACTAATTAACGTGAACCAATCAACCTGTAATTTGAATGAAACTGTAGGTCAAGTTATCTGGTTATGCATTTCGTGGCGCTATTTTGATAGTCAAAAATTACGAGTATTTTTTTTTTGTTTTTGTGGGAGACTCGCGAGATCTCAGTTCGGGGCGAACCACTAGTTTATTTATTCAATCAAAAGTAACATACCTACTAACAGTATTTAAAAAAGCACTGTAAAACCCTAGAGTGTTCTCTCGGTGCTTAGGACACTCGAGCCGCTACACATTAATGCATGTATGTAGGTATGAATTTGATTGAACGACCGCAGTAAAATAGAAAGGTTTAAGCTTTGAAATAATTTCATATGTATATTCAATAACTGCTTGACGTATTTTGACAAATGAGATATTATTGGAATTGTCTAGATCACAAGACAAGCTGCAGTATGGCGGCTTACCTCTTTTCAGTTTGTTTTTTTTTATTTTTTTATTGTTGTACACTTCACACGCCGCTATCTAGCCCCAAACTAAGCAGAGTTTGTACTATGGGAACCAGATAACTGAGAAAATACTTGTACTACTCGTATACAGTGTGTTTTTTTTAACTGGAACAGTACGGGGGCACCCATAACCAGAGGAGATACAGGTTCAGTTTCTTTTGAAACATCAGCTCCTTTTTTGGAGAAAAATATTTTGGCATTAAAATTTTTTTGGCCAAGCGTGAGTAGCGCCTTAAAATGAATCAAGTTGGTAAAATTTTTTTTTGATGCCGATCGATGCAGTTCTTTGTAAGGATCATCTCAGCCGGCTATTCGACCACTGCGCCACGGAGTTTGTCATTTTGCAGTAAGGTTTTTTTATTTCGATCGATGAATAGAATTATAGAAATAGATTTATGCCCAAAACAAAAATTACGACTGAATATAAAATGAATGATTAAACATTATTTATTATATAATACAAGCTACAACCAAAATACAACAAAATGGGAAACAAAGAAATGTAAAATAGGCGGTCATATCGCCAAAAAAAGAATCTCTTCCAGACAATCTTTGGATGAAGAGGAGTGTTATTAAATGACTACTTGGTATACCTACCATACCTTTTACTGTTTGGTTTTAAATAAAATGTCGCCAAGCAGCATTTCTGTGTTTCGGTTTGAAGGGTATGGTTGCCGGTGAAATTCCAGGCACATGAGGCTTTACACCTGTATGCCTTAAGTTGGCGCAGGGCAGTGCATCATAGGGCACATTTATAAGGTGCGTGAACTACAAGGCAATGCTCTGTTATATGCGATGGTTACCATTTAACATATATGTACATAACACATTTTTCTTTCTTTCTAATCCCGTTAAGATTCGCTGAAGTACTGAATGAACACAGCTCATATCAAAATTATAGGAATGTTATAAGCCAGAACAACAGATAAAACATATTTAGTCGCTAAATACGTTTAGGGATCGTTGTGCAAGTGCCCTAAATGTTTGTGGCTAAACACAAGACATTGTCTTGAATTTTATTGTCTGTTCTTAGAGTATTTTATTATAAACAACATAGTGCATTTACAGTGTGAACAGTAAGCAATAGTCGCAAACTCAATTTAAAGTAAATAAAATCCGAAATTGTTAATAATTGGGGCAGAAAGATTCTCGAGTGGAGACCGCCAATTGTACTGTCGCGTATCTAGTCATTTGTTTTAAATATGGTTTGTTATTTTAAGTGTGGTAATAAAGCTTTTTCTATTCTTTTCTATTTCTACCGCCATGTCTTTCGTTTTGACGGGTGCCAGTGAAATTACAGGCACATGACGCTTTACATCTGTATGCCTCAAGTTGATGGACGCAGGGGAGTGCATCTTAGGGCACGTTTCTAAGTGGGCCTTATGCTTGTTCCATATCCTGTTAACATAAAAAAAAACGAATCGTTTTTTTTTTGCCTCGATCTCACCGGTGAACGATGATGCACTCCACGATGGAACACGCTTGCCTAAAATAAATCTATTCACTCGCGACTTGAAAACATCTAGGTTGTAGTTATAAGAAAACACAGACTCAGGCAAGGCGTTCCACTCCTTCGCGGAATTAGATTCATTTATAATATGTTCACTATCCTTTGCGACTTCAGTTTGCTTTTAGGTTTTTTTTATCTTTGAAAAGGGCTATGTTGCACATGCAATTATGCCGCCTTGGTAAGCTAAATCATTATTTAAATCTTATGTAACTAATTTGGAAAGAGTTCTAGCTGAGTCCGAAAGAAGCTCAGCCAGAATACTGTTACAGAAACTTATTTCTCTTAATCTTAAAGATAGATAAGAGATCTTAAAGATATGCTTTAAGGTTTATAGCTAGTTAAATACAGCTCTAAGGTTAACTTTTATTATTCAGTCTCGTCACTGAGAAGGCTTTATTACAAAATGGAATCGTAAATTCGTAACTAAAGTTTCTTTCAGTGTGGGCGTCTTCAAAATGGGTATTATTCTGTAGGAAATTGGCAAATAAATCATTCAAGCTGAGGAATACAACCTGACCAATAAAATGGGTATTTCACAGAAATTTAAGAGGAGTTTATAAGAAAGAAAGGTATATTATACATCTAGTTTCCTCTAGTTGTAAAAATCGCAGATCGTACAAGGGGCGTAAGTGATTAATATCTATATAGGCGATAATAAGAGAGCCATGGAGCATACCATGCTCGGCATCAAACTCTTAGATCGAGTTTATGGCGTCGAGATCCGTAGAAGAACGAAGGTTCATGACGTTGGGAATCGAGTTATGAAGCTCAAATGGTCTTGGGCGGGATATTTGACAAGACGTGGTGATGACAGGTGGAGCAGGGTAGCGACGGAATGGTGGCCGAGGAATGGCTGTAGAAGGTGAGACTAGCGCAGGATCGTCGTAGATGGCATAAACTTGAGGAGGCATAACCCACAGTAGATGAAGTCAGACTGTGGATGATAATGATGATAACTTTTCATCACGTATGCGAGGGAATTAAAAAATGCTTTATAACAGTTTGTTGCTAAAAAGATAATTTGCGTTCCCGTGATCCATTGTTTTTTTTTCACTATTATGACCTCTTTTATATAATAGAAATAAGGATTTGTTCAAAATGTGGTATTAAATTTAAGCATATTATGAATGAAGCCTCTTAAATTTTTTAACATAAATAAGAATTTGTCATGACCATGTATTTATTTTTAGCATTTATGAATCTAACACCGACACTAAATCTAATCTTTAATAACTTAAGTTTCTAATCTTTGAAACCTTTAAAATATTAACAATTGTAAATTACCTAGAAGAGTGTGACAATCCTAAAGTCAGTAATAAACTCCAAGGATGGATGCCAACTGCCTAATTTTATTAAGACAGAAAGCAGGTTACCGGTGCTGGATTACTCGAAGAGATGAATAAAATATTTTCGTTGTCAATTCACTGCGAACTAGCACAATAAATGGTATCCCGGAACTAGTGTGTTAAGCCTGAACGGGGTGCCTCCACCCCGGAAAATTTACAACTTACCTACTTAACTTTTAGTGTGACATTAAATCAGCTGTTTTTTGGACTTTGCGCCTATCCTAGAACATACCTTAGGTCAAGGCACAGAATTGATAAAACACCAGAACACGCATTCAGCTGTGATTGCAAGCCGTGCGCTGTGTCCATAAAACCTGATAAAACGAGACCTGCGTCCCGCACCCACCTCACTCCCACCCGCGTAATGTTGCTAGCTTATTCATTATTAACCCGTTTTGGGGTAAATGTTTTAGGTAAGATACAACTAATGAAATCCAAATTATCTAATACTACACAGGTATATTATATATCTGCGTATCTGATAGGATAGGATTGACATACAAAAGTATTATAATAATTACTACAAATATTAATATACAGGGTTATCTGTTTGGGGTGTACTTACTAAGCCGAAAAGGGGGTTATTGTAAATAATACAGCTGTTCAAAAAAATCGGCTCTTTCAAAGAACATTTTCATTGAGACGCATGGCAAAATGTGTATCTATCTCATCTTATAGAACAGCTGATTTTTTTCGTGATTTAAAAAAAAAAAAAAAGGAAAAAAATTTATTTATTGACATAATTAAGTATGACATAGTCAAATTTGAATCCATAGGCTCCCGAACTAGTTAAAAAAACTGTATTTCAGGTGCCAGTGGCTTCTCCCATCATGTGTATATTTTAAATTATGTCTAGCAAAGATAGGATAGTTAAGTTTAAGCATTAATTAAAAAGAATAAATCATATGACTAAAAAAGTAAGTATTTAAAAGAAATGCCTAAGCTCTCTCAAATTCAAGTCTGTTACGTAGTAGGTGCTATACTTAAGTGCATGTTTTGCTTAGTAATTAGATTATAATATATATTTATATACATTGTTTACAATGATCAGGATCTATAAATATATGTATGTATTTAGTGTTTAAGTTATTCGCGTATGTAGGTAGTGTAGTGATAGGAACTTAGGAATACAACAAGAAAACATCAACAATAAAAGCCATTTAACATTGCTTCAACACCATCGTAATCAAATTCTTTGAGCCAGGTAAGTATTATTTTTTTATTTCAACGTTACTCTTCTTCTTCACCCTGAGCACTCTATTAAGCACATTATACAGATGCGGAACAACGACATTATATTGTTTTTGTGCAAATCGGGATCTAACTATTGGAACAGGACAGCGGTCAACCCTTTTCTGTTGGTTGGCCCCATATGAAAAGTTGTTCATAATAGTGAGTACAATGGCCCCACTTTCGGCTTAGCACACCCCAAATAGATAACCCAATATAGGTACTGCTCATAAATATGTAAAACTAACTTATGTGCCCAATAATCTCAATGATTTTAAAATAAAACACGGTTTCGATAAAAACATTGAATTTCCTTTATACTGCGTAAGATTTTTAAAAGTAGTTGGTTTTAAAAAGATGTTTGTTTTATGTTTATGTTTTAAGTTTGTTTTTTATTTTATGATACAGAACATTTCCCTAAAAGAGTGCTAACTGTATAAGTGATTACCAGTAACGCTGTGTAACTTTTTTTAAGCTGACCATTACGTATTTTTAAAAAATGGTTGATCGAGCGTTGCTACATCGCCATATCAACAACAAATTGACGTTATATGTATGTATGTTTGTCCGAGGACAACTTTCGAGGCGTTGATCCGATCATCGTGAAATTTTATAGTACATTTCGACCTCGTTTTTATTTTTAGTTTAGTACTTGTAGTTTTTGGGTTTATTGGTGTACCCTGTGAATTTAGTCAAAGTTAAATTTTTATGATGGTTTCATCATAAAAATTTAACTTTGACTAAATTCACAGGGTACACCAATAAACCCACAGTGCTGAAATTTGGTATTGGTGTAACTTTAGTGACACACATTTAGGAAAAAGTCTGCAATTTAGAATAACTGCAATGAACTCCTGTTACTTTTAATTTGAATGAAACTGTAGGTCAAGTAAGTTGGTTGTGCATTTCATGGCACTATTATATTAGTAAAAGATTAAGGCCGGTGTGCACAACGATCCCCAAAGGTATTTAGCTACTAAACATTTTTAAGTTTGACATGTTTTTGTGATTTGAAAATTCCTTAAATCATATTTAGCCACTAAATACATTTAGGCATCGCTGCGCAAATTAAACAATTTTTTTTTATTTTGTTATTTCAGTTCGGGGCGAACCACTAGTATAATTTAAAACTACAACTAATAAAAGTTATCAATCTCAGTATTCTAGAGTAGGGAAAATAATAACTCTCTATATTTGGCAACACCAGCAAAATGGCGGATCATTTTTTACGATAATTGCAAACCGAGCAATCACTTCATAATCAAATAACACAACATCAAAATACGCTCCTTACATATGAAATGTGATCCCATCTTGTTTTTTTTTGAGTCCAGCTGAAATTTTACGTGGGACGACACAAGAAGGCATAATCCAATTAAATTGAACACTGTAAAACGCGTCACGCGTGACAACGGTCATAGACAGACTAATGGTGGCGTACTCTACTTCGAGTAGATGTTGACGTTTCAGTATTAGGCGCGTTCACTTCTTCTGGGGTATTCTCTATTCTGTGGGTAAAGATAATTTTCGACTTTAGGTTTTTGACTTAAAACAGCTGATAAACAGAATTTTAACCGAAATCAATTGATTTTACCAAGCGACTCTTCAATTAAAATCATCGAATATGTAATATTTATTTTCTAACATTACAAAATGTGGTAGACTATATATTTCTGATGTGTAACACCTTTCTGCTCGGTTTGGGGAAGTGATTTTGGCAAAAGGGACGGAAATGTATAATAGGCAGCCGGGGAAGCGCTTTGACCAATGAGCGCGCGCTATTTGATTTGACCACTGAGACGGTGGTCAGATGTTTTTCTATATGTTTATCTAGAGACTATATTATGGCCTTAATCTTTAATCTTTCATTTAATAGAAATAAGGATTTGTCATGGAGGTTGTATTTCATCATAGCATATGATGAATACAATGAGCCTCATTCTATTTTACTCGTGACGTATAAAAAAAACCAGCTTGAAAAAACGAATTGGTGTTTGGTTTTCAGTTTCCTGCGTGACTGAGGTTCGTGACGCCGAATGTTCAACTGATTCGGAACCAGTTTGAATTTGTCACTATATAATGTAAGTTTTAATGGCAGACCCTCGTCACGGGACCACGTCGGTATTGTTCCCGCCAAATGTCAATATCTAAACCCGTGCTAGGTGTGCCTTTAGCTAGCATTTGAAAATAAGCTTTATTGTGTTTAAATTTAGATTCAAATCGGAATGGATTTTTATTAATAATACTTAACTAATAAATGAGTTATTTTGTTTCTTTAGTTTTTTTATTTGATTCTCAAACGGAGTTGGGGAAGACATGTGGCCAGGTGCGATGGTGACAGGTGGAGCAGGGTGCTGACTGAGTGGTGGCCCAGAGTTGAAACCAATAACGCCAAGATGGATCGACATAGTAAAAACTGCGAGTCGTATGTGGGTTAGAACAGAGCAAGGCAGAGGCGAATGGCGACAGCGAAGAGAGGCCTATGCCCAGCAGTGGGATAAGAAGGGCTAACGATGATGATGATGATGATTTGATTCTACGCCTCCGTGACCTCCGTGGAGCAGTGGGTGAATAGCTAGCTGAGACGCAGGAGGTAGCGGGTTCAATTTCCGTCGTGGAACAAATGGCTGCATGATCTACAGATATTTGTTCCGGGTCTGGATATTTTTCTATATATTATACATAAGTATTTATTTAAAAAAAATGTATATATGTATTATATGAGTTATCTGGGTCCCATGGTACAAGCTCCGTTTAGTTTGGGCCTAGATAGCGCTGTGTGAAATGGCCAGCAATATATTTATTATAATTATTCACAATATATGTTACTTAAACAGTTATGTAGTATTTTATTCAATTACTGTATGATAAAAAGGGATCATTGTCCCAAACTGCCATATTGGATTTCTTAAATCTTCACGCCATTTGTCAAGCTTCGTCAACCATAAGCCTAGGATGCGCCAAATAAATAGATATACAAACATACATAAACCCTTAAAACATTACCCCCCCCCCCCCTCCCTGAGCCGTCGGGTAAAAACAACAGTACGACGTTTTTTATATTCAGAGTGTTGATTTTCCTTGAACTTTCATTTATACTTTTAGTTTGCTTAGTTTGGGGCTAGATGACGCCGTGTGAAATGTCCAACATTATATTATGTTTATATTATTTCATAAAACATATTTATAAAGGCTATGTGTAACAAATAATTCAATTCAATTCAAAATTATTATTCAAACAATCAAATGAATTTCCTAGTTAATTTAACTTAAAGGAAGTTAATTAACGCCACAAAGGCATTATGTCTATTCATTGGAATAAGTTCAGAATGCGCCGGATCGCTGACAAATCGACTTTGTTGGCGACAAAACTCAAATTCAATGAAAAAGGGCTGCAGACCAAAATGCGGCGGTTAGATTCTAATTAAAATATGAATAACTTTACTAACAGAAATAGTATATGATCAAACAATCTTACAAGTGAAGTTCAATCGATTTTATATGAGTGAGCTTCATTTGAAGATATTCAGACAGTACAGTGTCCCTATGGACATTTATTTGTTCATATAGTTTTACTTATAATTTAATTTGTGACATTAGTTTTATTATTTATTTATTAATTTATTATTTAATTGTTATTTATATTAGAATTAAATAAAAATACAAATTCTTATTACATATACAAAATAGAGCCTCACATATACGAATTGATAATTAACAAACTTATGTCACAAATTATATTAAAGTAAAATTATAAAAACTAATAAATGCAAGAATTAATTAATGACGAGCTTCATGGTGGCCTCTGTGGCCTCTGTGCGTCTCTCGTAGTTAGTACAGTCTCCTGAGCGTCCATGTCTCGACGTCACTGTTATAGTTGGCAAAACACACTGGTGATAGAGGCTCGTCTTCAGGCTCCGAAGTATATTATTTATCCGGAAGAGTATTTGAATAAATTAATTAAAATGAAAAATATTTTTAATATTAATAAAATAATATAATATAAATAAATAACATAACAAGAACAATGACGTCCTCCTCAATGAATAAGTTGAAGAGAAATCCATGTTGTGCCCAACAGAGTCCATAATGCTCATGTACTAGGGGTGATCCAAAAGTAGTGATAATCAGTTATTTCTAGTGCACAAAAAAATACAAAAAAATATCAGTCATTTGCTCAGTTACCCACTAGTTCAGGAAAAAAAATCATATAAATAGGCCACGATTCCCGGGAGCTACATTCATTTGAATACGGACTGTCAAGGAGTGAACATAAAAATGTAAAAACACGAACTCAGAGCTGTCATTAAATACCTCTGCTTGAAAAAAATTTGTACCAAAGACATACACAGCGACTTGGTGGAAACATTAAGGGACTCTTCTCCTCCATATTCCACAGTTGCACGCTGGGCTAAGGAGTTTAAGCTGGGAAGAACATCGACAGAAGACGAACACCGCGAAGGACGCCCATCGACGTCCCTCACTGAAGAAAATGTAAAAAAAGTTGAAGAAGTTGTATTGGAAGATCGAAGAGTGACTATAAGGCATGTAGCTGAGGTCACAGGGATCTCATATAGCAGCATTCAAAGAATCCTTGCGAACTGTTATATCCTTGTATTGTAAGGAGTTATGCTTACGAGATACTTACTCAGCATTATAATATTCTATGTGTATTACTTAGCAGTGACCCATCTTCAGTCACGGTCTGATCTTCCGAAAGAGCGGTTGCGTCCGGGGGTTAAAATCTTAATCCTTTATTAAACTCTTAATCAGTAAAATATCTTTTTTAAAACCCCTTCGGACTTCTGTCGTATAACAGAACGAATTGCATATGAGAAAGGTCTCCGCGCGTTGGGTACCAAAAATGTTAAACGACGAGCAAAAGAAGAAACGAGTCGACATGTCAAGAGCAAATCTCGAAAAGTTTCAGGCAGACAAAGATAATTTTTTGTCACGTTTTGTGACCATGGACGAGACCTGGATCCACCATTTTGATCCTGAAACAAAACAACAATCGATGACATGGAAACGATCCGATGAACCGACGCCGAAGAAATTCAAAGTGTCAAGCTCAGCAGGGAAGGTTATGGCGTCTGTTTTTTGGGACGCTAAAGGAATAATCATGGTGGACTACTTGGCTGTTCCATCAAGACAACGCACCGGTTCACAAAGCTGCAATTGCCATGGCTGCCATTCAGGAAGCGGGCTTCGAGCTGGTAGAACACCCCCCCCCCCTATTCACCAGATCTAGCCCCCAGTGACTTCTATCTCTTTCCACGACTCAAGGAACACCTCCGAGGCAAGAAATTTGACGATGATAGCGACGTGATGGCCTCGGTTGAGGACTTTTTTGAGAGTCAAGATAAAGATTTTTTTTCCAAGGGAATTTTAGGTTTAGAAAAGAGATGGACTAAATGGTATAGACTTGCTAGGAGACTATGTTGAGAAATAAATTTATTTTTTTATTTTATTCATTGTGTTTATTATTGATTATCATTACTTTTGGATCACCCCTCAATTACCAACTATCAGTAATATTAAAGGATACAATAAATGATTGTGTATTAAAATCTACGGTAAAATCACTAGGTTGGTGATCGTGGTTTAACAAAAATGAATTAACTATTTTCAAAACAATCAATAAAAGCCTAAACGCTTGCATGCCACCAAAACCAGAACTTAGTCATTAAAGGGCTAAGCCTCAGAATTACAAAGAAGTTAGCGAGCCAAGTGAGAGTTTTAGTCAGGAGCTTGGGTTCAATAGCAGCCATAAATAACTAAGCGCTGTATTCTCAAATTTTAAAGTCATTTTTACCGACTTCGGCTAAACCAAATGGAAGGGTTATGTGTTTAGCAGTCTATGTATGTATATTTGTATTTACCTATGTTCCACTCCACCGTAGCGCCTAAACTACGCATCTGATAAATGAGATGTCAATCAATTCGTTATTATGTCCGGGTGACATAGGTATTACGTAGTCAAGTTTCAGTTTTTTACCCGCATATAGTAAAGCCAAATGGAATGGTTATATTTTTAGCAGACTATGGATGTATGTTTGTATTTACCTATGTTCCACTCCACCGTAGCGCCTAAACTACTCATCTGATAAATTAGATGTCAATCAATTCGTTATTATGTTCGGGTGATATAGGTATTACGTAATCAAGTTTCAGTTTTTTACCCGCATATAGTAAAGCCAAATGGAATGCTTATATTTTTAGCAGTCTATGGATGTATGTTTGCATTTACCTATGTTCCACTCCACCGTAGCGCCTAAACTACTCATCTGATATATGAGATGTCAATCAATTCGTTATTATGTCCGGGTGATATAGGTATTACGTAGTCAAGTTTCAGTTTTTTACCCGCATATAGTAAAGCCAAATGGAATGGTTATATTTTTAGCAGTCTATGTATGTATGTTCCACTGTAGCGCCTAAACTACTCATCAGATTTTGATGAATGAGGTGTCGATCGATTCGTTATTATAGTCCAGGTGACATAGGCTACCGTCGACATAGGTTTACATAGTCGGGGTTCAGTGTTTAAACTTATAAAGCTTGTTATACAAAGACTTTTGAGAATAGATAGTATAATATGTAGTTAAGAAAGTATGCGTACCTACGTTTTTAACTACACTTCCTCTAAATGGTATCTTAGCCTCCTAGGTAAAGACAGTGGGAACCTTTTAAAGGAAGCAGGTACAAAAGATACATAAACACTTTACTGCCTACGTGAAAGTATGATGGCTTATTTTTATATATGTTTTACAGAGTATTGTTTAAAACCAACATCCACTATTGCCAGAACCCTCCCGTGGGCCCGAATTTCCACCAGATGTAACAAAGCTCTTAAAAATATTAGACAAACTACGTCCTAAGAGACCTTTTGTAAGCAAATAGACCAATCTGAAGATCCAAACATTCCGCCTCTCGGAATAAATAATATACGCTACAATACAAACTACAACAATATAAGCGACTTTATAAAAAAATAATTACCAAAATACATAGTAATTGAAATTACCACAAAACCACCATAACTTACTAGCCAAAGCTAAAATAAATCTAAAAATAACGGCTAATATAATATATTAATATATCGAATAAATTGGAAAGTGTGAACAGCATGCAAGCTATTTAAATACGAAAATATGGTCTGCATTTGTGAAACTGTCTACCTACTACCTGTCACTATGTACTTTGTCACCATGTGAAAGTAATAAATGTATTGAGCATTGAGTAAGTACTGGGTACTGAACAAAAACTGTATCCAGAAGAACTGAGGGACAAAGAGTTTTTTTTTAATGTTGGTAAGCGGTTACCTCTCTCTCTCTCTCTCTCTCTCTCTCTCATAAAGTGGCTCTGGATACATGTAATTTGTTTATTTTTATTTATTTCTATTATATCTGACATTTGTAATATATTTTCGACATACCGATGTTATGGAATGTAATGAAATTGTGAATTAATGAATACTAGGTAAATACTACCGTAGCCGATGGAACTTTGTAACACCAAAGGCATCATTCGCGCGTTCAACCCTAAATAAATTCAAAACGCTCTTTTTAAAGGGTCCCATACTGTATCTTGTAAAACTGCATCAACCGTTTACAAAACCTCGTATACGTACAGGTTTTTACCTAGTGTATTTAAAGCTAGGGAACCCTAGATCGCGTGCCGTCTCGGCGTGAGGCAATTGATTCTAGACACCTCCACCACCGCACCCGTCACTTGTAGCCGCTAACGTTCTACGCTTTTTGTAGCGCTTTTAGTCTCGGTTTAGAGAACTTTTTGTGGCTAGGCTTGATAGTAATAAAAACTAGAACCTAACTGCGTTTATGTTATTATCTAAATGTGTTTACTGTATCTTCTTCTTCCTGCCATTTTACCACATTACGTGGGGTCGGCACAACATGTATTTTTCTTCCATGCCTCTCTATCAGCCTTTATCTATGCTGTCACTTCTTTTTTACCCATATTTTTCTTTACACAGTCCATCCATCTCTTCTTCGGCCTTCCTCTATTTTTATATCATATCTAACACACTCATACCTAGCACTACTAAATGTGTCTACTGTATGTCAATCGGAATTTCGAAGGTAGTGTTAGTAAATACATACAAAATCGGTTTTTTTTATTGATGTTTGTCAAGCGCTTGACCACTACCTCACCTGATGGTAAGTGATGGTTTGGTCGAAGATGAAGCACGCTTTTCTAAGAGCCTGTTCACTCTAGACTTGAAGACTTTTTCTTCCTGTCCTTTTCCCACATGACATGGGGTCGTCACATGTATTTTTCTTCCATACCTCTCTATCAACCGTCATCTCCGTTGTCACTTCTAGACTTGAAGACTCCGAGATTATAATTAATTAATTTTAATATTTCATTTGACATGTCGTAATTCTTTTATTTCTATTTGTTAAATCGTTTAATTGATTTTACGTTTTCAAACGGCTCAAACCCAACTTGCACCACCCTTACTTATCTACGTACTACCTAAGCTGTAAAAAATGTTTATGTACTGTAAGCAAAACAAATAAATGTGAAATAAACAGGTCCGGAAAAACATACGCTGGAAGTGAGTTCCACTCCTTACTCGTGCTAACAAAGAAAGTTGTACAAATCGTTTGATACGGCAAGGTACACTGTATTCACAGGTCCTGTGAATACATATTGGTTCTTGATTTTGTTTAGATTTGCTCCTACCAAATTCCGATTCTATATTTCGAAACGCAATTCCGACTGTAACCGGCCTAAGTTTTGCACGCTTTTCTAATCTAGCGTGCTTATTATTTATTTCAAATACAAACACAATCCATACGGCACACAATCCTTAAAACTAACATAAAATCTCAGTAAATCATCATCATCTCAGCCCACATCCACCCAGTGCTGTATAGGCCTCCTCGTTATCACGCCATTCTCCGGTCCTGTGCCGAGCGAATCCATTGCCTTCCCGCAACTCTCGCGATGTCGTCCAACCATCTGGCTGGTGGTCTTCCAACTGGTCTGCGCCTTTCTCGCGGCGACTATTCGGTTGCTGCCCTGGCCCATCTTCCGTCTTTCCTCCTTGCCAGCCCGCGACTTTGATACTGCGTTGTAAATAAATAAAAAAAAATCGTCTCAATAAATACTTAAAAAAATAAAAAAATCCATCTACAAACAGTATTACCACAAATAATGCCGCCAGTGTAATCTCAATACATCATCATATTAACCTTAGGACGTCCGCTAAACATAAACATAGGCCAGCTTACATGATCGGTCTTGTGCTGTCTGCACCTAAAGGCTCCCAGCAACCTTTACTGGGCTAGTTTTCCATTTAGTGGAGGCCATTCTATGCTGCGCTTTCCAAAATACTCATTGACTTCATTAATGACTTTATGACAGGTAAATCATAAAAAATAAGTAGTTTAAATGAAAAATATCATAAAATGTTTTGTATGCATCTACCTGATATAAGTTAAAATTTTGTTAGCTCAAGTTAAATAATACCTACCTACACGTATGTAATTCATGTTAGAAAAGGTTTCAAACTTGACAAAATTAGTTTTGTACCCAATCTCTCTTTTTTATACTTCCTACTTTTGTATTAATATAAATCCTGAAATGGATAAACTGTGTTAACTTATACGATTTTTATTGAGATACCATTGTACAACTGTTCAAACAATACATTTTTCTGATATCTGAATAACTAACATTATAAGTTCAAAAATAACTCCGTCTCTCTCTGTTTGTTTGTTACGTTTTTATGACTAAAAGGTTGGTCCGATCTTAGTCTAGAGATAGTTATGACCTGGGATACGCATGTAAAGCTGCGGTTGGAAACTAGTTTGGGAAAATAAACCCTATAACAATGCTAACAAGGCACTAACAAGGCTTAGGAATAACTTTGAAGCACAAATACCTGTGCAATTCACTTTTATTACCTACTAGCTGACCCGTCGAACTTCGTACCGCCTTGACATGCATACCTATGACGCGGGCTGCCAATGTGAATTGTCAATCGGCCATCATTAGCTGCATCTATGTATGAGAAAATGAATTTTCTTCATAATTTTTTTTTTGCGTGAATTTTTGTGATATTTTAGTAGCTTTTCGGGGCGGAGACAAATCCAACAAATCAAAGAGCATCAAAATAGGTCCAGCCGTTCTTGAGTTATAAATGGCGTAACTAACCCGACTTTGTTTTATAATGACAATTTCAATTTTGGGAAAGAGTTACCTTGCTCGACCGCGCAGTGCGTTCACAAACTTTTTGTCTAGTTATTTATTTTAATTACTTAATGAACATGGATTATAACATTTAAGAAACCTACTAAATACAATTGTATTTTAAATAAGAATTTACTTACATTTGTTATCTAAGAAATAACACGCGTATCAAAATGAATTACCGTTTTAGCTCAAGGTCTTCGTAATCGTGTCAGTCATCCGCTGTTTTGACAAAATAATTCTGAAATGTCCAACTTGTAATATTAATGAACATTGTTTAGACGGTCTACAGGTGTTTAATTACAACTTTATACAATTAACTCGGAGGTAGTGGAAATAGACGAATATAAACATGTTTTGTTTTTTTATTACCTGGACATGAAACAGGCATATGGACCACCTGATGTTAAGTGGTACCCATCACCTATAACAAAGTATTGTCTCGTAGGTCACGCACCTTAGAAACTGCCCTACGTCCATCAACTTGAGGCATACAGGTGTACAGCCTCAGGTGTCTGCAATTTCAAGCGGATAAACTTCATAGCATAAACACAGCAATGCTGCTTGGCGGCAGAAATAAGTATGGTGGTAGTACTTATCGGGGCAAGGAACACTACTACTCTTGAAAGTAGTGGAAAGTAGTGTTCTTGTATTAAAGAGCTTTAAACTTGACAGTAATACTACTATCGTTCCTCTCTTCGTTTATTTTCTGTTTGACAAAATCGTAAAATTTAACGAATTTCAGGAATTTCCGACTTAAATTTAATAATAATGTCGTATTTATACCTTCTTTCTTTCTTTCTAATTTCTGTCCCAACGGCCATCAATTCTTTGAGCTACGTGCACCGCCCACTGTCATTTCAGCCTGCTAACCCTCTTGGCGTTAGGGGAAGTTTAATGAACCTAATTAGTCAGGGCAAAGCCAATAGACTTTGCCACTGTTTAATCCAAGAATGTCCAGGAGTTATTAATATTTGTTCCGGGACGGACTTAACCTAGAAATTGGAAAGAATGATAAGATTAATAAGATCTGACATGTCAGTTGTCATTTGAACCCACGTTTATGCTACATTCGACACCCAACTAAATTATCTAAACTTTCAAAGAGTTTTCTCTGTGATGAAGTCAAACTATTTAATTAATTAGATAAAGATTTGCGTGAAATAAACTTTGACATATACAAAATTAAATTAATATTAATTAAGAAAAGTTACTATATAATGACAGAAGCTCTCAAGGATGACTCAATTTCGCAGGAAATTAATTGCTGTATTATTTATTTAAAATTATTTGTTATTTCTGTTTTATCTTTTTATATGGCATATCCATTATTTTTTTTATTGATTGTTAATAACATTAGGTAAGATGACAATGCCCTTTTACAGCAGCTTCGATTTAACATTATAAAATGCCTTTTCTTGTGCTCATAATTTCTTTTGACATCTCTTTTGATGCAATATAATTTCATGACATGCCATTTTAGATTATAGATCGGGTATCTTGACATTAATTTATAAGACAATTTACCAATATTACTCCTTTGACAATATGCCGTTGTGTTGCACAGCAGCTACGAGTTGATTTAATTTATTCATCTAAAGTTCCTATTTCTTGACTTTCCTCAATAAGTATTGACTTATTCAACTCAGTGTTTATAATTGTTACATATTGACGTACATAGCAATTTAGTATCTAAATTACTTATCTAATAAATTATTTGACAATGCCCATCTACAGCAGCTTTAAACGTAAGTAGGTATTTCTTAATCAGTGTTTAGATGACTAATAAGACGCTTGTCTGTTTCTGGCGCATCCAAAATGATGGTGCAATGAGCTACTAGATAGATAAAAATTTTGAAACTATCATGGTTATTAACACTATTTGTACTAAAAACGGGATATTTACCATGATTTGTGAGTTCTTGAGTGTCCCGATAGTTTACCCGTGATCATGGCGCATGCAACTGCGTCGAAATATCGGGACACTCAAGAACTCACAAATCATGGTAAATATCCCGTTTTTAGTACAAATAGATAGATAAAGCCCATGTAATTATTTAAGTATTATTGACGTAACCAAGTATTCTATTGTGTCTCTACGATTTAAATAAATGAGTAGGTATAATACGCAATAAAATACTGAATACTGATAAAACGACATTGAGACGGCAAAATTTGACCAAAACGTTTACTAATTTCATCATTACCGCGACAAAGCCGTATCAAGTCATATTAACTCATCGATCAGCCATCATTATACTAGCCATAGGACGTTTAATGCTGAACATAGGCCTCCCTCATATATTTTCAGATCTCGTGACACACGACGGCTCTCAGCAACCTTTATCAGGTCGTATTTCTATCTTGGGGGGCGTCCCACGCTGCGTGTTCTCCACTCGAGAACTTTTCTGTCCCAACGGCCGTCAATTCTTTTAGATAATTTGCCCACTGCCGCTTCAGTTTGCTAGTTTTCTAGGCTATGTGTGTGACTTTGTTTTATCTACGAATCTCCTCATTTCTGATTTGATCTCGTAGAGAAAAAAAATAGAATTCTGAGTGACATCGTACAAACATTTAATTTTGTCTCGAGACGGGAATCGAGCCAGTTGAGATGATTGTGGTGCACAATCATCTCAACTAAACTCAGACAAACATGTATTGTATGTATTCGTTAATATGATTTAATAGAAATGAAGAATATAGTGTGATTTATAATCAAATACTACAATAGTCAATTGAACTATTAAAAATTGAACTTAAAACCTATACTAGGATTGTCGAAACACCAGGTTCTCGATAACGTGGGTACTGGTCAACAGTATGTTAATTTTTTTAAAATGTATTCATTATAATTTTTGATGGTCTAATCGACCGTAATTTGAGCAGAGTGCCTGTATCAAATTAATATTAAAATAAATTATCATTTATTAAACTCACAATGACCATTTTGTATCGATGTTTTCTTATTGTTCATATTTAAAAATAACCAAAAACTATAGGACTCAAACAATTTTTATGGAGCAGCTTCCCTACGGGGTTGATTCCGTAATCAGACTGACATAATACAGAAAACTTGACATTAGTTGACATTTGAAATATTTGCTCCGTTTTCAATTCCCGAAGGCAATTCAACTTTTGAATAAATAAAGAGGCTCCTAAACGAGATTTTTTTTATCCCATATATTCGAAAAGAGACGAAGGGTTCCTCGATAAGTGCGTGCAAAATGGGTCATTCCGGCGCACTTAGTAACAGTGACGAAATGACTTTTGAATTTGGAACAATATTTAATTAAAAAGTTTGAACGCAATTCGCTTTAATAAAGTGCTGGCTGGTTATAAATAAGCTCGCCTGACGATTGTTTAATCATATTTAAAAAAATACGCGGGAACTTCTTATTCGTTTTTTATTACTTTTATCAAAATACACCACATATAAAAAAAAATCGAAACAGTACTGCAAGTACCATTGAGGCGCCATTTGTATAAAAAAAAGGATTGATATCATTAAAAAAATACGGCAATAAATAGCTGGCAGTTTAGTTTACACAATGGTGTAGCACAATTCAAATTTGAATTTACATTTTTGAACTTTCAAATAATAAATGCATGCAGATATTGTTTTCAATGTGTATTGCGTCGAAATTTCTGCATTTAAACACATTTTTTGCATAAAATATCGTTTTTTTTAATTGAGCTCTGAGCTGAGCTGAACGTGGTTGTTAACTTAGCTCTGTGACATCCTACCAAAGAGATTTTTTCCTAACATATACCTCGCCCACGGAAGCCGCCCAAGTCGTAGCGTTGCTGGATTCAGGGTATAGTCAGCGTGTTGTGGCTGCACGATTGCATCTTAGCCTCTGTGTTGTCAATAGAGTGTATCAGCGTTATCTCCCGATATACTGGTATTTTTACTCGCTGTCCAGGATCTGGTAGATACTGAGTCAAGTCTGAGCAAGATGACCGGTATATTGTGTCAGTTTCTCTAATAAATCGTCACTTTCACTCAATTCAACTGCAATAGCGATTCCGTGGGGTTCTAGGACTGACTGTGAGCGATTCTACTATTAGAAAAAGATTGGCGGAGCGTGGCCTGGAACCTCATAAACCAGCTAATGGCCCAAAATTGACGGTAGACCACCGAAGTGCGCGCCTTAACTTTGCACGTGAGCACTTAAATTGGTCATACCTTCAATGTAGCAAAGTTCTCTTTTCTCATGAGAGTAAGATCATCCTGTATGTTAACGACGGAAGAAAGAAGGTGTATCAAAGAGAGGGAGAGCGTTTTGCACAGCACTGCATTGAAGAAAAAGTCAGTTACGGTGGCGGTTCATGGACGGTTTGGGGAGGCATAAGCGCCAAAGGAAAACCCAAACTTGCTATCGTATCTGGACCTCGCTTACCGTCATTAAATGGGTCACGTTACATTGAAAAGTGTTTGAGTCTCCCCCCACCCTACGCACATTTTATTGGCGAAGAGTTCATTTTTATGCAGGGCAATGAGCCCTGGGGCTCATACCGCAGGCATTGTAAATGAATACTTGAGCGAAGTTCGTATTATGGTTATGGGCTGGCCAGCAAGAAGCCCGGATATGAATTCCATAGAACACCTATGGGATGAGTTGAAGAGACGAGTCAAAGTTAATTTTAATTTAAACCATTAGTATTTATTAAAGGACACCATATAATATCCGCAATTAACGGGCATTATTTTTATTAAAACGGGTATTTATCGCGTATGTATCTTTTTTATTGGTTATCCCGACGTTTCGGCTGTGTTGTAACAGCCGTGGCCACAGGTTAAGTCTACGACTGTTTTTACATACGCGATAAATACCAGTTTTAATTAATAATTATGTACAGTGTTCGCGAAAGTTTGCAAAGTATTGTTATTTTTTTATTTAATGTAAAAGAAAAACATAAAACTCATACAAAACCAAACTTCAGAGGTGTTTAGATTTTTTTGATGAGAAGTGTATTACAGACCATATTAATTTGATTCACACAAATTGAATAAAAGATGAGTTGATGAGTGAAAATATAATGAATCGATTTTGATAAAATTTCTATGGGACCAAGACCTTTTAAATAAAATCCTTTCAGTAATTTTCCAAATCGGTTGATAAATGACGGAGTTCTGAGATAACAAACAAATAAACACTACTCCTTTTTTTGAAGTCGGTTACAAAATTAGCATTTATTCATTTACCGCACATTAATAACGCAGTAATGACAGTGCGCACTGTGCACCACGTAGCACTGCTATGCGCGTAGCATTGCTACGCAGTGCGTAGTAGTGCTACATCCCCACTGGTTTTGTTTTTAAAACTACATGCTACGAGCACTGCTACGTCGTAGAATGGTTAGTGAGGATTTTTACACAATGTTTTAAAAACATAATTCAAAGGATAATCCTAAAATAAGCACATTTTACATTTAATTTCCACACAAAGCTTTTAAAAGCTTTTTATTACTACAAAGAAATGTTAGTCAGTGTGCCATGGTGTTGTTTTCTATCTGCTGATGAAAAAAATGTTTTCTTTTTTCTATTTCTTTCTGTTCTGTTCTAGATCGTGGCGCAGCCATTCCGCAATTTTGGCTCTTTACGAATTCGTCTTATACAGGGTGGCGACGTTTTCAAGAACCTTTATTAACATTGATATGGTTCGTGTGACATCTGAAATAAATAAATATTATTATTATTAAATGTGTTCGAGTATTGCCACTATTCACGTCACCACCCTGTATAGAGCGTTTTGTCCGCTCGCGTGCACAGTCCGCACCAACTGGCTCCCGTATAATTGGAACGCAGAATTTATCGGCGATCTCTGTTATCGGATTAATGCGCGATCGAAATTATATTTGCACAGCTAAATTAATTAACAGTATTTGTAACGGAAATTCAGGCTATTTGTTTACTGTTACTAAAGCCTAGTCCACTATTAGGTAGCTATTTATAAGACTTCCATTAGGCACATGTGATATTAATTATTATTATGACAGGTACCTATTGTAATTAGTATAATTGGCCATGGCCAATTATACTAATAAACAATATTACAATAAATAATAATAATAATTAATATTATAAACAAACAGTTACACAAATAAACTAGTGATTCACCCCAAACTGAGCTCTCGCGAGTCTCCTAAAAAACAAAAAAAAATTATTTGTAATTTTGACTCTCAAATAGTACCACCAAATAACTTGACCTACAGTTTCATTCAAATTATAGGTAACAGGAGTTCATGTTTATTGGATATTTTTTTAGGGGTAGAAAATGCAGTTATTCTAGTTTTCAGACTTTTGCCTATATCCGAATCACTTAAGCTACACTTACTACACTTTACTAAATTTCAACACTGTGAGGTTACTGACCCTGTGAATTTTGTCAATGTTCAGTTTTTATTATGGCTTAACTTAAGAACTGCAAGGATTAAACTAAAAATAAAACGGGTCGAAACGTAATAATGAAGACCTTTCATTAGACGTTCCATTTTACCTGATAGTCTCATTTTGACTTTTCTTTACTTATCTTGAACCCCAAAATGTCAACAACCCCTCCACATGTTTAGCTCATTTAGTCACACCAGGATTGTCTCAACACTACCTACTTATATACCAAATTTTACGATGATCGGTTAAACAAACATGTATATACACATACAACGCCGATTTGACCGAGCTTATCTCGCTTCGCTCGATCAATACATAAATTCAATATCTCTGCATTACTTGTGGTTAATTAATTTTTTTTAAACAAATTTAATCGGCGATAAGATCGCCTTTGTACTATTCGCTTTGTGTCTTCGATTTTGTTTGCACTTTAAAATTTTAGGGTGTATTATGTTTTCATTAATTTAAATCAACAACAGAGTCCCAATAATCATATATAAAAACTTTAACAAACAAATTGTATCTCATACTCACATTGCCTAAATATTAATTAAAAATTGCTGTTATTACTGAGACATCGCTATACATTGGGAAAGAAAGATTCTTGAGTGGTGCAGTCTACAACTACATGGAAGGATGACGTAAAAAAGGTTGCTGGGAGTCGTTAGGTACAGACCGCATGGATCAGTCGCTCTAAATATACGTAAACCTATGCTCAGCAATGGACGTCCTATGGCTGATACGATGATAATGATCAAGTTAAATCAATCCTTCAGCAATGAGGCAAAATACCTTCATTTTATTTATAACCCGAAGCTTTTACCGAAATAAAATTATAATTCCTCCACTAAAGCATTTCTCGATGTAAAAGATTTACGTTTCCAAGAAAGAGGCAGAATACCGACTACAAACTCAAATAGCGAGTATTCAGCGTTCACAAACACGCTCGCATTTGTTTTTGTTTCCACTTAGTTGGTACATTTACCCAATACGTACAAGTGTGTACAAGTACTAGCAGCTTGTGTTTTTACAAGTTCGGGGCAGCTTTACAATAATATAATTACAAAAGAAGTAAATAGAAAATAATAGAAATAGAAACATTTAGCTAGCACGATACGTTCAAATATATATAATCAAATATAGATAAGTTCAAAGTATATAGCCAAAAATAAAGATAGCAATATAAGTATAATACGCAAATAATACGTTTCGCATTGAGCAGGTAAAAAAACTGTCTAAGTTTTCCTGTAGATAGAGCTAATGGCACTTTAGTCGTAATCTGAATCATCTCACTAAGTTCGACCCTGACGTGACAAGAGCTTGTAGCACAATTGATAGTGTATCCTCATATCAAGAGGAAGATTGCAGGTTCAAGTCCCATCTAGGCTTGAACATTTTTGAGACGGTTTTAAAAATCTTACAAATAATTAGTAAAAACAACATTTCAACAGAAATATCCCACGCATCATTCATCCTGTCATCATATTCAGGACAATTTGCCTCTCCAAATCAACTTGGGCAAATCGGTGTTGTAAGTATGTATATACGATTGTACGAGGATACTGCTCTAGGTGTTGCGCCAATATGACGTCATCTCAAGTAGAAGAAACAATGCAAATAGTAGGTATAATGAGCGGTCTGGCTTTGAAGTGATTTCTTCCAACCTAGGGGTGAAGAGAATTTTGTTATATTAAAACTTATGGCACGGTTTTATCATGTGCCTGTATTTTCACCGGTATCCATACCCTTCAACCCAAAACGCAGCAATGCTGCTTGACGGCAGAAATAGGTATGGTTGTAGAACTTCTCCGGGCGAGTCCACACAGGAACTCTACTAAATATATCTTATTTTTTCAATACATATTGAAGGTTTTTTTTCACACTAATAAATCGGTCAGGTATTACTAGTTTACTAACAAAAATTGTGGATCCCTGTCTGGTCTGAAATAAACGTTATTATTATTACAAAAATATATTGATTTAAATGTCGAAATAAAATATTTTGTACTAGCTTCCGCCAGCGGTTTCGCACGTGTGATTTGTCAACAAAAAGTAGCTTATGTGTTAATCCAGGTTATAATCTCCGGTGGGGTGTAAGGGGGCCCAGCCAACATCTCTCGGGCCCCAAGTCAACCTCACCTGCACGTGGTGCACCCTGCTGACCAACGAACGAGGCTCTGACGAACCATCCGCCAACACGCACTTCCACCAGGCATGACGGGGTAGAAGATGTGGTTGGTTGGAGGATGGCTTCTCTGCGCGTCCCTCTGAGCAGCAGAGGGCGCAATAGATGAAGCATAGACGGGCTTATTGATCCGTTTATATGGTGGATCCGAAGATCACAAATCTTAGGATGTGAGAGGAGCAAAATCTCAAGGTTCCGGCGCCTGCTGAAGGGAGTACTGCATGTGTGAGTCCGAATCTGTTTCTGTTGGTTCCCGTGCTCAACCGCAATGTGCGGTTGGGGGCGGAGAGCAGCGTTGCAGATCCGGGCTTACACGCGCAGTATGGTCGAGGAAGAACTCAACCGTTAGGGCGCTACACACAGGGGACCTCACCCCTTAAAAAAGGAACAAAACATGAAATGGCGAATTGTAGAAAAACACTACCCCAGGAGGGTACCAACCTCTCAGAGGTTGGAGAATCCCTCGGTGCATCCGCACTCAGCCCCTCGTATTCTGGGGGGGGCGACAATCGCCTTGAGAGCTTCGGCTCTCGCTATCAATCATTAGTTGTAGAGAGCCTTGCGTCTGATTCGGACGCAAGTATAGGAACGAACACGTCAGTGCAGGCCTCTGAGACTGAAGGCCGACTTTGGAGGGCAAGTTCTAAAAGACGACGTCCTGACGGTTCAATGTCCTCAAGCGATGGAGAAATCCCAACACCTGGAGGAACATTTAAAAAACCTGCTTCGGTGGGTACCCGTAGGGAGTTCCACAAACTGAGAAAAAAGGAGGCCCGCATAGAAGCAGAGGAAGAGATGGAGAAGCTTTCACGCAAAGCCAGCTCGAGCAGGGCTGCACTAGAGTTGGATATGATGGACAATGTCGATGCCAGAACAGCTGAATCCTTGAACCGGAGGGTTCAAGAAGATGTCAACATCATAACAACGGTGGCAGCAAAGTCGAAGAATCTAAAGGGTACGTTTGTACGGGCTCTAAAAGAGGCAGCAGCGTCCATAAAATCTGCTGTGGAGGTTCTTCACAGCAGAACCTCAACTGAAGAGACGGCAAGGCTGCAGGCAGATAATGCCCGAATGCAGGCTGAGCTAGAGGCGCTCCGCAAAGAGGTGGCGGATATAAAGGTCAGCCTCACACTACCTCATGAGAACATGGAGGAGGAGGTGGAATTGCCACACAATGGAGCCACCCCAAAAGAGCCTGGATCTATTCGAAGATTCTCGCCTGAAAGGAGGGTGGCACCAGAACCTTTGCTCTCACAAGGAAGGGGGCTAGCAGATGAGCTTACACGCTCTATAATGGTGCAGGTTGGCAATATGGTGAGCGCGCGGCTGGAGGCACTTGAGGAGCGCCTCCTACCTGAAAAGCGTCTACGTCCTCCACTCGCCACTGACAAGAGCAAAAGCCGAAATACGTCAGAGCCTGCTGCCGTGACCTCATTATCAGCATCTCAGAAGGAGACAACCCCAAAACCCCGAAAGAGCAGAAAAAAGAAAGCTGCAACAGTGCTTTCTCAGAGTGAGCCCTGGCCACTGCCACCACCACTGGCGTCTAAAACCATAGACGAGGGTTGGACAGAAGTTGGAGCTAAGGGCTGCAAAAAGAATGCTACCTCAGTGCAGAACAGCAATTCACGGAAGCTGCCAGAGCCGACGAAGCAACCGGCTCGCGGACTGGAAAAACGGCCAGCCAAGCAGACGATCAAACTGCGCCAGCCTCGCTCTGCGGCCGTTGTATTACATTGCAACCTGGAGCCGAGGAGCGTGGTGTAACGTACCAGAAGGTGCTTGCTGAAGCCAAAAGTAAAATAGATCCCTCGGGCCTCGGGATCAAGGCTTTGCATTTTCGACGGACAGCTACTGGAGCGCGAATGTGGGAGCTGCCTGGGGTTACAAGTGGAGACAAGGCAGACTTACTTGCTGAAAAATTAAGGGAATCCCTTAAGGCGGAGGATGTAAGAGTCTCTCGGCCTATTAAGTGCGTAGAAGTGCGCATCTCAGGCCTGGATGATTCTACCTCTATTGAAGAAGTAGTATCTTCAGTAGCACGGATAGGTGAGTGTCCCACAGAAGCTGTGAAGCCAGGTGAAATTCGCCAAGACCACCTGGGGCTTGGCACTGTTTGGGTGCGTTGCCCAGTCACAGCAGCCAAAAAGCTGTCCGAAAACGGTCGCATTCTGATAGGATGGGTTGCAGCGCAAGTCAGGGTCATGCAGCCTAGATCCATCCGGTGCTACAGATGTCTGGAGAGTGGACACATAGGAGCCCAGTGTACTTCAGAGGTCGATCGTAGCACTGAGTGCTATCGATGCGGCCAACAAGGACACAAAGCCCGGGAGTGCACGGCTGCGGCTAACTGCTCTCTATGTGTAGCAGCAAAGAAGCCTGCAGGGCATAGGGTAGGCAGCAAAGTGTGTACTGCTCCATCCAACAGCAAAAAGAAGGGGAAAGTAGTGGTTAGGGCTAAAGACCCTTCGCAGCAGGTCCACCCACAGGCCAATGCCATGGAAGAGGATGTACTAATTGTCACACAAAATTAGTATGGCCCTACGATTCCTTCAAGCAAACATCAACCACTCCGCCAGGGCTCAGGATCTCTTAATCCAGAGCATGGCGGAGTGGTTGATAGACATTACTGTGGTCGCAGACCCATATTTTGTACCTCCAGGGAACAACTGGGCTGCTGACGAAGATGGGCTGGTTGCCATTACCTCTCAGCACGCTGGCAGTTCTCTGCCACTTAATAATGTCGTGAAAGGTCGGAGATACGTCGCGGCTCTGTTTAGTGGTATCATTATTGTGGGTATTTATCTTCCACCTAGCATAGCCCTTGCTGAAATCGAGACTATTCTTGTGGAAGTTGGGGCTCTCATTGGACGAAGTCACCCCAGCCCCGTGCTTTTACTTGGAGACTTCAATGCCAAGTCCACAGCATGGGGTTCACCAGCTACAGACGCGCGCGGAGACGTGCTTGAGGAATGGGCCGTGTTGACTGGTCTCTCGGTTCTCAATCGAGGCTCATCCAACACGTGTGTGCGGCAGCAGGGTGGGTCTATTGTGGACCTATCTTTTGCCAGTCTGGAGTTGGTGCATCGGGTGCAGGGCTGGGAAGTGCTGGTCAACGTAGAAACCCTGTCTGACCACAGGTACATCCGATTTGGTGTCTCCGCCCCATCAATTGTTCCGAACGGCCCTGCGAGATGTACCACCCGCGCGAACAACCCGCGATGGGGGTTAAAGTACTTGGACAGGAATGCGTTGGAGGAAGCTTCCCTCATGCAGGCTTGGATTACCGCCCCGAGCAGACCTGAAGAGGTTAACGTTGACGAAGAGGCGGAGTGGTTCCGGGGTGCAATGACCAACATTTGCGATGCGTCAATGCCCCGAGTCAAACCTCACACACCCAAATGTCAGGTGTATTGGTGGTCACCAGAGATTGCGCAGTTACGCAATGCGTGCGTGGTAAGCAGACGCCAATATACCAGGCAGAGAAGACGCCGAATGCGTGACGAGGACCGTGAAGCTCAGCTGTACGCTGCGTATAGAGAGGCCAAGGAGATTCTGCAGCTGGCGATCGCCACGGCCAAAACACAGGCTAGAGACGAGCTTTTGGAATCCCTGAACCGTGACCCATGGGGTCGGCCATATAAGATGGTGCGAGGGAAACTCCGAGCTTGGGCCCCCCCACTGACACAAAGCCTCGAGCCCCAGCTACTGGAGGAAGTGGTATCGACTTTGTTTCCTGCCAGGGAGGAGCACACGCCACCGACGATGGCGTCCCCTACTATGGACGAGAGCGACACGGACACTGATGTGCCGGAAGTAGCCGAGGTTGAGCTGAGGATGGCAACTCTGCGGCTACAAGCTAAGAATACAGCCCCAGGTCCTGATGGGATCCCCGGCCGTGCCTGGGTCCTGGCCCTAAAGTCCGGTCTAGGACCTAGACTCTGTGCGCTTTTCAAGTCGTGCTTGCAACAGGGTCGTTTCCCAGCGCAATGGAAAATAGGCCGCTTAGTCTTGCTTCGTAAGGAAGGGCGGCCACTAGACTCTCCATCTGCGTATCGGCCCATCGTGTTACTGGATGAGGTGGGAAAACTCTTCGAGCGTGTCATCGCCGGTCGCCTCCTCAGACATCTGAACTCAGTCGGTCCAGATCTGGATGACAATCAGTTCGGATTTCGGAGAGGGCGATCGACGGTTGGCGCGATCTTACGGGTAAAGGCCCTCACGGAAGAGGCAGTCTCTCGGGGCGAGGTTGTTTTAGCGGTATCTCTTGATATCTCCAACGCTTTTAACACCTTGCCCTGGAGCTGCATTATGGAGGCGCTCAGGTACCACCAAGTGCCTCGCTACCTTTCCCAAATAGTATCTGACTATTTTGCAGATAGGTGCGTGGCATATCAGGGGCGGTACAGCTTGTGCCGGCGCAGGATGTCGTGCGGTGTTCCACAGGGATCGGTCCTTGGACCACTTCTGTGGAACATTGGATACGACTGGGTGCTGAGGGGAGACACTATTCCTGGCATCAAGTTGACTTGCTACGCCGACGACACCTTGGTGACGGCTAGCGGAAAAATCTATCGGGACGCCGCCCTTCTTGCAACAGCTGGTGTGGCTCAAGTGGTGACAAAAATAAGGCAGTTAGGACTCGAAGTGGCCCTGAACAAATCAAAAGCCCTGTGCTTCCATGGGCGGAGGAAAGCACCACCAGCAGGATCCCACATTGTGGTGGGTGGAGTTCGCATCGGTGTCGAGTCAACGATGAAATATCTGGGACTCGTCCTTGACAGCCGGTGGAACTTTAACTCACACTTTCAGCGCCTAGCGCCAAAATTAATGGGTACGGCGGCCGCTCTCGGAAGACTATTGCCGAACCTTGGGGGAGCACACGTAGGCTGCCGGCGTCTTTACATGGGCGTCGTACGCTCCATGGCACTGTATGGAGCTCCGGTGTGGGCTGACACCCTGAACAGCCGGAACGTCACTCTTTTACGTAGGCCTCAAAGAGCGATGGCAATCAGGGTGATACGGGGATACCGTACTATCTCCTTCGAGGCGGCATGTGTGCTGGCGGGGTCACCGCCTTGGGACATGGATGCAAGCGTCCTTGCGTCAATTTATTTCTGGCGCGAGAACGCTATGGCTCAGGGCGAGCAACCGGCACTGAGAGAAGTGGAGCGGCAAAGGGTTGAACTCCGTGAGATCCTCTTAGAGGAGTGGCAGGAGAGGCTGGCAAGGCCAAGCGCCGGTATCCGGACCATCGAGGCAATCCGCCCAGTGCTTCAGCAGTGGATGGACAGGGAGCATGGTACCGTTTCCTTCCGGCTGGCGCAGGTGCTCTCAGGACACGGCTGTTTCGGGAAATACCTGTGCCAAATTGGGAGGGAACAGTTACCAACGTGCCACCACTGTGACGATTGCCTCGAAGACACGGCTCAGCACACTCTCGAGTTCTGCCCTGCCTGGGTTGAAGAGCGCCAGGCTCTCGGTGACATTGTAGGTCACGACCTTTCTCTCCCGACCGTAGTTTGCGCAATGGTCGAGAGCAATAGGTCGTGGCAAGCTGCTAAGTTCTTCTGCGAAAATGTAGTGCAGCAGAAGGAAGCAGCGGAGAGGAACAGGGAATCTGAGAGCACGCTCTCAACCCGCCGCACAAGACCGGGGCGAAGGAGGAGGGCGTATGCGAGAGCGTATGCTGACTTCCATCCCCTATAGCAGTGGCCTAACTATATACTGTTGTATATAGTTAGTAGAGATGACTTTAAACCCTAAGAGATGGGGCCCGTAAGTGCGGACCAACGCCACCGGGGTCGCGGAAGAATGTTCTCTGTTCCCGTGTCCCCGGCATACAGCGAGCGGATAAACGCCGTGGAGGTTTAGCCGGTAGGAGTCCGACATACCGCTCCCTGGGTTCAGAGCGGTATCCATGAGGATTCCTCCACGTAAAAAAAAAAAAAAAAAGGTTATAATCTACGTACATACCAAATTTCATCGAAATCGTTTCAGCCGTTATGACGTGAAAGAGTAACAAACACCCACGCACACATCCATACAAACTTTCGCGTTTATAATATTAGTGGGAAGACATGATTATTTGTGGCGTGTTCTGATTACTTTTCACTTGTACCACAGTTGGCGGAGTGGCCGAGAGAGAATCAGTAACAAATCGTTACTACGCACAGAGGTCTGCATTGATTCTAACTAGACCTATCTGGCCTGATTAAGCCCACAATCTCAATCTATTAATGCAGTTCCATTTTATCAATGGTAGCAATTCGCGCCTCGCGATAATGCAGCGTGCCAGCTGGGACCTCGCCAGGGTTACCAATGCCACTTGCAGTCAGATTTCAATGGAAACTGAATCCTATCACGCTCATAAAAGATTCAAAATATTTGTATACATCTTTCGCACAAGGTAAACGCAGCAAGGCCTTGTGTCGGCTAAGATGCACAATCTTGTTTATTATTCATTTTAACTAATTCAATAATTTTGACATTCATTATTATAAATCCGGGATTTAATAGTACCATTTTATCGGTGTTTCGACCGACACGATACGTGATAAATCCCGAAGTTATAATAATGATTGATATAAATTACGAAAGTTTTGTAAGAAAAATTTTGAGACTGTTATTACCTACACTTTAAATGGAACCTTTTAATTAAACTCGACATGGCATAAGTAAAATGCTGAATATGGCTGCACTTATACCTACTAAATACTTTGTAGTTTAATTCTAAAGTTATATTTAATACTAAAGACCTCGTGTTTAGTAATCACACTAGCTACTTATATTACGCAATAAATAGATTTGTATTTCACATTACTCACATCACACACAAAGTACCGTGAACCCTCCGTTTATTGTTTTTTTTTTATACCATAAGACTATGCGAGTCATCTTTGACGTCAACTACAACCTCGAGAACTCTGGAAAACTGCTGCCACCAACCCAAAGTCCTACACCGCTAAGCAGTTGGGATGGCTGGGCTCAGGTTAGAAGAGGGGTAATGCAAAATACTCCCCTTTGCAGGACGTAATTGCAGATCTCCTTAGAATTAGAATAAGACTGCGCTTCCACCAGATGTGCGAGGTAGCTAAGCTTCAAAAGGAAGGTTTCGTAATTTAGTCTCATCGGCAGAGAGACTAATTCCACAAACTAAGCGTTCACGGAAGTAAATTCCTCATCAGGGTGTGAGGATAAATTCCCTGTCCTGTCCTGCTTCATGTCGTCGTGGTGAACGCCTGACCCGGCCTGTTGTGAAAGTTTTGTATATCTGAACTATTATTTCCACTATGCCTAGAGATTTCAATAACTATTTACGATTAAACGCAACGTGAGGCAATTCTGCAATTTTGAATTCTGCAGTGAGTCCTTTCACTACAGTAAAAATGGCCAAGTGTTTGATGATATAAGTAAGACAAGTATTAATTTATGTAATTTTTTTTTTATTTTTTTGTATTAGTATGTTGTAGGAAAACAATTACACCCCACTTAATGTCCACACAGTCCATTCCATCCAAAAGTTGTCTGGTAGAGATCGCTATTTTGCGATAAGACAACCAATTGTATCACATAGATTTACGTTCATTATTATAAAAACGAGTTTTATCACGTACAGTTTTATCGGTGTTTCGACCGACAATGTTTCGGTTCAATTCGAGAAGTTCGATCAACGTGATAAATCCCGTATTTATAATAATGTTTGAAATAAATCACGTAAGTTTTCTAAGTAGATTTACGTTGTACTTTTTAATTGTGTTGTTTTATGATGTGCAATAAAGAATGATCTACCTATCAAAAGGGCCAATAAGGGTTTACGATCTATAATGTCTATATCTATATATACTAGCTATACCTGTATACTATAATGATTATAAAAAGATCTTGTTTATTTCATTATAATATTAGTACCTAAATATGACTTACAATTCCATTTCAGACGTAAGCAACTTATTTCAGGTTTAATAAGTAAACAACGAAAGGCGCTATAAAAAAGAGCAATATTAATTAAGAGATCAAAAATGTTTCAGTGACAGTTAAAATGTTCTTGCAGTCACTCTCTCAGTTCACAGTTTAAATTAATTTAAAACATCCTCCGGCATTATTGAAAGCATCCGGAATTAGTTACCTTTCTGCATTTTTCTCCTTATTTCTAAATTTTTTCCTTTGGAGCGATGCCGGTGGCGCGAGATCTTAATTAAATAATTAACATTTTAAAAGCGCCAAGACTTGTATTTGAAATATATTTTTGAGTAATTGCTTAATAGCTTCTTGATTAATTCTGAAACGTTATAGACCGGGTGCCACAATCAGCCCTACCCGATACCAGTTGTCAAAACCTACCCGATATAATCTAATTCTCTAAAAGTAATTTCTTTAGTAAACTTTTGGTCGTAGCAATCAGGTACGGCTAAATTATATCGTTAGAAATTATACGTATAATTGTTTTTCTTTATGATATTTTGCCGTGAAATTAACAAAAATATGTCTTAAGAATTTTATGATTATAAATATAATTTCTAATAATATATTTGACCGTAGTACCAAATTGCTCGGCAAGGGATGGCAAGGGTGTGTTTTATAGAACCTAGGTATTACAAGTAAAAAGATTTTACCCATTATATCCTTTAGCTTTGAACCTCAATTGTTTTCCGGCAAAGAATTTTAGTAACAATTTTCAAGAAAAACCAAATAGAAAATATATTACAAATACCTAAAGATACTTATTGATTGAGAGAAGCGAGATCTCAAAATCATCTTGGGCAAATTGGCGTTGTATGTACGTGTGCATGTTTGTTTGTCCGAAGATAACTTTCGAAGCGTTAATCCGATCATTGCGAAATTTAGTACATAGGTAGGTAGTGATGGCACTATTCTGGTGTGACGAAATGAGCTAAAAATGTTGGGGAGTTGTTAAGAGAGTCAAGACGGGTTAAAAAAACAAAATGGGACTGTTCGGTCAAATGCCACGTTTAATAAATGGTCTTCATGAGCAAATTTTGACCCCGTTTTTATTTTTAGTTACAATCTTGTAGTTTTTAAGTTATAATAAAAACTAAACTTTGACAAAATTCACAGGGTACACCAGTGACTCCACGGTGCTGAAATTTGGTATACGTGTAGTTTTCTGATACAAATATAGGAATAAGTCTGAAATTCAGAATAACTGTAAGTTCTATCCCAAAAAAAATTCCAATTAACATGAACTCCTGTTACCTGTAATTTGAATAACACTGTAGCTCAAGTCATTTGGTTATTTGTTTCATTGTACTATTTTGGTAGTCAAAGATTACAAATAATATGTTTGCTGTTTTTATGGGAGACTCACGAGATGGTTCGGGGCGAACCACCAGTATTATAAAGATTAGATGGAGGCCTATGTTCAGTAGTGGATGTTCTATGGCTGATATGATGACGATGATGATAATTCAAAGAACTCTGTGAATGATGGGTAATAAATAGACTCGTAGCGAGCCCATCGCAGCTTATTTAAATACTAATCCAATGGCACATTCGAAAATAACATTTTCATAACAAACTAATTAGGTATACCTAAATTAGCTACATTCGGTGGAAATTAAGGTAATTATTCAACTAATTTAGGTACGTAACAAATTCAAATGCATTATATAGGACAAAACTCGTAGGCAAATTTGATCGCAAATTGTTATAGTTACTACTTTCCCCTTACGACGACTTCCATGATGCAGTGGGCAAATAGCCAGTTGAGATGCAGGAGGTAGCGGGTTCAATACCCGCCGCGGAACAAAATGTTTGTACGATCTACAGATATTTGTTCCGGGTCTGGATGTTTGATTTTATATTATAAGTATGTATTTACAAAAAAAAAGCATATAAGTATTCTATCCATTATCTGGTTCCAAGCTCTGCTTAGTTCGGGGCTATATAGCTCTGTGTGAAATTTTCAGCTGTATTTATTTATCATTCATTCCCTAGAAATAAAGTGTTGCAATCCCTATAAAATTTAAATTTCCGTGAAAATTTAATTTAATATACATTTATAAATAAAATTACAGTAGAGCCTTGATAATCCGAACTAGCAAAAACTAACCCCTGTTCGGACTCACGAAGCGTTCGGATTATAGTATGTAAGGAGAAAAAAAAACATTTTTATTCTTAAAATAGTGTTTAATTATATACATAGTTTAAGAGGTACAGTAAGCAACGAGCTGGGCTTTACATATTGACCTTGGGAACGCTCTTATTACAAGCAGCGTAAGGACTACAGTCGTAATGCAAATGAAAAGCCCGGCTCGTTGCTTACCGTACATTTACATAATAATTAGGTACCATAAAATACGTAAGGTGTAAATTGTCTATTTAGTCATAAACTGATCTATTTTAGTTTGGCGAGTCCTGTTGATGGACCAGAAAAAAGCTTTGTCCCTCAAGTTACGTAGCATCATCTTTTCCGATAAGGACAGGTCATTTTCTTCAGCCCACTCCAAGCAAGTGTTCAAAGATGATATGGCTTGTGAATGAGTAATTTTCTTGACATTTGAAGCAAAATAATCTTCAGCTAAAGACTCGTCATTCTCTTGCGTTATTTGGGTTATGATCTCATCATCAGTTATAGGATCTGTGCAATTCTCCTCTTCACTCATGGACAAGAAAGTGGAAATGGTTTCTTCTGTATAACCACGATTACGTAAAAGACTGAGCGGGAGATCGTCTTCTACGTCGAAGTCATCATTTTCTTCTGATCTATCTTCTGTTGAATTTATTTTTTCAGGCCAAAGAGGCTTCCAAGATTTTTCGATAAGAGACGATGATACATGATCCCAACATTGCGCTAGCGAAAAAATGGCGTCTTTAATTGTGACGCTTTTTATAACATCATGCAAGGTTAAAGCCTCATCGGCTTCTTGCTGCACGAACATTTGAATCAGGAGTTTCTTTTTGTAATTTATCTTGACATTTTGGATTACGTTTTGATCCATAGGTTCGATCAAAGGCGTACAATTTGGAGGCATGTACAGTACAGAGAAGTTGCCGTCTTCTGTTGTCAAATCTTCAGCATTTGGATGTCCAGGGGCATTGTCTAAGAGTAGCAATGCTTTTTGTGGCAGTCCCATTTTTTTTAAATGGCGTTTGACTTCAGGAACAAAATGGCCTCTAAACCACTCGAGAAAAATATCTCTGGTTACCCAAGCACGCCTCTGCCCTTCATAATGCACTGGTAATTTTACAGATCCAAAAGATCTTGGCTTTTTTGCCTTCCCTACAACTAGCAATGGTAATTTGTGATTCCCTGTAGAGTTTGCGCAAGGCATAAAAGTTATTCGCTCTTTAGACACTTTCGACCCAGGAGCGCTAGTTTCAGCAGAAGAGGCTAAAGTTTTGTCCGGCAGAACCTTCCAAAACAATCCTGATTCGTCGGCATTGTAAATTTGTTCAGGGCAAAGGTTCTTTTCTTTTATCTCGTTTAGGAATTTTTCTTGGAATGGTTGAACAGCTTCCGTATTGCTAGAGACTTTCTCACCTGACACTTTCAGCTGACGTATGCCATGACGTTTTTTAAAATTATCAAGCCATCCTCTACTTGCAGAAAAATCCGAACCTGTTAGTTTTTTATGGAAGAATCTCGCTTTTTCCATTACGACCTCACCAGACAATGGAATGTGGCGTCGTCTTTGTTCTAAAAACCATGTGAACAGTGCTTCTTCTAGCACTGGATTCTCTGGTAATTTTAGAGTTTTTCTGAACCCTGGTCCTTTCTCAGTTTTAGCTATAAAAGATCTCAATTTTTACTCATTTTTCTTGAGGTCTGTAATTGTTGATTTTCCAACGCCATACTTACAAGCAAGAGAAGTTGCCGACACTCCGTCCTTTAAACTGTCTAGTATGGTGCACTTTTCGGCTATAGTCAAAGTTTTATGTTTGCGTTTTGGTGTTGGAACCATCTTTATAACCTCAAAAAACACGCCGCGCACGAGTACAGAGCACAAAAACGTGGAATGGACGCGCAACGTGGCAGTCGTAACTGCAGACTAATTAATAAACAACATAGCAGCGAGGCGAAGGCGAGGAAGTGGGGTGGGGTATGCAGTTCGGATTATAGCGACGTTCGGATTAGCCTGAGTACGGATTATCGAGGCTCTACTGTATTTTCATCTCTTCTACATGACACCAGAGACCAGTAATATAAATAGACTGCCAGTCTCGAACAAATTAATGTAACTCGATATTTGATTACCTGTTAGGATGCGAGATGTCGCTAGGAGTTCCAAATCATTATATTTATGTGACCTCTAGCCAACATCTAGCTTACTACCGCTCACGAAAAAAACGATAAAAAATAGATGGCGCTATTTCCAATTTAACGTGCGCTATAGTATTAATGCGACGTTGTCAGTTTGCACGGTATGCGATGTTTCCGGGCTTCAGTTTCGTTAAAACTTCAGTCTTTAGTATTTTTTGAGACTTGCGCACAATTTTATCGGAATTGCCAGAACATGAAAGTTTCCGTCAAAATAGGGTTTTTTTAGGAAAGGAAAGCCTTGCTGGTGCAATAATAAATAGATATATTTAATTCATTACTTAGGTCTATGATCGTACCATTATCACCTAAATGCGGAACTACCTATTTGTAAAATACGTACCTACCTACCTATTTGTAGTGATATGTACAGATATGTAGAATACTTTTTGAAACAAAATAAAATTCATTTGTAAGTACCCGGCAAATGCATACTACAAGATAATACGTTATTTACTAAAATAATAAACTTAATTACATAAGTACACTACATATAATAAGTGCAACAAAATTTCTTAGACTTGCTAGTCGTGACTTTTGAGAAGTGAGGTTTGGCAACACAGCATGCAACAAATTAGATGCAAACAGCGTGGCTGTTTGCTTGCTTGCTGGCTGTCATTCAATGTCAGTCAGTTCATGGTTCCCACTCGTTCCCGCTCATTTTCTTGTGGCTAATTGTTTTGTTTTCGGCTTTCGGGTGAATTTCTTTGCGTTTGGATTTCTCAGTACAATAATTCTGCTTGCCTACTAAGATTATGATTTTTTTTGTTTTTATTGGACACTCGCGAGATCTCAGTTCGGGGCGAACCACTAGTTATTGATCGAGCGAAGCGAGATCTTCAAATCAACAAATCGGCGTTGTATGTATGTATGTTTGTTTGTCCGAGGATAACTTTCGAAGCGTTTATCCGATCATCGTGAAATTTGGTATATAGGTAGGTAATGATAGCACAATTTTGGTGTGACCAATGATTTAAAAATTTTTGGAGGGTTGTTGAGATATTGGGGTTCAATAGGGGTAAAAAAAATAAAAATGTGACTATTAGGTCAAATGAGACGTCAAATGAAAGGTCTTCATTAGTATATTGAAACCCCTTTTTTATTTTTAGTAAAGTTTTTGTAGTTTTTGAGTTATTAGCCATAATAAAAACTAAACTTTGACAAAATTCACAGGGTACACCAGTGACTCCACAGTGCTGTAATTTGGTATGCGTGTAGCTTATGTATCACAAATATAGGCAAAAGTCTGAAATCCAGAATAACTGCAATTTGTACCCCAAAAAATGGTAACCAATTTACATGAACTCCCGTTACCTGTAATTTGAATGAAACTATAGGTCAAGTTAATTGGTTTTTATTTCGTGGCACTATTTTGATAGTCAAAGATTACGAACAATATTTTTTGGTTTTATGCTAGACTCGTGAATCTCAGTTCGGGGCGAACCACTAGTTATGTATTCTAAATTAATTAAAAGCTTACATATCCACTTGTAAGCAAGTAATTTGATAAAAAGAAGGAAAGGGAAGGTTTCACTAACGATTTGGTAAGGTGATGTTTTGATTTGAATGACATGGTGTTATTTATTTAAATAAAAATACACAATACTATAACAATATGAGTTTTTATTGCAAATTAAATCAAACTTAAATCTTCTTCTTAACTCAAAGTCAAGCTTTAATCATATTCTTTGCCTATAATAAAAAATAAACTTAAATCTTTTTGATTATTTAATAATAAAAAGTTTGATTATATTATATTATTTATTGAATATTGTTAAATTTTTAAATCGAGCACTAGGAAATCCGCATCATTAGGTTTAGAATCGTATTGGCTTGGTCCGTAGAGCTCTGATGGTGAAAGAAAGCATAGTAATTAAAACCGCTCTAAACTAGAACAAAACAGTTTGAATTAATGTGTCTCCAATAAATAGGTAGGTACCTATTTATAGCGATAGACTCGCCAACTTAAAAATCCTGCAGCGTAGGATTTTTGCTGTAGTGAGTATATAATGGCTAAGTACCTACATTGCATTGTTTTTTTAGGCGACGGTATCGTCGCCTAAAAAAAGTAGAAGTAAAAAAATCTGCCATTTAATTTTGTGTTAAGCGCCATCTAGGTAAAAAACAATGCGTTTTTTTGTATGCTACCTTTCATCCTATTCCTACGCCATCTGTGATTAAGCATACGAAAGTGGTAAATAATCAATATGAAATAAAATCGGTAAATCTTGTTGTATGGACAATATTACTTATTCTAAAAAAACCAGAAAAAATTTGGTGTGTTGTAGTGAAAATTTATTTTAATTTGTTTGGTTGCAATGGCCGCTATGAAAGTTTCCAGGCTATGAGACAGCGCCATCTAGAAATAATACGGGATTTTGAGCTTTTTGCGGATTACGTTTTTTTCAATGGACTTGACAGTCTATTTATATTACTGGTCTCTGATGACACGAAGCATATTTGTAAAAACTGAACTGAAGCATATTCTCTTCTGCTTACGAGCGTCAGTCTTAAAAATAAATAAAAAATATTAACAACAGCTGTGCAAAATCTAATCAACATTTTATTTTGAATATTTAAATGGCTTCCGCGCACATCCGGGCATTGGAATCGAATTAACTGACGTCTACCACCCCCGGGAAGGGGTTGGTCTGAGGGCCCTGGACGCTACTAACTATTGGACGAATGTTTTTAATCATATTACTTTTAAATAATATTTACACGTGTCGTCCACAAGCACTTGCCACATACATAGTCCCACGGTTGTAGATGTGTCTATAAAAATCTTGCAGTTGCATTTTTATTTAATCCATAACTCTATATGCGGGTGTTATAATTGAAAGCCGGCTTACACAACGTCCCCTAAACGTATTTAGACGACATCCGCAGCGCAGTGGGCTAATAGCCGGTTAAGACGCAGGAGGTAGCGGGTTCGATTCCCGCCGCGGAACAAATGTTTGCATGATCCGGGTCGGGGAGTTTTTCTATATATTATGAGTATGTATTAAAAAAAGGATATAAGTATTCAGTACATAAAAAAAGTATATCAGATCTCTGGTTCTCATTAGTACAAGCTCTGCTTTGTTTAAGGCTAGATAGCGCTGTGTGACCGTTGTTAGATGCGAAAAAGTATAGCCAGAATATAATAAAATAGACTTCAATGTTAACAAATATAAAAAAACAAAAGGTATTTATCACTTTCAAATGTCTATTTTACTGCCTGTTCCACTGCGACAAACCAGGAAAGAATCGGGCAAGAAACAAGGCTGGTTATTCTTTTTAAAGATGACACCGTAAAACATAAATTAAACAAATATATCAATGTAAATCTAAGTGAAGTGTAAAACTGGCGGTCTTATTGCTAAGAACGACCACAACCAGTACGGTATTAGAAGTCGTGAAGTGCGTGACGTCACCAACTCGTAAACAGCGGTGTTTCGCTTTGGGGAAACAGTTAATCTGTGGCATGTTAACAGATTTAAGTGACGTCGACCCCTCTTTTTGCCTCTGGGGCTAAAAACAGTCATAGCTAAGAACCACCCCAGTTAAGCCTTCTAATAAAAACAACCTTTCGAAACTTTACAATTTAATCCTACCATCTCCATTCTATCATCGAACAACTAGAAGCTCTGCGGTGCGCCACCGCTATATGGTTGAAATACCTCCCATTCGCACAAAGCGGTTCTCTTCGACCTTTATTATGCGCACCGCCAAAGAGTGGAACACCTTGCCTGAGTCTATGTTTCCTAATAACTACAACCTGGGTGTCTTCAAGTCGCAAGTGAATAGGTTTTTTCTAGGCAAGCGTGATCCATCGCAGATTGCATCATCGCGTACCATCAGGTGAGATCGTGGTCAAACACAATCCTATAATGTATTAAAACAGAAAAATAAAACACATCTGATTCGGTTCATTCATTTGGGAACTGAACATTTGGGGGCTACTGACAGACATAGGCTTATAAGATCCTTATTTTGGCTTCGAGGGCTAAAAGTAAGTATAGTCCAGCTGTGATAAGTCTGACGCAGGGCGGTGGTAAAGCGAATTATTCAATTTCCGCGGCCCCGCCTAAAACCGATCCGTCCAGGTAGGTTAATTACTTTCCAGTGCCTCTAAACTTTTAGCCACAAACATTCAATTTTTTTTTATTATTTACGAGCATTCTGAAAATAGGTTATTCACTTAAACTACGATCATAGGGTATCCAAGAAGATCCAAAAATAAATCTTGCTACTTCTACGTGTGTAATTTACTAACTAAGCACACAGAAATTTTCCAAATGTATTAATGAAAAAGCTTTATTGTAGAACTCTAAAAACTAAAAATTACTCACAAAATAGAAAATACAAAGCAAATAGAGCTATGAGTGGTCTTATCATTTTGAAGCAATTTCTTCCAGACAACCTTTGAATGATGAATGGTGATTTTATAAACATCCGTTTAAACAAATAAATCAATTCGTTTCAAAATAAATCATACAAGACTTGGCTGGCGAGGTAACCGCGCCGCGGTCAAACCCAAACTGCGGTCGGTGTGTAGAACCCTTTAGTCGTTATTATCAGATTAACTAAGTTAATCCTTTAACTGGTGACTGCCAGTGACATTTCCATGCTTAGGAGGGATAAGATGTTGGTCTACGCTATTAAAGTTGTGCCATATTGAGAGATTCTGGACAGGCTAAAAGATTTCGAAACCAGAGTTTGCCACCATTAGAACTTACCTAAAACACCTTAAACTGGTCAACTTTTGACTAGTAGTATATATATACCATAAAAGAACGAGTGGCACAACAAACGAACAAACTAGTCTTGGGCCCTTTTAAAAATATTTACATAACAGATATACCTAACAGTGATTTGTGAATGAATATTTTTGTGCAACTAATTATTATTTTTGCTATTTTAATCAAAAAATAACAAACAAAGTGACAATAACTCATAAACAAACAAAATTCTCCAGTTTAGTAAATTACATGACAAAAACTTTATGCGAATTTGACCGACATCCAGTTCTGCGTCGTACATCCATCATGTCATCGCTAACCTTTTTGTCGAGACCTCTGGGACATCATTATCCCCTATTATTTACCCGACTATTACCTTTATCTACCATCAAAACTAACGCAAATACATCCAATTTTCAACTCAATATGTAAGCTATAGAGTGTATTATCCAATGGACGCTAGAAATTATATTTTACTTGTCGGTCACGTGCACGCGTTTTGTGGAGAAAGAAAACTCTATTCTCAGAATAAAAAGAAAAGGTTACGGGTAGACCGACTTCACTGACTGTTCAGACAACCACATGTTTGCAGTGCTGCTCAGCATAATGAAAACGTGAGGTCCGTCTAAGTCTGGCTGTCACTACACATTAGGCAACATTTATAACTATATATTTTGTTTAAACCTCGAAAAACTGACATAGCTAAGAACCACCCAGTTATCTGTATCTATTAAAACCATCTTTCAATAAAAAAACGCTTTCGAAACGGTTCATCCGTTTGGGAACTATAATGCCACCCACAGCCAGACAGACAGACGCGTAGACGGTAAGACACACAGTCAGGCGACAAACTTATAACACCCCTATTTCCTTCGGGGGTTAAAAATATTGCTATGATATACTCCTGAAAGCAGCGTAAATTGGTAACCCCTCAATTAGGTTCAAATTAAAAAAATCATAAAACCAGAAAAAAATATTGAAGGAAGTTATTAAATTTTAAAATTTTGATAATGTTACATTACGTTACGACATTTTATTATTTTGGAAAATAAAAATATTATTTAATGAGACATATATTTGATAACCAAAGATATTTGCTTCCTATTACCTACCTACGGGAGTTAATTGTGAAGCCAATAATTAATTGACATAATAAATGTATGTCAGGATGCGACTTGCCGTTAACTGTTGACTGATAGCACAGACATTGCAACTGAACCTCTGAGCTTGTTCCATCTCCAGTCGTTTAAAAAAACTGCACACAGTAGACCTGCTCTCAATGTGCAGTCATAAAAGTCTAGTGAAGTCTGTCTGCTAGCATCCTTAGAATAAAAAGAATTAGTTGCGAGGAATTTTGAAGGTTTCTGATGGTACGTGATGTATGGAAGGGTCAGGATTGATTCGGAATAGAGGCATTTAGCTATATTTTTTGCAATGAACGTGTCTTTTTTGAGCCCTAGCTTTTACGCCAAAGGAATCGTTTTGTTCGATTTGTGCGACGTAGTTGTAATTCTCTAAATCATAAATGGCTACCATTTTCTTTGAAAAGTTTCATATAATGTACGTTTCGTAAAAAATAATGATACGATAACTATTATGGCAATGAACATTATTTTCATTAATCAGAAATCATAGACGACCTCCTTGGTGCAGTGGCTGAATAGCCGGCCGCGATGCAGTAAATTGCATTTTCGATCCCCGCCGCGGTACAAATGTCTGCATGATTTACAGATTTTTATTCCGGGTGTTTTTCTATTTAATTTATGTATGTTTGTTTGTCCGAGGATAACTTTCGAAACGTTTATCCGATCGTCGTGAAATTTGGTATATAGGTTAATTAGTGATGGCACAATTTTGGTGCGACTAAATGAGCTAAAAATGTTGGGGAGTTTGGGATTCAAGAGGGGTAAAAAAAAACAAAATGGGACTATCCGGTCAAATGGAATGTCTAATAAAAGATCTTTGTGAGTACATTTTGACCCGTTTTTATTTTTAGTTTAAACCTTGTAGTTATTAAGTTATTAGCCATGATAAAAACTGAACTTTGATAAAATTCACAGGGTTTACTAGTAACCCCAGTGCTGAAATTTGGTATTCGTGTAGCTTTAGTTACACAAATATAGGAAAAAGTCTGAAATCAATAATAACTGCAATTTCTACCAAAAAAAAAGTCACCACATTATTTGAACTCCCGTTACCTGTAATATGAATGGAACCGTAGATTAAATAAATAAATAAATATCGCTGGACATTTCACACAGCGCTATCTAGCCCCAAACTAAGCAGAGCTTGTACTATGGGAACCAGATAACTGATAGAATACTTATATACTTTTTTTTTGTAAATACATACTTATAATATATAGAAAAACTCCCGGAACAAATATCTGTAGATCATGCAAACATTTGTTCCGCGGCGGGAATCGAACCCGCTGCCTCCTGCGTCTCAGCCAGCTATACGCCCACTGCGCCACGGAGGCAGTCAACTGATTAAGTAAGTTGGTTATGTATCTCGGGGCACTATTTTGATAGTCAAAGATTACAATTTTTTTTTGTTGTTCCGTGAGACTCGTGAGATCTCAGTTCGGGGCGAACCACTAGTCGATTACAGTAAACACCTAATATTATTGTTGCTTACAGTGTCTTCGTTACTTGATCTGTGTCATGATAACTTAATTTGGTATTATCTGTTATATTTGTTCGTCTGTAAATGGCAATTAATTATATTAGTCATGGATTTTTACTCTATTAAGTTCTAACAAAATGTCAAAGCTGTTAGCTTCAAATGCTTTATACTTTACTTCAAGTATTTTATGTTTTAGTTAACAAAAAAATAAAATCACATAAAATCACATTGCTCTTCTAAATAATCTTAAGGCTAATTACGGGCTTTAATGTTATTATTGATTGATTGATTAAAAACTAACGGCCGTTAGGGCAAAGACCACGCACTGTACTGTACAGCGCAGCGTAGGACGGCCTCCCACTAGATGGAAAGACGACCTGATAAAGGTTGCTGGGAGCCGTTGGGTGCAGGTCACACAAGATCAGTCGCTCTGAAAACCAACGGTGAGGCCTAGTTTCAGCCATGGAGAACCTACGGCTTATATTATGTTGATGGTGATGAGTAACTAGAGATTTGAGTCGCATTAGAACAGGTATTAAATTTTAATTCAACCCCCCCCCCCTCCCTACGCCTAAAATACCGTAAAACTGACATAGCATAAAAAACAGCCCAGTTTAAGCAGATTTCTATTAAAACAAGACTAGTACAGTAACAGTAGGACTCGCGCATCGGGTTCCGAACCAAATAGGTTTATTAATGTAGCAGCGTATAGCATATTAGCAGCTCCGTCTAGTTGTGGCCATGTGACCGGTAAACCAAGAAAACTTTTAAGACAGATATCTAAAAACTGTACAAAATAAAAACAAATTAAAAATGGGTTTGGAATGTGTAAATCTTTTTGATATGATAAACCACTGGACCTAGCAACCCTAGTTTGAAATGTTAACCCCCACCATTTTGGTTCTTTTAGCCATCAATTTATTTATTTTTTCAATAGAGGAAGGTTAGTATGATTTATAATTATTCCAAATTTCAAGACGATAGGCAGGCAGTACTTGCTGAGATAATCAGCTGTGACAGACGGACGTCCGGACGGACAAAGTCGCACCATAAGGCTTCCGTTTTTAACATTTTGCTCTGGAATCCTAGAATACTCCATTGAATCGGCCGGATCTGACAATTGCGTCAAACTTATAACCCCCCCCCCCCCCTTTTTTTGCATCGGAATTTAATAAAAAGACTCTCTTAAAAGGTATTTTCACTCTTCTACTCTAAAATAGTAGGAACAAATAGAATCACATTCGTATAAAGAAATATCGTATAGAATCCTCCAAGAATAGATGTTCGTACAATACATCGCATCCTGTGAAATTGCGCGCGTTTCGAGAATTCCAGATTAGCATTTGTACCGAGTGTCGCAGACGATGTTTTACCGAATATTTTATCTGATCGGATGTTCTGACGTCTACCTAGATGGATAGTTTATTATTGAACGAAAACGAACCAGTAATTAATAAGGTTAGTTAGCCGAACAAAACTAACTAGGTTAGTTAAAAAGAATGAAAAAAAAACATTTATTTATTCCACCACAAAAAAAAAATTATACAAAAAAAAAACACGATTACTGAAATTACATCTACCTGCTAAGAGTGCTGGCGAAAGGGTCCTCAGTTCAGCATTTGCTACAGCATGTTGCCAAGCTGCAGCGCTGGTCTTCAGCTGAGTTAGTTAGTTATGAATTTAGTATTAGTAGTTTTAGAATAAAACACACATTTCGACGCACACCGGACCACACCTGTAAATCTTTATGCCGTGACATGTTTAAATTTGAAGTATTTGTATGATTTGTCAACTCTTTGAATCATATTTAGCCACTAAATACGTTTAGGCAACGTCGCGCAAGTCGCCCTAAATGCGGAAAATAGAGCCCACTAACATATTCTGTGTCAAATAGGACAAAATACAAAACATTAAACCTATTTTGTATAATGTCCGTTCTGTGTTTCTTTGTGCGACAAAAAATATATTCTACTAGCTGTTGCCCGCGACTTCGTACGCGTTACACTAGGTACTAAATGTGTATGTAAGTAACCTAGAAATAAAGCTAAGCTCGTTGTTGCAACTTGACTTGGCACCCTATTTTTATCCCATGTAAACTGATTTATGAGATAAAAAGTAGCTTATGTATTAATCCAGGTTATAATCTACGTACATGCTAAATTTCATCGAAATCGGTTTAGCCGTTACGACGTGATTAAGTAACAAATAAACAAACATCCAAACTTTCGCATTTATAATATTAGTGTGATTGTAACTCTATATTTTATTCGACGAGTGGTATACTCTAATATATATCAACTATATTCTAACGAGTGATCAAATTACACCCAAAATGTAAATATGTAATGGCCATAACCCGTTTATAATCCCAACGAGTTGCATCGTATTTCAATTCTCTTTAAATGAGTAATTCCCAACCCATTCCCTCCCGGACATATATTGCGGACTTTGAAGCATTCCCGGCCCTACCATCCGGAATCCTTTGTAAGAAGCTATGTAATTCTACCCGGGACAAAGCAACAATTGCTGGAACGGAACGGTCGGATCGAGTGATAAATTCCCAAAGAGAACATCGTGACCTTTCGATATTATTCGATAATAGTAGATTATTAAACGAGGGGATAAAGCAGTGTCTTGCGCCACGGGCGCTATATGAGATATAAGCAGGCCCAAAAAGTAAACAGCTTTATCCACGAGGAGAATACTCTACTTTTCACACTTTCTGCGAAACAATAAAAACCAAGTCTAGGTTGGTGCATTCTGCGCAGAGGTTAGTTCGATTTAGGAATGAGTTCTTATTGTGTCAGTCTCATAAGTTAAAATTTTAATACAAATGAGGTTCCAAATTCAAATTCAGTACAACTTTACTCCCGGCTCAGCCGTAGGGATTTAATCACATACTTTCGATGAGGTTTATATCACATATAATTTGACATTGTCAAGCAGGTGGTGTGAAATAGTAGATTGTGTCACAAGGGACCAAAATAATGTATTAAGGGCCAGAGCGATTGTTTGAATCCTAAACAGAGCGAGGGATTCAAAGTATGTCGCTCGAGGTTAAATAATTTTGGTACCATGTGGCCGTCATACAGTGAAAACTAGTATGGAGGGTTGTCACTTGATTATACACTTGATATATGAATACGTGTTATGATGAATATATCAAATATATTCATCATAACATAACATACATCATATCATATCATATCATAACAGCAAACTTAAGTTACACTAGGAAACATGCATGTATATAGTTTAAGTCTATACTCGGCGCGGCGAACCTTGATCCCTATGACACTGACAGCTAATGTCACCATATAACATTGTAGTGGCGTCACCATTAAATTGGGATCATATTGGGGGCGTTTCAAAATGCCATTTATAAATTTTACGTAGCTTTATACCATTAGTAATGATATTCCGTAGATATTTTTAACAATTCTTAACATTTACAAGAAGTTATCTCAATCTGAATTTATGTTTACGTCCTGAAAAACTTAAGTCGTGTGTCGTTTATCGACTAGGGCGGCAAGTATCGATAAAAAAATGTCGGTAATGGAAACGAGTGTACAATAACAAAAATTTTTCAGACAAAATAAATAAATGGGGAACATTCATTTTCATGATAAAATATATACTTATATAGCAAAAACATGTTTACCGGGTTAAACATTATTAGAAAATAACAAGGTTGGAAACTTTCGTTTTACTTACCTACTTAATCTATGCCAAAAATCTTAAGTTAATACAACAACAACATAATGAACATTAAAAATGCACATTATAATATTTTTTAAAACATGTTTACCAACGTGGCTGAATACCCCTTTGCCTTTGTCTAAAAAAAAAATTATCGACACGACCAAAGACACGACCCATCACTAACACGAACTGTCATAGGGATCAAGGTTCGCCGCACCGAGTATAGATTTTAAATTTGTAAACTTACTTTCTTTGAAGTAAATTTTACGTTACTTTACTTACACTCCGCTTTTCATCCTCCTCTATGAGAAAAATAAATAAGATATGCTTTTAGTAGTGATAAATATTTACCTTTACATAACCAAATTACAAATTTATATTAATATTAGATACGTTTTCGCAATTTTGATAGTTTTTTATAGCTGTTTTGTTGGGAACAGAAAATGTCGTTGACTTGTTTATCACTTCAATATTCGTAATAAATTCAAACTCTGGTTGATGATCATGTCTAGTCAATGGTGATATTTCACGCTGAAATATTTCACTTTCACTGCCAGAACTCATCTTTTATTCGTAGTAACGTAGTTTCGCTATAGATATGTGTGTATGTAGGTATGCTTATGAATATTTTTATTTTATTTTATTTGTTATAGGCATATAATTATCAATGTAGGTATTACTTATGTATATTGTTTTATTTTATATAAGTGACCAGCGCTCACCTTAAATTTAGTTTTAGCTATGTTAATATATATATAATGTAAATAATATAATATTGTTGGACATTTCATGTAGAGCTATCTAGCCCCAAACTAAGCAGAGCTAGTATATGGGAACCAGAGAACTGATAGAATACTTATATAGTTTTTTTTTGTAAATACATACTTATGATATATAAAGAAACAACCAGACCCGGAACAAATATCTGTAGATCATGCAAACATTTGTTCCGCGGCGGAGATCGAACCCGCTACCTCCTACGTCTCAGCCGGCTATTCGCCCACTGCACCGCGGAGGTCAAACCTCCTTCCATTATTGTAATGGTACAAAAATTTTCTCCATCCAAAGGTTGAAGAAATCGCTTCTAAGCAATAAAATCTCCCATTGTACTTGTTGCTTTGAGAATTTGTATTTTTATGTTTGTTTCTTTTGTGGTGTACAATAAAGTGTTTTCATTCATTTATTTATTCAATTAAGAATCAAATTAAAATTGTCTATAATATTTTGATAAAAAATAATTAAAAAACGAGTAAAGAGTATTTGCGCATTTTTTTTTGTTCAACCAATGTCTCGTCGGCAGGCTTGCTTTTTTATTACCAGCCAGGACTTTATCGAAGCGAATTGCGTTCAAGCTTTTTAATTAAATAGTGTTCCAAACTCATAAGTCATTTTGTTACTATTATTAAGTTCGCCAGAATGACCCATTTTGCTCGCACTTATAGGGAAACCCTTCGATTCTTTTAGAATGATGGGATGAAAAGATATTTTCATCACTCATGGTCTACGCCAGAAAGCGCCCGCATTAGTCGGTATTTTGCTATTCTCGTAAAGGGCAAACAAGTATATAGTGCCACTATCCAGTTTTTAAGACAATGTTTGTGCACTTTTTTATACAAATATATATTTTTTTATACTACCTATAGATGGATCAAGCATATGGCACACCCAATGTCAAGTGGTAACCATCGCCTATAGAAAAGTATTGCCTCATAGGTCATGCACTTTAGAAACGTGCCCTACGATGCACTTCCCTGCCACTGCACTGCATTGTCCATCAATTTGAGGCATACAGGTGTAAAGCCTCATGCGGTTGTAATTTCACCGGAAACCATACCCTTCATACTGAAACACAGCAAGGCTGCTTGGTGGTAGAAATAGGTATGGTTTCCCCGGGCGAGCCCTTTCACAACCAACTCTACTACTCTTGTACTCTTAAATATCTTGTATCAGAAAGTTGGTAATTGATACCTGATGCGTAAATGCGATTAAATTGCGTAAATTTGGGAACAGAATGAGGCTCAAATAATGCTGGACATTTCTCACAGCGCCATCTAGCCCCATACTAAGCAAAAATTGTACTATGGGACCAGATAACTGATATAATACGTATATATGTTTTTTTGTTGTACATGCTTATAATTATTATAGGTGATAAAATCATGTGCTTTATTCTGACAAAAAAACTATGACTACTTAGAAAAAAAAACTTGTGGAGCCGCGTCGCGTCTCGCAGTAGGTTCGCGACTACCCTCTCTGTGTAAAACAATTATCAAGCCGGTCTGCATCCTTCAAACTTGCCTCTATTAAGAAAACATATAAAATCGCCAACAGATGGCGTGACATGTATCGGAATGCAACAAAATAAAATACAATAACAGCGTGTGTCGTCTACAATCCACCCTCTTAGTGCTGAACTGAGCTGACAAACATATTAGAAATCAAATGAATACAAAAAGTGTCAGATCAGCACTAACATTCCGTTGGTGCAAGTAGTGCGACACGCGTTACCGGGCGGCGCACCAAACCAGTACGGGTGCGCACGTCCACAACTCGCACGCGACCATCGTCACCCGCATGGGTCGCACTCACCACTCCGTGTCGCCAACATCCACGATCTAAATTAGGTTACATTATAAGAACATAGTCCCCATCTCGCAATGCTCTCTGATCCCTAAACCATTTTTGCCTCGGAATTAAAGTAGGGAGATATTCTTTAACCCATCGCGCCCAAAACATATCGGTCAACCTTTGCGCTAGGCGCCATTGTTTTCGCAGACATAGATCGTCGTCATCATACCTACCAAACACGGGACCGTTCGATGACTTACCTAACAAAAAATGATTAGGCGTTAAGGCTTCAGGGTAATTAGCGTCACATGAAACATGTGTAATAGGGCGACTATTAACTAGGGCTTCTACTTCAGCGAATAAAGTAGACAGCGTCTCAGGGGGTGGAGCGCGTTCCTTAAGAACGACTTTCAAGGCCGTTTTCACCGTGCGTATCATACGCTCCCAGGCACCGCCTTTCTCAGGGGCCCCAGGGGGTATGAACCTCCACTCGATACCTCTTACGGTACCGTCTTCACGGAGTTTACTCTCATTGAGTTCGGATAGACTCCGCTTTAACTCGTTATCTGCGCCGCGCAGGTTCGTCCCGTTATCTGAGTAGATAACGCTGGGCGTACCGCGGCGAGCTATCATACGTCTGAGCGCCATGATGGTGGAGTCTGTACTCAGACTCTCACTAATTTCCAAATGAATGGCGCGTACCGTTAGGCACGTAAACATTACGCCGTACCTTTTTACTCTTTTTCGTCCGATAGTGACCTCCATCGGTCCGAAAAAATCTTGGTCGTTGACGGCGAGTAAGAACATTCGATAATGGCGTCACACCCGACATGACGGTATTACGCAGTTCACTGATTTTAAATCTGGCTCTGAAGGATCATATTATAGGTGATACAATCATGTGCTTTATTCTGACAAAAAAACTATGACTACTTAGAAAAAAAAACTTGTGGAGCCGCGTCGCGTCTCGCAGTAGGTTCGCGACTACCCTCTCTGTGTAAAACAATTATCAAGCCGGTCTGCATCCTTCAAACTTGTCTCTATTAACAAAACATATAAAATCGCCAACAGATGGCGTGACATGTATCGGAATGCAACAAAATAAAATACAATAACAGCGTGTGTCGTCTACAATTATAGAGAAACAACCAGACCCGGAACAAATATCTGTAGATCATGCAAACATTTGTTCCGCGGCGGAAATTAAACCCGCTACCTCCTGTCTCAGCCGGCTATTTACCCACTGCACCACAGAAGGCCGTCACAATACTTGCTTCAAATAACAAAAAGGTAAATTCTATGTCCATGTCTCTGTAAGCCATCGTGACTAAGTCCCATAAAAACTGAGACATTCCCTTATCTATGCGAAGTGGAGTGTTTACGCCAGATATCGGCAGGCGGTAGAGGCGCCGGTCGCCGGAAGTACTTGACAAGGCATAGAACTCCTTTATATTGAACTTAGGTATACTTCGACATTGTCCTAACTTGACGGTCATGGGATAATTTCGTGGACTTAATAACTAGCTGCCGCCTGAGGCTTCGCACGCGTGGTTTGTCAAAAAAGTTGCCTATGTCTCAATCCAGGCCTCAATCTATCTATGTACCAAAATTCATGGAAATAAGGTTCAACCATTACGAAGTGAAAGCGTAACAACAAACAAATAAATAAACAAACTGACTTTTACAATTTTAATATTATATTAGTATGATTTTCTGTTAGGATTAAGAAAATGAGAGAAAACGAGTGAGTTTTTCCTAAAAAAAGTTTATTTTGTTTTATTACAATTAAATCAAATTAAATTGATGTCTGATATCGTCATCCTCCGTGGACGACCTCCGTGGAGCAGTAGGTGAATATCCGGCTGAGACGCAGGAGGTAGCGGGTTCGATTCCCGCCGCGGAACAAATGTTTGCATGATCTACAGATATTTGTTCCAGGTCTGGTTGTTTCTTTATATGTTATAAGTATGTATTTACAAAAAAAATGTATATAAAAGTATTCTATCAGTTATCTTGTTCCTATAGTACAAGCTCTGCTTAGTTTGGGGCAAGATAGCGCTGTGTGAAATGTCCAGCAATATTTATATTTATATCATCATTATAGGCTTCAAAAAGTCGTAAGTAAACACTTGTCGTAGTGGAGGCATCGGGTGGGCCATAGGCTTGTTCCACCTCCAGGTGGTATAAAAAAACTTACGTTCATTACCTGGAAGGGTTATTTTACATAATGCTTACTTAAAAACCACTTATTGCAAGAATCTCCTAATACAAATGCCTACAATTTGTACTTCAAACAAAAATTGCGTGTAGACGTCCTTTTTACCCAATTATCGCCGAAACATCTATTAAAAATCAAATAGCAAGAACTCAAACGATCTCAATACCGCCCAAAGAAGTAAATCATTCAGTAAATTGAACGAACCCAAATGACTTGCGAAACGTATTAAGTCTATTTTTTTGAAATCGCCGAGTCACGAGTACATTAGTCGGTTTCCGAACACAGAGGAAGAAATAATAGAACCTTCTCTAATAAGTTACTTTTATTATTCTCTTCTGTGGCATTTACGTAGGAATTTTCATTTACAAAAATTGCTGGGCCATATTTGGCATACCTGGCAGTGTTGCCAACCCTACCAGAATGAAATACAGCATATTTTGCATAAAAAAACAGTAGAAAACAGTAAATTGGTATAACAACAGTAGAAATACCGACCGGGAAACCAGGATGACATAATAAAACAGTAGATCTACTGTTGAAACAGTAGGGTTGGGACCACAGATTCCTAGCAACAAATTAAGGGCGTTATCACTGGCGATCTACAAGCGTGTTACTGCGATTTCTGAACATGTCTGCCGCGAGCTCGCCGCGACGCGATACCACGTCGCGTTCGCTCTATGGATACACTCGCGCGCCCCGCTACCCCTCAGCAGCCCCGGATCTAGAATTCCCTTTTCACTAGCGTTTGAGAGGGGGGATGGGGGTGGTGTAAAGATTGAAGCTTTCCAAAACAAATTAACAGCTAAGTAAACTACGTAGGTGGACCACGAGCCTTGAATGGAATAATCGATAGTATAACGCACGCTGGATGCCAAGTGCTTTTTGAAACATATTTTTTATCGTAGGACTTGGCGCCCCCTGAAACTGCCTCTCGGAACAGATGCCCCTAGATCCGGAGCTGCCCTTCAGTCAGTAGCTTCGCTGGAAATGCGATCGCAAGTCGTCAGTGTGATAACACCCTTAAAGAGAAAAACTTTTAAGGGTCACCTTACACCCATTACCCCTTTCTTAACTTCGGTCAATTAGTGTAGATCAATGGAGGAAACATCATCTGAAACAGGCATCGAAATTCAAACGAAACTTGAATTTGGAATGAGGCCACCCTTAACAAAACCATCTATCTTAAAATCATAAGAATTTATAAATTCTGTATTGTATTGTGAATGTATAATAATAATTAATTATTGTTATTATTATTAAATATAAATAACTTCGTACCGCCTTGGCATGCATATGACGCGGGCTGACAATGTACGTCGCTGGTAGAATTGTCAATCAGCCATCATTAGCCGCATCTATATGTATATGAGAAAATGAATTTTCTTCATGAATTTTTTTTGCGTTTATTTTTTAACAGTTATTCTGCTATTCGGGGCGGACGCAAATCCAACAAATCAAAGTTTATCAAAATCGGTGCAGCCGTTCTTGAGTTATAAATGATATAACTAACCCGACTTTGTTTTATATATATAGAGATATATAGAAGATAAATAGATAAAAGTGTACATGGAGAAGGAGGGGCGAATGCTAAAATTAAATTGTTTTTAATTACGGTCTGACCCCTGACCCCTGTCCACTGCACTAGGTATCATAATTATGTTACAAAGTTCCATGGCAACTGAAGCTGGACATAGTTAGATCAGTATTATAAATGTCGGATATTCAGACAAGAACCTACATTTTCAGGTATTCGTAAATTGAACCTAAACCCATTGTAACAAAGCTCATCTTACATAGTTTTCAGTGACACAGACTACATTTAGTGACTAGGTGGACACGCTCAATGTTACCTAAGGAAGAATAAAGTCAATCGGGATCATAACGCGGGGGTGAACACACGTTCAGTGTTTTTGGGACACGTTTTTCTGACCAAGTTATTATTTTTCTTCTTTCTTGTCGATTTTTTAGGATTATAGCCATTCTGAACAGTACAAAGGCGATGCCACCTCTATTGCAGAATCAGAGCAGATCTATATTTAGGGTTCTTTCTCGTGGTCAAACTTCCTGGAATTATTGTTGGACAAATCAGAGAGACTAAAAAGTTCCAAAACCAATTTGGCTAGTGAGCCTGGCTTGCATAACGATTCAATAACGTAATTAGCGACTAAACATGTTTAAATTTGACGTATTTATATAATTTGACAACTCTCTTATTCATATTTAGGCACTAAATATATGATTCGGCATTGTTGCGCAAGTCGCTCTGACTGAACCTAGACCGCAAACACGCAAACTTTTAAAAAAATACTTAATTTTAGAAATGTCATTTTTAATTACATTCTTATTTGATTTAATTAAACCTTTAGCGTGAATAAAATAAGAACTTTCCTATTTTACAAAATGTTAGTCTGCATAACAACAGAATCACCGCCAATAACTATCTGAAATCCCGAGACCTGCAAACGTATGGACACTACACAGGTGAATATAATCCGCGTGGAATCGACTCGTTAAATAGAATGTGTGCCGTCGATGTGCAAATACGACGCGATACCATCTAGACCCCTGCTAGATGTACCCTCGAGCGTTTTTGTTAACTATTGCTATTCGCTAAGAGCTAACTGTTTGTTATTGACGACCAATAGGTACATAAACCGCCGTTGGCTCCGAAGTTATTTGTGGTTTTACCAACGCTCCACGTCCTAGGATTGTGACAACGAAAATACCAATATACTTACATTCATTTAATTTTTTTATTTAAACTCACCCTCAAAGTGGTCTGTCTTTTCCACCATGTTTTTCGCAAAACCCGGATTTCATCCTTTTGATATAGAGGGCAGTATTATCCTCAATCCTCCGTTCAGGATCCGGATGCCGCGTTTACGGCCTTTGGGCTGACACTGACAGCTTTTGACAGTTTACCACAACCCAATACCAATTAAGAGGAAATATTATACTGATAATATACAAATAAAATGTTATGTGTTTTTTTTAATCCACTCATATATATTAAACACTAACGATATGTTTTCTTTGACAAACAAGTTTATTTTTGACAACGCGCACCCCCGCATACACACACATATAAAATAAAATAGATATTGATCTATGATATGATATTGAACTAAGTGACTTTAATTATGGGAGAGGTCACTGACTTCTGTAACACCTGTACCTAGCTCAGAAGTCAGAGTCTTTATAAAGTATGTATTTTAAGGCATTGGAAAAGCCAGTTCCTTGTTAAGGCGAGGTTATCCAAGAACTTTAGGCCTTTAGCGCTACCTCAGCCCCCTCATGTTGAGCGCGCGACGTATTTATTTACGCGCCCGGCAGGCCGTGTGCCACTTAAATCATCCGTCGTCCGAGACACGTTCTCGGAGACCCGGATGACGAAATCACCTCCGCTAATGCGGAAGCTGAGTCATCTATATCAGACAGAGCAAACACTTCACAGAAACACCGACCTCGCCGGCGAGGTCGACGAGTCCCTTCAGTCGCCGCCTATACGAGGTACAGACATGTACCCGGGCGTTTCTCTCCTATCCCTACCCCAGCAACAGCCCAAGCCGAGGCTCGTACCTAAGTGGTGCCTTTGCGCTAGTTGCCTAAATAACTTACTGGGCTGAGCGCCATCTGCGCTCGCCAAAAGTGCGGTTAAGCTGTCACGGCCTCAGAGGCCAACAGAGAGTTTAGTCCATCAGAAAAAAAAACAAAAAAGCCGTGTGCCACTTGACCAACATGACGGCGTACGATATCTTAGTGCCACAGTATAGAAAACCAAGCAGTAGGTACGTATGATAGATAATGACTAACTTCAGGTAGGTAGTATTGATAACATTATTACCAGTATTTTTGTTACTTGTTATGTGTAGATCTAGGTACAGTCGCAAAGATAGGTAATAAAAATAAAAAAATTTGTCCAGTTAAAGATAAAATAAAAAGTACTTTGGTTTCCTGTGGCACATGCAACTATTCGATTCAGCAACGAGAACAGAGGTAAAAAATACAACTTATACAAGTAACAAATATATTTATTTAGTAAAACGACACATACTTCTGCATACTATACGTAAATTTTGAAACAGGTACTTTTATACCCTTTATAAAAAATACTTTGGTTTCGTGTGGCACAGCACATATCATTATTCAGCAACGAGAACATAATATACAATTTCATGAATTTTAGTGCATACTAAAATTCATGAAATTGTAGCTGCCTAGGTTTGCATGGACCAAACGGGACACGAGGTTGAATTGGACTTTGAATTTGATCCAACCTGGCTGCATAGGTATGTCATTTTCTATCAAAATAATAATACTCATTAGTATCATTTTTGGCTGATTCATCACCATGTTCGTTTAGTAGGTATTTCAGCAAGTGGTACAGTGACAGTGTGTGGAGTCATTCTGTAACAGTAAAAACTTAGTTACTTAGTTATATATGTACTTATACAGGCTGTGTCAAGATTACTATCGAAAAATGGGGGTGGGGGTGCAATCTGACCATGAATTTGCAAATATTTAGTTACACACCCTGTATAGTATTAGTTAGGTGTGTAGTTAGGTAAGTAGCTATTTAGGTAGGTTAGTATGTAGGTAAGTAGGTATAGGTATTACAGGTTGGCAAATTTGTAAAAGGTGCCTGGAAATTCGGAACAGGACAACGTCGGTCGGGTCAGCTAGTTAGTGTATCGAATAAAATACTTACGTGGAATTATGGATAGAAGAATCAGAGTTGCTTAGGGCCTGAGTAACACCAATGGCTTTGTTTCTTCTCATTGAAGCGCTGCAAATGAAATGTAGATATTCTACGTTTACGTGTTACGCTAAGCAGAGCTTGTGTTATGGTTACTAGATGACTGATTACATAATACAATACATCAGAAAGATAGATATTTTATAATAAACATAGAAAATATCCAGAATACCCGGAACAAACATTTGGCCAAAGGCGGGAATCGAACTCGCAACCTCCTGCGTCGCAGGCGGACCTCCGCGCCCTATCGGGCCACATCGGTCGTCGAAAATAAATACAAATTTAATTTGTCAGTACTACCTACTGTCGTTTTTATACTGTGTCGCGTCAACACTATAAAATTGTAGGTAGGTAACAAATGTTTGGAAATTTACGTCATTCGTAGGAAATCATTTATATCGTACATAGGTACCTATCGTACCTTCATTACATACCTACATACATAAGTGAGTGACAAAGAAACTTTTTATTTGTGTTACCTACCTAAAAAATGTTACCACTTTACTACATAGGTACCTAGGTATCCACATGCCAAAAACGTGATAAAATAATGAAAAGTGTATCTACTTACCATTTTGCGAGTAACAATTTCCTATGTTGTATGTATATTAGGTTTCAATGTTCTTCTATTCTTCTTATTACCCATATTATTATCTACACTGCACTAATTTGAAACGCGGGGGGAATTTTTGGGAGACAAACGGCGTGCGTCCGACCTCGAAGACGTCTCGGCGGGTAGTGGCCGCCCGGCGCGAGCGCCTAAACGAGTAGACTTTGATAGTTTTCTTTCACAGAGATTAATAATAACTGAATTACATATTGTTTTTTCACAATTCCCTAGTTAATAATAAGCTCTATCTTTTGATATAAATTTGACATGATTTCAAGAATAAATCTCTTAGCATCGACCTTTTAAACATCAATTTAGTGTCAATTTTATGATATTTTTTATCGAGAAAAGTATTATTATTCGCGTTTCTATCTTCACAAGGCGGTAGATTATATGTTCAATTTTAATAAAATATGTTCTTTTTGTGGATATTTTACATTTCAGTAGAGATACAATTGTTAAAAAAAACCTAAAAGTCGTCACCCTTCAAACAACCCCGCCTTAAGGGCTCGCCCGGGGAAGTACTACCTCCATACCTATTTCTACCGCCAAGCAGCATTGCTGTGTTTTGGTGTGACGGATATGGTTTCCGGTGAAATTACAGGCACAAAGTCAAAGTCAAACATTTTTATTCATTAAAATCACAAGGATCACTTTGAAACGTCAATTTTACTGCCTGTTCTTTCGCGACCAAGCCAGGAAAGAAAGGCAAGAAACAAGGGTTTGTACTTGTATGCCTTAAGTTGATGGACACAGGGCAGTGCATCGTAGGGCACGTTTTTAAGATGATTACCACTTTATATCAGATGGGTCATATGCTTGCTCCATTATCCAGGTACTATATAATTGCCATACCTAAAAAAGTTAATAAACTCTCATTAGAAACAAGAAATATGATCGAGCAAAGACGAGTAATGAAACAGAACACAGTAGAAGATCAACGAAAATTTTTAGAATTAAATAAATTAATACATAAATCTATTAAAAAGGACTTGAGAAACCGCAACACAGATATAATCATAAATACTATTAAAAAATACAGAGGACCAAACATTTTTAGAAGAAAAACAAAAATCGGTACTAAACAGATATTAAAACTTAAAGATAGGGATGGTAATTGTGTGACCGACCGGCAGCAGATGCTTAGGGTAGTTGAAGAATTTTATGGAGAATTGTACGCATCACAATCAATAGACCACGAGCAAATGACTGACGATCCTAGAGCACCACCTGTTCGGATCCTAGACAATGAGGATAAATTACCTCGCATATTGTCTCGTGAGGTGGAACATGCACTTTACCAGATGAAGAATGAGAGATCCCCTGGCCAGGATGGCATTACCATCGAACTGTTGCGTGCAGGAGGACCACCAGTGTTAGACGTATTAGGCAAACTCTACAATGACGTTATGTACCAAGCTCGCACACCTGAGTCTTGGAAGAATGCCCTGGTAACAATTATTCACAAAAAAGGAGACATTTCAAAATTAAGCAACTACAGGCCTATAAGTCTTCTTTCGCAAATATACAAACTTTTTGCCAAATTATATGTAATAGACTCACCCGATCTTTCGATGAATACCAACCAACTGAACAGGCTGGCTTCCGAAGTGGGTTCTCTACCATTGATCATACACTCAGTCAAGCAGCTGATGGAGAAGAGTCACGAGTACAACCGACCCCTTTGCATGGCCTTTATCGATTACGAAAAGGCCTTTGACAGTGTTGAGCATTGGGCCGTGTTGAACTCTCTCCATCGCTGCAACATTGACGCCCGGTATGTGGATCTGCTTCGGGAGATATATAGCTCAGCTACCATGCAAGTGAGGCCACACAACTTAACAAACCCCATATCGATCAAAAGGGGGGTGCGGCAGGGAGACACAATTTCACCCAAGCTTTTTACGGCTGTCTTAGAAGACGTCGTAAAAACGCTTTCTTGGGACCAATGTGGTATAAATATTAATGGTGTCTTCCTGTCGCATTTGCGGTTCGCTGATGATCTTGTTCTGTTTGCCGAGACGATAGACGACCTGCAGGCCATGTTGAATGAGCTTTATAATGCATCTTTCAGAGTGGGCCTCAAGATGAATATGGGCAAGACGAAAGTTATGTCGAGTATTTCTGGAGGTTCGGTCCCAAACGTCGTTGTTGGAAGCGAGAAACTAGAAATAGTCGACTCGTACGTTTATCTTGGCCATGTTTTATCTTTTGGCAAAGAGTATCAAATAAAGGAAGTCACCAGGCGTGTTCAACTTGGATGGGCAGCTTTCGGCAAACTAGATGATATATTAAAATCTACGCATATTCCACAATGCCTTAAAACACGTCTCTATAACCAATGTGTCCTGCCAACTATGACTTATGGTGCCGAGACATGGAGGCTCACGAAGGAGGCTTTGCACAAAATAAGTGTAGCACAGAGAGCCATGGAGCGCGCCATGCTCGGCATCACACTCTTAGATCGAGTTCCCAATACCGAAATTCGCAAGCAGACTAAAGTACAAGACGTCAGCAAGCGAATATTGGGGCTCAAGTGGAGTTGGGCAGGACACTTGGCCAGACGTAGTGACGACAGGTGGACTAAGGCACTAACAGAGTGGAAGCCGAGAACTGGCCATCGAAATAGGGGACGTCCACCAGCGAGATGGGTCGACGACATCCATAAGACGGTGGGGTGTACGTGGTTCAGACTGGCACAGGATCGGGAAGAGTGGCAGAAACAAGGAGAGGCCTATGCCCAGCAGTGGGTCGACACGGGCTGAGAATGATGATGATGATGATATAATTGCCTCGTGGATTGCTCACGTTAGAAACGTGCCCAACAATCATCCCTTGCTCTTGTCAATCGACCCTGCGTCCATCAACTTGGGCCAAAAAGTTGTAAAGCCTATTATTTTACCTACATCCATACCCTTAAAACCGAAACACAGCAATGCTGATTGGCGGCAGAAATAGGTATGGTGGTAATACTTCCCCGTGCTAGCCCTTTCACAAGCAACTCTAATCTTACCAAAGTTAGACTTATTGAGACTTGAATACATCGCCTTATTCACACGGTCACATCAAGATTTCTTAGTGAACAAAAACATGGGCAAGTCGTTGCCCCGCAGTAGGATCTAATACGAGTATGCTGTTTATTTAGATTAGTAGGAATATTTAGTAGGTAAGATTAGATCTAATGTTATTCCTTCTCACTTCTTTTAGTGGGTCAATGACCTTGTAATGAATGAATGAATGAAAATTCTTTATTGCATAAAATAAAAATATTATGTACATAGGCGAGCTTAATGCTTGATAGCATTCTCTTCCAGTACTGTAGTAAGTAATAGTACAAGTTTATGAATAAATAAACTATTAACATGTGGTACTTGTTAGAAAACCTGGACTAGTTGTTGTTCCTGTCTTATGCTGCTAAATTTTCAATGGTATTGTCATAGTTCTGGAGTTTTTTGTCAATAACATAAAGTTATGAGCACGTATCAATATAGTAGGTACAATGGTGGCAATTCTGTTTACGCTGACTAACTAAAATCGTGTAAAATACGAACAGTCTTATTCTGTTCACACTAAAGATCGAATTAGAATGACATTTAAAGTGACATTTCTAAATTTAAGTATTTTTAAATAGGAAGGCGTGTTTGCGGGCTTGTTTTAGTTAACACCAATTTGATTGATCACTAAAACTAGTCTGCAATCATGCCATCATAACAAAAATTACTTAATTTTAGAAATGTCACTTTAAACTTCATTCTAATTTGATCTTTAGTGTGAACCAAATAAGACCGTTCGTAGTGTTACGCCGAGGCTGTTAAACAATGAGTAATAATCGAACCTTCTCGAACGCTTTTGTCTTGCTGTGTTATTGTTGCTATTGTTTGTGGTTTCGCAGAATGGGGAGTGGCCATTGTGTCGAGGGACCGACCCTTTCCTGGAAGGATCGACATCGTTCTCGAACAATCGAAATGTGTGCGATATAAATAGGCCGGAGAGATGGCCGGACAGTCAGTCTCAGTCAGTCTGAGTGAGTGAGTCTCAGCGAGGCCCTGGAGGACTGACGTGGAGCAGGGTCTCGCGTGAACAGTAGTTGCTCGCGAGTCAGTCTGGATTAAGCTATACGTGCGATCATTTCGGTGACTTTAAGTGGTGCACCAGTGGTGTGAATTAGTGTGTTGTGATACGTGTGACCAAGTTCGTGTATTCATCGTCTAGTGTTGAATAAAAGTGTTATTTTGGTTGGATCGATTCCCATTATTTTATCCCGAACCCTCAGCTCGTAACAGTATGTTACACAATTTTAGTTACTCAGCGTAAACAACGGAATCGCCACCATTATCTACTCGATTCATTGGAAAACAAAGTTGTAGAAATTTTTAACTTACCCAAATCTCTAAAATTATTTAAAACTCCGCTGATATCATCCTTATCTATACTATATTATAAAGAGGAAAGATTTACGGATTTATTCTACGGGTCCGATTTCAAAGATTCTTTCACCATTAGAATGCTACATTATACCTGAGTAACATAGGTTACTTTTTATTCAACTGCGCAAAAGGAGGATAATGTTTTTATTGAAAACAGCGCGTGCGAAGCTGCGGATTGGTTAGTTAGTCGCTAATATCTTACAACCCATAATATAATATTACAAGTTCCGCCCCGGTTTGTCAATAAAAACATTACTCTCCTGCGCAGTCGGGAATAAATTAGCATATTATGTCTTAAACCCGGTCGTTAACCTTACCAAAATTCATCGAAATCAGTTTAGTCGTAATCGTAACAGGCAGACATTGTTATATTATTATATGAGGATGGATTATGTGTGTACTTTTAGTATTTCAATTCGTGAACATAAATTAATTAGTAAAACTAACACCCCGTTTCAATGAACTAAGTTCAGGGTCCAGAAACTAAGTCTTTGAGTAAAATCTAGGAAGCTTACATTCAATTTCTTGTAAATCTAATTGCTGAAACTATCCTAAGTCATATCCAGAGCAAACAGAGCCTCAACTGAGTTAATAGCTTAACAAGTTGGGGCTCACTAAAGGCCTAGACCAAGACATAGTAGTCTTCTGAAATATCACTTTGACAACACGCCCGTTTTCCCTAGATAAGAAGTTAGAGTATATACGCAAGCTAATATTGAACCTTCAAGGTATAGCGCGTAAATCCAATTTTATTTGACAAACACGTGCAAGTTCAACTTCAAACATTAAATTCCTCAAAGCTAGCTTCATAGAATCTAAACTCAACGTAATAAAGCTAAGTTTCGATCTCAAGAAAATTGTCAGTGGTATACGCTGTGAAGTGGCAAGGGCCTAGATTAAGCACTAGTTAGTACTGCCCAAGGCCTCATTGAATTTCATATGGGTGCATTAGGGGATGGCTTAAAACTTAGGTAAGTTTATTCGGGAATTTCAGGATGTTATGAGCACAATGTGAAGCTTAATTTGGACTAAGCTTGAGTAAGACTTAAGTTATGAGATCGTGCCCGGAACGAAAGGAACCGTGGGAATAAATAACTTATAGAACGGAAGGAACTATAACAGATTCTTATGAACTGGATCACTCAGGCAAGGTTCGCTTTGAAGGGTATGGTTGCCAGTGAAATTACAGGCACATGAGGCTTTACACCTGTATACCTCAAGTTAATAGTTAACTGCCTCCGTGGCGCAGTGGGCGTATAGCCGGCTGAGACGCAGGAGGTAGCGGGTTCAATTCCCGCCGTGGAACAAATGTTTGCATGATCTACAGATATTTGTTCCGTGTCTGCGTGTTTTTCTGTATATTATAAGTATGTATTTACAAAAAAAATAACAATATAAGTATTCTATCAGTTATCTGGTTCCCATAGTACAAGCTCTGCTTAGTTTGGGGCTAGATAGCGCTGTGTGAAATGTCCTGCAATATTTATTTATTTATTTAATAGATGCAGGGCAGTGGCCCTTCTCCATATCCATTCAGAAAGACCAATCTTGTGTGACCTGCACCCAACGGCTCCCAGCAACCTTTATCCGGTCATCTTTCCATCTAGTGACCATCCTACGCTGCACTTTTCAGAGTGGTCTGCACTCGAGAACCTTTCTGCCCCAACAACCGTCGATTCTTTGAGTTATGTGCCCCATCATCATGGCACATGTCATCAAAAATAAATCAAATTTATTTAAATCGTACTTCAACGGCCTTAATCTCCATAAATAAGAACACTAGCTATCTACAGACTTCGTTATCTGTGACGTAACTCAACGTACGTGTACGAAACTTTAAAATATATGGACGTACGGACAGTTTTAAACCGATAACGTATGGAGCTATGGATTTATGACTTTACTTCAACATAAGATTTTGAAAAGCTTCGATTGAAACAGATGTTTCAGATTCTAAGATCTGTTAGAATGATTTCTTGGTAACGTTTTCTTAGCAAATATATTTGCTAGAATTAACTTTTAGCTCATGTCTCATCATCTAAAAACATGATAATTACTCTAATATGCGAGAATTTGAGCGATCCCATCTTTAGGCACTGTTGTATACGCCATGATCACGAGGAAAACTGAAGTCTTTGCGAGTGGTAATTGGCAGTTAAACAACCCTCTTTGTTCGTTTCTTGCAAATAATGATCTCATTATAATTATTTCTATTTAAGAAGAGATTATATTTATAATATTACTAATTTGTTTATTCGATCATGTGTTTGTTCGTTTAATTTTTATGATTTTGTGTTCTATTGTTGTCTTCTCGATTACATAGTATAATTGGTGTTTAATGCCGCTCTTATTGAATAAATAAATATACTTTATAAAAAATTATGTCCTATTACCATTATTGAAGCCAAAATTGGGGTGTGACACTTGGACGGGGAAGACTAAAATTAATTGGATTCCGTTTTCGCAAATTACCGTCGTGTGATTATGTATTATCCTGCCTATCCAACGGTTGTCTGAAAGAGATCGCATTAAGTAATAAGACCGCCCATTGTACTAAATCAATTTGTAAGAAATTTATGTTCCGTAATTTATTTTGGTGTACAAAAAAGAGTATATTTTCTAATCTAATCTTGCCCTAGAAATAAAACAAATGTTTAAACTGCCAAAGAGTCACAGAACAGACAAACCGTGAAAAAGGACAGCCTTTTTGTTAATTGTACAAAACTAAAACCTTTTACCTTGCACAAACAATTGGAAAGCGCTGTAATCGCTGCCGAGTAAATTGTTTTCGAAAGTGTATTGTGAGGGTTTTATCACAACAAAGCTGCTTTAGTTCGCGCTTCGTAAATACTTTGAGCGGTGTAAGGCTAAAGGTGGCTTTCTATTGGGTTGCAAGTCTTTTTGTGCAGTTTATTTAAAGTTTATATGAAAACGATCTGGATGTCATTGTGGAGGAATCATCGCATCGCGCAGGATTGAGATAGTTGGAAAGGCTTAGGAGAGACCTTACCCCAGCAGTGGGAAGAACAAGGTCCACTGCTGAATATAGGTTTCCCCATAGATTTCCGGAGCGACTAATCTTGTTCCGCCCAACGGCTCCCAGCAACCTTATCAGGTAGTCTTTCCATCTAGTGGTGCTGTTCTTGCGCTCCAGTGCGTGGCCTCCACTTGAGAACTTTTCTGTTCCCCCAACGCCCGTCAGTTCTTCAAGCTAATACGCTCCACTCACTGTTACTTCAGCTTGCTTATCCTCTGGGCTATGTCAGTCCTTTGTTTGTCAATGAATCTCCTCATTTCTGATTCAATCTCGTGACATCAGCCTATACGAGATTAGGATGGCTCTTAAGCAGCTTAAGAACACTAAGACGCCTGGTGATGACGGAATCAAAACAGATCTTCTGAAAGCTTCGGAACACCGAAAAAAATATAATGTTTTTTCTGCAACATACATATACATACATAGATTTTGTACTGTGAAAAGGTCCAGTTGGTGGTATGTTATTCCGTAAATAAATGTAATTACTTACTGGCTTACTCCTATGGCTCAGGTGCCCAAGGTGTCTTGACCTGCGATAGAAGAAGTCGCCATTAGAAGAAGTATATCCTATGCAGTTTCTCTCCAGTTTTCAGACGATCTCCGCGGTGCATTAGACGAATAGCCGGCTGAGACGCAGGAGGTTACGGGTTCAATCCCCGCCGCGGAACAAATGTTTGCATGATCTACAGATATTTGTTCCGGGTCTAGTTGTATTATAAATATGTATATTGTACATACATATGTATTAACAAAAAAAAGTACATAAGTATTCGATCAGCTGTCTGGAGCCAGAGCTTTGCTTAGTTTGTGGCTAGATGGCGCTGTTTGAAATGTCCAGCATTATCCATATTATAAAACAAAGTCGCGTTAGGTACATCATTCATTCATGATTTCAACATGAACTCACTCATGAATGACTGAACCGATTTGTTAGATTTTTTTCCGCCCCGAATAGCAGAATAACTATTAAAATATTATAAAAATTCACACAGTAAAAAATAATGACGGAAATTCATTTTCTCATACATAGATGCAGCTAATGATGGCCGATTGACAATTCTACCAGCGACGTACATTGGCAGCCCGCGTCATATGCATGTCAAGGCGGTACGTAGTTCGTTGGGTCAGCTAGTTATTTATAAATATTGGATTTATGATATACGAATAACGTCTCGCCTCGCACTGACGTTATTCGGAGCGGATCGCACTCACCCTGATGAAGGTTCTCGAATTGAACGGAAACATTGTCAGTCGAAACACCGATAAGACGGTACGTGATAAATCCGTATTTATAATAATAATTAGGTTCTTCTTATTCTTAGCGTTCGTAGCTTAATTATAAATAATTTATTTAAACACAATATGATCAAACTAAAATCATCGTCAGGGCAACCTATGCAATTAATGCAATAATTTAATATTATATGTAATCAGGGGGTTAACTCTAATTACATATCACGTGGTAAATTTGTAATAGGCACACGGTGTAATATAGACATCACTTCGTTTCACATGCATATGCCAGTGAGTTGGCACCCTATCATACTGCGGCTACGGTTTCGGCAGAAATTCTTCAGCAACAGTTTGTTACAATCTGTACAGAGAGGGTCAAACACTATGGGGCCTGCGAAATCATTTACATTGCAATGCATTGTTTTGTTCAAGTTTCTTCGTTTCACATACTTCAAGGCTTTTGCAAAAATATTCCTATGTAGTAAGAACCAATTAGGTACTTTTACTTAGAAAACTTTCGTGATTTATTTGAATCATTATTATAAATACGGACTGAGAGACTATAATTCGCACTGAGAGACGTGCGAGGCGAGACGTTATTCGGAGCGGATCGCACTCACCCTGATGAAGGTTCGCTTAGCGTGTCAATAGCTCTACTTATATTGTGTTAGATAGGTACTTGGCTACATTGATGGCGTCAGAAGCCATTAGATACCATAGACCTACTTACCAAACATTAATAAAAATAAATAATAAAAAGCATTTATTGAGGAACAACAAATATACAGTCATGTGTACAGTTTGAAACGATGATGCCTGTATTAGTATGAAAACTGTGTTACAGACACCAACGCCCTCCTCCTATACATCAATCAACATCTAATATAGTCAGGATTTGTTGATGATTTTACAGTTTGGGCAAAAAACAAATATTATTTTATAGCTTAAGAGCTAATGCTTTGTTACAGGCGATGGTAACAGCGGACCACTTGCTTGTTCCATCTCCATCTATAATACCAGAAAGAAGTAAGCTTTGTGAGTTTGTTTGATTAGATGAAGGGTAATTACTATAAATACGGGATTTATCACGTACCGTCTTCATTCCCGTCTCGCCTCGCACGGCGAGACAAGACGAGATGTCAATGCGAGGCGAGATTTTATTCGGAGCGGATCGCACTCACTCTGGTGAAGGTTCACGAATTGAACTGAAACATTGTAGGTCGAAACACCGATAAGACGGAACATGATAAATCTTCTATTTATAATAATGATTGAAACCAATCACGAAAGTTTTCTAGATGAAGGGTATTTGCTCCTAGATCTATATTTAACTATATATAATCTGAACTACGTGTTTTGTTATGTACGATACTAATTTAAAACACATATCCAGATAAGAAGTGGGTTTAATACCGGTAGCTTGAATATTTATCCAGTAATCGATACATTTCCAATAAACCATTTTTGACGTAAATCGGCGGCGCCTTTGCGCCGATGCCGCTTAGTCAGTTTAACAGGTACATGATGAACCTACTTACATGATGAATGAATATGATTTATTTAACTATTTTATACAGGCTGTTTCATTGATATTTTAGGACTTGATATTAAGATTGTTTGAAGATTTAAAATTTTCCTAGGTAATGATTTTGAAAAAACTTATTTTATAACAATACTAGCCATTGTCCCCCGTGTTTTCATATATGGTTGCACATAACAAAACACGTATTATATAACTCAACTGGTCCAAATCAATTAGCAGGCGGAAGTGTCCCCATGACACTGGCTGCATTACCCCGCTATTTAACAGTTGTTGTCAAAAATAGGGGTTTAACAAGGAATGCCAAAGTTTCCTTGAACCGGCGCTCAATGTTTGTTTAGCTATAATTGCGTGACTTTGTTTATGTGTTTGTTTATGTAACAGGCAAATAGTGCTGACTAGCTATTGGAATAAACCAAACATACTCGGTAATGTAAGCTACCTATGTACCTCCGAAATGTTGGATGAATGTAGAAGGATATTTTATCTCCAGGGTAGATCTGCAGGATGCGCAATTATTTGTTTATTTTTATCTCTTAGGTAAACAAATAGCACTTAGGGACTTCTTAATTATCTAAATATACATCTAATGGCCATTAACAAGTTTCCGCCTATTGAATCTAAGTAATAAACGGAAAAACAAGACCAGATAAGTACGAATAGGAGTCGCGCACCACAATGATCTGGAGCAGTTGAGCAGAGATTCAACTTCCTTTTGTTCTTTTTGAACTGACCAGCCCAAGCTTCGCACGTATTTCAAAATAATAATGTATTGTCTTGATTTCATACAAATACGAGTATGTATCACATAGAACTTTCAATTTTTCCTGACTATTCAATACGGGCTTCTTTTCAATTATTTTCCGCCTAAAACCTTATTCGGATTATTACGAACATAGAAAATAAATAGTAAAATCTGTCCAGACGTTCTCAAGTGATGCGCTTACCAACGAACACCACCAATTTAATGTTTATACATATAGATAGGTATATATTAATAATGTAAGGATTATTTGTGTTATTTATCTGTCAAGACTTCTATATTTGCACGAGATCTTCGACTGTACCTATTTACCGCCACACCAGCCCTATACTTTATTAGTAGACTCTCGTGTCTACCGTTTTATGGCCACTTTGAGAGAATAGTTGTAACGAGTGGCCAGAGACCGCTGTAGTTGAAAATAAGTTTTGAAACTACGTCTTACGAAACGTTATGACAAAGTGCCGCCGCTTAGACATGAAATTAGTGTCGGCTATAAAATCAAAAGCCACTGTTGAAAGGCTCCAGTCACACTGTTATGAGCAGTTCCCTTCTGTATCTTCAATCACGTTTGACAAGAAAATCGGTCGTCCAATAATTGTCAAATGAGTTCTTATCTGAGGAAATTAAGAAACACAGCTTAGGATACTTAGCAACCCCGGAAATATTATTATGGTTCGTAATCAGGCAGGCAACGCAACCTTGCAAATGAGCCTAAGCTCAAAGACCTAGCAGCCATTGGAGATTTCCATTTTCCACCTCCTCGCCCCATGATCAGATTAACTCGAGGGTACCAAATGATTTTGTAATTTCACCTAAATTATATGCACTTGCAAAGTTTCAAATGTTTGAGTTTCAAAAGATGTGCATGCGTTAGCGCTGAATATGGTTGTACCTACACCTTGTTTGTTACCCATATTACGCAATAAATACAATTTGATTTGATTTGATTTGATTTGTGTTTACATAGTTGACCAAGTAAAACTAATAATATTGTATTTGTGTGTTACCTTAGAATAAAAAATTATCAATTAAAAGGAACTAATCCATAGATTTTTAAAACAAACGGTACTTTGTGTCGTTACATGAATCCTCTCGCTAATTTAATGGATGTCGAGACATGGGCCTGTGGCGTAATTGGTTAGCACATCTTCATATCAAGAGGAAGGTTGTGGGCCCGCTGTCCAATGTCACGAGGTCCTTCCAGCTCAATTTTATTTGAGAAAGATTTAAAATAATAATGTGGTCTAAATACCACGAATTTGTTTAAAATCACGGCTCTTACGTAAGCTAACATTTTCTAATTCGTGTAATAAATTCAAATCTGTGTGAGTGCGCCGCGCCGAGCCAGCGCCGCGCCGAGCCAGCCAGTAATTCTCTATCGCAGCCAACGAGCCAAGTTTAATGAAATTCTTGCCGCTACTACATTGCACTTGTGTTTTTAAACTTTCACCAGCTTTGGATCCTCGAAAAACGGCGCTATTATTATATACCGGACGTAATATGCTGTTTCCTATTCATTATAGATAGAATCACGGGAAAAATCATAAGCAATTAATTCGAAAATTTCCGCCCGTCACTAGTGAAAAACGACAGATCATCTCTCTGAAAATTAAATATTTGGGTAATATAAATAGAGTGACTATATAAATAGAGTGACTATATAAATAGAAGCTACCCGAAGGCCTCCGGCATAGCTTAACGACTAATATAACCAGGACCGACATTTTAACGTGGCCTCCGAAGCACGGAAAAACAAATAAAATTAATAACTACATCTAATATATAATAAATTATAAAAAAATTATATATAATTTCAATAACAAGACAAAGCCCAGAGGATTAGCAAGCTAAAAGGCATTGTGCGGGGCACATAGCTCGAAGAACTCGAAGAAGATAAAGATTGCGGGGAGCCGTTGGGTGCTTGCTGCACAAGGTTGTTTGCTATGGATTTCTATGAGGGAGGCCTATGTTCAGCAGTGGATGCCTTACGGCTGACAGATGGTGATGACAACTGAGAAATGAAAGCAGGTTCAAATGTCACTATTTACATACAGAACCGACTACTCTCACCGTTATAAAAACGTCCGTCAAATAACGACAGCTGTATGTTCACAACCCTGGCTCTGGCTTAAAGGTATTGTTGCTCTATTTGGTGAGAGCCTACCGCTGCAGGTAAGCTGATGGTAAACGAAACGCCCCGGCAACTTCCTCGTAGAGAAAAGTTGGAAGACGTTTTGATTGGGTTGTGTATCGGAAAATAAGTTGTAGAAGAATAAGTTGCGAAGTAATGTGTATGGAAAACAAGTTGTTTATAAGATGAGGTGATGGTAAAAGCCGTAATGGTTCATCTTATGTAAATAAACAGAATATAAAAAAATAATGTTACGACGGGTCTTAGCGAGAGAGAAGTTCTTCGTTCTTCGCAAGATCCAAGAGGCAATAGAAATAAGCTGTTTACCGATTTTAATAGGGTAGGTTCTACCGCCGGCCTGCTTGGAGGACAGGCTTGGTTGGAACCTGGTAGAGATATAATAAAACTGCCAAACTTAATTTGGCAAGTGCGGCAACATTTATTGTAAAGCTTCACAGAGAAAAATAAAGATTTGTTTTGTAATAAATGTTGTGCTTTTGTTTTTACGGAAGATTACCGAAGAGGACAACATGACTACATAACCCTAAAATGAACGCAAAATGTCCCATCAGTAACCCCACAACTGGGTCACATGTCAAATCACTACAGCGATTAAACATCAACCAAGCGTCAACCCGAAATTAAACTGAATGAAATTCAATTTACTAATTCAATGCCGGTTCATTTAAGTTATTTTCAGTTGATCAGTTGTTTCTGGGAATTGAATTACTGTATTCATTTTAATGTATTAAATTGATAAAAAATATGAATTAAATAAGTTTTGGAAAGTAAGAATACAGGGTATTCGGGTATTACAGGGTAAACGGGTTCGAAAGTGTTGACCTCACAACTAAAACTTTTTTGACTTTTGTTTTGAATAAAGTTCTACACGGTGGCGTAGAGGGGACCTGATGGCATAAGAGAGCGTCATGCCGTTTGCCATCACGGCATACGAGTTTCACTTCAATAGTCTTGCATTATCATTATTGGAAAGATTACGTGATGAAGGTTGTTTGGACTCGTTGGACGCAGGCCGTACAAGATCGGTTGCTTTGGGGTGGCCTATTTTCAGTGGTCCATTTCCTATGGCTATGATGATAATATAATAACGTATATTTTTTATGTTACGAAAGAGCGAAACCTCCTAATACAGGTATTATTTACTTAAAAGGAGGTTTCAACTACTAGTTAAGATATTGTAAACACAAGTTATCAAAATAAAACATTTGTATTGTATTGTATTTTTATAATGAATCCCGAATACATTTCCTTACAGTCTATTACGAAACAGAAAACGAACTCTAGTTACTCTGTTGACTACTGAAACTAAATACCAACTAAACTACATACTCTGTACAAGAGCAGCAGTCGATTAGTTGAGATCTAATCAGTTCCAGACTTTGAAAAAGTTCTCGAAACTTCCACACACGAGCAAAATTTCATAAGCACAGTCGAAAGTTGTCTATTAATCCGAGCACAAAACAGCTCAGTCCAAACTATTAGGACGCATGTTCACTGACGCGCTTACTTAGATACAAAGTTCTTCACGTGAACAGAGCCAAATCCAGGTACTTATCATAGATCTTCTTAGCGTCCTTCTTAGCCTCCGATAACTACGACACAATAGCTAAAAAGAAAAGTCAATAAAATTCCTATTAAACTAGTAAATATTTCATTTGCACAGCACTTTGGAGATTATCTTAGAGCTCACGTTTATAAGAGTAGTAAAATCCTGTGATATTAAAGGTAAATCCGTACGAGAATCCATAGTTATTATATCTAGCTGGTTATCCACCCAAATATAGATTCAGCAGAAATCCTCAAACACATTAATTATTATATTCTACCTATATTTATTTGAAAGACCTATATTTTAGTTAACCTTTTTATTTTTATTGATCAGTATATTCTAATCTAAATAACTTTATTATCTATTAGCCTAAAATCATATTTATGCACACTATTACTTCTATCTATCTAAATATATAAAACAAAGTCGGGTTAGTTGCACCATTTATATCTCAAGAACGGCTGGACCGATTTTGATGATCTTTGATTTGTTGTATTTGTTTCCGTCCCGAATAGCAGAATAACTAATAAAAAATAGGAATAGCTCACTCAAAAAAAAAATATGAAGAAAATTCAATTTTTCATACATAGATGGCCGATTGACAATTCACATTGGCGGCCCGCGTCATAGGTTCATGCATGTCAAGGCGGTACAAAGTTCGGCGGGTCAGCTAGTTTATTAATATAATCAAATATAATCATGGACTCATCATCTATCTATCATCTAGTAAGTAGCCTATAAATTTGTATTTTTTTTATTTAAACCGTAGAAACCTCAGTCCGAATATTCTTGGTAACCATTTAGCTTGGTCCTCGCGATACAGGCTTAGCCTAATGTGAGGATCACTGATTATATTACATTAGATAATTCTTTATTGCACACCATGAAATAAATACAAATAAAAAATAACAACGTAAATTTATGGATATAATTGGCGGTCTTATCACTAAATAGCGATCTCTACCAGACAACCTTTTACCTGATCATAATATTAGTAAATAAGTTGAAATGAAAAAAAAACAATAAGATTTGAGTTTAAGATGTATGTGTGACTCTGCTATTAATAAAATAATTTGACATTTTTCATTTCAAATGGCGATAACTTATTGGAAAGAAAAGAAAGAGAAATAAAAACCATTTATTTTTTATTTATTATAACATACCAAATAGCCAAAATTAGTTTTTATTTTAAAAAAAATATTCCCATATTTTGTGGTGGCTTTGTCCTTCTTTCTCATTTTTATGATAAAACCTAATCTATACTTATAAATGATGTCTCCAAAATATAATTTTCATCTTGACAAAGTCGCCAGACCTTAGATACGACGATACGACACTGCACAGACTTCAAACTTAGCGTGGTATGCCAAGTTATAGAGTCGTCATATTGAAGTAGGCATTTTATAGAGGTAAATAGTTTTAAATTCTGCTTTTAACCGTTTATTAACTTTTCAAATATCTTAAACTAAAATATCTTTGAACCTTATTTTTGTCCGACGTATGTTTTTGCGATATGTAATTACATAATTGTAAGTATTACTCTTCATTATCTCGCAGAACGCAAAAAGCTGAGTAGATTTAGATAGATGAGGTGAGTCCTTAAGAGTGGCATAGAGGAAGTGTCATCTAAATATATAAAACAAAGTCGGGTTAGTTACACCATTTATAACTCAAGAACGGCGGCACCGATTTCTATGAAATTTGGCATATATATATTATGATCGGAATTTAAACATAGGCTACTTTATACCTGACTGCGCAGAAGGAGGGTAATGTTTTATGCGCATACCATGTGTGCGAATCCGTGGACAAGTCAGCTAGTATTAATATAAAAAAGGTGGCCGTCACGGGATGTCCGGCAAATGTTAAAACATCTAAATTGATTATTGAAAGAATTTATAATTAAAGAAAACTGTTCATAATCGTCTTATCTTATCATACGCAATATAAATACACGAGATAACATATCTTTTTACGTACTTTTGACTTTTGTCAATTATTAATACACGTCAAATTATAAACATTAACCGTGTTACCACAAAAATAGTTAAACACTGTTTAAAGCTTGTGTAAAAAACCCCTTACCATTTTGTGTATAGGATTTTTTGAGCACGCGTTAAGCAGTGTTTATTTTTTTTTTTTTGTGGTAAAACTTTAATTTGCTGAATCAATCTTCTGCTAATATATAAAATTCTCGTGTCACGGTTTTAATGATCGCACTCCTGCGAAACGGGTTGAGCGATTTTAATGATTTTTTTTTGTATATTTGGTAGGTATGAGAATAAGTCGTAAAGTATTTTTCACCCTCCTACCCCCTACCCCCATTTTTTTATCGCGCTTTTAGTATTTTTGTATGAACAATATCCATATAATTTAACCGTTGTTCATTGACGTGAAGACGACAAGAGTGTTTTATATAATATATGTAGTTATCATCCCGAACTTCCCACGGAACGGGAAATTTCAGCGTGCGAAGCCGCGGGCGGGTCAGCTAGTTTTGTAATATTACTTTAATTAATTATTATCTTACCCTAAACAATTTAATTTTAAAAAAATAAAAAAAAGGCGCGCCATTAAACAAAACTTAAGCATTTGCACTTTTTTCGAATCCTAAGAGATAACTGATTATTTAATCCAGTTTGCACATTTTATGCTTAAATCTTTCTACAATTAAGGTGTCATGTAAATGGGTATTTATTTAAGAAAATAAAGTTTACATATCCCACCAACAGAACTTTATAGAAGTTACGCCTTCAAAATGAAAAGCCTACTCAACATCATACACTACTCAAGTACTCAACTCATGCAGTTACATGGACCAGAAGGGCGCTAGTATGGAATCTACATCATCGAGTACATCAAATGATTTCACAAATTAATAAGAATAGTTTTTTTTCTTCAACATAGTCAACAAAATTGAGGGAAGGACTTTCCATTTGGAACGGTTCGTTAGCGGGATGGGGGAGAGGGGAGGGGGGATTTGGAAAACTGCCCTCAGTGGGTAAGGACTTACGAAAACCTATAGTTTTTGAGAAAATTAAAAAAAATATATATTGAGGTTAAGTATGAAAAAACTTTTATGTTGGAAATGGGCAGGAGGGGTGAAGGGGAACAACGTTTTCATAGACCACTTTTTTCTCCAACCCCCTGGACTCTTGGGCTCCCGCCAGAAGCTCTTAAGGTCGCCCCTGAGTGAAGCAAGTCAAACTTGACCTTCGCTTCACTTGTCCTCGTATGACTTGCTTCACTCAGGACCTCCCTCGAGCTTCTGGCTCCCACGCTCTTTATATACACTCTAGGGGTGTCACGCACAAGACCACGTAGGGTCGGGGTGCCCCGTGTCGATTCTGTCACTCTTTTTGAACTTAACCTACTTAAGTTGCGGTGCCCCGTCTCGATTCAGTCTACTATTTTTCGGCTTTTTTCGACAAGCGGCTCACTAGTCCAACATTTGCACAAGACTTAACTCCGCAGCGGGGGGATGAAGCAAAACGCCATAATAGCCACGTAAATTTATTTTACAGGAGTACGAAAACGTCTCGACCGCAAGATAAAGATAACACGACCAAATCCATCCAACAGGGAATAAATGTATTGTAAAATTTGTAAAAGCAATATCAATGTTATTGCCAAATTCGAAATTCCCGCCAATAAAAATGTAAAACATATTAAAAAAACCATATTATCTGTCACTGCCATGTCAATTTAGTGTCGCAATAATCGCAAACTGAAGTCGGACACTAATTTTCGAAAGAATTTCGCATCGAGTATGGATTTTCAAATATTAATATTTCAAAAACTATAGGGTTGCGCAAGTCGTCACTTCACATGTCACACTTCACACACATGAAAAAAAATGAAAGTCCTAGCACAATTTTCCAAATGGAAAGTTGAGCCAAATTGAGCACTTTATGTAAGTATAATTAAAAATCAAACGAATTTACCTAGTGCTGTTTGATTCCAATATTTATATTACTGGAGTTTTCGAATAGTTTTTTCAATCCTGAAATGACCTAAAATCAGTTTTCGAAAAAAAAAATTTGTTAGACATCGTGCACACAAAAAACAATAAGAACAGGTTGCAGGCCGACCAGAAATAAAAGCCAGCAACTGACGCCGAGCGGGAGAGTGAGACGGGAGATGGTTTTAATTTATTTTAGCAATTTAAATCTGAAGTGTGACAGTGAGAGCACCATAACTCGTAATGCTGCTGGTAAAAATGGTCTTCGGACGAGACTTTCGCATATTATGTATTTCGTTTATATATGTGTAGTATTATTATTGAAGTGAAAACTTCTTTAGGCGCGTTGGGCTTTTTTTGAGATGGGAAAAACCATTGAACTCGCGACATTGTTACCGTTAGCGTTACCGACACCTCTGTATATAAGTATCTGTAGTGTAGTCTGTTCAAGTTTTCACTTCTGTCGGCACTCCGGGAGTGCCACTATTTTTGAAGATTTTTGAAGTTTTTTTTGCATTTTTTTAGATGGGCAAAAACCATTAAACTCGCGATGCTGTTACCGTTACCGACACCTCTGTATATCTGTATCTGTAGTATAGTCTGGTTTTATTCAAGTTTTCACTTCTGTCGGCACTCCCGGAGTGCCACTTATTTTTTATTAATTTTTATTTGATGTTAAAGTTATCTAACTTACTTAAGTTTTCTGGCAATACCACTTACTCTAAGGAAATGCTAATTAGCATTAAGTTAGCCAACAAAACGGAATCTGTTTCATGATCGTCATCATATCAGGCATTGGGCGTCAACTGCTGAACATTGACTTAGATTTCCCGAGTGGCCGATCTTGTGCAGCCTGCACGAAACGAATCTGTTTAGAGAGATACCGTTGTCAGGGACAGGGCGGCGCCCTTGCGACGATGCCGCTTAGTCAGTTTAACCTTACTTACTTACATAATTAAAAAATATAATTTGTTTACATATTTTATACAGGCTGTTTCATAGATATTTTAGTTTCATTGACTTGATATTAAGGTTGTCTGAGATTTAAAATTTTCTATTATTAATGAATTTGATAAAAATCTATTTCACAACAATTTTAGCCATTAGCCCTAACCGTGTTTTCATTTAATAAGGTGTTCATTTGATTCTGAATTGTATTCATTTTAGTATGGACAAAATATGTAATATCAAGATAAATATTGTAGTAATTAATAAAATTGTTATTTAAATGTTTGTACGCCTAAATTAGGTAGAACCTAGAATAGTGTTATTTATAAGTTCAACCATCAATTATGTACCTAGGGTTCACGAACAATAAACAATTATGAATTAAAGATAACTCTTTATTGTACACCAAAGTAAAATACAGAACATAATTTTTACAAATAGTATTAGTACACTGGGCGGTCTTATCGCATTATTTAATGTCGTACATAACAAAACACCTAGTATATTGGCTCTAAACTTAAAATCGTCAGAACTACCATTCGATGGATCCAGCATTAATAAAAATGGCTTAAGCATGCCCGTCATGGTATTGTATCGATATCTGCCCGCGAATGATGATGACAGGCGTACTGTTTTATCGTTTGGTTCTATAAGGCTGATACAGAATCAAGTAGATTTACAGCCAGTCCTCTCCCAGTCTATAAAGTAAAGCCTCATATTAATCACAGGCAGTGTATAAATTATACCACACTGCAAACGAGACGGCATTTAGGAACAGTACAGCAGTTAGTATTGTAGCTAGTTTAGCTAGGTATGTAGTTAGGATTAAAGCCATGCAGAGTACTCCCAAACTAGAAATTGCCGCGCAGTTGGAAATACCAAAGCAAATGTGCGACAATTAGAGACGACATGTGCAGAGATGGATGATTTGCGCTGGTATTCTAATATTTTCTATTTCATACTAAATAAAAGTGCATATAAAATGAAACAGTGGACTCTCAAAGCGCTTTTTTGAGAAGAAGTCTTTTGATTTTTTTTATTACTATTTGCCAGTGCACAGTGGTTGAAATTGAAAAGCTTTTTTGTTAATTTTGAGCTTAAAAAGCATTAAAACTTAATCTATGCCAAATGTTAAACTCCTCCGTGTGCGCAATACCCAAGCTTAAAAATGGGTACAAAGTGCTCTCTTTACGTATTTATATTATAGATTTGTAGGTATTCACAAAAAAACTGTATACACGTACGTATTTAATCAGATATCTGGTTTCCATAGCTTCGCTTAAATTAGGGCTAGATAACACCACAATATATACAACCTGTTTTGTTATGTACGACATTAATTTCAATCACTAATCCAGCGTCGTATTAACTGTTTTTAGAGGTGGGTTTAATACCGGTTACTTGAATATTTATTCAGTAATCGATACATTTCCAATAAACAATTTTTAACATAAATCGGCGGCCCCTTTGCGTCGATGCCGCTAACTCAGTTTAACAGGTACCTACTTACATGATGAATGAATATGATTTGTTTACCTATTTTATACAGGCTGTTTCATTGATATTTAAGGCCTAAAAAGCGCTGGAGCAACGACTTGGACGTCTTCTAAAGAGACTGGCGGGATCTGACTCTAGACCGTGATAAGTGGATGGAAGAGAGGGAGGCCTTTGCCCAGCAGTGGGACAGTACGGGCTAGTAAAAAAAATTATTAAGCAACAATACAAACAATTAGCCTACCCGTGTTTTTATTTAATATCGTACATAACAGAACATGTAGTATAAATAAATAATATAATAAATAATGCTGGACATTTCACACAGCGCTATCTAGCCCCAAACTAAGCAAAGTTTGCACTAAGGGAACCAGATAACTAATACTTATACAATTTTTTTTTAAATAGATGTATGTCTTTTTCCGGGTTTGGGTATTTTTCTAGATATTTTTAGGTATTTTATAACTTACTAGCTTCTTTAGAAATTGCGTTACGACGTGATTGAGTAACAAACAAACAAACAAACATCCAAACTTTCGCATTTATTATTAGTGTGATTAGATTAGATTAGACAATTCTTTATTGACACCATGAAACAAATAAAATAAAAAAATAAGAACGTAAATCGATGGATACAATTGATTAGTGTGATGTGTATCTAGAAAAATACCCAAAATCACAACAAAAAATCTGTAGACCATGCAAACATTTGTCCTGCAGCGGGAATCGAACCAGCTACCTCCTGTGTCTCAGCCGGCTATTCGCCCACTACGCCACAGAGGTTATCAAATATGTGTACATTTCGCTAGACTAAACTCGTTTTCATATATTTTGTTATAGCAATAGCTATGTAAAAAGTCCAGCATTATTTAAATATTTTGAAATGTAAACAGAGATGGATCTTTATTTTGTGGTGATGCTCGTTTCGGGGTTTCATGGGCAAATATTGTAATACAAATATAAAATCAAAATTCCCTCTATAAAACAATACTACTAGGGGTCTTTTTCATACAGAAGTCGTGTAGAGCGGATTCACATACCTAATCATACTTCGCTTTGATTTTAGTAAACTATATTACACAATCTGACCAATCCGCAGCTTCGCACGCGTAGTTTTTTAATAAAAACATTACCCTCCTTCTGCGCAGTTGGGTAAAAATTAGCTGTAAATATGTTACTCAAAGATAATGTAGCATTCTAATGGTGAAAGAATTTTTGAAATCGGAAAAGTAGTTTTTGAGTTAATTCGTTACAAACATATTATATAAAAATACAACTCTTTACTCTATATATTAATAGTAAAGATAACAAAATACTAGATGACTTTTTAATGACATGCAAATAATTTTCTACAATAATGATTTGACTGTTCAATAAAATTCAAAACGTAAAAGCGGCCAACTTCGGTTCCACTAGACCTGCTTAGTTAGCTGTATATTGCTACATCCTTACCTACAGGGTATATATGAATTGCTAGTCGATAAGATCTGACATGTAAACATTTTTAATATTTTAACCCACTTTGTATGAATGCAATAGTTTACTGAATACTATTATCTGACTACCCCTTCCATAGATAAGGACTATATGTGTATGTGACCGGTCACCCTGTAACCAAGTTGAAAAGTCAGATCGCCACACCCCTCCAACCCCCTCCTGTATTTACATAATTGGACTGTATTTGGACGATTGTAAAAGTTTGACATATCCAGTTCGAGTTTCCGTTTGAATACCAATAGTCGAGTTTCCGTAATGTGTTTAGATAATGCTTTTTCATACTGAGATGCGTGATATTGGAAATTTGCATAGTTTTATATGGAAAATAAGGGTTTTGTTTGTATAAAACAGAATAAATAATGCTAGACATTTCACATAGGGTTATCTAGTCCCAAACTAAGCAAAGCTTGTACTATGAGAAACCGATAACTGATAGAATACTTAAACAGTCTTCATAAAGTGCACTATGAAATTGGATGAAACCAGACCCAATTATAGGTATTTTTTCTTTTTTTACTAGCTTCTGTGGATACTTCGTAAAGAAACCGTTGCAATTTTTGAACCAAGTGAAGATTCTTTAAATATCCGTGATGCGTGCTCATCGCGGGTGGTCACCGCATGGTAACACCAGACCGCGTCATTTGTCTGGGTCACCAATTTACGGGTTCGTGGTTATCATAATGATGCAACCCCTAATATACTGATTAATCCATTCTTGATGAGGAGGTTGGAATGAGTTGATGCATCTTCCAATTACCAATTTATTTATTTATTTATTTTTTACTAACCTATATTGTCCCACTGCTGGGCAAAGGTCTCCCCATCTTCCCTCCATCCATCACGGTCCACAGCCAAATCTGACCAATTTATATTTCCACAAAATACATACATGTATTTACTGAATGAGTGGGGAGAGACGACTGGCGTGGCCACACTACAATATTAAAGCGACCATCTACTTAGGTACAACTTACGCGAGTCAGGTATTCTGTATGTAGTGTGTCCCTACATACTACTATTATAAAACAAACAGCAGTAATGATTGTCAATAAATGCAATGACGATAAAATACAATTGACCCCTAAAATTATCATCTCTTAAAAATAAGAAAGAATTTACGAATTCAATTCCATTTTTTTTACATTATTTTCTGTTTAAGAAATTTGGTCTAGTTAATATATGTGTATTAAACACATATATTCACTTTATGAAGACTCACACAGACTAGTAAAATATTAACAATAATAAATTAATTTTTGCGACGGGAGTTAAAAAACTGGATAATTCCACCAAAATTACCATTAAATATTTCGATTTGGCGATTCCTAGAAAGTAAATATATAAAAACAAACAAAACGTTTGACGCAAACTAAAGCTACCCTAAAAAAACATTTGCAATCCTTGTTTACATAGTTTCAGTGATCGTGACGTCGACTTCCGGTTCCGCTAATATCCAACCGGAAGTGTCGGGTCGGGGATATTGCGGCCGGCAGTAATGGCGAAAATATTGCCGTTTCGTTGGCAGAGCCTCCCTCTGTTATAGCCTCCAAAAATAGGGACAAGAATTTGAATATTTTTGAATTCACAATATAAACAATTGATTTACATCAGAGGGTATTTTTTTTAAATTGAAAATGCCTGGCCTTTTTACAAACTGTTTATCATTTTCTAATAAACAGAACTCCCAAATAAGGATTTCCCAATCAAAACAAATCGTATTGAAATCGGTTGATAATTTTTTGCCCATTGTCCACCTAGGTGGACTCAATTGGTGGACCATGGAAAATTAGGTAAATAGCGAATTAGGCGATGTAACTATAACGATTTTATAGAAAGGTAAATGCGATTTAGGATTGAGAATTAGGCTATATCGAACTATTCCGAAACAGGCAATGTAAGAAATAGATCCATAACTATATACGAGTATGGCTAATCTGTAATGAAGTTTAGACATAAAGAGTCATAGGCACACTGCATATAGGTTGTATTCAGTATTCATTTAGTCGCCATTTCATTACATTTCATAATATTAGTATGTCAATAATGTATAACAAACTAGCATCCGCTTGCGGCTTCGCACGCGTGATTTATCAATAAAAGTAGCCTGTGTTAATCCAGGTTATATATATATATAATTAATAATAATAAAATAAGTTATATATATAATCTACGTACATACCAAATTTCATCAAAATCGGTTAAGCCGTTATGACGTGATTGATTAACAAACAAACAAATACATAAGCAAACATCCAAACTTTCGCATTTATAATATTAGTGTGAAATCAGTTATCTGTAGAAATAAATAAAAATAAATTCATTACAATGCATCAGAGGCTAAGAGCTAAGCTAACTAAACTAAAAGGTTACAGCAGATACTACTCATGCAGATGAGAAAATTAACAGCTCATTTATTCATTTACATGATAAAATGGGTGGTTTTCTAAGAACGTTTTTACTTTGGTTTCAGATTAAACGATTTTGTCTGCTTACGTTCTTCTTCCTAGGTCTACTTACCTAGGTCTCTACAATTTTGTCTCTAAATTCTGAACATTAGATAGCTTAGACTTATGTTAGTCTCCATACTGTCCATACTACATTCCCTAACATTCTACATCAATGTTTTGTTTCGTCACAAATAAATATTTTTCTTTTTTTAAATATGGCCTATGGATTTAGCAGTGGATAGGGCATCCACTGCTAAATACATGGCTTTTATGATGATGATATAATCCACGGTAATTTAATTCACAGAGAAATTACTTCTACGATAAGGGAAGTCAACAAACATCCACACTAATAACTTTTCCAAAAAACAAGGCACAATTTACGCCTTCGTCAGACGAGTACTGTTTGCAAGGGCAATTTGAATAAATCACAATTTTAATAAATTTGCCGAGACATTTAAATTTTTCCCTCCCATCTCAACCTTGGAATAAAAGCACCACTGGTACATTACGTGGTAAGCTGGTAGATAGTTCACCACTGCCGGGGTGCCGTGTCGGAATAGGGCGACCAATTATATCTTTGTTTGGAAATTACTATATGTGATCCAGCAATGGAGAAAGTTCAAATAGTAGGAGGCAACGATATCAAAATTGCCATGTATCTCCAAACATTTATAATATTTTACATTTTGACATGGTTAGATCATAATAAACTCCAAAGAGACTGAGGACGCCTCAAACTCGGTCTTTCAAAAATATTTTACGTTTTCCTTAACCAAAAGGAATTAGGGGCATAGCTGTTTTATTTCTCAGCTATATTCCTGTCAAAACTGTGGGGATGTCCTGGGTAAATAATCCGGTATTCCTTTGCTACCGCCGAGATGTCCCAGGGTGATAACTCTTTGACGTACCTACAACTTAATATTTCACGGATTTTGTGATTCGTCAGGATTTCTGAGATGTACGGCCGGATTTTAAGTTTTCAACGCGGTTGGCTTAGTTGATTAAATGGAGATAAAGTTTGTTTTCATCTAGATAGTTGATCTTCGGTTATTAGTTTCTTGGCTAGTTTAACCAGTTGGGTTGGGTCTACCAAATAGATATTTTGTTAGGTGTCATTAATATTTTCACATCAAATTCAAATTCATTTATTGACCGAACGAGTAAAGTGAGCGAAGTGTCTACTTCAAAGAAAGAGTTGAATCGTGTAAAGACCGTTGCAAACGATCTATAGATCTCAATTGCTCCAGATCACTACGAGGCGTCCTCAAGACACTGGCTGCATTGCCCTGCTGAATTTCAATGATATGCTTTGACCCAAGCGCCAGTTAAGTGGTATGTACATTAAAACATTATCTATCTATCTATTACTACCAGGGAGAAGTGAGACACAAGGCATAATCAATCATCAACAAGTAACTTGAATTTAGATCGATCCAAAAGATTTTCAAAAGTACACATACAACTACAAACATACAGATAGGAAAGAGTTGCACAAAGTCGAGTGCTAAATAAAATCCGTATTTACGTATTTCACGGAGCCGTTAGCTCGAAAGCTGCAGGAAGGAAGGGAGCGTTTGAAGCGATTTATCTTCACGCAGACGCCGCTAGGGGGTGGGTGCCTTGAGACCACCCGGACATAGATTTCATGGAAGCTCCAGGGAAAAAATATATAGGTACTAGCTTCAGGCCATGGTGGTACTATTTTAAATAGTCATAGACAATCATTTATCATAACATTTATATAGCTACATAAATATACATTTACAACTGCCGGTTGCCGGTGAAATTACAGGCACGTGAGGCTTTACACCTGTATGCCTCAAGTTGATGGACGCAGGGTAGTGCATCGCAGGGCACATTTCTAAGGAGCGTGACCTACGAGGCAAACTTTGTTATAGGCGATGGTTACCACTTAACATCAGGTGGGCCATAGGCTTGTTCCATCTCCATAGTATATTAAAAAAAACAAAAAAAAACAACAACAAACGAGTGAGACACAAGATTTAAAGAAAGATGATTTAAAATAATGAAAGTAAACATTTAAATTATTTATTATAAATTGTTATTATGACTATTAATTGATCGAGCGAAGCGAAATCTCCAAATCAACTTGGGCAAATCGGCGTTGTATGTATGTTGGTTTGTCCGAGGATAACTTTCGTAGCGTTTATCTGATCATCGTGAAATTTGGTATATAGATAGATAATTAGGGCACAATTTTGGTGTGACTCAATGAGCTAAAAATATGGGGGAGTTGTTGACATATGGGGGTTCAAGAGGGGTAAAAAAATGGAAATGAGACTATTAGATCAAATGGAACGTCAAATGAAAGGTCTTCATTAGTACATTTCAACCCCGTTATTATTTTTAGTTTAATTTTTATAGTTTTTGAGTTATTAGCCATAATAAAAACAAAACTTTGACAAAATTCACAGGGTACACCAGTGACCCCACAATCCTAAAGTTTGGTATTCGTGTAGCTTTAGTGGCACAAATATAGGCAAAAGTCTGAAATCCAGAATAACTGCCATTTGTACCCCAAAAAAATATAACCAATTAACAAGAACCCCCGTTACATCTAATTTGAATGAAACTGTAGGTCAAGTAGGTTGGTTAAGTCATTTCGTGGCACCAATTTATTAGTCAAAGATTTTAGCGACTAAACATGTTTAAATTTGAATTATTTGTATGATTTGACTACTCCTTAAATCATATTTAGCCACTAAATACGTTATACGGGAGATTCGTGAGATCTCAGTTCGGGGCGAACCACTAGTTATAATAATATAATTGTAAATAGGCCTCGAATCAGCATTATGTCAACTGGGTTAGCAGTGGATGCTGTTATTCTGCCGCGCCCGCTTTAATCGCCCACTAGACCCTGTGAGAACTAATTTATACAGTGTGTATGTAATTTATACGCAAAATGTCGATTAAGAGCATCAGCGCAGCACCATCGCCAGCGTGGCTATTTTGACCATTTGGACAAAAAGGTTCTTGAGTGGAGACCTCGCACCAAAATGCGATGATAATATTGCGATCTCGCTCGCTTTTGATACCTACGGGAGCCGTTAGTACTGCACCGCGTAACTATCGATATCTATCGATAATGCTACGCCCGAGCACAACCCTCGATAATAAATTGTTTTACAGCCACGTCTGCCACAAGTCTCGGCAAATACATAAACTTAATAAGAATTAAGAAAAACTGAAACATAAGTTAAAGAAACAGAAAGATTATCGGCAGGTTAATACGACTCCGAGTTATTAAGTGGCTGAATAAATAAAATAAAAATATATTATTTCAGACAACTTAATAAAGTCCATATCTAAAACTAAAACCACACAGAAAATAGAATAAAAACAAGAACAATTATAAATAAACAGGAATAACATAGGGACTGGTGAAAAATAGAAACAACCATTTTGTGGCAAGGATGATTGAGGAAATTATTTCCTTCATTAATCATCCTTCGCACGCGGCACTTCCAGAGGGGAAATGTGCAACACTCAGCCATCGTCCTCAGGATGATGTTGCGACTGACCCGAACTCTCATCAGCGAAGCAGTTTTTATGCGCATTTGTTTTTTTATAATGGTCAAACATCCTCGATGCACAGCCTGATATCTGGGCAGCCGCAACATCATCCAACAAACATAATATATAACAAAGAAATAGTTATACCACTATCTTTATTCTTCTTTACATAGTATAAAATGAAGTCGCTTCCGCTGTCTGTTGCCATAGATCTTTTAAACTACTCAACGGATTTTAATACAGTTTTCAGCAATAGATACAGTGATTCAAGAGGAAGGTTTATATATATATACATATAATAAATACATAACTCTGTTTGTTTGTTACCTTTACACGACTAAACGGCTGAATGATCGTAATTAAATTTTGCAAGGAGTTCCTAGGATATCCTAGGAAAGGACATAAGCTACTTTTTAGTTCGCAAAATGAGGGTAATGTTTTATTGAAAAACCACCCGTGCGAAGCCGCGGGCGGGTCAGCTAGTCCTTTTACATATATGTTAGCCCTTCCAGTAGTTTCCGTCGCATTGTCACATCTGCGCCGCAGCCGCGAACAAGAGCGAACAACTCGGATGCTTTGTAACCTCGAGATTAATGGTGCTCCAATAGAAATGTTTTTTCAACTGGGTTACAGGGTGACCAGTCACATACACCCATAGTCCTTACCTATGAAAGGAGGTACATATATATAATAGTGGGAAGATGATCTATGGAACAAGTTTGTTGTGTTACTGTGTCGGCTTTTTACTTGGATTTGGTTTATTCAGAGGCCATACATCATCATCATCCTCCTGTTTGGCCCACACAGCACGGGAGACTATCTTAACTACTAGTGTTCCTATGTATTCTTTCCATCTATCCTATGTATCTTCTTGTGTGTTACCTACCTGTGTGTTTTAGTTAAATAAGTGTAATTTCATTAGTACTACTGCAGTTGCAATATTTTTTTTATTTACGACAATGTAAATACATATCTTAATTGATCGAGCGATCAAGAAATCAACTTGGGCAAATCGGCGTTGTATGTATGTCTGTATTTACGTATATAATATGTTTGTTTGTCCGAGGATAACTTTCGAAGCGTTGATCCGATCATCGTAAAATTTGATATATAGGTAGGTAGGTAGTACAATCTTGGTGTGACTAAATGAGCTAGAAATGTTGCGGGGTTGTTAAGATATTGGGGTTCACGAGGGGTAAAAAAAATTAAAATGATACTATTAGATCAAGTGGGACGTTTAATGAAAGGTCTTCATTATTACATTTAAATTCTTTTTTAGTTTAATCCTTGTAGTTTTTAAGCCATAATCAAAACTGAACTTTGACAAAATTCACAGGGTACCCCATTGACCCCACAGTGCTGAAATTTGGTATGCATGTAACTTTACTGACACAAATATAGGAAAAATTCTGAAACTTAGAATAACTGAAATGTCTACCCTTAAAAAGAGTAACCAATTAACATGAACCCTCCTGACTTGTAATTTGAATGAAACCGTGGGGTATTATTATTATTGCTTGGTCATTTCGTGGCCCTGTTTCATGAGTCAAAAATTATGAATAATATTTTTTTGTGATAATTTTGACACTCGCAAGATCTCAGTTCGGGGCGAACCACAGTTATTTTTTATGATTCATCCTGTGTCATCCCACTGCTAGGCAAAAGTCTCCCGCATTGTCTTCCAGGAACTTCGCTAATCTTAATATTATATCCTAGAACCCGTGCAAGGTTATGGAAGTCTATTATAACAAATAGAGCTACAAATACCAGCTTTGCACATAAATCATACAAAAATCGTACCAAAGAAAATAACAAATTTCCAAAGGTACTAAACATTTTATTTGTCACCAATACAAGCAACATAACTTGCAGAGAATACTATCGCAACGCACCGGCATATCGTAAACGACGGGCATAATGCCCTTAGACCATCAGGCCGGTGTCACCTGCCCATAAAAAATGTCCACCTTCCGTCCATAAGGGTCCCAAAAAACGACTAGGTTGTTTCACGTGGATACGTATTTGCTATTTTTCTTTTGGTTTTTGATAAGTTTTTAGCTTCGAAGTAAGCTGCTGGGATTAAACTAGATTGAGAAACTCTTTATTTCACTAATAAAATAATACATAGGCGAAGGCTAATTAGCATTTTCTTTTAGCTAACCTGGGATGTGATTCGTTGGTGATCTTACTCGTAGGTAACAAAAAAAATTTAAGTATGGGGTATGTGGAATAATTTTGTTTTGTTTCTATTTATTTATGCCTGTATTGTGTGTTGGTTATGTAGCACAATAATAATTCTTAATTATCAGTAATTACAGTAAATGACGACTTTCGTGGCACAGTGGGCTAAGCTGGCTGAGACGCAGAAGGTTGCGGGTTCGATTCTCGTCGCGGAACAAATGTTGCTACAGAAGAAAATTAAATGTTTGCATGATCCACAGATATTTGTTGTTTGTTTATATCTGTAGTTATATGTTTTGATTTATATTGATTTACAAGACGTATTCACGTTAAAAGTTTATTTTCATTCTCCGTCCCCCATAAGTTAGAAGCATGTGCTCGGTCCGGGCCGGGCCGGTAGACGTTTGAGAATGGTTTATGGAGGCGACGATTTGTCTGCGCTTCTCTTTACAGAGGGAAAGTAATGTATCATTATTTTGTTTTTCTCGCAAACGCTACTGCTTTTAAAGTTCTCATTTAGAATTAAGAATTGAATTAAAATTCTAGATTAGAAGAAAAATCGATGTACTTTAATTTTTTAAATCCACAATGCAATAAGGGCTGTTTCAAGTTATGTGCAACATGTCTATCAAAAAAAAATGAAAATTAAAAAGTTTATTTCTGTGACAAGTTCATAATTTTTTTTATGGTTGGGACCTTCTTTTAAGTAGGAAACTACACGTGTTGGACGGCCCCGCTCTTCCCTGTCCAAAAAGAGTTATAGATTACATAATAGGTAATTATAAAACTAAACATGAATGAACATAAGATAATAGTAGGTTATTAAACAAGGGAATAAAGCAGTGTCTTGCGTCATGGGTGCTATATTGAATCCCGAACGTAACAAAGGATTCTAGAGCACGAGCGGAGCGAGGGAGTTACTAGAATCCTGAGTGCAGATAGGGATATAAACACGCCTAAGATGCAGACAACTTTATCCACGAGGAGAATACTCCACATTTCACATTTTCTGCGAGACAATAAAATCCAAATCTAGGTTGGTCCATTCTGTGCAGAGGTTAGTTCGATTTACGAATAAGTTCTTACGTGTGGGTCTCTTTGGTTCAAATCTTAATACAAATGATATTCCAAATTCAAATCACATTATGCATAATTATGCACATGAGGGCATAACTAAATGCAGTACATCTTTACTCCCGACTCAGCCGTCCGTAGGGATTTAATCACCTGCTTTTGGTGAGGTTTACATGGCATATAATTTGACATTGTCGAGCGAGGTGAAGTGAAAAATAATTTTATACTACCTATACATTTTTAGACCCGTAAGTATTATTAATAACTATCCTAAACTAATAATTTGTAGACTTCTTTAATGTCCCTGCAAATATCTCTGATTTGTGATAATTTTGACACCGTAAAAAATTAAAAACTTTTTGTAAGACCCCATTCTGTTGTCTCTAGAAAAACCTCATCAGGAAAACAATTTTACAATCCTACAAATTAACCATATTCCTCTGGAACCTCATGTAGTAGGCAGACTGATTTCAAGGTCAATTTCCTCACTACAACTTTTTTACTTTCCACTACATTTCCCAAGTATTCCGGGCAATTAGTAACCGCAAGTTACACGAAAGCTTTTCGGCCATTACTAAGTGGCAGCTCTCCGAAACGTTTTGAGTCTCATACGATTACAGGAGACAAAACGGCGATTCTCAAAGAAATATCGCCTGGGATTGTATTCGGGGGCTGCATCGTGAGGGTGCGATGGAGAAAGACGAGATAGAAACGGTTTCAAAACGTACAAAATACATAAAATTAGGATTGTTGCTAAATAGTTAGGTAGGTAGAGATCGTCTACTGTAAAAATGAACGCCTCTCAACTTCATTGCGTCAAAGCAAAATGTTCTTTATTTACTATAATCACCAGGCTTATTTTGAATTGCAATGATGTGGAGTGGCGTTTATTTTTAGATTGGACGATCTCTACTATATTTTCGCAATTCATTCAAAGTTTTAAGTTGAGTCTAATTTTTAGCTTAATTTAGCTTCCGCCTCTCTTTCTCCATACAAACTTGAAAAATTGACACTCCTCCGTGCCCGCAGTAAGCTTAAAAAGGCGTACAATTTTTCTCTTCACGTATTTATATATTGGTTTTTCTGTTATAAATATTTGAATTTTTCAAGTCCAGACATGTTATCATATTTTTTTTTACTAAGTATATTCACCTGCTGGACCTTTGCCCAGCAGTGGGACAATATAGGTTGAAAAAAGAAGTATATTCAATTCAATTCAATCAATTTATTTCAGACGTATTATGCCCATATATGGTTAGTACTAAATAAATAAATATCGCTGGGCATTTCACACAGCGCTATCTAACCCCAAACTAAGCAGAGCTTGTACTATGGGAACCAGATAGTTGATAGAATACTTATATACTTTTTTATACACACTTATAATATATAGAAAAACACCCAGACACGGAACAAATATATGTAGATCATGCAAACATTTGTTCCGCGGTGGGAATCGAACCCGCTACCTCCTCCGTCTCAGCCGACTATACGCCCACTGCGCCACGGAGACAGTCAATTCACACTACATTCGTTTGTACATTAGGCACGACATTTGTTTATATATTATCTATCTTAGTAATAAAATTTAAAATAAATAAAGATTTATGACAAATAAATTTTGTGAAAAATAAAACTTAAACGAAAATATCAAGAACCTTTAGTCCTTACAAACCCAAGCCCTATAATATTTTAAATCCCTAACATAATATCGTTTGTCTAGTCGGTCACCCCCACCCCATCCCCAGTTGGACATCAGTTACGGGATTCCCGGGACATGTATGGATGTATCCCGGGATTCCGGAGATGCACCGGACAAACGAATGTATGGATTATGGCTAAGTCTTGTTTATTATTCGATAAGTGGGGTGAAGGTGAGATATTGATTTCGATTGGGAACGTCCAATTTGAAGATATTGGCTTTTCCTATTTGTTAGTATTGTTTATCGGGTGGTTCTTTCTTGGTTAAAGGGCAGTAGAGGTAAATCGTTTGAAGGGCAAGGTGTACGCTTTTATAACAAACTCCCAAGTGATATACAAAAATTTACAGGGTGACAAATGGGAAGTTGCCTAAAGTATATGCATCTCTTTCCTCCTTTATTCTACAGTATAAGGCTGGGCCCACGTAGGTATATTCTAGAACGTTGTCAGTTTCTATTGAGACGCCATAAAGAGCAGTACGTGTACTTTAAAATGAGTGACCTTACGAACGAAGAAAAGGTGTATCTCATTGAGTGCTTTTATTCTAGAGGTAAAAACTATACTGAAGCATATAGAGGTTTTCGTACCAAGTTTGGAAGTAAAAGAGTAGCTAGTAAAAATACTCTTAGAAGGTAAGAATAAAAAAAAATATATTTGACTTTATAGTATGACCGTATTCTTTAATGAAGTCTTAATTTTTTTTTACTTCTTTCTTAGAGTAATTGATAACTTCATCAATTATTATACTCTTGACGATCGTCGTCATGATCTTCCTGGTCCTTCATACACAGTTACCACAGAAGATAAGGTTGCCGAGGTAGAAGAACATTTCAAGAATAACCCAACGGAGTCAATAAGAAAAGCTGCAGTAGCTTTAAAACTGAATCGAGAGATACTAAGATTAATAATGAAAAAGTTCATCAAGTTACATCCTTACAAAATGACAACTCATCAATTGCTCACCGTAGATTGTAAAGAAAAAAGAATTGAGTTTAGTAAAGTTATGACAAATAAATTGGAAAACAACGAGATCAATATTAATCACATAATTTTCTCAGACGAGGCTCACTTTTATTTGAACGGATATGTCAATAAACAAAATTACCGTTTTTGGGGTACTCAAAATACACATTTAACTGAAGATAAACCCAAGACTAAAAATGATTTGAGAGAAGCTATTAGAAAAGGAATTTCTAATATTTCTTCATCTACAATTGAACAAAGTTTTTATAGCTTTCAAAAAGGACTTGATTATTGTGCAAGTTCAGATGGGGATCATTTCGAAAATATTTACCATTAATAGTCATTCCCTAGCCAGATTTTGTCATTTTTTTTAAAACTTAATTGTGCCTATTGAAAATGTTAAATTAAACTGAAACCTATTTCAAATAAAAATGACTACTTCAGTGATTCAATGTATGTTTTTATTATTTTTTTTCCTGAACCTATCTCAAAATTATAAATGATTACTTTAGGCAACTTCCCATTTGTCACCCTGTACATTAACAACCTTTATAAAAAAGCCTGCTATAACATATCAGATTATTTAGATGATAGAGAAGCTTGGGATTGAAATTGCTACAACTTGGTTAACTCGGTCAAAAATGTTACAATTCAGACGATAAATACGAAACAAGTCTTTCATCAATTGTGTTAAAAAAGGTTTATGCAAAATTTGAAGTAGATTGGACCAAGGAATCACGTTGTACCATATAAACTTTGCCCCCTTTTTTCACCCCCTTACGGGCAGAATTTTGGAAAATTCTTTCTTATCGGATGCTTACGTCATACAAAGAATACACCCTCCAAGTTTTAGGTCTCTACGATCAGCGGTTTAGGCTGTGCGTTGATCCGTCAATCAGTCATTCAGGACAAAGCCTTTTATATGTATAGATTTTAATACATTTTATTATATTTGTATATATTTAGTTTGTTAGTAAGTATAGGTAGTTTATGTAGGTTTATGAACATGGATACATCGCCGTCTTTTTGATTTTGTTTTGTCCTGTCCATCCAAAGGTTGTCTGGACGAGATCGCTTTTAGCGATAAGACCACCTATTGTACTTACTTTTATTTGTGTTTTTTCTCTGTATGTTTAATTTTGTTTGGCGTCCAATAAAGAGTATATCTATCTATCTTTTATTGGAACAAAAAAATAAATTTTTATCAATTTGAAACATAGGTGCTAGTTTACATATATATACATATATGTATATAGGTACTAATTATAATTTTGAATAAATTTAATAATTTGTAAATTATATAAATCTAGTTAAATAATAATTAAATAACAATGTTTTGCGTTAACTTTGACCTCCACACTAGGATTCCCCGTATCGTGGAGATCAATACGAATCTTTAATTAGCTGTTGCCCACGACTTCGTACGCGTTACACTACTTAATGTGTAGGTAACCTAGAAAAAAAGCTTAACTCGCTGTTGCAACTTGACTTAACACCTCATTTAAATATCATGAGACCTGATTTATGATATAAAAAGTAGTAAGTAAATTTCATCAAAATCGGTTCAGCCGTTACGACGTGATTGATTAACAAACAAACATCCAAATTTTCGCATTTATAATATTAGTGTGAGCCTGATAGTATCTTAGAAAATAGATTGAAAAATAAACTATTGGAAAATAGTTACTAGGTACATACTAGACGACTTCTTTAATGACTCAACATGCAGTTAGTTTCCTACTATCATGATTTAATTAACAACGTTAAATCGGTCAACTTCTATTTCAGTCGCCACTGGTTTAGGTTATTAGTTGGGTAGATATTTAGGTATGTATTAGGATTATAAGTTCAGTTTTTTTATGAATATTTTTTATTTCTCTTCATTTGTTAATATATTCTTTGCACCGCTGTCCATTACTTCTTCGCTCATTACTCTCCATCCAAAGGTTGCCTGTAAGAAATCGCTTTCAGCGATAAGGCCGCCCACTGTACTATATTTAGAATTAATTCGTTTTTTTAAGTATCAGGAATACGGTATACAATAAAGCATTATTTTATTATTTAATGCTATTCAATTTTAAAGAAAGAAATCAGGTAATTTATATACAATAATGCCTGTTGAATACGATTCAGTGAATTCTTTGGAGTAAATATACGATGTTTTTCATCGCTATTCGTGGAAGTTATGTAGGTATGTAAAAATATGTGCTCATATTGTATCACAATTGGGGTATCGCTAGAAACCTTCTTTTTCATCGGCAATCACATAGCAATAATTTTGTCAAAGCAATTCCTTTTACTTGAGTACGTATTAAATTCATACTCTGGGGTTTATGGGCCATGAAGTGGCTAAAATGGCTCTTTTAGAAACGTTAAGAATATCATTGTCAGGCTGACCAAAAAGTCTTTTGTTTTTGTGTGAGAAGTATGTCCTTGATTACTGAATATGTAGGTAGGTGTTTTAGTTACTAGATATTATTTATAAGTAACTCTAGTATATATTATGTGTAAGATCAATCAAAGTATTAAAAAATATATATAAAAGTACCCACCTAAGTAATCTATCAGTTATCTAATTCCCATAGTATTATAGGTAAAGCTATAAGGTTTGCTTAGTTTGGTGCTGGATAGCGTTGTCTCAAATGTCCAGCATTACTTATTATTATTATTTTTTGATCACTGTGTATCAGAAGTTACCATTTCCAGAAAATACATCAGCCATATGGTAAGGTAGGGTCAATTTTACGACACAATCTTAAATTTATAGCTCAAACTGTCTATTATCTATGTCATGTAGTTTTTATTATATAAAAACAAAACTAATACAGCGTCAGCGCCTTGAGTGCGCCTAGAAATCCCCACATCTCCCACTCCAGCGCAGCGGCGTGGTGGCCACGGCTAAAGTTACGTCACCAAAACGTTCGATGGTCAGCTGCTATGTGCATTTTTAATACAGTTACCTACATTAAAACACGTCAAAGTTCGTCTACGTCCTGCAAGCGCTCCGCTGTCAGTACGTCTCGCCCACTGTGTGAGGCTTTATTAGTTTAAGAACACGGATATAGTAACTTATAATCAGTGGAACCAATATTGTAATGCGCCATTTTACCGCACGTCCATTTCTCATAGTCCGTCATTGGTTGTATTTTACGGGCTCGCCACGGGCTCGGAATACAGCCTCCATATAATATAGCCTTTAGCCTGTGCTTTGATATAGCCTCCAACAGACGAACAGAAACGCACACATTTTAACTGTTTTTACACGGGCGATTTCGGGCAACTATTGTTGAGCTACAACGTTCATACAGAATGTAACAAATATAGGCCATTACAAAATTATTATTTTTTATTTTAGTTATTGCACCATCTTAATAGTTCTTCGCTGATAATAATGCTTTATTGACCGAGCGAAGCGAGATCTCTAAATCAACTTGGGCAAATCGGCGTTGTATATATGTATGTATGTTTGCCCGAGGATAACTTTCAAAGCGTTTATCCGATCATCGTGATATTTTATATATAGTAGGTAGTAATGGCACAATTTTGGTGTGACTAAATGAGCTAAAAATGTGGGAGGATTAGGGTTCAAGAGGGTAAAAAAACATAATGGGACTATCCGGTCAAATTGCACGTTTAATAAAAGATATTTGTAAGTACATTTGGATCCCGTTTTTATTTTTAGTTTAAACCTTGTAGTTTTTAAATTATTAGCCATAATAAAAACTGAACTTTGACAAAATTCACAGGGTACACCAGTGACCCCACAGTGCTGAAATTTGGTATTCGTGTAGCTTTAGTGACACAAATATAGGCAAAAGTCTGAAATCCAGAATAACTGCAATTTCCACCCCAAAAAAGTATAACCAATTAACATAAACTCCCGTTACCCGCGAGATTTCAGTTTGGGGCAAACCGGGGCGGTTAAATTCGCTCTAAATTATTAATTCAGTTTATTTATTATTAGAACAATAATTGCTCGACATGAGGTATTGCCATATATTGCTTTGTATTGTGAATCAATTTGATATATAAAATAAATAAAAATACAAAATAGCACTAAAATAAAGTCCTGACGTCTTGACCACTACATACTAGAATTTGAAAAACTACGAGTATCATAAAACCAGACTCGAAACAAACATATTTTGTGCTGAAGATCGAACCCGCAACATTTTCCATCTAAGCTACTTACCTGCTTTGCCCTACAGTTCGTTTTCTTATTAAATGTTTTTCTGGCATAGCTATAGAGATTATTTTATTTGTCTCTCTGACAAAATCTTTCGTTCTGCAATTTTATTTCCCCGTTTAAAAGCCCAACACACTAACTACGCTCTGATACGAGTGTAGCAGTAGGTCTACGTAACGACGCTACGAACAGCGTAGCAACGGTATAGCAGCTCTACGCTTCAACGATGTCCAGTTTAAAGGTCCAATTGGAAACGGTTTTCCCTCATTTCCACATGCCGTATTGTGTAGGGGATCCAGTTTAGTTTGTACATACAATGTTCAATTTTAAACATAAAAAGTCTATAATTTGGTTGAATATTATGTACGAAAGTATTTTTAGAGTAGGTCACTATCATATTATTATTTTTTGGTTACAACTTGATTTATTCTAATTCCTGGCGCCATTGAGAAGTAATATTAACACCATTGCCTGACGCAGAAAAAGATGTCATTATTAAGTTTACAGCCTTTGTTTATCCTTATTTGTAAGTAGATGTTGCAAGTTTTTTCTCACTTAAGTTTGGTAGAAATAAATGCGGCGTTTACCGCCCAACGCGTCCGGAAGACTATGGTAGAGAGCTACGACTCTCCTATTTAGGATGAGGAGGATGAGCCTGATGAGGAGAGATCCATCTCTATAATTGGGTACTATGTGTTTGTCTTTTAGTTGTTTTTTGATGATTCTACTAACATACAATAAAGATTTAGATTAAGTTACTAACAATTTTACGGACCCTGTTATCTCAGAATAAACACATTTAATAATATAAAATGTTCACTTTAATCATATAAGTAGATTTAGATTATTCAGTAAACACCGAAACATTTCACCTACAACTCAGGAACTACTTGTTGACATTTAAATTGTAAAGTAGAAGCCGTGCTGAGGCCAGCCAGTCGGGATTTACATTCCCTCGCTCGAGCGGACTTGAAAAGGTGTAGTTTGAAGGCGGCAGGTGACCCGGCGCGACACAGCAAACATTACATACAGCTAGTCACATTACTATTTACATAATAATATTACTTATTAGCAACAAATAAGTTGGACCCATTTATGCAGAACTTTAATAACTTTGTAACCCTTATGTTGAAGCAAACAAATGTTTGATTGATAGTCTTTTCCAATTCGGTTCTCTTACACCTTACGCTCCGCTAAAAAGTGGAACTACGTCATCGATTACCATAAGGCAAGATTATAGCCGTACGCGAGTCTACAAATAATAAAAAAAATGTAGTTAATAAATCACCGGCAACTTGTTATATATCGACTTTATGTACATCTGCCCGGGCTTCACACTGACGTCAAAATAACGAGAATTGACGATTTAAAGCAATTTTTTGTTTTTAATTGCGACTTTGTGACTTTCGACTCGGAAACTATTTTTCAGCATTATATTAAAGGTGTGTCATTGTTTCTAGGTTCCACGTTATTTTGACAAACTTATTTGAGTGAACTATCTATTCTCTAAGCGCTGTGTTCAAAGTGCTTTTAGAACTTGAATCACTAAGCTCTGCTTATTTTGGTTTAATGATGAATAGTTGACAAAATAAAGCCTCGGTTAGAAACTTTATTACGCTGGTTATTCTGGTAACGAAAACGATAGGTAGGTAAACATTTTGACATGAATTAACTCGGAGGGAAAGATTTCCGAGAAAAAAATTATATAAAATCTTAAATTTGGTATATCAGGACCAATAAGGCCAAAAATAGTAGAATCGTGGCTTCAGAGTATGAGTCTACTCGCACTTGTTTGTCACACATGTGGACATTTGAAATCAAATAAAATAAAGAATCTTTAAAACATATTTTGGTCAATAAACTATTGATTGCTTACACACAGAAATAAACTCTAAATGCTTTTGGCCGAAATCCTCTTCTGTATTTATTTTTAGACAAAAATCATGATTTATTTGTTAATATCGGCAACATCTACTCGTAAGTAATTCAATTAACATCGTATAAAACGTTAATTAAACAACATAATGTTTGATTAAAATCAGTAAAAGCCTCGGGACCTGAATTATGTACAGTAGAATAAATCTCATACAATTGCAAATTGCACACAAAAACTGCACGATTTTGTGCAATATTAAACACAGGACTGCACGAAAATTTGTAGCAACAAATTATGGTTTAATTGCTCATTATTTTAAAGCAATATAGCCAACTCTGTATTGTTATTTCATAATTTATTTAATTTGGATAGTTGGATGGATGCTAAAATATTTCAAATTTATATAGGTATTTAATATAATTTATGTAAGTATTTAAACCTTATTACATAAACCAGTTGCTGTCGTGTCTGTGTCGCTGGTCAAACCATCCCTTACACACGCTACTTAGTTTTATACACATTATAAATGTGAAAGGGACGGCATGACCAGCGACAGCGAATAGACAGCAATCGGCTTCCCTCTATAATAAACCTACAGCAGTCACTGCTGAATATTTCAGTTGCACCACTGAGCTTGATCCTCGGTTCTTCTCAGCCAGTCTCTGCTACAGCGCGCCGGAGGGCGGCGCCGGCGACGGGCGTTCTACACTACGCTCGCTTATACCACTCTAGAACACGCTTACGCCAGCGATTCCTTTAACTTTGTCTGATTTTAAGCTTAGAATATATCCTAATAACGTGCTGCCCGTCGTTATAAGGCGGTCATCTTCCCCGGACACTTTCAAGCTGAAGGTGAAACAGCTTTACTTATCAATGCCACATTGTTTTAGGCAATTGTTTATATATGTTTTTTTTTTAATAGATTAACAATTTGTTATGTATTTTGTTAGTTTAGTATATTATAGAAAGATAGGTATTAGTTATTTCATAACAATTTATTTATTTGAATTATAAATTATTTACCTAAACTTTATTAATAATCTGCAGTACACCGCACTTCGTAATGACTTTATTAATTTCTTTCCCATCCAAAAGTTACCAGGAAGAGATCACCCTCACCGATTGGTTGCCCATTGTATTGCCTTTTTTGTTCTATTTTAGTGTTATATTGTTTCTGGTGGTAATTACAATAAAGAGTTATCTTATCTTATTACAATTTCTAATAATAACAATTTTAATGTAGCTAAGTTACCTTAAGCTACCTCGCACACTCACCGCCCTCAACAAACTCCTAGCTGCCAAACCTGAATGCGATGTGTTTGGTGACAAATGGAAGAAATTATTGCTGGTATGTCTGAGGTATTGTGAGATTGATGTATGAAAGGTATTTAGGTTAACAATTCAATTTATTATTTATGTGTGTGATTTGATGAATTTATTTATATTAGGTCCTATGAACCTGTGAAATTGCCGTTTTGTATGGAATAAGTGAAAGTAATTATTTTTTTTAACTTTTTTATTTCTGTTATTCAAAGTAATCACCCATGCAATCGACGCATCTTTGCCAACGCATTGGCAGTTTATTGATGCCCTTCTTGTAAAATCAGCTGGACGGGAGGCAACAAACTCTTCAAAGGCATTTTGTACTGACTCTCGGGAGTTTAATTTTTTACCCACTAAAAAGTTGTCTACATTTTGGAAAAAGTAATAGTCTGTAGGTGCAAGGTCTGGTAAGTATAGCGGATGAGGTAGAGCTTCTAACCCCAGCTCTTGCAGCTTGGAGACTGTCTGTTATGCAGTATGGGGTCGCGCGTTGTCGTAAAGGAGCAGTGGGGACGACCGATAGACCAAAGCTGGTTGCCGATGTGCAAGCTTCTCCATCATTGTCTTCAGTTCTTCACAGTACACATTTGCAGTAATGCTCATGCCGTTTTGTAAAAAGCTGTGGTGAATCACACCCGCACTAGATCACCAAATAGTGACCATCACCTTTTTAGGGGTAATTTTTGGTTTAGGGCATTGCTTTGGTGCTGAACCAGGATCTAACCAACTTGCTGAGCGCTTTCGATTGTCGAACAGAATCCATTTTTCATTGCACGTAACAATTCGGTTCAAAATTCCTTCATTTCTTTGCCTATTGAGCAGCGTGAGGTAGGCTCGACGCGTATGTTGCGCTGGCGATCGTTAAGTTCGTGGGGCACCCATCTATCAAGTTAAAAAACTAACAAATAGGCAACAACGACAAAATAGGCAAGGTAAAAATACCTTGCCTATTATCGCAAATAGATCGAAATTGTTTTGATGCTAACATCAAAAGCTGATGCTAGCTCTGCTGTAGATTGAGTTTCGTCAGCTTCTACAATCGCCTTTAATTCATCATTGTTGACCAAAGTTTCCGGACGACCACGAGCTTCATTTTTCAAGTCAAAATTTCCAGAATGGAACCGGGAAAACCAATAACGGGTTGTGCGTTCGTTTGTACAGTTCTCTCCGTAAATATTTTTAATGTTACGTGCCGTTTGTGTCGCGTTGGTGCCATGACGGAACTCATATTTCATAATTACACGAATTTTTAAAGTATCCATTATGACAAAAAATGTTCAAATGTAATGAAAATACAACGCTAATCAATAAACAAAAGACTGAGTTTGTAAAAAGAATGTCATGTTTTTAAAACAAAATTAATTTGAATTTAGAATACAAAGCCATTCCAAACTTTTTTTCTATTTTAAATTACCAGTACTGAAGAACGGCAATTTCATAGGTAGATACCTATTATTATTGTGTATTATTTTAATTGATTTCTACTGTTAATAATTTGTATAATATATAGATTTATAATGTAATTAAGATTATAATTTGACAATGTATAATTTATGTAATTAATGTTTTGAATTCTTTTAAATTAATGAGTGTAATTGGTTAATCCGTTCTAATCATATAAATTATAATAATCTTATTATTATGTTTTCGCAATTGAACGACATGAGTTGAAAAAGCAACAAGTCATTTCTAAGAATATCCTATAATAGAGATCGTTAAATTACGAGAAAGCTTGATATCTTCTGTTGCTACGTTTCCTGTAAATGTGATGTGCCTTCAATGTCTTCCGGAAAGAAATCTTTCGATAAAATATCGATAGAAGGTAAACATCTAATGGATTGTTTGTAATTAAATGTTTCCCTGAGGGAGTCATAATAAACGTACATAAATAGACTGATCATCGAATTGTGTTTTATTTTTGAAGTGAAAACGTCTATAGGCGCGTTGAGCATTTTTTGAGTCGAGAAAAAACCATTGAACTCGCGACACTACTACCGACGCCGTAATGTTTAAATTTTTTTTCAGTTTGTGAAGGGGCCTAAGGCATATTTCTTAGTAAATTTTCATATTTATGCGACATGCATCATGATCATTTTGCAACATCCAAATTTTTTTTGAAGCGAAAACTTCTTTAGGTGCGTTGGACATTTTTTGAGAAGGGAAAAAACCATTGAACTCGCGACACTGTTACCGTTACCGACACTGTTCCTGACGATTTAAAAAATATTTTCTGACGATTCAAAAAATAGACACGTTCATGGTTTCACTTCTGTCGGCACTTTTTTTAATGTATCTAGTTAGTTCGTATAAACTAGGGACTGTAATCATCAATCAATCAAGGCTCAATGTTTTTAGCGAGCAAAAGGGCTATGTTTAGGGGTTTTTCACAAAGTTGAATTATAGTATAAACTAATCATGTGAGCATTCAAATTTTATTTTATTGTCGACCATTAAACTTTATCATAACGCAATTACCGCAAGCCGCACGCTTCATACCTATTTCGGTATGAAGGGTATGGTTTCCGATGAAATTACAGGCACATGAGATTTACACACGTATGCCTTAAGTTGATGGACGCAAGGCCATCGTAGGACCCGTTTCTAAGGTGCGTGATCTACGAGGCAATAATTTGTTATTCAATTCAATTCATTTATTTTTCAAATGTCAAAAATCCATATTTATTAGTAAAAATTAATTAAACATGTCGAATGGGTTAGTACAAGTGTGATACATACATATTATATTACATAGAAATATTATATACATATTACATAGAACAAAATTTAACTGGGTGTTATAAGCGATGGTTACTTAAGATCAGGTGGTTGTCCATCTCCAAGTCACATACAAAAAAAATCTGTAAAGAGGGGATTCTAACGAGGTTTTAAGGTTTTAAGACATCATTGAATCAATATGTAACCAGCTTTTTGTATCTGTTAATAAATAAATAATAACATAGTAATTTGTATTGTAATTGGATTGAAAAAATCAATGACGCCCTAAAATAACTTTTTTGAACTTTCATATTTTATTTCAGGTTTAATTACTGATTAAAACGGGTATGTATCACGTGTGTATTTTTTTTATTTGTTATCCCGATGTTTCGGCTGTGTTACAACAGCCGTGGTCACGGGTAGAATCTTCTCCTCTTCTTCTTATTTCAGGTTATGCATCTTAAACTTCTCAGATACAGATCATCGGAGACAATTTATTTATTAACTTATACAAAATCTCTTCATTCCAGTAATATCTAAATCAGTAAAGTAATTTTCCCAAAAGTCTCTGACAATCATTTTACTCAAATCCCAACATCCCTCAAATCATTTCGTATTTCCCAACATCCGATTCCAGTAAGGTACAAAATCAATACACCTTGGCTACAACCGGTACAACGAACGGCAATCACGTAGAATCCAGGTTGATACAGGTTTACCCGCACGAGTCTGCTTAGTTACATACATAGCTTTTTTTATGATGATTCTCTGATGTTAAATGGCCTATGACAAAGTATCCCATCAAAAACATAAATGTGAAATGGGTGCCAAGTTCAATGGTCAGTCCTGAAGTTTATTTAAAACAACATAAAATACCACATACATACATATACATACATATACATTTCTTCTTATAACTTAGGATAATATATTGAAGGACTGACTTGGCTAGTTTTCATAGCCAAGTCAATGTGTCAGCATTATATCGGGGATGAAGCTGTCTTCTGTAATTTTTGCTGTTTTTTTCAACTAAAACTAACACTGATATCTCCCAGTTAGAAACTAACCTGGATAGGCTATACGAATGGTGTCGCGCCAACAAAATGAACCTTAACACTGACAAATGCTTTTACACAAAATTTACACGAAGGCACAATGTCCTTTGTAGGGGGCACCCTACTATAATATTATACTTCCTACCTATTTCATACATAATTTCTACTTAATTACATACCTATTTCAAACATACATTTAATCAGAAGCCATACACACTATAACAAATAAATATTACATTAAAATAATAATAATATAGTCAGGCGTAACCCGTAGTACGAGTATGCGGCAGGCATCAGAAGGTTGCGTGTTCAGATCACGTCGGGGTCACCAGTTGTGAGATGTGTTGTCGTGGTGTGATTCCTTACATGGTCCTATGGAGAGGTGAACAAGGTCGCCTAGTAAATAACGTAGGCCACACGGAATTTTTGTTGAAGATCCTTTTAATTCGTATTTCACAAGCAAGTCAACAATCACACAAAGAATGTTAGGCAGATCACAAGCACAAGATATAAAGTGTCAGATGGTAGTAATGCAAGCACATCAAAGGAGTAGAATGCAATGTTCACAGTATAATAGATTTGCGAAGCAAGCGGAGACGCAAGTGAACGTGGGAGCGTGAGCATGTGTCACGGGTACCGCATCGGATAGCGAGCTCTTTACTGGCGGGCGGCTGGTAGGCACTAGACCGCCTACCAACCAAAGGATAATACAATGCCTGCCGCATACTACGGTTTGCGCCTAACTATGCTTGAGAATTTATTATTTTAATGTAATATTTATTTGTTATAGTATGTATGACGTCTGATTAAATCTATGTATGAAATAGGTATGTAATTAAGTAGATATTATGTATGAAATAGGTAGGAAGTATAATATTATAGTAGGGTGTCCCCTACATCCTTAAATCCAACTATAACATAGGTGGTAAACCATTACAAAAATTACAAACATAAAAAGACCTAGGGGTCACTTTAGATAATAAATTGAAATATATCCCCCATATTGAAGACATTATCAAGAGAGCATCTAAAATGTTAGGATTCGTCATAAGAAACAGTAAACTTTTTAGAAAACCCCGCACCAACATACTATTTACAACACTTTGGTCCGAAGCATCCTGGAATACTGTCCTGTTGTGTCGAGACCCCACTATGCAACGCATACTCTGAGGATTGAGCGGATTCAGAAACGTTCTTTGGCATCAATAAACTGCTAATGCGTTGGCAAAGATGCGTCGATTGCATGGGTGATTACTTTGAATAACAGAAATAAAAAGTTTTCAAAAATAAGTACTTTCAATTATTCCATACAAAATGGTAATTTTATAGGTAAATACCTAATAAATTAAAAAGGCTGTGTGTCCATAGTTATTTAAAATTCATGAACTGTGAAAATTATGTAGTTAGTAAATTTTACTCTTCTCGGCTTTAGTGGATGGTTTGCTTTAGGTAATTAAAAAAACAGTTATTTATATCAGTATACTACAGTACATGTATACAATGTTGTATTTGGATTTTCCTCTGGCTACACCCTTGTGGAATATCTTCACGGAACTGAAAAGCGATCCGATGATATCTATCATATGGAATAAATAAATAGCCGTGAGGGTAATATAAGTCCTTATTAATATTATTGTAGTGTCCAGCAGAGCTCATGTTTTGGGTCTTATATTAAAGAAATGCTTATAGAAATAAACATGAGACAATAAGTACTGACGGCCGTTGGGGCAGAAAGATTATCGAGACCACGCACTGGAAAGTGCAGCGTAGAGCCACCCCCCACTTGATGGAAAGACGACCTAATAAAGGTTGCTGGGAGCCGTTGAGTACAAGCCGCACAAAATTGACCCTTCTGGGGGAGTGCACGTCCTATGGCTGAGATGACAACGATGATTAAATAAATATGAAGATGCATACGCCAGTAGATATAAGTGTTTGCATCTGCTTGTATAATCCACCTCCATTTTCAGCTACGCTGACTGGGCGTATGCTTTAATTAGAGCTTAGATATTTTGCCCTTATGTGGCTAATACAGCCAATTTTTGCGCTAAATATTTTAGTGCAAATAGCGCACGTCAGAATGCCATCATAAAAGTTGTAAGATATATTGGCAGGCGGTCTACTCTTGAATTGGTCACGTTTGGTATCTAGTTCGTGCCTTCTTTCGTCTTCAAAAGCATATACCTTATCTTGGACGAGTCGCCCCCATTCAGGCCGCATTTCAACTGCGGACTCCCAAGAGGAAGGTTCAATACACTATCTTTTCATGTATTTCTTCTTTAAAGCGAAGGAACTGGCACATGTTCAAGTTCAGAAAAGAAGAAGCGTCTGCTTGTATTGTAAATGCAGCCACAACCTGGCTAGTGCGAGCAAAAAGACAGCAGAATATCTGCGGGCAAAGCTCCGTCGTCCACGCACACAACTCCAATCTATAAACTGATGGCTTTTACTGCTATTTCCAAAGTAACCAAGTTCCAAGCTAGTGACCAAACCTGCTATGGAAAGGGCTATGCTCGGAATTTCTCTGAAGGATGGAATCAGAAACGAGGTTATCCGACAGAGAACCAAGGTGATCGACATAGCTCAGAGGGTCAGCAAGCTGAAGTGGCAGGGGCCGGTCATATCTGCCGCAGAGCCGATAACCGTTGGGGTAAACGTGTTCTGGAGTGGAGACCACGTCTAGGCAAGCGAAGTGTAGGACGCCCTCCGGCTAGATGGAGTGACGATTTACGCGCTGTGGCTGGCAAGGATTGGATGAGAAGAGGTGAGGATCGGGCTCAATGGCGCACCCTGGGAGAGACCTACGTCCAGCAGTGGACAGCTATAGGTTGATGATGATGATGATGACCAAACCTGTACTGCGCCTCATCATCATCATCATGGTGGGCTTTTCATGCTCCAATCTTGGATATAGGCCTCTTCCCTTCTTCTCCACTCCTGGTGATCTTGTGCCCGTCTCATCTAGTCATGTTATCCCATCCACCCAGCGATTCTGCGGCCGGCCTTGTCCCCGGGTTTCCATTCTAGGATTTTTCTGGTTCATCGGGTGGCTTCCATTCAAGCAATGTATCAAGCCCATTCCCACCTTTACATAGTTCATACTTATTTATTGGTAAATAATAAAAAATCAATTACTAGTCATTTCTAAGTAAACAAACATAAAATCAAAATTGGTACCTGAGGTTGGTACAATAATATCTAATCATAAATTTCGTCACCTCAATTATTCATAAAATAAATAAAAAATACAAATAAAATAAAATAATTATTACGTTTGGTCAATCTCATATGGCGTCAGTTTGACTAACCACCGTTTGAGCTTATTTTTGAAGGATCGTGTCGAGCAGGCGTTTCTTATATTGTCGGGTAGTCCGTTGTAAATACTGGGAGCCATAACATGCACCAGTTTCGACGTTTTGGTCAGCCGATGGGTGATTGCCCGCAGTTTATTTCCGTTCCGCGTGTTGTACCTATGGCCATCTCCAAGAGTGACGAATGATTCCAGGTTGTTCCTAGCGTACAACGCCGTTTGGAATATGACTATGGCAGGCACTGTCATTATCCTCAACGATCTGAAATAGGACCTCACCGATGTCTCTCGTGGTACTCGCACAATAGCTCTCACGGTTCGTTTTTGAATCCTGAAGACGCGCTCCACATCGGCAGCACGGCCAAATAATTCGGTGCCGTATTGAAGCAGTGAGTTTACTGATGCGAAGTGGCAACTTCTGACCATCGGTGTGGGCAAGATCGCTGAGACCCGCCACAGTGCGAAGCAAGCTCACCCGTCCTTCTCGCATAGCTTTTTGATGTGGTGTTCCCACGTCAGGCAGTTATCCAGCTGAAAGCCAAGTAAGTTCGTTTGATATACCTGATCGATAAGCTGTGGCCCAATTCCGACGGATAGCTGTCGGTATTTGCGACCTGCCAAATCAAAATGGGTACAGTGGATCTTGCTTACGTTCAGTATTAGTCCGTTGGCTTTAAACCATTTGTTCAGCTAGTTCAGCCGCAACCGCGTTTAACTTCGTTTCTAGCAGGTCAATGGTATTTACAGTGACATCACCGCGACGTCATCAGCATACATCAGTACGTGCCCCTCGCTAACGTTCAACGTTCTCCGGAAGGTCATTAAGCAGAAGTGAGAACATAATTTGAAAGGGAGAAGCCTTGCGCCACACCGATTTGCGTTGTGAGTGGCTTAGACTTAAAATTGCCTCCACATCCAACTACTGCTTGGCTTCGTCCTGACATGAACTTGATTAGGAGTTTTAGCAGTGGGCCGTCAACTACGTAGTGTCTCATTTTGTTGGCGAGCACATCATGATCGCTATGATGGCCATCACGTCACTCACTTTTATGTACTGCGCCTCAAATCTCTTCATTTTAATTTCAATGTACTTTTCATACTTGCATCAGGCGTAAATCTCGCAATCCTTACTAATTTAAAAATTCGAAAGTATCTCTGTATCGCTTTGTCTGTCCCTCTGTCTGTCTGTTTGTTAAGTTTTCACGACTAAACGGTTGACCGATTTCGATGAAATTTGATAAGTATATATTATGTCCAGGATTGAGATTTCTTACGAGACACCTATGTCTCGGGCACGAGGGTAGTTTTTACTCGACTGCACAGAAGGAAGGTAATGTTTTTATTGAAAACCCACGCGTGCAAAATAGCTAAATAGACTATTATTTTACAGATACGATTTGTCTCGTCCTTCGGAAATGAAAACTCTTATCAGTTATCCTTGGATATAAAATATTTTGTGCCCCAGTTTGTTTTACCTTGTACCAGCTCCACAGCAATAAGATTATAGCGAGGTTCCGCCCAGTCCGGAGCACTGAGCAATCTAATTTTTCACTCACCTACATACCCGATATTTAGTTAACTAGCCAGGGGCCAGGCAACGGCCTGTGATTCACGCTCCGATGGATCGGTAGTTTCAGATTACGAGTAATTATTGGAGATGACAAGCTTTGCCGCAGTATTTAGACAACCAGTTATAGTTTAAACGTTTGATAATGCCTGTTCTCGGCTAATTGAGCGATAGACGTGAGTGAAGGACTTTAAATTTAACAATTATTTAAATTTTGTTCTGTGCTTAATACTACTTAGAAATGGAATAAGCATATGACCCACATGATATTAAGTGGTCACCATCAGCTACAGCAAAGTATTGTAAGTAAGTACTTGTCGAAGAGACTTAGTTCTGCGGCATACGCACTCAAAAAGATCCGTCTTTTTACAGACGTAGACACAGCTAGACTAGTTTACTTCAGCTACTTCCACAGCATTATGACTTACGGTATACTGCTGTGGGGGAGTGCTGCAGATATAAACACCGTTTTTGTGCTGCAGAAGAGGGCTGTTCGTGCAATTTATAATATGGGCCCTAGAGAATCATTACGCAATAAGTTTAAAGAAATAAATATTATGACATTCCCTTGTCTATGACTTTGTCTATGACTATCATAGAGAATTGTCTATGACATCTATGAAAGTCTGATTTATGTTCACAAAAATATTAATTTGTTTTAAAAAAATAGCGACAATCATAATTTTAATACTAGAAATAAAGATAAACTCGCTGTTGCCACTTGTAGACTCCATAAAGTTAGTAAAGTTAAAAAGGCAAGGTGTACGCTTTTATAACAAACTCCTAAGGGATGTACAAAAATTGACAATTAGCGTTGTGGCGTACGTGCGTGTTGGAGCTAGGATGTCACAACCATACAGACATACAGACAGACATACAGACAGACATAGGCGTCAAACTTATATCATAATAATAGACGAGCTCTTTGCGTACGGGGTTCAAAATAATAAAATGTCTAGCAATAACGATAAGTTCTAGGCCAAGACTAGCGCAGGATCGTGGCGGATGGCACAGACTTGGGGAGGCCTAAACCCGGCAGTGGGTGAAGTTGTGCTATGGGTGATGATGATGATGAGGCCAATGCTGGTCATTTTACGCCTGGTTCAATAACAACAAATGCCCATTTAATAGTCTGTAAAAACCTTATGTCATTAATTTGACCTCATGTATACGAAATAACCCCTAAACACATCGTTAATGCACCCCACGTCTTCCTCCGAATTCAAACACAATATATGACACAATATAAATCTCGTTTGGCCAATAATAATGTAGGCCTAATCGGGTATTGAATTGCAAAACGTTATAAGAATAAAAATTATTGTTTATAATTACTGGAGGAATATTTTTGCGATATAAGTTTTACAATCTTGCTTGAGAGTATGACTTCCTTGCTCGTCTTTTTTTTATCTCCCGTTGTAAGAAGAGGGGTACCTAATAGGTTTCAGGTTGCCTGTCCGTGGCTCTAAACGTATGTCAATGTAGTTTTTAAATTGTTAATTGACGCTTGTGAGATTGTTCTTTGTAAATTTAAGTTTGTAAAGTTTTCTTTGAAAAAAGCTTGAATTATATATATAAGTATTACAGAATTATTGATATGTAAAATCGTTCCTCTCGGTTTGTGGGAGTGATTTTGTCAAAGTGGACGGAAATGTGTAACACGAAACCCGCGCTATTTGATTTGACCAATGAGCGCGCACGGTGGTCGGATGTTACACATCCACTGTAAGGCTCGTAGTTTTTTCTTCCTTTCTTTAATCAGCCCGTTGGAGATTTAACAAATGAAGCCTTTCACTGCAACAGCAACTAAATTGCTGTTGTTGCGCGACTATCGCACCTTAAAGTAGCCTCGCGTAAACCCCAAAAAACGGTATTTCTGTTATACAATGTTTTCCCACTTAGAACCCAATAAAACAGAATAGATCTTTCAGTAGATTAAATAAGTCGGATTTATCGCGTGCCCCGAATACATAGTGAATTAATAGTTCGTATCGCGACTTGAATACCAAATAGGTACTAGACTACATCAAGCGGACATGAAAAAGTTCACGGTGTTTCTATTAAAAAGTTTTATATTAGTTTGACCAATTCAGTTTACGGCATAGACTACAGGTTACAAGCCCTTCGCTTATTTCTTTTTTTAATTATTATAATAACGCTTTTATTTCAGGCAACAATAAAATAGTTACTGGATATGAATTAACTTATTCTACGGTCCATAAAGATTACATAAGCCTAAAATACATATATATTTATGTTACATGGCAGTAGGAACAAGCTTATGGCCTACCCGATGTTAAGTGGTAACCATCAGAGAATTGCCTCGTAGGTCATGCACCTCAGAAATGCGCACTTAAAACACACACTATTGAATACTAACCGGTGCACATGACTTTAAATGGTCCTAGAGCATGCCGGGTTCCTCACGATTTTTTCCTCCGCTATTTTGAGCACGTTTAAACGCGCCTGTGCGTTTTTCGAGTATACAAACTCATTTGGTCATTGGCAGGGGTTAGAATTCACAACCTCCGAACAGAAAGTTGGGGTACATCCCACTAGGCCATGACTCACGCCACTACTCTTCAGTCACTGAGATCAAAAACTAGTTTAACAAACTTTATCGTCATATCAGCTATAAGATGTCCACTGCTCAACTCACAGCTCCCCATAAATTTTAACAGCGATCGATCTTGTGCCTTCTTCAACCACTTCCAGCAACAATTAATCAGGTCATAGGCGTAAATCTAGTAGGCTGCCATCTTACGCTGTGCTTACCGGTGCGTGGTCTCATACAAAAAATGTTCTGTGGCCATTCTAAATTATAAGTAAATTATATTATATAACTGCTTATGATTTAGTAGTCGTTGGTTAAGTGGTACATAAAACCGTACCAACTCTTTTTCAGCGAATATATAATACTGCCTCTATAGATCTTATTGCGACCTGACAAAAGTTGTCTAAGAATAAAATTACGAGAATCGGGGTACATAAAGAACACGCATTGCCATTAAAAAAAGGTAATTAAAATAAATAGTATTTAAATATTGGTACTTATTCAATTTGTAAGGTGGAGGGAATAAGAAAATCCGCATTTACGTTCCGCATTTTGGTGTATTGTGCATAACCCCCTTTTTTATGTTGTTTGTGGGGAAACAGGCTTATGACCCACCTGATGGTACCCTGATGTACCATCTAACCTGATGGCTTTTCTCCTGCCAGCCATAATCTTAAAGTAACAAAGAAGATCTTTGGGTTGTTGGAAAAAGCGATTCAGGAGCGGATTCTGTCCGCTAAATGTCTGCAGAGTCTAGATAGAGCAAGAAAAATTAAATTAGGGCGTCTTTGTTTGCCAACTCCAAACTTTCTACAAACATAAATACTCGAGGAGTTTATTTCTGTTTGTTAAAGTAGCACTGTTTGATAACATTACTGTAACATTTTCTAAAACAATAAATTTTACTTCATCATCATCATCAACCTATAACAGTCCACTGCTGGACGTAGGTATCTCCCAAGGTGCGCCATTAAGCCCGATCCTCAACTCTTCTTATCAAATTTTACTTTTTAACCTAATCCCACCATCTCCATTCTATCATCGGACAACCAGACGTTCTGCGGTACGCCACCGCTATATAGTTGAAATACTTCCCATTCGCACAAAGCGGTTCTCTTCGACCTTTATTATGCGCACCGCCAAGGAGTGGAACGCCTTGCCTGAGTCTGTGTTTCCTGATAACTACAACCTAGGGATCTTCAAGTCGCGAGTGAATAGGTTTCTTCTAGGCAAGCGTGATCCATCGTAGACTGCATCATCGCTTACCATCAGGCGAGATCGTGGTCAAACGTAAGCCTATAATGCATTAAAAAATTGTCATAAAATGATACATTGACATGGACGGTTTTATACCAAAATCAGCATTTTTGTACTAATTGATTCTTCAATAAAAAAAACGCCTAGTTTTGTGTTTTATTTTAATATATTTTACAATAATGTATGATTACTTCAAATTCGAACAATATTTTGCAGGTCTACTTCTACAAACTTATGTAAGCCGGCTTTGGTAAAATTGCATCTATTTTATTTTATTCCCTAGTGTAATGTCCAGTTCAATCAGTTAAATATAAAAAAATTACAATTATTTCGGAGCACCTTGTATAATAATAAATAAATAAATATTGCTGGACATGTCACACAGCGCTATCTAGCCCCAAACTAAGCAGAGCTTGTACAATGGGAACCAGATAACTGATAGAATACTTATATACATTTTTTTTGTATATACATACTTATCATATATAGAAAAACATTCAGACCTGAAACCAATATCTGTAGATCATGCAAACATCCGAACCCGCTACCTCCTGCGTCTCAGTCGGTTATTCGCCCATTGCGCCAAGGAGGTCATCAATTATGCCAAAAATCAAAATAATGTTGTAAAAGTACATAACAAGTTTAATATTTTTCAATTTTTTACTTCAATATTAGATGAAAATAAACACAAACTATGGTTTTGGACAATGAGCAACACCATTGATTTATTATAACGTGACCAACCGTACGGGTGTGGCTTACCTAAAACTCTCCAAAGCTCTCCGAATCGCGTCGGTGCATTCGTCACTCGATAGCTGTCGTCAGTGTCAACCTAACAAAATGTGCATTGAAAAATCTGCCTTAACGTTTCAGTATAGAGTCGCTAATTGTTTGAATAGTCATAAGCGACAGCAGTAATTACTAAGTAATCTAGCATCATGTCACTTTTTTCGCTTAGTTATAATAAATCAAAGTCAATAGGGATATCTTTTTTTTAAATAGGGGATCAAAGTATCGTTAAAACCAAAAGCCTCAGGTCATCGAAGCACTAAAAATATATCAACAAAGCCAGGTGTCACAAACCTTCGGCTAACCACAGAACTAATAATAGTGCTCCGTACAGAAGTCCCACTCCACAACAATACGGTAATCGGCACTTTTTAGGAATATATGGTACGTTTTAAACATTTGCCTATACATTTTTATCAGAAAAAAACAAGTACTTATTACACATAGTTTTTACATAATATAGCAAAAAAAACAAAAACTTAGCTATTTGTACTAAAAACAGGAGATTTACCATGATCATGGCGCATGCAACTGCGTCGAAATATCGGGATACTGAAAAACTCACAAATCATGGTACATGTCCCGTTTTTAGTACAAATAGTGTTCATAACCATGATAGTTTCAAAAGTTATAAAAGTTTAGCTATCTAAAGACTGTTGCAAACGATCTATAAGTAGCTCAATATAAAACGTTTCAATCAAAAACTTATAAAATCAAAGTATACATAAGCTAGACATTTCACACAGCGCTAGGCACCCCAAACCAACCAAGCTTGTATTATGGCAACCAGATAACTGATGCAATACTGTGATATTTTATTTTTATAAATACATACTTATAATAAGAAAAGACACAAAACCGAAACAAATATCTATAGATTATATAAACATTTGTTTCGTGACGAGAATCGAACCCGCAGCCTCCTGCGTCTCAGGCGGTTCTTCGCCCACGGCGTTACGGAGATTGTCAGAGGTATGATAAACAGTATCGGTTCAGATTTTGGTTTGGGTGTAAAAAATATTCATTTCATCTGTTAGAGAATTACAATGTCACAGAAAGACAGGCAGACAGATGTTGCCTTCAAAATAAAAACAGCAAAATGAATATTCCATCTAAAAATATTAAATATTACAAGTGAAACACGAATGTCAAACATATTCCGATCGTATAAAATTTGCCAGAAAAGTTTTTATTCAGCCGAAGGCAGGTGATTGTGACACTAAACATTTTTTATAGTGTACTCGTGGCGAGGATCATAAATCAGGGAGCAGTTTACAGCGGGCCTTGTAAACCGAAGGTTTACGAGTGCTGTCGTTATAAGCATGGATTTGGGTGGTAATGGAAACGATTCTGGCGATTTTTGTGCTTTTCTTTTTAATTTAAATGTTGAGGGGTGGGGGGTTATAGGGTAAACAGGGCTAGTAGAACGAAGATATTGTCCTGATATGTGCCTTGAAATGTTGATACTTACCTGTATATACTCGTACTTTTATCCTTAAGCGGTCATCATCATCATATTAGTCATAGGACGTCCACTGCTGAACTTAGATTTTCAAAGTGACTGATCTTGAGTGTCCTGCACACAACGGCTGCCAGCAACCTTTTTCAGGTCATCAGCAATCTCTTTATTTCTGATTGGATCTCGTAGAGAAACAGCAAACATAGCCTTCTCCATAACACGCTTAGTGATCTTGAGCCTTCTTATGAGGCGCATAGGGAGAGACCACGTTTCTGCGCCTATATGACATCACTGGTATGGTAACACACACTGATCATAGACTTTCTTCTTGAGACACGGAAGTATTTTATACGAACTTTCAGTAGCAAACTACTCGTACTATTTCTATGGTACTTTCTTCAGATCGATTAGAGGCTCGCAGTCACGTCGAAGTTTGAATCGGCAGGCAACGAGATTAGATCAATGCTGAACCCTTGCATTATGCTATCTAATCCGAAGGTCGCTATAGATAAACGTAGAACAGCCCACTTCTACGAATGCCTACGAAATAAACAATGAGTATACGAACTGCAGTAGCTATGAAATGAGATGCTACGAACTGGCTACGAGCCTCTACGAAATAAGTTACTACGACCGGTACTAATCTAAGCCCCCGATACAAAAGACTTATAATTTTAGTTATTCATCATCATCATCATTTTCAGTCCGTGTCGACCCACTGCTGGCCATAGGCCTTTTTTCGTTTCTGCCATTCTTCCCAATGCTGTGCCAGTCTGAACCACATACGACCCACGGATCTATTGATGTCGTCGATCCATCTCGCTAGTGGACGTCCCCTATTTCGATGCTCAGTTCTCGGCCTCCACTCTATTAGTGCCTTAGTCCACCTGTCGTCACTACGTCTGGCCAAGTGTCCTGCCCAACTCCACCTGAGTCCCAATATTCGCTTACTGAAGTCTTGTACTTTATTCTGCTTGCGAATTTCGGTATTTGGAACTCGATCTAAGAGTGTGATGCGGAGAACGGCGCGCTCCATGGCTCTCTGTGCTACACTTATTTTGTACACAGCCTCCTTCGTGAGCCTCCATGTCTCAGCACCATAAATCATAGTTGTTAATTTTTTTTTTTTTTTTTATAATTATACTTATAATTTTGAGGCGTTTTTAGTTTGTCTGTAGCATGAATATTGCAACTCTTAAATAGTCGGACCAATTTCCATGCGATTTTCCAACATTTTTGACTGTATTATTTTTTTTTTCAGTAAAATTAACTTGTTATGTTCAAGTAATTGCTAATGCTAAAAGAGCTCTCTTACTGATTCAAGCAGTACTTTTTCAAAGACTGCTTGCAGATGTTCAGTCAGGAAATAATCTGAGTCACCACCCCAAAGTCGCATTTTATTCGCGAGATAAATATCTATAAAAATATTACCATTTTAGCGAGCAAAGCCAATGAGTATTAAATATCGACCGAATTGCATTTTTACTAGAAACTCCATTCATAAGTAGTATACTTTTTTTACTTATTGTACTGTCGGCTTCCTGGTACCGTAAATAGTAATGTAATTTGGTAGAGACTAACAAAACATTCGAAAAAACAAATATAATAAAGGAAGCGGAAACTGGCATAGCCGATGAAAACGACGTATTGGATTTACAGGAATTCACTTTAGGGACCACAGGGCTGGAGCTAGGGTAGGACTATAGGGGTTACATACCCTTAATATTTGTTATTAGATCTTACATCGTTAGAGAAAAAGAAGATAAACGCTGGAGTGAGCAGATTCTGCACCGGTATGCACATGTCAAGGCAGGACAAGGAGAAGGTGGTACGACAACATCGTAGCGGTGGTGGGGATGAAATGGACTTGACTAGCATAAGACCGTAATGGTATATGGTCCGTAGCAATGGAACCGTATAGCGGAGGCCTACGCTCTACTTTGAGTGTCAATGTGTTTTTTTTTTAAATATTAACAATGTTAATATAGATTATGGCTTTTTTTATATACTTAATTTTAGTCATGTTATATTGTACCATAATCAATTTTATTAAATTGGAAAATAAGTACTCATTTATTTATTTAGCTCATTTTATTTCCAGCACTTAATAATGAATTTACCTAAGGAACAAGCTTAACTGGTAATCATGCTTCATCATCATCATCATCAGCCCACATTAGTCCACTGCTGGACATAGGCCTCTCCCAAAACGCGCCACTGAGCCCGGTCTTCGGCTCTTCTCATCCAGTTTCTGTCCGCGACCTTTCTTATGTCATCGCTCCACCTAGCCGGGGGGCGCCCCACACTACGTTTTCCGAGACGCGGTCTCCACTCAAGAACTCGTTTACCCCAACGGTTGTCGGTTCTCCGGCATATATGGCCAGTCCACTGCCACTTCAGTTTGCTAATCCGCTGAGCTATGTCGGTGACCTTGGTTCTCTGTCGGATAACCTGGTTTGGATTTTATCCTTCAGAGAAACTCCAAGCATAGCCCGTTCTATAGCTCGCTGCGCAACCTTAAATTGGTGGACTAGTCCTACCGTGAGCGTCCACGTCTCAGCACCGTAGGTCATTACGGGTAGGACGCACTGATTGAACACTTTGGTTTTCAGGCATTGTGGTATAGGTGACGAGAAGATTCGACCTAATTTCCCAAATGCTGCCCAACCCAACTGAATCCTCCTCTTGGCCTCCTTCTCGAAGTTGTGTCTACCCAATTGCACTATCTGGCCGAGGTATACGTAGTCTTGAACGACTTCGAGTGGATGGCCTTGTACGACGACTGGTTCCGGATGTATATGAACATTAAACATAACCTTGGTTTTGTCCAAGTTCATCCGTAAACCAATTCGTTGAGAGAAGTCAGCTAGGCCGTCCAGCATGCTCCGCAGCTCCTGCAGCGACTCCGCCATCAGGACTATGTCGTCTGCAAATCGCAAGTGTGAGATGTGCTCGCCATTTATGTTAATGCCCATGTTTTTCCAGTCCAGCGTCTTAAACAAATCCTCCAGTGCGTTGGTGAACAGTTTCGGGGATATGACATCCCCCTGTCGCACTCCTCTACGCAACTGGATGGGATTAGATTGCTGGTCCTGTACCTGGACACTCATGGTGGCTGATTCGTAGAGACATCTCAGCACGTCGATGTAACGATAGTCTACTTGGCATCGCTGCAGAGATTCCAGAACAGCCCAGGTTTCAACGGAGTCAAAGGCCTTCTCGTAGTCCACAAATGCCAGGCACAAGGGCTGATTATACTCCTCAGACTTCTGTATAATCTGCCGCACTGTGTGGAATCATGCTTATTATCATGAAAAACATCAAACATGGCTGTTTAGCTAACACTAAACATACTTTCATCGTGAACAATAGAAAGGAGATACATATTTTTTTTATTATTGTATTGCGTTTGACCGATCTCGCCTGATGGTAAGCAATCTTCGGGATCCAATGACAATGCCTTATCACATTTTGTTTGCCCAAGCTATTTCAGCCTTGACTCCAGCCCTGATCCCGAGGGCAAATAATGTTTTTACGTAAGTAAATAGTTAGTTGTATTGCCTTTCAGGAAATGGGACTTTCGGGAAGATGTGAACTAGCAGTTGCCTTCCAACTGGTTTGTTTTGTAAATATCATAATTATTATGAATATTTTACGGGTTGAATTGAGAACCTTGGATATTAAAGTCAATTTGCGTCTGCATTTGAATCATAAAATCATAAATTAAGTAGTTAACAAGATCTGATTTGTAAAGTGCCATTTTTTTTAAATACAGTTTATCTTATAAATATCTAATATTGAGCATATTTGTTTCTCTGTTGTAATACAAAAATAATACCTAGCAAATGATGTAACAATATTTTCAACTCAGTCTTCAACAAAGTGTCCCCTATGGTTTGAATAAATTAAGTATTTTATGTATTAAATTATTACGACTTATTCAAGAAAATGCAGAGGTGCCTGAAATCCAAGGTGTGACTACTTTCCGTGTGAAATGTTGACAAGAACAAGCTTCAACTCCGAACTTGTTCCGTCGGCTTCAGCCAAACTTTTTCAACTAGATTCCGAACCAATTGGGACTTGCAGCGATTTCTCGCAATCAGCGCTTCCATCGCTTCATAAAGTCGGTACAACCGCTTACAACTTCCAACTGTTTTTAAAGTCAATCAGTTTGAAGCGCTTAATAGCTGTTGCTGGCACTTAGCGGGTATATTTTTGCATAAGTGCCGCACTATTGCTACATAATTTTACATTGAAAATGTAAATCTTGGAACTTTCCGCTTAATTTCAGCGCTGGGAAATCACGGGATGCTGTTACGAGTTTTATGGATGTAAATATTTTGAAGGGGATAAGTTTTGGCATGTTATATGAAACAATGGTAAGTAATAATCAGCGCATTTGAGATGTTCCCGGAGGCACGCACGGACGGCTATCCAATACGCAAGAAAGACTGGAATCTTGCAACTGAATTTTAAACCTGTTCCCCTCAACCGATTGAGCTGAAATTTGGAATACATGCTTATTTTGGAAAACAATGCATATTTATAGTAATCATGACCTGATTCTACTCTCTGGATTGGCTCCAGACCAAGTAAATCTTCCAACGGTCAACAGCACAGATACGAAATTTAGTAAACGCAATTATGATAGCCCGTTCTAAGTTCCACTATGTCATGGCTGCTGCACTCAGAGTTGGCTTCCGAAGAAGGAACTCCTCAACGGTCAACAGCACAGACACGAAATTTAGTATACGCATTTAAATTCAGAATACATATTTAACTTTGGTGACAATGCAATAATATAGTACCATGGAGGTGATCTCATGATGAAGGCGGATGCGGAACTTCTGAATAGATAATCTGTAGTGGGCTACTAGCGTTTTGACTCATTTGAATCTGCTTGCGGTCCTAATTAAGAATTTTAGAAAAGCTTGTATTGAAAAAGTAATTTTTCAACAAAAAAACTTATTTGTTATTTTATTTGGTTTTTAAATTATGGATTTTTTTTTATTTAATTAGTGTAATGTGATATGTCGATGATTGTGTATTTAAATGTAATTCTGGAATTAATCTGAAAGTAAAAAAAAATATTAACATATATTATGTATATAGGTAATGAATGAATGCATGAAATACTCTTTATTGCACACTAAACAAAAATACTGTAACAAAGGAAATAAACAATAAATAACGGTACAATGGGCGGTCTTATCGCTAAAAGCGATCTCTTCCAGACAACCTTTTGATGGGCACGATAAACAAAAATCAAAAGACGGCGGTGTAAGAGTACCTATAAACATATGTACATAGAATATACATAAACAGAACCCATAAAATAATATTATATACCTATTGATTATTATAATAATAAACATAAACTTAAATACATACAAATAATGTATAAATAAACTACACTACATGTGGAGGATAAATAACATAAACACTAACTAGCAGTTACGAGATAACGAAAGAAAATAATTGTATACCTACTCGTACCTTGACTTTGAAAATAAGAAGAGATTTGGACGACCTTATGGACAAAGGTAAGGCGTTCCACAGTCGCACAGCTTGTACTGTGAAGGAGCCACCATAAAATTGTGAACTATGGACGAGAGTTCGAAGCTGTAGAGCTTCTGAAGAAGTGGTTTACGGAACCACTCTCGAAGGTTTCGAGAGTGTGCCTGATACAGAAACTCAAAACGTTACTGTAGATAAGAAGGTAAAGTGGGATCAAAGAGAATTTTATAAAGAACGACTTTATAAAGACGGTACGTGATAAACCCTGTATTTATAATAATGATTGAAATAAATCATGAAAGTTTTCTAAGTAAAAGCTGTAAAAGTCCTCGATGAACGAAGGGCCAACAATAAGGGCTCTCATACTTATACCAGTGATATGCATATCAAAAGAATTATTTTCCCAGAAACATAGCCAGTTTTTTTTAATAATGACTGTTACATCTGTTACAATTGCAAATAAATATGCAATTAAATGTTATTATTGTTACGCCGAGACTGTTAAACAATGAATGGTAATCGAGGTTTCTCGAGCGCTTTTGTCTGTTATTGTTTGTGGTTTCGCAGAATGGAGAGTGGCCATTGTGTCGAGGGACCGACCCTTTCCTGGAGCGATCGAGATCGTTCTCGAACAATCGAAATATGCGCGATATAAATAGGCCGGAGAGATGGCCGGACAGTCAGTCTGGATTCAGCTATACGTGTGAACATTTCGGAGACTTTAAGTGGTGCAACAGTGGTGTGAATTAGTGTGTTGTGATTACGTGTGACCAAGTTCGTGTATTCATCGTTTAGTGCTGAATAAACGTGTTATTTTGGTTGGATCGATTCCCATTATTTTATCCCGAACCCTCAGCTCGTAACAATTTGGTGTCAGAAGTGGGATAAAATAATGCCGGTTCTGCCAAAGGATAACGTGGACGGTGTCAGGACGAGAGGTCAACGACAACAGGAAATGGATGAAAGGCGGTTTGGAGATTCTCCGGTTCAAGAAGCTCGGCAGAGTCGTCAGCCGATGGAGATGGAATCAGCCGCCGCCGAATCATTTGGAGCACCATCATCATCATCCGTGGGCCAAGCTCCTGTGGGAGGCGATCTTGCTGCTATTATGGCAATGCTTCGTCAGGATAAGGAAGACCAGCGTCGTCAACAAGAAGAGCAGCGACGTTGGCAGGAAGAGCAGCGTCGTCAACAGGAAGAGCAGGCTCAGTTGCAGGAGGAGCAGCGCCGTCAGGAAAAAGAAGAGCAGCGTCGTCATCAGGAAGAGCAGCGACGTTGGCAGGAGGAACAGCGTCGTCAACAGGAAGAACAGCGCCGTCAACAGGAAGAACAGCGCCGTCAGGACAAAGAAGAGCAGGCTCGGCTGATGAAAGAATTGTTCGGTTCAATTGGAAAGGAATTCCAGGAAGTGAAAGAACAGATAGAACATCATGAGAGCCGTATTTCGGAAACTGAAATTCAGATCGCTGATGTGAAAAAAACTCTGGGTGTGCTGAAGTCTAGAGACAACAATGTGGCTCCTCTAGTTGCTACATCTTCAGCGCGAGGTTTTAAGACGCCACCATTTGACGGAAGTTCTTCGTGGTCAGCATACAAGATCCAGTTTGAGGCCGTTGTCAAGGCCAATGGATGGACGACGGCGCAGGCCATGACGGCTTTAACACTGGGCCTTCGTGACCAAGCACTTACGATTTTAGAGGCTCTTGGGAAGGATGTCACCTACGAACAGCTGCTGGAAGCGCTGGAGTCACGCTATGGTGACGCGCACCTGGAACATGTTTTTCGAGCGCAGTTAAAGGACCGAAGCCAGCGTAACTCGGAGAATTTACAGCAGTGGGCACTCGAGATAGAAAAGCTGGTTCGAAAGGCATACCAAACCTCGTCAGCACCCCTTGACGGTTATTTGATCCAGGCGTTCGTTGACGGAATACGTGATTTGGAAGTGAGAGCTGCTGTAAGGCTTGGACATCACGATACTCTAAAAAATGCCTTGGCCCATGCATTGGAGGTGGAGGCCGTGCGTCAGGACCCCCGAGCTCACCGCATCAGAGAAGTGAAGGACTCTTACACTCACTACAGTCGTCCAAAGTTTAGCCCTAGATGCTTCGGGTGTGGAGAAAAAGGACATCTGAGGCCAAACTGCCCAAAAAGAGAGGAGAGTGCTCAGGTGAGCCCCGTTCAACAGCAGCAGGGAAACGAGTAAGCGCCAGAACTGCGGGGCGAGTGCTGGCTGGTATTGAGAAAGCCCTAAGAATTACGATCTCACAAGTTCATGATGGGAATAGCCTGACTATCAAAGGTCAAATTAATGGAACACCGTGCAAGATGACTTTGGATACTGGTGCTTCCCGTACAGTGATCAGTTCCCAACTGGCTAATCGGTTTCTTGGGAAATTCAACAGTAGCCATGAGCGAATTCAGCTCCTGACGGCAACCGGTCAGCACATATCCGTCCTGGGTGAAAAGCAGGTGGAGGTTATGCTGGGTGAAAGACCTTTCCAGCAAAACGTCATCATTGCCGATATAGTTGATGACTGCATTCTGGGTTTAGATTTCTTACGAGAGCACCATTGTAGAATTGACATAAATCAAGGAGTTTTACAATGTGGAGAAGAGGAATTCTTTATGGAAGGTGGAACCAGGGGTAAGGTGTACAGTCTGAAGAAAATTGTTCTTCCGCCAAGATCAGAAACCATTGTTCCAGTAAGCTTGCCACGAACTTCGGGAAGACAGAAGCGATGTGTACTGGTGGAAAGATCGGACAATGGTTTTCCGTGGATTATGGCCCGGACGCTAGTGAGGACCACAGATACTGCGGTGGTGCGAATTATAAACCTTAGTAATGAAGAGCACCTGATCAAAAAGGGGACCTTAATGGGCACCTGCGAGGAAGTAGCCTGTATGCGAAGATGTCAAGAAGTGCCTAGCTCTAGCGGCAATAAAGAGAATGGCAAATTCGATGTGTCGTCACTGTTGGAAGATTGCCGTGAAAGCCTTTCTAGGGAAGAAGTTGCTATGACTGAGAAAATGTTACATCGCTACGCCGATCTTTTCTCTTCAAATGATGCTGATATTGGAAAGACTGGACTGGTTAAGCACACGATAAATACTGGTAACGAGCTACCTATCCGTCAACGACCTAGGAGACTACCGGTTGCTCGAGAAAAGGAAGTAGAGACCATGGTTCAGGGAATGATTAATGATGGGGTGATAGAACCTTCATCTAGTCCATGGTGCTCTCCTGTTGTTCTAGTCAAAAAGAAGGATGGAAGCCTGCGCTTTTGTGTTGATTATCGTCGACTTAATGCAGTTACGAAGAAGGACAGTTATCCACTACCAAGGATCGACGACACATTGGATACACTTACCGGGATGAAGTGGTTTACAACGCTAGACTTGAAGAGTGGCTACTGGCAAGTGGAAATAGACCCTAAGGACAAGGAAAAGACTGCGTTCTCTACAGGAAAGGGGCTGTGGCAATTTCGAGTCATGGCATTTGGACTTTGCAATGCCCCTGCAACTTTTGAAAGATTGATGGAGCAAGTTCTTGTCGGGTTGATTGGTGACGCGTGTCTTGTTTACTTGGACGACATCATCATCGTGGGACGTACGTTTAAAGACCACCTTCAAAATCTGGAACGTGTGCTGGCAAAAATTCGTGCCGCCAATCTGAAGTTAAGTCCGAGGAAATGTTCATTCTTCAGACAACAAGTAAGCTTTCTGGGTCACGTTGTTTCACAAGACGGGGTGCAAACTGATCCGGAGAAAATCAACGCTGTCAAAGATTGGCCGATTCCTAAAGATAAGACCGAAGTCAGAGCATTTTTGGTGTTGTGCTCCTACTATCGACGTTTTGTCAAGAACTTCGCAGATGTTGCTAAGCCTCTGCACAGGCTAACTGAGGAGAAACGACTGTTCTGCTGGGATGCAGAATGCGAAACTGCTTTCCAGGAATTAAAGAACCGACTGTGTAAGACACCGATTCTCAGCTTTCCTGATACTGAGAACGAGTTCATTGTAGATACAGATGCTAGTAATACCGGTATTGGTGGTGTGCTATCTCAACGCAAAGGAGATCAAGAGGTGGTGATCGCTTACTTCAGTAAATCCTTATCCAAACAAGAAAGAAATTACTGTGTCACAAGAAGGGAACTGCTGGCTGTAGTAAAGACCTTACAGCATTTCAACAAATACCTACTAGGTCGTAAATTTCAACATCGAACTGACCATGCTGCATTGCAATGGCTCTTACGGTTCAAGAATCCTGAAGGACAGGTGGCAAGGTGGATTGAACAATTACAGGAGTTCGACTTCGACATTGGACATCGTAGTGGAAAATCTCACGGGAACGCGGATGCGCTATCACGAAGACCTTGCCCTGAGAACTGCAAACATTGTGCCAAATATGAGTCTAAGGAAGCAGAACCTGTCAGGCTGCTGAGAACGGACCTAAGTGACGAATGGAAAGAAACTTTGCAGCAGGCACAACAGGATGACAAAGACCTTAAACCCATCATTGAAAGGATCACAGCGGGTAGCACTAAGCCTTTGTGGAGTGACATTGCTGCTCTGAGTTCAACAACGAAGAGTTATTGGGCACAGTGGGAGAGCCTGGTTATCCACGACGGGGTGCTGTGTCGCAAATGGGAAAACGCTCGTGGAGATCACTGTCATCTGCAAATGGTGGTTCCCAAAGCCAAGGTCCCTAACGTGCTACAACTCTACCATGAAGGATGTTCGGGAGGCCACATGGGAGTAAAAAGGACACTGTTAAAAATAAGGGAGCGGTTTTACTGAATACATTGTAGAGAAGATGTTGAAGACTGGTGCCGAAAATGCACTACCTGTGCGGCAGTGAAAGGACCCCATACACGCAGCAGAGGAGCACTAAAACTGTATAACGTTGGAGCCCCATGGGAGCGTATAGCCCTGGATATTGCAGGACCATTCCCTGTAAGTAAAAATGGAAATAAGTACTTCATGGTCGTTATGGACTACTTCACGAAATGGCCCGAAGTTTTCGCCATTCCTAATCAAGAAGCTTCGACGGTAGCAGATAAACTAGTCCACGAAGTTTTCTGTCGTTTTGGAGTTCCCCTGGAAATTCACAGTGATCAAGGAAGGAATTTTGAATCACAAGTATTTCAGGAGACATGCCGAATAATGGGGACTCATAAAACAAGAACCACTTCTTATCATCCTCAGTCTGATGGAATGGTGGAAAGATTCAATCAGACGTTGGAGAGATATCTGGCCAAAGTGGTCGAAAATAAGCAAAACGATTGGGACCAACACATACAGCCGTTTTTACTGTCATACAGAAGTGCAGTCCATGAGAGTACAGGCGCCACTCCTGCGTTGGCAAATTTTGGAAGAGAACTGCGGTTGCCTGCAGACCTGATAACTGGCATTCCTCCAGATTCTCCGCGTGCCATCACAGATTATGCAAACGACCTGCGCAATAAAATGAACGACATAAATGAACACATTCGACTAACTAGTCAACAAATGTCTGAGAAAATGAAGACCCGTTATGACCGGAATTCAAACAACTTGCGATTTGATGAGGGGTCACAGGTCTGGTTGCACAATCCGATACGGAAAAAGGGAAAATCCCCTAAACTACAAGCAAAATGGGATGGACCATACCGTGTGTTGACCAGGATCAATGACGTCACATACCGAATTCAGAAGGGAACGCGAGGTGCGCCTAAAATTGTTCATGTTGATCGGCTGGCGCGATATTACGGGGCTAACAATGCTCGGGACGAGCATGTTTTAGGAGGGGGCAGTGTTACGCCGAGACTGTTAAACAATGAATGGTAATCGAGGTTTCTCGAGCGCTTTTGTCTGTTATTGTTTGTGGTTTCGCAGAATGGAGAGTGGCCATTGTGTCGAGGGACCGACCCTTTCCTGGAGCGATCGAGATCGTTCTCGAACAATCGAAATATGCGCGATATAAATAGGCCGGAGAGATGGCCGGACAGTCAGTCTGGATTCAGCTATACGTGTGAACATTTCGGAGACTTTAAGTGGTGCAACAGTGGTGTGAATTAGTGTGTTGTGATTACGTGTGACCAAGTTCGTGTATTCATCGTTTAGTGCTGAATAAACGTGTTATTTTGGTTGGATCGATTCCCATTATTTTATCCCGAACCCTCAGCTCGTAACATTATTATACCTTATCAAACTAACTTTTTACCCATACAAAACGTATACTGTATACTTACACATAGTTTTTCAAGTCAATTTGCTTACAATATCTTTACAAAATAGGTAACAAAAGGAATCTGTCTCTGCCAACTTGAAACTTCAATATTTTCTTGGACGCCAGATATTCGGTGACCGTTCGTATGATGGATGGGCAGCGCTGATTGATGCGACGCTCCTTCATTGTCATGATATACCATATGTACCGGCGGAGAATACTAAAAAACTTGTTAATGGTAGGTAGGTACTTTACTTTTTTTCCCAACTGAAAACTGGATAAAATTGCGGAAGCGAGATGCGAACTTCGGAAAAGCAAGTTCCCCTTGCATTGGACTTATTACCCCGGAAGAACATCTGCCTCTTGGGTTCCACATGCAGTGGTTTATTTGAAAGCCACTTAACAGATACTGTAGGTAGAACATGAGCAAAAAAGCTATTTTCGCTCCAACTTATGTACAGTGTGAGTGCGAGGAATACGAGTATACTGCACTTGTTTATCTGCCTCCTGTGCCTAACCATTTGCACCCGAGAACAGTTCAATGAGGCAACTGATGTGGCTGTAGAGGTCACGTATTATTCCATTAAATTTCCGATATTGAATGAGTGATTGACAAAAAAAAGTTTGTGTCTGTGTGTGTGTGTGTGTACTTATGTACGCACGTAAGAAGTTATACTTCTTTGGCATAACAGAACAAAAATAGCTAAAGATCCCGTATGCCACAACTCTTTGTTTCGAAGTCAAATATTTTTATTAATTAAAATCACAATGATCACTTTGAAACGTCAATTTTACTGCCTGTTCCTTCGCGACCAAGCCAGGAAAGAAAGGCAAGAAACAAGGCTGGTTGTTTTTTTTAATGATCCTTTTAGAATACATAACAATACAGAAAATAAATTACGTCTAAATTGTAACATTTTGAACGAGTTGGAGCAATTTCAAACCCAAGCTTCTCTATCATCTAACTAAATAATCCGATATTTCATAGTAGGCTTTTCATAGTAAAGATTTTGTTTAATTGCGTTTTTAAATTCGTTAATTGTCAATTTTTATACATCCTTTGGGATTTTGTTATAAAAGCGTACACCTTGCCCTTTAAACGATTTACTAACTTTATGGAGTCTACTAGTGGCAACAGCGAGTTTATCATTATTTCTAGTATTAAAATTATGATTATCGCTATTTTTCTTAAACAAATTAATATTTTTGTGAACATACATCAGATTTTCATAGATGTATTGACAAGGGAATGTCATAATATTTATTTCTTTAAACACATTGCGTAATGATTCTCTGGGGCCCATATTTTAAATTGCACGAACATCCCTCTTCTGCAGCACTCTCCCACAGCAGTATACCGTAAGACATAATGGTGTGGAAGTAGCTGAAGTAAACTAGTCTAGCTTTGTCTACGTCAGTAAAAAGACGGATCTTTTTGACTGCGTATGCCGCAGAACTAAGTCTCTTCGACAAACTATCAATGTGAGGGCCCCATTGAAGCTTATGATCTAGGGTTATACCTAAGAATACGGTGGTGTCCACAAGAGCCTCATCTTTGATTTTTATATCTGCTTTAACTTGTGTAACATTAGGTAGTAAAAATGTAATACATTTTGTTTTCTTTTCGTTTGTAAAAGGAATGACAAATTAATAAATATAGCTAAGAGCTTTCACGGAAACTTACGAAAACTTTAGAGACAATTATTATGTCGGTTTTTGCCTGTCGGTGTGCGCGCGTATGAGACAGATATCAGCTAACTTCACCATGTCGCTTTTGGGATGTCGGTGTGCGCGCGCATGAGGCAGTTATCAGCTAAATTCATAAAGTCGCTTTTTCGCTGTAGGTGTGTGCGCGCATCGTAAAAATTGTACTCTCATATTTTTTTCCAAACGCGACAAAAGTATAACTTCAAAAAGATTGCGTGCCATTACTGGTTGACTCAAAGTGACGATGGACGGCATGGTAAATGTCGCATAGAGAATACCTTGTAAGGATTACATAGGATGGGCTGGGAAAAGTAAGATGATTCCGTTAGCCTAAAACGAGGCGATTATGCCCATGAAACTGAACAACTTTTCATACAAATTACGTTGAAATGCAAATTACAAATCAGTTTCGTTTCTATACGTCAGCATTCGTTTGTACATCCTATGGTTTGGATGATGTACCGACAGGGCAAACCCTGATAGAGCATGTCCAGTCATGAATGATCCGTGCTCGTGGCGAGATTTAGTGTGGGAATAGGTCTATTGATAATTAATGGCATTAGTTTATGACTGGACACAATCCTGTGCCCATGCGGAGAACAAGGTTATTTTGACTAAAATTTGCCTGTGGTTTGGCCCACATAGTTCAAAAAGTAAAAAAAATGTTTTAAAAAGTAGCTCCAATAGATATTAATCTAGGTTACTAAAATATATTCCATCCTAAACAATACAACATTTTTAGACCAATATCAGAGGATTTACCTACGACTCGCCCCTGCTTCCCAAGGGCTCAGCACTATTTAAAAATTCAAATACTTTAAACGCTCAGACATAAGGTCGTATTGAATAAGTAACATTATAAGCCATTTACACAATTCATCTCATCACAAGTCTCGCCTCTCGCTCAAATGTGCTGTAAGTATAAGAGCTACGAACTAAACACACCTCTCACTAACATGACTTTAACTAGTGGTTCGCCCCGTACTGAGATCTCGCGAGGCTCCCAGAAATACAAAAAAAATAGTATTTAATCCTTTACTGTCAAAATAGTGCCATGAAATGCACAAGCAACTAACTTGACGTACAGGAAACCGTTGTTGAATGAAAATTCAAATTACAGGTAACGGGAGTTCATGTTGATTGGTCTGACTTTTTTGGGGTAGAAATTGCAGTTATTATGGATTTCAGACTTTTTCCTATATTTGTGTCACTAAAAATGCACAGAAAAAAATTTAAAAAATCACAGGGTACACCAGTGACCCCTGAGTGATTAAATTTGGTATGCGTGTAGCTTACGCATACCAAATTTCAGCACTGTGGGGTCAGTGGTGTACCCTGTGAATTTTTTCAAAGTTCAGTTTTTATTATGGCTAGTAACTTTAAGCTAATCTATAAGATTGAAACCAAAAATAAAAACGGGGTCAAAATGTACTCACAAAGACCTTTTGTTAGAAGTGTGCCACTTGACCCATTTTGTTTTATTTACCCCTCTTGAACCCAATATCTCAACACCCCCCCCCCCCCACATTTTAGCTCATTTAGTCACACTAAAATTGGCAATCACTACGTACCTATGTACCAAATTTCACGATGATCGGATAAACGCTTCGAAAGTTATCTTCGGACAAACAAACATACATATATACATAATTATGTATGTATGTACAACAACGCCGATTTGCCCAAGTTGATTTAGAGATCTCGCTTCGCTCGATCAAAAATACAAAAGAAACAGTTGAATCATCATAAGACCGTTGTTACCGATCTATAGTAGATAGTATAGCTAAACTGCTCTAGATCACTACCGGGCAGATGTATCCTGAAGAATTTGGCTGCATTGCCCCTCTGAATTGCAATGTTTTTACGTTCATTATTAGGTATACTGATCGTAAGGCGATCAAAGTGCATGATTTCCACTCAGAATTGTAGAATAACACATGTTCCAATATTTCATACCTGAGTTTCCAAACAGCAGCTAGCCAACAGACAGAAATCAGCACACATCATAAAAGTTACTAAAAACTGGAGGTCTACGCTTTGTACGGTGCATCGTTACGCGAGCCTTTGTGACGTCACTCGAACTCTACTGTGAACTGGTTTGAAACGTTTCGTGAAAATGCTTCAGAACATTTTTAGTTGAAATTTGACAAGAGGATGGACTTTTCTGAACCGAATATTGTGAAGCTACATGGCAAATTAAGAGCGTCACACACGATGAAGCTGCTATAATGTTTTATGTTCTCTCTCTCTTCGAGTCGTTATCCTCAATGCTGAGGGTCGTGACCTCCTCCATGGGTGATTTTATCCTTGACTATGTTTCGCCATCAGTGTCTGTTGGCGGCGACATGTATGGCATCACGAAGCCCAGAGTCGAGAGTTGTGCGGATCTGGTCAGACCAACGTATCGGGCTACGACCCCGTGGTCTTTTCCCCTCAACTTTGCCAGTGATGATCAGTTTCTCCAAGTTACGTTTACAAGTAATGTTTTATGTTACGATATCATAATTTACTATAAATAAAGAATGCTGGACATTTCATACAGCGCTATCTAGCCCCAAAGTAAACAGAGCTATGCTGGTACTATGGGAACCAGATAACTGATAGAATCTTTTTTTTGTAAATACGTACTTATAATATATATAAAAACATCCAGACCCGGAACAAATATATTTTCTCCTCGTTTGTTTAAAACTTGTCGGCAACGATTTTGCATGGTGTCAATTAGGTTATTCCTGTTATATAATAAACTTATTATTATCTCTTGGATTTTTTTTTGAAACGGAAATCAACCTGAAGATCACCAAGTGAGCTTAGCATAGTGGATAAGAAATCACTTGCATGAAGACCTGGGTGCCAACCACAATCTTTTAGGAAACCATCATGTTTCAGGAGCGTTTTGTTTCAAGCTTGTAGCAAGCAACATACGAGTACCTACTTCGATTTGAACCAGAAAACTTTTCAACATTACTGTTTTAATCCAGTGCTTTCTAGTGATTACACCACGTTCAGTATAAAACATTGCAAAAATAAACACGATTTACTTACTTTTTAGGATTATTTTACGCTTTAATTGAACTCTAATGTGAAACGTTTTGAGTGAACGATTTATGGTGACGTCGCCAAAATTGCTTCGCCTTTACAATAATAAAGTAAGCTTAGTAATTGAGGGTCATGGTACGAAAGGTCGGTGTAATATTATTTTAATATTGCTATTAGAGATTGAGGTTCGTCCCCAGAGCTCAAAACCTCACAAAGATTTTTAGAAGAACTGAGCTAAAAGACAATAATGAAAGAATAAAGGCCATTACAGGCGTAGCGTTGCGGGAGACGCTTTGTGCTTTTGTCTTTGTGATGCACAGCACAGATGTGACTCACTGTAAAGGTGAAGACGTCCTCACCAACTAAAACACTATGGTAGGTAGGAACGTGCATACCTACCACAGTGTTCTAGGTAAGTAGGTACTATAGACTGTAAATGTTCTGAATATATTGTGAACTTCTTGAACTTAAAATAGGTAGGTATTTGAAAGATGGACGGACAAACATACAAAGGGTTCTGATTTCACCATTTAGGTCCGGAACCCTGACTTGATTAGTGACCCTTTAGCTTTAAGGTAGGTAGATAATTATTTTTTTAGAAGTTTCATTCATAGTAAGCATAATCAATCTGTGATTCATATTTATTCAGCGACTTAGCTAGGTAGGTACATAATGGATTTTATCCATCTTTCATTCAATACAGCTAAATAGGAAATCGTTTTCATTCCAATTAATTACGTCTCATACCTACTGGAGCACGTTTCCCTGTTTTTAATATCTTCACGATACTTCCCTCTCCTCCCCCTCCTCGCAATAAGGTATAGAATCAATTTCCCGAGACCCAAGGGATTACCTACTTTCTCTACTTCCCCTTTTTAAATTAAAATAAAAATGAGACAAAAATTCTTTACAGGTGAATTTATGATAACGTTTGGGTTGGGCTCACCGCGACAAGCTTACGTTGATATTTTTATTTTGCACGCAGTTTTTAGACGAAAAATCTTTATTTTTCTCTTGCTCTGTGTTTCTCTAACTATGTTAGGTAGGTAAGTACACGCCTCATGTGTAATTTTAGGACTTCTTTGTCTTGGTATCATAAGTAGGCCATTTTTTTACTATTACTGAAGTAACCTATATAAAAAGTTGCTTTATCTTTACTTGCTTGCTCGTAGACCAACAGGCAGACTTCCCGCCCGATGATAGTCGAATGACTTTGACGTAGACATAGACAGTGGATGTTGAAAATAAAACAACACATGAAAACAAATAAATACATATGTGAAAAACAACAGGTTTATTGATAGATAACGCTTTACTACATACTAGCTTCCGCCAGCGGCTTCGCACTCGTTGTTTGTCAACAAAAAGTGGCCTATGTGTTAATCCAGGTTATAAGTACCAATCTACGTAGGTAGGTACATACCAAATTTCATTAAAATCGGTTCAGGCGTTACAACGTGATTGAGTAACAAACAAACAAATAAATAAACAAGCATCTGAACTTTCGCATTTATAATATTAGTGTGATCATTTCATTCTTATAACAATTAATTCCTATACTACCTTTTACCTATGAAGGTTAATAAAGAGAAATTATGGTAATTTAACATAATCACACCCGCCATAGGATGCCCACTGCTGACCGTCGTTGACACTGGGCGTCAACGATGTCTTTCAGTGCCTGATCTCTACTAAAATATATTTTTTTCTTTCTTTCTTTTACTCAAGAACTTTCCAGTCCCAACATTGAACAAGACCACTTGGCATCAGGTGGGTCATTTGAAATATGGTGTAAAATTAATAAATAAAATATCCCTAAAAGTTTAACTTTATAAGGCCTCAGTTTAACTTACTGAACATTCTCATCTGCGGTTGTAAAACCCACCTTTGAAATACAGCCCCGCCATTGCGGTCGGTAATGTATTACTTTGTTTACACAATGTATCGTCTAACCAACTTGCTAGATAAATAGACTATTAAATATAGGTTTGGTCGTTTGTTGATTTATTAATCTTTCGCGATCACTATACATATCTGGTGATCTACATCACTAGTAGGTACATCCCTATCCCTAGGTGAGATGCTAGATTTGCTACTGTCAATTTACGCGCCTCGAGACAAAGATTTTATTTTCATGCACCAGAGATGTTCTCATCCAAGATGTATGTTCCGTAGCGCTAATTCACTTAGTATCTAGCTTAGAACATCTTTAATACAGTGTTAATAACGTTAATACAGTCGTTTCAATTGTTCGACTTGGGATGTTGCAAAACTTCCACACATAGACATGGGTGCTCTTCATTCCTCGAAGTGAATGTATTCACTTATTCCGACTCCGCCATCGAATTTGATTCCTCTATTCCTATGATTCTATTACTCCGTACTGTACCATTCCGTCGATAGTCAACCGTTAATCATTTCTGGTAAGGTAGGAGTATCGGGGTGTGTCGTCTCGCGGGGTGTGGTCACAGATTAAAGAAGTTTCTACAGGTACCTAGGTGCTTATTAGGACATTATAGGAAATACTGAGGAGTAACATAATTATAACAATTAACAAGTTTATTTACTTATCTATACATAAGAACATAACAATGGAGAGAACTGCATTGTTACACCGACAAGATCTAGGCTCTTTAAGTTGAATAGGTGATTGATTTCCCTTCGTACTTTAACAGGCTTAGGACTGTCAATCTAATCAATAAAATGTATTCTTGTACAGGTTAAATTATTACATATTTCACTTAGGTAAGTACGTCGTATTACAAATTAGACTTACAACTTTTTAGATTGGCGTATTTCGAAATCAATCATCTTTTTACAATGATTTTATCAGCAACGTTGATTTTTTTAGTATTTACAAATGACTTGAATAATATCATATTCACACCACACATCATCCTACCTACTACATAAGACATTGTTTATACCTACATACGAGGCATGCCTTTTAAGTTTTGTCGTTTGAAGAAAAAAACACATCTAGAACCTTATAGTACTTTTTATTGTTTTTCAAAGTATTCACAACGTAGCTTAAAACACTTTTCCATTCGCTCAAACCAGTTATTATAACATTTATTCCACTCTAAAGTGGGGTGTTCAAAATGGCTGTCTTGAAAGCGTCGACTGCTTCTTCACCGGACTGGAACCTTTGACCACGAAGACTTTTCTTAATTTTAGGAAATGTAAAGAAATCGTTAGGGCTTAGGTCAGGACTGTATGGAGGATGGTCAAGAATTTCTACTTTTTCCTGCTTCAAATACTCAATCGTTTGACGAGCGCTGTGTGAGCTTGCGTTGTCGTGGTGCAGGATGATGCGTCGCTTTGAGTTAGATTTTCGAAGTTCGGCGATGACTTGTGGTAAACAAACTGTAGTATACCACTCTGCGTTAACCGTTCTACGATCTTCAAGTGCAATAGTCGCAACATGGCCGGTTTTTCCAACGAACGTGGCCACCATCTTCTTTGAAGTGCTTCGAGAACGAACAACTTTAGTCGGCTTTGGCTCGTCTTGAAAGACCCAGATTGTAGATTGTTGTTTGGTATCAGGATCGTAGGCATAGATCCAAGATTCGTCACCACTTATGATGTCGTAGACGTGATTTGACTCCCCTCGGTTGAACCTTTGCAGAGTTTTCTTACACCATCTGACGCGGGCCGCCTTGTGATCGTCGGAAAGCAGATGCGGTATCCAACGGCAAACTAGCTTTCTCACACCAAGCGCTTCATGCAAGATCTTCTGAATGGTTGTCCCTGAGATGCCTAATAGAGCCTCTATCTCTCGATACGTCACATGACGATCTTCGAGAATTAGTTGTCTCACAGCAATGATGTTATCTTCAGTGAAGGCGGATTTTGGGCGTCCTTCGCGAAATCTGTCACTAACACTAGTATGTCCACGCTGGAATTCTAAATACCAGCGTTCGACAGTCCGCAGACATGGGGCTACATCACTGAACACAGATGTTAGCTCTTCTAAACACTGAAGCCGTGTCAGGCCTCTTCTAAAGTTGTAGAAAATTATTGCACGAACATTTTCCTTAGAAAGATTCATTTTCGTACGTGACCTGACAGATTCAAATCGAAACTGTGACTAAACAATAGCATTAATCCTAATACTTTCAACTGTTTTGAGATTCAAAATGTAAACACATTCGAATATAGAACAGTTCCAAATTCAAAATTGCCGGAAAATATGGAAACGACAGAACTTAAAAGGCATGCCTCGTATTAACAGGTACAGAAGTAAAATATTTAATGTTTTTTTAATTTTTTTAATCTAGATTGATAATATTTAACTATTTACAAATAACTTACGTTAAGTTTTAAAATTATGCACGCATATTTTGCATCCTAAATAAGTAGGTAAGTACTTGCTATGTAGGAACCCACAATAAAACTTTTTGTGGTTTAGTTGCTAATTACCTAACTTATTTGCAAATAGATAATCTATGTACTATCAGCCAATAAACATTTGATTGAACCAATACTTTTTATGGTCTTTGTTTTAAGATTGAATGACCCTTCGACGGTTGGCCGACAGTACTTACAGCCGAACGCCATTACTGCATATTGTTGTTTAAAAACAACATCTGACTGACTTTGGAGGATGTCAACCGAGATCTTCTTTCTACTAGGATTTGTCCAGCTTTAGAAAATATTCTTTCACACGGAACTGAAGTAGTTGCCAAGCATAATCTTTTTTCATATACGCGTATAAGAATGGGTACACCGTTTCACGTTCTTCCCACCACTGTAAAGGATCTTTTGTTTGATGTACATAATCTTCTCCGATATATTTATCAAATTCACGAACGCCTGCAGCAGTAGGGTTTTCGGGAATAAGACGCGCAATTTGAGTGTCAAAATCGTCCCCAATAGACAGATTTTCTTAGGATCATGAATCTGTCGAGATTGAGGTGCTTGGTTTGCTTCCTTTTGTCTTCCATGACTGATTGCCGCTAATTTCATCTTAATGCGTTCTGCAGCGTTATTATGATTATGGATGAATTTAAAGCCATTCTGCTTAAATCGCGGGTCTAGAATCGTTGTCTCTGATTGCAGTATTTCTAAATGATTTATTACATACTGTGCAGACATATGGTTTTTGTCCAGTGTAAATTATCATGAGTTGTTTCAATTGATTGTTGCTGGTAAATGATTTGCCACATGTACTACACACAAATGGTTTGTCTCCGCTGTGAATTTTCATGTGCTTCATCAGGTCATTTTGTGTGGCAAATTATTTTTTACATAATTCACAATTAAATGGCTTCTCTCCAGTATGTGTCACCATGTGTCTTATCAAACCTCTCTTTGTAATCATTATTTTGTTGTATACATTGCAAGTGTGAGTAGTTTCTGGTGGCATGATAGTGTGTTTGCATATGAAGGTCTAAAGTATATTTTCTACTGAATGTGCAATCACATGTGTTGCAGGAATATGGTTTTTCTCCTGTGTGTCTTCTACAATGATCTTTCAAAGTACTGCTTTGAGCAAATGACTTATTGCATATGTCGCAGACATGTGGCTTTACATCAGAATGAGTTACCATATGCACCTTCAAAGAATTTCTTGAACTGAATATTTTCACTTCTTTCTTCTAATACATACAAAATATATTGTTTTATTATGCTGATGAAATAAATTATATAAAAACTACCTCAAGTTTATTGAGAAATAGATCTCTACAGTTATTTTCTGATTTCTGGCACATATTAAAGAATCTCAGGCATTGCTGTAACTATTAGTTGCAAATGTAGCATATTGTACTGGGTATGCCATCTTCTGTGAGGAGCTGAAAGTAAGTATTAATAGCTATTAAACACACTACTTAAATAAATATAATAAATAAATAAATATGGCTGGACATTTCACACAGCTCTATCTAGCCCCAAACTAAGCAGAGCTTGTACTATGGGAACCAGATAACTGATAGAATACTTATATACGTTTTTTTTTGTAAATACATACTTATAATAATAGAAAACATCCAGACCCGGAACAAATATCTATAAATCATACAAACATTTGTACCGCGGTGGGAATCGAACCCGCTACCTCCTGCGTCTCAGCCGGCTATTCGCCCACTGCGCCACGGAGGTCGTCAAAGATCTGAAGGTCGTAAAGAACTGTTAGCAGGAAGATTACCAATTCAAGAAGTAAAATGCAATAATATGTTTCTTTGTTAATGCTTGATGTTCTGCTTGTAATATGTAAAAGTACAATGCTAGTTCATTGCTATGATATTATTGTATAATAAGGTAGTGAGGCAGACTCAGAATACAACCGCCATTCTGATATCAGGCTAGCAAAAATAAAGAGAGCCTCTTTATTTTGTAATATTTTGGAGAAGTACATTGTAATATTTTGGAAAAGAAATTTAGATGCAATTAGTACATTGCTCTCATGCTTAAAGCATGGCTATACCCGCCATCCTGATGCACACTGGATCTATCGTTTTTTTGTTATACTAGTAGGTAAGTACTTAGTGTACCTACTTACTTTCATTTCATTATGAAATAGGAATTTTCACAGAATACAAGTGCACTAACCATAGTTCCTGGGAATCTCTAGTACGTTTCTTGAAGATATACGTTAATCAGATGCATTTTCATATTGCTACTTATGTAAACTCAAACTCTACACACCAAAGGCATTTTATAGTTGCCACCTGTTTTTTCAAGACAGGTTTCTTTGACACAATACTATGTAAGTTATGTTTATACGATAAATTGTCTTTACAACGTATGCAGTTATTACATAGGTACTTTGTAAATAACTACAAACTAGCAAAATAGAAGGAATTTTGATGTTGTCCAGGTACCAATAGACATCTGCTGACGGACATTTAACGTCAACTATGTGACATTGAAGTTATACTATATTCTTACAAACTAGCCTCAATGTTATTTTTTTAAAAGAAACCCAAATAAACCTATCTAGGATTTATTACTAACCATGATTTTAACTACAACAATAACATCCTAGTAAAACTTAACCACTGCTTCTAATATGGAAAGACACCAACTTTAGCACATAAACACGTCCATCGATTCCGAAAGCCAAGCGTAGCCTGCCATGAGCCCGAGGCGATCCCCGCCCCGCTATTTACACGGCCACTTGGTCCAGCCATAGGGTAGGGAAATCCCTATTAATATAATATTGATCGTACCGTACGTGAAAATAACCAAACCAACCAAATTGAAACTAAAACATCAATCAGACAAATTATTATAAACGTAAACCCCTACAAGTAATTGTAATCCAAGTTCCAATACAACAGCCAGCCAACAAAATTCCTTTTGTTTTTGCTATTTTGTAATTATTTAGGTTGTAAAGAAAGAAAGATAACTTACTTAGTACAGGAGCCAAAGAAACGTCTGTATTTCTGAAAATAAAAGGTAGAAACTTTAAAATGCCTTTGGTGTGTAGAGTTTGTTTAAGTAGCAATATGAAAATGCATCTGATTGAGAACACATATCTTCATGAAACGTACGAGAGATTTACAGGAACCATGGTAAGTGCATTTGTATTCTCTTTAATCCCTAATTCATGATGTAAGCTAACAACAATATGACCCAAACTTTCGCGTTTGTTAGAATAGTAGTGTGACTTAGGTAACTATGGAAGAAAGGACTATGGATTCGCTTCTGTGTTCTGTGTAACTTAATACGCAGTACAATATGTTCTAGTTGTTAAACTATATCCATTCTTCGTTTTTTTTTAATTAGTACCAACAACCTTATAGATACCTACTGCTTGATTTTGTGAACATTTTAAGTTATAATGATAATTTTAATGCCTCATCATATCAGCCATAGGACATCCACAGCTAAACATAGCCCTCCCCCATATATATATACTGGAATATTCCAGTCCAGAGTGACTGATTTTGTGCAGCCTGCACTTAATGGCTCCAAACAACCTTCTTTAGTCATCTTATCATCTAGTGGGGGGCTATCCTATGCTGCGTTTTCCATTGCCTGGTTTTGACTTGTGAACCTTCCTTCCCTAACAGCAGTCAGTCCTTTGAGCTATCTGTTTAATATTTTTAGTACTTAATTTCAGCTCCTCACAGAAGACAGCAGACCCAGTACAATATGCTACATTTGCAACTCACAGTTACAGCGATGCCTGAAATTCTTTAATATGTGCCAGAAATCAGAAAAAATCTGCAGAGATCTATTTCACAACAAACTTGAGGTAGGTTTTATATAATAATTTACTCAATTATCAACAAAGGAGAATCAACACCATGATAAAATATAATACATCTATATAATATAAAACAAAGTCAGGTTAGTTACACCATTTATAACTCAAGAATGGCTGGCCGATTTTGGTGATCTTTGGTTTGTTGGATTTGTCTGTACCCGGAATAGCAGAATAACTATTAAAATATCGGAAAAATTCACGAAAAAAAAAATTATGAAGAAAATTTATTTTCTCATACATAGATGCAGCTAATGATGGCCAATTGACAATTCTACCATACGTCACTGATAGAATTGGCAGCCCGCGTCATATGCATGTCAAGCCGGTACGAAGTTTGCTGGGTCAACTAGTTTTGGATAAAAATAACTCATTAACCACGGGCAACTTTATGGGCTTGGGCTACCATTTATTATAGTTAATATAATATGAGTGCTTTTTATCATACTATATAACCTATAGTGACAACTCTAAAACATGAATGATCTAATAAATAATTTACAGGTTACCTTGTTATTTGCTTATCATGCAAATACTTGTAAAAACGTTGGAATTGAACCCATCAGTAACTAGTAGTATCGGTTGGTTACTTACTCGCCACCTCAGAGGTTGTCAGAATAATTCAAATAATTGTGTTTATTTTAATGGCTCAAACTTTTTTTTACAGGTAAAACAGGAAGCACTTGCTAAGCATAATCTAGGATGGATACACAACTTGTCTGTGTCAACAGTCAAAACTATTTCTATAGTTGATGATGATGATGGTGATACTGATGACTATGAAACTAGTAATATATCTGTGAAAGAAGAAGATGCAAAACAACAAGCAATTGTTGAAATTGAATTAAAAACATTTGTTGATGTTATTGAAAGTGGCAGTTCTCCATGCGTTAAAAGTGAGGAAGTAAACAACAGTAATATTATTGAAGACACTAATTCATTAGAATCTTACAATGTGAAGTGTAAAAAAACTGTTACCAAAATGAAGTCGGAGAGAATTAAGAAGATTCGCGCCGGGAAACAGGCAAACAACTGCAAAATATGCAATAAAATATTCAGTTCAAGAAATTCTCTGAAGGTGCACATGATAACTCATTCTGATGTAAAGCCACATGTTTGCGACATATGCAATAAGTCATTTGCTCAAAGCAGTACTTTGAAAAATCATTATAGAAGACACACAGGAGAAAAACCATATTCCTGCAACACATGTGATCGCACATTCAGTCGAAAATATACTTTAGACCTTCACACGCAAACACACTCTATCACGCGACCAGAAACTACTCACACTTGCAATGTTTGCAACAAAATAATGATTACAAAGGGGGGTTTGATAAGACACATGGTGACACATACTGGAGAGAAGCCATTTAATTGTGAATTATGTAAAAAATCATTTGCCACACAAAATGACCTGATGAAGCACATGAAAATCCACAGCGGAGATAAACCATTCATGTGTAGTACATGTGGCAAATCATTTACCAGCAACAGTCAATTGAAACAACACATGATAATTCACACTGGACAAAAGCCATATGTCTGCACAGTATGTAATAAATCATTTTATCAAAACATTGCATTAAAAATTCATATGCGTACACATACAGGTGAAAAACCACATGCTTGTACCATATGCAATAAGCCTTTTAGTACAACTGGTGCATTAAGAGGTCATATGAAAATACACACTGGAGAAAAGCCATATATATGCAACACATGTAACAAATCATTCAACCATCCATATTCTTTGAAAGTTCACAGACGAGTTCACACTGGAGAAAAGCCATTTAGTTGCAATTTGTGTAGTAGACTATTCTCAGAAAAAAGTAAATTGAGACGTCACATGAATGTGCACTCTGGAGAAAAGCCATTTAAATGTAATGTATGCAATAGATCATTTAACAACAGCGGTAGTTTGCACCACCACATGGGACTGCACACCGGCGACAAGCCATATACATGTACTGTATGCGGCAAATCATATACTCAGAATTGTATTTTAACCCAACATATGAGAATTCACACAGAGGGAAAGCCATATACCTGCAATATCTGTGGTAAATCATTCACCCAAAATAGTAGTTTAACGACACATGTTAAAAGAATCCACAGTAAAGAAAAGCCAAAATCACTAGCAACTTAAATCATTAATATGTACTTATAAGATAGAACCACCAACATTAATTTATGCATTACAAACGATATATTTGACGACCTCTGTGTTGCAGTGGGCGAATACCCGGCTGAGACGCAGGAGGTAGCGGGTTCGATTCCCGCCGCGGAACAAATGTTAGCATGATTTATAGAAATTTGTTCCGGGTCTGGTTGTTTCTTTATATATTATAAGTATGTATTTGCAAAAAAAAATGTATATCGGTATTATATCAGTTATCTGGTTCCCATAGTACAAGCTCTGCTTAGTTTGGGGCTAGATAGCGCTGTGTGAAATGTCATCGGTGTTCAATAGATTGCCAGAATCGATAAGGACAGCAGCGTCCGTGCCTATATTCAAGAGTAGGCTTAAAAAGTGGTTGTTGAGTGAGATAGATTAGTGACAGGTGAATAAGTATGTACGGATAAGCAAACACAAATCTGCTTTTGCTAATGGATATACAGGAAATTGCAGATCAGAAATATTTCAATTGTTGAAAGTGAATAATACCTATCCTATAACCTATCAATTGCAAGATGAAGAGAAAAACCCAATCCTAGATGGGTTTTATGAACAAGAACTACAAAAAACAAAGTATCCTGATGTGTACTAGGTGGAAAAGTGTTAAAGAATAAAGGTGAAGTTTTAGTGAAATGGTTTGGTCTGAATTTAACTAGTTTGATAGATAAAGAAAACAAAATTGAATAATAATATATTTTTATTACAATATTCAGAATGAAGGAAGACGTGAGAGAGAAGGAAGAGTGAAGGAGACTGTGCACAGGATTAGAGTCGCACAGAGAGCCATGGACCCCAATACCGAAAGTCGCAAGCGGACTAAAGTTCAAGACTTTAAACACTTAAAGTGCAAGCGTATATTGGGACTCAAATGGAGTTGGGCAGGACATGTGACCAGGCGTGGTGATGACAGGTGGAGCAGGGTGCTGACTGAGTGGTGGCCCCGAGATGGAACCAGGAATGCAGGTCGTATGTGGGTTAGAACAGCGCAGGACAGAGGCGACAGCTAAGAGAGGCCTATGCCCAACAGTGGGATGAGAAGGGCTGACGATGATGATGATTAACAATATATTCAAATGTTTACAAAATTATATCTTTAATAAAATAATAATAATAAGTACATACATGTTTTTTTATTATTTACAACATATAATACCTTATAAATTATAATGATGAAAAATTTAATAGCTTTCGCTCTACAATCCCCCCTTTATATAACCAAGTATATTGATTTTTTACATCTAATTGTTTAATTTGATTTATAAAATAAAAAAAAAATATTTCAGACAATAATAAAGTCCATATCAACACTAAAAGAAAAACACACACAGAAAATAAAACATGAACAATTTTTTAAACAAGAATAATTTTTAGGGACTGGGTGAAAATAGAATCTGGCATTTTGTGTCAAGGGTAACTAATTGAGGAAATTACTTGCTTCATTAATCACCCTTCCCACAAGGCACCTCCAGAGCGGAGATGTGCATCACTCAGCCACCATCCTCAGGATGCTGTTGCGACTGTCCTGAACTCTGCTCATCAGCGACGCCGTTTTTTGCGCATGATGGCGTGAAAGCCATCTGTGTGATAGTGGGCAAACATCCCCGAGTCACTGCAGTATCGGGGCAACCGCAACATCATCCGGAAGATGTTATTATATTGGATGCGTAGGACATCCAATGATCTTTTGGTATGTCAGACCCACAGACTTTCCGTGTATAAGCTCTGACAGTACGCTTTAAAAATCGTAACTTTAACTTGTTCAGTACAACGGGAAAATCTGCGGGCCAACATGTTTACCTCGGACCGCCAATGCCCTACGCTCCCTCTCAATATCTTCATCGTGTTTAAGGTCGTCGGCAAGAAAATGTCCCAGATATTTAAATTTCGTAACACGATTTAAGTTTAAGCCGTTTAGGGTTATATTCAGTGTATAACCGGGACATTTACCGACGGCCCTAAAAACCATGTACCAAATAAGCCCGTGCTCAACAGCATAGGCCTCACAGACCCCCAACAATTCCCTGAGAGCCCCCACCGTCGGGCTCAGCAGCACCAAGTAATCGGCGTAACTAATGTTGTTAATGCTAACGCCCTTCTTTCGGCAGCCGACAAGCATGCTGCTCAATATAGCTTCACTATATTTTAAATAATTTTGATAAATTTTAAATTCTAAACCATGTAGGTATATTTTTTCAACAAACCTAATTGCCCTTGATCTACCCCCAAACAGTAAACAATGTAATGTAATGGTAGTTTAATATGAAATAAAATGACCTCACCTGTTAAGAAATCAAAAAACCAATTTCTTTAAAGTAAATAACATAACAAATGGATTCTAAAAATAAAGCGAAAAAAGGGGGAAAAAAACTGAACAAATTTAAAGTAACAATGAGATTGATGATAAGTGTGGATGATGAAAATATCGATGATGATGATGATGACAGCTATGCAGATGCTGATGGGGAATCTGATCCTAACAATTCAACAATAACACCTGAATCAATAGAAGCTTCTGATGCTGCCACTGCTATAGTGAATAATCTAATATGAAATAAAATTAACTAACATGTTAAGAAATCGTAAACACCAATTTCTTTAAAGTAAATATCACTTATTATTATAAATACTGGATTTATCACGTACCGTCTTATCGGTGTTTCGACCGACAATAAATCACGTATTTATAATATTGATTGAAATAAATCACGAAAGTTTTCTAAGTAAATATCACTTTTAACCGGAAAACCATCAATGTCAATCAAGATTTATCAAACGTTAGGTACGTTTGATAAATCCATTTCAAAATGATAAAATGTGCAAATACCAGAGAAAATCTTAAATTTAAAACTTGTTTACCGGTACTATATGTACCTAGAGTCAGTTCACTTTTTACACTCTCTAAAACTCTATACTATACCAATAAAACTCTTTAACAAGTTGCAGAATCTTTCAGTAAACATATGCGAAAAGCAATCGGGTGGGGCTTCATTTAATAACTCGAGTTAATCAGTGGGATTCACATCCACGTTGGTGTTCCCAACCGTGTCTTCTTGATGGGAAGATAAATTATCCCAAAACTGTATGATTGTGTGGATTTCAATATCACAAAAATTAGTCTTTTGATATATGCGCGTGAGCACTAAATCCACATCTCCGTGTAATTTTATTAGCGGTACAGCACGTGTCCAGATCTGTAACAACCTGTTGGTTGTAATAAAGCTTATCCAATCGCACTCAAATTGCATGACATCAACTAAGTGTATAGGTTATTCTTTGAATTATTCATATTGATGATGATGATGAATGTCAATCCCAACTGTAATGAAAAAAGACATGATGATATTCTAAGGCTTGGTTTCTAAATACAAATACAACTAGTGGTTCGCCCCGAACTGAGATCTCGCGAGCCTACCAAAAAAACAAAAAAAATATTATTCATAATCTTTGCAGCACTGTGGAGTCACTGGTGTACCCTGTGAATTTTGTCAGTTTCGTTTTTATTATGGCTAATAACTCAAAAACTACAAAAACTTTACTAAAAGCAAAAACGGGGTTGAAATGTACCCCAATATCTCAACAACCCCCCAATATTTTTAGCTCATTGAGTCACGCCAAAATTGTGCCATCATTACCTATCTATATACCAAATTTCACAATGATCGGATAAACGCTTCGAATGTTATCCTCGGACAAACAAACATACATACATACAAACAACGCCGATTTGCCCAAGTTGATTTAGAGATCTCGCTTCGCTCTATCTAATATTGACTAGTGGTTCGCCCCGAACTGAGATCTCGCGAGTCTACGAGTAAATTTTGACTCTCAAAATAGAGCCACAAAATAAAGTCTGAAATCCAGAATAACTGCATTTTGTACCCCAAAAAAGAAGAACCAATTAACACGAACTCCCGTTACCTGTAATTTGAATGAAACTGTAGGTCATGTAAGTTGGTTGTTTATTTCGTGGCCTTATTTTTGAGAGTCAATAATTAAGAATAATATATTTTTGTTTTTATGGGAGACTCGCGAGATCTCAGTTCGGGGCGAACCACTAGTTATAGAGTGTCCATTTTTACATTCTATGAATACAACAGTTATACTTATATTAATTTGACATACAGAAAAAAAGTAACTATTGCAACTAAACCAAACTAAATGTAGGCCCAGAACGACTACTTACTGATGGAGTAATTTGTGAAAGCAATAGAAGTTTCTTATGGGAAATTTTAAAAGAGTGAACCGATTTTGCGTTTCGAATTTCTTGTATAAAGTGGATTATCCATGATTTACCACTCGGCCCCTTGTTCAGCATATTGACGCCCGCTGTTTGTAAGTAATTAAACATTTCAATGTTTAAATCGTCAAATCTGTTGGGTAATGTGTAGGGTAAATCCATTTTATAACTGAAAAACCGTCAGCATTCTGGTTGCGTGAAATTTGGATGAAACCCTCTTAGTCTCAACAACCTTGTAAGGCTTGTTGACTTCTACGTCACCCAGTTTTGTTACCACACCAGTTGAGGTTGGTCAAAGCTTGACTTGATGACGATGTCATGTTTAAATTGAAAAACAAATTAAAACTAAAGAAAACTTACAATGTTTGAGTATGTGACTGTAATTGCTTGCTGTCTTGGCCTCATCAGAAGATGGTGAAGTCAAGAAACTGTTACTGGTTCCGCTACGCTATTATCGATAAACAACAGAGAAGTATGGCGTCCCTAAACCGGTTCTTAAACAAAGTTATGACTGAAAAAAAACACGACAAATAAACGTCCTCCTTTTTTAAGTCAGTTTAAGGAAAGTCTCGAGTAATTTTGGCCCTGGGGACTACTTCACAATCTTAATAAATATCTATTTAAAAAGCTGTATGTTCTCGTATGTCAAGTTGCCTAGTTTATGTTTCATTATCTATATCTATACTAATATTATAAAGAGGAAAGATTTGTATGTTTGTAACGAATCAACTCAAAAACTACTGGTCCGATTTCAAAAATTCTTTCAACGTTAAAATGCCACATTATCCCAGAGTAACTAATGCTACTTTTTACCAGACTGCGCAGAAGGAGGGTAATGTTTTTACGCGAAGCTGCGGATTGGTCAGCTAGTAGTTAGATAATCACATCGTTACCGGGCCACCGCCCGCCCTCACTGTGTCCCGCCCAGCTTCCTTTTAGTTCCTTATCTTATTTTCCGGTGACTACCGACATCTTGATTTCCTATGGCGCTTGACAAATGACGTCGGCTGACGATGATGGCGGCATTGCAACGTGTTGTGCCGGTACAAAATCAAAGTTGTCCAGCGTGGACGTCGGCTTTAGTCCAGTATGTGTTTTAAGGTGAGTTTTTAAAGTACTTTTCTCAGTAAATGACTTACTGCAAATGTCGCATGTGTGAGGTTTTTCCCCCGAGTGTATTCTCATATGTTGTGTCAAGGTAGACTTTTGTGTGTACGATTTACCACAAACATTGCATGTAAATGGTCTTTCCCCAGTATGAATTTTCATGTGATTTTTTAAACAAGTGCTTCGGTGAAATGATTTATTACAAATATTGCAATTATGCATCTTTTCATTAGTGTGAATTGCCATGTGTTTCCTTAAAAGAGGTTTAAGAGTAAACAGTCTAGTACATACATGGCATTTAAACGGCTTAACTCCAGCATGCACTTGCATGTGATAACTCAGAGTATTGCTATGCTTAAATGCTTTATTGCAAATGTTGCAGGTAAATGGCTTTTCTCCGGTGTGTGTTCGCATGTGACTTTTTAATGCAGAGGTTTGAGTAAATGACTTATTACATAAGTCGCAGTTGTGTGGTCTTTCTCCAGAATGAACCCTCATGTGTACCGTCAACTGACTTTTGTCAATAAATGATTTTCCACATGCACTGCAGATAAATGGTTTATTTCCAGTGTGTATCCTCATGTGAGATCTCAGACCATCTTTTACAGCAAAGGTTTTATTGCAAACTTTGCAAACCATAGGTTTTTCACCAGTGTGTCTTTGCATGTGTGTTATTAGACCACTTTTTAAAGAAAACCCTTTACTGCATGTGTCGCAGATATATGGCTTTTCTCCGGTGTGGGTTCGCATATGAGTTTTCAAAGAGTGTTTTCTGCCAAATGATTCATTACATATGTTGCAGGTATGTGGTTTTTCTCCGGTGTGTATTCTCACATGATTTTTCAAAGTAGTGCTCTGAGCAAATGACTTATTGCATATATCACAAGTATATGGCTTTTCTCCATTGTGAATTTTCACGTGTATCTTCAAGTGACTTTTCACAGTAAATGTTTTAGGGCATAAATGACAACTGAAAGGTTTTTCTCCCGCATGCATTAGCAAGTGTTGCTTGAAACGATCTTTTCGAATAAATTTTTTGTCACATAAACTGCAATTCAATCGTTTTACTCTTCCGTGAATTTTCGCGTGTTTTTTCAAACACTGCTTCTGACTTAATGTTTTGTTGCAAATATTTGGTTTTGATCTAGTATGAATTTGCATATGCCTCTCCAGATTCATTTTAGTTTTAAATTCTTTACTGCATACTTTACACGAGTTAGACAAGATATTTCCATCAGTATTGTTTGATAAAATAATTTTGGTATTTTTTATTTTAGTCTCATCAAATAATCGTTCGGTTTTGACACCTACAAATGTGTGTGAGTCTGTCTGAAAACACAATTCACCTCCTGAAGTTTCTTCATCTTTCACAAGTGTATCATTATGTTCATTGCCTAAGTCATCATGCATAGATAAATGCTTCACATCAGTCACCGACAAATTGTGTATCCAACCTAGGTTATACTTAGCAACCATCTCCTGTGTTACCTGAAAAAAACAAACGGTATTTGAGGTGATAATCTATACCATCATAAAATAGTTTCAAGCCACTCTGAAATTCTATTGGTAAGCCTATGTTCAGCAGTGGGTGTCCTTGGATAGATAATTAGATATGATGATGATAATGCTTTTTTTTGTTAAATTACAAAAGGCACACATACAACCAGTTAGTGAGATCAGTGTATGACAAATGAAAGCTGCAGGCAATAGCATTAGCACAGGATTGTGGTGAGGGAAACTTATAGAGGCCTTAGAGAGAGCAATGGGTTATGTTGAGCTGTGTATGATGTAGTTTATACATTTACTTCCACCTTTCGTGGTGGCTTGGCAGTCGATCCACTGACAAAAAGTTAGCTACAATGGAATGATCAAAAGGAATTATGCTACAACAAATTACACCAATAAAAGGGTATTAATATGCCATACCTCAGGGTTATTGTGGAATAGATCTTTGCGTATTTTTTCCGATTTTTGGCACATGTTGATAAATTTCCAGCACCGCTGCAATTGTGAGATGCAAATATAGCATATTGTGGTGGGTCTGCCATCTTCTTTATCAAGCTAAAATAATTAAATTTGTCAGTTATGCATCTTAAAATATGTGGGTGAGATATAAATGATTTGTAGATAGAAATGTTTCCAGGTAGATGAACCTAGGTACGAACTTAGGAAAGTATGTGCAAAAAATATACCTAGTTCCAAATAAGTAAGTAGGTAGGTATTTATTTACATTTACATTCAAACCCCATGTTTTTATGGATCTAGAGTTTTCCATAAGTATCTTGCATTAAAAAATAAATATTTTAAATTTAAAAATGTGAATACATTACTGTGTTGGGGTGTTATCTGTTGGTGTTATCTGTTGTGACAGGATGTGGTCTGGCTTGTACTTTTTACAATATTTTATATTGTCGTTTTTCTTAAACAGGTACCTATTTACCTTATTTGATAACTTACTAGCAGCAAATAATAAATGACTTATGACCTAAATGCCTGCCAAACACAGTTATGTACTCACATACCTACTGGAGTAGGTGTTTGGCAGGCATTAGGTACAAGTGTTTACATGCTGCAGTGCTAGAAACACATTAATGTTTTGGGGCGCGCCACCACTGCTCTTGCGCACGACAGTGAGAGTGTGACACGACAGAATTCGCCCCGACACAACATGGGCACAACCCACAAAAATTATATTACAGCTGACAAACCATAGTTCCTGTTAATTTCTCGTATGTGTTTTGTAGATTAGTGTTTTCAACTTGGTACATTCTCAAATTGCTGCACAAACATATTCTGCACACAGAATAAAGCATTTTTTACTTCTTCGTTTTTTCCAACGGGTTTATGTGGAGCAATAGCAATTGAATTTTTTTCTGATTCCGTCTAGTTTAATTAATCTTCAAAGTGCACAGGTGAATTGTAAAAAAGCCATAGTCACTTCAGTCAATGATTAAAAAGAAACAAACACAGCATCTTCATACAACATGCACAATGTTCGATTCGAACGAAATTGATGCGGATATTTACACGTAAACTACATTATATACCTACGTACTGGCTGACTGGCTGGCAGTAACGTCACGCTTGTTGACACTTGAAAGATGTTTTTTTTTTTAATTTATCTAAAAACGTGCTATGAGAAAGAGGGCTTTTTATTTTGAGGTAAGACCGCGTTAGAGCGACGCTGCGCGGTGCTGCACGCCGCGCCACAAAGCGTCAAACTATTGTTTTAATGATTTTGAATGGCGCATGTCGCACTAGAGCGGCGCTGCAGTAGGCGTAGCTCCAAAAGAATATTGCGACGTGCAGCGCCATTTGGAACGCTAGTTGACTCCTTTAGTCAACTAGCGTTCCAAATTTGCGCTGCTGTCTGGAGATGCGGTGCCAAAATATATGGTTTAAATGCCAAAATCTCAGATACATTATCAATATTTATAAAAACAATCTTACTTCGTCAGATAACAAACACAAATGTTTTTTTTTTATTTCAAGTTCCTTGGAAAATTATGTTGACACAGCTTACCGGCTTCCTTTGTTAATCAGAGCATGACAGAGCAACGCCATCTGTTGGCAGTTATAAAAACATGGCTGAGAAAGCCCCTCTACCCAAGACCGCTCACAATGATTATTTGTAAATATTATATTAATTATTGTATGTACGTTATGTTGCGTAAATTTAATAAAACATCGCCCTTCCTTCAGGGCAGATAAGAGGTAGAAACTATTGGTATATCTATGAAATCTATGAAATAAAACAAGCATTCTACTGCTAGATTTTATGAACTACAACATTATTAATTAAGCTTTGTATGTATCAGTATGTTTGTAATTGATCTTCTTATCTATGCCCAGGAGTTGTCTGATTATGAACTCAGGGAGTCGCTTATGGCGCCAGCGGGTGGGCATTGGCGTGTGATTTGCTTTCTCTAGTTTGCCCCGGACATAGTCCTCTGCTGAAAACTCATTGGCCGTTTTGACCATGGCAAGGAGCTCGCTCTGGAAGATTTTCTCCTTGGTTAGGCGACGACGCTGCTTTACCTGAAATAAATGTTTGATTAAAATGTAAACAGTTGTTTAGCTCTTGTAAAAGTATTGCAAAGAAGTTGAAAGTTCTACTATTAGCAGATTTCTCGCCATTTTAAATTCCAGTAAACAAAAACAAAGATAATCACTAGGGGAAAACATGGAAAAAACTTGCAAAAACAACAATGCTTTACAGAGCAACAATACAATACACCTTACAGAAATGTTTTCCTGCACCTTGTGGTAAATAAAATGATATAATATGTTTTATATACCACTAGTCTATTTATATTAGTTATACCTACCCTAGCCCATCGATGCCTCATCTTCTTCCACAGCTTTCGGCGCTGGTGCTTCTTCATCTTCTTTTTTCGGATGACAATGAGACGAGCTGCCTATAAAGACAAAAAAGTATTAAATATTAATTCCTTTAGTTGTTCATGTAAGTTGTCCACTAGCTTATACAACTCACTCTCTCTTGTAGTTGCCCTAAGCCAGGGGGCCCTAACCCATTTAAAAAATGAGCTCTTAAAATGTGAATATCTAAGGCTTATGGCCCCAGTGATTAACAGTTTGCCTGCATTTTCTGATCTTATGGGGCAGCCTGGCATCAAAGACATGCATAGAAAGAACTTAGTTCTTAATGGGAACTGGAATTAACTGTCAGGCTGATGACAATGATTTATATCCTCCAGCGGACTGCTAATTAGTGGAGCTATTTATGGATTAGGATCGGCCGCTGACAATTCATAAATTATAGAAAAGTTTGTAAGTACTTAAATGTACAAGTATTCACCTGAATTTCTTCATTCTTCTGTGAAGGCAAGCCAACCTCTTGGCGCCGCCACTCGTCTTCCAGCAGGGGTAGGATAGAGCGAGGGTTCACTATCGGCACATACTTGATCGGCTCCTGCTGTATCCGCCCTATTATAGTCTTTTCACCGATATCTACGCCTATGCTCCTGGGCGCGAAAACTGGCGTCCGGAGAGACGGTATCTCTGTTTTGACGACATTGAGACGACTCGGTGCGCATACTTTAGCAGCTTGCAAAGCAGTTTTAATATTAACGAAGCGGAAATCTGAAATATTTATTATAAAATGGTTACGAAAAATAAATAAAAGGGTTCCATAACCTCAAATGTTTACACTTACATTTAGCAGTATTCTGCAGAGAGTTCATCATTTTGATGAATTGCTGCTCGTCTTAGTTTAGTTAAGTTTCACATAATTGTTGGGATTAGTCTGAATTTCGTCTTTTCGTACAAAATTGGATCAATCGATGAATTTCTACTCACACTTCCTGAACTGACTGACACTGACATTTATTTAGGTTCATTACTTGTGTGAGATCTTGAATGTTTTTGACAGTGAAATACAAAAGTCTGTCGTTTTGACAAATGTGAGTGGTTGACCAAAAAGGGACCTGGAGGGTTTGGAAACCGTTATTCATTTTTTTTTATTTTTTGAATCTGTGGTCTTTTAGCTTTGTTTTGGTCTAACCAGAATATTTTTAGGCGCCTTAGTTTTTATTTTATGAATTTTTTTGTGAGCCAAGGTAGTTTTGGAAATAATACACCTTACAAACAGCGCTCACTAGTTTTTGTGATTTTATTGTTTTATTTTACTTTTGAGGTTATCTCTAGTACAACGAAGTATCTTTAGGTAGAAAAAGACGCTCGTACGTATCAGAAAGTGACGGCGATGCTACTCAAATGGACAGTCCTAAAAGCGCACGAGTCGAAACTTGTTTCTACACGAAACTTCAAACGCGATTTACTCGAAATCAATTATTTTCCCTTGAGGTCCCTTTTTGGTCAACCACTCACAAATGCACAAGCCCGTGCGACACCATAAAAAAAAAGAATAAGTGCAATTCACACGTGGTAGAAGTGAAACCTTCAAAAATTTTGGTACGAATGTAAAATTTCGGGAAGATGATAATTGTAGGTTTTAGTAATGACCATAGTGATGCAAAGTTAGATAATTATTAACACGAGTGGAGGGAGTACGAAGCAAAGCACAAAGAGAACCACGAAGATAAGAAACACGGTTTATTGCTTCCTATATCATTTTCTCCCACGTTAAATCTTATAAATTTATGCTTTTTCATTTCATCGACTTTCAAATCACAACGATGCTAAAGAAATTTTCACTTCAAAAAAAGTCTGTCGTTATTTTGTAGCTAGACAAAACTTCAAAAGTTCACACAACCAATAGTGAATAGCTTAGTGAATAGTGAGCATCGAACGTCATTGGCATACCTACCGTCCGCCATTTTGAAAAAAGCTTAATTTGGCGGCCAGTGATGAAATGTGTCAATCGATAGAGTAAGTGATTACAAACATAAAGTATTAGTGATGAAATCCCGTAAGGTGTATACTTTCTATATACTGTATATACTTTTTACTTTTACTTGATATTTGGGTTTGAAAATGTAAAAAAATAACATGAAAATTATTTTTATTTAGTGGATCATAAATGACAAATACCTATATATGCTACTGAGTATTCGATTTAATCGATAAATACCTGTTTTTGTCGATTAAATCGGGCACTCAGGGATTTGAAATAATTTTATTAAACAAATAACAATATAATTATGTAAGTATAAATAATTTATTTGAACACAGTTTATTCCAGCAATTTTTCTAAAGATATTGGATACATATTATTTATTAACATTAGTTTAGGCTAATAAGTAGCTTTATAAGCTAGTCATTTTCTTCACAATATTCTGCAGTTTCCCTATTGCGTGAAAGGACTAAATGCATTGGAACTAATTAATTTAATAAATGAGTCTTGATGAGATTGGTCTTTGTAAGAGTTCCAGCATGTCGGCTACTTGCATTTAATTAAAAGTTTCATGTCTGGAACGTGTATAATCAGCGAAATCCCGCCAGATAACATTTGAGTTTAAACATTGCTCCTGCAGGAATATAAATATTCTTTTTACGCAAAATATCTGATCTAACTGCAAGATTAATTCACGAACATTACATTCTGCTACAACGCAATATGACACAGTGTACGAAACTCTCGAAAAGCCAGAGACTGAAATTCTCAAGCTAGGAGGATTTGCGGCACCCTGATGTTCATCTTGCGGAACGTCATCTAGAACTTCATCGGGAACTTGCATTAGTAGTTCATCGAGAGCTCCTATTAGAATTTCATCAGGAGCTCATTGCGGGATGGCTTGAGAGTCGTCTCTTAGTGGATCGATCACTGGCCCTTTAGTCCATCCTACTCGTTGCTTACAGCATCCTCTAGTATGGCCAAGCGCTCTTATTTGCTGGTATAATAGCGGTCAGCACGTTAAACACATGGACGACAAATCAGGTAGTTCAGGTAATGTTATCTGAAATCATTTATAAAATCCGATTATTTATTTATTGCATTAGAGATGATGCTCTCTAACTGACTTATGGCACAACTCAATTATGATATTTTGTAAAATGATACTGTAGCGGTTGTAAAGATTAAACTAGATGACAAAAATAGTCTATATCGGTCACACTTATTATGGTAAGTCGACAAGTCGAGCGAAAGGCAACTACCGCACTTTCCTGCAGGCATTTCGGGCTATTTTAAGCTGCCTAGCCTAAATAGGATTTAGGTAGGTACCTATATCTATGTAAAGCATTTCAAGTTATTTTCTCACTCTATCTAACATATATCTACCTATTACCCGTATATTATTATTTGTTAGTTTTGTATTTTGATTTGACAGTTAGGTAAATAAATATCTCTACTTCCATGGCATCTCGTTTTGAACTCTCGATTTTCGATAATTAAAGTATTTCGATAAGTAAAAATGCAATGGGACAACGAAAAACCTCTTTTATTTATTGATAAATTATTTTCTTCCTTTTCAAATAACAGTAACTGATTAATATTAATGAAGCACATACCACCTCTATGTTTGCCAATTTGAGTAATAATGGAGTAGATTTGAGCCAAAAGCTCGAATGATACATTACAAATACAAGCTACGAGTCAGTCTGTGTTGCCGTATTGTACCAAGATCGCCTCGAATGGTAGGTAGGTACATACATTACAAACAAATGGTACAAGTCAGTCTCCAGCTTAATACCTAACTACTATTATCAATATTATTTAGTAAGAAAAACGGTATAAAAATGTGTTTATGGTACGCCGAGTTGATGGCAGGTAAAAGCTTGTACATGTGGATGCTCAGTCACATATAGGTACCTCAGAAAGCTCATAGCTTCGTAGCTGTAGTCTAGGACGGCGTTGTCCCTTACGGGTGGCAGTACTGATTCCACAAAACAAACAACGGTAAGTCGGTGGTGTTACTTGACATGTTAATAATATAACAATAAACACAACGCGAAAAGAACAACATGAACTACGCGTGAGGAAAAGAAACATTCATGCACTCAGATCAGGGGTAAGAAGTATAATGACAATTGGTTATTGAACAACTTCAAACAAAATGGCGGATGGCGAAGCATGCTCGCGCGCCACTGGTTTTCAAAGCCGGGTTCGTATCGTGTAGCATGATTGAAATTCGCTGACTCGTTGGTAATCCACAAAATAAAATAAAAAAATCTTTGTTTTTGAACTTAAATATCTAAGAAAGTATATATGTTACTTATCACTGAATACTTTATGCTTGTAATCGTTTACTCTGTCGATTGACACATGTTTCAACATGGCGGACGGTAGGTATGCCAGGCTCCATACAAAAATGTTCGAACCTCTTTCAAAACTTAATTATTTCCATTCCATCCATTCATCAGGTCATGACCTTCAGTCGATCTTCACAATCTCTAATGGATGCATATAATTCAAATATATTTACAACCTTTATTTCAAATATATATGCAGTATCTTATCAATGGAGAAGTACTAAAAAGACAGCTATCTGTTAAAGATTTAGCCGTAATATTTGACTCTAAGCTAACCTTCCATGACCATATTACAAAATTAGTAGTAGACTGTTTTAAAAAATTGGGGTTTGTCACAAGAAACTGCAGAGAATTTACTAACGTCAACGCCATCAAATGTCTTTACACCGCCTTGAATCGTTCAAAATTAGAATCAAGCGCATGTGTGTGGAAATCAAGTTACATAGATTAGATTAAATTAGATAATACTTTATTGCACACAACGAAACAAATACATAGGTACAGCATATGCTTGAAAAGGTACAAAAAGATTTCTCTGCTTTTTGTACCTAAAAGTGTATGGCTACTATCCGTTCCTGTACCCTACCCAATACCTCCAGGGTAGGTACCCTAGGTTATTATTCATTGAAAACGCGGCGATTTATTGACCAAATGCTTACATTATGCCACATACTACGGGGATTACTAAACTGCCCTGGACTTAGCTGTGTGAGGGTAGTCGTCTTTATGTTCCTGAAAACCGGATTCCGCCCGGGACGAGTACCACTGTTCGCGGTAATGCCCGCGCGCACTTTAGCACGTCAACAATCTCCAGTGCCCAACGTCAACATCTCTCTAACCGCTTCGCACACACAACTCGATATTTTTATAGATAGATGGCCAGATAAAGATTTTGCTTGCTATAACAATATAAGTAGTTGCATGGGGATATGTTTTTGTATTATTGAATTGTTATTGTGTTATTAGTTGTGATGTATGATGTAAGTACCTAGGTACTTTTTCTTTTTTTTTTATAACTAATTACTTACTGTGTTATTGTTTGTCTAATGTTTAATTGTTTTGTTGTTTTGTATGTGTGTTAGTTTTTAAGTTTATTTTATTAATTCTTGTGTATTAGGGTAACGATTTGGATTTGTCTGTAATGTTAGGTAGGCACTCTTATTTGAATAAATGAATCTTGAATCATACATATTATTAACTGCTTTCAAATCAAATCAAATCAGTTTATTGCATATTATGGGTAGGTACAAGGTGTTTAGTATTATCTACATAGTATAAGTGCAGCCATATTCAGCGATTTACGCATGCTATGTCAAGTTTAATGCTTTCGCTTATGGCTAGAGGAGAAAGGGTACCTTTGAACAAACCGTTTTATGAAGTTAGTTTCAATGCAATTTAGATACGAAAACATGGTCCTATTCTTATTGCTGTTGCTAGGGTTTATTTCAGGGGTCACCAATTAGTTTCGCTCGGGGTCCGTTTTAAGAAATGTAATGACCATCGCGGTCCGCACAACATTTTATGGAAAAAAATATTTATTAAACAAGTGTGATTACGGAAATAACAAAGGTATTTTTTACATATCAATGCAGGAGCGTCAGAACAAAAACCGATAAATTACATTTTGTAATTTTTTTTATGATGCTAATTGGTTGTTCTAGTACATACCTAAGTATCTTGCTCTATGGTTAATGTATGGTCGATAACTGATAAATCCGCTCTAAATCGGTCCGCGAAATACCCGGATCTGTAACATTTTTAGTTGTTGATTTTAAATAAGTTATAACAACTTTTGTTTGATTGGAAATCACCTAATCTGGCTTTAGAAAGACTGACGCATGTTCAGCCGCATTTTATCAAGCGCTCATATTCCTACCAGCGCCAGCGTTTTATCAAATACTTACCGATACATATATCCTACAGTGGTTTATCAAAAACCGATATATCCAGTTGGTTTAGTTAATAACTCAACGGGTACCACAGCCACGAATGCAGAATTTAGGTTTCCAAACAGTGATGCTAACACCAATAAATTGATAGATTTCGTTTAATGTTCAATTAGAAAACCATGAACTTGGCCATATTTTTACATTTTTCCACAAAAAAACACAAATGTGATTTATCGGTTTTTGTTCCGACGCTCCTCAATGAGAAAAATTACATTTATTGTTGCGGATTATCTGTCTGAAGTTTGAAGTAAAATTGGTGCAAGCTATTGGCATTAAATCCTGGAGATGTTCATCAGTAAGTCGAGATCGAAATGTATTCTAATGAAGTTCATCTTCGCAAATGCTGCTTAATAAATATATGTTGACCCAAGCAAAGTCAGAAGTTGCAAAGCTAATTTTTGTAGTTCTGATTATTTATTATCACACAAATTTTATCCAGAACTCTTCACTGGAAACTTCCGCATGTTTGTGGAATCGAACCCGCTACCTCCTGCGTCTCAGCCGGCTATTCGCCCACTGCACCACGGAGGTCGTCAATATGTCGATAAGTACGTTGAATAAAAAATTAATTAATTAATTATGTAATCAACATCTACCAATCTACACTGTGATTGGTAATGTGATGATCATTCATGAACTAAGTATTTTTACAAGTCATGCCAATGCCCATCTCTTATCGAGGATATAAAGTTGCGTATATTTAAAATTTTAAATTGATCAATTATTTAATCACAGTGTTGCCCTGACCGTCTCAGCGTCAACATGTTTTTTACCCTTCTTGGTGCTGTGGTGGCCACTCTTGTAGTATGGGTGTTGGTGCGTTGGAGACGGCTGAAGAACTACTGGGCAGAGCGAGGAGTGCCCCATGACCCTCCTCATCCGATTCTGGGGAGCCTCACGTTTCTGCAGAAAGAAAATCCTGTAAGTAGAAGTACAGCTATCTATTTTATTTATTGAAATTTTAGAATAGAATAGAATAGAATACTCTTTATTTCACACCAACAAAATTAAAAATACATTAAAAATACACAAAAATTAAGGTAAGTACAATGGGCTGTCTTATCGCTAAAAGCTATCTCTTCCAGATAACCTTTGGATAGACAGGACAAAGCAAAATCAAAAAGACGGCGGTGTATCTACGAGTATGTTCATAAACCTACATAAACTACCTATACTTACTAATAAACTAAATATATATACTTACAAATATAATATATACTTATATATAAACTACAATAAAGGAGATAAACATAACGATAAGCTAGCAGTGCGTAGACAAAGAAAGGAAATGGTTGTATACCTTAGCTTTAAAGATAGGAAGAGATTTAGATGATCTAATAGAGAAAGGTAAAGCGTTCCACAGCCGCACAGCTTGAACTGTAAAGGAGTCACCATAAAATTGAGAACTGTAGACAGGGATTTGGAGACTTAGAGCTTCAGATGAGCGTAGGTTTCGATCATGCGCCTGGTACAAGAACACAAAACGCTCCTTTAGATAGGATGGTGAAGAAGGATTGAAAAAAATGTTAAAAAGAAGGGACAGAATATGTGCATTAATGATTTTATTTCTTATAAGTAATTTTAATTTACGCTTTTCAAGCAAAAATTTCAAATAATATTTTAGAAATAAAAATTATATTATTTTTTATTACATAAAATGGTTAGTTGCTCTTTCTACAAAAAAGATCCCTACAATAGTAAGTAGTTAAGTAGGTACATTTAGCAATCGTTATAGTTTTGTTAGAGGTATTTTTTTTTATATATGTAGGTATTTCGCACGTAACCACCATCAGAGTGCAGGGTCTGTCTTCGTTACCTCGTAGCACTGAAACTACTCGATGCATTTTTTACAAATAAGATGTTCTCTGATTTTACCACGATCTTTTTACATCCCAAGTATTGATCACACATACCACTCCATCCAAAGGTTGAGTGGTATAGATATTCATAACATAACGCTATTCATAATTTCATTTTCGATTTATCTAGTGGTTCGCCCCGAACTGAAACCCGAACCCCGCTATCAAAATAGTGCCACGAAATGTATAACCAACTACCTTGACCTTCAGTTTCATTCAAATTCATTACATGTAACGGGAGTTCATGTTAATTGGTTGCATTTTTCGGGTTAGAAATTGCAGTTATTCTGGTTTTCAGACTTTTTCCCTATATTTGTGTGTTACTAAAGCAACACGCATACCAAATTTCAGCACTGTGGGGTCACTGGTGTACTCTATGAATTTCGTCAAAGTTCAGTTTATATTATGGCTAATAACTTAAAAACTACATGGTTTAAACTCACAATAAAAACGGGGTCGAAATGTACCCATAAAGACCTTTTATTAAACGTGCCACTTGACCGGTTAGTCTTATTTTGTTTTATTTTACCCCTCTTGAACCGCAATACCTCAACAACCCCCCCACAATTTTAGCTTATTTAGTCACACGAGAATTGTGCCACCACTACCTACCTATATACCAAATTTCACGATGATCGGATCATCGCTTCAAAAGTTATTCTCGGACAAACAAACATACATACATACAATGCCGATTTCCTTAACTTGATTTGGGGATCTCGCTTCGCTCGATCAAAAAAAAACTAGTTCCAACACTTTCAATTAGCGTAATAGATGGAGTTATCTAGAGATATGCCGGTAAAAAATATGATTTATATGCCAAAATCGCAAACACAATATCAACATAGGTATTTGTTTACTTCGTCAGATAAACAAAAAACAAGTGCAAATGGGTTTGTTTTAATTTCAAGTTCAGTTAGCAGTTATAGAAACATGGTCCTGAATCCGTTGCTCTATCATACGCTGATTATTTATCAAGGGGCAGTGTTATCATTATTTTCCGACATTCAGGACCATGTTTGTATAACTGCTAACAAATGTGTTAGCAGTTATAAAAACAAGGTCTTGAAAAGCCGTCTGACGACCTCCGTGGCGCAGTGGCCGAATAGCCGGCTGAGACGCAGGAGGAAGCGGGTTCTATTTTCGCCGCGGGACAAATGTTTGCATGATCTACAGATGTTTTTCTATACCTACATATGTATATTATAAGTATGTTTTTGAAAAAAAACGTATATAGGTACCTAAGTATTATATAGTTCACATAGTACAAGCTCTGCTTAGTTTGGGGCTAGATAGCGCTGTGTGAAATGTCCAGCAATATTTATTTATTGATAATTCCTCATTGTATCACCCAGTTAAATTAGGACAACGTAGGTAGGTACTGTTTTTTATCCCCTGTCGCAAAAACAGGGGTTTTACAAGTTTGACGCATTTGTCTGTCTGTCTGAGATATTATCGGTCCGCGGGCTGCGCAGGACAATTTATTCATTTTGCGGATTTATAATAATAGTATAGCTACTTAAATATTTAAAAAAATGGTTCTGTCTAAGAAAGTATTGAGATCTGCGAAGTGAAAAATTATATCTTAAGTGGAATTTTGATATTTTTTTTTTCATCATAACAATCGGCTTTTTTAATTTCTGTTCGGTTAACAATCTAACTAGTTTTTTTGTCTATCTGTAGTTTTTTTTGCATGGAATAATATTGCTTTATTGCGTTGTTCTCGAGTTTTAAAAAGAAGACTAAAGTCGACTTCTGGCCCCATGGCCGGCCTTAACAGATGGACCGAATACCGATTCGGACGCGGATTTCACTGCGATGATTCTTCCCTAGGACAGTTCTTATATTTATTTCAATGAACATACAATAGGTTACATAAATTAGTATTCTAGGTGTATGTATGTATGTAGGCACATTTATACTTGTTATACCTAAGATGACAAACGAGCAGAGCCCCCTGACGGTTAGCGATTGCCGTAATCGGGTTGCCGAACCTCCCCCCCCCCCCCCCCCCCCCCCCCATAAACCAGAGCGACCGACCTTGTGCGGCCTGCACCCAACGGTGTATCTTTATGTCGTCTTTCCATCCAGTGCGGGAACGACCTACGCTTCGCTTTCCTGAGCGTGGTTTCCACTCGAGAACCTTTTTGCCCAACAGCCTTCAGTTCTTCGAGTTATATGTTTTAAAAGTCTGCAATAAAGTATTTTCTGAATTATTATTGTTATTATTTTGTACGTTTTTAATTTGACATAGGCTTATTAGTATGTGAGGTTATTACTTTTATGTTTTGTATAAGTATTTAATTAATTTAATCTGTTTAGAATTTTATTTTATATTAATTTTTTTTATTCAATCTTCGTCATCCCACTGCTGGGCAAAGGTGTCCCCCGCTGTCTTCCAGGACTTTTACTCGCGTGCCAAATCCCACCAATCTGTCTCGAAGGCATCGAAATCATCACGCCAGTGTCTACTAGGCCTCCCTCGGGCTCCGTCTTCAGGCACCCACTGCGTGACGATCGTTGCCCATCTGTCCGGGTGCATTCGTCTTACAAGGCCCGCCTATTCCCATTTTAGCCTGCCAGCCTTATTCCCTGCATCAGCAATGCCGGTCTTTAAGCGCAGCGTAGTGTTACGGATTCTGTCAATCCTCTTTACTCCAAGCACGCTGCGCTCCATTGCTCTTTGGCAAACCTTGAGTTTGGATTTTGAGCCTAAATTTCCATTACAATTTATTTTTTATTTCTGACATTTTACTTTGAATTTTAAATTTTACTGAATTGTTATCTGGTATATTTTTGATCTGACAGGCTTAATTTGCATTTGTAATTATTACTTTTATGTTTAGTGTATCCTAATGGACGTTGTCTGAAATAAATGATTCTATTCTATTATTCTATTTTATTTCCAGGCACTATGGATGCGTACAATGTATAACAAGTTCAGATCCCCATACATTGGTATTTGGCTGTTCTGGCGGCCGGGCCTCATCATCAACACGCCGGAGTTGGCGCGAAGGGTGCTCGTGAAAGACGCTGACAACTTCCGCAACCGCTACCTTAGCTCGGGGCGTTCGGATCCTGTTGGGGGATTGAATCTGGTCACTGTCAATGTAAGTACCCGGTTTACCTACTTAGCAAGTCATATACAAGGACGCGACTTCACAAGATTCGACGCCAACACTCCAAAAGTCTCGAAAAACCGTCCGTGCGTGCGAAATCTGAAGCGGATTGGGTGGAGTCCTAGGAATATTTGGACATCCGATTATTCAGAAAAAGACACGCCCTCTGGAGTTGCACCAGTGGAGAATAATTCGTGTGTGTGCTCGTTTTTTAACTCGCGCCCGCCAAAATTCATACGCGACGGGAGTGTTTGAATCGGGGTCTTCGTATATGGCCAGCTTTAGGCTTTTCCTTTCACTTTTGACAGCTTTAGGAAGGTCTGCCATGAAAAAGGCGAGATTTTCCACAGAGTGACCTTTCGCCTCGGAGTGCCGAATAGAACCAACATGAAGTATTACTGATATGAGATGTATGCTCAGATTTTCAGAAGCCGATGAAATAGTTTGCGCGTACAGGATAGTTGTTCTACCTGGTTACCTGCATACATGTACTACCTGGTTACCTACATACATGTACTACCTGGTTACCTACATACATGTACTACCTTGTTACCTACATTTTTTTTTTTTTATAAATTATAGGCTAGCGTTTGACCACTATCTCGCCTGATGGTAAGCGATGATGCAGTCTACGATGGTACACGCTTGCCTAGAAGAAACCTATTCACTCGTGACTTGAAGATCCCTAGGTTGTAGTTATCAGGAAACACAGACTCAGGCAAGGCGTTCCACTCCTTGGCGGTGCGCATAATAAAGGTGGAAGAGTACCGCTTTGTGCGTATGGGAGGTATGTCTACCATGTAGCGGTGGCGCAACGCGGAGCGTCTGGTTGTCCGATCATAGAATGGGGATGGTGGGATTAGGTTGAAAAGCTCCGCAGCACACTCTCCGAAATGTATCCGATAAAAAACCGAGAGGCTTGCAACCTTTCGACGATGCTCGAGGCTGTGGAGCCTTGCTTTTGCTAACTCGTCATTGCAAATGAGCTTCTTGGCTCTTCTCTCAATTGAATCTAGAGCCTCTAGCTGGTACTTCGCTGATCCGTCCCAGAGGTGAGAACAGTACTCCAGACATGATCGGACTTGTGCTTGGTATAAGTTGAGCAACTGTCCCGGTGTGAAGTATTGCCTCACCTTTGCAAGTATTCCAAGCTTCTTAGCGGCCAGCTGGGCTTTTGACTCAATGTATGAGCCAAAATTGAGAGTGGGTGTTAATGAGATACCAAGAAGCTCGAGGTGGTCAGAAATCGGCACGGGTACATTACGGAAAGTAGGAGCCAGATGAAATGGGCTCCGTTTCGCAGAAAACAGGCACGCCTGGGTTTTATTAGCATTAAACTTAACCAGGTTGGCATCGCCCCAGTCGGAGACCGCCTTTAAGGACAAGTTTAAGCGCTCAACCATGGCCTCTCTGTGAGACTGAATCTGCGCCCCACTGGCTCGTGCAGTAGATGTGTAACTCTCCACAACTGTGCTGTCGTCCGCATACCCAAAGGTTCCAGGCTTTAGCAGATCGTTGATATGCAGCAAGAAGAGAGTTGCAGAGAGTACCGACCCTTGAGGGACTCCGACGTTAATCGCCAATTGATCGGACGAGCAGCCATCAACGACGACTCGTATCGATCGGTCTCTCAAAAAGTCCGAGATCCAAACACAAAGACCAGTGGGTAGACCGAAAGATGGAAGCTTACTTATAAGGCTATCATGCCAGACCCTGTCAAAGGCCTTTGAGATGTCGAGAGAAACAGCAAGCGCTTCTCCGTATTTCTCAATGGCCTCGCTCCATAAATGCGTGGCATACGCCAGAAGATCCCCAGTTGAACATACATGTACTATCTTGTTACCTACACACATGTACTACTTTGTTACCTACATACATGTACTACCTGGTTACCTACATACCTGTACTACCTGGCTACCTACATACATGTACTACCTAGTTACCTACATATATGTACTACCTTGTTACCTACATACATGTACTACCTTGTTACCTACATACATGTACTACCTGGCTACCTACATACATGTACTACCTGGTTACCTACATACCTGTACTACCTGGCTACCTACATACATGTACTACCTAGTTACCTACATACATGTACTACCTAGTTGCCTATATACATACATGTACTACCTTGTTACCTACATACATGTACTACCTGGCTACTTACATATTCAAATTCAAATTCGTTTATTTACACTTAAATATAACTTATATACATGTAATACCTAAGTACAATAATAGAGTCAGCAGGTAAAGTGTAGGTAGTCACTGCCTATTAGGTATTAGGTTACCTATTAGGTGGAAGAAATGTTTGCATGATCTAGAGATATTTGTTCCGGGTCTGGATGTTTCAATAGTTTGTATTATAAGTACCTATGTAGGTACTTACAAAAAAGTAGCTATACTTACCTATGTATTCTATCAGTTATCTTATTCCCATAGTACAAGCTCTGCTTAGTTTAGTGCTAGATAGCGCTGTGTGAAATGTCCATATATTATATATATAATAAGGTCTAGGGAGGCTATTGCAACTAAAAAATATATGATCTATAATTTCAACTGATGTACCATCGTCTCTAGGAATCATGGAGTTAAAACAATTAATTTAGTAAGTTCCAAATATATCAATGAATACTCTTGATATGACACTAAGTCACAAAAGCATTACGTGAAGCGACAATTATCATATTTTTCCCACAGTAACCAAAATAGTTGCAATAACCCCTTACCGAGGTAAATGCAACTAATAGTTGTAGGTATGATTTACCATCCGAATTTAGAGTTCAAAGTTTGCTTACTTATCATTTAAAATACAAATTTTCTTGTAATGGACTTTATACCATCGTAGGAAGGCTTAATTTACCGGAAACTTTCCGAAAATATATTGTGGGGATAATGCAACTTTTTTCATAGACGATAGTGGTGGGACATATTACAAAACGGTGCGTTTATCGATAAACGGGTAATATTATCTCATCTTACTTCCTAGGCAGGTACTGCGAAGTCGAAGCTTTATTAACTATATAATGTAGGTGGTTAAGAAAAACAAGGTAAATTTTCATTAATTTATTATTTTTAGCCTCTGAAATCTTATTATTTATATCACAATAAAAACTTTAAAACGAACTATCTAAACTTAAAGTCAGTCTTAGTCTTCTATTCTGTTCTATTCTATTAGGGAACAACTTCAAAGTTATGCTGACAAAAACTAAAACTACATTTAATTTTTATTAAATTGTAAACTTTTTTTGGATAATTTAGTCGTAATTTTAGGTTAGTCTTTTGATGTTAATGTTTACTTGTAAACATCAACATTAAAAGTGTCCAACTTCGAAAAAAAATTGTTTAAACAATGTTCTTTAAGTTTAACTGGCAACTTATTTTTACGAACCAGATATGTCTTTTTTTACATTACATTTAAATATTGTCTAAGCCAAAAACTTTTCGACGTACATAAATCGTTGTCCTTTTATTGCATATTATAATCGCCGAAATTGAAATCGAATATAATTTGCCCACGTCGAGCAATCTTTGGCTCAGGTAACACTAAAAGTACGTCGTCTAAATGATTAATAACGCAAATATCGTCTACGGTAGGATGGGTAAACGTAGCCTTCTCAGATTTGGAATTTTTCACCTTTCTCACGAATTTGACCGTAGGACACTTTAAATCATTTAGTGACAATACTTTGCCTACGAAATGCTTTACGCTCTTTTTGGTAGAGAATCGGGCTATAACCCAGTCATCTTCTTTTATAGTTACTTTGTCGTCAATGCTAAAAGCAATGTCATGCAAACCGAACAGAATTTCCGGTTCGATATTTTCTTTTTCTTCTTGTTCGTTAAAGCATTCAGCTTCAGATCCTATCTCTTCTTGTTCGCGTAAGCATTCAGCTATATAATAATCATGTAGTGTTTCATAATCTGAGTGGTCCGTGTCATATAATTCAAAAGTACAGTTTGAAGATAATGAGGTGGATTCGCTATATAATCGTTTCTTTCTTTTATTTATTAATGCATGTCTTCGGGTAGTCTTTTGTCTTTTGGAACTCTGCTTTTTAGTTGGTTTTTGCACTTTACTTGTTTTAGATAAAACCTTTTTCGTTTTTTTATTTGCTTCCTTTTCGTTATAAACTTTTTGTTTGTCAGATAATTCATCGTTTGAAATAGTTGATATAGAGCTCGATTCACTATCATATCGTTCTTGTTTTCGCTTTACAGATGCACGCCTGTGGGTCTTTTTTTCTTTTCTTTTTGTCTTATTGTCGATTTTGTTACTTTACGCTGTTTCAATATTTCACTTTTCTGTTTTTTCTCTATTTCCTTTTGGTTTTTTTCTTGCATCTCTTTTTTCATTCGCTCTATTGTAGCTTTATATGTTAAAACTTCTGCACCCTTAGTATTAACGCGTTTCTTAGTTTTCTTGGGTATAACATTTCGTGCAATGGACTGCAAAACTAATTGTTCAAATGATATGTTTGTCTCATCCTGCTTGGAATGGAACTCTTCATGGGTGCTACACATTCCTCTAGGTACGATAATTTCATTTGACAATATTTTTACAGAAGGTGCCCAATTAGTTGCAGTTTTGTTTGGCAAGGGTAGTTTGTAAGCTCCAGGTTGGTTTGTTGACCGATGTATAATAGCCGTCTTTTTGTTATTTGTTGTATCAGTAGTTGATTCATTCAATATTTTTGTCAGTTCAATAGGTTTGTTTGTATTTTTGTTTGGTTTATTGCTTGAGTTGATTTTATTAATAACCAAGGTCAAAAGACTTGGTACTACTTTGTCAGATGTTTCGAGATCAAACTTGGCAGGCTCTTCTTCGTTAAAACTTTCAATGAAGGAATTATGAATAGTAGCATTAAACTGTTCCGGAAATTGAAAAAGTTCTTGACATGTTCTATCGCGGTTAAGGAATCTGGATCCATTTTGAGGAGATTCATCGTCAAGGCAATTTTCAGTGTAGGAGCTATTGGCATTGGTCTGTTGTTCAATATATTGCTTCCATTTTAGCCATGACAAGGAATCAAATTTTCCCTCTTGGATTGCGTGTCTATTGACGGAGAATATTCCTGTTTTTCTGAAACCGTTTTCTAATATGACGGGATTTAAGGAATTCCAAATCTCAGTAATAATCCGTGCAAATTCTGCTTTTGGCAGTTTCATTCCAACGTGCAAACGCTGCCACTTGACCAGTGCATCTTCCCATTTGTCTTTCATTGGTTTCATTGTGCTACAATCCAGAGGTTGTAGCACGTGTGATGAATGTGGGGGCAATTTTATAATGGTGATCTCTTTAGATGCCGCTAGTTCTACCACACTCAAATCGACATGGGTAGAATGCCCGTCGTAAATCAGTAACACGGGTCTTTTGTCACCGATTGCGGGTATAAATACATCTTTTAAATATTTTTCAAAGGTGGTCGTCTCCATCCATCCTTTTTGGCTTACTGCAGTTTTTACTTCATTATTTTGATACATCCACTCATTCCAGAGATATTTTCCCTGAAATATTACCAATGGTGGAATCTTTATACCACTAGCACTGGTGGCAAGCAAAACGGTTGTATTTTCGCGTCCAGGACCGCTAGTGGTTCTAGTGGATTGGTACCCAGTAAGTCCAACTATTTTACTTTTAGATGGATCAGAGCAAAAACTCGTTTCGTCCAAATTGAAAATTTGATCGGGTTTATCCCTAAGCCCTAGTTCTTGCGTAACCTTTTCAAGAATGTCAAAATACTCATAAACGATAAAAGGGTTGCAGGCCCTTTTTCTTGCTATTTCAACAGACTGTGGTTTTTTATATGACAGTTTATGTCGTTTACGGAAAGCTTGAAACCATTCTTTTCCTGGAACATCATTTTTAAATGGAGTTACAATACCATTTCGCCGAATATATTCGGAAATCATATCTATGATTTCTTTTTTTGTTAGTGGATATCCACATTTCTCAAGAATGTGAATATAAGATGCAATTTTTCTCTCCATTTCTATTGAAAACACTGCAGGCCTTCCAGCTCTAGGCATTTTAGCTCCTCGGGTTCCATATAGTCGTGCGATAATAGTAGACCTTGGGATCCCATATTTCTCAGCAGCAGTGTAGCTATTAATTTTTTTACTACGCACGGCTTCAACAGCATCAATAAGCTGTGTTTGAGTATATTGCTTCTCTTTTTTTCGTTTATAGTTCCGCACCATCTAAACAAAGTCACACCTTTTAATCAAAAAGTTATATCTACCCAGGACCAAAGTAAGAAATTATGTAAGGGAGCAATCAGCTCATGTATTTACAATAAGCTATCGGGGCGCTTGCCTTACGCGCGTAGGCAATGCAAGATTCAAACTTCATAAGTAAAGCAATTTTTTTTAAATTTAATAAAAGCGAGGGCTTCAGATGCTTCTTTTAGTTACTCAGTAAGTAGGTACACTTAGAAATAGCTGAATCAAATAAGTAACGTCCCCGAAGCAAGAAATATAAACACTCTTATCATACACAGACACTGTTATATAAAATAATTTTGGAACTACCAGGACTATCGTATGGTAGTCCTGCAAATATCCAGGCTCTGAGTTTTACCCATAATTCTTATAAATATTTGCCGACAATACTAAAAATGCTATACTAAAACATCGACAAGAACCCATCACTAGATACAATCAATTTCATACAAATTTGATGTGGTAATTACAACTAACCTAAAAGTTACAATAGCCACTCTTCAAGATTTCGAGGGGCTAATGTATCCGTGGCCATATTTCACGATTAATGCAGTGTTTCTTTCAAATAAATAATGAAAAAGGACTTACCGTATTCTAATTCTACTCTCCACTAAAAACACAGCCGTAAAATGAGGTTTTCAATATATTTTTAACACAAACTTCGTCTTCGGTCTTTTCGTAAATATCACCATAAAAATGGCGGATATTAAATGTCTCTGTAGATAAAACAGTTCGCACGATATCAGATCCATCTATTATTTTCTATGAGAAGTCTTTGTTCTACTGTCGTTTCATAGATGTCACTATTCTAAGAAAAAAATACAAAAGAAGTTATTTCAATCAGTTGCATTTTCCCGGTAGTTACAATAGCCTCCCTAGACCTTATATATTTATGTATTGGTAGTATGTTACCAAGGTAAGTAATCATTTTCCTTCAATCAGAATCCGGTTCTCGGGCTCAGTGCTTGTGTATGGATGGATCATACAACACAATTACAATAAAGTTTACTATATAATATACTAATACCGAGTATATTGCTTTAACTTTTTTTTTGACATTTTATGATACCTACCTATTAGTAAGTTTTTAAAACCCCACATATAAGTGGGTTATCTTATTGTTACGAGCTGAGGGTTCGGGATAAAATAATGGGAATCGATCTAACCAAATTAACACTTTATTCAACACTAAACGATGAATACACGAACTTGGTCACACGTAATCACAACACACTAATTCACACCACTGTCGCACCACTTAAAGTCACCGAAATGTTCGCACGTATAGCCAAATCCAGACTGACTATCCGGCCATCTCTCCGGCCTATTTATATCGCACACAATATCACTACACTAGAACGATCTCGAACGTTCCAGGAAAGGGTCGGTGTTTCGACAGAATGACCAATCCCCATCCTGCGCAACCGCAGATAATAACACAGCAGGTAAGACAAAAGCCTTCTAGAAATTTCGGCTATTTCTTATTGTGTAACAGCGTAACACTATGTATACCACACGTAACACCATATTTTTGGTGAAATTGCAAACACGTTTTGTACTGTACGTAGGATAGACACATAGCATTTTAAACTTTTATTTTTAAGTGGAAATTGTTGATAAATAAATTTAAAAAATATATTTTGAAACTATTATGGTTATGAACACTATTTTGTACTAAAAACGGGGTATTTACCATGATTTGTGAGTTTTTGAGTATCCCGATATTTCGACGCAGTTGCATGCGTCATGATCACGTGTAAACGTTTACCCGTCGAAATATCGGGATACTGAAAAATTCACAAATTATGGTAAATATCCCGTTTTTAGTACAAATGAAATAAAAATACAAGCACTGAGCCCGAGAACCGGATTCTTCTTGAAGGAAAATTAATGCTTGTACCTACTACTTACCTACTTACGTAAATTTATTGACCTTTACATTAAAACAACATAAGTCAACCAAACTTTAAAAAGATTGCGTCATGCAAGTACTGGCTGGCATACCTAAAAATAGAAACTTTTTATAGAATAAATGCAAAATACAAAACATCGATTCACATAAAAACTTGCAAAGTGCAGATCAAACACGTGCATCAGAGTTCCGTACTATAAAAGATGATAAAAACGAAACCGATAACACGCCTGCCTACCTGTTCTATAACTTTAAAATAATTTGACAAATCAACTGGGGGCCATTTGTCCTAACTTTTTTTTCTTAACCGTACCTGTACCTGTACCTCTGCTGGGCAAATGTCTCCCCCAATTATTCTACCCCTCCCAACTTAAAATAGTAAAATTCTATTATCGATCTAGTCTCGTCAATGGTATGACTGGCATACGATTATAGATTTTATTTAATCAAGCTAATATTGTAATATTATTGGAGCAGAGTGCCAAACTACGTTCAATTCATAATCCAATCTCATTTGGGTTAACTTACGTAGGTACGTTAGATTTTTAAAATTGTATTGTAATTGTATGTTAAATTGTATTAAAATTGTATGCAAATTGTAGATCAAAAACAAACAAAATTGTTACGCAAAGTTACCATCAAAAATTGTCAAATGAGTTGATCACTGTTTGACTGATTGTTATTCAAAGTAGAAAATAGAGGGGCGGAAGAGACTATAATTATACTTCAATATTATAGTCTCTTCCGTCCCTCTATGTTATAATAAAATTCTATACCTATCTAAACTCTTTTACACTAGTGGTTCGCCCCGAACTGAGATCTCGCGAGTCTCCAATAAAAACAAAAAATATTATTCGTAATCTTCGACTATCAAAATCTTAGATCAAAATAGTGCCACGAAATACATAACCTTCTAACTTGACCTACAGTCTCATTAAAATTACAGGTAACGGGAGTTCATGTACATTGGTTATATTTTTTTGGGGTAGTAATTGTAGTTATTCTGGATTTCAGACCTATTTTGGTCTATATTTGTGTCACTAAAGCTACACGCATACCCAATTTCAGCTCTGTAGGGTCACTGGTGTACCCTGTGAATTTTGTCAAAATTCAGTTTTTATTATCGCTAATAACTTAAAAACTAAGTACAAGGTTTAAACTAAAAATAAAAACGGAATCGAAATGTACTTATAAAGATATTAAATGTATCACTTGACCGGATAGTCCCATTTTGGGGTTTTTACCCCTCTTGAACCCCAATATCTCAACAACCCCACCACATTTTTAGCTGATTTAGTCACACCAAAATTGTGCCATCACTCACTACCTATATACCAAATTTCACGATGATCGGATAAACGCTTCGAAAGTTATCCTCGGACAAACATATATACATACATACATACATACTTACATACATACATACATACTTACATACATACATACATACAACGCCGATTTGCCCAAGTTGATTTGAGATCTCGCTTCGATCGATCAATAAATAAATAAATATTGCTGGACATTTCACACATCGCTATATAGTCCTATACTAAGCAGAGCTTGTAGATAATATGGGAACCAGATAACGATAGAATACTTAAATACTTTTTTTTGTAAATACATACTTTTATCTAGATTGCGTGTTTTTCTATTTGTGGAAGAAGCAATCAAGTACGATATAGAAGTGGAAGAAGCAAACATCCAAACCCGGAACAAATATTATGTAGATCATGCAAGCAAACATTTGTTACGCGGCAGGAATCGAACCCACTACCTCCTGCGTCTCAGTCGGCTATTCGCCCACTGCGCCACGGAGGTTGCCATAAGTATTTTTTGATGCATAAGTTATTTTTCCCAGGACCCAATCTGGTCAAACGTGCGACGTCGCCTGACATCTGTATTCACGGCTGCGAAACTCCGCTCATTGCAAGAGCTGATCCGAGGAAAGGCTGAGAACCTGGTGGTGCGCATCGGAGACGAAATGAAGAAGGACCCTAACGACTTGAACCTCAGGGTAAGTGATGGTATGGTTTGCTCAACGAACTTTTTAACGGCGGCAAACCTCTTTGGTGCTCGTTAACCTTTCGATAACTTATGGAAATACACACCTACCTATCTACTACTATGTAGAAGTACCTATATCTATAATTCACATCCACAAGTAGGTTTACGTCGCTAAGTTTTGTGCGTATATTATTTCTATACTAAATCTTAACCTATAATACCTATAAAAGCAAGTAAGCCAATCATTTATATATAGGTATAAAAAACCGACGAAAATTAAGTTCACTTAGAATTTTACATTAGTCCTCCCGCTCTCCCGCTCGCCACTCCTCCCAGGCTGGGCCAAGATGAAATCAAATAAATAGGCAAATTAGGCAAGTAGGCAGATGCACCTGAGCATTTTTTTACAGTCGACTATTTTGATGATTCTTTGTCCGGGTACCCACCCGGACATGTAGTTACAAAACTTTCATGATTTAACAGATTAGATTAGGTATACATATAGGTAATATGACGACCTCCGTGGCGCAGTGAGTGAATACCCGGCTGAGACACAGAAGGTAGTGGGTTCGATTCCCGCCGCGGAACAAATGTTTGCATGATATCTGCTTCTTGTGTACAGTTTATGTGAATAAATGTCTTCTTTCTTTCTTTCTTTCTTTCTTTCTATACAGATATACAGCATAGATATCAAAAAATGCACGGATGATATAGGATGCACAGCGGCGTGGCGCCGGTTTAATCAAGCGAGTTATCTCTGCGACTTTGGCAAATCCAAAGTCTATCAAAAAAGTATACAAAGTTCTATCGCTTGATAATTAGCAACAACAACGCCACAGGTTATTTTAGATGTTTGATAGTACTAGACGAAAAGCTATTCTAGAAACAATTATGATTATGTACCTAGGTAGGTAGGTAGGTAGGTACTTATTATTTTGAGAGTGTACAAGTACACTCAGTCAGTGTGTTTCAGAGGAATGGTGGGGTATCGCACAGTAAAGAGATAGGTGGAAGTCAGAGTAAAAGTCAAATATTTTTATTCGTTAAAATCACAAGGATCACTTTGAAACGTCAAAAGGACTTAGGGTAACTCTTCCCAGTCGTGGGACAATGTAGGTTAAAAAAAACTCTCAGTCAATGGAGCTAAGGATAAGCTATACGAGTATAACCATCGTATCATCAACCGCGAAAGAAAGATTTATAAACGGATCTATTTTACAAGCTTTTAGATGGCGGGGCTCTTCTAACCGCCTTTATATTATTTTGTTGATGAATTATTTTTTTTTATTTATACACATAACAAGGATCATTTTTTAAATCAGATTGCGACCAAAAATCAGGCATCCCTATTCTTCTGGATATGATTTACCTAGTCATTAATTTTGGAATATCTATCCTGGTGGGCCGCAGTCACAGAATAATTGTAACATAATACTAATACCACAAATACGCACACAATAATACGCGTTCCAGGGATCACTTAATGGAGTTGGCAAGGATATCCTTGTCGTCCAGTCCTACACACACACGCAGCTGGCTATTCTTTTGCAATGCTCTATCTGACGAAGTTCTTCTAGAACAATGACTATTAAATCTTCAGAATGAAATTAATTTGGACCAGGTGGCCCCCTCTACAGCCTCATTAGCTGTCTTATTGAGCTCTTGAGTACTTTTCTGTGTTAGCCCTGCGCATAAACCGAATCTTAGCGCTAAACAGAAACAACTTTCGCATTAAAGTAAGAGCCTTAACTGGACACTATCGGTACATGTTTAAGCACATGTTCTAGTTGGAGCTATGCGTGCAATACACAAAACTGCAGATTCTGTAATGAGGCGGCAGAATCGCGCCTACATTACATCTGTTAGGCGAATGTGCTCCACTGACCGGAGGAGTTAACAGTTATTACCCCTAAGAATATTCCACAGATTTTAACAGCTGTAGGGCTTAGTGGTCAACTTTGAACGCCCCCATAAACTAGGTGCGACATAAACACAAGTGGCAATCAGAATAGGCCTCGTGGCCGCACTGAAAAGCCGCAAAATATTATTTAAAAAAATTGCCATGCTCTTACATGCTCAATGAGTTAGGTGGATTCCCAATTTTTTCTTCAGATAATCTGCACAGACTACACCACGGATGTGATCGGAGAGTCTAGTTTCGGGATTAAGTCAGATGCTACTCTGACCGGCGACAGCGTCCTCAGGAAGATCACGAGGGACTTCATGCAGTTCAGCGTCCTCCGAGGCCTGGCTTGGTCTAGTATCTTCTTCTTCCCATCGCTCGTGGATATCTTTGGGTAATTTTTCATTGTCACCAGCATATCTGCTGACCAAGGGCATTTATCACATGGTTACACCACACACTTATTCTCTGTAACCTTCTTTAGATTCACCCTATTTCCAAAAGATACCACGGAGTACATGAGGAAACTCTTTAACCTGGTGGTGGAACAGCGTGGGGGCTTCGATAAGCCGATCACGGAGAGCAAAGATCTGCTGGATGCTCTGCTGAAAATGAAGCAAGACGCGGCCAAGGAAAATGAAGGTAGATGCAGAAAAGACTATTATCTTTTAAGGTTTAGAAGTAGAGAAAGAAGGAAGATTTGGATGGATTCTGTGAATGATGAATGCAAACTTTAATAAAAATAATAAATAAATAATTCTGGACATTTCATGCAGCGCTATATAGCCCCAAACTAAGCAAAGCCTGTACTATGGGAACCAGATAATAAAATACTTATATACATACTTTTTTCTTGTAAATCCATACTTATAATATATAGAAAAATAACCAAACCAGGAACTAATATCTGCAGATCATGCAAAGATTTGTTAATTTCCAATTTGTCGAACCCGTAACCTGCTTCCTAGCCGGCTGTCCGCCCACTGCGCCACGGAGACTTTGCTTAGTTGGGGCTAGATGGAGTTGTGTGAAATGTCCAGCATTATTTATATAATATTGTATGTATCCTAGTTAGACGTAAGTACTGATCAACAACATTGAAATTAGAGCTCCTTTCGCGTCCTGAAAAGAAAACCCACGAAGCTCTCTAATGACAAATTTTCGTGATTCCAGTGATGAGTGAAGACCTCCTGCTTGCGCAGGCAGCCATCTTTCTACAAGGAGGCTTTGAAACCTCCGGTGGCGCCCTCACGTGGCTCATCTATGAACTAGCACATCAGCCTCACATTCAGGTACCTACCTACATACTGTTTCTAGAGTGAACATACGCACTGGAAAGCGCAGCGTACCCCACTAGATGGAGAGACGACCTAATAAGGTTGCTGGGAGCCGTTGGGAGCTGGCCGCACCAGATCGGTCGCTTTGGAAATCTATGGGCCCTATGCACAGCAATGGAAGCTCTATGGCTGATATGATAATGATTATGAGCGACTGGCAACTCTATGGGATAAAATTAGAAGATATATTCTGAGCTAAAATTGCTCCTCTATAGCAGCAGCGCAAGCCGCTGTAATCGTAGTTCATATTACTTTGTTTGCGACACGAAATCATTCTTAAAATTTGAATATTATAATTTAAATGACATGTACCCTGTTAAGGTTTGGCACAAAATATAATTACAAAAATTAACAATTACCCAAAATTATTGCAATGAACAAATGCCGCGTAAAGGGCGCAGACCAGTTGCCCTGGATCTAGGGGTGTCAGGTTTTTGCGGCAATTTCAGGGGCACCAAATTCTTTAATAAAAAATATGTTTTAAAAAAATCTTGTTTTTAAAAGCGATTGGAATCCAGCACACGTCGTATTATCGATTATTCTATTCCCTGCCCGTCGTCCACTTACATAGTGGAACGCTTCAAACTTGAACCTCCCCCACCCCCCCCCCCCCCCCCTTTTCAAACGCTGGAGGAGAGGGGGCGCCACATCTAGTTTCTGCCCCGATTAGGAAAAATACTAGATCCGGGGCTGGCAGACCACCACCGGTCAGATGGTCGGCAAACATCGCGTGAGATGTGAGAAGGCAATGATTGATGCGCAGGCGCAGGAGCGGAGAGAGCGGCGCAGAGTATTAAAAATGACCGAAAAACGGCCATCCACTTTTTATTTCTCTATTCGATAAAGAATGCATGTTTAAAATGCATGAGTAGAACACCCGAAGTTCAAATGTACGTAATAGATCCAGAGATATGATTTTTACCTAAATAATCTGTAATTTTGTAAAATTATAAATATACTATAACAGTATGAAAAATGTGTTTGTATATTTACTAGTGTTCTCATATAGAGATTTTACGCATATAATGTATGAAATGGTTATATTCTAACTGAAATGGCTTAAAAAATATTTTGAAATAATGTAATTTTGGTTTTATTTTTTATTACCTTATTTTACCATTTTATGATTAACCTTATTTTACCATATTATGATTCAAAGTCTTAATTAATATACTGTTTGACATTGTGTTAATAAAATATAAAAAATTTGTATCCGTTTTTATTGAAGAACTTGGAGTAAGAAGCTGCTAAAAATTTTTCTCATTTCTATGGTGTTAGTAATTTGGAATTTGGTTTCAGCAGCTTCTAACCCCCAGGTTCTTTAAAGTTAAGAATTAATTTTATATTAATTAAGATTTTGGCTCAACTTTCCATTTGGAAAGTTGTGCTAGGGCTTTAACTTTTAATCATGTTTATACATAAAGTTAAACATAAAGGAAGTTTACGCGTGAAGTGGCAACTTGCGCAACAATAGTTTTTGAGATATTAATTTTTTTTAATCTGTAATCGATTGCGAAATTCGCTCGGAAATCAATGTCTGACCGTTCAGTTTGCACACAATCAATTATTGTGACACTAAATTGAGATGACAGTGACAGATAATAAGGCTTTTTTGATACGTTTTACATTTTTATTTGCGGGAATTTCGCATTGGCAATTACATGGACATTTCTTTTACAAATTTTACAATACATTTGTTTACTGTTGGATGGATTTGGTCGTGTTAACTTCTTCTAACGTTTTCGTACTCCTGTAAAAGAAATTTGCGGGGCTACTATGGGGTCCTCTTTGGACTTTGGAATTCTGCTTCACACCCCGCTGCGTAGTTGAGTGTTGTGCAAATGTTGGACTAGTGAGCCGCTTGTCGAAAAAAGCCGAAAAATAGTAGACTGAATCGAGAGTGGGGCACCGCAACTTGAGTAGGTTAGGTTCAAAAAGAATGACAAAATCGATCCGGGGCACGCATCGATACGCAGAAAATCACGTGGGGTCAGGCATCTTCTGCGTGACACCCCTAGAGTGTATATAAAGAGTGCGGGAGCCAGAAGCTCGCTCCGCTACGGAGGTTGCCGGGTCACTTTGCTCGCCACCTTCCCACTTCGCTTCACTTGGTCTCGTATGACTTGCTTCACTCAGGGGCGACTTTAAGAGCTTCTGGCGGGATCCCACCCAGAGTCCAGGTGGTTGGAGAAAAAAGTGGTCTATGAAAACGTTGTTCCCCTTCGCGGCTCCTGCCCATTTACAAAATAAAAAAAAATCTCCCTTAAGTACTTAACCTCAAAATATATATGTTTAATTTTCTCAAAAACTATAGGTTTTCGTAAATCCTCACCCACTGAGGGGTGAGGGGGCTTCTCCCCCCTCCCCCTCATCCCCCTATCGAACCGTTCCAAATGGAAAGTCCTGCCTAACTTGATGCGAGGAGCCCTATCGCCTATCGAAACAGCGATTTTTCATTTAGTTTCATTTATTCAATGCGAAAATGGGTACAGTTACAGCAGCAGATGATAAAATAAACATAAAATTCGATCCTCCATAATCAGCTAATAAAGCATTAAATAAAATTATAAACATTGCAAAGCGGAGACAGTTATCAGCGGGTCAATTCACGTATAGTTTTAAAAACATAATTAATGTTGACCCAAATGCGCTTTGGAATAAGAATTGAATATATTTAGGCATTATGCTCCATTAATTTTATCTTCAATATTAGCTTGATAAAAATAAAGTGTATAATCGCATGTCAGACAACTCATAGCATTGTATTGTCAGTTATGTGAATACCGCTTAGGACATCCCACTAATGCATACCATAACAATGCGGAACAAATGTTTGCATGATCTACAGATATTTGTTCCGTGTCTGGGTGTTTTCTATATATTATAAGTATGTATTTATAAAACAAAAAGTATATAAGTATTCTATCAGTTATCTGGTTCCCATAGTACAAGCTCTGCTTAGTTTGGGGCTAGATAGCGCTGTGTGAAATGTCCAGCAATATTTATTTATTATTTATTTATTATAAACATAAAAGTTTGTATGGATGTATGTGTGGATGTTTGTTGCTCTTTAACGCAAAAACTACTGAATGTATTTAAATGAAATTTGGTATGTATGAAGATTATAACCTGGATTAACACATAGGCTACTTTTTATTGACAAACCACACGTGCAAAGTCGCGGGCGGAAGCTAGTTTAACATAACGAGACTAGATCGATACTCGAATTTTACTATTTTAAGTTACGGCAGTTACCCCTCCTTTGCAATCGCTGTTCCGTTAAAATTTGAGCTTTCCCATTTTGGATATGCTAAGAAGCCGAATGAAAAAATACATAACCGTGACCAATAAGTGTTTTGACAGTAATTGAAATTCCCAGGATCGTCTGTACGAGGAGCTGAAGGCCGCCACAGAGAACATCGCAAATGGGAAATTGGACATCAGCCAGCTTGCTGAACTGCCATACCTGAACGCTATTATAAAAGGTTTTTTCATCACTCATGCTCTGAAAGTTGGTAATTGTTAGCTCGATACCGGATGCGTAAATACGATTTACGCCCCTAGGGTCGTAATTAAACTTGAAAATAGAATAAGGCTAATTGCATTCTTAATGTACTAAAATGAAATACAACCTATCCATTTTGTACTAAAAACGGGATATTTACCATGACTTGTGAATTTTTGAGTATCGGGATATTTGGACACAGTTGCATGCGCCATGATCACGGGTAAACTGAAGTCTTTGCGAGTTGGTAGTTATTAGTAGATATAACGATCTACCCTGTTTCTCAGTCTCTTGCTAGGAATGAATTTGAATAGAATAGAATAATTTTTTATAACTTTTGAAACAATCATGTGCATGTATCAATATGAAACTCATAATTATGAACACATGATAACTATCATTAGTTTCAAAAGTTAAATCCTTATTTCTGTTTAAAAATGTAAGAGGCCATATTTATAATATTATGCTTTACTGAAATACACCTTGACAAATCATTATTGCCTTTAAATAAAAGAGGTCATAGTTTAGTAGTGAAAAAAAGGCCCGATGGCATTTTTTCCCATCCAGCCCGATACCAGGGCCGGGACACCGGGCCAGATGGGACTAATCTTCTTCAAATTTGATTTAAGGCTAGGTTGATACTGAAACAGAAATGCGTTTCGCCGTACACGCCCCATTTGAGGGTGGAGCCTATGGATGAATTGGATACTTTTGGCGGATGTAGAAAAATGTAGTTTATACCAATTTACTGAAATCGAAGTAGGTAGTACCTACCTTTTTACCTATCTTTTATCTATTCCCGGCAATCTGCCTGAAATGTAAAATGTGTCTAAAACTAGTGGTTCGGCCCGAACTGAGATCACGCGTAATATTTTACTATAAAAATATTGCCACGAAATACATATCCAAATTACTTAACCTACAGTTTCATTCAAATTACAAATAACGGGAGTTTATCTAAATTGGTTACTGTTTTTTGTGGTATAAATTTCAGTTATTCTGGATTTCAGACTTTTGCCTATATTTGGGCTACTAAAGCTACACGCATACCAAATTTCAACACTGTGACTCAATCACTGGCTTACACTGTGAATTTTGTCAAAGTTCAGTTTTTATTACGGCTAAAAACTTAAGAACTACAAGGTTTAAACTAAAAATAAAATTGGGATCGAAATGTACTTACAAAGACCTTTTATTAGACGTACCACTTGACCGGATAGTCCCATTTGGTTTTTTTTACCTCTCTTGAACCCCAATATCTCAACAACCCCCCTCCCACATTTTTAGCTTAGTCACACCAAAATTATGCCACACTACCTGTATATATATTTATCTCACGATGATCGGATAAAAGCTTCGAAAGTTATCCTTGGACAAACAAACATGCATACTTACATACATACATGCAACGCCGATTTGCCCAAAGTTGATTTAGAGATCTCGCTTCGCTCGAGCAATTATTTACTTACCCAAGAATTTTCCTTCCTCATGCCCACCATCATCATCCTGAACTTACTCGGAGTAACTGCTCGGTCTCACGTTTCATACGTAAAGATAAAAAGGAGAAGGGTCAAAGTCAACGGGTTATAGACCCAACATATAATTATAATGTGCACAAATAAAGTGTATGCCAGCTGATTTCTTATAATGAACGAAATAACACTACCTAAGTAGCATCCCGCGAAAGGCTGGGGTTTCGGAGTTATAAGCCAACATGTTAAATTAAAATTAAAAAAAAATCTATTTCTTCTACTAATAATTACCATACTGCTATTATATTCATTTGGATACAGTTTATTTGTATCGATCTGGAACAATTTATCTCCATCATCAGCTTGTAGGGTCCTAGTCATCCTAATGCTAACATAGACTTTACGTTTCAAGGAAGGACAATTTTGAGTTCATCCGCAGACTTCCTGCGATCGTTAGGTTACGATGTCGTTGCGTCGGTCCATCAGGGATGGAGGGGCGTCTTACGGTTCACGGTGAAAAATGCCTGAAATAATATATAAACGAAGGTAGGGGAGCAGGGGGCTAGTTGTAACAATTTTTAGTTATTTCGATGGGTAAGTCAAAATATTGAGTGTTATAATGATGGAGCACTTTTAAATGAAAGGACATATATCCAAGTATCGATTAGAATGATAATTTGGTTTAAATTAATAACAAAAGCTTGTATAAATGACGTTTTGGGTAAGTAGTAGTATGTTACAACTTACCCCGTTCTTGGGATAAATTGTAACAGACGTGGGGTAAGTAGTAACAACATAATAAAACAACATTATGTATGATTTTAAGGATTTTTTTGCGAATCAATACGGAAAATATTACTTATAAAATATTGTTCACAAACTATGGTCAACAATGTTTCTTTATCAACATTTAGAAATCTTTCTTATCGCTCAATATCTATTTAGTCTTTTAAACAAAATTAAAGCATTTCTATCAACTGACAAAGTAGTAATTTTCAATAGCGTAACGTAAGCGTAAGTGGTGATGACTTACGCAGCCGAAACGTGGACACGTGGTTACGGTGGGACTGGTCCACAAACTGAAAGTCGCTCAGTGAGCTATGGAAAGAGCTATGCTCGGAATTTCTCTGAAGGATAGAATCAGAAACGAGGTTATCCGACAGAGAACCAAGGTGATCGACATAGCTCAGAGGGTCAGCAAGCTGAAGTGGCAGTGGGCCGGTCATATCTGCCGCAGAACCGATAACCGTTGGGGTAAACGAGTTCTGGAGTGGAGACCACGTCTAGGCAAGCGAAGTGTAGGACGCCCTCCAGCTAGATGGAGTGACGATTTGCGCGCTGTGGCTGGCAAGGATTGGATGAGAAGAGCTGAGGATCGGGCTCAATGGCGCACCCTGGGAGAGACCTACGTCCAGCAGTGGACTGCTATAGGTTGATGATGATGATGATGAATAAAAAACAGAAGATTATACGCCAATTAAGTATCCACTAATACATAATCAAATTTGAATTGTGTTTTGCATTCCGTTATGTTTTCTTTTACAATGACTTTGCGACTATGGGAGAGGAGTTTAAGGATTTGTGGTCGAGACTGGAATATCGGTAAAAAAGTTTTCGAACACATTAGCTACATCACCGTCCTGATTGATCGTGGCATTGCCAATTTTCAAATTAATCTTATTGTTCTTAGTTATGACTCTTCCAGTCTCGATGTTGATTTGTTTCCAAGTGGCTTTTACTTTGTTTTGACTATTTTAAATTTTAGAACTCAAATGACGCGCTTTTGCTTTACAACAAACATTTTTAAAAATCTTTGAATATTTTTTGACTGTTTCTTTACTCCTCATTAAAATTATATTGTTTTTCAGCATAAAGATTATACAATTTTTCTGCTTTTATGTATTCCTACTCAACACTGGGAATACATAAAAGCAGAAAGAATCCCCAGTCACAGAACTTTTGACCATCAAAAAGACCATGATCGATTTAGGTGTAAAAATTTTATTAAACACATCACTAAATTTCTTTAAATGTTTTATAAATTATTTGGATTAATAATATTATTATGTACACATGGAAGTACAGAAGTTAAGTTCAATTTAAATTTGTCCAATCGATTTATGGTCATAGGTACACAAGTAATTTTACTTTTTACAAGATTTTTTGTTTGAATTTCTATTTTAATTATTTGACCAAAAAAGAAAAACTTCCTATGGCATTACTGGTTGAGCCAAGTATCACGGGGAATAAATGAATAATTTAATTAGTTTAATAAGACCTAGTTTTTTAAGTATAACATAAACTAAGAATAGCACTTTTCTTGCTGTCTCTAGTTAAATAAATAAATAATAAATAAATATTGCTGAACATTTCACACAGCGCTATCTAGCCCCAAAATATATAGAGAAACAGATTTTTTGTAAATACATACATATAATATATAGAGAAACAACCAGACCCGGAACAAATATCTGTGAATCATGCAAACGTTTTGTTCCGCGGCGGGAATCGAACCCTCAGCCGGCTATTCGCCCACTGCACCACGGAGGTCGTCAACGTTAAGGGGAAGACACTTTGTTCATGTGTTCTTTATAGTAGCACTAACACTTTTACTACTTTACACTATTATTAGCCCCAATATACCCAAAATATATTGTGTATTTGAGATGCTGGTTTATAAACCTTATTTTTGAGGGCACATCTCCAGACAGCGCCATCTATTAGGTACGGTAGTTGGAACTTTTTTTTTTCTTTTTAAATCGAAAATGAATAGCCCTCATTGAGAATGAACCTCTTTTATGTTGGCTAAAATGAAATGTTGTGTTTTTTTTACCAGAGACTCTCAGGAAATGGGCCCCAATGGCCTGGCTGGACCGCGTGGCCTCGCGGGACTACAAGATCGACGACAAGCTGACCATCAGAGCCGGCACCGTCATCTACGTGAACGCATACGGCTTGCAGTGGGACGAGAACAACTTCCCTGAACCAGAGAAGTTCAACCCCGACAGGTTCATGCCGGAGAATGAAAAGAGTATCAAACCTTATACTTATATGCCTTTTGGAGAAGGACCTAGAGCTTGTATAGGTAAGTTATAAATTAATAAAATAAATAAATAATGCTGGACATTTCATAGTTCGCCATCTATCCCCAAACTAAGCAAAGCTTGTACAATAGGAACTATTGGGCACCAGATAACTGATAGAATAATAATACAACCTGTTTTATATAGTATGTACGACATTCATTAAAAGCACACATCCGGAATCGTATAAACTGAGTTTAGGAGGTGGGCTTAATACCGGTAGCTTGAATATTTATCCAGCAATCGATACATTTTCAATAAACAATTTTTAACGTAGTAAATCGGCGGCGCCTTACACGATGTGAATGAATATGATTTGTTTAACTGTTTTATACAGGCTGTTTCATGGATATTTTAAGACTTCAAATTAACGTTGTTTGAATATTTCAAATTTTCTGAGTAATGAATTTGAAAAAAAGCTATTTTACAATAAACTAGCCATTATCTTTACCTCAGTCTCAGCCGCCCATTCGCCCACTGCGCCACAGAGGTCGTCTTAAAATAAACTAAAATATAAAATAAATACAATTTGATTGTGATGATGATGATGATGGTGACATCATCAATCACAACAGACAATCAGGTATCGCTTCCTCATAGATTTGCAGATCGACCTAATTTGAATGGTCTAGATAAGATTATTTTCTTTTGATTTTTACTGATATTATAAATTCGAAAGTAAACTCTGACTTTCTAGAAAGTATGTCTGCTTGTTACGTGTGCACGCCGAAACGGCTGCACTGATTTTGATAAAATTTCGTACACGGATGGATTATGACAAGGGACGGGACATAGGCTACTTTTTACCCGACTGCGCAGAAGGAAGATGATGTTTTGAGCTAGTTAACTATAAATATCGTTGTTGCAGGCATGCGTTTCGCTCACAACACAATGCGGTTCGGCGTCGCGGCGCTGTTCGCGCGGTACAGCGCGCGCGCGCTGCCCGGCGCGTGCGCACCCAACCGATGCAACATCGAGAGGAAGGGCATGCTGCTCTCGCCGGATGACAAAATGTCCGTTATATTCACTCCTAGGAACTAACAAATACAAATATGTATTTATTTCCCAAATCAAAATTACGTAGGATACATTTTCGCCAATTAGGTATAAAAGCACAGACACAAAATTTAAGTTAAATAAAACTAACACATAAATACACCCTTAACCTTCGTTTTCACTGGAGGGGGCAAATGTCCCGCGAATCACCGGACTTTATGTAACATCGCCAAATATCATGTGTCCCGATTCTTTCCCACACACACGATCATACGACACGGGCGTAGCCAGGGGGGGAGGGTAGGTTTGGGGTTCAAACCAACAAAACGGTAGAGTTCCTACCCAGGCTTCAAATAAAAAGCTCGGTATTTAGCAGAATGGACTGTAATTTCTTTATTCTTATGTTCTAGGTTTTCAATATAAAGCGCGCACTTGATGATCACAAGTTTGTATGAAATTTGCACAAGGCCATCGAGCATAGACTAGATAGACTCTAAAATACATTTGGATAGGTGATTGAATATCCTAGGTGACATAAGAAGACGATGTTTTTATATGTTTTATACAATAAAGCAAGAAAAAACAATGACCACCCCCCCTCCCTCCCTCCCACACTTGTTTGTCGCGAAACAACGTACCTCGACCAGCTATCTTATTTTTGTCCGTCCGTCACAAAAATATTACATTATTATTATAATAATTGAAATATAAGTGGCGAGGAGTATAAATAATTACATTAATATCTTAAACTGACATTTTTATTGCTTGCCGACTATGTAGCTTTATGATTATAATTACTTATGCCCGACAATCAGCCTTGTGTTATTTTTAATAATTATTGTTTCTTATGTAAATAATTGTCATTTTATGCACAATTTTGTGGTTATATAATTTTCTTGGTTTTTGTAAATTTTCAGTTCAGTAGGTAATAAAAATTTGTTAGGTTTAGGTTTAATAATCATTTATTCTCAAAAAGATAATAACTATCACTTACATCAGAATCAGTACACATAGAAAAGATATTGTAATTCGGTCGAGTTATGATAGGTACTCGTAGATACTCAATTAATGCATTCAGGTGCATGGTTCGTTAGTTGTATAATTACTTTAACAGTAAACATTAGTTAAATGTTGGGCGAGTTTAGTTTTAAATGCGTTAAATGAGCTTACATTTTTTTATATCAGAGGGTAATTTATTAAAAAGCTGTGTTTATTTTATTTTATAAAAAATGTTGAGTTTAATAACCTCATTTCGGGTTAAAATATATTATTCCAAAGCAACCTGTTTTTCTGCAATAAATAAAATAAAATCGAGTCTAAGAATAGCTTCTTTTTTTTTAACTGAAAATCCCAAGCGCAGTTTTATTGAGTTAGTTGCACATTAATAAACTCTATTTTATCTGTTTTCTTTTGATACATTATTATTAGGTACGTTAAGCTAATAAGACAAAACATGGTAAATACTTACCCATATTTTATGAAAGAGTCAAGAAAGAGAAATAAACTGTTTCACGAAAGCCGTGCGAAATAGCGCCCCTGTTTCGTATTCGTATTGTAATCTATCTTGCCTGTGTGATCCAACTGCCAACTGCAGGGCAAAAGCCTCCCTTCCCTTTTTTCATTCTATGCGATCTTGAGCTACCGTTGCCGCTAGCCAGGGCCGGCCGTAGCCAAGTTACATTCGCTTCGAATCGATTCGATTTCTACATAGGTTGGTGGTCGATATATCGCGTGATATTTCCATAGCATGTGTCAAATCTCATATAATATTTTCGGACTTATCGACTAGCGTCATCGCTAATAGAATGTAACTTGGCTCAGCCCTCAGGATGCCGTAAAGATGTGAAGCTCGTCGCGCCATCTCCGCCTGGGCCGACAACTAGTCGCCTAGTTTATTACCAGTGGTTCGCTCCGAACTGAAATCTCGCGAGTCTCCCATAAAAACAAAAATATATTATTGGTAATCTTTGACTATCAAAATAGTGCCACGAAATAAGCAACCACAGCACTTTACCTATAATTTCATTCAAATTAAAGGTAACGGGAGTTCATGTTAATTGGTTACTCTTTTTTGGGGTACAAATTGCAGTTATTCTGGATTTCAGACTTTTGCCTATATTTGTGTCACTAAAGCTACACGAATACTGGGTCACTGGTTTACCCTGTGAATTTGTCAAAGTTTCGTTTTTATTATGGCTAATAACTCAAAAACTACAAAAACTTAACTAAAAATAAAAACAGGGTTGAAATGTACTAATAAAGACCTTTCATTTGACGTCCCACTTGATCTAATAGTATCATTTTCATTTTTATTTACCCCTCTTTAATCCCAATATCTTAACAACCCCCCCCCCCCCCTACATTTTTAGCTCATTTAGTCACACCAAAATTGTACCATCATTACCTACCTATGTATCAAATTTCACGATGATCAGATCAACACTTCGAAAGTTATCCTTGGACAAACAAACATACATACATACAACGCCGATTTGCTCAAGTTGATTTGGATCGCTTCGCTCGATCAATAAACTAGGCGAAGCTAACTCGCGCCGACGGCTTCACACAGATTTTATGTAAATAAAATATTGCTTATAGCCTAAGGGATAATGAATGTAGCTTCCTATATTAGTGAAAGAATTTACAGAATCGGTTCAAGGTTTCCCCTAAGAACAAATAACTGATGTATGACGCACTATATCTCCTTATTATATTAGTATAGGTAGGTATAGATAGTTACAGAACTTCTTACATTCTGCTAGTTCGTTGTGTTCAAAACGATTCAAAATTATTCCTTTGATTTCAACGAAGAAAACACAATCGAATACCTATGCGAAACGAAGAGATAGTACTCGTAAATAATGCGTAATCATTATAGCCTTGCTGGCCCGATATCAATATAGGGTCGGGAGTTCATGTTTTATATACTTATGAGATTAAGTAAGTATACTTATTAATAAGTCACGCTTATGCGTGCGTTCGATGCGACGACACCGCGGAGCCCCATTATTACTGGGGTCGATGAAGACCCCTGACCCTAGCCTTGCCTTACTAAGGCAAGAGTAAAGGTTGTTAAAAACATAAAGCCGAGGATAGTGTTTAGTGAAACTTCAGCAAACTTCTCGAAACACTTTTACTGCACACACCTACGTTGCCCCTTAGGCTGCCTTCTATTTGCGGCCTTCTATTGGGCCAGTTTAGTGGACGGCCATTCACCACCTGCCTCAATCATTTTATTGCGAAGCGAGATTTCCAAATCAAATTGGGCAAATCGGCGTTGTATGTGTGTATGTATATTTGTTTGTCCGAGGATAACTTTCGAAGCGTTTATCCAATCATCGTGAAATTTGGTATATATATTGGCACAATTTTGGTGTGACTAAATGAGCTACAAATGTGGGGGGGTTGTTGAGATATTGGGGTTCAAGGGGGGTAAAAAAAAACATTACGAATAATATTGTTTTTGTTTTTATGGGAGACTCGCGAGATCTCAGTTCGGGGCGAACAACTAGTTATTTTTAGTTTAATCTTTGTAGTTTTTGAGTTATTTTATTAGCCATAATAAAAACTGAACCTAAACTTGAGAGCAAAAAATCGCACATTCATGATTTTTTGACATAACTAAAAAAAAAACAAAAAATATTATGTTTCTGTAATGCAGATTCATAGTCTATTTTAATACCTATCCAGTGGTATCTGATTTGTCTTTCAATCATTACATAAAAATGCTTTTGTGGATCAATAACAAAAATGCATGTTTAGTAAAAAATTCTTTATTCAAGTATTGGTGTCAAAGTTATGAAATTAAAAGATAAAATTAATTAAAAGTTTGTTATTAATACCGAGTGTTCCCTCCCCTAGCCTGAATCACTGACTCCATCCGTGTTTTCATTGATGTTACTAGACTTTTGATAAAGTCTTGAGGAATAGCCTCCCATTCCTCTGCGATCGCCTGTTGCAGCTCCTGTAGAGTCGATGGAGGAGCATCTCGGCCTCGAACTCTTCTTCTCGAACCCAGCAAAAGGTACGACGTGGCTCTCGAGTACTTCCTCAATGTATCGTATGGAAGTCAATCCTCTTGATTGGCGACCAGTATTCGGTCCGGTGATGAAGGCAAGCTCGGTTTTTGCTTCCATAGACATGCCTCCCCAAAACATGATTGATCCACCGCCATAGGCGACACGTTCTGTTATGCAGCATTGGGCAAATCGCTCTCCCGATCTTCTATACACCTTCCCCCGTCCGTCGTTGCCATGCAAGCACATCCTGCACTCATCAGAGAACAGGACTGCACTCCACTGCTCTTCGGTCCAATTCAAATGGTCTCGAGCGAACTGAAGGCGGGCTTCTCGGTGGGCTGGGGTCAATTTCGGCCCGTTTGCTGGCCTGTGTGCAGTCAGGCCACCTTCTCTCAATCGTCTTCTGACTGTCCACCGGCTAACTTCTACTTCACGAACTTCTTGAAGTCGTTGGCCCAGTTGAACTGCGTTCAAACGACGATTTCTTAAAGATGTCGTTATAAGAAAGCGGTTATCACGCTCTGTTGTAGCACGGGGACGGCCCGATCCTTGTCGCCGTTGGTAGCCACCAGTCTCTTGATACCTCTGGTATACACGCCGAACGGTAAATCGGCTCAAACTCAATTGTCGAGCCACTTGACTTTGCTTAAGCCCCGATTCAACAAGGGCAACCACTTGAGCGGCTACTTCTGGTGTAGTATCCATTTTCGTGTTCCGTTTGAAGCCAATATCAATAGAGAACCTTTCACACTGTACGTTGGTATGCAAATGATGACCATTTTTTTTTTTTTTTTTTTTTCGGATGGACTAATCTCGCTGTTGGCCTCTGAGGCCGTGACAGCTTAACCGAACTTTTGGCGAGCGCAGATGGCGCTCAGCCCAGAATGATGACCATTCCCTCAATATGCACTCTTTTATACCTGCGATAAATCCCGCCGCCGGCCTTACCTGGATCGAGCGACATAAGGGGGTCTATTGTTTTGTTGCTAATGAGTTGTTTTTAAAGGTAAATGTCAACCCTTTATCAGTTCTGCGAATGCCTAGATTATGCACTTTAATTTAATTTGATTTTAATTTGCTGTAAGCTCCAAATAAAAAAAAATTTAACTTTTAAGTAAAAATGTGCGGATGTGCGATTTTATTGCTCTCAAGTGTAGTTGGCTACACCTTAAAACCATAGATGAAATGGCAGAATTTTTTTAATTCTATCACTGTACACAGTGGCCAGTACCAACCTTCTAGGTTTTCGTCAAATGCTTTAAAATAAAAAATAATAAAAAAAAAATAATCTGAATTTCAAAGATTCCTCACTACTCTGGTGTCATCTCACAGAGGCAGCTACCTCTGGATCTTTTGATGGAAGCTACCTACCTACGGTTTCTCTTTCGCCTCACTTGGTGGGGTGATCGGCCACAAACGGCGATAATTACGCAAAAGGGGTTGTAAGGTTTTTGTACAAAATTGATATGAGTGTAGAAGTCATGCGTAGCGTAGCTCTAGGGCTGGCACTTACAATATTCACAACCAAATAAATTAAATAACAAGAAATTTTATAAAAACGTTTAATCTGTAAACATTTGAACGTAAATTATTGCAACTAAATTCACAACCAGCTAACAATTTACATGCCCCACAAAACGAGATTTACGTCTATCCAATCGCGGTACTCGCAGCTGGCGTTCGACCGACTTGATCCGAGATCCTAGTACACGCGCGTTTGTGTGTGCGTACGCTTGATACCACTCGATAATTATATGTAGTATAGGTACTTAAGTAATAAGCGCTTATTGTAGTGCCCCAGGGGGGCTCATGCTTTGAACCAAAATTTTGTGTACTAAACAGTGTTTGTTTTTACAATTGGTGTTTAGTAAACAACACCTACAGTTAAAACAAAGATGAAACACTGTAAAAAGAGGCTCTCAACGGTTCGACGCCTAAAAACGAAAAACCAATAACCGTTACTGTTACCAATACAGTACTTTACTTTTCGCGCGCAAAAAATTTGCGTAAAATACTGCGTTTGGACTAAGATTTATCAATATTTTTTTAGGAACAATGTATTAAAATCTTATGATTCTAAAATCTAGATAAAATAGGCTTTCTGAAGGTATAACTTTTATGCCATTTTGTTTATAAATTGTAATAAGAATCACAGGTAGAACACGAAAATTTTATTATTTTTCCCCCAATTTTAGATTAAGCAAGGATTGGAAAATATAACAGCCCCCCCCCTCCCTCCCTCCCCCGGGGTAAACTAGCACTTATGAGGTAAGAACTAAGTGCCCGCTGCGCCACTGTGGTCGCACGTCACTCCAAAACTTTGTCCGTGACATTGACAGAGATAGGATAATGACTTCCATTACCGCGAGAGGTCCTGTGCTCGCCATCCTCTTCATAGCGCATGCCACAAGAGGGCCAACGTTAGCCAAGACATCATTGGCCACGTAACGTCTGAGAGGCCAAACTGCAAGCCAGGTTGGCACTCCGGACAGCCCCCCCCCCGTGACTCAGAGATAGTCGACTCTGACGTTGAAGCCAGGGTTAAGCATGAAAGTCCGACCCTTACCCACACTTCCCAAATAACAAGGGTCGAAATATTGAAGGCCCATGATATGATGTTGATGATCTCCTTTATTAAGATAAAATGACATTGACGGAATTGTTACACTCAATAGTCACGCACGGTAGCCACAAAAAAGATCGAACTTTTGTTTGACGTATGACATGCTGATTGAAAATTTTCAAAGAAACCAGCGGCTGTTGTTTAATTAATTTTCGTCTGAGGATTGTGAAATTACGAAATTGGAGTTATTTTGTGGCATTGTCTTTAGTGGAAAATTAGATACACTATGGAAACACCCTACGTAGAAGAGGATATAAGTGACGATGAAATATTTTTCGGGAAGATTACATTAAAGGAAATAAAAAAAATATTTTGCAAGCATCTGAAACCTCAAGAATCTGAAAAAACGTAAGTCTTTACATGTTTCATTATGCAGGTATTCAAAGGATTTTTTTGGTAGATACTGTTGTAGGAGGATCACATTGACCAATGTTCTGGTAATTTATTTGTGGGTAGTCCACATTTAAACACGTAATAACAGGCGCGCTCGATATTAGAGAAACGATAACAAAAGTTTTACACGCAGTCACCTGGATAACATCATCAAGTATATAAAACAGGAATCATATATAGAACTGAATATGACAAAAATCCGCGAAGATAGACATATCTAGTGCTTCCAGTACCCAGATTAGAAATATACAGGAAACACCCTTATGCCAATTAAAATATACATTAAAATTCCAATTGTGATCAAAAATGAATGTAAATATCAAACATTTAGTATGAATGAAGCTTAGAAAGTCACTTATTAACAAATGTTACTTCTAATATAATTTAAATTATTTTTTTGAAGATAAGTTAGTCTAAATCTAAATAACGACAGTATATACTATAAAATTAAAATAAAATAAGCCTTTAATACTGTTCTTAACTTCGATACATTATGCTATCGGCAAACGCTTTAGTATGTTTTGTAACAGCTTGTCCTTCGACAAAGGCCTCCTCTAAAGATTTCCACTTTATCCTGTCTCTGGTTGTTCTCATCCATTCTGGACCGGCTATTTTTCAGGTCATCTTCCCAACAGTATACACCCCGTATACACTATTTATATTTAAATAGAACTTACTAAAGATAGGTAGCCTATATTTTAATTACCAATAGCAGAAATGTTCCTATACCCTCATAATATGATAATTATGTAACAGACTCTTACTAGTAAAGTAACAAAGTTACGATTAGCACCTAATATAATTTACCTATGATAATACTCGTATTAGTGTGTAATAAAGTATATTATGTAAGTTTTTATTATAAGATATACTGTTAGTCTATAAGTTAGGAGCATTATAATTTAAGCTGTTTGTTTACCTTGCCACGCCCTTACAGTGTACATACTTTTTTAGATTACTTTTAATAAACCTGTGATGTATGTTGCATTGAAATAAATAAATGAAAGGTTACTAAATGAAAGGTACATTTGAGCTCTAATCTAACCCGCCAGGTGATGACCTTAAACCAAACAAAACACAGGCCATTATTATTGGTAGCTCCAAACATCCATAGTTTTTGACGGAACACCTATAGAAATCACAAAGTCAGTGAAAAATTTAGGAATACAGATGGATACCCGTTTAACTTGGGTTCCCTGTATCAATGAGATTAGCCGCAGGGTGTTTGCATCGTCTGGATCTTTACGGAGAATTCGTAACTTCTTGCCGACTGCTACCAAGGTTACGCTTGCACACTCTTTTACTTCCGATCCTGGACTACGCCGACGCCTGCTATCTTGACCTCTCTGAAGCTCAACTGAGTAAACTTAAACGCCTTCAAAACCTCTGTATTCGGTTTATATTTGGCTTGCGCAAGTATGACCATGTCTCTGATTTTCGCGCAAAGCTCAAATGGCTTCCCATCCGTCTTCGCCGGAATGCACACATACTGTCCCTTTTGTATAACATCCTTTTTAAACCTTCTTCTCCCTTCTATCTTAAGGAGCGTTTTGAGTTTCTCCACCAGGCTAATGATCGCAATTTGCGTTCGTCAGATTCCCTTCAACTTAAAACTCCTGTCCATACGACAGAGTTTTATGGTCGATCCTTCACTGTAACAGCCGTACGATTGTGGAACGATTTGCCCTTCTCTATAAGAACATCCAAGTCTATTAGTAATTTTAAAACAAAAGTACACACCCATTATCTGTCCCTGCGTTGAAGTTGTTGCTGCTTGTTAATTCATCATAACCATTTTTATAGTTGCTTATTTTATTATAATAAAATTTGTGTTATTATTAGTATTTTAGGTTTATAGTATTTAGGTATGTTTTTAATTTTATATAGATGCACCGCCGTCATGTGAAATGTTATAATCCTGTCCATACTAAGGTTGCCTGGAAGAGATCGCTTTAAGCGATAAGACCGCCCATTGTACTAAATCTGTTCGTAAAAATTATGTTCTGTATTTTACTTTGGTGTACAATAAAGAGTTATCTTATCTTAAACAAATGGTTTCGAAGCCATTCTATGCAAGCAAATTTAATATATAAAATTATGGGAGCTGATTCACCCACGTCCGTAGGCGAAGACCCTAAACTGAATCCCTACACGTAGTCCCCGGGTGGTGCCAATCAGGTGAAATCGGTGGTTGGCTTCGGCCGTGGCTGATCACCACCCACTGGCCAAATTCGTGTCGCCAAGTAGCCTTGCTGCGTTCCGGCATGGTGGCAGGTGTAGCCACTACAGAGGACGGGTCGATTTGATGGTCGTATTGTTGGCAGACCGACCTGAAACACATTGATCAGGACTCACAGCATCGGAAGGCTAGTCGAGGAGGGTAGCGGGATCCGAGGCACGGTGCACCGCTGGCCGACCGCAGTTAGTAGGGGGCCCAAGTAGCGAGAAAGCCACTCGTGAAAGGCTGCCCCGCCAACTAGCGAAAAATCCCGAGATGCGCCATGGTGCCGGTTGGCGACCGGAAGAGGGGGCCCTATGGACATCCTCGGGGGGGCTCGGGCGTCCCCGCAGTCTCCAGACTAGTCCTCGCAACGATGCGATAATCTGTGTGTGTCTGAGGGTCACCAACATGAAGCCTCATTTCACTGCCGTCTTCTAACCTCAACTCACTCCAAAATGAAAATTAAGCACAGAAATAAGAGAACGGTTAAACAGCGGCTGCACTCCCTCTCTCTCAAGGTGCACCTGAGCAATATCCGGGGTCTGCACTCAAATCTCGTCGCAGTCCATCACCACCTAGAGACTGAAAAACCAGCTCTCTTGTTCCTGTCGGAGACGCAGATAGGGTGTCCGTCAGACACAGCGTATCTCTCTTACCCAGGGTTTACTCTGGAGCACAATTTTAAACCCCGTGCAGGGGTTTGCGTGTACGCTCGAGACGATATCTGCTGTCGGCGTCTTCGTAACCTTGAAAACCCTAGCTTCTCTGTTATTTGGGTTATGGTGGATACGGGCCTGGAAAAAATCCTTTATGCCTGTGTCTACCGCTCGCACAGCGGAGATCAGGAGACGACCAGGCTCACAGCTTACCTCAGTGAGGCGGCAGATGCCGGTCAACAGAAATACTCGACAGCTCAATTACTGTTTTTGGGGGATTTTAACGCCCATCACCAAGAGTGGCTCTTCCCATACCGATGCACTGACCACGCTGGGAGAGAGACGCGAAAGCTAGCTTTAGCGCTAAATCTCACCCAGCTAGTCCAAGGAGCAACGCGGGTTCCCGATGTTGACGGCCAAACAGCTAATTGCTTGGACCTTCTGCTGACGACTGATCCAGACCGCTACTCCGTTTCGGTTTCATCACCCTTGGGTAGCTCCGACCACTGTCTGATGAAATCTGTGTCTGTCTACTCTCCGCCCGATTTTAGCCCTAGAGGCAAGCGAAGAGTGTGGCGGTACAAGTCAGCAGATTGGGATGAAATGCGCGCATTCTTTGCATCTTACCCTTGGCAGCAAGTTTGCTTCTCATCTGAGGATCCTTCGGCTTGTGCGGATGCTGTGACCGATGTGCTGCGCCAGGGAATGGAATATTTTATTCCATTCTCTGACGTAGCAATGTCAGGCAAAGCTCAACCATGGTTCGGGGCCGAATGTAGACGTGCCTGCGCGCAGAAGCATGAGGCATTCCTGGCCTGGGCTGAAGCTCGAAACAGCAAAGCCAAGGACTTATCTCAAATGAAGACACTATATAACAAAGCTGCCAAGTCCTGCAAAAAGGCTTTAAGAAAGGCACGATTTGACCACATAGGCCGAATAGGGAACAAGTTAGCTTCGTACCCATCGGGTAGTAAAGCTTTTTGGTCCCTGGCTAAGTCAGTCGAATTGAACTTTTGTCGCCCCACACTACCACCACTGCTGAGACCTGACGGCACGCTAGCCCACACCGCTGAAGAGAAAGCGAACTTGTGCGCCACTCTTTTCGCGGAATCTTCACGTTTAGACGCTGCAGGCGGGACACCTCCGAGTCTACCTGATTGCGGGGTACTTATGCCGGAAATACGCATTCGTCAGACCAAGGTTCGTAAAACGCTGCGGAGTTTGGACGTGAATAAAGCTAGTGGCCCTGATGGGATTCCAGCAATTGTACTTAAATCCTGTGCGTCTGAGCTCGCTCCTGTACTGACACGCCTCTTTCGCCGCTCTGTTGAGGCTGGACATGTGCCGAAATCATGGAAGCTGGCTAATGTGCAGCCTGTGCCCAAAAAAGGTAGTCGTGCTGACCCATCAAATTATAGGCCCATCTCGGTCCATAATTAATCACCATAAATAATCACGTCCATAATTTGTAAGACTATGGAACGTGTTCTGAACAACAGGCTCCTGGCACACCTAGAAGTTAATAACCTCCTCAGTGATCGCCAATACGGCTTCCGCCGAAACCTGTCAACTGGGGATCTTCTGGCGTATGCCACGCATTTATGGAGCGAGGCCATTGAGAAATACGGAGAAGCGCTTGCTGTTTCTCTCGACATCTCAAAGGCCTTTGACAGGGTCTGGCATGATAGCCTTATAAGTAAGCTTCCATCTTTCGGTCTACCCACTGGTCTTTGTGTTTGGATCTCGGACTTTTTGAGAGACCGATCGATACGAGTCGTCGTTGATGGCTGCTCGTCCGATCAATTGGCGATTAACGCCGGAGTCCCTCAAGGGTCGGTACTCTCTGCAACTCTCTTCTTGCTGCATATCAACGATCTGCTAAAGCCTGGAACCTTTGGGTATGCGGACGACAGCACAGTTGTGGAGAGTTACACATCTACTGCACGAGCCAGTGGGGCGCAGATTCGGGCTCACAGAGAGGCCATGGTTGAGCGCTTAAACTTGTCCTTAAAGGCGGTCTCCGACTGGGGCGATGCCAACCTGGTTAAGTTTAATGCTAATAAAACCCAGGCGTGCCTGTTTTCTGCGAAACGGAGCCCATTTCATCTGGCTCCTACTTTCCGTAATGTACCCGTGCCGATTTCTGACCACCTCGAGCTTCTTGGTATCTCATTAACACCCACTCTCAATTTTGGCTCATACATTGAGTCAAAAGCCCAGCTGGCCGCTAAGAAGCTTGGAATACTTGCAAAGGTGAGGCAATACTTCACACCGGGACAGTTGCTCAACTTATACCAAGCACAAGTCCGATCATGTCTGGAGTACTGTTCTCACCTCTGGGACGGATCAGCGAAGTACCAGCTAGAGGCTCTAGATTCAATTGAGAGAAGAGCCAAGAAGCTCATTTGCAATGACGAGTTAGCAAAAGCAAGGCTCCACAGCCTCGAGCATCGTCGAAAGGTTGCAAGCCTCTCGGTTTTTTATCGGATACATTTCGGAGAGTGTGCTGCGGAGCTTTTCAACCTAATCCCACCATCCCCATTCTATGATCGGACAACCAGACGCTCCGCGTTGCGCCACCGCTACATGGTAGACATACCTCCCATACGCACAAAGCGGTACTCTTCCACCTTTATTATGCGCACCGCCAAGGAGTGGAACGCCTTGCCTGAGTCTGTGTTTCCTGATAACTACAACCTAGGGATCTTCAAGTCACGAGCGAATAGGTTTCTTCTAGGCAAGCGTGTACCATCGTAGACTGCATCATCGCTTACCATCAGGCGAGATAGTGGTCAAACGCTAGCCTATAATTTATAAAAAAAAAAAAAAAAAAAAGCAAACTGCATCCCTGATTCACAGTGTGGGGCAGCAAAACAGCATCCTGAAAACCATATTGGACAGAGTTACCTCTCCGATATGGAAGTGCTTCGTGTTGAGAGTTATCAAACCGACCTAGGTTGGTCACTCAGCGCGAAGATCTTTTGTTTGTGTAATAGGTTGGGGAAAAAGTCTTTTCGCATTATAGTATGTATGAACTTGTAATAAAATCTCTTTGGCTATACTATTTGTATCTGGCTGGTTTTGGTATCATTCAAAGTTTAAATTTTAAAGAAAATTAAAATTAGGAAAATGTGTGATTTTTATTTGTTTTTCGTACTGTATGAGTGAATCTAATGAAGAAATTCGATACATTTTAAAATTTTACTACAAAAAAGGTAAAAATGCAACGCAAGCCGCGAAAAAATTTGCGATGTTTATGGACCTAGTGCAGTGTCTGTGAGAGTAGCACAAATTTGGTTTAAGCGTTTTCAATCCGGAAATTTTGATGTCAAAGATGCACGTCGCTCTGGTCGCCTTATTACGGATAAAATTGATATGATTTTTGAAAAAGTTGAATAAATTTTTACTGTTGCAGGCAAGCAGGCAACTCAAAAAATGATTCCAACTCGAACCTGAAACTTATTGAAACACATTCACAGCCAAACTTGAGATCTGAGACAGAAGACAGTCCAGTGTTCACATCCAAGCCTGGCTCACCTGCTCTTGATAGTAGTTCTGATGACAGTTTTATACAAATGGAGAATATGGTGTCCAACCTGTGTGCCTCACCAAGAAACGCTGAGTTCAATGATACAGGTGAATTTGTTGATTACATTCTTAATCGTGGACCAAATAAAGTACAAGACCCTCTGAAAAAACATGATATAAAAGAATAGAACAAAGCTGATCTAGTACATAAACAACCGAATACACCGATAAAACTAAGTCCAAAGAAAGAGCATACTCCTGCTAAGAACACACTTAAAATGACTGGAAAGACTGATTTAAAAGGAGCTCCCAACCATCTAAGACCATCTAATAGTGTGACAAAAACTCCCAAGAATACCAGAAATGCAAACCAACACATGAGTAGTCCAATTGCATCATATATCAAGAATTGCCCTCAAGCACCATTGGTGAAAGCTGTGTATGCCAAGAAGCGACTCCCTGGTAGCTCTTCCATTCCAACGTTAGTTAAACACCCAACATGGAATAAAATAAATACAAATCTACCTCCAGTTAAGAGGAAAGAAGACTGAAGTGGTGAGTAAACAAATAACCCCCTTGATTATAAGAAAATTGCTTTTATGGTCTAGCATTTAATTAATGATTTTTTTTTATTTTTCTACCCAGGTTGTCCCTGATGAGAACAAATTAGCTCAAAGGCAATGACTTAAAAAATCACGTCTATCCCTAGACCCACAGACATGAAACATGAAAAAAGAGTTCCTGTTAAATAACAGTAAAATAAACTACAAATTTCTGCAAGTTATTAAATAAATAAATACATTAAAAAATTGTCTATTTGTAAATGCCATTGTGGGTAAAGTTAACGATTCCGAAATGTCTTAACCTCCGCTGCAAAAAGAAGGTGTTATGCGTTTAAAGTCTTTGTCTGTCTGTGTGTAAGAATTTGTATATTTGTAAATGCCATTATGGGTAAGGGGGACAATTCCAAAATGTCTTAACCTCCGCTGCAGAAAGAAGGTTTTATGTGTTTAAAGTCTTTGTCTGTCCGTGTGTAAGAATTTGTATATTTGTAAATGTCATTGTGGGTAAGGGCAATTCCGAAATGTCTTAACCTCCGCTTCAGAAAAAAGGTGTTATGTGTTTAAAGACTGTCTATTTGCGTGTAAGAATTTATATGTTTGTACATTGCAATGTGGGTAGGGTAGACAGCAATATTGAAAAATCTTAACCTCCGCTGCAAAAAGAACGTGTTATGAGTTTAAAATCTTTATCTGTGCGTGCGTAAGAATTTGTACATTTGTAAATGCTATTGTGGGTAGGGACTATTCCAAAATGTCTTAACTTCCGCTGCAAAAAGACGGTGTTATGAGTTTAAAGTCTTTGTTTATCCGTGTTTAAGAATGTATGTTTGTACATTACAATGCGGGTAGTGTAGGGAGCAATATAATATGATCATATGATATATTAAGGTAAGGTATGGTATGGTATTGTATTGCATTGTATTATATTATATTAAATCCAAATTAACTTGGGCAAATAGGCGTTGTATGTATGTACTTACATAGAATGTAATATAATATAAGGTAATGTAATGTAATATAATATAATGTAATGCGATGTAATGTGATGCGATGCGATATGATGTGATGTGTAGTGGAGATTCTGTAGCTGATATAATGATGATGATTATTGATAGGTATTGATAGATAGTTCATTGTTGAAAAAAGCACAAACGCACTTTTGCATTTTTTTGTACCTAATATTACTGCTGTAAGAGCGAGACGGCACGCCGCGGCGCATCCTCGGATAGACGCGTCCCGCATGCACAAAACCTCAAACAGACTTCGCCTTAACCTTAGGTAACATCACATCACACTATAATATTATAAATGCGAAAGTTTAGAATAGAATAGAATACTCTTTATTGCACACCAACAATATTAAAATACAATAAAAATACACAAAAATTAAGGTAAGTACAATGGGCGGTCTTATCGCTAAAAGCGATCTCTTCCAGACAACCTTTGGATGGACAGGGCAAAACAAAATCAAAAAGACGGCGGTGTAAATACGAGTATATTCATAAACTTACATAAACTACCTATACTTACTAATAAACTAAATATATATACTTACAAATATAATAATATATACCTAGTCAGGTCATAAGTATTGTCACACAGTAAAAACTTTTATTTTAGAATGCTGGCCACAAAAAAGTTTATAGAATTCGAATTTAGAATTGTTCATGAAAATAAAAATGTATACTTTTTAGAATTTTACTCATTTTTAAATATGGAGTGGACGCTTAAAGAAGACCGTGTTGCAGTTATTGCGTTGCATCGTTGCGGTTACGCGCCAATTCAAATTTTTGACATACTGAAAAATTTGAATATAACCAAAAGATTCGTTTATCGCACCATCAAACGATACAATGAAGACTCTAGTGTAGATGACAGGTCAAGAAGTGGTCGCCCTCGGTCTGTTAGGACTCCAGCAGTGATAAAAGCTGTGAAGGCGCGAATTGAAAGAAATCCCAAACGTAAGCAGAAACTGTTGGCCCTTCAGATGGGGTTAAGCAGAACCACGGTGAAAAGGGTGTTAAATGAAGACGTAGGGCTTCGGGCATATCGAAGAAAAACAGGACATCGTTTGAATGCTCGTCTAATGGACCTGAGACTGAAGAGATGCCGCGCTTTGTTGAAGCGGTACGCGGGAAAAAAATATCGGGAAATTCTTTTTTCGGATGAAAAAATTTTTACCGTAGAAGAGAGCTACAGCAAACAAAATGATAAGGTGTACGCACACAGTAGTGAAGAAGCGAGCAACCGTATTCCGCGTGTCCAACGAGGTCATTTTCCATCCTCGCTCATGGTATGGTTGGGAGTTTCTTATTAGGGCTTACAAAGGTACATTTTTGTGAGAAAGGTGTAAAAACCAATACAGTTGTGTATCAAAATACAGTCCTGACGAACCTTGTGGAACCTGTTTCTCATACCATGTTCAATAACAGGCACTGGGTATTGCAACAAGATTCGGCGCCAGCTCATAGAGCGAAGAGCACACAAGACTGGCTGGCGACGCGTGAAATCGACTTCATCCGGCACGAAGACTGGCCCTCCTCCAGTCCAGATTTGAATCCGTTAGATTACAAGATATGGCAACACTTGGAGGAAAAGGCGTGCTCAAAGCCTCATCCCAATTTGGAGTCACTCAAGACATCCTTGATTAAGGCAGCCGCCGATATTGACATGGACCTCGTTCGTGCTGCGATAGACGACTGGCCGCGCAGATTGAAGGCCTGTATTCAAAATCACGGAGGTCATTTTGAATAAACTTTAGTGTCATAAGAATCTATGTTTTGTTAAGTTCATTTTGATATATAAATGGTTACATAATGAATAAACTGGTTTCAATTATTTTATATTAAGCATATGACAGAATTTATGACCTGACTAGGTACTTATATACATAAACTACAATAAAGGAGATAAACATAACGATAAACTAGCAGTGCGTAGACAAAGAAAGGAAATGGTTGTATACCTTAGCTTTGAAGATAGGAAGAGATTTAGATGATCTAATAGAGAAAGGTAAAGCGTTCCACAGCCGCACAGCTTGAACTGTAAAGGAGTCACCATAAAATTGAGAACTGTGGACAGGGGTTTGGAGACTTAGAGCTTCAGATGAGCGTAGATTTCGATCATGCGCCTGGTGCAAGAACACAAAACGCTCCTTTAGATAGGATGGTGAAGAAGGATTGAAAAGAATGTTAAAAAGAAGGGACAGAATATGTGCATTCCGGCGAAGACGGATAGGGAGCCACTTGAGTTTTGCGCGAAATTCTGAAACATGGTCATATTTGCGCAAGCCAAATACGAACCGAATACAAAGATTTTGAAGGCGCTCAAGTTTGCTCAATTGGACTTCAGAAAGGTCGAGATAGCTGACGTCGGCGTAATCTAAAATAGGGAGTAGAAGGGATTGTGCAAGCGTAATTTTGGTGGCGGTTGGTAAAAAGTTGCGAAGTCTTCGCAACGAGGCTGAGGACGCAAACATTTTTCGGCTGATCTCGGCAATACACGGTTTAGATGTTTGTTTGTTACTCAATCACGTCGTAACGGCTGAACCTATTTCGATGATATTTGGTATATACGTAGATTAAAACCTGCATTACCACATATGCCACCTTTTATCCCATAAATCAGTTCCCAAAGTCAAGTTGCAACAGCGAGTTTATTTCTGGGTAGGTACACCTACACATTTAGTAATGTAACACGTACGAAGTCGCGGGCAACAGCTAGTTAAAATATAAGACCTTGTGTCAGATTAAATACTCTTATAGCTCTTTTCACAAAAGAAGCCCTGTGGCTGTTTGAGGACTTAGAGGAACAGTTATATAACATAAAAATAAGGTTAGGTATGTTTTTCCGGACCAGTGTCATCTCGGAGTGTAAATGACGCAAATCACTAGAATATGCCCAAAGTCCAAAATAGAGTGCAAATATGTGTCATCATTGCGGAGAGTGAGTGTCAGAGTGCCTCAGGGTAGCATTCTTGGACCTCTACTTTTCATAATATATATATATAAATAATCTACCTAAAATATCTAAACATCAAACTATTATGTTTGCAGATGATAGTACGATTGTGTTTTCAGGAAATAACAAATCATTACTTGAAAGTGATATCAAATTTCCCACCATCATCGCCAGGCACACAATTTGTTTAGCAGTTCTGCGACCGTTGCTGGCGCTCTCATATACAAGTAATATGCGTAAGTGCCGAACTTCACAAACGGACGCATAACATCAGGTGGGCCATTTACTTGTTCCATCTAAAGGTCGTGTAAAATGTAAATACTTACTAAGCGATGATTTTTGTTTTGATTGTAATTTTTTACAATTTATTAATTTATAATATAAGACAGGATATGATATTCCACATCGTAAGAATGAAGTAGGTAAGTTAGCTGGAATAAGAAATACATAGGTACGTCCGCAAATACCCACACTGATTTATTTAATTTAGGAGAGCCACTAACACATAACTAAGTAGGTACTCTGTAACAATATGTATAGAAGGTAGGCTGGCTCGACATAAACAAATTTATAAATAATTGTAAATAAAGTTAAGTAACCATTGTTGTGTTACGTGCTTGAAACAAATAAATAAAATAATGAATACAATAAAATAGGAACAGGTACATAATTAATAATTTATTGAATAAATAAGTACTTAATGTACATACAATTTCAACGGCAAAGCATCTCTCTATCGTGCGGTACCGCGCCGATATCTCCCACTACAGCCATCGCCAATTGAGAACCTGCAAAAATAAATTTATTCTTACTGTAGTATACGCCAAGACTCGCGGCAGACGAGCCCAACCAATAAACATGTTTGTTTCCTTTATTTTTTATATTAAACTCGTTGACAAGACACACAACCTGACGGGCCTCCTGATGTTAAGTGGTAACAGCCGCCTATAAACTCCTGCAGCACTCGAGGTACTGGTAAATACGATTATAATACTATTACTGGTAATTAGTGTTATCAATAGGTATAATATAATAACTCGGCGCATCACTAATGGCTCCCGTAAGGGCTGCAAGATCGCGCGAGACCGGAAGATCAAGCTTGACTCACGATTTATGACCCCGTCTGCCAGGAGTGGTGGTGTCTAGTACCTATAGTTACCAATGCAGTGGTAGTTTTTTTTTTAGCTAAACTTAGCATTCGCCCCTCCTATTTCTACATATACAAACTATAGGTATGCCAAATCTTAGACTCCTACAGCAATAAGCTTAAAAAGGGGTACACATTTTTCTCTTCACGTTGGTATTTATAGTATACTAGTTGTATGCCCGCGACTTCGTCCGCACTTTTCTGGATCTCGGCAACAGCGCCACCTGCCGGGTCCAATTGTGAATCTAAACCATTCAGGGGCCCACACAAACACTTACAAAAAAAAGTCATTCAAATCGGTCCATCCGTTTAGGAGGAGTTCAGTGATATACACACGTACAGTAGAATTATATATATATATAGTATGTAGGTACCTAGAAGTAATAAAACGTGCAAAAAAAAGCCACTGCAAGAAGCATGCAATCTTTTTAATATCTTTAGTACATAATATATAATGAAGTCGCTTCCGCTGTCTGTTCGCTTAGATCTTATAAACTACTCAACGGATTTTAATGCAGTTTTCAGTAAAAGATAGAGTGATTCAAGAGAACGGTTTATACGCATAATACATACATTACTCTGTTTGTTTGATACCTTTACACGACTAAACGGCTGAACGGATCGTAATGAAATTTTGCAAGAAGATAGATTATATCCTGGGATAGCCAACTGCACAAAATCAGGGTAATGTTTTTTGAAAACCACCCGTGTGAAGCCGCGGGCGGGTCAGCTAGTTGTAAGATAAAATGAAAAATTTACTTCGCACGACCCGTCATCCTTAGACTTCTCAACAGGAGTCAGGAGTCAAGTACTTGACGAACAGGGAACCTCGAAGTCGCTAGGAATGCGTTTGCGGGACAACCTTGTGGCTTACGAGAAACGGTGGTTAAGAGACCACCAGAAACAGGAACAAGTAGAAGTATTTGGGAAGATCTTTGCCCAGTAGTGAAACCGATTAGATTTAATAAAAAACAAAAATTGCTCGATATAACTATATACAAAACACGATAGTGGATGATGGGATAGTAAATGCATGACTTATACTTATTAATAGGCTCAAGGTCGCTTAAGGTCGCTCAACGAGCTATGGGAGAGGGCTATGCCACATGTCTGTTCGATCTCGTAGAGAAACACCAAGCATAACCCTCTCCATCGCACGCTGAGCGACCGCGAGCTTTCTCATGAGGTCCATACTGAGATAGCACGTTTCCGTGGCATACGTCATCAACTCATCACTGGTAAAACACACACTTAGACAAATTAACTTTTCAACAAAATATAACTGACTTAACCAAACTACCGATTTTAATGAAATTTTTGGACCAATATGAGAGTACACCTGTCTAATTTATGTATGTAATTTAGTAATAATTTGAATTATTCATATCAGATACTCGTCTGTGATATCAGTCCTAAAGGTCCTATACGATATTTAGTTCCGAAAATTAATCTGGATGTCGCTACTCCAAAGTGTCCAAATCCTAGATCGCGCTGACGAAAACCGATCAGAATATGTTTTGTTTATGGCCGCAGTGTAAACGAGTGTGTGCACTCGGTATCTCGTCAACCGTTACTTGCAATAAGGCAACGTTGAAAGTAAAGTGCCTTGTGGTTTAGAGAGACCTTTACAAAATACTTTTCCAAATCGGTTGATATATGATGGAGTAATGAGGAAGCAAGCATAAAAAAATACAACTGAATTAAGAGCTTCCTCGTTTTTTTGAAGTCGGTTAATAAGACATTCATCTTTAGATACTTACATTTATAAGAGAGGTTTTTAGCGACGGCAGAGATCTCGTCGGGACAGATGGAGTCGAGAAGCGTGAAGCAGGACTTGACGCTGTCCAGCTGTATGTTGTTAGCGAGCTGAAGCGCCAGCCCTTCCGCTGCGCGCACCGGGTCCTCCTCGTGAATGGCAAGGGCTACTTCTGGAAAGATTAATAGCTCCGTATGAGATGTTTTTCGATTCGACTCCATAAAGTGATTAAATCGTTTGGGTGTACCTACGCTTTTATAACAAACTCCCAAGAGATGTACAAAAATTGACTATTAACAAATTTAAAAACGTAATTAAACAGAATCTTTATAAAAAAGTGTAACATATCGGATTATTTAGATGATAAGAAGCTTAGGATTGAAATTGCTCCAACGCGGTTAAAAATGTTACGATTACCTAAGACGTTATTCATTTTCTATAATTGATATGTATTCTAAAAGGATCATTAAAAAAAACAGCCAGCCTTGTTTCTTGCCTTACTTTCCTGGCTTGGTCGCGAAAGAACATGCAGTAAAGTTGACGTTTCAAAGTGATCCCTGTGATTTTAACGAATAAAAAGATTTTGTACGACCTCGGGGACTCTTGAAACCTGCTGCGACGAACCCAAAGTTCTACTCTGCTAGGTACTTTAGAAAGTTGGGATAGCTGGGGTCTAATTGCGTTTTAGAATTTTTATATAATTTAACCGTCGTTCGCAGTGGAAGTCATATGGCTATATGATGATGATAATGATTTTTAACAACAACACAATATCAAGCAATCAACAAAAATGAAAAAGGGATATTTTAACATAAGGTTAACAGACATCAGAAAAAATGAAATAGAAAAATGAGGAGATGCTTTTGTAAATTAAGAGTTTGTATGATTTTCTCATGGATCAAATCATCAGATCTTGACCAAGTTTATTTACATTAATTGTTTCAATACAAAATAAAAAAAAATAAAAATCGAGTAAGTTATTCTGTTGAAAGTAACTCACTAAGTCTATTCTTCCCGACTTCTATCTGATTGAAGTTCAAATCTCCGATATTTTTGAGGAACTCCGAGGCAGCGACGGCTGCGTTCCATGCTGTCGCCGATTTGCTCTTAGCTAATATACCTGAAAAACAAATTATGTGTTTAAAGATGCTGGTTCCCATAATACATTCGTTTTACGTCTAGTTCTCGGCCAGATATTAGACACGTTTACTGCACCCATCGGCCCTCAGCAAACTTTATCAGGTCGTTTTTCCATCGGGCTGCGGTTTCCAGTACGTAGACTTCACTCGAGAACCTTTCTGCTCCAACGGCCGTCAGTTTATCGAGCACAATAAATGGAGCTAAAATGCATTAACTTACCAAACACTCCAGTCTCACAGTAAGAGATGTTGAACGCGCGGTACTGCGTATAAACATCCCCGCCCGCCATCGTGCCGAGCGGCGAGTGTGGGGTCCTGTCGTGCGAATGCTGGCCCATCTGAAAATCATGTCAGAAAAGTTAAATATAAATGTGGATGCATAAAGAAGTAGAGGCGGCAAAAAAGAGATGGATGAATTGTTTGAAAGAATTCACACGACGCGATAGATTATTAAAAAATATTCGAGAATAATTCGAGATAAAGGATTTTTTGCCGTACCAACTTACCGCCATATCACCAACCCCAGCGGCCGCAGCCACAATTGCATGTTTCATCAAACATCTGTAAAAAACTACGAGCCTTACAGTAGTTGCATATGATCGCATGCCCATGAGATCGCATGAGATCGCATGAGATAGCATATGATGTGTAGCATCAGACCACCGCGCGCACTTATTGGTCATATCAAATTGCGCGCGCTTCCCCGGTTTCCTGTTTCCGTCCCTTTTGCCAAAATCACTCCTACAAACCGAGAGGAAAGATGTTACATATCAATAAACATTGAAAGTCATAAATCTTTATAATCTAGTAAACGGTGAAAGGTGTTGAAATTGCATCCTGGTTGCCCTAATGCTCGCATTGCTATTTCGGTTTGTACCCTACAAACCAGTGAAACTACGGGCACATGAGAATATCTCAGGGTGACGGACGCAATGCAATGCCATGTGACCTACAATTGCCTGGTAAGGTAACCGCTTGAAATTAGGTGGGCCAAGAGCTTCTGTCATCATCTCAATACAAACTTCCGCCCGCGGCTTCCCACGCGTGGTTTGTCAATAAAAAAATAACCCTTCTACGCTGTCGGGTAAAAAGAAGCCTATGTCTCAATCCCGGTCATAATCTATCAATACCAAATTTTATCTAAATTGATCCAGCTTTAAAAACGTAACTAACAGACAAACAGAATTCGAATTTATAATATTAGTATGGGTACTGAGAAGGTAACTCACGAGACATCGCAAGTGCCACATCCCGGCACAGCGATGGCAATGCAGGTGTCGCTGCCAGCTCCCAGGTCGTAGTACTCGAAGCCACTGCGGGGGAACGAAGGTATCTCGAAACGCTGTGCCAGTTTATCCTATAGTTACAAAAATCCAATGAGCTAATGATACCTGCCTGGCTATGCTCTACCTTCAAATTCACCCGGATCAGGGTTTGACAAGCAAAAGGATTATCAATTGTCCAAAGTTTCTTTTAAAAACTGTCAAATGCTAAATTAGAAGCGATGACTTTTAAGATACTTATCAGGGGGCTGGTATCTGGGTTTTCAGGTTTTCATCATCAACACCCTAAGGGATTCTGGTAAACTGTTGCTGAAACCCAAAGTCTTTCTTCGTTACTTCGAGTCTGGTTAGAAGGAACAATGCGCCCCAATGCGGGACGTGAGTGCATATCTTATTTCCCCACACCCTATAATTACGAGTAGAAGGCTTCCACATGGCTAAATGACTTATATATTCAGTTCTGGTTCGATTCCCGCCGCGGGTCAAATGTTTGCATGATCTACAGATATTTGTTCCGGGTCTGGTTGTTTCTCTATATATTATAAGTATGTATTTACAAAAAAAATGTATATAAGTATTCTATCAGCTATCTGGTTCCCATAGTACAAGCTCTGCTTAGTTTGGGGCTAGATAACGCTGTGTGAAATGTCCAGCAATATTTATTTATTTATATATTTTTTTAATCACGAATAGATCTTCGTTTGGCCACAATCTCACCTGATGGTAAGCGATGATGTGGTCTAAGATGATGCACGAATATCTAGAAGACACCTTTTTACTCTTATCTTAAAGAGGCCCAAACTGTAAGTTGTACTGACATCACAGTCCGAGTCTGGTTGTTTTTCTATATATTATAAGTACGTATTTACAAAAAAAGTATATAAGTATTCTATCAGTTATCTGGTTCCCATAGTACAAGCTCTGCTTAGTTTGGGGTTAGATAGCGCTGTGTTAAATGTTCAGCAATATTTATTATATTTTTATTTTATTTTATGATAGTCTGTTTTACAAAGAACTCCCGCGGCTATTTATGGAACTAGCGGTTATCAGATGAAAATATGTGTACTTTTCAATCCATGGAACAGAGACAAAGCTAAGTATTTTTTTATTGAAACAAACTACTAATACAATGATCCAAAAAATGACAAGCAATTTAACGAATTTTGAAAAGCCACAAATCAGCTTAGCTTACCCTTCGATGCTCCACACTCTCAGCTAACTTCATAGTCTCGTCAAACGGCAGGCCAACACTGGCAACAGTACACACGTCGCTCTTGAAGTGGGTGGATGCGTAGAGGTTAAGGCTGTTCTGATCCATACCGTCGATCCTGCTGTCTTCGCAGTAGATGGAGTTGGCTAGTGGACCCCCCCAGCAGGCTTGTTGCACCTGTAAAAGTGTTTTAAACTAAAACGATATTCTCTAATCTATTCGTTGTGTCACACGCAGAGACAAAACGAAGCCTTTAAACTGAACCGAACTAATGAAACTGTCTCTGGTTGCCCGGGATGCTGAGCCTGGGAGAGGCTGACCTATAGTCTGGAAGATGTCAATACTACTTGGCGAGGAAAACGTAGTTTTGAGTCCATCTGCTTGGCCAATGACTAATGTGTTCTTATCCGATTTCCAGAAGATTTCAGACGAACATTTCAGTAGATAGTCAAGTATACACATTTACACAGCATCCCTCCCTCCCTTTCATTCTTCAAATGCGTACCATAAGTAATTAATATATTGTGGTTTTAATAATTTTCTCTAGGTTCTCAATATCTTAAAAGTTATGTCTATTTAATGAGAATCTGTTATTGGCATTAAGCATTAGATATAAGAGTTTGTTAACATTAATATCAAGTGCTGTTGATTCTGTAATTAATAAATAAAAAATAATAAAGCCTATGTAATTATTTAAGTATTTTTATTGACGTAACCAAGTGGTCTATTGTGATCCTAAGGTTTAAATAAATGAGTATGAGTATAAGACTATGGCCAGTAGTGTAGCGTAATGGTGGTTTCCATGTATGATATAGCAACAAAAAACTGTCTCTACCACCATTTAAGCTAAATTGATAGAGATAATATGAATAAGAATGATTTCACAAAACGATTGTAATCTCACCATGTCTAGGACACGCTGTTCTGGATGAAGCCGGACACGGTCGTCATGGATTTGCGGTTTCCTTTCGTCAATCTCCCATTGGTTGTAGCAGCATCTGAAGATAAAGATTTTTCCTTGGAGAAAAGTATAAAATTGTTGTTGATTAAGGCAAACCCAACGAAAGGATGTCTAGATTTCTTGATGACTAAATCTGGTTTTGAGAGCGGGTCAGTGCATTTATTTCGAATAAAAATTATGTGGACAAGCTGTTACTGTATTATGCAGGGGTTTTACCAAGAGTCGAAAAGCAGGCCTGTTAGATTGACGACACAATATCGAGAGGATCGCTTTAATTTACACTAGATGTTATTGTTTATTGGGTGTTATGCACACCATCACAAACTTGTGTTCCAACAATTTTGCCGCCGTGAGACTGCCACACAGTAGCGTTGCGTACCTATGCAACAAAGATCAATAAATCTGGCGCTAAGTGTCAAAATATGAAGGTCACCTGGCAGCCACATCGAGCAGATAACACTTAAGGTCCGGGAAGTTAGGCAGCGGACAGCGCAGAGTAAAAGCCACCATCTGCCGGTCAGTAGTACATGTGATGGCGCAGCCTTGTTGTTGGAGTACCCGTATCTTGGCGTAGCCGGAGTACGCACATCCTGATGTAGAAGACGCGGCGCGGATAAAGTGCATGGCGCCGAGTTGATGGTCCATCTCGTAGCGGGAGCCCGCCTCGGAAATAATATACATTTTTAATTCCAATTAGAAAGCTAAGGAAACTATAAAACGTCGGTTATCATTGATACTCGTAGCACGTGTGGAACGAATCAAAGGCATTACAGATAGTTAAAACACGCAATACAAGATCTTAAGTAGATACAATAAAAAAAAACTTGTGACGAATGAGTTGATTGGAAAAAAAAGTACCTGTCTTAGGTAAATAATTTTATATCAAGCAAAAACCAAAGACTACTATAATATTGTACACTGGTCCAAACCAAACTCCGTGAACCCGTCAAGGATCACGCCAATACATTTTTGTATGGTTGTGGTACTTGACCGATTACAGCCTCGAATTCAGTACAATTCCTGGTACAACAGGTGCAATACCTGAAACATAATCGTGCAGGCCGCTATCGGAGCACCCAGGGGCTTCGCAGCAGCCACCCTAATGCCGTTCAAGATTATCGATCTCTGGACTTCCATAGGCCCGTAGTCCGACTTCGGCCAGCACAGGGCGCCGGCCACACGGCTTGTGGAGACCTGTCTTATTTGGGAAAATAGAAATGGCCTAAAGAGATTCATTTTGGGGAAGATGGTTGAATTGTAGTTTTGTAAATAATGCATAGTGACGGAATGTGGCGATGACTGCGCTGCGGGGACTTGTCAGAATTAAATGGCATATGATACGTTGGATTTTATGTCAATACCATATAGAAAAGAAGTCAGTGAGTGCTTATGAAAGAGGAAAAGCGGTTCTATTAGGTAATAATCAGAATCAAAATTAATTTATTGTTGCAGAACAAAGATCTATCTAACGTAGGCATATCTAACGTAGAAATGTTCTTGTCAATTATTTGGAATCCTATAGGTAAATTTGATTAATAACTCTCTCGAAAATACGGTAGCAGACAATCCTTTTCTCACAGATCAACATCAAATCCTCATAGGTCAAGGAAAAACATAATTCCAATACACACATGTGATTACCTATACCTATAGATGCTATAGATACCTACCCTACAGAATTTTTTTAACAAAACTTTCGTAATTTAATCCCATTATGTATTTTACAAACACGGGATTTATCACGTAGGTACCGGGATTTATTGTATCGTCGGTCGTTACACCGATAAAACGGTACTAACTAACAACGGTTAACTATACCTACAACTGCAACGTGCAAACTGCGTTTTTCAAATCATTATCGCATCGCACAATATCAATTTGATTTTGTGCATAACAGAACAACAGGAATCAGATAGCGTAATCTGATAACCATAATACCTAAATGAGTACAATAAATAGATAACCTAGGCCTTGGATATAATCTTCTCAATCAGGGGTACAAGGTGTATCGCAAGATGTTGCAAAGTACTTGTGTAAGATACAGCATTTAATACCAATTACCTACCTAAACTCTTTATAGTTTGAGTGTGTTGATACTTAAGTCTTTTAGAAAACCTTTGATGTATTTAAACAAGTTTCTGCAATATAATATTTTAAGTTAAATAACTACCTACCTAATGAATGCATTCATTGTACACTAGCCTAAACTATATTTAAGCTCATTTTAAATGAACTGTAATTTGTTCTTAAGAGAATAAACTCTTTAAACCGAAGATCGGTTGCCAAATGTATATGGGACCACCCCTGAGGTACTCCCTTTCCAAAAAAATAAATAATTGAAATCGGGAATGTGGAAAGGAACAATATTTATCGTTGAACAAGCATAACAGTGTTGATGTTGGACAGCTTTTCGTATTACAAAAAAAATGTCTATGCATAATTGTAAACATCCGCCAGCGGAACAACTGTCGGCCTCACTTTGTAGAGCAGAAGATACTGACACTACCGTGCATCTACATATTAGAAGCAGCAATGTTTGTGAGAAAGCACCTGTACCTATACCAACATGATCCAAACCCGCGAAGACAAAACAACCTACTACTGCCAGAACCGAAACTTGAAATATACAGAAAAAGTCCGCATTACACAGTAATAAAATTTTACAATAAAATACCTGACAGTTTAAAAACCGAAATGAAAGACAAAACGTTTATAAATAAACTCAAAGATTTACTAGTACAAAAATGTTACTATTCACTAACTGATTTTTATGATGACAATAAATTATTAATCCGCACAAAATTAAAAATATTAAAATTATGATTATCTGTCATTTATATGTATACTTAAATGAAAATATAATAATAAGCTTACATTTGGATAATGTAATATTATAATGTAACAAAGAAATATTCTTAGGTAATATTAAGTACCTAACTAATTTTAGAAATGTAATTTAATTTTTATCTTTAAGGTACGTATGACGTACAGGGATAGGTAGATTTATATAAGGTTATATAAATACAATATTAATTTTGCCACGCCCTAACAGGGTGCATGTCATTTAGATTACTTAATCTTAAGATGTAACTAATTTCGTGTCGTAAAAATATGAAAATAAATAAAATAAATAAATAAATAAAAAACGACAAATTGAGACCCTCCTACTTTTTTATTTTTCTAATTTTGTTAAAAATAAATAATGCTGGACATTTCACACAGCGCTATCTAAGCCCAAACTAAGCAAAGCTTATACTTATATATGTACATATTTTTTTGTAAATACATACTTATAATGTAGGTATAGAGAAATACCCATACCCTAAATAAATAAATAAAAGCTTTATTTGCTTGAATGGTACATTGATTCATAGGCCCGTATGCCAGAACGTAACTCAAACCTGAATATCAAGCATTAATTTTTGACAGGTTTTAAATTAGAAGCTGTCATAAAATCTACGCTCGTTTACGTCTAAAATTACGTTTATGCACAGTTCAAGAATTTTATTATTTTCATTTATTTGTTCCAAAAACAAAATAAAATTGTGTGCGGAAAAATAATTAAATACAATAAATAATGAATGTAAAACATGTTAATAATTAGGCTTAAAAATAATTAATATAAAAATAAAAATTTTTACTAGAACCTTTACACCAGTTTATCAGAAGTTATCTACTCGATCAATTTGTCGTGCAAATGTTTTACTTTTAATGGTGGTACCGAGAACCACTAATTGATGCCGCTTTTTATAATTACAGAGAAAAGAAAACGAATAATTGCTAAATGAATTACTAAATACTTATGCTGTATTTATATAGCTACCGCCCGCGGCTTCGTACGCGTGGTTTTTCAATAGAAACATAACCCTCCTGCGCAGTCGATTAAAAAGTAGCTTATGTCTCAAACCTGGTCATAGCCTATGTGTATACCAATTTTCATCAAAATTCGTCAACCCCCCCCCCTTCCTTAGGTATATATAATGTAATGTATAAGTATAATGTTTGCGTAATTAATCCATACTAATACTTCTTCTTCAGAACAGACCTAAGAAGTCCAGGACGTCCGACGGCGCGGTGGGTCGATATAAAAAGTCGCGGGCAACTCCTGGATGCGCAAAGCACAGGACCGGGAAGGGTGGCGTTTACAAAGGGAGGCCTACACCCAGCAGTGGGTACTTATGGGCTGCGGATGATGATGAATACTTCTTCATATAAATTCGAAAGTAGACTAGACTCCAAGGCTCCTGGCAGACGTGGTCATATAACGTCGGGCAAGCGACGTTGAGATTGGTATCTCGCTCGCTCTTGCAGCCCTTACGGGAGCCGTTAGTGATGCGCCCAGTAACCATCGATAACACTTAGGTATTACCAATACCTAATTGTACTGAGAAGGAAACATACATGTTTATTGGTTGGCCCCGTCTGCCACTAGTCTTGGGGTATACTATAGTAGGTCCTTTTTAACTATCCCTGTACCTTCTTCCTGTCGTATGTTGTAAAGTTTCTCCCACCGATACGAGAACTCACCACTTTCCTCTGTCCATTGCTATCTCTTGCCAGTCGTCGGCTCCAAGGTCGCGCAGTTCAGTTCTTCCATCCGATCGTTCCAGCGATACTTGGGACGAACAACTGGTTGGCGACCAATCAGTCAGCTCAAGTATGCTCTCTCGACGCATCGATTTTTACCCTCTCGCAGTATACGGCCGAGCCAGCGGCGTCGGCGTGACTTATATTTTCCTATGATGTTAGGCTCGGCCATGAGATCTTTTATTACGGCGTTTTTACGGACCCTCAAGCTAACATCTTCTCTCCTGGACCCAGGATAGACGCTCTCCGCTACTAAAATGAATAGAAATGAAGCCACGTCGATATTATTGTCCGTGGCTTATCTTGCAATGAGGCGTCGCCGTCGTCTGACTGAGTGACATCGCAGGCCATTATGCCTCGTCGGTCCATCCCCAATTGACTAAAGGCGACTTTCGCAACGATGACTGAACGTATTTAGTGGCTAAATATGATTTAGAATTGTCAAATCATACAAATACGTCAAATTTAAACATGTTTAGTCGCTAAATACGTTTAGGCATCGTTGTGCAAGCCGGGCTAAGTCAGTGGAACCCAATTAGTTTATCATGTACACGGTGCTCTTTGCACAACTCAAAAATCTGTTAGCTTTTTTGTGAGCTTAAATAGGTAGGTACTTGTCCAAGAAATGGCCACGCATATCTCTTCAATAATAGTAATTTAACAATTCGCGTAAACTTTAGAGGATGAAAATACATACTTACACTTCAAACAATATATTTAACTTTCAGTTTCAAACTAGCAGTTTAGTGTAAAACTGTAAATGTGTAAAAAAGTGTCCAAAAAAATCCTGAATCCGGCATTATTCGTCCGTCAGCAGGGTTAATACAAAAAAATAAACTCTTCACAAAACCCACCTTAATTGATACAATTCCGCGCGCCATGCCATCAATAATAAGTGATTGCAAGAGAGTCCATTTAAATAAATTATCTGTTGGATAATTTATTTTTAAAACGAAACTATTGGCAGGTTGGAGGTAAGATGAGCTAAAGGAAATTACTCATTTTTATGGAAATGGAGCAGTTTTTACCGAGGAAGGTTTGCAGTGACGATGCGTTAGCTTTTTAAAAGATAAACTGACCAACAGGCAAAATCAATAATAGTTGTATAGCTATGATGTAAAATGACGAATAAAATAGGGTAATTCACTGCGGTAGGTATTTTAAGAGAAATATCAAAGATTACAGGATAAGTCTGCGTTAACAATTCACTTGTTTTCTGAGTCACAAAGAGATTAGATGGAGCTTCTAAATTAACATAAATAAAAGTAGAAACGGAACCCTCACACAAAACGAGGGGTATTAAACATTTGAAGCTTTGTCTGTCTGTATCATGCATGGTTCATCATAACTCCTTATTGGATCATATACCTACGTCAGATGGTAAGATGCGCAAAAATACATAATATTAACGGTAATATAGGTGGTGCCAGTAAAAAAAAACGTATATGTACCTACCTACGCACGTCAGAAGTTGTAGTTCAGTTATCAGCTATCTTCATCATGTCGCTTTTTGGCCTTCGGTCGGTGTGCGCGCGCATGAGACAGGCATTAGCTAACTTCATCATGTCGCTTTTTGGATGTCGGTGTGCGCACGCATCGTAAAAATTTTACTCTCATAATTTTTTCCAAACGCGCCAAAAGACGTATAACTTCAATAGAAAAAAGAAAGGGTGCTATGAATCGCTGGAAGAAGCCCAACTGTCACAACCCTACGACCCTGACCCTGACGTGTAATAACGCCAGGACGTTAAAACAAGTCTCTATAACCAATGTATCCTGCCAACTGTGACTTATGGTGCCGTAAAGGCTCACGAAGGAGGATGTGCACAAAATAAGCGTACCACAGAAAAAACTGTTATAAGTAAAATTAATTAAAAAAAAAACGATAGGTAGCTAGGTACTAAGTACATTTTTCTGACATCATGGAGTTGAATCCGTCGTGAATGTCGATCACAGAACACAAATATCGATTAGCAAATTAGGTATTTTATAAGTAGACAAAGTTAAACCAATTCCTGACTATGGCAAGTGTGCCGGCTAATATATGTCAACGTGAAAAATCTGTTTATGTCACCTTGTTTGCCGCAGCCTATAAATAAATCATAAAAAATCTAAGAAACACCAATAGCACAGGCCCTGACGGATGACGGAGTGACAACTAGATCAATAAAGGCTGTTAATGAATTTATAAGTCCTCATCTTCGCATCCTGATGTATCTTAGTACTACGACGGGTACGTTTCCCAAGATATTAAACTGAGCACTATAAAACCATTGATAAAAAAATTAAATACAGAACTTACTGAGTCATACAGGCCTATTGCACTAATATCGATTTTCTCAAAAATATTTTAAAATTGGTGAAATTAATATCTACCTACTTATAAAAAAATAACATCTTGTGCAAAGAACAAAAAGGGCTCCGACAGAACAAAACCATCAACATTGTAATATGACTTTTTAATACATGTAATGTGCCAAATAGACAACATAATTCCCGTTTGTGCTGTGTTCTGCGACATGATATGACCCAAGCATTTGACTACGTGGACTACTCTAATCAGAAAACTTGAGTCCTATGGGATTAGAGGAAATGTTCTGGAACTACTCTAATCATATTTTAATGATCGACGACAAGTCACAGAAATACAGAGACTCGACTTTAAAACCAAATATGAAGTCACTTATACATCCCTGGAACGTGACATTAAATATGGTGTCCCCCAGGGCAGCTTATTAGGACCACTGCTTTTCATTCTCTATACAGTGTGTCCCTGGATAAAGTGCAACCCCGAAAGGGGGTGAAACTAGATCAAAAATTATCGACAAAAAAATAGAAAAAAAAAAATTAAAAAAATTTAGTATATACTTTATTGATGAATTAAAATTTTTATTGCTCACTAATGACTCTATTTAATAAAAAAATGATTTCTTCCAAAGTAGTAGGTCTATTTTTTTAAAATAAAAACCATAATCATGTCAGATATGTGACGATGACGATAAAATAACAAATAACTCACAAACAAGTGGCTATCGTGACTTAAAGTTTAATTTTTGTATTAAAATTACATTTTTTAGGCTGTTTTTTTCCAATAAACTCCAAAAATCTTAAAATTAAGCCTATAATACTAGAAATTTTTATGACTTTTTATTATTGTCTATCATAATAGCTTTTAAATAAAATAAAAACCTACGTTCTAACATAAAAAATGTGCTGGCTAGGAGCATTTAAAGTTGACACGCCAGCACATTTTTTATGTTAGAACGTAGGTTTTTTTTTATTTAAAAGCTATTATGATAGACAATAATAAAAAGTCATAAAAATTTCTAGTATTATAGGCTTAATTTTAAGATTTTTGGAGTTTATTGGAAAAAAACAGCCTAAAAAATGTAATTTTAATACAAAAATTAAACTTTAAGTCACGATAGCCACTCGTTTGTGAGTTATTTGTTATTTTATCGTCATCGTCACATATCTGACATGATTATGGTTTTTATTTTAACAAAATAGACCTACTACTTTGGAAGAAATAATTTTTTTATTAAATAGAGTAATTAGTGAGTAATAAAAATTTTAATACATCAATAAAGTATATACGAATTTTTTTTTTAATTTTTTTTCTATTTTTTTGTCGATAATTTTTGATCTAGTTTCACCCCCTTTCGGGGTTGCACTTTATCCAGGGACACACTGTATAAATGACTTGCCCAATGCAGTAGAACAACCCTATTCATTATTTTATTACATATTTATGATGATTGTATTTTAAATTATTAATTTGAGATTTTCTATTGTATTTTTGTAATTTGCATGCTAGATAAGGCAGAATATAATTAAACATAGGTACTTACTTAATTATGACCTTTAGGTACACATTATGTTCAAGTAAATAAATTTATCTTTATCTAAGACCCAATCTACATTCACACAACAATGGCCATCGCCATGACGCAAATATGTATTTTTTAAATGCAGCTGCTACAATTCTTAGTCATGAGAACAAAATGAATACATAAATTAATTATTTTGACACTTTTCAAAGCATTATGGAAAAGGTTATGTATGGCTATGTTTGTTGTTGTTTTGTTTGCATGTAGGTAGATGTAGATACTGATCTGTAGATAATCGATCAACGAATAGCATAAATTTAATGCTATGCAAATTTGAACAAATGATTTGTACGGAACATAATCGCCAAAAAGATACTATTGATTGATATATGTAGTGTTTATTTTTTTAAGTAGCACTACACGTTAACGATATTTTCAAAAAGTCTAGACTTAAAATTGTGATTTTCATATCAATTAATATAAATAAATAGGTTGCCAATTTACTATTTATTTCTTATAAAACTATTAGTATTTTTTACTTAGCAATGATCGCATGTGCTTGTATATGATTTAGTATTCAATACTTATATTTCACGGCGCCATTATACTTTCCCGTAAAATAATAGGCATACAAAATTTTCAATAAAAGTCCATCACAGATTATAGTCACCCTACTTTATACAGAGCGTGCCTAGGTGCCTACTGTCTCTCTATTATTTAACTGACCATAATAATCGATCCTCAGATATTTGCAAAGGCTCTTCTGATAAACTCATTCAGTATTTATATCGGGAGAAACTCGATAATTATTCAGTAGAACAGTAAGACCGGTTGAGGTGTGGTTTATTTTATTGAAGAGGAAACTTGACTCGAGTAAAATGAACCGTAAATTTGAAGAAGGCCCGGAATACTCGAAATTCATGGACAACAACGACGAACTTGGACATTTCAGACACCGTTTCTACCTCAAGAAAGGAACTATCTATTTGTGCGGGAATTCCCTTGGTCTCTGTTCAATAGATGCGGAGGAATCGCTGTTAAAGGTTGTATATCACTGGAAGACTGAAGGTGTGAAGATATGGAACTGTGAAGACAGTAAGTTTTATTTATATTCTAATGTCTTAGCTGAACTCATGGCACCGTTGGTCAACGCAGACCCAGAGGAAGTCGTCGTAACAGGGTCCACAACTTCAAACATACATCAAGCTATCAGCACTTTTTATAAACCTAACAGTACCCGATACAAAATCCTAGTTGACGATTTAAACTTTCCTACTGATAGATATGCTGTGGACAGCCAAGTCAGACTTAAAGGGTACGAACCGAAAGACGCAGTCAAAGTGGTGAAAAGTAAAGATGGAAGGTTTACGGATGAAGATGATATAATTCAGGCTATGTCCGAGGAAGTAGCTTTAGTATTACTCCCTACAGTGTTATACCGAAGCGCGCAACTACTAGACATGGTGAAAATCAGCAAAGCGGCAAGGGAACGAGGTATCATAATTGGATGGGACCTTTGCCACGCGATAGGCGCAGTCGAAATAGACTTTAAAGCTCTTGACATAGATTTCGCCATCTGGTGTACATACAAATACCTGAACGGTGGTCCGGGGTCTACTGCTGGCATGTACATCAACCGAAAACACTTCACTAAGCTGCCCGGTATGACCGGCTGGTTCGGAAATAAGAATGAAACTCAGTTCTTGCTCCGTCAAGAGTTCGATCATCAGCAAGACGCCAGTGGATGGCAAATCGGATCACCTTCTATTTTCTCCATGGCGACTTTAGAAGGATCTTTGAAGATATACAACGAAGCTGGTATTCAAAATATAAGGAGAAAATCCTTACATATTACTGGGTACATGATGTTTTTGATTGAGAAGCTTGGGCACGGTTTTGTGATCGGGAATTCTAAGGATGATTCGAAAAGAGGGGGTCATATTTGCGTAGAGCATGACGAGGCATATAGGATAAGTTTGGATTTGAAGTCCAGAGGTGTTGTACAAGACTTTAGAGACCCGAATGTAATTCGGTTCACTCCTGTCCCTTTGTATACTAGTTATGAAGATGTGTATAATTTCGTGAGCATTTTGATGGATATAGTGAAGAAGAAGAGTTATGTAAAGTTTAGTTCTGTAAGAGCTCTTGTTGTATGATATCTTTAAACGCTCGGTTTAAGTTCTTTAGGTATAGATTCTGGTCATTGTACGGCAAAAAATGGACAAGAGAGATATCGGGTTTGTCTTATAAAGCGTCATGCATGAGTCTTCTCGAGAAAACTGCTAAAATGCTTCAACAAATCCAGCGATTATCTTAACCAAAATGTGCCATTTCTAAATTTAAAAAGTTAGTTGGTAACGCCAATGTTCAAATAGAGTAAACTTCCTTGTGTCTTAACATACTTATATTAATTATTACTTATCATGAATTGTTTAGACAATAGAGTATTAATGTTGTACTAACATGTGTTTATTATAATAGCTGCAAGATCTTTGCAAATATTAGCTTTTATTAATCCTAGATACATGTTTTCTTGTCTATTTATTTATGTTTTGCTTTTAATATTATGTAGAATGTTAACTCTCTTTCTCCACAGATTAGAACGGCCAAATCCCTTCCCCATCTTTAAAACAGTTCCAATTAAACATCTGTCTGCACTACAATGCTGATTTCTCATCTATCGTCACGTTATCGCTCTACTATACTCTTGGTTTTATTTCACCCTTCTATTATGCACCTATATGTACCTACTTATTGTATTGTATTGTATTTAATATACCTTTTTTATTATTAGTATGAAATATTTATGTCCTATACTATATTAATATGTACCTAATCCATTGATGAATACTTATATCCCTTCTGACCCACCGTACCACCGACGATACCCCCAGTGGTACGGGGGGGGGGGGGGGGGGGGGGGGGGGGGGGGAAATTTCAAAAACAATACCACCAATTTATAGTTATGTTTATATGTATGTATGTTATAGTAGTTATAGGATAGAGTATAGTTAGTATCATTTACAATAAAAAACTTAACAAACGTGAATTCTTCCTAATTCTGAGAACAAAACGTGACACATTACTTCTCTCCTAAATGATTACACCAAACATCTTTATGGTCTTAATTTATCTAATGCATGACCTATTGATATATCTTTGTTAACTATTTCCATTGGGAACAATGTTATAAAATCGTCATTTACGATTTGGTGACTTCTTCTCTTTTTAGGAGCATATTCTCTTTTATGAGCATTTTTCATTACATTAAGTAAACGCATTAAAGTGACGATGTTCTTGTTAAGCAATTATTTAATTTTGTTTATTTTGGCTTCTAATACATTTGTAGTTCGATGACGTTCACCGAATACACTGAATACTTTTGGTGAATGAGTTTTAAACCAAAATCTTCAATGTATTTTATAGATTTTGATATAAGAGGTAAGACCTCACATTACTATTTTTGTCCTCCATTTATGAAAGTTTTTTGCGACGATATCTATAATTACCACAAAAAGCGGTGCCACCGTTTATGTTTATAAACTTAAAATCATCAGCCTCCATTAGAAATATTATATAATTTTCAATTTCAAAATATTTTTCACATTAATAAAATTCTCTGTCAGTATATTTTCAACGTCAAACTAAAAGACATATTATATACTTATAAATGCAAATATAGAGTTATAATCAACATTACGGATTTAGAAAAGAGGTCCTCTATGTTGATCATAATATTTTAATGCACTTCATGCAGATAAAAGGGCATACCCTCCTTAATTAGTGTATTATGATAAAATAATTGATAATAAATTATAGATATCGACATAAATTGTAATCACAATCCGTGTCTCAGCTCTGCGGTGGTATCGCAGGGAAAAATAATTACCCCCCGCACCACTGGGTGTATCGACGGTGGTACGGTGGCTCAGAAGGGACTTATATGTATATTTTTTTTGCTTATGTAAGTACACTTATTCAATATTTAATTATTTTTATTAAAAGCTACCGTCCTATAACGTTCACGTGAAATTCAGTCCATCCAAAGGTTGTCTGGAAGAGATCGCTTTTAGCGATAAGACCGCCACTTGTATTTCTGCGTGTATTGTTTGTTTTTTTATGTTAAGTGTGGTTTATATTAAAGCGTTTTCCACTCTATTCTATTCTAATGTTAGTCAAATTATACTTTGAATTAAATGAAACAAAAAATGTTGTTGTATTTTATATTTTTAATTCAAAATAGGCTTAAACTATTTCTAAAGCTATGATGTGATCACAATTTACCTTTATTTATCACACAACCACCATTCCTAAGAACATTCTTCTGAGATTTTTATTATAATTAATATAATCACATCACAGCCCTTTTATAAATTAGAAAAAAAAATAGGTATGTAAAATTATCCTAACAACAAAAATGTCAAAATGTGATATTTTGAAAGTATTGCCGTAACTAAATATTTTTGAATCTTTTCGTGTATTTTCGTACTTACAACTTATGTGGACGTAGCTAGAGAAACCTAAAATAGCCTTATCATAAAAACATCTTTTATTTTATTTATCCATTAATATTTACAGTAATTTACATCACAAGAGCTATGCTGTATGGTGGCAACACATACGCTGTCGCCGAGTGCCAGCTGACGGCGAGGGATTCAAGGCGAATAATAATAGACCCTAATTACATATGCGTATAGTTGAAATTGCGTTGTCACTTGGCAACATCTCGTTTCATCTATTTAAAAGTTCTATACCGTGCTATACCGTCAGTATGCGTCGGGCTTAAGGGATCGAATTAACAATAAAATTCCCGGTTTTGCCCTGAAAGTGGCATAAGGAACTAAGTTAGGACTGTTTCTAGTTTTTTACAAACTTTCGCGATCACTGCACATGATTACTGATTTAAATGGGTATTTGTCGCGTATGTACACCTATTCTCTAAGTAATCAGTTTGTCCAAGACCATGGCCATGACCATGGTTGCAACACACTCGAAACTATAATAAAAATAACTTGTCTATAAAATGTGAATCTGTTATTGGCATTAAGCATTAGTTATGAGAGTTTGTATACATTGATATCAAGTGCTGTTGATTCTGTGATGAAATAAATAAAAAAAAAAAAAAAGAAACGTCGGGTTAACAAATAAAATAGGTATATACGCGATAAATACCCGTTTAAATCAGTAATTATGTTTCTAGTTTTACCTACTGTTGCTAATAAAAAGCTCAAGTTTAACATACATAATTTTCGAATATTTTGTAATACTCTTATTTTTTAATGTTCTAATCTAGCACAAGCTGTTGTAGGCAGAACGCTTTACATAGAAATAACTATTCGTTCTTAGTCACCAAATCACGAGCTACGGTGTTTCATCAATTTTGCCCCTTTTAGGATAATTTCTTACAAGTACGAAACTAACCTACGGATTCGGAAAATACTATATTTTGTTATTATTAACAATAAGATATTCAAATTCTAGATTGAAAAGCTCGACTAATGAGTAACAGTTTAAGTTTAATTTGATCGAATTAATTTAAACTTGGTGCAATTAAAATAACTTCTTTAAAATGAAAACAAATTGCAAGACAATTTTAGAATTAACGTACATTTAAAAAAAAATATATATAAAACTATAATTTGTTCTAACATAATAACTGACACAATAAAAATAATGATTCAATAGCCAAATTAGTTATTTTATTTTTGGTCACCGACCTTCCTTTTGTAACACAACATTGTATAAGTTTCCAAAAATCCTCTTCAAAATATTTTGCCATACCGTAGCGTGACAGTTTCGCAGTTTTCTTTCACCACCATACGTGTACCTCACAGCACCTGAGTGACAGATGGATGTGGTATGGACTCTAAATCCTGAAAAAAAACCTATGTGATAAAAGGTTGCAATGAAACAGCTGTTTTAGAACATAGGCAAGTAGGCATGGAAATTATTGCTACCTTTAAATCATTTTCATACGATTTTTATTACTGCTATTTCACATGCGAATCACAGCCAATGATTTTTCATTATGATGCCGTAATGTCACACTTGATATTCTTGCTAGTGCTATTTCACATGTGAAAATCACGGGAAACGAAAACGCCCGATGAATTCCGAAGAAATGCGAACGACTGTGATTTGTAGTAGACCCGAATGACTGCGACCGACATATGATGAAAACCGAAAGTGATTTCATTTGAATGATTTTTAGCAGGTTATGCGAAGGAAAATAGCAGCAATGGTCAAGATAATCCTACATTTATAGATAACTAGCTGTTGCCTGCGACTTCGCACGCGTTACACTTCTAAATGTGCAGGTAACCTAGAAATAAAGCTAAACTCGCTGTTGCAACTTGACTTGACACCCCTTTTTTATCCCGTGGGAACTGATTTATGGGATAAAAGGTAGCCTATGTGGTAATCCAGGTTATAATCTACGTATATATCAAATTTCAACGAAATCGGTTCAGCTGTTACGACGTAATTGGGTTACAAGTTACATTTATTTAATGGCCATTATAAATAAATAAATATTGCTGGACATTTCAGACAGCGCTATATAGCCCCAAACTAAGTAGAGCTTGTACTATGGGAACCAGATAACTGATAGAACACTTATATACTTTTTTATTTGTAAATACATACTTATAATGTATAGAAAAACACCCAGACATGAACAAATATCTATTCTGTAGATCATGCAAACAATTGTTACGATCGATTTATAATTATCATTATCATTTATGGGCAGGAGCCCCTGAATATCAACTAGGGCCACTTGACTCTGTTCAAAGACGAGCTGTGAGAATTGTTGACGATCTCATTCTCACAAGCGGTATTGAGCCCTTAAGTCTCAGGAGAGATTTTGCCTCTCTGTGTGTATTGTACCGCTTGTATAATGGGTTGCGTTCTGAGGAGTTGTTTGCTATGGTGCCGGCAAGTACGTTCTATCATCGCACCGCTCGCTATCGGCAGGGAATCCATCCACACACCTTGGAGACGATCTGGTCGCGTACCGTGAGGTTCCAGAGGTATTTCCTTCCGCGAACACTTCGCTTGTGGAATGGTCTCCGTGCCGAGGTTTTCTCCAGGGACTACAATATGGGGTTCTTCAAAAATGCGTTTTGAAAATTTTAAAGGGTCGGCAACGCGCGAGTAATACCTTTGGTGTTACAAACGCCCACAGGCTACGGTAACTGCTTACCTTCAGGTGGGCTGTATGCTTGTTTGCCACCTTAGTGGTATGAAAAATAAATAAAAAAAATTAAAAAAAAAACAAAAAATAAACAAACATACAAACTTTCACATTTATAATATTAGTGCGATGATAGTTAAAAATATACGTAACTACAGAAAAAATAAATTTAAAACTAACGTGACGTCACATTGACCAGCCGGTGTCATGTCGCGGCCACATCGCGTTCTGGAAATTAACTTGTCGATAAAAAAAAGAAAAAGCAGGCAACGTGAAAAGTGCCCTAGAACCAAACATTGAAATCCATGTGCCATCGGGATAGTATTCTAATAAGCGGCGATGGGCTTGCAACCTGACACGTGAATGCATAACTTCTGTGCCAGTGGGCATGTATCAAATGCAATATTTGAACTTGCCTACTCGTGTGATATCTTCACTGGACTGCGTGCTGACTACTGAGTAAAGCTGGACATATACGAGAACGCGACTCCACAATATTCCACGCATCCGTGCGCGCGAAATCTCAAGCGGATTGCGTGGAGTCCTAGGAATATTTAGGATATCCGATCATTCAGAAATCCAAGACTCCACGCGGCGACTCCACATTGACGCGCGCGCCCTTCTGTGGCCGTTACAACAATTCAATAAATCCAATTCACGCGCAGTTGTCAGTGCACAGCCGTCGGAGTAGGTCGAGTATAAGTTTTTTTTTAATAGTTTTAAACATTTTACACAAAGCTACAAAAAAAATTTCAAAGGGTTCAAAACACGCCCATTTGGAGTCGCGGCAGCGGAGTCTTTGTGGGTGTGCTCGTTTTTTAACTCGCGCGCCGCCTGACTCCACGAGACGCGGAGTGATTGACGCGGGGGTTGGCGTCCCCGTATATGGCCAGCTTAAGAGATTCGATAGTTCTATAATGATGATGATCTAACTATCTATGCTACGTACAGTTTTGTAGTCGCACCGAGGGCCAGTCATCGAGCGCGGGGTGCGGGGGCGCGGTGGGAGGCGCGGGCGCGGGCGCGGAGGGTGCGTGTCGCTTCATCACGCGCGGGGGCTCCCCGTTTGACACGCAGCCCGAGTGGATGTGCACGCCCGCGATGTCGGATCCGGGGATCTCAAACATTACTTCTAGGAGAAGGTTTTCCTGGAAACAAAATTGATGATTAGGCATTCAGTCAGCACTCGGAGCCCAAAATCAAGAAAAAGGTCACGATCATTCCTAAGATCATTCTAGAAATAATATGACCTCGTATATGGATTTGTTTTTGTGTATTGAGCGTTTGACCAACTAGCTCACCTGATGGTATGTGATGAGCTTGCTTGCCTAGAAAGAACCCGTTCACTTAAGACTTGAATAATTCGTGATTATAGTGAATAACAGTAAAAGTATAACAATACAGAGATAACAGTACCTAGGGTCGAAACCTTGGTATCTACATACCATAATAGCTCTAAGTCCACGCGCACCGGTCTTGCGCTCCATGGCGAGCGACGCGACGGCTTGCAACGCATCCGAACTGAACGATAGATCACACTTGTCCATTGTGAAAAGGAGTTTATATTGCGCTACCTGTAAAAATACACCTCAAATCAATATAGCATAATTATAGGTAGATGTCATTTATTAGAAATATACAAAGCGTTTGATATGGACAATGTAATAACAGAAGAAGATTAAACAGTTATTATAACCGCAATGCACAATCAGATTGATTTTGCTCACATTTAATCTATGAGTATAGTCAAAAATGAATTTTGTTTTCTTGTTGTTACGAATTCTCTGTTATTCTTGCACAGTAATTCTTGGGGTACCACAAGGGTGAAACTTTGGTCCTATTCTATTATTAATCTTTATACAAGGAAGCCTCACCATAGCGTTTTTAGGTTCAGTTAATATCCGAACGAGTAGGTCCTGATTAAGACTATGGAAGGGAACCAATACTGGGAATCTGCCAACGAACTCCTGTAAACAAATAAATATAGCGTTTATTTTAAAAAAAATTATTTAGTTTAGTTTAATTTTATTTTGTTTGTTTAGTTTTAAAAATTGTTGTTTTTAAAATTGTAATTGAAACACTTTTAACTGCCTGGTTATTACAAGAACTTTTCAGAAGTATTTGAAGATGCAAGGTAATGAGATTATTATTATTATTAACAGCCTGTAGTGTACCACTGCATGACAAATGCATCCCTATCTTCTCTCCAGTCTTCTCTATTTTGGGCTATTGTGGACCAATCCTGTATATGGGCGTTTCTCATTTAGAGGCGTCCACATTTTGTTTCATTTCCGTTTTCCGTAACGATATTAAGAGGGTTATATTATTGTATCGTCCCTTCAGCGTAGCTGTTTTCTTGGCTTTTTTACGGGTTCATCGAGTCAAGTTAGACGAATCGGTATCGAACGCTTGTATGGTGATGTATTTGTGTACCACGATAACTTTGTAATGGTGACCGTGGAGCGGGATTTTGAATAAGATTTTTCGATACGGTGCCCAACCCCTTTTCCCCAAATGATACGATATTATATTAAATTCCAGATCATTTGATGTGTCACACGGAAGGGCTCCGTTTGAAAAACAACGTTTGGAACACTTTACCGTCGTCTGTTTTTCCTAAAGACTACAATTCGTGTCTCTTTAAGGTAAGAGTGATAAGGTGTCTTTTAGATCTTCGTGCGTCATCTTAGATTACATCATTGCTTACCATCAGGCGATTGTGGTCAAAAAAAGCTCTAAACAAGTTAAAAAAAAAATCGAAAAGTGTATGTAACATTGATAAGCTGACGTTTTTCAATTCTAGTCTTTTCTCTCAACTCGAAAACAACAGAAGAGCTAGTTAAAATATGGTTGAAAGAGGTACGGTTTGGTGTAAAGGAGTAGATAGAGATAGGTTCACGTACCGGTATCATTCCGAAGTCTATGAGGTCCCGGGCCTGCACCTTGCGCAGCCAGGCGTCGCGCTCATCGCTCTCGGCGGCGGCGGAATCGAGCGGCGAGGCGTCCGCCGCGGCCGCAGCCAACGCCGCGCGTCGCCCCGACCGCGCGTCCCACGCCCCGAACCCGAGGTACTTCTCGTTGCTGCGCCGCTGCACCAGTCTGCAATACAAACACTATTCATTGCTAGCTTACGCACTCGTGCTCTCAACTAGCCTAATCCCACGTGGCATGTGACGTGAGTTGTGACTCAGCGAGAAGGCGACGCCGTACATCGAGACGGAGATGGCGGGACGAGTAATACAAATTCCTAGAGGACTGGCCTGATTTGGCATGGGATCGAGATGTCCGGAAGGAATGGGGAGGCCTTTGCCCAGCAGTGGAACAGAAGTGGCTCATAATAATAATAATACCAAATTTTATCGTAATACTCAACCACGTTGTAACGGTCCAGTCGTTACAACGTGGTTGAGTGACAAACATCCAAACTTACGTATTTATAATATTAGTGTCATTTGAGACAGGCTTTTGACCGAGGCTTCTTTCGACGTTTCAATATAAGTCTTGTGATTTTAATGTTTATTTAAAAAAATTATACAATAAAAATAGTCCTAGAACGAACCCTTGCGGTACGCTGATGCTTGGGATTGCCCGTTTTCGTGGAAACGTGGATAAAAAGTATATAGAAACACTCTTACATAGCAACGTTGTGTAAAAATTTTAAGTCAATCCATTGACTACTTTTTGAGTATAGCGGACGCAAACATTGTAAATTTAAACATGATCTAAAGCAGGTATGAGCAACCTTTGACATGTTGAGGGCCAAACTTAAGCGTGCAAATACGTTCGCGGGCCGCGTTTAAAAGTACTTAGTGCATTTTTAAGTAGTGATAATATATTTTGCGATAGATATTAGACATGAAATAATACGACAATGTACTATACAATGTATGTATATAGTGTGTATATGTATGTATGTAATAAATATATGTAATAGTACAATTTATTAAAAAAACAATAAAATTTTAAAAAATGGTACATTATAATTAAATCGTTAAATTTGCAATTGTTACAAACTACGAAAGTTAAATACACCGAAATCAATGAGACACTTGAGCTTGAATTCAGGAAACTAATCCATCGAGTTTTGCATTAATTCCACTGATACAAAGACGTAAAGAATTTTCCAAATTATCGTCAGTCAGTCTTGTACGATGTGTTGATTTATAAACTTTCATCAATGAAAAGGACTGTTCGCATTTATAAGTACTGCTAAACGCACAAATCAATCTTCTTGCTAAATTTGTAAGCTGCGGAAAATTGTCTTTTTCTAGGTATTTTTTGTAGAAATCGCACAACTCTACGTCTTCAAATTTGGATTTTAGGAGTGAGTTTTCTTGAATCTCAATCAACTCCATTTGTAAGAGTATTGGAGCATTTTGTACATTACATTTTGTAGGAGTAGCAAATAAACTGAAACAGTCTTCCATGTTTTTGAAGTCGCTAAATCTGTTCGAAAATTGTTCCGACCGTAACTTGAGTTCTTCAGCATATTGAGCATAAGCAATATTTTCATACGCAGAGAGCGTGTTGAAACGGTAACTGTTACCAGACAGCATCTGTGACTCCCACAAGCGTAGTTTGATCTGAAACGCTTTCAAATGGCTGTACAAATCATTTACTGTCCTTGTTTTTGAAGTTTCAAATTTAAATCATTCAAATAGCCTGTAAGATCGACCAGAAATGCTAAGTCACATATCCATTTTGGGTCACTTAATTCAGATAGTGGTTCATCTTTTATTTTATAAAGTCTGCTATGTCATTTCTAAGCTCGTAAAACCGTTTCAACATTTTTCCTTTGCTCAGCCATCTGACTTCACAATAATATGTTACGTCGTTATATTAGGTCTTTACCTATGAAATTGCCGTTTTGTATGGAATAAGTGAAAGTACTTATTTTTTTAAACTTTTTTATTTATGTTATTCAAAGTAATCACCCATGCAATCGACGCATCTTTATCGTTAAGTTCGTGGGGCACCCATCTATCAATTTTTTTACCTTGCCTATTTGTCGCAAATGGATCAAAATTGTTTTGATGCTAACATCAAAAGCTGCTGCTAGCTCAGCTGTAGATTGAATTTCGTCAGCTTCCACAATCGCCTTTAATTCATCATTGTTGACCAAAGTCTCCGGACGACCACGAGCTTCATTTTTCAAGTCAAATTTTCCAGAAAGGAACCGGGAAAACCAATAACGGGTTGTGCGTTCGTTTGTACAGTTTTCTCCGTAAACGTTTTTGATGTTACGTATATTCCATAATTACACGAATTTTTAAAGTATCCATTATGAGGAAAAATGTTCAAATGGAATGAAAATACAACGCTAATCAATAAACAAAAGACTGAGTTTGTAAAAAGAATGTCATGTTTTTAAAACAAAATTAATTTGAATTTAGAATACAAAGCCATTCCAAACTTTTTTTCTATTTGAAATGACCAGTATTGAAGAACGGCAATTTCATAGGTAAGACCTATTATTATCAAAGAGTGAGGCGACAAACATCAAAGGATTTTATGTTTGCCGCCTCACTGTCACTCCCGTTAGTATGTATAAGTACCTAATGTAATATTTTTTTAATTGGGGTTTTTTCCGGCCCGCAGGCCGGTTGTTGCCTATATATGATCTAAAGCCTTACTAATGTCTAGTGAATAATATTTTTCTATGTTGTAAAACAAGGGGTATTTAGTGTTACCTATCTAATCCATTGTAAGCGCCGCTAGCTACGAACAGAATGTTGGTTGTATCAACTTGTACCGCGTCGCCGCGCAGTTTGCGGGAATTCCTCTCGGGAACAGAGACCACTGCACCTTCCAACATTTTCAACATTCCTTGTTGGACTCCCTCGCCTAGAAATAAAAGAAGATTGTTTCATATAAAATCTGACCATCCGGAAGTGAGATTACGAGGCATGCCTTTTAAGTTCTGTCGTTTCCATATTTTCCGGCAATTTTGAATTTGGAACTGTTCTATATTCGAATGTGTTTACATTTTGAATCTCAAAACAGTTGAAAGTATTAGGATTAATGCTATTGTTTAGTCACAGTTTCGATTTGAATCTGTCAGGTCACGTACGAAAATGAATCTTTCTAAGGAAAATGTTCGTGCAATAATTTTCTACAACTTTAGAAGAGGCCTGACACGGCTTCAGTGTTTAGAAGAGCTAACATCTGTGTTCAGTGATGTAGCCCCATGTCTGCGGACTGTCGAACGCTGGTATTTAGAATTCCAGCGTGGACATACTAGTGTTAGTGACAGATTTCGCGAAGGACGCCCAAAATCCGCCTTCACTGAAGATAACATCATTGCTGTGAGACAACTAATTCTCGAAGATCGTCATGTGACGTATCGAGAGATAGAGGCTCTATTAGGCATCTCAGGGACAACCATTCAGAAGATCTTGCATGAAGCGCTTGGTGTGAGAAAGCTAGTTTGCCGTTGGATACCGCATCTGCTTTCCGACGATCACAAGGCGGCCCGCGTCAGATGGTGTAAGAAAAATCTGCAAAGGTTCAACCGAGAGGAGTCAAATCACGTCTACGACATCATAAGTGGTGACGAATCTTGGATCTATGCCTACGATCCTGATTCCAAACAACAATCTACAATCTGGGTCTTTCAAGGCGAGCCAAAGCCGACTAAAGTTGTTCGTTCTCGAAGCACTTCAAAGAAGATGGTGGCCACGTTCGTTGGAAAAACCGGCCATGTTGCGACTATTGCACTTGAAGATCGTAGAACGGTTAACGCAGAGTGGTATACTACAGTTTGTTTACCACAAGTCATCGCCGAACTTCGAAAATCTAACTCAAAGCGACGCATCATCCTGCACCACGACAACGCAAGCTCACACAGCGCTCGTCAAACGATTGAGTATTTGAAGCAGGAAAAAGTAGAAATTCTTGACCATCCTCCATACAGTCCTGACCTAAGCCCTAACGATTTCTTTACATTTCCTAAAATTAAGAAAAGTCTTCGTGGTCAAAGGTTCCAGTCCGGTGAAGAAGCAGTCGACGCTTTCAAGTCAGCCATTTTGAACACCCCCACTTTAGAGTGGAATAAATGTTATAATAACTGGTTTGAGCGAATGGAAAAGTGTATTAAGCTACGCGGTGAATACTTTGAAAAACAATAAAAAGTACTATAAGGTTCTAGTTGTGTTTTTTTCTTCAAACGACAAAACTTAAAAGGCATGCCTCGTAAAACGAATTGTACAACTTACAACTTGGATGTTTACTGATATTTTTTTTTGTTTTCTCGTACAAATATCTTACCTCCTACATCTCTCAACTGATGGATGCCAGGTACGGCACCAATTTTATCAACTTCATCCAGGAACACGATTCCAGTCTGCGCCCTCTCCACGCTGCAGAAGTTAATTATGTGTAAAAAATAAAACATAGTAGTAACATAGATGCCATTACGATTAAAAGTGGGGCATGTTTCTTGTTAAAACTGAAACTATTGGACTAAAACCAAGCTCCATAGTTTAGAATCTAATCTATTGACTCACTTGAAGTTGGCGTCTTCTAACAGTTAAGCACTCTCTACCATCTTTAGATATTGAACTGTCGTTTGAGCTCGGAGGGTATAATATTTACTACTATCATATATATATATATATATATGATAGTAGTAAATATATATAGATATATATATATACATATATATAGTTTATCTACTCACTTGAAATTGGAATCTTGTAATAGTTTAGAGATGCCGCTCTCCATATCTTCACTCAAGCTAGGAGAGTGTAATATCGAAACGTCTAGTTTAGCTACTCACTTGAAGTTAGCGTCTTGTAACAGTTTAGCGATGACACTTTCTATGTCTTCCCCGACGTAGCCAGCCTGCGTCAGCGTGGTGCAATCGCAGATCGCAAACGGGACATCCAGGCATTGCGCTATTGTTTGAGCTAGAAGAGTTTTTCCTGTTGACAAAGAGTTTTGAGATTTTGGTATGGTAAACTGGGAAGAAGAAGAAGTTAGGAAGTTTTTAGAATATTAATTAGTGGTTTGAGTTTTTTTATTAGGTGATAGTGAAAGGTTGCACAGGTTACTCTTGCACACCTCAAAATTGCTATGACACACACACCCAATACCCTCGAACACTGTCAAAGGTCGTCATCATTATCATCACCCAAAAGATGTCCAGGATTTAGCCCCATATAATGATAAGATCATGGCGCATGCAACTGCGTCGAAATATCGGGACACTCAAGAACTCACAAATCATGGTAAATATCCCGTTTTTAGTACAAATAATGATAAGATCGTCGTATATAACAGAAAATCGAATGGCAATGACCTTTTTCATGCGATCTATAAATAAACTGATGTTACTGCAAAATTATGGCACGTAAAACAATGCCTTGTGTAGATTTAATAACAGCTGGCTAAAAATAACTGGTAGACATGACTGACATTTTGAGTTAATTGCAGATGGCAATGGATTATATTACTCGTAAAATTTTGAGATTATGACCTGATATTGAGATTTAGGTTACTTTTATTAATAAACCACGCGCCGCGTTAGCGAAGCCGCGGGCTTAAGTAAATTCATCAAATCAGTCAAATATTATAATAAATTCGATTAGAAATTGGTGCTTCACAAGAATTTTAACCCTCTCCCTAGAATCGAAAGTCAGATAGACCACCAGTATTAACTTTCAGCATTCAAAACACACCACCGACCACACATTAAGCAACTATATTAGAGTGCAAAGACCGTAATGAGTTTCCATTATTTCTAATGCGTATTCGATCCGTGATAAACAGATTAGGCATGGAATAATTTTGTGTTTCTGTTTTTTTTTTCGTTTAATCGTGGTAAAGTTATAAACAGACAGAGAGACAGAGATACCCTCGAATTTATAACGTTAGTGTAGATCACCCAACATTAACCTTACTAGAGAATGCAATCCCGCATGAAAATTTCAATCCCTATATTTGCAGGATTGAGAGTATTCTAGATTCTATTCCCGAATGGCACCCAAGGACTCCTATACTGAGTCAAAAACTGTAATGTAAGTGTAACCAAATACTGTAGCTCTCAAATGGAGAGAGATAACATCGCGAGGAAGTTCGCTACAACCAAAAATTTGAAGGCAATTTTGTCACAACAATCGTTTGTTGAGCCCACTGGTCCTTTCTACGTCACCCTCAGATCAGTATACTTCTCTATCTATAGTCTATCTTAAAACCAACTGTGAAAGAACTATTGTGTTATAAAGAAAAATCTAAAACACTGAAAGAATGCGCCATCATCGGTAAACCTTTTGAATCTGGGGGTAAACAAACCGCTTCTAATCTAAGTATTACACCATCGATACCGGCGCATCAGTTCGCTATCTCGTAATGAGAAGCTGCCAATTGTCACGCACATAATACGCATACAAAACAACACGTTATTCAAACCCCGGAATGGATGAGAAGTTTGCATGCCACCCAGGCATCAAGAAGGATGTTTGAGAGAAGTTATTAGCTGTAGGAAAACAGTTTGTAACAGAGATTAATGGGGTTGCTGTTATGCTTCAACAATGGTTTCATCATCAATATTCAGCATTTCTTCTTCCAGTATTGGGCATATGCTTCCCCTAACCGCTTACAACCCGACCTGTTCCGTGCTTCGCCTGACCAGCTACTGTTTTTTCACACCACCCGCTCGACAATGTAAAATTATACGGCATGTAAACCTCACCGACAGCAGGCCATTAAATCCCTACGCCTGAGCCGAGCGTAAAGTTGTACTGAATTTCATTATGGAATTTGGAATCTCATCTGTATTAAAATTTGAACTAAATAGACCCACACAATAAGAACTTATTCGTAAATCGAGCTAACCTCTCCACAGAATGTACCAACCTAGATTTGGTTTTTGTTGTCTCGCAAAAAGTGTGAAAAGTAGAGTATTCTCCTCGTGGATAAAGCTGTCTGCATTTTGGGCGCGCTTATATCCCTCTCTGCACTCAGGATTCTAGTAACTCCCTCGCTCCGCTCGTAAGTTAACTCTAAAATCCTTCCTTACGTTCGGGATTCAATATAGCGTCCGTGACGTAAGACACTGCTTTATATCCTAGTTTAATAATCTACTATTATATCGTCCGACCATCGTGCCTTCGGTCTGCACTGTTTTCGGTCTTCAATCCGGGGGCGGTCCCCATTCGGTTATATCAATAATGGTTTAGGAGAATATAAATTATTTGGTGAAACGTTTAATGCATAACGTATTTAACTCAGTCCTCATCGTTTACTGCCTCTGTCATCACGAATAGACATAAAGAAAACGAATGACTAAAGAACAACATTGAAGAGTTCACTTGTTAAACACGCTCTTATACTCGTAACAGAAAACAATTTCTCAACTTCAATGTGTATTATTGTTACGCCGAGGCTGTTAAACAATGAGTAATAATCGTAACTTCTCGAACGCTTTTGTCTTGCTGTGTTATTGTTGCTATTGTTTGTGGTTTCGCAGAATGGGGAGTGGCCATTGTGTCGAGGGACCGACCCTTTCCTGGAAGGATCGACATCGTTCTCGAACAATCGAAATGTGTGCGATATAAATAGGCCGGAGAGATGGCCGGACAGTCAGTTGTGAGTAAGTCTGAGTCTCAGTCTAAGTGAGTGAGTGAGTCTCAGCGAGGCCCTGGAGGACTGACGTGGGAAGGGTCTCGCGTGAACAGTAGTTGCTCCCGAGTCAGTCTGGATTAAGCTATACGTGCGATCATTTCGGTGACTATAAGTGGTGCACCAGTGGTGTGATTTAGTGTGTTGTGATACGTGTGACCAAGTTCGTGTATTCATCGTTTAGTGCTGAATAAAAGTGTTATTTTGGTTGGATCGATTCCCATTATTTTATCCCGAACCCTCAGCTCGTAACAATTTGGTGTCAGAAGTGGGATAAAATAATGCCGGTTCTACCAAAGGATAACGTGGACGGTGTCAGGACGAGAGGTCAACGACAACAGGTAATGGATGAAAGGCGGTTTGGGGAGTCTCCAGTTCAAGAAGCTCGGCAGAGTCGTCAGCCGATGGAGATGGAATCAGCCGCCACCGAACCATTGGAGCTTCATCATCATCACCCGTGGGCCAAGCTCCTGTGACAGGCGATCTTGCTGCTATTATGGCAATGCTTTGTCGTCAAGAAGAACAGCGTCGTCAGGATAAAGAAGAGCAGCGTCGTCAGCAAGAAGAGCAGGCTCGGTTGCAGGAGGAGGAACGCCGTCAGCATTAAGAAGAGAAGCGTTGTCAACAGGAAGAGCAGGCTCGGTTGCAGGAGGAACAACGCCGTCAGCATTAAGAAGAGAAGCGTCGTCAACAGGAAGAGCAGGCTCGGTTGCAGAAGGAACAGCGACATGAACAGGTAGAGCAGACTCGGTTGCAAGAGGAACAGCGACGTCAGGATAAAGAAGAGCAGCGTCGTCAACAGGAAGATCAGCGACGTTGGCCATAAGAGCGTGCTCGACTGATGAGGGAATCGTTCGGTTCATCTGGAAAGGAATTCCAGGAAGTGAAAGAACAGATAGAAATCAAGAGAGCCGTGTTTTGGAGGCTGGAATTGGGCTCGACTGATGAGGGAATCGTTCGGTTTATCTGGAAAGTAATTCCAGGAAGTGAAAGAACAGATAGAAATCATGAGAGCCGTGTTTTGGAGGCTGGAATTGGGATCGCTGATGAGAAAGGGACTCTGGGTGTCCTGAAGTACTGGAGACGGCAATATGGCTCCTCTAGTTGCTACATCTTCAGCGCGAGGTGCGCCTAAAATTGTTCGTGTTGATCGGCTGCCGCGATATGAGGCTAAGAATGCTCGGGACGAGCATGTTTTAGGAGGGGGCAGTGTTACGCCGAGGCTGTTAAACAATGAGTAATAATCGTAACTTCTCGAACGCTTTTGTCTTGCTGTGTTATTGTTGCTATTGTTTGTGGTTTCGCAGAATGGGGAGTGGCCATTGTGTCGAGGGACCGACCCTTTCCTGGAAGGATCGACATCGTTCTCGAACAATCGAAATGTGTGCGATATAAATAGGCCGGAGAGATGGCCGGACAGTCAGTTGTGAGTAAGTCTGAGTCTCAGTCTAAGTGAGTGAGTGAGTCTCAGCGAGGCCCTGGAGGACTGACGTGGGAAGGGTCTCGCGTGAACAGTAGTTGCTCCCGAGTCAGTCTGGATTAAGCTATACGTGCGATCATTTCGGTGACTATAAGTGGTGCACCAGTGGTGTGATTTAGTGTGTTGTGATACGTGTGACCAAGTTCGTGTATTCATCGTTTAGTGCTGAATAAAAGTGTTATTTTGGTTGGATCGATTCCCATTATTTTATCCCGAACCCTCAGCTCGTAACATTATTTTGAAGTGGGAAAGCGTGTAGTATCTACTAAGCATGGTGTTTGGTATCCAAAGTAGTGTTTTTGGTATGTTTAAGCTTCGTTCTGAAAGCTGATTCAGAGGTACATTTTCCTACAAAATCATGTTTTGCAAAAGCTGTCTATTTTCAACTGACTTCAAAAAAGGAGGACGTTCTCAATTAGAATCTATTTATTTTTATGTTTGTTACATCAGAACTTTCGACTGGGTGAACCGATTTTGATGATTCTTTTTTTATTTGAAAGCTGGTGATTCCCGTGTGGTCCCTTTTTAATTTGGTCCAGTTCTGATAATGGCATCCATGAGAAAACCATATAAGTCTTAAATTTGCATTAAGTATGTGCGCGACAAATGGACGAATAACTCAATATCACGCCAACCGATTTCGATGATTCTTTTTTTATTGGAAAGGATGAACTTCAAGGCTAGTTTGATGAGAGTTTGGTTAGGTTAACCGACTTCAAAAAAGGAGAACGTTCTTAATTCGACTGTTTTTTTCAGTGTGAATATTCCAGGTAAGTTTGAAGTCGGTTGTTAGGTTTTGTAAAAATTATATTGTTACGAGCTGAGGGTTCGGGATAAAATAATGGGAATCGATTTAACCAAAATAGCACTTTTATTCAGCACTAAACGATGAATACACGAACTTGGTCACACGTAATCACAACACACTAATTCACACCACTGTTGCACCACTTAAAGTCACCGAAATGATCGCACGTATAGCTTAATCCAGACTGACTCGCGAGCAACTACTGTTCACGCGAGACCCTGCTCCACGTCAGTCCTCCAGGGCCTCGCGGCCTCGCTGAGACTCACTCACTGACTGAGGACTGACTCAGACTAACTCAGACTGACTGTCCGGCCATCTCTCCGGCCTATTTATATCGTACACATTTCGATTGTTCGAGAAGGATCTCGATCGTTCCAGGAAAAGGGTCGGTCCCTCGACACAATGGCCACTCCATTGTGCGCAACCGCAGACAATAACAACAATAACGCAGCAAGACAAAAGCGTTCGAGAAGTTACGATTATTACTCATTGTTTAACAGCCTCGGCGTAACAATATTATTATCTGAAAGCTTTAGGCATTTAAACAGGTTCCGGGACACATTGCAGATTATTAAAACTGATTCAACGCACGCGACGCCTCGTTTCGTTTCGTTGCTATATAATAGCTTTCATTGTTCGCGAATTCGGAGAAAGACATTAAAACGGATTTATGTACTTGTCATGGACATAAACCTCTGCGGTTTGAGAAGTAAAATGAGACGTTTCGGTGAATTTTAAATCAGCATATTTTTAGGTCCACCGCCTACTTTTATCCTCATTGAATATCTTCAATACAGGGTATCCAACAAAAGGGTAGTTCATTATCATCATCATATCAGCTCCATAAAGACTCCATAAAGTTAGTAAATCGTTTAAAGGGCAAGGAGTACGTTTTTATAACTCTCCCAAGTGATGTACAAAAATTGTCAATTAACTTTAAAAACGTAATTAAACAAAATCTTTACAAAAAAGCCTACTGTAACATATCGGATTATTTAGATGATCGGGAAGCTTGGGATTGAAAATGCTTCAACTCGATAAAAATGTTACAATTTAGACGTAATTTATTTTCTTTATTTTTGTTACGTATTCAAAAAGGATCATTAAAAAGATCAACCAGCTTTGTTTCTAGCCTTTCTTTCCTGGCTTGGTCGCGAAGGAGCAGGCATTAAAATTTACGTTTCAAAGTGATCCTCCTCCTCCTTGTTATAAAAATGAATAAAAACATTTAGAATTTCTGAATTTGAGCCACAGGACGTCCAATGCGGAACATAGGCCTCCTCCATAGATTTCCACAGCGACCGATTTGTGCGGCCTGCACCCAACGGCTCCCAGCAACCTTTCCATGTAGTAAGGGGCCGTCCTACGCTGCGCTTTCCAGTAAAGGTAGTCATCCAATACGAACATACCATCACTAGTGTTAGTAGAATGACAATAAAGAACATACTAGTGGCATATTGTGCCGGTAAAATTGACGTAGATAAAACTTAGTACATATGTAGTTATTGGAAACATATTAATACTTATTATAAATATAATATAAATATATAAATATCGCTGGACATTTCACACAGCGCTATCTAGCCCCAAACTAAGCAGAGCTTGTACTATGGGAACCAGATAACTGATAGAACACTTATATACTTTTTTTTGTAAATACATACTTATAATATATAGAAAACACCCAGACACGGAACAAATATCTGTAGATCATGCAAACATTTGTTCCGCGGCGGGAATCGAACCCGTTACCTTCTGCGTCTCAGCCGGCTATACGCCCACTGCGCCACGGAGGCAGTCTATTATAGTGTTATTGACTTGCAGCCAATATGTTCATATGGACGCTAACTATTTAAAAGGTGGGCCAATAGTACATTATTATACAAGGGCTGTACACACTCGAGATTTTTTAATATATAAAATATCTAATAACACGCTAATCGAGGGTGTTAATGATCGCTTATACGCGAGCGTAACACACAACTTTTCATCACGATTGCGAGGAAATTAAAAAAGTATTTTTATAAGAAATTGTTGCATAAAAGAAAATTTACGTTCGCGGTATCCATTGTTTTTTTTTTTACTACCTACAGCCTCTTTCATTAAATAGAAAGAAGGATTTGTTACGGAGGTTGTATTTCATCATAGCATATTAAGAATGTGGCCTCTTTAAATTTTAAATAGAAATAAGGTTTTATCATGGACCTTGCATTTCATTTTAGCATATTAGGAATGTGGCCTCTTTCGTTTTAAACAATAGTAAGGATTCGCTATGGAGGTTGTATTTTATTGTAGCTTATTATGAACTGTTGCCAGCGGCTTCGCCCACGTTCTATTGGGGCGCAAAATTACATATAGAATCTTTGACATCCCATTTTTATACCATGGAAACTGATTTATGGGATAAAAAGTAGCCTATGTGTTAATCCCGGTTATAATTTACGTACATACCAAATTTCATCGAAATGGGTTCAGCCGTTTCGACGTGATTGAGAAATAAAAACAAAAAAATAAATAAACAGAAAAAATAAATAATAAATAAATTGAATAAATTGAACAAATAAACAAACATCCCAACTTTCTTATTAATAACTAGCTTCGACCCGCGACTTCGCACACGTGGTTTATCAATAAAAAGTAGCCTATGTTTGAATCCAAGTCATAATCTATCTGTATACCAAATTTCACTGCAATCGGTTCAGCTGTTACGACGTGCTTTAAGTAAGAAACAAACAAATAAAAAACATTCAAACTTTCCCATTTATAATATTAGTGTGATGCTATGAGCCTCATTATATTTTTATATTTACTTTAAGTAAACTGTAAGTCGTATTTACGGAGCCGTTTACAATGACAAAGCATGGGTGCTGGGAATATAATGTTTTACATATGGCCGTCTGTCTTCTCTAAAAGCTTTTATTGGGATAGGGATAATAAGAGTGAGTAGATCTCATAGATCATCTCATAGATAATCTCATAGATAATCGTGATCAGTGCACCTCTATCTCCACTTTAGACTTAAAAAATAAAACACTTATTGAACATAGATCAGGCTTTAGAAATAATTTGTATGGAGTCCCACAGGGAAGTATTTTGGGTCCATTATTGTTTATTTTGTATATAAATGATCTTAGTGATGCTATTAAGGATCCGATGATCTTATTTGCCGACGACAGTGTGGCGGTAATAAAGGGTAAAAACCTGGCCACATATCAGGATAATGTTAATTTATGTTTAGGCAAACTTGGCACATGGATGGAAAATAATAGTTTAGTACTTAATGTAGGGAAAACTAAAATCATGCAATTTTACTGTCCAAAAGGTTCAGCCAAGCCTTTAGAGGTATTATACAAAAATGAAAATGTCCAACAAGTACCTATGTTTCCTTTCCTGGGCATCATGGTCGACCAACATGTGAATTGGCATAAACACTGTGAAAACTTATGTATGAAATTAAATAAATATGTGTATGCGCTCAGGAGAATAGTTCACATGTCTTCACTTGAAGCAGGAAAAATGGCCTATCACGGATACGTAAGTTCCAATCTCCGCTATGGACTTATTCTTTGGGGTAACTCTAGTGAAGTAAAATCTGTTTTTTTGACTCAAAAGAAATGTATTAGAGCCCTTTGTAATATTGGAGATCATACCATATCATGTAAGCCATTGTTTAAGGCCCTAAATATTCTGCCACTAAGTTGTCTGTACATTTATGAGGTATGCCTGTTCATAAAAAAGCACCAGTCCTATTTTTGTAAAAAGCCTACTCCTTATAGTGAGAGGACCAGGGAACGATTTAAGAATAAACTAGCCCTCCCAAAGTTTAGATTAACAACAAGCATGAAAAGTATATTTGCCATGTCAGTTAAGATCTATAATAAGATTCCTAGCGATATTACCTCTCTACCTTTTCAAAAACTGAAAAGAAGGCTCTTTTCGTGGCTTTTGGACAAGTGCTTCTATGACGTTAAAGAACTATTAGAATGATTCACTTTTACATTTATTATTTTGTCATATTATTATTATTTTTTTACGATTCAATTAATTTATTTTTATTTTCTATTCATGAACATCTTAACTTTCAATTATTATTATTATTTTCTCTTTTTTAAAGTTTATTATCAATTTTACTGTAATATTAACTTGACATTTTATTTTATCCGAATTTAATTAGAAACTTTTATTGATAAATGAATTTATTATTTTATTAAAATTAATGATTTATGCCATAACTGGTATTATTAATTTTATTACAATTTTATACTATTGTGGTTATGCACCTGTAATTAAATTATTGTTATTGTCACTTTATTTATTAAAACGGGATAGGTAGTATAGTAACATTGTACACTCGAAAGAGTAATTTGTGACTGGACACTTTGGTATTTTTTTTATAAGATCTGTATCATACCACATTTACAATGAATAAAATGGTTTCAATGGTTTCAATGGTTTCAATCTCCATGCACCATCTTAGACCACATCCTAGTTTCACTGAATGTATATACCTAGGCTTCCCCTTCTCTAGAGGTCGACAATTCGATATGCAGTTCGTTTACCTTGAACTGGTTCTGTTTATAAATACAGACAGGTTTCATTCCAACCATTCATTGCCAACTTGTTGACATTTTTAATATTCATACATTAATTGGTAACATTAATTGGTAACAAAGACCAGTTTTGTTTAGATTTGAAAAATAGCTTTGACCTGCTGGATAATAAAAATTGTGAAGACGTTCAAACACAATATTCGAATATACTAGAAACCATCAAATTAGCAAGCAGTAAAATTAAAGTAAATAACAAAAAACTAATAAACTCAGCAACCAATCCAAACTACTAATAGAAGAACGGCAAAAGTTAACATTATACACTCCAGAATATAAAACAAAAGACAAAGAAGTAAAACGATGCATACGTAGGGATATTAGAAATTATAATATAGAATTAGTAAAAGTAGCTTTAGATAAAAACCGGTCACTAAAAATTGCTATGGGGGGAACAAAAACAGGAAAGTCATCTATAACAGGAATTAAGGATGTTAACGGAGTAAAACAGGGAGATAAAAGTAAAATATTAGACGTATGTACAGCGTTTTATAAAAAAATTATATTCTAATACCAATTTCGATTTAGATAATTCAATGAATCCTTATTCATGTTCGGACGACATACCGCCAATCACAGGACTCGAAGTGCATCGCGCACTTGCCAGCCTGAAATATGGAAAGAGTCCTGGGGTAGACGAGGTAACAACTGAAACCCTTAAAGTTGGTGAATCTGTTCTGTTACCACATTTAACTAACTTTTTTAATTCAATTTTAAACACCTCTGTTTTACCTAAACATTTTTGCCACTCTAACATCATTTTGCTCCATAAGAAAGGAGATAAAGCAGATATTGGCAATTACCGCCCAATTAGCTTGATATCCCATATTTATAAAACCTTCATTAAAGTAATTGAAAACAGGATATCGGTACAACTGGATAGACATCAACCTACTGAACAGGCAGGTTTTCGCCGTGGCCTCTCCACAACCGACCATCTCCATTCAATAAATCAGCTTATAGAAAAGTATACTGAATATAAACTTCCACTTTATCTAGCCTTTGTCGACTACTCTAAAGCCTTTGACAGTTTAAACCATTCCGCCATTTTCGAAGCCCTTAGAAACCAAGAAATCCCTACAACATATATTCAGCTATTACAGAAAATATACCTCCATAGTACAGCATCCATTAAAATAGATTCAATAGGCCCGTCTTTTCATGTCGAACGAGGAGTTAAACAAGGCGACCCCCTTTCTCCAAAACTCTTCACAGCCACTTTAGAAGAAGTTTTTAAGAAGTTAATACCTATTTGGAGTGAAAAGGGCATTGTGGTCGGCGAAAGAAGGCTAACCAACCTTCGTTTTGCCGACGACATAGTACTCTTTTCTTCTTCCGCCGCAGAACTTGGAACCATGCTCAACGACCTGAACACCGCTAGCCTCGAGGTTGGGCTCAGCATGAACATGTCAAAGACAAAACTTATGACGAACACCACACAACACAGGTTGGAGGTAAGCGGTGGGGAGATTGCATACGTCAGTGAGTATTTATACCTAGGCCAAATAGTATCCTTCCAGAGCAGGCAAGATGCTAAAGTTACAAGACGCACAGACAACGCCTGGAAGGGCTATTGGGCCATGAAAAATATGATGAAGGGTAACCTTCCTCTCATACTTAAACGCAAGCTCATGGACGCGTGCATTCTCCCCATCCTTACCTATGGCGCTCAAACCTGGTCTTTGACGGATCAACAAAAGTCCAAACTCGGGGTTTGTCAGCGAGCCATGGAGCGCAGTATCCTAGGAGTCAAGCTGACAGACCGCATTAGAAACAGTGAACTGCGCTCCCAAACACAAATTGCGGACGTTGGGCACCAAGTAGGCAAGTTAAAGTGGGATTGGGCGGGACACGTCTGCCGTATGTCGGAAGAGTTATGGGCAAAATCCACCACCGAGTGGATCCCAAAAGACAGAAAACGACCACGTGGCAGACCGCGACGCCGGTGGAAAGACGAACTCGACTCGTATATGGAAGACTGGACTACACAAGCGTATGATAGAGTGGAGTGGAAGGAAGAAAGGGAGGCCTTTGCCCTGCAGTGGGACAGTACAGGCTCCAAATAAAATAATAATAATAATATTCAGCTTTCGTTCGTGTTTTTAAAATTGTAATATTAAGAACTTGATAAACATTAGAAGAAAATACCCTAAAAAGCAAGCAAGCACAAAAGAGTAGTAGAGTTCACAACACCTATTTCTGCCGCCAAGCAGCATTGTTGTGTTTCGGTTTGAAGGGTATGGTTGCCTGTGAAATTACAGGCACATGATACTTTACACCTGTGTGCCTCATCGTAGGGCACATTTCTATGGTGCGTGACCTATGAGGCATTATTTTGTTATAAATTAGCAGATATTCGTACCATTATGATAAATTGGAAAGTAACTCTTGTCTCTGCTCGTACGTTTTCACGCCTAAAGGCTGGACCTATTTCTGGAAATTTGGTATATAGATAGATAACATTGAGATCGAGACATAGGCTACTTTTTACCCGATTGCGTAGGGGGGTTGTTTTAACTGACAAACCACGCGAGCGAAGCCGCGGGCGGGACATATACTAAGCAATTTATTACGCGGCGGGAATCGAGCCCGCAACCTCCTACGTCTAAGCACACTATTCGCACACTGCGTCACGTTTGACAACTGTGATTATAAACAAAGCGGAAAATGAGATGATTTTAATGAAATATGCCACAAGTTGATGGACGCAGGGCAGTGCAAGGGCACATTTTCAACGTGCGTGAACTACGAGGCAATTCTCTGTTATAGGCGATGGTTACCATTTAACATCAGGTGGACCATAAGTTTGTGTCATCTCCAAATAATATAAAACAAATCTAGGTAAAAAACGTATTATGTAAATGCTGACCATAATATAATGATTGAATCCGTGACCTTGCCACAAACCAGTTTTGGTTCATAAGTTATATCAGAATCCATTATAATAAAATATAGAAATTGGAAATTCAATCGGTAAAGGTCAAATATACTTGTGAAGGATCTAGCCTTATATCATACCGTATAAGGATTTATTATAATGTTGAAATAAGGGGTTTTCCAACACTAAAAATACATAAATCCAAGAGTCCACTTGTTCGGTAATTCGGTACATTTTACATTTCTACTAGGCAAGGAAATAACTGCTATTTTAAATTTATTTAGATTTCGTGATATGATAATCTATTTCACTGCTTTTTCACATGTGAAATTTCTTCTTACATGTAACAACGCTCGTGTGAGTCACGCATTTATGTAGATGTACGTAAACGGCCTCTCGGTTCACCGTTAGCGATGTTACAACATCTACAGATTACACAATGCTTATCCCATTTTCCTTATTATTTTCCTACAGTATTGCGGTAATGGTATTTAATATGGGAGAAAAAATTGATGTTTTTTGTTTGAAAACTTCCGTCAAGATGATTAATGATAATGGAAGGATGGGATTATAATACAGCCCATTGTACCAAATCAATGAATGAATGTGTAAACACTTTATTATACACTATATAAACCCAAAATAACAAACCAAATAGAAAACACAAAACAAATATTACAATGGGCGGTTTTATCGCTTAGAAGCGATCTCTTCCAAAAAATTTTGGATGGAGAGAATTTCGTTATAATTAAGATAATGGTCGGGGGTGTACATTTATAGCTAAACTATTTGTGTCAATTTTGTAAACAATAAAAATAAACCCCAAAACCTCTTTTTGGGTTTTTTTTTGGTCGGGCCCTCATTTTGCCCCGGGGGTTAAAAACTGGCATAGGTATTAACCACCACAGTTAAACAAACCTTTTTATAAAAAAATCCCCCGTCTATCGCATCTACTGCACCAAGTCAAACAATAGCTGGGCACAATTTTTTGGGACACCCTGATGGAGAAACACTTAGACCCAGAACCAGACCAGAGGGCTTAGCCAAGTTACAGTCGATTAGCGATGACGCTAGTCGATAAGTCCGAAAATGTATGGGATTTGACACATGCTATAGAAATACCACGTGATACAGCGACAATAAATGTATGTGGAAATCGAATAGATTTGTAGCGAATGTAATTTGGCTACGGGCCCAGACCATCTATAGATCATGCAAACATTTGTTTCGCGACGGGAATCGGACCCGGTATCTCCTGCGTCTCAGCCGATTATTAGCCCACTGCGCCACGGGACCCTAAATAAATCAAAGGAGATAGGAAAAAAGTGTACTCACCGCAGCCCGTGGGGCCGAGCAGAAGCACGTTGCTCTTATCCAGCCTAAGTTCGTGATTGTTCCGGTCGAGGATCTCCGCGCCGCCGCCGCTGCTGCTGGGGTTGTTCGCTGTGTTGTTATTGCTTAGATGTAGAAGATCTGAAAAGAATTATATAATAATATAACGTTTATTTTAGGCAACAATGTACACATACAAAATATGATTACAAGGCCCTTATCTACAAATACCTTAAAGAGACATAAAACAATAAACTTAGTAAACAGTTTGATTTATTTTAGGGATTTTGTATCGCAGCAGGCTCTCTGTAGCGCCTGTAAACGATGCCGACTGACCAGAAATCCGGATTAAGAAGTACATCCTTATACTTCGCCAGAATCTGGAGAGCTTAGGACTTGAAGTTAGTAGTCTTACTAGACTCCAGTCTCTGGAGATACATTCGGAATGTTTCTGTAATTCGGCCCTGGGTCCTCTCCCTCACGAAACGAGAAGTGCAAATGCAACAAGTGATATTTAATGTAAAAAAAACCCTTTGTGCAGACTGTATCGCGAGCCCGGCCTCCATATAAGGAGCCACAATTTTAAAGTATGTAATTAAACTGAATGGATATGGTATTAAATACTAACATAATTGTTGCATTGGGTGCATATTTATTGCAAAGTTAAAATTTCCTAAATCCAAATTTTAGTAAATATCAGAATTACTCATCATCATATCAGCCACAGGACATCCACCGCTGAACACAGGCCTCCCTCATACATTTCCAGTGCGACCGATCTTATGTGGCCTGCACCCAACGGCTCACAGAAACCTTTATCATGTCGTCTTTCCATATAGTGGGGGCCCTCCACTGCCACTTCAGCTTGCTAATCCTTTGTGCTATGTCAGTGACTTTGGTTCGTCTACGAATTACCAGTCCAGAATGACTGGTCTCCTTTATTTAGCAACCAATAGGATTAAAGCTCAACTTCAGCGCGGCCCAGTTAAATCGGCTACTGTAAACGTTGCGCAAGTAAAAGCCTATCTTAAACAATACAGAGCCGTGACAAGCCTAAGGTCAAATGATGTGTAGTGAAGCGTGTCTCACGATTAGCCACACTTTCACAGTTTCACTTCTACACTTATTTATCAGGAAAGCAAACTGCGCTTGAAAGTTATTTGCAAAAAAATAATTTAATATTACGAGTAAACTGCGTTTTGGCAAATCAGCAGACCGTTAAAATGCCTCGACTAGGTCATCAAACTATGTCGGAGAATTTAAGTCGACGAAAACCGACGTTAGTAATTAAATTCTTACAATTTTCGTTTTAATATAATTTCGGTCTCAATAAATCTATACTATTTATATACTAGCTGACCCGCCCGCGACTTCGTGTCGTTTACAATAACAATCTCTGCGCAGTCGTGTAAAACGTAGCCTATATTTCAATTCCGGGTATATCTGTGTACAGTGTGTAGTACCAATTTCATCGAAAACAAACTTTTAAAAGCTCTGTGTGGTGATGAATTGCTATCTCGCTTGCTTTTGCAGCCCTTACGGGAGCCGTTAGTGATGCGCTAAGCGTACTAAGGGAACGTACCAATACTACATGACGCATTTTTTATTTTTATTTTTACCCTGCCTCTGGTTTACACGTAGTAATTCATCGATCGAGCGAAGCGAGATATCCAAATCAACTTGGGCAAATCGGCGTTGTATGTATGTTTGTTTGTCCAAAGATAACTTTCGAAGCGTTTAACCGATCATCGTGAAATTTGGTATATAAGTAGGTAATGATGGCACAATTTTGGTGTGACTCAATGAACTAAAAATTTTGTGGGGGTTGTTGAAATATTGGGGTTCAAGAGGGGTAAAAAAAAATGAAAATGAGACTTATAGGTCAAGTAGCACGTCAAATGAAAGGGCTTCATTAGTACATTTCAACCCTGTTTTTATTTTTATTTTAATCCTTGTAGTTTTTGAGTTATTATCCAAGTAAAAACTAAACTTTGACAAAGTTCACAGGGTACACCAGAGACCCCACAATGCTGAAATTTGGTATTCATGTAGCTTTAGTGACAAAAATATAGTCAAATGTCTGAAATCCAGAATAACTGCATTTTGTACCCCAAAAAAGAGTAACCACTTAATAAGAATTCCCGTTACCTGTAATTTGAATAAACTGTAGGTCAAGTAATGTAGTTGTTTATTTCGTGGTACTATTTTGATTGTCAAAGATTACGAATAATATATTTTGGTTTTTATGGGATACTCGCGAGATCTCAGTTCGGGGTGAACCACTAGTAAATATGTTTTTAAATCATTTTTTGCAAACAGAAAGTTAAAAAAGCTGTAAACGCTCCGCGCTATATTTGAATATAGCTCAAAAAAGCGCGATATTTCCTTAGAGAATATTGACTACGTGACGAAAACCTAAGCCCCCTCCCTGGACCATGTGACCAAGCGTGGTATTTTGAAGACTCCCCTCCCCCCCTGAACGGGGTCACGTAGGTACGTTCCCTAATTACCTATCGATAACACTAATTACCAGTAATTGTATTGAAAATGAAAGAAACATGTTTACTGGTTGGCCTTGTCTGCCGCGAGTGTTGTCGTATGTACGAGTATATGCGGCGTATGTATATAGTTCACGCGAACTTATTGATCAGATCCTTGAATTAATAAATAAGCCTTTAATAACATAAATAATATACAACTATTTACATAATCAAAATTCAGAAGAAACAGTTGAATCATCAAAAGACCGTTGCAAACGTTGGTCCTTGATGAATTTTGTACGAAGTATTTTTAAATAATCAACGCTTTGTATTCGCAGAACGTGTTCTAGATTAAATCGGAGCAAGGTAGAATACTATCCTTGATGCTTATTTTTTATGTTAAAACGATGTTTATATTTTTATTTTATAGAACAAAGTTTTGACTATTTGAGCGTCAACTTGCAAAGCTCATAAGAATGGGCTGGTAAATGATCGCCAAAGTTGCGTTTTTCAATGTCTTTTTGGTATTATAATTGGGGGTATTTTCTTACATAATAACTGACTTAGCTCTGCGCGTGACTTTGTCACCCTAGGATAATATAAGTGCCTACTTCAATAAATGTAACACTCTGTGTTTCGGTATAAATGACAGGCACACTTGGCTTAAAACCTGTATGCCTCGATTGATGGACGCAGAGCAGTGCACCGTAGGGCGCGTTTAAGCGTGACCTACGAGGCAATTCTGTGTTATAGGCGATGATGGTTAGTATAAAAAGTTTCTTCTTCTATCCCATGTAGTGTCATCATCATACACCTGACTTCGGTGGCATCCAAGTTGTATTTAAAAGGGGGGGATGAAAAGTTGTATGCAAATATTATCATTTTTAGAGCTAGAAGCTTGAAATTTATTTTTTAGGCTGTTGATTCTATGTAAATAATGTTTATGTGAATGTTTTATAAGTTTGCGACAAGAGACAAAATATTAGATCTATTCTGATGTGGGAGGGAGGGGGGGGGGTGTACGTCGCGGTGTAGGTGGGAAAATATGCCTGAGTGTGCTTACGCGAACGGGCAGACACGTGAGGGCAGACGACTGTGCCACACAAATACTGATTTTTCCGCTGCAAATTCATTATTATTCACTGCAAATTGATTGCATTTGCAATAACAATTATTAAAGCTCAAGCACAGACGCACAAAGTCGCAGGAGTTAATTTAGAAAAAAAAAAGTTTTTTCCATGGGCATGCATGTGGCATGTTCACGTGTATCAAATCCGCAAAATATTTATGTTTTGGCAAACTATGGGAAAACAAAATACGTAGTTTATAAAAATGTACTTAAATAAACTCATATTAATACTTTATGTACTTATATACTTAAATAATTTGATAAGGTCTTTGTAGTGCAACACTGCAAATAACTCATTAAAGTATTTATACGTATGTGTCTTATTTGTAAAATAATTCGCCTAAATAATTTAAAATGCTACCCAAAGACACTATTCCACGCGGACGAAGTTGCGGGCACAGCTAGTGCTGTATATTTATTACAAAATAAATACGTGATCCCTACCAAAACTTTAATTCCTGCTGCAATTGCTGAGCACTGAAAATGGCGGGTCTTCGTTTTCAACCACTTCCTGCAAACTTCTGAATTCCTGGTACATACTTTTAAAATATAAATCGACACGTACTTCTGATACTTTTCTTTGTTAGAAGTACCAGGCGCTCATAACCGCACAGGAGGTTATTGAAAAAAATATTTCGAAGTTAACAATCAGACTGCTTTCCTGCTGCAATTGGTGTAAAAAATTGACAAAAAAATGTTTAAAAATTAAATGTCCACCTGTGCGAAGCCGGGTCGGGCTGCTAGTAAAAAATAAGCTTAAATTTATGTCATTCTATTTTCACTTATATGGTAATGAAGACAGAGCTGCAACATGCCACCACACGCAGAAGCTCTTCAATAAATGTAACAACGTTAGTAATTTGTCACTGTATTCTCACCTCTATGCGTATGATGTAAAGGATGATGCGTGTCGGTCGGGTTCCCGCTCGTGACGTTATTGTAGATCCGCTTGTAGTGGTTGTAGACGGCGACAGACAGAACCTTCTTGGCGTACTCCTGGCCCACCACGTGCTTGTTCAGGTATTCGAATATCTTCTTCGGTGGTGGCGGGGGTTTTCTGCAGGGAAATTACTAATTTAGTTTTTTTATACCCCTTAGGTGGCAATCAAGCATACGGCCCACCTGATAGCCTATGCCATAGGCTACGCTGATACCATGACTTGTGAGTGCACAAACTCACAAATCATGGTAGGTATTTATTGTTAGGAACTATATTGCAGTGATCGAGCAATAAACTCAAACATTACGTATTTAGGGAAAATATTTAGCTCCAAAACACATAAGCTTTGATCCGGATGAAGCTGTCGGAGGCTGTTATCTGTACGACGCGATCACGTGAAAGTAACGCGTATCTATGTTATAACTATACCGATTATGTTTGCGTGCATACATTTTATTGTGCGCCCATAGAAAGTTCGCTCTTCGTGTCTGAACTGAACTTTCTGGAGGGATCTATGGTAACCACTTTAGAGAATCATTATATTTTACTTAGAAAACTTTCGTGATATGTTTCAAACATTATTATAAATACGGGATTTATCACGTACCGTTTCGGTGTTTCGACTGACGACGAGTGCGAGGTGAGACGCAGTTCGGAGCGGATCGCACTCACCCTGATGAAGGTTCACAAATTGAACCGAAACATACACCGATAAAACGGTACGCATTAATCCCGTATCAATAATAATGAATCATTATATGTTTCATCACCTTTGAAAGGTCATAATTGTTTATGATCGATTTAAATACACCTTGTACTTGACATTGGCAGGACAATAAACTTTTTAAATGATTTAGCACCTTCGAATTAGCACATTTATCGTGAAAAACACGAAGGAGCCATTACACAAAGTCATTGGTACGTTCACCCTTGGTTTTGCCATCCTTCCACATCTCTAAGTGCTAACAGAATTATTGTTTACAGTGAAAATCAATGTCTTCTTGATTAGATCATTTCGCAAAATACTGGTTAGCAAGATATGGATGAAGAAAACATGTGCTGTCATCACAAAATGGCAGGAAGAAAATATATAACAAAATAGCAGAACAAATAAAAACCCAAGAAAAGTACAGCATATTTGAAAATAGATTAAGAGATATAGTAATGGAAAAGAATTACTATACACTATCTACGCGACTTCTTCAACGACAAGCCATGTAAATAATTTTCTACAATAATGATTTTACTAACTAATTCAAAGCGTAAAATCGGCCATCTTCGATTCCACTAGATCTGTCTAGTCATCTATAATATTGCTACACGCTTACCTACAGGATACATATGAAGTGCTAATCAATAAGATCTGACATTATCTGTTACATAGTAATATTTTAATCCACTTTGTATGGTCGCAATAAAATACTGATTACTGAAAGATAATTAAGAGATCAGTTCGTAAAATACTAAGATGAAGCAGATAGGAAGTTTTGGAAGAAGGAAACATGTTGCGCATGTACCCCACATAATGTGACGGCAGAATGATATGAAAAATCAGTTCGTAAAATGTTGTTTTGTAACCCAATCTTAGCAAGAAAATGAAAGTAAACAAGAAATAAAACTTAACGCGAGAATAAACAGAGTAAAAGTTTACGAAGTCAATTACCCTGCGGCAACAAACCAAAATAACTTGACTATTCAGAGGATTACCGAGCTGAAGTGGCAGTGGGCAGGGCACATAGCTCATAGAACTGACTGCCGTTTCGGTAGAAAGGTTATCGAGTGTAGACCACGCACTGGAAAGCGCAGCGTAGGACCGCCTCCCACTAGATGGAAAGACGACCTGATAAGGGGTGCTGGAAGTAAGGGGGTAAGGAAGTGGGTGCTGGAAGTAAGGTAAGTAAGGGGGGAAGTAAGGGGTACCACTCTGAAAATCTACGGGGGAGGCGTATGTTTAGCAGTGAACGTCTTTAATGATGATTATCATTATCGGGATTCGGTGACGGTTCCCGTTTTATGTATCTGTCTATCTGTATAATTCGTCACATGAAAGACGGAGGGATACAAACACGTCCTTTCGCCGTAGTACGATAATGTGGCTGCAGGGTTATTGGGATCACGATTTTAATTTGTGAAAAACTTCGCAAAGATTCTCTGACTACCCGAGGGCTTAGCCAAGTTACATTCGATTAGCGATGACGCTAGTCGATAAGTCCAAAAATATATGGGATTTGACACATGCTATGGAAATATCACGTGATATATCGACAACAAACCTAAGTAGAAATCGAATCGATTCGAATCGGCCCTAGTCCACGTACAAATAGAAATAATTATCACCATTGTGCAAATAATATCGCATGACAATGTAGTAAAGTATAATGTCCAACAAGGAGTAATCTACGTTCAAAACCAGATTATACTAGCTGTCAATTTAGCTACGCTTTATTTATTTACACCAAACAAGGTTTGCACGATTTTAGCGGTTTCAGATTCTGAAGCTAATGTTTGAAATGAAAATTAAATGTAACATTTATTTGACACGACATATAGAAAAATTAATAAATATTTCTGCCCTATATTAAAAGAATCCTTTTTTTAGCAAACTCGTAACTAACATACAACTGAGCACTTCCGTTCTTTGTAAGGCACGATGTTAGCCATACACTATTAACAATCGAGTATAATTAATATGCACCAAACTTCATTTTATACGAGGCATGCCTTTTAAGTTCTGTCGTTTCCATATTTTCCGGCAATTTTGAATTTGGAACTGTTCTATGTTCGAATGTGTTTACATTTTGAATCTCAAAACAGTTGAAAGTATTAGGATTAATGCTATTGTTTAGTCACAGTTTCGATTTGAATCTGTCAGGTCACGTACGAAAATGAATCTTTCTAAGGAAAATGTTCGTGCAATAATTTTCTACAACTTTAGAAGAGGCCTGACACGGCTTCAGCGTTTAGAAGAGCTAACATCTGTGTTCAGTGATGTAGCCCCATGTCTGCGGACTGTCGAACGCTGGTATTTAGAATTCCAGCGTGGACATACTAGTGTTAGTGACAGATTTCGCGAAGGACGCCCAAAATCCGCCTTCACTGAAGATAACATCATTGCTGTGAGACAACTAATTCTCGAAGATCGTCATGTGACGTATCGAGAGATAGAGGCTCTATTAGGCATCTCAGGGACAACCATTCAGAAGATCTTGCATGAAGCGCTTGGTGTGAGAAAGCTAGTTTGCCGTTGGATACCGCATCTGCTTTCCGACGATCACAAGGCGGCCCGCGTCAGATGGTGTAAGAAAACTCTGCAAAGGTTCAACCGAGTGGAGTCAAATCACGTCTACGACATCATAAGTGGTGACGAATCTTGGATCTATGCCTACGATCCTGATACCAAACAACAATCTACAATCTGGGTCTTTCAAGACGAGCCAAAGCCGACTAAAGTTGTTCGTTCTCGAAGCACTTCAAAGAAGATGGTGGCCACGTTCGTTGGAAAAACCGGCCATGTTGCGACTATTGCACTTGAAGATCGTAGAACGGTTAACGCAGAGTGGTATACTACAGTTTGTTTACCACAAGTCATCGCCGAACTTCGAAAATCTAACTCAAAGCGACGCATCATCCTGCACCACGACAACGCAAGCTCACACAGCGCTCGTCAAACGATTGAGTATTTGAAGCAGGAAAAAGTAGAAATTCTTGACCATCCTCCATACAGTCCTGACCTAAGCCCTAACGATTTCTTTACATATCCTAAAATTAAGAAAAGTCTTCGTGGTCAAAGGTTCCAGTCCGGTGAAGAAGCAGTCGACGCTTTCAAGACAGCCATTTTGAACACCCCACTTTAGAGTGGAATAAATGTTATAATAACTAGTTTGAGCGAATGGAAAAGTGTTTTAAGCTACGTTGTGAATACTTTGAAAAACAATAAAAAGTACTATAAGGTTCTAGATGTGTTTTTTTCTTCAAACGACAAAACTTAAAAGGCATGCCTCGTATTGGAAAATTACACTCAGAAACACTAGCTAGTCCTGGCTCAATCTTTCAACAGCACGATATGCTAATGTTGTATCATTTGGTTTGGCTATTCGTTGTTTTGTCACATGCCAAATCCGACCAATTAGATTCTCACGAGTGTAGACAGCTTCAGGTAGCCTAATAACCATGACTTATTAATGGTTCAGAAGAGCCATACCTAACCAATAGCATTATGTGATTTCTAATATAAGTAAGAAACTAATTGTCTCCCTTAAAATCATGCCTAAAACCAGACAGAATTAGATCACGCAACCTTCCTCTTAATACGTAGACGAGATATTAATTTCACCACGGTCTCACTTCATCTTCCTATCTCACCGTGTCAAGATTTTTCTTGGCCTACTCTGAAAAAGGACTTTGCTGTAGATGAAATAACCATCATTTTAAAAGGACTAAGTGCTCCTCACAAAAGCTCCATAAACCAACTAACCTGTAAAACCCGGTTTTGTTTTCAGCATTGTCCTTGATAGTCTTCTTGGTGTCCACTTCGCTCAATACCACGAAGAAGTGATGGCATTTGTCGCACTTCACGAAGCGCGTTGAGCTGACGAACGTCTCCACGTGGGTGCAGGGGTCGCCGCATTTTGGGCACGTGAGCACCCCTGAACCGGACTTCTTGCCGCCTGATGATGAGCCTGGACGTAAAAAAACTTAAGCTGATCAGATCAGGTGCCCTTAAACGACCTACTTCATGTCATGATATTAGCCAAAGGACGGCCACTGCTGAACACGGCCTCCTCCATAATTCCAGAGCGTCCGATCTTGTGCGGCCACTTTTATCAGGTCGTCTTTCCATCTAGAGGCAGTGTAATGCATGCCAAAACTATTCAGTATAGAGCTTGTGCTCGCTACGATTCGCCGAGCATTCCTTTATAAGTCAATAAAATTTAATATGTTCTAGACAAAATCAAAGGAATTACAATATCATTTAACATTTAACTTGGCTAGTTGTTCTAAATTACATCTTAATTGTAATATTTTAGGGATTACTGACCTAAATCCAAATGGGACCACAAAAAGGAATGTCTTTATCAATAGCTGGAAGACTTGTAGTGCTAAATGGACCTCTCCGATATAATGCCACGACAACAACAAACTTCCTGCGACCATTATAGTAACATCGAATGGAGTGCCAATATTATTATATTAACTTCTTTAAAAATAATATACTCTAGCGAATAACAGGTCAGTTCCATGTATTTTCAACTGTATTTAAATTGTATTGGTGGAGCTCTCGTTAATAACAGCGCAAGTTCAAGATACGAGCTTCTGAGACCACCCTCAAAGACGCAAATAAAAATAAAATAAATACACAGCTAATGCCCACTTACCTGTGCTGACGGGTTCCTTGGGTGAATGCGGGTGCGGAGGGGGTTGGTCAGTGGAGCTCTTGCACATAACTGCGCAAGTGCTGAGCGAGCGTGGACACGAACGTCTGAGAGCACGGCATTGTTGAACACCTGGGGATTGAAATAGAGTTTTAAATACTGTGAAATAATCATAATCATTTATTGTTTGTGAAACTGAGATACATTTGGTGTTCATAAAAGCTATTGATGAAAAACTAATAGGCTTATGATTTTTATTCCCAAAATGGAGTTCTCGTATTCGGTACGTAGAACCATCATGAGGATAATTAATATAATAATTATACATTAGGGACTGTCCAACATGGTAGGTGTCTGTCTTTTAAAAAGGACCTACCTATCTTCTTCTACCGTGTCAAGGACATAGGTCCTTGACACGGTAGAAGAAGATAGGCATTATTATTAGATTAGCATAGGCTAGGCATACACGACTACATTAGACACTATAGAGCGATGGCAAAACTTTATGTGCAACTCGATGTACAACACACACGACACTCGGTCTACAGACTGACTGTCGGTGTCTAGACTTCTAAGAGTCGTCTAGTATGGACACCATTAGCATTTACAGGTCACTTAGGTGAGGTCTAACTATTCACCCATCAAGTACGTAATAAATAATATCAAAATGACGAAATGACAGTAATCGATAATGGATTCTTAGATTTATTCACACTTGAGGCATCGTGTGTTGATATTTACTAGTCTTCGTTTGCAAATGTCCTTTTCGTCTGTAATGTTATGATCGGAAACAGAAAAGAAAATATATCATCAACGTCTTCGTCAGACAATAGCCCCGCAGAATAATCATACTGATTTCAATATGTACGTAAAACCATTGACTTTGACGCGAAGATCATTGTCATTACGACGAAAATATGCCCTTGAAGCATTTAGATGATCAGCTTACATAGTATTGTATTTGAATTGTATTGTAGTTATTGGTCATTGACTCAGGTCAAACCAATCAGTTCTTTATACGTTTACAATTGAAGCCTGTCGTTTTAGACAATAAAACAGCATTATTATGTTTCCTTCAGGGATATTTCCCAAAACTATGTTCCGCAAGAGGTAAATACAGCCTAATAGAGATTGCTGTGAGTGTAGACCGCATAAAATAGGTAGTTCTACAAATCTGTGGGCCAGGCTTATGTTCAGGTATATTATGCATCCTACGGCGGATTAAAGCACTATGTTCTGAAAAACTGACACAGTGAGTAGATATTACGAAACTATCCTTCGAGGCATCTGATTGTGACACGGTGGTATGATAGGGCTTTAGCCCTTACAAGGCAGGTTTTATGGCATCATAATCTTTTAAATCTGCGTGCAAATGGCTTTCGTTTATCTTGATTTTGACAGCTACCTGTGGTTCTTAGTTTGTTGGTGAAATTATCTATTCATTCATGGCCGATTTTTGGAGTTTTTTTTTGTTTTGCATAAGTTTTGCATAAGATGAATTATGTATCTTTTTTTCAACATTATTTGTATTGTAACTTCAAATTCTGTTATAATTTATCTTTTAAAAATAATAACGCTGATGAGGTCCGTTGTTAGCTACTGCTGGTAAGATTACAGGTAACCTATGATTCTATGGATGACTTGTACGTATAATTGACAAAGCCCTTTTCGTAGAACGTTACTAAAACGGTCATGAGGTGCCGCCCCATCCATCGGCTTTTGTAGAAAGTTGCGATGTAATCAATCTATTGAATAAGCCAAGGGAGGATTATAACTAGAGAAATCATTGATAACTTGGACTTCCGCCAATCCATAATCTAGCATTTTACAAGCCTATTACAAGGTTCTTTGCAATGTGCATGAGGATACCATCACCTACCTCAATGCCGGAACAAATTACTAATGCCAAGGTATTATGCAGCATTCTTGAGTGTGGTACCTATGTTTTATAGTTAGATGAACTTACCGTATGAGGTAACTTCTATGTCATCTTTATACATCCCATTACGTTTTTATGCTCTGAAGACGAAACTTAGGTTAAAGGCCGTCCGAAGGCCTCCGAAATATACCCAAGACTGACAACTTAACAACTAACAGCTTTCCTCCTTCCATTTGGCATAAACTGGTTTTTTTAAGTACCTATTGCTGGTGTACAATAAAGCGTTATTCTTAACGTCGTCCCCTCAAAGTTTTTAATGACGTTATAACAAGGGATCGGGTACTGTGCTAACAGACGAGTAAACTTCCCAAGAAAAGTACAGCCTGTTCACGGAACCTCGTTAATTCGAAACATTGTTTACATACGGAAAAGTCGCAGACAATGGGCTATTGTGCCCGCTTTCTGATATAGATTGTTAGGTTTTGCGGAATCTGGATTGAAGTGAAAACTATTGTAGATCTTTGCGGAAAAGAAAGCACCTACTATTGAAAAGAACGACGAAACACAGACTTGTTACACAACACTCCTCCCTCCGATCCTTTTCAGGGCTATCATAGCTCATCATTAGGTCACCAAAAATTAAAGCATGACGATCAAGAAATAATATTTATGTATGAGAGAAATCCTCTGTAAAATGTAAAGGATATGCCCTGCCCAGAACTCATTTATAGAGTAAGTACCTAGCTACCTACCTACCTACTGCTAATGATGATAAGATCGTAACATGTTTAAGAATTTACAATGGATTTGGTACTTAAAACGATTGCAGCTTGGTTATTCCTGCGGCAAAAGGAGATGTTTCTTAACATTTTGGCAGTGCCATGAAAACTGAAAAGCAAGTGTTAAGTTGTGAATGCATGCGATGAAGTCGCTTCGAATTTCATTCTAATTGTAAGTCAATTAGGTAAACTGTAGGTATGATTATCAGTAATGTTTTTTTCAGTTTGTGTGTCAAGGATGACCATTGGGTAATTTATGTATGTACTGTGCATACGGCTAAGTAACTAGGTAACGAGTATGAAGTAAATAATGATTTCCTTGGTATAAATTGTAGAATGTTTATAAGGTTGGCTCGCTCATTTGTTTTTTGGTCACTCTGCCTTTTAAGTGGTTAAAGTATGGTTCCAATACTACATGGGACCGGTGATTAAAGAACCCATGAGGCGAGCGGATCTTATGCCTTTTGAAAACGTTTTATTCCTGAAATGTCACATGGCTTTCAATTGTCGGGCACTACAATTCACGGCAACCATGGTAATACAATCTTTTACTAGTATGTGCGCAGCAAAATGCAATGCGTTCGTACGGTAGAATGACTTACCTTTTCTAAAATGAAACTACGAAATGTGATTTGTGATAGCAAAAGAGACTGGGAAACCACAATAGAAAGGTAGATAATTATTTGCCAGGCAGTGTTCACTACCTTTTCACTATCTACACAAATCTTATAGGTTCATGGATTCACACAGCCACAAATCTTGTAGGTTCATAGATTCACACAACCACAAATCTTGCAGGTGTATGCTCATGGATACATTGGAAGTATGTACGAATTATAACTTGAGAGTGACCGACATTTGAGTGCTTGGTGCGTCATAGGACGTTAATCCTGATTCAAAGACGTAAGATTAAGTGGTAGAAGCGAAAAGCGCCTTATAATCATTTATTGCTAGAATATAGGTTAAATACAGAAAGGTGTCAGATTTAATTTGAATTAGTTTCACTATACTCTTCCCAACTCATGGGCGTATACTCAGCAGTGGATATCTACGTGCTGATGATGAGGGCATTAATATCAGTCCCGGCTTTTAAGTTTTCTAGCTTAGGGCCGACACATAAAACGCTCATTACGCCCATGGCTAAGATCAAGTCCAGCAAGGATCACGATCCTAGAATGGTCATTCTTTCTAGGATCGTGAACCTCACAATACAGTGCAGCGGTGGTGGGGCACTTTAACGCTAATTTTAACGTTGTAAAGCACCGCTGTTATTGTATGTCAGGCCTTAGGAGGCCTTTAGGCAGCCTGTAGAATCTGGAAACCAGGGTTGGTCTAGCTCATACCATTATTAATTGTAAGTGCATTTTCCAGTCGGCAACCCTATCAAAGCACTTAAGATGACTATCCATGACGCAAACACTTTCTCTTTCGTACACTCCACGATTCTAGACGGTCTAGGTACCTATGCTGCGTGATAGTGCATTTTGGGAAGCATTTATCAAAGCGTTAGGTAACAGTGGTTAAAATCAGTAGCTTGAAAGTTGGAATCAATATTAGTGTAATTTGCAAGGATGATTGACAATTCAAATACGTACCTATAGGTAAAAAGTTATATGAGCTAGTGGCAAACCCTGTCATGGTTTTTAGACCGAAGTTTGATTGATTTGATTCCTACGAAGCACTGATGCAAATTCGAAGATTTTGTTATGATAATGGACATGCGATGTAGGTAGATCGCAAGGGAGGTTATATACGCCTGCAGAACATCAGTGCAGATTTTATTCCTTCATCCTAGAATTAGAATTAGAGCCAAAGGAAGTAGAAATGGGTCGTTTCGTGAATGACGGAAGTTTGATACGTAGAAAGGTAGCAGCGACAATGTTTCACGAGCATCATAGGATGTAGACATCTTTGAATAAAAAGCGTTCTCCACTGACGACCTCCGTGGCGCAGTGAGCGAATAGTCGGCTGAGACGCAGGAAGTTGCGGGTTCGATTCCCACAGCGGAACAAATGTTTACATGATCTATGGATAGGTATTTGTTTTGGGTCTGGGTGTTTCTCTATATTTACGAAAAAAATTGGAACCTTTATGGTAATATGAGTTGGTATTTTATTAGTAATCTGGTTACCATAGCACAAGCTTTGCTTAGTTTGGGGCTATATAGCGCTGAGTGAAAAGTCCAGAAATATTTATTTATTATTCTTCTGGCCCTGCCCGTTGAAGTGATCCTAAATTTCTAGATATGCTCCAATAACTTCGTCCAAATAGTTTGGTTGGAGTTATTATGCAACAAACATACAAACTTGCGAGAAATGCTCAGGTACCTACCACATTGTATGTAATATGAAATGATACACATTACTTACATTAGCAGTACATATAGGAAGCTAAATAAATGAAAGTGGATCAATTTTCGGAGCTCAATAAAACAATAGTGAATAACTTCAGGGTCATTGAACTCAATATTGTCAACAAGCTTGATGCAGCAAGTTTGTGTGAGTTTGATAAGGTTCTAATTGAATCCAGGTCAATTGATGCCCCTTTAAAATGCACTATTTAATTACTGATTTAAACAGGTATTTATTGTGTATGTACTTTTTACATAGGATGTCAAAGGAGTCTGCCCGCGACCATGGCTCTTGCAACACAATCGGCATAACAAATAAAAAAGGTACATACATGATAAATACCCATTCAAATCAATAATTATGTACAGTGATCGTGAAAGTTTATAATATTAAAATTATATGTTTTAATTACTATAACTACTCTAGTTACTAGGACCACAATAATCTGCTTAGTTTTCTCAACATGTTCTAGTTACCAAACTATGAGGTAATCAAGGTCTGAGGGCCAGACAGGTGCCTCTTTGGCACAAGTCCAGATTTCTAATCTATGTCAAATGTAAACAAAATATTTAAGTTCTGATGGTCATCAGAATATCAAAAAACTTCCTAGGCTAGCTACATTTTGGAGGCAAGGTGCATACTGCGAAGTTTCTGTGTACTTTTAGATTTCCTTATCTTTGTTCTGTACTGTTTGTGCATTTAAATGAATGTCTGTCAACAATAACAATTAGATCATCTAAAGCAGTAGGTTTCTAAAACATTTGATTTTGTATTAGAAACATTCATAGGCTTGATACTGTAACCACTCACCATCAGGTACATCATGTGGGCCATGTGGGTCATATATGCTTGATTGCTACCTGAGTGGTAAGTACTTATAACAAAAATGTGTTTTATTAATTATTACAATATGCATCAACCTCTTAGACCTTATGTTTAAAGTGCTCTGTTAATACAAATTCTTTAGTTCCTGCTTTTCAACAAAGATAAAATTATATTTTTAACACAAGTAAACAACAGATTTCTTGGCTTACAAAAACATTACTGCTATGACATGTTTGTCAGCGTAAAGGTACCTACTGTCATAGTGCTGGGCAAAGGTTTAATAATCAATAAAGAAAAAAAACAAGTTTGCTTTGCTTTAGTGTCCAATACATAAACATTAACAATAAATTTTAAATGGAATTGTATGCAAATTGTAGCCTATACATTTAGATGTACACTGTTATTTGCTTTGATCACATTGATAAGACTTATCTTACAAAATATTAGTCTGTTAGATTATGTGCAGTATTCCCTTGTAAGAATTGCTAGGTTCTGAAGCAGGGTCAACATTCAAATTAAGCAATTACCTACGAATGCCGCCCGTGACCCTGTCGGTGTCTGCTCGCCTTGAAGCAGTGATCACGGCAGAGGAAACCCGCGACCGCCACAATCCCATCCACCCAGCGGTATCACGCGTTCAGGGCAGGGGCAAACATGATAAATATATCACGTTTTGTTATCAAACACACACAACTACGCACGAATTGTAGCAACCTCACACGACACTGCGACATGAGCCTGGAGCGAAGCCAATCAGGCGAAAACAACCAAATACGACACAAAATCACACTCACCCGATGACAACTGCGATGCGTTTCTTCTTACTGCGATTCTGCTCACGGACACGAAACTCAATCTTACACTACTCATGATAATTCCCTCGATGACGATCCAGATATAGCATGAGCTCTCGACCGAACGAAGAACCGATGCACAAGTTAGAAATTACAAAGTTGCCGTAATAGTCGCAATTTTTGTATTATTTTGTTTGTCAGTGAGAGGTCTCTGTCATGACGCAACACTTTTTAGTCAACATCAACACTACTTGTAATTAAAACAATTTGATTGTGTAAGTACGAAAACTGCACTATGCTTTTTTTACATATGAGATTTACAAAAACAAAATTTATTTTTTGGACAATGGAGCGGCCATACTGATGTTCACAGCTGATTTTGATGTAAAAGAAAATGAAATTTTGTACCACGTTGTTTCGACAGTACCGCTACCTCGCGGAGATCCAACAAAACTTAGAAACTGTCTTACCGACGAAGCGGGGAGTTATACAACTGCTGATCATAGATGGTGCTAAAAAACGCTTAGTATTGCCAGTAATATTTTTCGTAAAATCGGATGCTCCAGCCAGGATTACAGATATTCAAAGCTCCAATTGCTATATACATAATATATGTCATACAATAATTAAGTAGGTACATAATCTAACCGTTATTTTGCTGGAATCATGAGGGGCTTTCACGGCCATGTGTTTATAACTGCTAGAAGATGGGGTTGCTCGATCATACGCTGTTTAACACAGAGGAAAGTGAATGAGGGCTTTTCATTTTCGATTTAAAAAGAAAATATATTTATATAACAGATAATATAATTATCTAGCGTTATGAAATGTAGTATCTATGGCGAGAGCTGCTGTACTTACAGTGTCCAATGTGTGTACTGTTAGAGCAGCAGAGTACGTACCCAAGTGAAAAGATTAAATTCTTCAAAGAATCCACATTAGAACCTGAGAGGCATTTGAGAGATGGCAGTATCTGCAGATAGGCACACCGGCGAAAAATATGGTGGTAATATGTTATAATCTCAAACACACATATAACAAAATTTGCCTAAAACCCATGATGTTAATGTTACATCTCCATTTCTAAAACAATCTCATTTTGTCAGATAAACCAACACAAAATATATTTTTTAATGCTAATTTTCTCGGAAAATAATGATAGACGGTTATGAGAGGTTTTCACGGCCATGTTTTTATCATCACTAACTTCCTAACTTCTAACCTCAGAACATATAAAACACCAGAAGACACAAATTCCGCTATGATTGCAAGCCGTGCGCTGTGTGTGCCCATAAAACAAAACCCACGTCCCGCGCCCATCTCACCCCCACCCGCGTAATGTTGCTAGCTTAGTCATTATATACCTACCCGTTTTGGGGTAAATGTTTTTGGTAAGATACAACTAATGTAACAATGGCACTATTTTATTAGTCAAATAATAGGTCTTTACCTATGAAATTTCCGTTCTTCAGTACTGGTCATTTCAAATACAAAAAAAAGTTTGGAATGGCTTTGTATTCTAAATGCAAATTAATTTTGTTTTAAAAACATGACATTCTTTTTAAAAACTCAGTCTTTTGTTTATTGATTAGCGTTGTATTTTCATTACATTTTAACATTTTTCGTCATAATGGATAATTTAAGGTCTCGCCATAGACTACATCTCATAACGCTAGATAAAATATTATCTGCTTGACAACAATTTACGGACCTAATGACTTGGGACGGCTGTAACTTTTGGATAACTGAAAGTTTCAGTTTCATTCTAGGTAGTACAAATTGAACTAAAAGAGAAGCTAGTCCCTTGTTAGTCCTCCAGTCCTCCCTCACCAAAGCAAAAGTAATGGAGCTCATCATGGGGCTGTACCACTTCCGGATAGGATTTTTCAAAAATGTTTATTTAATCGATTTATCATCATGGGTCTTCAACACTTCGACCATTGTTGTCTGGGAAGTGTGGATAAGGGTTGGACTTCAACGTCAGAGATGACTGACTATCTTTGAGTCACGGGGTGATGTCTGGAGTGCTATCCTGGCTTACAGTTTGGCCTCTCAGACGTTACGTGGCCGATGTCTTGTCTAACGTTGGTGTTCTTGTGACTTAAGAGGATGGCCGACAGGTGGCTGTGTGTGCAGCGGAGCGATGGCGTTAAGGTGAGCGTGAAGGAAATGGCCAGCGCAATCGTGTATGCGACGTGCTAACATTCCACAAAGTCCTCGTCGCTAGACATCCGCACTTCGTGGGTGATGCTCCTGTGCAGATCGATCGATTGACATAAAATGAAAAGTACCTTTATTTTGACATTGACATTCTTCACCTTACATTATCTGTACCACCCACACCAGACGTCAAAACTACTTAGGTAGGTATGTCAAAACAAATAAGTTGTCATCTGTGGTGAAATGGAAACTGTCCAAAATGGCCGAGACGGAAACCGAAAATAATAAAAATACTAGAACAGACAAGAATATCAAGATTACAGAGGCTGCGAATGGCCCGCGTCGCGTTACAATTTACAAAACTGATACCGGTTTCGGTTTCAACGTTCGCGGTCAGGTTTCTGAGGGTGGGCAGTTAAGATCGATCAACGGGGAGCTTTATGCTCCCCTGCAGCATGTCAGCGCCGTGCTGGAGCAAGGGGCGGCAGAGCAGGCTGGCATCAGGAAGGGAGACCGCATTCTTGAAGTGTAAGTACTCTCACAAAGTTTTTTCACCCGTTCCATACATCGAACTTTGCTACGGTTCTCATAGGATTTTCTCAGCTTTGACAGATATTCTCATTATATCGCTTTTTCCGGCAGTCAATCGTGTTAATTCATGTTTTGTTGATATAGTCTTACCTTCCCAAAGCTGCCAAAATTAGTTTATGTGTTGGCAACTGAATATACATGTGATGATTCATGTATACCTGCTTCATAACTTGTTTGTGAAAGGATTCATTCAATATTGAAATTGATTTCTTTACTGACATTCTGTAAAACAATATTTGAATTTATAACACAAGTATCTAAGACTTTGGACTAACTTACTTTGAATTTTGGTAAAATTTGTCATCTGAACTCATTTAATTCATAACATGGCAATATCATGGTAGTCTAAATAATAAAAGAAAATTTGCTTCAAATTGTTAATTTCTGGTTTAAACCAGGTCAGGCATCTATGTTTTATTTATTTACTAGCTGACCTGCCAAACTTCGTACCACCTTGACATGCATATGACGCGGGCTGCCAATGTATGTCACCCTGGTAGAATTGTCAATCGGCCATCATTAGCTGCATCTATGTATGAGAAAATTAATTTTCTGCATAATTAATTTTGCGTGAATTTTTTTGATATTTTAATAGTTATCTAATAATAGTTATATTAATTATAATAGTTTTAATCTATTTGAAGTGGAGACAAATCCAATAAATCAACGATCATCAAATTCGGTCCAGCCGTTCTTGAGTTATAAATGGTGTAACTAACCCAACTTTGTTTTGTATATATATATATATATATAGACATAAAGTATTATGATAATGGCATGATAAAATATGATTTTTTTATCATGCATAACTAATTTGTTGTTAAATAAGTTATTCCTCTAAATACTAAAAGGTACAATAAATTTCTATAAATTGGCGGAATATATTTCTGACGGATTGATCACAAACTGTGTGTGTGTGTGTGTTTCTGTGTGTCAAATAAAATAAACATTATCTATTATCCTTACTAATAATATAAAATCAAAAGTAACTCTGTCTGTTTGTTACGTTTTCACAACTTATCAGTTTGACCAATTTTAATGATAATTGGTGTAAAGATAAATGATTACTGGAATCGGGACATAGACAACTTTTGACTGCACAAAAGGAGGGCAATAATATTTTCAAACAAATAATTTAATTTTTCAAGGAGGGCAATATTTTTAATGTTAAACCATGTGTGCAAAGTGGCGGGCGGGTCAGCTAGTAGTTACTCTAGTGAGGTATTGGCCAGTTGGTCTTGGAACACTATTTACGTAAAGTACTCTTGGCCAATTTATTTCAAACAGTAGTGTTAAGTGTAAGAAGAATAGTTACTCAATAGCAAAAAGTATGTTAGAATGTCTTGTGTGGCTTCACTGTATAATCTTGCATTGACATAGTTTTCTTATTGAGATTTTCTTGTGAGACATAGGCTCTAGAGCCAACATTTAATTGTTATATTAATTGACTGAGCCAGCGAAGCGAGCGAATTGTCTCAGTTTCGAGATTGGCCAAAAATGCTTTTGTCCAGCTATCTGTTCTCGTCTACAGGTCGCATTTTTCAACCGACCGCCAAAAACGAAAATTGTGTGCCAATTTTCGTTCTGGCATATAGGTAAGTAAACCATTTTCGATTTTGGCATATATACCTAAACCAAATGTTTTTGTGGCTTATCTCCAGACAGCGCCATCTATTACGCTAGTTGAAACTAATTTTTCTGTTTTAAATCGCAAATGAAAAGCCCTCATTGTTATGCAATAACTGCTTATTATCGTTGGATCTTGGGCTTGTGTCATCTCATCCTATAAAAAATAGTACATTGTTATACAAGGGGCGTAAACGATCAATTGCACCCGAGATGTTATGGTGTACGAGCGAGCGAAACCGAACGAGCACGCTAATGAGCCGAGGGATTGACCGGAAGGTGAGGCAATACTTCACACCTGGACAGTTGCTCAACTTATACCAAGCACCAGTCCGATCATGTCTGGAGTACTGTTCTCACCTCTGGGACGGATCAGCGAAATACCAGCTAGGGGCTCTAGTTTCAATTGAGAGAAGAGCCAAGAAGCTCATTTGCAATGACGAGTTAGCAAATGCAAGGCTCCACAGCCTCAAGCATCGTCGAAAGGTTGCAAGCCTCTTGGTTTTTTGTCGGATACATTTCGGAGAGTGTGCTGCGGAGCTTTTCAATCTGATCCCACCATCTATCCATTCTATCATCGGACAACCAGACGCTCCGCGATGCGCCACCGCTACATGTTAGACATACCTCCCATACGCACAAAGCGGTACTGTCCCACCTTTATTATGCGCACCGCCAAGGAGTGGAACGCCTTGCCTGAGTCTGTGTTACCTGATAACTACAGCCTAGGGATCTTCAAGTCGCGAGTGAATAGGTTTCTTCTAGGCAAGTGTGTACCATCGTAGACTACATCATCGCTTACCATCAGGCGAGATCGTGGGCAAACGCTAAGCTATAATTTATAAAAAAAAACACCCGAGTATAACACATAACTTTTCATCACGAATGCGAGAAAATAAAAAAAAGTCTGTTTAAAAGATTGATGCTAAAAAAAAAAATTGTGTTCCCTTCTGGTATTCAATGTTTTTTTCACTATTGAACTATGGCCTCTTTTATTAACCAAGCGAGCGAATCGTCTCAGTTTCGAGATTGGCCAAAATGCTTTTGTCCGGCTGTCTGTCTGTTCTCGCCTACAAATTTTCAACTGATTTTGAAGAAAATTGGCACTCAAGTTCCTTCTCTTCTTCCTGCCCTTTTCCCACATTACGCTGGCTCGGCACAACATGTATACCTCCTCCACATCTCTATCAGCCGTCATCTCCGTTGTCACTGCTTTCCTACCCATATCATTCTTCACACAGTCCATCCATCTCTTCTTCGGCTTTCCTCTACTTCTATATCCATCCACACTCATATCTAACACTCGTTTAGTCACATGACTTTCTTCCCTACGCACAACATGCCCATAGCACGCTAGCCTCTAACTCCTCAATTTTTCTATCACTGGCGCTATTTTTAAACTTCTTCTAATATACTCATTCTTTATCTTATCCATTCTCGTTACCCCACACATCCATCTCAACATTCGCATTTCCGCCGCGTGCACTCTTCTTTCTTCCGTCCCTTTCGTGGCCCAACACTCAGAACAGAACCATACATTACGCCAGGTCTTATGATCGTCTTGATTATCTTGGCACATAAGGCCCTTGATTTATTAAATTTATTTAGTCCATCGCGATTTTTAATAAGGGTGAAAATAGGGGAAAGGGGGGAAGTTTGCTGTAGCGTTATTAATCGAGCGAAGCGAAATCTCCAAATCAACTTGGGCATATCGGCGTTGTATGTATTTATGTTTGTCCGAGGATAACTTTCAAAGCGCTTATTCGATCATCATAAAATTTGGTGAAATAGGTAGTGATGGCACAATTTTGGTGTGACTCAATGAGCTAAACATGTGGGGAGGTTGTTGAGATATTGGGGTTCAAGAAGGGTAAAAAAAATCAAAATGGGACTATCTGGTCAAGTGGCACGTCTAATAAAAGGTCTTTGTAAGTACATTTCGACCCCATTTTTATTTTTAGTTTAAAATTGTAGTTTTTGAGTTATTAGCCATAATAAAAAATGAACTTTGACAACATTCACAGGGTACACAAGTGACCTCACAGTACTGAAATTTGGTATGCGTGTAGCTTTAGTGACACAAATATAGGCAAAAGTCTGAAATCTAGAATAACTGCAATTTCTACCCCAAAAAAGTATAACCAATTTTCATGAACTCCCGTTACCTGTGAGGCACACTAAGAACTTCATTCTACACAAGATGTTGCGAAATATATTCCAAAAGGGGGGAGTGGAGGGGGGGGGGGGGGGGGAGTTTGCTGTAACGTTATATATGGACGGGTTACAATATTTGATATTTTTTTAAAAGTTTATTCCTACCTATACCGATCAGACTACACAGTCCTCTCCGCCTTCATGAGACGAAACCGTAGACACCAGATTAGACCTTAGGACCAAGAGAACGCGAGTAATCGCTAAAACTTATATCAATATTTTGCTCAAAAGTCTACATAGGTAAGCGGATTGGAAAATTCAGGCACCTGAAATTTGATTAAAAATTGGACCTTTGAATGAATGAATGAATGAATGAAAATTCTTTATTATACCTTACAAGCTAAACACAACAGATATAAAAATTAAATATAAATCAAATAAATGTAAGCATAATGGGCGGTCTTATCGCTTAACAAAGCGATCTCTTCCAGACAACCTTTGGATGGAGAGGATCATTGCTTAATGGAAGATTGGCTGAGGTGTAAAAAGAATAAACTTAATAATAGCAAAAGAAAAATTACTTAACCTTAAATACATAAATAATAGGTACATAAATAATTTTAAATAAGTAAATATCATATATAAAATAAATAAATATGTACTTACATACATATTGATATATACATATATCAATAATATTATAGATCAGTTGAATAATCACGACTCTTCATGGAGGTAAAAGTTTTTGAGTCTAGCTTTAAATACGGAAGGTGAGGGGGATTTTCTAATGGAGACCGGCAAGGCATTCCATAATCGGACAGCTTGGACGGAAAAGGAGTTTGCATAGAAACTGGTTCTGTGCATCGGTGTTTTGAGAAGGAGGTTTTCAGAGGATCGGAGTGTTCGGGAATTTGTTAATTTTGTTGCGCAAATTACTTTTTGGACTTGTATTTTCATTACAAATAAAGCATCCCGGCTGGGGAAAGGGGAATGTGTTGGTTATTGCATGGTTATAAGGGCTCGCGAGGTCTACTGTTATCACAGAACCATTAGGTAGTTTTATTATGGTCCGGGTTATATGGCCTACATTTTTACCCGACTACGGCAAAGCTAAAAGGAAGCGTTATGTTGTTAGCAATCTATAAATAAATAAATATGGCTGGACATTTCACACAGCGCTGTCTAGCCCTAAATTAAGCAGAGCTTGTACTATGGGAACCAGATAACTGATAGAATACTTATATACTTTTTTTGTTGTAAATACATACTTATAATATATAGAAAAACATCCAGACCCGGAACAAATATCTATCAGATCATACAAACATTTGTTCCGCGGTGGGAATCGAACCTGCTACCTCCTGCGTCTCAGTCGGCTATTCGCTCACTGTACCACGGAGGTCGTCACGGAGTCTATGGATGTATGTTCCATCGAAGCACCTAAACTACTCATCTGATTTTGATGAATGAAATGTCAATCGATTCGTTATTATGGTCCGGGTGACATAGACTACCATCGACTCAGGGGCCCAATTCTGCTAATTTATAAGAAAAACTTATGGAGCCATACCATTATTACGACTATGATTGTTACTCTACTCCTATCATATGTTACCAAATGTTCCATGGGGTTGTCATAGCAACGGCGGTCGTTGAAAAAAGATTGTGTTAGTAGAATGCCAAAAGGTATCTATAGTGGCGATTTTTCGACGATACCATTGTCATAGTGAAACGATTGGTTTAGTAGAATTGGGGCCCGGGTATTACGTAGTCGGGTTTCAGTTTTTAAACTTATATTGCTTGCGCTAATCAAAGTAGGTACTAGGTACTCGTAGGTACAATAAAATGAAGCTATAATTCTGCTAGGTATGTTAATATTGGTTGCGACACATCACTCACATTGAGGACACATGCCATGCCACCTCTGGAGAATCGGTTATTGCACAATCGAAATACATAGTTCAATCAACGGTATTTTGTACTACCTAGTTAGCTTCCGCCCGCGTCTTCGCACGTATGGTTTATCAATAAAATTAGCCTATGTTCCAATCAAAAACGTTTGATTTGGTGGGCCGAACTCGGCCGTCAACGTCACGAGCATACCACGGGCCACGGCCGATGACGGATTTGGTGTACGAGTATTATTTGATGGATTGATTTTGTGATTTGGTTTTCCGTTTGGCCTTTCCGTTTTTGCCATTTAGGCCCGAAACCCTAAAAATTACTCGCTCATAGCAGTTATTTTGTTTTGATACTGGTTTACACTTCACCCAGATCACACAAACATATCAGAAATAGATACATCTAAGGGCGTATCACACGGCGTATTTCAAATGCGCAGACAACGCGCGTTTCAAGACCGCGCGTTTAAGGTGCCATAGATTCCTAAAAAATCATAGATAAAGCAATAAGTGTGCATTGCATAGGCTCTTACTCAGCCGTAAGTATGTCCTTACGACAATCTGTGCTCATTACACAACTATATAGTCATAATGATCTAATTACTAGGTACTTGTGATGTTTGTTATTTATTTGTAACTCAGAAGAAAATGAGACCATTAGTGTTTTGTTTACCAAGTTTGGTATGATTTTAATTAATTATGATGCATGGATTGTATGAAAGACTAGCTGACCTGGAACGACTTAGCACGGATTTATATTAAAATCAAATATAGCGTATTATATAGTATAATATAAATAAAAATAGTATATAATATAAATATAGCGATAGTGTAGCTTTCTGTCAGTATAGTAATTTTCAGAATCGGTTTTAGACAGTATTTAATGGCCTATATAAACAACAAAAATCACCTCTTCACCAGTTCTTTTTTCTATACTATAGTTTATATGGGTAAAGTAACGGACGTAGACAAGCCCACACAGACGACGCGCTGCGGGAAGGGTCTCGTCCGTGGTAGCGCAGACACTGCAGTGGTGCGTCAGAGCCGCCACGAGTCGGTAAAATCAAAGGTGCGGGGCGTACTCGTGCGAGGCACTTCCTACTTTTTTTTCATTTGGCATTTTGAAATGTCATAATGGATTCAAATCTCGGATTTGCACAGACAGACCCTGGATAGAGCCTGTGTATGGTGCGTGGCTCTGTTGCCGTCGGTTGTGCGTTCTATCATCTGTAAAACCACGGACCGTGGGAAGCCACTTTACGAAAGAATCGAGTACTGAGGTGACGGCTGAAAGTGGAATATGGATGAAAAAGACAACGAAATATGAAAAGTGCAGGAATATTGTCGTACGAAGTTCTGAAAAAGATTTTTGAATTGAGTTCATATGAGCTGGTTACGAGTACTGGTTATGGTACTTTGGTACCGCAAAGCCCTTAGTGGTTTAAAGACTTATAGCCAAAACCAACATCTTAATGTACTTTCCGAGGTACGGAAGTACACCGTTGGTAATACCACTTACGCTCTGATAACGACTACTGCGCTACGAGTGCTATCTGTCTTCTGTCTGTTCTGTCTCTCTTCTAATGCCGGGTTCCTATATCCGTCGGTAACCAGCTACGCCTCGTTTCTCCTTGAAAACTTGTCAAAAGTTTGACATTAGTTTGACATTTTTTCAAGGGAATACGAGTCGTAGTCGGTTACTGACGGTTATAGGAACCCGCTATAAGTCAACAAATCCTTCGGATTCGAGTAATTCTAATTTTTAATGATAGGTCTGGTATTAACGTTGATTTGATGAATAAAAGGTGACCTGCCAAGAAACAGGCCTGGTCTATCGATGGAATAACCTATTAGTTCCTTATCGTAGTTTGTACTTGAAATTAGGAATTCAAAGGGCCCATTACACTGACGTCGCCGGCTCAATGTATTTTTGTGGTATATTACTTCGAACAATAGATATACTTAACTAATTGTCGATGTGTCTGTCCGTGGCTTCAAAAACACCCCTTACCTATGCATAGAGGGGTTAACCGCTTAACATCACGTGGGCTATGGGATTTGGCCGGCATCCTATCCCATCTCTCTCTGACGTGTCAGAGTCAGAGAGTGATAGATAAACGTTACTAGTAGTAATAAGTTAATACGAGGCATGCCTTTTAAGTTTTGTCGTTTGAAGAAAAAAACACAACTAGAACCTTATAGTACTTTTTATTGTTTTTCAAAGTATTCACCGCGTAGCTTAATACACTTTTCCATTCGCTCAAACCAGTTATTATAACATTTATTCCACTCTAAAGTGGGGGTGTTCAAAATGGCTGACTTGAAAGCGTCGACTGCTTCTTCACCGGGCTGGAACCTTTGACCACGAAGACTTTTCTTAATTTTAGGAAATGTAAAGAAATCGTTAGGGCTTAGGTCAGGACTGTATGGAGGATGGTCAAGAATTTCTACTTTTTCCTGCTTCAAATACTCAATCGTTTGACGAGCGCTGTGTGAGCTTGCGTTGTCGTGGTGCAGGATGATGCGTCGCTTTGAGTTAGATTTTCGAAGTTCGGCGATGACTTGTGGTAAACAAACTGTAGTATACCACTCTGCGTTAACCGTTCTACGATCTTCAAGTGCAATAGTCGCAACATGGCCGGTTTTTCCAACGAACGTGGCCACCATCTTCTTTGAAGTGCTTCGAGAACGAACAACTTTAGTCGGCTTTGGCTCGTCTTGAAAGACCCAGATTGTAGATTGTTGTTTGGAATCAGGATCGTAGGCATAGATCCAAGATTCGTCACCACTTATGATGTCGTAGACGTGATTTGACTCCCCTCGGTTGAACCTTTGCAGAGTTTTCTTACACCATCTGACGCGGGCCGCCTTGTGATCGTCGGAAAGCAGATGCGGTATCCAACGGCAAACTAGCTTTCTCACACCAAGCGCTTCATGCAAGATCTTCTGAATGGTTGTCCCTGAGATGCCTAATAGAGCCTCTATCTCTCGATACGTCACATGACGATCTTCGAGAATTAGTTGTCTCACAGCAATGATGTTATCTTCAGTGAAGGCGGATTTTGGGCGTCCTTCGCGAAATCTGTCACTAACACTAGTATGTCCACGCTGGAATTCTAAATACCAGCGTTCGACAGTCCGCAGACATGGGGCTACATCACTGAACACAGATGTTAGCTCTTCTAAACACTGAAGCCGTGTCAGGCCTCTTCTAAAGTTGTAGAAAATTATTGCACGAACATTTTCCTTAGAAAGATTCATTTTCGTACGTGACCTGACAGATTCAAATCGAAACTGTGATTAAACAATAGCATTAATCCTAATACTTTCAACTGTTTTGAGATTCAAAATGTAAACACATTCGAATATAGAACAGTTCCAAATTCAAAATTGCCGGAAAATATGGAAACGACAGAACTTAAAAGGCATGCCTCGTAGTGTTCTACCACATTTATAGCGTTGGGTGTGGTCTTGTTGACATCATCCCTTGTGCAGGTGGTAGGACACAGTGGCCAACATAGCATGTGGGACATGGACTGAATGGGAGCTCCGCAGTCACATTCTGTCATCCTCCATTTGCAGAAATTTAGTCCGCAGCGGCCGACTAATCATAATCATAATCATTTATTTGGTAAGAATATTACACGTCATATTTCTTATGGGTACCTCATATCGGAACACACTATACGTACGTGTACACATGGTAAATATAAGCAACAAAAGAAAAAAAACTTAATAGAAATAAAAACAAAATTGGATACCAATATGGAATTATACAAGTTAATATAAATATAAAAAGTCAATAAAATAGTCATTCAAAATAATATTCAATAAAAATAGTCAATAGTCTTATAAAATTATTATATTAATTTGTCATGTCAATAAACTCCTCATAACTGTAGGTGTTACTCAGGAGCCAGCGCTTCAGTTTGAGTTTAAATGTATTGTAACTGGTTGCCTCAGTTACAGTACAGGGTAGTCTGTTATATACACACTTGGGTCCGGAGTCTGTTAATCACTTCTGATCACATAAAAATGGATGAGACTAGCGCAGGATCGTGGTAGATGGCACAAACTTGGGGGGCAAATCATACCCAGCAGTGAATGAAGTCGCGCTGTGGATGATGATGAAACCTGTATGCTAAAAGTATTTTTCGAGTATTTTTGTATGGCGTGGTAGGTATACCAATAACATCTCCGTACCTAACCCTTGGACAGATAAGGGGTCCATAATCACTTGTCATTTTGAGGTCAATTCGTCTAATCGACTCATTAGCTGCTATTTTAACGTCGCAATTCAACCTTATCAATATTTATTTAACATCTGATTGATGCCACAACTTATTTCATATTCATTAGGTGCAGTCGCTAGAATATTTTATAGTTATTTTAGAAACGATATTTTAAGCGGTACTCGGTATATTGGCTATATAAAGGTTTGAATTTAAAATTACCCGTTTTCGCGTAAAGTTTGCGCGTATTTTTGAATTATAAAGTATCTAGGTTTCTTTGGTATTTTCTATAAAACATACATGGTGGTTTAATACATGATAAAGGATTCCTTAGTGATTTGATTTAGCCCGTGTGGTTGTGTATTTTTAACCGTGTCAATGCTCCTAAGTGCATTACGATGTCGGTGCAAAGAGGTGGTAGTGGGAATTTTCGTTACTGTTTCTATTACTGTGACCGATCCGGATTCGAGATATATGATTTGGAGGCTGAACAGGCGGTAACACCTGGGTAAATATAGTGTACTGGTTTTTTCGTAGACATAATTCCTTTTTACCCGACTACGGCAAAGCCGAAAGGAAAGGTTATGATTTTAGCAATCTATGTATGTAATGTATTTACTTATGTTTCACCGTATCGCCTGAAATACTCATCCGATTTTGATGAATGAGGTGTCAGTTGATTCGTTACTATAGTCCGGGTGGCATATACTACCATTGCCATAGGTATTATGTAGTCGGGATCGGTTTCATGAAGTCTTAAAATGGTACGGAACCGCGTGTGCACTTGTCTAACTCACACTTGACAGCTTATGCGCCCACTTTTAAAACACATCCGTTAGTTCATCAGAAACTGGAACTGTCAAATGAATCAATAAGGTAATTGGATTCAATGCCAGTCACAAGAGACAGAATTGTCAGAATAGTAATAATAATAAATCTTTATATCAGGCAACAATAATAAAGTGCAATATGTTAAAACTTACTTTTACCTTAGTGACAAACATACATATTATAATACCTACTTAAAACTATTTGCTGACATGAAAAGTCTACGACGTGTGACACACTTGCGCTGCGTCGTGTAGGCACCCGCGAAAACGTCAAAACAACACACTTTTCGTCAAAACTCTTCATTAATAATGGTCGAAAGATCTGCAGTTGGAACACGCAACACAAAAAATTTGAAATAATTGTGGCGTGATTCCAACTGTTCGACCCTTAACTGTACACTGGCCTTCCTCTTCACATATTCCACCACGTCCTCCACCTTCGTGAAATAGTCGCATATTTCTAGATGATTGTAATGTTTCCTGTTGGTGTATTTCTTGAGAATACATAAATAAATAAGTACCTACTTTACCTGCAACTAAACGAATAATCAAGTGAGTCATCCAGTTTGCAAATTAAATGACGATCCAAGTTCTTATTTAGTATGCGGTTTTTAGTGTTACCTATACTTAAGTTAATAGGATCCGAGGGTAATTGACAGTATTATATTATCCTGAGATCCCCGTTAAAAATGTTTCTAATAATTTCCATACTGATAAAAATTATGAATGAATGAATGAAAAATTCTTTATTGCACAAAATAAAAATAATCTGTACATAAGCGAACTTAATGCTAGATAGCATTCTCTTCCAGTTAACCTTTGTGTAATGCGGACAAACAGTTATTATAGGTAGTGCATATTTGGTAGAGGGAGAGGCTTAATTTAAATTCCAAGACACAGATATGTATAAACAAATAAATATAACTAATCCTAGACAAATACAAAATTAACTGAAGACTAACAGTTTGATATCTTTATGACCCGAAGTATCACTTACGATACCTTCCATTATAGGCTTCTAGGGGGGGCTAGAATATTTCATTCAGGCATTTTAAGTAATAACACATGTTTTAATGGCCCAAACCAAAAATCAAACATATCCCACAAAATTTGACTCTCTGGGTCTCAGGAGGATAAGCATATATGCAATAATGCAACTAGCATTAAATATAGCGAGGTTCGTAAAGATATTTGAGAACATGATTTAACACAAAAAATGCCGAGCGTACTCGCTAAAGGTCAACAAATGACCCTTGTCAGTCTCAATACCCCTTATTCTAAGCTCCATAATACCTACTACAGTTTCTCGATCCTCATAAATGCTGAATGGTATTAATACTTCTATCTATACAGCCTCCAGCACTCTACAGCCTCCAGCACTCACTGTTGGTTCCTCTATTATGGACTAAGAGACCGTGAACTCCAGACCTTCGTTAACTTATAAAAGCTGAAAGTTTGTCAGCGCATGCTCCCAACACAGGTAAGAACGATGGACCATTATGAAGTTTGAGTTACCGTGGTTTTGGCAGGTAAACGGTACTAAAGGTGTGTAAAATACCGTCCTACTTTCAATAAATAATAAAGTGTTTCATTTTTGGTATTTCCTTCAGAATATTATTAAATATCACGTCATTCATTGCCGGACACTTAACATCGTGGCAACCCCTTGCCAGACACCCTTAATGTTCATGAAATTATAGTTCTACTTACGTTATAGTATAAATGCTGATTTTTATATATAATACTTGGGTAATAATTAGATGAATTTTCCTCACTAGTCAAACATTTTTCATAGTTCCAACCCCTTGTCAGACAAGCATGTAAATCATAAGAAGAGATTCGTGATTAGAATGACTTATGCAAATAAACTTTTTGCCATAGATTTATATGCGCTGTGATAAAATTCCTCACAAAACAAAGAAAGACTCAAAAAGTAACTCACGAAGAAATGATGGCTGTTTACCAAGATTCTGCCCCTTCATTGTCTGCAATTCAGAAGTGGTCAAGTGAATTTAAACGGGGTAGAGAGAGTATTGAAGACGACCCTCGTGCCGGTGGGCCGGTTAGTGCCGCTACTGAAGAAAACGTAAAAAATGTTGAGAAACTTGTACTCGAAGATGCCCGTGTGAGAGTGAAAATATTAGCAGAAAGAACCAAGCTATCCGTGAGTACCATTCACACTATCCTTCATGACCATCTGAATTTGTCAAAGGTCAGTGCAAGATGGGTGCCGCGAATGCTCACAGAAACAAGTGCGAGTTGATTGTTGCAAGGAGTTTTTGTAGCTCTGTGGTGAAATCCGTAAAGTATTTATGATCGGATTGTTCCTGCTGATGAAACGTGGGCTCATCACTAGGATCCTGAGAGCAAGCAGGAGTCTATGCAGTGGCATAAAAAAGGAACAGCCCCACCGAAGAAGTTCAAAGTCAGCCCATCCGCCGGAAAGCTCATGGCCACAGTGTTTTGGGATTCCAAGGGAATCTTATTAATTGAGTACACAAAAAAGGTGAGAGTATTACTGGCGCAACTTACGCTAACACCCTGCGCAATTTAAAGGAGTCAATAAAAGAAAAAAGACGGGGAAAATTGACCGCAGGTGTATTGCTTCTGCACGACAACGCGCCTGTTCACAAGGCGCGCATTGCCAATGCTGTTGTGCGGGATTGCGGATTTGAAGAAATCAATCATTCACCCTACAGCCCGGCCCTAGCCCCTAGTGATTACTTTCTGTTCCCAAATCTCAAAAAAGAACTCAAGGCAAGCATTTTTCCGACGATGAAGAGTTTAAGGAGCAATTAACGATAATTTTTCAGACCAGGAAGAAAAATATTTTTTGGAGGGAATTGAAAAGTTATTTTCCAGGACAAATAAGTGTGTTCAGATCCTAGGGGACTACATTGAAAAATAAATTTTATTAAGAATTTTCTGCTTATTCTTTCATGCCTATACCGAGAATACATTGAACTCCCCTCGTATGTGAAGTAGTTATTATTCAAATACCTACGAACCTAAACATTTTAACAACGTTTTGCACCAAAAGCACTAAAGTCAAGTTCAAAACGACATATTACGAAAAATGAGTGAAAAGATGAATATGTTGTTATTTATTATTTAAATCTATTGTACAGCTGAGATCCATTCTCCAATAATGAAAAGTGCTGATAGTCTTCAGACCGGCTGACCTGATCTTTATCACACCCCTCTAGAGTGCTTTTACGCTCCCGGGAGGCAAGCCGTTTTTTTCCCTTGGTTGCTCAACGACCACCCAGGAGCATGCGCAATGCGCGGTAATATTATGATTTTTCATTTCAAACTGACTCAACCGATTCCTTTCATTCTTTCTGTGTGTCATTCTCCCTAGAGCAGGCTTGATAATGGCGGCGATAACAAAATGTCATACGTCTGAAAATTTGGCAGCAATCAAAATATAAAATTTATTTACGTTTGGCGCCATTTTTACCGGCCATCTTGTGTTTACATCAAATTGATTGTTTGTTACTGTTTTCATGTGACGTAATTTTACTGTAGTATTTGTATTTGCCGTGTAGCTACACGGATGTAGTTTATGGAATAAGTATTTCTGACGGAAAGAAAGTTAATAGTTTTGGTATGTTATTACTTTTTTTTTTTCGTGTATTTTTTTAACGTGTTTTTCGCCGCGGCTGCATTGTTTTGATTTTAATTAGTTCAAATTATGAATCCTTATCTTGTTTTGTATTTTATTAGGCTTAATAAAACCATAATAAAAATAAATAAAAAATAAATAAATCTCTACGATAAACCATACACCTACAATAATTATTTAAAAAGGTCATGCGTTTTTACCGTGATTTGGGACTGGATGCAGATAAAAGTTATTTATTTTCTATTTATTACAATTTTTATTTATTTATTTCTTATTAAATCTTATAAATAATGTATTAGGCTATAATAATAAATAACTTTAATCCATATAAATATATAAAATTTCTCCATTTAATGAGATACTTTCCCAACCCAACAAAAGTCGTGACGTCATTGCTTTGTAAAATAATTACTCTCATATTTACAAACAAAACCGTCCTGAATGAGTTGTTATAAAAAGCTACAATGTTTAAGCTATTTAAAAACAGAAGTATTAATCGATTTCGATCCATCAACACTCGACGATTTATCAACAAGTGTTCCCGGGCGGTCTGTTTTTTGTTGACATTTTACGATGCGCAGATTTAGGGTTCAATATTTATAAGTAAGGGTTCTTTCTGTCTAATTTTTTGATTAAACCTTGTAAATAATGTATTAAGCTATAAAAACAAATAAAATTCACATAGATAACTGTTATATTTTTGAAATCATAAGCATTTTAATCTGAGATTCGGGAACAAATGCGTAAAATTTTAGTTTTGAACCTGTGATTTTGATTACAATTTACTAATAAAATGGCATAAAAGTTATACCTTTAGAAAGCCTATTTCACCTAGATTCTAGTACAATAAGATTTTAATACATTGTTAATTGAAAATAATTGAGAAAACTTAGTCCAAACGCAGCGCGGTAATTTTTTGGCGCGAAAATTTTTTTAATTTCTAATCTCAAAGCAACTGTTATAAAAAATGTTTCGCGATTAAAGCCAGTGAGAGCACTCCTCTGGATACCTAGCTAAGAACCACATTTTAGGTAAACTAGCTTTATTATAAAAAAAAAAACGCATCCGAATCGGTTCATCCGTTTGAGAACTATGATGCCACAGAGACATAGGAGTCAAACACTCCTTTTTTTAATAGGGGGTTAAAAATAAATAAAATATAAATATTATTTGCACTAAGAACTGCCCACGATCACGGTATACTGAAGTCTTTGCATTTTTAGTGCAAATAGTGTTCATACATCTAGGAATATTTGCATACATAATCCTACGAGATAAAACATTCAATAAGCTGATATCTGTATAGCAAATGTGTTTGTTATCGCATATACCTACTTGTTCATGACAGACCTTTTGTGTATTCATGTCTAAAATAACAGGATGCTTCGTATTTTGTTGACACAGTTTACAATAATATGTGGCCGAAACTAGGATAACCCGTTATGAAAGAATAATGAGTAATGGTGAGGTAAATATACATTGATTTGTTATGGTTTACTAAAATTATACTTAGGTACGTTACGTTTCCGTTAGTAGAGTCAGCAACGGATGTCGATTATCACTTCCAGATTTTTACACCACAATAAATCTATACCTATCAGCAATGATTTTTGCTGATTTAAAACACCCAATTTGATTGTATCCTAATGAATGATGCCATTTTTGTTACCAATTTCTACAATGATTCGACTAGAAAGTCTTTTGTTATAGTTTTAAAGAAATATGGGGCTGGTGGTTTAATGGCTACTCTTTTAATGTCGTGAATTCGAATCCCATTAATACACCAAATTGTTTGCTCTGAGATCGTGAAAGAAATCTAAAAATCAAAGACGTTCATGACATGAGTCTGAATTGTATCAACATGGGTTAAGTCAGAGGCAAGACTGTTAAACATCACAAAACATCCATCCATGATGTTGCGTGCTACTTGACACATTACTGAGATCTGAATTAAGTTAAATTCATAATTTATTTCATTAATTTGAATCACAGATATAAAAAAGGTCTTTTTTTGTCAACCTATATTGTCCCACTGCTGGGCAAAGGTATTCCCCAAGTATCTCCATCTATCTCTGTCCTGTGCGACACTCCACCACTCCTGCTCGAAGGCAATAAGATCGTCTCGCCAACGCTTTCTTGGCCGACCCTGACCGCATCTTCCATCAGGGCTCCAGGTTGTGGCTAGATTAGCCCACCTATCGGGGTGCATTCTGCTAATGTGTCCCGCCCAATCCCATTTGAGCCTAACTGTCTTTTCTCCAACATCGGGAATGCCTGTCAACGAACGTCCGAGAACGCTGCGTTCTATTGCCCTCTGGCAAATCCTGATCTCAAAAAAGGTTACGACATTTTATTTATTGCAACGTAAATATAACAGACATTGTACGTTAGTTACGAAACAATAATTAATCTCCGTAGTATAGAATTAGGTAGGTAGTAGGTAATTAGGTATGTCCTTCAGTCCGTTGGCCCAAGCCGCGGCTATTTCTAGAGTATTCGGATGCTAATTGCAACGACGATTGATTGCCGTGCGAACGTTTCAAAGGCACTTCCGATCTGCGTTAAATAACTTATCGATTGATATTGCCCGGTATAGCGCTCATAGGTACGAGGCATGCCTTTTAAGTTCTGTCGTTTCCATATTTTCCGGCAATTTTGAATTTGGAACTGTTCTATATTCGAATGTGTTTACATTTTGAATCTCAAAACAGTTGAAAGTATTAGGATTAATGCTATTGTTTAGTCACAGTTTCGATTTGAATCTGTCAGGTCACGTACGAAAATGAATCTTTCTAAGGAAAAGGTTCGTGCAATAATTTTCTACAACTTTAGAAGAGGCCTGACACGGCTTCAGTGTTTAGAAGAGCTAACATCTGTGTTCAGTGATGTAGCCCCATGTCTGCGGACTGTCGAACGCTGGTATTTAGAATTCCAGCGTGGACATACTAGTGTTAGTGACAGATTTCGCGAAGGACGCCCAAAATCCGCCTTCACTGAAGATAACATCATTGCTGTGAGACAACTAATTCTCGAAGATCGTCATGTGACGTATCGAGAGATAGAGGCTCTATTAGGCATCTCAGGGACAACCATTCAGAAGATCTTGCATGAAGCGCTTGGTGTGAGAAAGCTAGTTTGCCGTTGGATACCGCATCTGCTTTCCGACGATCACAAGGCGGCCCGCGTCAGATGGTGTAAGAAAACTCTGCAAAGGTTCAACCGAGGGGAGTCAAATCACGTCTACGACATCATAAGTGGTGACGAATCTTGGATCTATGCCTACGATCCTGATACCAAACAACAATCTACAATCTGGGTCTTTCAAGACGAGCCAAAGCCGACTAAAGTTGTTCGTTCTCGAAGCACTTCAAAGAAGATGGTGGCCACGTTCGTTGGAAAAACCGGCCATGTTGCGACTATTGCACTTGAAGATCGTAGAACGGTTAACGCAGAGTGGTATACTACAGTTTGTTTACCACAAGTCATCGCCGAACTTCGAAAATCTAACTCAAAGCGACGCATCATCCTGCACCACGACAACGCAAGCTCACACAGCGCTCGTCAAACGATTGAGTATTTGAAGCAGGAAAAAGTAGAAATTCTTGACCATCCTCCATACAGTCCTGACCTAAGCCCTAACGATTTCTTTACATTTCCTAAAATTAAGAAAAGTCTTCGTGGTCAAAGGTTCCAGCCCGGTGAAGAAGCAGTCGACGCTTTCAAGACAGCCATTTTGAACACCCCACTTTAGAGTGGAATAAATGTTATAATAACTGGTTTGAGCGAATGGAAAAGTGTTTTAAGCTACGTTGTGAATACTTTGAAAAACAATAAAAAGTACTATAAGGTTCTAGATGTGTTTTTTTCTTCAAACGACAAAACTTAAAAGGCATGCCTCGTATACCACCGATGAAAGACGCATTCCATTCTTACGCTACACGTAGTACATCTCCAGCGGACGATAGTTCACTTTTATGATAACTCCTTGGAAACTTTCTTCAACACTGTTTTTTTTTACTGATGATAGTAAAGCGCTTGCCCACTATCTCACCTGATGGTAAGTGACGGTGTAATCGAAGATGGAGCACCTTGCCTAAAAAGAACCTATACACTCTGGACTTGAAGTTGAGTATCCACTGGTTCCTTCACTCACCAACGGATACATAGTGCATTGCATAATTCATTTATATCTATAAAATCTAGGTACAGGGTGACAAATGGGAAGTTGCCTAAAGTATATGCATCTCTTTCCTCCTTTATTCTACAGTATAAGGCTGGGCCCACGTAGGTATATTCTAGAACGTTGTCAGTTTCTATTGAGACGCCATAAAGAGCAGTACGTGTACTTTAAAATGAGTGACCTTACGAACGAAGAAAAGGTGTATCTCATTGAGTGCTTTTATTCTAGAGGTAAAAACTATACTGAAGCATATAGAGGTTTTCGTACCAAGTTTGGAAGTAAAAGAGTAGCTAGTAAAAATACTCTTAGAAGGTAAGAATAAAAAAAAATATATTTGACTTTATAGTATGACCGTATTCTTTAATGAAGTCTTAATTTTTTTTTACTTCTTTCTTAGAGTAATTGATAACTTCATCAATTATTATACTCTTGACGATCGTCGTCATGATCTTCCTGGTCCTTCATACACAGTTACCACAGAAGATAAGGTTGCCGAGGTAGAAGAACATTTCAAGAATAACCCAACGGATTCAATAAGAAAAGCTGCAGTAGCTTTAAAACTGAATCGAGAGACACTAAGATTAATAATGAAAAAGTTCATCAAGTTACATCCTTACAAAATGACAACTCATCAATTTCTCCGTACATTCTAAAGAAAAAAGAATTGAGTTTAGTAAAGTTATGACAAATAAATTGGAAAACAACGAGATCAATATTAATCACATAATTTTCTCAGACGAGGCTCACTTTTATTTCAACGGATATGTCAATAAACCAAATTACCGTTTTTTGGGTACTGAAAATCCACATTTAACTGAAGATAAACCCAAGACCAAAAATGATTTGAGAGAAGCTATTAGAAAAGGAATTTCTAATATTTCTTCATCTACAATTGAACAAAGTTTTTATAGCTTTCAAAAACGACTTGATTATTGTGCAAGTTCAGATGGGGATCATTTCGAAAATATTTACCATTAATAGTCATTCCCTAGCCAGATTTTGTCATTTTTTTTTTAAACTTAATTGTGCCTATTGATAATGTTCAATTAAACTGAAACCTATCCAAATAAAAATGACTACTTCAGTGATTCAATGTATGTTTTTATTATTTTTTTTCCTGAACCTATCTCAAAATTATAAATGATTACTTTAGGCAACTTCCCACTTGTCACCCTGTACAAAATGAGATGGTATGTGGTTTTTAAAAAGATCGCTAAAATTTGCATTTCAACGTACAAGTTTCTTGGCAAAAACGATGCTGGTGCTTCTTAACTATCGTAGCGAGCTGAGGCAGAGTAACCGGCTGAAAAAGTAAAGGCAAAGGACGTGCTAGTTCGATTTCTGTACATACGGAGATCACATCTAGGTTGCGCCGTGGGGGGGGGCGGGGGGGGGGGGGGGGCTGTTTTATTTATTTACGTAAGACAACATAGTCCTCATTATCTTACCCAAACATTGAAATAACAACTGTATCTTTTATCTTGTTACAGAAATGGCGTGAACGTAGAAGGATCGACTCACAGACAGGTGGTAGACCTCATTAAATCCGGAGGAGACTGTCTCACGCTCACCGTCATATCTGTCACAGCCAGAGTACGTACCTACCAAATGAGTCCTTTAGATTTATCAATTCAAGGTGTTTTATGTGCCTCTAGAGCAGGGGTCGGCAACCTTATGCTATAGCCGGGCCACATATGTTGCCAGAGTATCAGTGCGGGCCGCACTTATATTTATATGTTCGGGCATGTATTTTTAATATTTGAAATAAAACGCATATATATTCATACAATTATCTCTTTTTTAATTGAACTACTATACTAACATAAAAGTAAGAACTAGTGAGATTTTTGAGGCTGCATTTGACTTGCAAGTTTTTTAACGTCTGCTTTCATTTTAGTAGTAGACACGCGCAGTATCGCGTCTAAATGTTCATCCGTTAACCGCGAACAATTCTTATTTTTGCGGTAGTTGAGAATTGAAAAAGTCTGCTCACACAAATATGTACTACCAAACATAGTTATTATCTGCTGAGCAAACTTTTTCAATTCTTTGAAGTTTTCAGAACTCAAACCTCCGTAGAACTGTATCAAGTCAGTGCTTTCCTTAAATGCCGTTTTAAGTGTGCTATTACTTTGCAAATCTACTATGTTCATTTGCAAATTGCTTGGTATCTCACTAATATCAATTGCAAAAGGGTTTTGGAATATTTCCATGTTAAGGGAGCTCTTTTTAAAGTCGGTGAATCGATTTACAAACTCAGTTTGTAGTTGTGTTAACACGTTTCTCATTGTAATATTTTGCCACACAAAATTATCTCCAGCTTCTTCCACGGCTTTCTTGCAATTAGGAAAATGGTCAAGCTTTTTTTCATCAATATGCTTGATAAACAGTTTCAGTTTCATTTCAAATGACTTTACATCTGTATACATATCGCAAATCAATTTATTTTTTCCCTGCAAGCGTTTGTTGAGCTGATTCAGGTCCTTAGTCAAATCAGTCAAAAAACCAAGATCGATAATCCACTGTTTGTTAGTAAGCTCTTCTACTGGCTTTCCTTTCATCTCCATGAAGTTGCCAATTTCTTTCCTCAAATCAAAAAACCGTTCCAAAACGGCACCTCGACTGAGCCACCTCACTTCACAGTAGTAAACCACGTCACCATGTTCAGCTTCCAGATCTTCCAAAAACTTTTGGAACTGACGGTGTGTGAGCCCATTTCTTCTTATAAAATTAACAGTGGATGTTACAGTATCCATTATTTCTTTCCAGGATATAACTTTGGAGCACAATGCCTCTTGATGGACAATACAGTGAAAAATCAATGGCACAGTAGATCCAGAATCTTTCACTTTGCTGATGATTCTCCCAACAACACCTTTGTTTTGACCGCTCATGTTCTTGCCTCCATCGGTAGTGACACTTGTTAACTTTTCCCAGCTTAATTGCAATGAATCCAGAGCTTGTTCCACATGGTGAAATAAATCTTCTCCCGTAGTTGTACCTTTCAAACTGCACATTTTCACAAGCTCTTCGTAAACAGTAAAGTTTTCGTCAATGCCGCGTACAAATATGAGTAACTGTGCTGTATCCGACACGTCCGTACTTTCATCCATCGCTAAAGAGAAGCAGTCGAAAGACTGCGCCTTATCCCTGAGTTGTTCACACAAATTAGCACCCAAGTCTTCAGTACGTCGGGTGCAAGTTCTTGCAGAGAGACTAAGACTTTCAAACATTTTTTTCTGCTCTGGGCATATTTCTTCTGCGATAGCTAAGACACACTCTTTTACTAATTCACTATCGGTAAACGGACGTCCACTTTTTGCAAGAATCTCTGCTACCCTGTAACTGGCCCGAACATTCGATTCGCTGTTGTCTGCCACAACCTTAAATATGTTTTGTTGATTTTGTAATGACGATTTCAAAGTGGAAATTTTCCTTTTCCGTATTTCTCCTTCAAGACAGTCAAATTTAGCTTTGTGCTCGGTGTCGTAATGTCGCTTCAGGTTATATTCCTTTACTACAGAAATACTCTTTTGACAAATCAAGCATAACGGTTTTCCTTTAAACTCGATAAAAAAGTATAATTCTGTCCATAATTCGTTAAAAACTCTTTTTTCTTCTTCTATCTTCCTTTTTCTTGAAGCCATGTTTATATAATTATTCTGTAACAATAATGAAAAAAATTAAATTCGTTGTAAAATTATATGTTCCAGTTAGCACCTACAAATTCAACTCCACATTCAAATAATAATTAAAACATGACACACTCGTAACTAACTTCATGTCATGTAACTACTATCCCCGTCCTTATAACATTTACCCATCAATCTGAAGGTTCACATTAACAAGCAGTAAATAAAATAAAACAAAATGCTCGCGAGTGCATACAACTTACCTCATACGTCGTGCGTGAGAAGCTATCAGCGAAGGGAAGAAAGGTGAAACGAAACGCGTAGCTAGCAACCAGATGAGACGTGAGTTTCCGGCGAATTTCCACAACCGAATGTGGCGAGAGCTGCGCGCGGCTGTGATTTTAACTAAAACCGGTCGCTTTGAATTTTTTCGCCGCCGCACACCTGCGTCTAATCAAAGACTGCCGCCCCGCCTATTGTCTCAAAGGAGCCGCCCGCCGCCGCACGTGCGGCGGATAAACGCAAAAGAAATTGCCAAGAATTGAATAAGTACAGCAAATATTTATTTTCGGTAGAAACAATACATAACATCACAGTCTTGATAAACAGTTCTTAAGAAATGAAATAGAGGTACATTTTTATCACCCCGCGTGGGAGCGAGCTTTTAAGAATACTCTCATGGCCCAGCAGCATGGCCGTATAAATTCTAGTGAATTTATATGGCCTTTTGCTTCGGTATTTTTTTCTTACGGACCTCAGGGTTGCGGGCCGCACCGAGATAGTCTACGGGCCGCATGCGGCCCGCGGGCCGCCGGTTGCCGACCCCTGCTCTAGAGGGATTAAGGTGGAGTAGGATCTTATAAAAACGGGATATTAACTTACCATGATTTGTGAGTTTTAGTGTTTCCCGGCACAGTTGCATGCGCTATATTCACGAATATACTGAAGTATGCGAGTGGATGGTTTTTGATAGAAATATCGATCTTCCCTCTTTCTCAGTCGATCATTGTAAATATTCCGTTTTTTGTTAAAATAGTGTTCATAACCATGACAGTTTTAAAAGTTAGATGGAGTAGGTTTGTCCAGCACCATCTACGAAATCAGGGAATCCCCGTCAGTTCCTTTCGTCAGATTTGTTTTACGTTTGGCAAATCGCAACAACATAAATACTTTTAATTTAAGGTTCTTTTAGGCGCTGTCGTAATGAAGTGTAAATTAGCATAAACTCGTGTTTATATTCTTAGCAAGTTCTTAATGTGCCCGTGCAGCAGCTCGCAGGCTGCGGGTCTGCTAGTGCACCGCGCACTCAGCCTCAAGGGGGCGCAAATCTCAAGACTTTAAATCTATGCATTCCATTATTCATTATGATAACGCTGATTACTCACACACTTAATCAATTACATAACCACACAGTGATCGTCGCTTGACGTTCGACCGTTCGGGTTTATTCGGCTTAGCTCTTGCAGCCCCGTCCCATTTTGTCTGCGGGGAGGATGGATACGTGTAGAAAATTCATAAATCAACTTAGGATTTGTTCACAAAACAACTGAGGGCGCGTTTTAAATGAAATGAATAATCGATAGTACGACGTGCGCTGGATTCTTGCTAAGTGCTTTGTGAAGCAAGTTTTTTTCAAACATGAATTTGGCCCCTCCTGAAATTGCCGCCCGCGGCATGTGCCCCGGCTTGCCCCTTAGATCCGGGACTGCTATCCGCTCAGCTTAGTCAGCCTTTCCACGAGGCGCTGTATAATCTACTATTGATAGATGTAAGGGCCTTAGCATAGTTTGACCCATTGACCGAGATCCGGTGGCTTGAATAATTGATGTATATTACAACTAGAGTTGTCCTAAAAACTTGCTCATGTTAATGTTGATGTTTCAGGAAGCGGAACGTCTAGAGCCGTGCGACGATGGGTCAGCTCCGGTCGGTGTTATCGGAGGCGCCGCCAATTCGCGGGCCACAGTCTACCAGCGCTATGATTACACAGACAAACGGTCTTTACCGGTTTCCATTCCAGATTACAGGTAAAATAATTTCGTATGTTTTTGAAAAGGAATCAATTTTTTTTCTTTCAGAATCTCGGCTATATTTTTTTCACTATACATTACATACAACACTTTTTAACCGACTTAAAAAAAGGAGGTTGTCAGTTCGTCGGATTATTTCATACCACGATTCTTTTATAGCATGCCCGATTTCAATGTTTCTTTTTTCGCACTGTAAATCTATGGGGGAGGTGTTTGTTCAGCAGTGAACGTCCTGTGGCTGGTATGATGATGATTATTTGCTGTTTCAGAGTGGTCATGGAAAGGAACACGGGTCGTTCGTACGTGGTGTTCAACGTGCACATGGCAGGACGTCATCTCTGCAGCCGTCGGTACAGGGAGTTCGCGGCGCTACATCAACAGCTGAGGAAGGAATTTCTAGGTAAACACATACTGGGTTAGCCTAGTAGCTCCAAACTAGTTAGCCACGATTGTTAGATACTGTTTAATCTAAAACTAAATGCTCCTCTACCGCGTTTAATTGAAATTGACAAATCATTTCAAAACGAGCCTTGTGATTACAGTGATTGAGGCGTATAGGAAGGAGACAACACGAACACGAGATGTTTTTAGGTATGTTTCCTGGGGAAAATATAGCAAGGAGCTTTGAAACGAATATATCCTGCAACTCACATCTTGAAGTTATGTCTGTCTGTTCCAAATGCTTGCTGTTAGCTATAGTTAGAACTCAGAACTGTTTTGAAATACCACGATCTTGGTATAATACACATTATTTATCGGTATGTCAGATTCGTTTACAATCGAACTCAGCATAGTTATTCTTATAGTTCGTACCTTTTTTCTGATGGTCCATTTGTTTCGGACAGTATCAAAATAAGGTTTTTAAGTGTTGCGGGTTCAAGGCCCGTCCAGCTTAAAAATTTTGAGATGGTTTTAAAAATCTTAGAATTTTCCGTAAGTGTTCGGATAACACTATAAATTTTGTCTTTATTGTTTTAGGGTTCAATTTCCCAAAACTGCCGGGTAAATGGCCCTTCACACTGAGCGAGCAACAGCTGGACGCGAGAAGAAGAGGACTGGAACAGTATTTAGAAAAGGTGAGGAAAGGATTTAACGTGATAACGTATTCTATTACTATCTTTTTTTATGATACCTCTTGATGGAACAAGCATATGGCCCATCTGATGTAAAGTGCTAACCATCGTCTATAACTAATAGCCTCATAGGGCATGCACCGTAGAAACGTGCCCTACGATGCATTAGCCTGCGTCCATCAACTTAGGCATACAGGTGTAAATCCTCATTTTTCTGTAATTTCATTTTGAAATAGGGTTGAAATTGTATAAAAAAGTGAAATTTAACAAGTTAAACATAAGTTGACCATCTTTGGTCCTAATCAGTAAAAAAAATATTTCATTTGAATCATAGAAAATATAGACTTTATTCCAACGTTTGACTTCCTTAATGAGTTTTCTCCAAAGATTTTTACGAAGTTTGACAAGACATAACAGAACATCATTCCTATAGCGAGGACAATGACTGCTTTTCGAATGAACTTACGTACGAGTACAAGACAAGACTTCCGTAAAACATGTGTTCTTTAGTATAGGTAGCGGTACTACATACGTACATACTAATAAGTCAATAATAATATTATGCCCTCTGGCGCACTACAATACAGAGTGCTAGAGAGCTGGCTCATGTTTTGAATCAAAAATTTTGTACTAAACATCTATTGTAAAACAAACATGAAACGATGAATATATATATGCAGGTGTGCGCGGTGCGCGTGATAGCGGAGAGCGGCTGCGTGCAGGAGTTCCTCACGGAGGGCGGGGGCGGGGCCGCCGCCGCGCCCGTAGAACTCAAGGTAACCTGCGCTACACTACTACCACTTAACAAACAATACAACAGAATCATAGTTCCACACCACCTGCTCGACTATGTCAAATTATGTCATGTAAACTTCACCGAAAGCAGGTGATTAAATCCCTACGGCTGCCGGAAGCCGGGAGTAAAGATGTACTATGTGAAATTCAGTACAACTTTACGTGGTTTGAATTTGGAACCTCATCTTTATTAAAATTTGAACCAAAGAATAAGAAACGTTCCAATAAGAACTTTTTCGTAAATCGAACTAACCTCTGCACAGAATGCACCAAGCTAGATTTGGTTTTTATTGTCTCGCAGAAAGTGAGAATGTAGAGTATTCTCCTCGTGGATAAAGCTGTCTGCATCTTGGGTGTGCTTATATCCCTCTCTGCATTCAGGATTGACATAGGCTATCTGTTGTCTCAAAAAATAAATAATCTAGATAGGGGCGAAATAGAGGTTGAAAGTTTGTATGGGCAATCCAAAATTCTTCGAGTTAAGTCTCTGAAAATTAATATGTATGCTTTTGGTAAGAAATAAAGAAATACGTGTTTCAACTTTTATGAAATATCATTCCTAAGGGTGGAGTTGGTATATAGATAGATTGTGACCGGGATTGAGACATGGCTACTGCTTACTCGACTGCGCGGGAGAGTAATGTTTTTATTGACGACTAGCTGTTGCCCGCGACTTCGTATGCGTTACACTACTAAATGTTTAGATAACCTAGAAAAAAAGCTAAACTCACTGTTGCAACTTGACTTGACACCCATTTTTGTCCCATTAGACCTGATTTATATGATAAAAAGTAGCCTACGTGTTAATCCAGGTTATAATCTACGATCATACTAAATTTCATCGAAATTGGTTCAGCCGTTACGACGTCATTGAGTAACAAACAAACATCCAAACTTTCGCATTTATAATATTAGTGTGTTATGTGCAAATGGGGATACAGGGACCCTCAGTTTAACGCAGTGCGAGTGAGGTGATCCCGCACAGTCAATGCAGGACCACAACGGACCTAATAACTGCCTCACCTAATGCTATTTAATTGTTGTGGCCAAACACCTGTCCAACATACTATAAATTAAAAGGTAGAACTCTTAACACGCTAAGAAGAAGACGTGTGTACGACAGGTGGTGCTGCCGGACGCGCGCGTGACGGCGCTGAGCGTGGCCAGCAACACGCACGCGGAGGCGCTGTACGCCGCCGTCGCGGACAACATACACCTGCCGCACCATCTCCGCCCGTACTTCTACCTCTTCGAGATACTCGAGTATAACTTCGGTGAGTCATTCTTTTTAAATATTAGCTTTTTCGGCTTTCATTTTGCTATTCATTTACAAACTCTAAAGCACATGTAGCCAGACTTTCAGTTTGTTACAAGATTCATTTTGGTGAATGTGCGCAAGATCTTCATGACCTTATCCCTCCTTCCCCTTTCCACCACCGGACAAGCAGACGCACCAATGTACCACCCATACCTGGTCGGCATACCACCTTACCGTACCAAGCGATTTGCTTCAATTTTTCTTGTTAGCACGAGTATGGAGTGGAACTCACTTCCGTCATATGTTTTTCCGAACCAGTATAATCTCGGAGTCTTCAAGCTCAGATACAACAGGTTCTTTCTAGGCAAGCGTGCTCCATCTTCGATCACACCTTCACTTACCATCAGGTGAGGTAATGGTCGAGCGCTTGGCTATCATCGATAAAAAAAAATTAATTGCGGTCACGAGGCCTATTATGATCACCCCTAGTTTATAGGGGCGTTCAAAGTTCACCACTGTAGGGACCGAGCGATGCTTGGGCAAGCAAAATTGTAAACAATGAAATACAGTCACAGCGCTCGTCTCCACAGTCACCCCTACTATGTGAAATTAACTTGTCATATTTTGTACCTATTGACTTGTGTACCGTAAGAAAAAACATTTTAATTAAATTTACATACCTAAATCCTTCTGATAAATAGTACACTCGCAACTTTGCCATTCAAACATTCAGCTGTTACAAACTGTAGGGTTCTTAGGGGTGATAACTGTTAGCTCCTCCGCGCTAAGAATGTGTATGCCCAGATGAATGCTACGTTTGCGCATCAGTGGACTACGCTCGCCTAACAGATGTAGGGGCTATTCTGCCGCCTCATTACAGAATCTACAGGTTTATGTATCGAAGCCGTTAAGTGTCCAGTCAGGGCTCTGACTATATGCAAAGATTGTTTCTGTTTAACGCTAAGATTCGATTTGTATACCGCTTGTCTTCATTTTTTTTATATTTAACGATAACTCTTTACCCTATTGTCTAATTTCAATGATCTGTCTGATTAAACTCTCTTCAATTCACATCCGCACATTTGTTCTATTTTCTGAAGTCGGTTACTTACCTATATTTTTTTGTTATACTGACCTAGTGGGATGTACCCCCACTTCCGATTAGGAAGTAATGGGTTCGGCTATACATCGATGGATTTTTTCAAAACTGTGAAGATAAACATCGCGAAACCGGCATGTCTGAGTAGCCGATCTAAACAGTTTATGTTACGAGAACTGTCATATTTATTAAAAGAAACGATTTCAGTTTAAATAATCTTTACTTCTCATTTAAAAACGTTGTCACCCAATGAGGAAGAATTATAAACTTAGTGACATTATATGTCGTCTTAAACATTACATAAGAATGTAGGTAGGTACATAAACAAGTTAGTTTGGTTATAGCATTTAAGTAGGTGGTGGGTAGTCAGTATTTAGGTAAAAGTTAATAGAATAATATAAACTACTAAAGTAAGTAAATAGGTAATTAGTATCCAAGTAAGTTATTTGCAGGATTTAGGTGAAGTTATTCATATCAACACATTCACTAATATCTACGAAAACAAAATTAATTTCCTTGTCAATAAAGCAAATTTTTCCCGCAGCAATTTGATTTCCGGTAGAGACTAGTAAATATGTTTTTTATATTTCCAGAACGTAAACTGCAACCGAACGAGTGTCCGCACTCCCTCTACATACAGAACTATTCGACTGCCAGCAGTAGCTGCCTCTGCATCCGCAAGTGGGTGTTCAATCCGCGCACTGAACTAACTATATGCTCCGAAGACTCCACCGCCGCTGCTTTTATATTCCACCAGGTTAGTAGCCTTTTGTATTCCACCAGGTTAGTAGCGACATCTAGTATTAATTACGGTACTAAAATGACAAACCGTCGCTCAAAAGATGGCTCTATATATGGATGGTTTGTCTGATCCGGTAGTTAATAATGTGAAAGCTTTTTATTTTATCTCATTTTTATATAAATCCTTATAAAAAGTCAGTGCAGTTTTGAGTCTTCCTATTGTTATGGATAAAGCCGATTTTTTACGTTTTACGTAGAATGCAGTGTCAAATTGACTTAAACGTTTCTTAAAATATTTTAATATTGACAGGCAGTAGAAGACGTAAACCGCGGCGTGTGTGTCGCTGGACCGCGTCTCTACCAGCTAAAAGCTCTGCAGGAAGTCAGACGCGCCAGAGACTACCTCGCGTTAGCTCGCACATTACCCGGGTACGGCGACGTCGCCTTCCCGCCCGCTAGGACCGACTGCAGGACTACCCCCGCCATCGCTGTTACTTTAGGTAATACTACTTCGCGTTAGATCGCACATTACCCGGGTACGGCGACATCGCCTTACCGCCCGCTAGGACCGACTGCAGGACTAAAAATAATTAGAGATATTGTTTGTATTCCAGGTTGGAACGGTCTCAAGCTATCAACATGGTGCGAAAACGAGAATGAAACAGCGCAGAGCATAGAGGTCCCCTGGACAGACGTGGCGCAGTGGGCGCGCGACGACGAGGCAGCCGCGCTGCGTCTCACGTACCGTCGCGACAAGCATACCCGCTCCGTCGCCTTCTTCACTCCATACGTGAGTACTGTATGCTGCACATAGCGGTCCCCTGGACGGACGTGGCGCAGTGGGCGCGCGACGACGAGGCAGCCGCGCTGCGTCTCACGTACCGCCGCGACAAGCATACCCGCTCCGTCGCCTTCTTCACTCCATACGTGAGTACTGTATGCTGCACATACCGGTCCCCTGGACGGACGTGGCGCAGTGGGCGCGCGACGACGAGGCAGCCGCGCTGCGTCTCACGTACCGCCGCGACAAGCATACCCGCTCCGTCGCCTTCTTCACTCCATACGTGAGTACTGTATGCTGCACATAGCGGTCCCCTGGACGGACGTGGCGCAGTGGGCGCGCGACGACGAGGCAGCCGCGCTGCGTCTCACGTACCGCCGCGACAAGCATACCCGCTCCGTCGCCTTCTTCACTCCATACGTGAGTACTGTATGCTGCACATAGCGGTCCCCTGGACGGACGTGGCGCAGTGGGCGCGCGACGACGAGGCAGCCGCGCTGCGTCTCACGTACCGCCGCGGCAAGCATACCCGCTCCGTCGCCTTCTTCACTCCATACGTGAGTACTGTATGCTGCACATAGCGGTCCCCTGGACGGACGTGGCGCAGTGGGCGCGCGACGACGAGGCAGCCGCGCTGCGTCTCACGTACCGCCGCGACAAGCATACCCGCTCCGCCGCCTTCTTCACTCCATACGTGAGTACTGTATGCTACACATAGCGGTCCCCTGGACAGACGTGGCGCAGTGGGCGCGCGACGACGAGGCAGCCGCGCTGCGTCTCACGTACCGCCGCGACAAGCATACCCGCTCCGTCGCCTTCTTCACTCCATACGTGAGTACTGTATGCTGCACATAGCGGTCCCCTGGACGGACGTGGCGCAGTGGGCGCGCGACGACGAGGCAGCCGCGCTGCGTCTCACGTACCGCCGCGACAAGCATACCCGCTCCGTCGCCTTCTTCACTCCATACGTGAGTACTGTATGCTGCACATAGCGGTCCCCTGGACGGACGTGGCGCAGTGGGCGCGCGACGACGAGGCAGCCGCGCTGCGTCTCACGTACCGCCGTGTCAAGCGTACCTGCTCCGTTGCAAAATGACCTCAAATTGGCGGCGCTTCCCCTTCCACTGCGCGCGATGCGTCACCGTCCTCACTCAGCGTAAAGAATTATTTGATCCTTTAGATATCCAGTGCTGTAATTACATGTTGGATGGAGATTATAGATATGTAGCTGTAACACCAAACTGTATTCCCCGATTTTGTTGTTGCCTCCCACTATGGAAGCAATATAAAACATGTTCACGTCAAAAATTTGGTGTTGAATTGGGAACCTATGGATTTGTTACCCTGAAATGAATCTTATTAGCTCATTGTTATTACTAAACTTATTAATACATTATCTTTCTCTTACCAGTCTCATATAAACTACTGTTACGTGCTGAGGGTTTGGGATAAAATAATGAAAATCAATCTAACCAAAATAACACTTTTATTCAACACTAAAACGATAAATACACGAACTTAGTCACAAGTAATCTCAACACACTAATTCACACCACTGTTGCACAATAAACCACTAAAAGTCACCGAAATGGTCGCACTTATAGCCAAAACCAGAGTGACTCTCCGAGCGTTTCTACAGGCTATTTATACCGCGCACAGTACATAACTTTCAAACGTTCTCGATCGTTCCAGGAAAGTGGGTATTTCGACCTAACTACAATTTCTTATTCTGTGCAACTGTAGGTAAAAACGTAGCATGTAGGTATATTCCATACCAAGTATTACCTATTCTGTGACACAGTAGGTAAGCCGAGAGCCGTCGAGAAAGCCGACTATTACTTATTCTGTGACAGCCTCACAGAGAGGCCATGGTTGAGCGCTTGAAACGGAGCCCATTTCATCTGGCTCCTACTTTCCGTAATGTACCCGTGCCGATTTCTGACCACCTCGAGCTTCTTGGTATCTCATTAACACCCACTCTCAATTTTGGCTCATACATTGAGTCGAAAGCCCAGCTGGCCGCTAAGAAGCTTGGAATACTTGCAAAGGTGAGGCAATACTTCACACCGGGACAGTTGCTCAACTTATACCAAGCACAAGTCCGATCATGTCTGGAGTACTGTTCTCACCTCTGGGACGGATCAGCGAAGTACCAGCTAGAGGCTCTAGATTCAATTGAGAGAAGAGCCAAGAAGCTCATTTGCAATGACGAGTTAGCAAAAGCAAGGCTCCACAGCCTCGAGCATCGTCGAAAGGTTGCAAGCCTCTCGGTTTTTTATCGGATACATTTCGGAGAGTGTGCTGCGGAGCTTTTCAACCTAATCCCACCATCCCCATTCTATGATCGGACAACCAGACGCTCCGCGTTGCGCCACCGCTACATGGTAGACATACCTCCCATACGCACAAAGCGGTACTCTTCCACCTTTATTATGCGCACCGCCAAGGAGTGGAACGCCTTGCCTGAGTCTGTGTTTCCTGATAACTACAACCTAGGGATCTTCAAGTCACGAGTGAATAGGTTTCTTCTAGGCAAGCGTGTACCATCGTAGACTGCATCATCGCTTACCATCAGGCGAGATAGTGGTCAAACGCTAGCCTATAATTTATAAAAAAAAAAAAAAAGCCTCGGCATAACACTACTTATACCAGAGACCAGTAATATAAATATACTGTCAAGTCCATTGAAAAAAACGTAATCCGCAAAAAGCTCAAAATCCCGTATTATTTCTAGATGGCGCTGTCTCATAGCCTGGAAACTTTCATAGCGGCCATTGCAACCAAACAAATTAAAATAAATTTTCACAACACACCAAAATTTTTCTGGTTTTTTTAGAATAAGTAATATTGTCCATACAACAAGATTTACCGATTTTATTTCATATTGATTATTTACCACCTTCGTATGCTTAATCACAGATGGCGTAGGAATAGGATGAAAGGTAGCATACAAAAAACGCATTGTTTTTTACCTAGATGGCGCTTAACACAAAATTAAATGGCAGATTTTTTTACTTCTAAGGGTATCGCCGCCTAAAAAAACAATGCAATGTAGGTACTTAGCCATTATATACTCACTACAGCAAAAATCCTACGCTGCAGGATTTTTAAGTTGGCGAGTCTATCGCTATAAATAGGTACCTACCTATTTATTGGAGACACATTAATTCAAACTGTTTTGTTCTAGTTTAGAGCATAACGGTTTTAATTACTATGCTTTCTTTCACCATCAGAGCTCTACGGACCAAGCCAATACGATTCTAAACCTAATGATGCGGATTTCCTAGTGCTCGATTTAAAAATTAAACAATATTATTAAATAATCAAAAAGATTTAAGTTTATTTTTGATTATAGGCACAGAATATTATTAAAGCTTGACTTTGAGTTAAGAAGAAGATTGAAGTTTGATTTAATTTGCAATAAAAACTCATATTGTGTATAGTATTGTGTATTTTTATTTAAATAAATAACACCATGTCATTCAAATCAAAACATCACCTTACCAAATCGTTGGTGAAACCTTCCCTTTCCTTCTTTTTATCAAATTACTTGCTTACAAGTGGATATGTAAGCTTTTAATTAATTTAGAATACATAACTAGTGGTTCGCCCCGAACTGAGATTCACGAGTCTAGCATAAAACCAAAAAATATTGTGCGTAATCTTTGACTATCAAAATAGTGCCACGAAATAAAAACCAATTAACTTGACCTATAGTTTCATTCAAATTACAGGTAACGGGAGTTCATGTAAATTGGATACCATTTTTTGGGGTACAAATTACAGTTATTCTGGATTTCAGACTTTTGCCTATATTTGTGATACATAAGCTACACGCATACCAAATTACAGCACTGTGGGGTCACTGGTGTACCCTGTGAATTTTGTCAAAGTTTAGTTTTTATTATGGCTAATAACTCAAAAACTACAAAAACTTTACTAAAAATAAAAAAGGGGATTAAATATACTAATGAAGACCTTTCATTTGACGTCTCATTTGACCTAATAGTCTCATTTTTATTTTTTTTACCCCTCTTGAACCCCAATATCTCAACAACCCTCCAAAATTTTTAACTCATTGGTCACACCCAAATTGTGCTATCATTACCTACCTATATACCAAAGGGGCATGCCCACTCTCCCTTGTAAAAAATGCTGTCACTGCACACACTTGAAACTAATTTGCTAATGATTCTAGGCTTTGTTAGTAATAAAAGAGCTAAGGAGTTAGTTATAAAAAAGTTTACTATAATGAGAAAAATCAGTTTTTATTTTTCACAAACAACCAGTTTTACATCACTGTATTCAACTACAACTTAAATAGTTTATTATTGTAATTATAACGATTCCTAGATAAATTATGATATTGATAATTACTATCAATTTTAGAAGAAGTATCGGAGTCCATTTTAAAAGCTTTAAGTCAGCAAACAAACAAAAATACGCGAGAAAACAAACGAAACGGCCACAGACACAGATAACAGGAAACGGCTTGTGTAGGTACTTGTTTGTGAATGACGTACGCGCACAGTCATAGGGATTGGCATATCGACCATCGACTATTATCCGAAATATCGATATATCGGCGCAAAATAATCGGTCAAATCGAGCAATCGATTATATTTAATCTCAAGGCGCGCGCGCACAGAAGTTCCATTTTTGCCATCGCGCTCCTATACAATCAACAGACGAGGGCAATTATTCCAGTAAATAAAAATTCAATATTTTAATCCAAAGAAATAATAATCATCTGATTCTGTTGAGCAAATGTTGAATCGAAGTAAAATCGAGTTTATTTCGATTCAACACGAGCGCCACAGATAAATACAAAAATATACCTACCTATTTACTTCTGAAAATCAGATATTTAGTGTGTCAGGGGTAGTAATAAGGTAATAAAATGTACGAAAAATGTAAGTACCAATTGTACCCAAGCGAAAAAAAAATGTACTTATTTGCCTTTGGAGATGTTTAGAATTCATTATGTATTTCTGTGTTGATTTTGTAAACTTGGATTGAATAGGTAGTCGATATCGATCGATATTTTTTGGATCGATATCGATTATCGTTTGAGTTAGTTCTTAATTCGATGATTTGGGAGGAATAACGAGTGATAGGTGCCTAACTAAAAAATATCTCATGTCTGTGTCATTAACTCGTCTCTGCATGGCCTTATGCAAAAATCGTGCGAAGCTTTAACCTCTCATCTGTTGATCGAATTAAAATCGAGATAATGCTAGAGAATAAGAATAGAGATAAGCCGAGTTATTTTTTTCCGCTTTTTTCTCTCCACTGGTTAATCCTAAAGCCATCTAGAAGGTGGCGCTGAGATCAACGGCCGGCCGATTATGATCAAGGTTAGCTGAGAGCGAGAGGATTTAGATCAATTGCGGTGCGTCAACAGCTGAGCGCAAATTCAGCGCGCACTGCGATTGGCTGAGATTATCTCTCTCGGGCGCTCGCTACCAGCGCGAGTCAAGCATAATACCACCCCCAGGTTAATTAAAGAGAAAAAAAAACGATTTACATAACGCTCATTGGGAAACAAATATCGTTTTGGTTTCGTACTTCTGAAATCGGTGACCGATTTTTCGTGTCAGTGAAAATACAGTCAAATAAATCGATTGTTTTATTTATGGTCTTTTATCAACAATCGATTATTGTCTCAGAACAACTCTGGCTCAACACTAATGTTTGCAACTGGAGGCAATTTGCTACCATTTAATTTCCTGTCGTTTTCATATTCATTATTATTTTAAAATATTGTAGGATACTTTTCGTGTTAATCGATTGATACGTAGATTAACGAAAAAATGTAACATATTTTTTGGATGAACGCAATTTTTTGTGCAGTTGACAGCATTATGTGGGCATGTCCCTTTCACGATGATCGGATAAACGCTTCGAAAGTTATCCTCGGACAAACAAACATACATACATACAACGCCGATTTGTTGATTTGGAGATCTCGCTTCGCTCGATCAATAACTAGTGGTTCACCCCGAACTGAGATCTCGCGAGTGTCCAATAAAAACAAAAAAAAAATCATAATCTTAGTAGGCAAGCAGAATTATTGTACTGAGAAATCCAAACGCAAAGAAATTCACCCGAAAGCCGAAAACAAAACAATTAGCCACAAGAAAATGAGCGGGAACGAGTCGGAACCATGAACTGAGTGACTGACATTGAATGACAGCCAGCAAGCAAGCAAACAGCCACGCTGTTTGCATCTAATTTGTTGCATGCTGTGTTGCCAAACCTCACTTCTCAAAAGTCACGACTAGCAAGTCTAAGAAATTTTGTTGCACTTATTATATGTAGTGTACTTATGTAATTAAGTTTATTATTTTAGTAAATAACGTATTATCTCATAGTATGCATTTGCCGGGTACTTACAAATGAATTTTATTTTGTTTCAAAAAGTATTCTACATATCTGTACATATCACTACAAATACGTATTTTACAAATAGGTATTTCCGCATTTAGGTGATAATGGTACGATCATAGACCTAAGTAATTAATTAAATATATCTATTTATTATTGCACCAGCAAGGCTTTCCTTTCCTAAAAAAACCCTATTTTGACGGAAACTTTCATGTTCTGGCAATTCCGATAAAATTGTGCGCAAGTCTCAAAAAATACTAAAGACTGAAGTTTTAACGAAACTGAAGACCGGCAACATCGCATACCGTGCAAACTGACAACGTCGCATTAATACTATCGCGCACGTTAAATTGGAAATAGCGCCATCTTTTTTTATCGTTTTTTTCGTGAGCGTAGTAAGCTAGATGTTGGCTAGAGGTCACATAAATATAATGATTTGGAACTCCTAGCGACATCTCGCGTCCTAACAGGTAATCAAATATCGAGTTACATTAATTTGTTCGAGACTGGCAGTCTATTTATATTACTGGTCTCTGCTTATACTATATAAATATCGTTTTCCATCAGACTACTAACTATAATATTAGGTCTTTGCCGTTTTGTATGAAATAAGTGAAAGTACTTATTTTTTTAAACTTTTTTATTTCTGTTATTCAAAGTAATCACCCATGCAATCGACGCATCTTTGCCAACACATTGGCAGTTTATTGATGCCCTTCTTGTAAAAATCAGCTGGACGGGAGGCAACAAACTCTTCAAAGGCATTTTGTACTGCCTCTCGGGAATTGAATCATTACGCAATAAGTTTAAAGAAATAAATATTATGACATTCCCTTGTCAATACATCTATGAAAATCTAATGTATGTTCACAAAAATATTAATTTGTTTAAGAAAAATAGCGATAATCATAATTTTAATACTAGAAATAAAGATAAACTCGCTGTTGCCACTTGTAGACTCCATAAAGTTAGTAAATCGTTTAAAGGGCAAGGTGTACGCTTTTATAACAAACTCCCAAGGGATGTACAAAAATTGACAATTAACAAATTTAAAAACGTAATTTAACAAAATCTTTATAAAAGAGCCTACTATAAAATATCGGATTATTTAGATGATAGAGAAGCTTGGGATTGAAATTGCTCCAACTCGTTCAAAATGTTACAATTTAGACGTAATTTATGTTCTGTATTATGTATTGTAAAAGGATCATTAAAAAAAACAACCAGCCTTGTTTCTTGCCTTTCTTTCCTGGCTTGGTCGCGAAGGAACAGGCAGTAAAATTGACGTTTCAAAGTGATCCTTGTGATTTTAATGAATAAAAATATTTGAATTTGAATTTTTTACCCACTAAAAATTTGTCTAAATTTTGAAAAAAGTAACAGTCGGTAGGTGCAAGGTCTGGTAAGTATGGCGGATGAGGGAGAGCTTCCAACCAAAGCTCTTGCAGCTTGGAGACTGTCTGTTGTGCAGTATGGGGTCGCCCGTTGTCGTGAAGGAGCAGTGGGGTCGACCGATTGACCAACGCTGGTTGCCGATGTGCAAGCTTCTCCATCATTGTCTCCAGTTCTTCACAGTACACATCTGCAGTAATGCTCATGCCTTTTTGTAAAAAGCTGTGGTGAATCACACCCGCACTAGACCACCAAACAGTGACCATCACCTTTTTACGGGTCATTTTTGGTTTAGGGCATTGCTTTGGTGCTGAACCAGGATCTAACCAACTTACTGAGCGCTTTCGATTGTCGAACAGAATCTATTTTTCATCGCACGTAACAATTCGGTTCTAAATTCCTTAATTTCTTTGCCTATTGAGCAGCGCGAGGCAGGTCTCGACGCGTACGTTGCGCTGGCGATCGTTAAGTTTGTGGGGCACCCATCTATCAAGTTTTTTTACCTTGCCTATTTGTCGCAAATGGATCAAAATTGTTTTGATGCTAACATCAAAAGCTGCTGCTAGCTCAGCTGTAGATTGAGTTTCGTCAGCTTCCACAATCACCTTTAATTCATCATTGTTGACCAAAGTCGCCGGACGACCACGAGTTTCATTTTTCAAGTCAAAATTTCCAGAACGAAACCGGGAAAACCAATAACGAGTTGTGCGTTCGTTTGTACAGATCTCTCCGTAAACGTTTTAGATGTTACGTGCCGTTTGTGTCGCGTTGGTGCCACGACGGACTCATATTCCATAATTACACGAATTTTTAAAATATCCATTATGACGAAAAATTTTCAAATGTAATGAAAATACAACGCTAATCAATAAACAAAAGACTGAGTTTGTAAAAAGAATGACATGTTTTAAAACAAAATTAATTTGAATTTAGAATACAAAGCCATTCCAAACTTTTTTTCTATTTGAAATTACCAGTACTGAAGAACGGCAATTTCATAGGTAAAGCATGAAAAAACCTATTATCATGAGCCTTCAAAACCGTCGTGTTGTAAGGGATCAAATGTTTTTATTCAAGATACTGTCTAATAAAATCGATTCTGAACTGTTGCATGAAAATATTTATTTGTGCTGCCCTAGACTTTCTTCTAGAAAAAAGAAAACTTTTTGCACGCCAATTTTTAAAACGAATTATAATAGAAATATGTTTCCTAATAGAGTGTGCGAAAGTTATAACAAAAAATTTGTCCACATTGATATTTTCTTCTCAACTGTGGCTGGGTTCCGAAGACAAGTTTTGTATGCAATAGCCAGTGAATGATTTAGTGTGTACTTATTATATTAATTGTAGTTTAGTCTTGTATAGATTTTCTTTAAATTTTAGTTGCAATATGTGTTAGCATTATAAGTGTTTATATTTTTTTTAGTTTATATTTATGTTATTCTATTCACACGTTTTTTATATGAAGTAGGTTATGGTGGAAACTTCACTGGTTTTAGTATTAACTTTATAAATACCTATTTGTATTCTCTATTGTACTGTTTGTTTCCCAAATAAAATAAATAAAATAAAATAGTGTTTGCATTACTATAAATTGAACGCACCATTATACTGATAGTAGTTATTTCCTGATATTGAATTGTTGCAGTACCAATTCCTCGGCAACTGCATGGACCGGATAGCCGAGGAGGCGAACTGGGCGGACACCGGCGAGTAATCTCTGTGAGCACATGCTATTGTACATCTCTCTATAACGGAATCCGGCGACGCTCCTTGTCATATCAATCAACACGCAGCGGCCTCAGACCCGCTGTATCCTGGGTGTAAGGGACAACGAGTATTATGGTATCTTCGATTATTAACATTTTTGAAATCTTTTATAACAACCTCACAAAGGGATATCTAGACAAGTTAAGATTAAGTTTAAGTAAGACAGTTTGCGTTGCGATAAAATCAAATAGGTTTTTTTGTTATCCTACAGGAATATGTTAAGAATATTTGTAGAACATGAAATATTACGTGTGCCTATGGACTCAAACCGCAACCTTTCTCTCGATACGAGATTGTGTTGGCAATGTACCACTTGTTAGGCGTGAAATATAATTAGTGAGATGTTTAATTGACAGCTTAAGAATTTACGTTACTAAGAAAAAGGTTGCAAGTTCAAATCTCGTATGGCTCGTAATTTTTAAATGACTTGAAATATTTTAATATTTTCCCGTAAGTGTCGGATAACACTTTAAAATATAAATAACTATATGATTATTAACTTGTCAAAATAAACCTTTGATTAATAACTGGTCTAGATATCGCATTGCTATGACATTTGAGGAGGATAGGAACAGAAGGTGACATTTACACATTTAAATTTTTTCAGTAAATTGAGAAAATAAATAACTAACCACTACTGTTTTTGAATGAATATGTTACTATTTGTTCCGGAAGCAGATATTTAGATTGATTTTTCTATGAAACAAGTCGCTTTTTGAGCTTCATCTTTACAGATAATGATAAAACTCAACCTTTTGAGTAGGATAAAAAAAAAACGAAAATGACCGAATACGTAAATGTCACTTTTTGTTCCTAACCTCCTCATTTATAAAAACAGTGTGAGCAAGTACCATGGTACTTTAGTTTACAAACTTGTCTCAATACATCTTTGATTATTAACTTTTCTATATATTGTGTTGTGGGATATTGGTATACTACGTTATGTTCGACATTAAATGAAAACACGGGTAGGGCTAAGGGCTAGTATTGTTGTAAAATAGGTTTTTTAAAATTCATTACCATAGAAAATTTTATTTTTCAAACTACCTTGACATCAAGTACTAAAATATGAATATAATATAATGAATCAGCCTGTATAAAATGAGTAAACAAATCATATTCATTCATCATGTAAGTACCTGTTATACTAACTAAGCGGCATCGTCGCAAAGCCGCCGCCGATTTGGGGTTAAAACTGTTTATACGAAATGTATCGATTACTGGATAAATATTCAAGCTACCGGTATTAAACCCACCTTTAAAATAAGTTAAAACGATTCCGGATGTGTGTTTTAAATTAATGTCATACATAAGAAAATTTTGTATAACAAAAAACATAAGAAAGCTAAACAGAAACAGCTTATTTGTTTATGTTTAGCTTTCTTCTGTTTTTTGACTAAGAACAGAATTCATAGTATTAAAGTTGAATATTCTATGACAGGAGTGAAGTTTTATGGCGAACATAATATTAATTGCTGGCAATATAAGTTGCGTATTTCTATTTTACTGTTAAAAAATTATATGTTAAATAGAAACAATCCAGAGTGGAATAACCTACTAGCTTCCGCACGTGACGTGTCGTTTGTCAATAGTAGTAATAATCTATCTTCATACCAAATTTCATCGAAATCTGTTCAGCCGGTTACTCTGTCAGAGTTACTTTCGAATGAATCTGGGTAACTCTGTTTTGTTTGAGTTATAGGAACTCGTAAAAATATCACAGCCAGCCTTCATTTGATTTTAGTCCTTATTATAAGTGTAGTTAGACTCTCTTTGCATAACCATCTGCTTGTATAAAGTACTTATTCTAATTTTAAAGGTTAGGTCAGATCTGCTTTTGTACTTTAAATAACTGATGAATATATCGAGTACCCTTAAATACGCGATAATAATGTCTTCCCGTCAAATAATTATGTTGGTCCACTGCTGAACATAGGCCACCCCTGACTACTGAATAGCAGACGTACTGAAAAGCAAACGTACTAAAAAGCAGATGTACTGAAAAGCTGACGTACTGAAAAGCAAACGTACTAAAAAGCAGATGTACTGAAAAGCTGACGTACTGAAAAGCAAACGTACTAAAAAGCAGATGTACTGAAAAGCTGACGTACTGAAATCAGTCGTTTCCATAAGGACTTATTAGTCCCGTGTTCCTATTAGAATAATTCAGTAGGAGCATGCGGAAGCTTACTAAAATCGTTTGGTACGGCAAGGTTGTATGCTAACCAGTAGAGCTAGCATGCGCAACGTAACAAAAATTTCTCCGCTTGTTTTCTCGTGCAAAATAGAGATATCTCTAGTAACTGTACCCGGGGCCCAATTCTACTAAACTAATCACTTCAGTATGACTATGGTATCGTTGCAGAATTGCCACTATACATATACCTTTTGGTATTCTACTAACACAACCTTTTTCTAATAGTCGCCATGGCTATGACAATGGCGACTATTGAATAACCATAGGCTATTGTAAAACGATACCATATTCATTAAAAACCCTACCATTGATAATTTAGCATACGAAAGGAACAACCATTTTAATCGTTCAACAATTTTATGGCGCCATAGTCGTTTTTGTTATAAAAAAAGCAGAATAGAGCCCCTGTGCGCCTGCGCCTTGCGCACCATAATTTAAATGAATTTTGGCACTTCATCGCGAGTATTTTGCCGTCGTACTTTTTTAATGAGATACCGATATACGACGTAGAGCGATGTTGTATGACCCTTCCATGAACCATCAAAATAATGACAGCAAATGACGACAAATTTCTCTATTAGCGTGTATGTTTGGATAACCGAGACTCGATATCGTTAATTTTATTTTTTGGGTTAAGAATTTTTTTTGAGCACAATCTCACCTGATGGTATGTGATTTCTCGTGTCACACGTGACATCATCTTACGGCGCGCATATTAGCCCTTCAGGTATGGGTACCGAAATCACCCATACTATGTCGGCATACAAACTTGCCGTACCAAATGATTCTCTTCAACTTTCATTATTAGCATGAGTAAGGAGTAACTCACTTCGTCTGTTTTTCCGGAACACTAACCTCGGAGTATTCAAGTTCAAAGTGAAAGTCTAAAAGATAATTTTAATGAATTTGAGTTCTGCCAATCCTAAATTTTGTTAGTTTAATGTCAACTAAATTGTCAGAGTTATTCCACTGTTGTAGGAAGTACAGTTATTTCACACCAGCATTGTTATTTGGCGCAACAATTGAGGAAGACTTGGTGTAACCATTTTTAAATTTCTTCGTTTATATTAAACAAGGAGTACCCAATATTAAACTATTATATTAAAAACGTAAAGGTTCATTGTGATGAGCGTGAATGAAGCCAAAGATGTATATCATCGTAGCGAGTGAAAAAGTGGATTTCTGTCTCTGTCCTGCCTCAGTGAACAGGCGGAGTTAATCTATAATTAATTTAAGATCATTTACACTTTATAGTAATGAATTCTGGTTAACGCATTTACCTAAATTATTGTAAATATTATCAAGTTTAGATCATTTCACAGTATCCGATACGACATCGACACGATTTTCACAATCGGATACTTGAACCATTCTATTTTAAAATTTAATCACTTATAAACAATTTTACTAAAATATATCCGTAATATTAAATATATTTTACTTGTTTCTGGAGACTACACGACCGGTTTATTCGGAACTCTCAGTTAAATTATGTATTTTAACCGCCTTAACACACTTGTTTTACTTAATAGAAGTATTTATTTCGAGGTTATGAAAGGTTTGTTAGCGAATGATAGAAGAATATACTTAAAGTTATGCGATTCGGCTTTCGTTTTTAAAATAAAAAAGCTACCTATACACTAGCATTTTCCCAAAAATTAAAGCCGAAATAGCACGAATGTTTGTATGTTAATGCTAGAAAGCAATCCGTTAGATCACTATTGTGTCGTTATGTGTTTAATGTTAAACGTATAGTTTGTAATTCTAATATTTTAACGTAAGTTCACATTTACATATCCATTTTGAATATATCGATCGCGTTTCTAGATTTTAATATGTATGTTTTTCGGTAACGGATGATGATTTAGTACAAAGAGGTGTTGTGATTTTACTAAGTTAGGACTACGACAAGTTATTGCAAACAAATTATAACTAAGGATTATTAAAAAAAAACAAGGAGCTATATTGTGTTGGTTATCAAACTGTCGCTGATAAATTATGACATGGTCCTAGAAAGGTCATAATCACGTTTCGGTAAAAAGAGTGAATGTGCCCAAATTCACCCAAGTGGATGTGTAAAGGTATCTTAATGTTCGTAAAATGTCGTAGTCTGAACTTGTAAATCGTGTTGACAATGGTGGCGATTCTGTTGTTTATTGACTAACTAAAATTTCTTAAAATACGAACATTTTTATTTCACACTAAAGAGCAATTTTTCATGCGGACTAAAACTGCCCCGCATACACTTAACTTTTATTAAAATAACTTAATTTTAGAAATGTCTTGCTAATTTGGCCTTTAACGTGAACAAAATAAGAACATTCGCATTTTACGAGATATTAGATTAGTTTGTGAACAACAAAATGGCCAGCAGTGTGTGGTCGCCTTATGTTTTGTGATATGGCAGTATTTTTTGCGAATGGCTAGATTATGCTTTGCTATGACAGATAGCCCATGTTATATACATATACATAGAGTAATGTTAGAACACAGAGAAGAATTTGCAACCGTTTAGAATTAGTTACAATTATACAAATACAAACTAAAAATGTACTTCAATCATAATTATACATCCGGGATTGATCACCGTTTTATCGATGTTACGAGTGAGAGGTGAAACGCAGTGCGGACCCGACCGAGATTAACCGAAACATTGTCGTTCGTAATACCGATAGAACGTTTCGTGATTAATCCCGTATTTATAATAAAGATTGAGATAAATCAGAAATAACATTTCTTAGTAAAAATGTACTTTTGTCTTTATAACTTTAAGAGCTAAATGGAAATAAGTTTTTTCAATAAATCATTACCTTAACTAGGTGTAGAATTATTAATAACGTATAACAGTTTATTAGGTATAAAATCCTTAAGTTACTTAAAGTTATAATTTGGGTTAGGAATTCTTCTTTTATTAACTTAAATAAAATCTATCTACAATTTGAGAATACACTTCTGTGCAAGAAAACTGTATATGACTGATAAACTGTATTTTATCAGACGCTATGAAACGACTGCGAAATACGTTGTAAACTTTTTACAGATGTAGTGATAAGTGGTGAGAAACATAAAAATCAAAACTAAAAGAATAACATTTAAAGACAACCTTAATTTTAATAAAAAAAAAAAATATGTAGGCGTAGGTAATATGTTTAACGATGATCAGCTGTTTTAATTTTTATTTTTTTAGGAGCCTGGCCATTTAAATTTTCATCTGACTCAGTCGAGCAAAGCAATGTAAAATTTTAAATAAGACTTCAAAGAAATTTGTTGCAATTAGCAGTCGTTTCGTACGGCTCAGTAAAATACGCCTTCTAGAACAAATCAGATACGGTGCCATAACGCAGTTTTGCGTTTCATCTTATTAATTTTATTGTCGTGGCTCTAAAGATGCAATTTAAAGAAGAACATGCCATGACATATCGATTAATACTAATAAACGTGTACGTAATAAACAATCAATATTTTTATACCAACACAATGCCTTTATTCCTGAAAATGTTTAATAGTTGTCGCTCATTAACCGCTCGTTACGTGTTGGTTGATTGAAAGGCATTATATTGTGATTTGTTCTGTCTGTAGAAATATTTATCATATTAGTTATTAGTATTTTTTGATCACTGCCGTGCAAAATTTAATTAAAGAGTTATATGATCTCACGGTGTTTTAAAAACATGTCTTTTTCGCGTTTTGATGGTGTTCGATGGTTTTGCACGGCAATGTATAGTGTTTAGTAAGCTGTTTAGCTCATGACAACCTTAAAGGGTGACAAGTACTTATTTATCAACTTAGTTATAACCACTGTTAGCGTATTTTGATGTTATATTATAAAATGTTCTATTCATGTAGTTACACTTTTTATTAGGATCATATCCGTTTATCGTTATTTTTAGTTATTGGTGTTAAACGGGTATTTAACGCGACACGTTTCAATGAATGGTTTTCACGGTGTTTATAATTGCTAACAGATGGCGTTGCTGTGTCATGCTCTGATTATGAAAGGAAAGTGAATTGTCAATGTCAATTGCCGTGTCAACATTATTTTCCGAGGAACATGAAATAATAAAAAAAAGTATATAAGTATTCAGTCAGTTATCTGGTTCCCGTAGTAAAAGCTCTGCTTAGTTTGGGGCTAGATAGCGCTGTGTGAAATGTCCAGCAATATTTATTTATTTTCTAGCTGTTGCCCGCGACTTTGTACGCGTTACACTCCTAAATGTGTGTAGGTAACCTAGAAATAAAGCTAAACTCGCTGTTGCAACTTGACTTGACACTCTATTTTTATCCCATGCGAACTGATTTATGGGATAAAATAGCCTATGTGGTAATTCAGGTTATAATCTACGTATATACCAAATTTCATCGAAATTGGTTCAGCCGTTACGACGTGATTGAGTAACAAACAAACAAATAAATAAACAAACATCCAAACTTTCACATTTATATTATTAGTTTGATAAACATTTGTGTTTGTTTATCTGACAAAGTAAGATTGTTTTACAAATTTTGATATTGTCTTTAAGATTTTGGCGGATCTTCAGACAGCGCCATCTATTACGCTATTTGGAACTACACACGCCGGCAAAATTAGGGGAACAAAGGTAAAAAATCGAATTTCCCATTTTTTTTTAAATTCTTTTTTATTTGTTGTTTCTTTAATTAAAATTATGAATATGAGGTATAAAAAAAACATGATTTCAGATTGATTGTCCTTTAATTTAAGGAAAAATTTAATAAAATTAAAGAAATAACACATTTACGAAATTAGGCTTAACAAATTAAATGCAGTTTTTTTTTTCAAAAGTCGTCCATATAAAAAAAATTAATAGCGCGTATTGCTTCCACGGGCTCTTATGAGAGCCTGAATGCGTTTTCCCATTCCTCCAATGATGCCATCAATCATTTCTTGAGACAAATTCTCCCACTCTTCGACAAGGGCCAATTTGAGCTCTTCGACGTTCCTAGGAGCTGGGGTTCTTCCATGTACCCTTCTTCCGAGGACGTCCCAAACATGCTCTATGGGGTTCATGTCTGGAGAACGTGCTGGCCAGTTCATTTGGGTGATGGCAACCTCATTAAGATAATCGCGCACAACGCGCGCTGTGTGGGGCCGAGCGTTATCGTGCATAAACACGAAATTATCGCCAATAAATGGGGCAAATGGCATTACATGGGGCTCTAGGATCTCTGAGATGTAACGCAGTGCAGTTAGGGATCCATTTTCAATGACCACCAGCTCTGTACGGGCTCCAAAAGATATGCCACCCCACACCATAACGCAGCCCCCACCATAAGCCACTGTTTCGGTGAAACTCGTTGGATTATAGCGTTCTCCTCGATACCGCCACATCTTCTCCCTCCCATCAATGAAATTTACACAAAAACGGCTTTCGTCAGTAAATAAAACTCGCCTCCACTCGTCTGTCCAATCACGGTGCTGACGAGCAAATGCCAATCTGGCTACTCGATGGCTCACCTCGAGTTTTGGCGCTTTGGCGGGAACTCGTGACTGCAAACCAACTTCATTTAATCGTCTTCTCACTGTTCGTTCACTTACACGGGTGTTACGGACTTCTTCTAACAAATTTCGTGTCTGAACAGCAGTTTGACGACGGTTTCTCAGAGTTTGCACCCTTATAAAACGGTCATCTAATGCATCAGTTGCCCGATTTCTTCCTTGTCCACGCCGACGCACGTAAGACCCCGTTTGTCTGTACCGTTGAACATTGCGATAGACGACAGATACCGACACACCCAACACTCTACTCACTGAACGGTAGGTGTGACCTTCCTCGATCATTGTTACGGCTCTGGCAACTTCAGGTGCCGGCAAATCACTCATTTTGTATTCAATACAATGTATACTCTTCAAAGATTAACAGTAGAATGAGCTAAAATCAGTTTAAAACACGTTAGCATTTTTTTGATAAATAGCACTTATGACCGTAGAATTGTCAACAAACACTCAAGTGGGTATAATTTAAGTTTTAAACATCGAATAACAGGATTCTTTTTTTGTCCATCATTCCAAAGAGGTTAGGAATACAAAAAAATAATCCACTTACAAAAATACCCAAAAAGTTAAAAAAAAAATAAGGATTCTTGCCTGTTCCCCTAATTTTGCCGGTGTGTGTAGTTTATTTTCTTTTTGAATCGAAATTGAAAAATCCTCATTGTTTTGCAACGATTGTGGTCACGAGCTGAAGTACGGCATGTCGTCAAGAAGTAATGGCAGTTGCAGCAACTACCCTCATTTGGTCTTCAGAATTAGAAATGTCTGAAATTCGTAAATGAAATACCCGTTTTATCAATAATTGGGGAAAATGATCGAGAGTTTGAAAAATACTATCGTTATATTGGTAACAAACAGTGCAATTACTAAAGTAATCGGTCGTTATTGGCAACTTTTTTATGTATTTTATTTTATATCAACGTTTTATTGATAAAAACACGTCGTTTATAGTTATTGTGCTTTAAAAGTAGGTGCCATTGCGACACGTGAAATTACATAGGTGGCGCCACGAGGTTTGATGTTCGATGTTAAATTAGTAAAATTATTTTGATGGAAGCCGCTAGATGGCGATGCTTTCTATTAAGTTAAAATTAAAGTTATCATAATTTATTACTATGTTTATAGATTAATCTAAATCATTATTATAAATTTTGGATTTAACACGTACCGTTTTATCGGTGTTTCGACCGACAATGTTTCGAAGCGGATCGCCATGATGGAGGTTCACGAATTGAACCGAAACATCGTCGGTCGAAACACCGATAAAACGGTGCATGATAAATCCCGCATCTATATTAATGATTGAAGTAAATCACGAAAGTTTTCTAAGAATAATCTAAAGTTCTGAAGTTATAAACTAATAATGTTCTAAGCAATAACCCAAATGAAGAAAATTTATATTTATACGTACACTATCAAATATTGTAATTGTTCGTTTTTATTGGTCGTTAGTGTATTTGTCGATAGTGTATTTAGATATATGGTGAAGTGCGGAGGACATTCCAGAGCCTTTAGTAACAATTGTCAAATACGCAAACGTAAATAGTTTTTGGTTTTTGATGTTTGCGTGTTAGCAACTCGTGCTAAGGGCCCAGGTAGGCTAGTTTAACTTCATTCGGTCACAATCGTGTGATATCCAGTATCTATAGATTTCGCTTAAATAAAATTGTATTCGTAATTTGGTTGTTTTATTTATAAACTAGAGTGCGCCCGCGGGTTCGCACGCGTGGTTTGTAAGTAGCCTATGTCTCAATCAAGGTCATAATCTATCTTTATGTCGTAATACCAAATTTCGTCGAAATCGGTCTGGCCGTTTAGGCGTGAAAACGTAACAGACGGAGTTACTTTCGAATTTATAAGTAGTTCCTAGGTAGGTAGGTAGTAATACCATATTATAAGTTATGGGGAAGCGTTACTGCAGCACAATCTAAGTATCTATCGTGAATTGTTCCTAAACCTAAGGGTAAAAATTTATACATATTTTTACTCATAATAAATACGGGATTTATCACGTGCCGTTTTATCGGTGTTTCGACCGACAATGTTTGGTTCAACTCGTCTCAAATCTGGGTGAGTGCGATCCGCTCCTCACTGCGTCTCGCCTCGCACTACGCGCCGCAATCCTCTGCGCGGTAGTAGACGGGCGCGGTGGTGGGGATTGCGTCAACGCTGGCACATCATGTTGACAGGCATATTTTTACTCTTAGGTATGGGGATTACTTCACAGGGAATAGTGGCCTAGCCTCCCACGGGTAGGCAGGATAGAGCACTATTTCCCTGCAAAGTAAGAATCCTGATGGGAGACAATTTTAGTAACGCTAAAGCCACGATTTATTAAGTTAATATCAACTTAATGAAAATTTATTTGTGAACTAGCTGTTGCTCGCGACTTCATACGCTTACACTACTAAATGTGTAGGTAACCTAGAAACATACAGTAAAACGGGGTGGATAGAATTCAAGGGGTGAATGGAAATGAGACCAAAAAAGTTTTATTCTGGCAATTATTAACAAACATTTTCAAATAAAAACACCAAATTCTACATATTAGTATGTATGTAGAATTTGGTGTTTTTATTTGAAAATGTTTGTTAATAATTGCCAGAATAAAACTTTTTTGGTCTCATTTCCATTCACCCCTTGAATTCTATCCACCCCGTTTTACGGTAGCTAAACTCGCTGTTGCAACTTGACACCCCATTTTTATCCCATGGGACCTGATTCATAGGATAAAAGTAACCTACGTGTTAATCCAAGTTATAATTTACGTACATACTAAACTTCATCGAAATAGGTTCAACCATTACCTACGACGTGATTGAATAACAAACAAAAAACCAAATAAATAAACAAACATCCAAACTTTCGCATTTATAATATTAATGTTATGTAGTGATAGTCTTCAAAAATGGCTAATTTCAAAAGTTTTTTACACAATGCAAGAGTTTTATAACTACTTATAATAGCTGACCCACCCGTGGCTTCGCTCGGGTAGTTTTACATTAAAACAGTACCCTCATTTTGTGCAGTTGGCTAAAAAGTAGACTATGTCCTTTTCCAGGATATAATCTATCTCCTTGCAAAATTTCATTACGATCCGTTCAGCCGTTTAGTCGTGTAAAGGTAACAAACAAACAGAGTTCTGTATGTAATATACGTATAAACCTCCCTCTTTAATCACTCTATCTATTGCTGAAAACTGCATTAATATCCGTTGAGTAGTTTAAAAGATGTTAGGTAACAGATAGCGGAAGCGACTTCATTTTATAATAAGTAGGTATGTAAAGAAGTTTAATGCTTTCGTACATGAACAATCCAACCTAACAGACTGTTCTAAACAGCGGCGTCAGGAGTGGACCATAACGATAAAAGTTGTGAGCACAGTAGACAATAAAATGACCATAAAAACGCGAGGAACAGGCGGTAAAATTCACATTTATTTATCCTTATGATTTAATGAATATTGAATTAGCTACAAATATTTTTTATGACTTAAAGTGATTGTACAATTCCTAGTTGTATGTTCCATATCTGTATTTCTAGTTTGCGCCTACAAACAGAGGAGTGTATAAGTTTAACGTGGATATCTGTGAGTTCAGTGACGCGGCAAGACCTTAATTTGATGTGGGCAAGTAAAATTTCGCGAGGCCCTCTTCTCTTCTTCGGACATGTATGTTACTATTCCATTCATTGTTCGCTGTCCATTGCTTTTAATGTTGCCATCATCTTGATAATCAATCGGGTGGTATGAGCAAGTAACGTACATCGAACAGGGAATGGAATAGTAGCTATCAAAAGCTAGCCGATCAAGCCCGTGGTGTCACAAGAAGACGGATTTTATAAAATAACAAACACTTCAAACTGTAAAACTTTTACGTCACGTTCACGGCTTGGTAATGTATAAACCTCCGAGGCGCGAGGCCTTTCGGACCGCGAGGCCGTAGGCGGTGGCCCTTACGCCGCCTCTGTGTGTGTGTCTGTCTATGGCAGGACTTCTCAACCGCCCCCTGGGGCGCGCCCCTCCGGATGGCAATTAAACTAATCATAGCTAAGAACACTCTATAACAAGTCACCTTTTAAACAAAAAAAAAACTAACATAATCGGTTCAACCGTTTGGGAGTTACAACGCCACAATTTAGTACCGAGATTTAGTTTTTTTTTGTTTGAAAGGCGACATGATCGGTAGTGTTGTTAGATTATGATTTAAGAAAATCTGTTCCGCCGATTGAAGATGAGCTCTTTTCTAGCCGGTGGCAGGATGTGAGCAACTTCCACAGGTCTGATTGATTCAAAATTTGGTATTTTGTAACTTCAATGATATTGCAAGAACACGTTAACCTTGACCTGATGCTGCAGCATCCCTGGATCACCTGCAGGATACCCAACTCCTCACCAAGATACAGCAGAGGTAGGTATCATGTTTGGGCTCATTTGAATAGTGTCAATGAATAGGTGATGATAGAGCAGGAAAGAGAAATGAAGATGAATCGGTGAAGCCTGTAATATCACTCACTTTTTATCCAGCTTTTGGTCGTGATATTCACGTTATCTAATGTAAATACTTTCATGTTGAGATAGATTCTGTGTTTCCTTTAACCATACTTTAAGATTTTCATCATTATTTTGGTCATAAAACTCTAAATTCATTCGTAAAACCTTAAAAAGCCCATTATTATATTTTTATATGGGTGGAAAGAGCAGAATTTTCTCATCACAGGAGTATAAATGATGCTATATTTATTTTAACTATTTAGGACTAGAAACACAAAAATAAACAGACCTGACTGGGTACTGACATGACATTTTTGACATACCTATATATATTTTTACTTTTCATTCTTGGTAAAACCGTAAGGTTTTACTTGGAATTCAAATAGATCTTCTGAATTTGATGTAAGGCTGTACTGGCCGCTAACTATAATTTAGTAATTTTTTGGAACAGGTCTGAATGACATCGAGAGCATCCTTGAAAAAGACAGTATGGACTTGGGAACAGAGGGTGAAAGATCTCCGAGAGAAACGCTTTAAACAATCTCATTTTATCAATCAGTCAGCGCAGCCCGAAAACAGTTTGTTCTAGACGGCGAAGCCCTATACCGGCTTGAGCCTTGAAACCTGACCCCCTCGAGGTTGGAGTCCTCACGTCTCCTCTTTGGACCCTCGAGGCTGGAGACCTCTGCTCTAAACAGACCTGGAGATCACGGTGGAGCTACTTCATCTTCTCGGCCTCCCGTCGACGTAGGCTTGAGGCTCCACTAGCCCTCAACCAGCGCGCATTCTACTGGACCTGCAGACTCCCGGATTTATCATTTATGCGCACCATAGTGGGACAATGTGTTTTTGATAAGTATCGTATTAATAGTCAGTCATTGTATTAAATCATAACACATTGTAAAATCCTCTTTCGTTTTAAACCGTTAGGTAGGTCTAAATTCAACTTGGCTTACAGCTCTCTTTTACAGGAGAGAGTTGTAACGCTACAAGCCTTAGCACCCCGAAGCAAAAAAAAAGGGTTCGTGGGTTATTACTTTTGTAATAATTTACTTGTTCTACTTGCAAATTGCAGTTGGATAGGTAGTTGGGCTGATTAGTGATTCGCGCGTGATCGCCCGTTTAGCGACTCACAAGAGCGTGTTTGCACATCGCTCATTCGAATTCTGTTTGCAACAATTATCGGAAGTTAATTGTTTGTATAAATTCTAGATGCTTGTTATGATGATCTACTCGTCTAAATTCCTAAATAAGAAACCACATTCCTTGATGAACTATGGGGGTGTCCTATGTTATACATATAGTATGTTCAGCATTGTGTCTTGGACCAAATCTAAATAAAAGCAATAAAATTCCTAGAACGTGGATACTTTTACAAAAGCTTGCTATACAAAAGTTTATCGCGGGTATTTTCCCGATCTGGATTTTCATCATCCGATAACTTATTCCAACTTGTTTCACAGCTGAAGGGTGCATTACTCAAATATACTTAGCCCGGCACAACGATCCCTAAACGTATTTAGCGACTCGGCGACTTGCGCAACGATGCCTAAACGTATTTAATTTCTAAATATGATTTAAGGAGTTGTCAAATCATACAAATACGTCAAGTTTAAAATTATTTAGTCACTAAATACGTTTAGGGATCGTAGTGCCGGCCTAAACATTTTTAAATTTGACGTATTTGTATGATTTGACAAATCTTTAAATCATTTTTAGCAACTAAATAAGTTTAGGCATCGTTGTGCAAGTCGCCCTTTGTCCAAAACCAACATTTATGTGCTTCTGCTTTTTCTTATACTTAACTTACAAATGATGTTTCTTTTAAAGACTTCTGCACAGCTGTAACCTGTAACTTTTGAAATTAATACATACATAATACTATTACATAAACATGGTAATGAACCCTATTTTCATTAAAACCGAATATTTACCATGATTTCCAAGTTATTCAGTTAATTTTACTCGTGATTGTGGCACATGCAACTGCTAAAGCATGTAGACAGTCAAAATTTACAAATCATGGTAAATATAACGTTTTTAGTGAAGATAATTGTTAGCAAGTTGTTGCCTCTAGTCTCAGTAGTTAATTTGTGAGGCAGGTTGACCGAATTACTGATACTTTTCCGTGTCAATAGACCAGTTGGTCAAAAAACCTAACGACCCAACCAGGCAGCTTATCCCGTATCTCAGGTTAGCTTAGTCGGCTTTCGTCAATCTTCGCTTTATAGTTAGAACCCTAACTGTACACTGTCGGCTTAATAAGCACGTGTTCAAGTTAGGGCTATGCGATACATAAACCTGTAGATTCTGTAATGAGGCGGCAGAATCGCCCCTACATCTGTTAGGCGAGCGTGGTCCACTGATGCGCAAACGTAGCATTCATCTGGGCATACACATTCTTAGCGCGGAGGAGCTAACAGTTATCATCCCTAAGAATATTCTACAGTTTTTAGCAGTAGGTCTTAGTGGTGAACTTTGAACGCCCCCATAAACTAGGGGCGACATAAAAACCAGTGGCGATCACAAGAGGCCTCGTGGCCGCAGTGAAACTAAAGCCGCAAAAGCTAATAAATTAAAATTGCTTAGTCAGTCTTAATCCGCAGAAAAACACAAATGCTCTTGTACACATTGCCTTAGATAAGAGCGATAAACCTAATCAGCGAATAACACGGCCAACGCATCTTACCCACTTATCAAGTCAGTTAACGTTATCCCTACTTCCTGCTTTAATGCTTCCTCCAGACATGCTCCAGACGGCATTGGGTTACTTCTGTTACTACAACTCATTTTACACGGTAATGTTGGTTAAAAAAGTTGTGTAGGCAGTGACTGCATTCAGGTAAATTAATTTCGATGCCTGTTAATGCAACCTATGTCAGTCTAAATGTTTTACTCTTAAGGTTACCGAAAATTCCGAAAACAACTTTTGCGCTAACCTGCTTATCTTAATTTGAGTCTAACTCACTGTGAGAACAATCTGTGAATTAGACCCTAAGAGCTGATGCAACTTACATCTACAACTATCGCGATAGGTAGGTACAGTTTTCAGAAGCTCCTTTATTTTTGATAATGTGCAATGAAATATCAAGGGGCGCACCCGTGCTTCACCTAGGTTCTCCACCTGGGTGTAGTACGGGGACTATATGGGTCCCCTGCTCCAACAAATGATCAATACTGTCGAATAATCAAGAAAAAAATATTCTTAAAAAAAAAGAACATTTCTTCTAATTTAATGTGGATAAGTATGATAGTTTTTATAACCTTTCGGGTAATAGGTTATTGGACACCCACAGGCCTTTTTCGGACACATTGCTTTTTATAACGTCCTTTCAAATCACAGAAGATCAGTTGAAAATGCAATAAGCAACAAACTGGTGGTCAAACCCTTGATGTCAAACTTTAAAGACCAACATGGTTTGGTAAAAAGCTTTGATATACTAGACACGTTCACGTACTGAGACTTTCCACAAGTTGCAAGCTTACCGAAATCCTAGCATTTTCACTTTTCCACGTGATGTCCACTTGTGACGTCACATACGGCCGGTACATACAGATCGCGGTAAGTGCAGATAATGAGCAGTGTACCGCGCGCTATTCAGTCCTAAACATCTTGACTTATAAAAAATCAAACTTAAAAAAAAAGTTATCTAGTGGTGATAAGCGCCACTTCTCGTAAGTAGTCATAGTTAATTATTCAAAACAAAATATATTATTATTGAGTTAATTGATAAAATTGAATAACCTAATCAAAATAAACCTGTCAAAGTTTATTTTACTGAGTGTTCTGAGACTGTGACCGTGAAGGACTGGAGAAAGACTGAAGAGGTAGGTTTTTTTATATATTTTATGCAAGTTATGAAATCGGGATTTCATAAGGTTTAAAATTACTGGAATCAACCCCGTCTGTTCGTATAAAGAAGGTCAATTGACCTTCTTTAGGTAAGTCTGTGCAAGCGCTTGTAAAAACAAAAAAAAGATGAATCCTGAACAACTAAGATACTTTGGTATGAAAACTTAGGTAAGTTTTTTTTATGTTACCTGATGTAAATTATGCATTTAATTTTTAAGAATATATATTCTTAATATGCGCTCGTTTTGATTAATGATTACAAAATGAAGGTTGACTATTGTTTCCTTACAATAATACGATTATAAATATACCTATTACCTACTTTATCATCATAAACTTGAGTTGAGAGTCACTCATTGATAACCCCGTTATAATGTACGTACGTAACTTATTTGTAACGGTTATATCTTGCCAACATCACTATCAATAGATCAAATAAATAGGATAGCGATTGTGATAACAAATTGAGTCCTTTCCCTAGCTAGCCCTCCCTTAAATCTGTGGTCACAGATAACATTTTTTTTTATAGTAACTTAAGACTAAATGCGTGCTTTGTGTTTTACTATGAGATCGAATCAGAAATGAGGAGATACGTAGACAAACGAAGGTGACATAGCCAGGACGATTTCAAGCTGAAGTGCCAGTGGGTGGGGCACATAGGCTCGAAGAACTGACGGCCGTTGGGGCAGAAAGGTTCTAAAGTGGAGACCACGCACATCTAGTAAGATGTCCCCCCCCCCCCACTAGATGAAAATACAACCTGATAAAGGTTGCTTGGAGCCATTGGGTGCAGGCTCACAAGATTGGTCGCTGAGGAAATCAGTCCTATGGCTTATATGATGATGATGATGAAGTATAGGCTAAGTTCATACATATATAGTTCATAGACAGATGATAAGAGTTACTTGCCAAGCATTCGTAATTTTCAAAATACAGAACACAGGTATAAGTATTTTGACAGTTTTGCGACGAGAAGTTAGGTAGGTATTATACCTAGTACAAAAAATAAAGATTAACGCAGATACAGGTCGTTTGAACCAGTTTGTATTGTGAGTCCATTCAACTCAAAGTTTTCATTGAAACCTGTAAGCTGGGACTTCGATACAATTTAAATGACCTCGTGCAGAAACTTTGTTTGAAATTTATTTGATATATTTTGATATTGTGAACTTATCATCTAAATACATTACCAAACGCTACGTAGCGCGCAGTAATGTAGACGATACGAGTAAATACTATTTAGTTTGATCTTGTACCGCGCGGTTAGAAGTTCCGCGCGGTACCGCACGTTCATACAGATGGTAAAATTGACGTTTCAAAGTGATCCTTGTGATTTTAATGAATAAAAATATTTGACTTTTACTTTGACATATGAATATACATATGTATAGCCTTAGACAGTTGTTAAGAGTTACTTCCCAAGCATTCGTAATTTTCAAAATACAGAACACAGGTATGAGTATTTTGACAGTTTTGCGACGAGAAGTTATGAGATATAGAGAAAAATGTGAAGGTGTAGGGAACCCTGTAGAAACCTCTGTATATTTTTCTTGAAACGTAGTTTGTCGTAGCCTAATGGCCCTTCCGTGCGAACGAGAGAGATATGAGACAATTACTTTTCTTTGCCTAATATATAATAACTACAGTCTATGTCTCTTCAAGCCAAGAGTAATGGCGCCAAGATCTTCGTGCTTCGGCTCTTAGCACCAGGAAGGTTGTTGTAAAGCTAAGATTTCTTTTTTTATATATATTTCCCAAAGATAATTGGACATAGAAATTAAAGTGTACTGCTTATGTAAAGAAGTTGGCTATGAAAAGTGTGGCAAGCGCGTTGTATTTGCTACGAAATTATGAAAATGATATAATGAATAGGCATAACGCTCTTTTTCATTTATTTTTTTCAATATAATTTTATAAATAAATCAAGTAAATATTATTTGGTTAAGAGAACAAACAGTAATTTTCAGTGCCTGAATGAAACCATTGAATTCCTATTTAAATGTTTATTCTGTATTTACTGAAACATGCATAACATGAATGCGTTATTATTGAAATAATTCATTTATAACAGTTCCGTGACTGAAATAATCTTCTTTCAATTTTCAGTAATTCAACTGAACCATTCAGACAAAAGTGGTTTACACAATAGAGCTCAATGGTGATCATTTTGCGGCAAAATGCTTGAATTATTGCAAAACAAACAACCGAAACTCAAAATAAAGCAGAAGTGTTGATATTAAAAAAAAGAGAGTAGAGTAGAAATGTAGAGCCTTCGGGTTTTCTCTAATATTCAATTCTAATTATATAAATGATTGCAAAACAATGAGACAACTTCTTCAGAGTTCACTATTTTTGCACGAGGCTGAGAGCCAACGTTACAACACCTACGCCATTCTCTCAGATTATTCGGTTTAAAGTAAGGTGCGTCTCAAATTAGGTAATTCGACCTCACGGAAATCAAATTTTCACATGAAAAACATGACCAGACGTACAGAGCTAAGCTATATACCTATAGTTTTATTTATGCACTTACATAACAGACAGTGATAAGATCATCCGTATATGCATCGTGCATATTCAAATGAAGACTATAAAACAATGCTTGTTCTGTGCTAATGTTAATGCAATCATTATGCATGGCCGCTACAGGCCCTGATGGCCATAATTATAGTTGCCTAGGTTTGAAATGTTCACCTATTTGGAATATCTTTTCGTTTACCTATTAGTAAGTTACTTGATTGCTCTTACATTTGCCACTAATTTAACATTGTGTTACAAGTCCACGCTATATTTGACAAGTATAAATAAAAATAATATAAAACCACATAAAAATCTTGTAATAAATATTCATTTTACAGCTGAGATACCTTCATTAAAAAAGAATTTTTACATTAATTACTAAAAGCGGTCTCTTCCAGGCAACCTTTAAAAAGGTAGGATCAAGGTATGTAAACAAATAAAGACATCAGCGTAAATAAAAAATTCAACTCAAAGTTTTCATTAAATTGTATCGAGATCCCAATCTCGATACAATTTGAATGACCTCGTGCAGAAACTTTTTTTGATATTTCTATTTCTTATGTATATTTCTGGAGGGCCTACATCCTAGATAACTCCATTCTAAGAGGCTGATCTTTTGACCACAAAAAATACTGCCTGTCATCTCAAAACTAAGCCTCAACGATTATCACACTTCATGACGCAGTCCGCATTAACACTATAATGATGGCAATGAGAAGCCTCAGTCATGCTGTATTTCCATTGATTGCAAACACTTTGAGTATTTCGTATTTATCGGCAGTTTGAATTAATTATTCCTTTGAAAAACTCGTTAACGTGTCTCTAATTAAATGGTAGACTGTTCGAAGTGATAACTTACCGAAAACAGAGCATTACGCACGAAAGTGAAAAAATATTGTCTAAGAACAAGAATTCGTTTAATTTGTGTTATAAATAATAATCAGTTATGAAGTGATGGTTTAAGTGATAAAGAAAATGATAGTTTTGAAATTCAAGTAAAAGTTACAACTGACAAAAATTAACACCTGTTTAACCTCTGATTTATGTATCTATCTTTGTACCTATGTGTTATACATATATCTTAATTATGCTGGTACAGCATCGTGTCTCAGTTTCTCCATATCTGGAATGAAAATATAACACAGAATAAAAAAATCGCTCCCAGCACCCATAATTGGGCACAGACCTCCCCCCTCTATTTTATGGTATGGTCGCACTAATATTATAAATGCGAAAGTTAGGATGTTTGATACTCTATCACGTCGTAAGGGCTGAATCAATTGGATTCGATTAAATTTTGTATGATAGTAATAGATTATGACCAGATTATAACATATGGTACCTTTTAATGACAAACCACGCGTGGGAAGCTGTACTTTTATCCTTATACATATAACTAGTGGTTCCCCCCGAACTGAGATCTCGCGAGTCTACCATAAAAACAAAAAAAATATTATTCGTAATCTTTGACTATCAAAATAGTGCCACGAAATAAATAACCAACTAACTTGACCTACAGTTTCATTCCAATTACAGGTAACGGGAGTTCATGTTGTTTCCTCTTTTTTGGGGTACAAATTGCAGTTATTCTGGATTTCAGACTTTTGCCTATATTTGTGATACTTAAGCTACACGCAAACTAAATTACAACACAGTGGGGTCACTAGTGTACCCTGTAAATTTTGTCAAAGCTTAGTTTTTATTATGGCTAATAACTCAAACACTACAAAAACTTTACTAAAAATAAAAACGGGATCAAAATGTACTAATTAAGACCTTTCATTTGACGTCTTACTTGACCTAATAGTCTCGTTTTCATTTTTGTTTACCCCTCTTGAACCCCAATATCTCAACAACCACCCAAAATTTTTAGCTCATTGAGTCACAGCAAAATTGTGCTATCATTACCTACCTATATACCAAATTTCACGACGATCGTATAAACGCTTCGAAAGTTATCCTCGGACAAACAAACATACATATATACAACGCCAATTTGCCCAAGTTGATTTTCTGATTGAAGAAGATCTCGCTTTGCTCGATCAGTAATAGTCCTTACCTATGTGAGAGAAAATAAATAATGTTTTTATGTTAAAGTTTAGAAAAAATAAAAGTTTAAATATCTATCGTTGAATCTATCAAAGATTGATCTAAATAAATTATTGGAAATACCACAGCAACAGTTTAGGAATTCAATGTGACGTAACTGTGAACTTTATCTGTTTCAAAAAAACTTAATGTGATACGGAAAACCAGTTACGTTAAGGAAAATTTACAAAATATCTACATTAATATCAATATTTTAGTTGTTTTTGTATCCTGGCACTGATTAGCTGGATAACGATTTTAAATTATTAAAATTAAATAATCTCAAAATATTAATATTTCTCAAAATGGTTGAGCACGTGTGTTGTAATAAAAAAGGCTTCATGTCGTTTCTGTTTAATTTGGATCTACTACTTTATGGGATCGTTGGGACGGTATTGATCGTTCTATTCGTTTACTATGTGGTAATACCGCAGTACGTGCGCTAAGGTAAATATTCGTTCAAATTCATTAACGACACTTAGGGCGTTAACACACTGGTGATTTGCGAGCGTGTCTTCTGCGAAGCGATTTGTGAACGTGATAGCCGTGACACAGCCACTTTCGCTCTATAGATAAACTCGCGCTCGCACGCCACACTTCAGTCAGTCGTATTATAGGAAAATAATCGCCGCGTAGCGAGCACATTACAGACGAGCACGTCGACTGATCGCCTCGCTGGAAATACTCTCGCAATCTGCCAGTGTGATAACGTCCTTAACTTTTATATCAAACTAGCAGCCCGTCCCGGCTTCGCACGGGGTAGACAATTATTTATTTTTGGAAATTTGGACATAAAACACTTTTTTTCACAAATATTTTTATTTATTAAAAAATTATTATTTATTAATTATATATTAACGATAATAGCCTCCACCCCGCCCGCCGCGATGCTCGGCGCGCTTTTCAGACTGCATCGCAAACAACGGCCACGGCGCTATGGCGGTTTTGTTTACTGTTTGAATTTTTTAATTCGTAATATCTTTTGAATGGAAAGTCCAATTTAAATAATTTAAAAACTATTTTATAGGTAGTTAAATGGTCTTGACCATAAAATAATTTATTTGGATAAGGATTAATATAAACACATAAATAGCATGGTTTGAATTTGGTTAGCATTTTCATTAATGTTTAAAATGAAAAAAGTTGTTGTAGTGACATAACTACAATAGTTGGACATATGCTACTGCGGAGTTTTTGTAGACATTATGATGTTCTTCAATATTGTTGTACATTATTTTGTTCTATCGCTAATAGTTTCGGCAGCGCATTCGACGAAAGCCATTTTAAGACTCATTTTTCTACACCTTCGGTTACATTGTTCAAATTTTACCAAGGATCCCTAATTTTTTTCAAAATGAAATGTAGCCTATGTCAAATTGGAAGAATGTAGCATTCTACTGGTGAAAGAATTTTTTAAATCGGCTCAGTACTTTTTGAGCCTATTCATTACAAACATACAAAAATAGGTACAAATCTTTCCTCTTTATAATATTAGTGTAGATAACTATTGCCTATAGTATGTCTATATCCTTGATACTATGCTTATAACTATATCCTCCCGTGCTATACGAGCACAAGACCGCAGTGAATATTTATGAGCTGTGGATGATGATGATAATCACTGGTTCCTTCTTCCAGGTCGAGTAAGAAAATCAGAAAAAATAAGTCTTTTTCACATTCTTCAAGATATCTAAAGAGTCTTGAAGTTATGAAATAGACTTTTAAAATTAAAAGAGCGCTATCCTCGTATCTTTAATAATCCCTATAATGGAAATCCTTGGATCTCTTACTCACTACGCTATTTAGCGATAAGACCGCCAATTGTTTACATAGATTTACGTTGTTCTTTTGAATTGTATTGTTTTGTTGTGTGCAATAAAGAATTATCTATCTATCTATCTACGCAGACCCGTGACGTTATCCCACTAAGGGGTGATCAGAGGCAAGTCCATACATTACGTTTGATTCATGCTCACTTTTTGCATAGAAGTTAAGCATTCACGTGATATATTGCAAGCCCATCGCCCACTTATAAGAATACTAAGTTAATACTAATCCCCAGCACATGGCTTCGAATTTTTGGTTCTAGGACATGCCGGTTTCCTCAGCATTTTGACTTCATCGTATTTGATAATAAATAATAACTACACACTCACAACTACAAACGCCGTCACAATTAGGGGAACACAAGTAAAAATAACAATATACATATATAATACAATATAGAAAAACATCCAGACCCGGAACAAATATCTGTAGAAAAAGTTGTTTTTTTTTTGTTTTAATTTCGATTTCTTTCGGCGTTTTTTATTTTTATTTATTAATATTATTGATATAAGGTTTATAATGAACAATATTTAGGTTTAAATAACTTAAAAAAAGCCACTTACTACCAACAAAATAAAATTAAAAACAATAATTAAATTAACAATTTAATGAGATAGAAATTTATAATTTCTATAGAACGCTTGCAACGGTTTTTAGATGATTCAACTGTTTCTTCTGTATTTTGGTCCTAAAGAAGTTGTATATTCTTTCTGTTATTAAAGGCATTTCGCCTATTTAATGAGCGTTTAAACCTACTGTGTGGTCTCTGGGTACGGCAGTAAGGTAAGTACTAAATACACGGATTAATATTTACCATGGATATCATACTTTTATCTTGTGTGATCATGCGGGGATTAGCGGAAAATATCTTCGTAAATGCAAGATAAGATATTGTAAAGCCTAACGAAGTTCTTGACTAACTAGAACGTTCAAAGTTGCCTGTACAATTTTATTAGTAGTGGTTCTGTGAGAACAGTAGACCTCGCGTCCCAAATCCAAAAAGTCATTTGCGCAACAAAATTAACGAAGAAAGTCCAATTTTAAATCGAATTTCAGGTGCTTGAATTTTCCAATAGGCTTACCTATGTAGACTTTTGAACAAAATATTGGTATAAGTTTTAGCGATTACTCGCGTTCCCTTGCTCCTAGAAGGTCGAATCTGGTGACGGGTTCGTCTCGTAAAGGCGAAGAAGACTGCGTAGTCTGATTGGTATAGGTAGGTATAATTTTTCCTAAAAACATTTCAAAAATTAAAATCCGTCCATAAATAACGTTACACCGAACTCCACCCCCCCTTTATCCCTCCACTCCCCCCTTTTAGAATTTTTTTAGCGACATATTGTCCTCTCAAATTTGATTAAAATCCGTCGATAAATAACGCTACAGCAAACTTCCCCTCTTTTACCCCCTATTTTCCCCCTAATCAACGTGATAGACTAAAAAAAAGAAAATCAAGGAACTTGTGAGCCAATTTTCGTCAAAATCGGTTGAAAAGAGCGACCTGTAAGTGAGAACAGAGACAAATTTTTGGTCAATCTCGAAACAGAGATGCTTCGCTCGCTCGATCAATAATAATTTTGCTTTTCTGACCATTCTTAATAAGTAGATATACTCGTAGGTACCTAATTACTCTTTTTATGACCTGGAGATGGAACAAACATACAGCCCACCTGATGTTTAGCTTAGATCTAATTAGCGCTGTGTGAAATGTCCAGCAATATTTATTAATTTGTAACAAGTTCTCTTTCGTGTAAAAAAATAAAAATACAGTAATAGAGAGATACACGATAAATATCGGTACAATACGTGGCTTTATCGATCATACCGAATCTCTTCCAGACAACCCGTCGATGGCAGAATATAAAAAATAACAAATAGTTTTTTATCATCATAATCAGCTGACATAGGCCTCCATTAGGCCACACCACCTAGGGGGGAGCAAACCAGACACACGCTCCGGGCGGCAATATCAGGGGACGACAAACTCATGTTTGAAAAAAACTTGCTTCACAAATCTCTTAGCTAGCATCCAACGCATGTTGTTCTATCGATTATTGATTTGATTTGGAACGCATCCTCAGTTGGTTTGTGACCACATTCTAAGTTGATTTCTGAATTTTCTGCACGTATCCATCCTCCCCGCAGACAAAATGGGGCCGGGCTGAATGTTAGTTGAATGCATAGATTTAAAGTACTGTAGTAGAAAGAAGCAAATAACATGAAAAAATGAATAATTTATAATCAGGGTCGTAGCTCGGGTGGCCACCAGGGGTGTAAGCCTCAAGGGGGCGCTAGTCTTGAGATTTGGGCCCCTTGAGGCTGTGTGCACTTGTTACCCGCAGCCTGCGAGCTGCTGCACGGGCACAATAAGAACTTGGTAAAAATATAAACACGTTTATGCTAACTTGCACTTCATTACGACAGCGCCTAAAAAAACCTTAAATCAAACGTATTCTGTTGTTACCATTTGCCAAACGTATACTCCCCCCCCTGTCTTTCAAACGCTAAAGGGGGCGCCACATCAAGTTCCTGCCCCGGTTCGAAAAAATCGTAGATTCGGGGCTGATACGTTTTCAAGGTTAAACTGCTAAAATTTGGAAATTTGGAAAAGGTAATTTGGAAAGGTAACTGGGATTGAGAAATAGGCTACTTTTTACTTGACTGTGCAGAAGGAGGTATTTTTGTTGACAAACCACGCGTGCGAAGTCCCTGGCGAAACCTAGTTTTGTGTAATTTGTTGAATTTATAGTTTATAGTCTAAATTAAATAGATACATTGTTTTTCCTCTTACGCCTTAAGGCAATGGAATTGGAACTTTGACCTTGAATAAAAATAACAAAAAACTTAATGAGGGAGGTAGTTGACCTTAATCGCTATGCTTATAAACTCCCACTATTCGGAATTCACCGTGACTTGGATCACCGCAAACTTATGTCACTTTTTATAAGAGCGTGATTTTTTTTATTCGAGCTGGAGATGTAACAAGCATATGACCCACAAGCATATGAAGTGTTGCTTCGTAGGCCACGCACCTTAGAATCGTGCCCTATGCGTCCATCAACTTGAAGCATACAGGTGGAAAGCCTCATGTGCTTGTAATTTTACTGGTAACCAAACCGAAACACAGCAATGCTGCTTGGTGGCAGAAACAGGTATGGTGGTAGTTATTCCCCGAGTGAGTCCTTTTATTGATAAAACACAATAGTTCGTTCAAGCTTGTACCATTAATTCAATAAAAGCGCACGAACAGAACACCCCACTTGATAGTCACAAAAACTCCAACATTAAAATCAACTCAAATATATATTTATCTATAACAATAAACAGTATACAGGAACACATTCAAAACAGTGATACCCGCAGGAGTAAAACTGCTATGTCGCCTTCACAGGGTCGGATTATCCATAAGGCGGATTAGGCAACTGTCGACGGGGCCCACGGGGGCCTAGTCGGTGCGGGCCACGCTGCAAGAAAAAAAAAGTTTAATTCGTGACATTCTCCAATAACCCAATAAGATCATTTTAATGAAAGCAAAAAGCAGGAGTCGATCTGATCGACTCGACTTTTGTAATAGAAAAAATATATTTTAAAAAGAAAAGAGTAAAGTAAAGAGGCCCCGAGAATTGCATTGCCTAGGGGCCCCGATAGGGTTAATCCGGCCCTGCCTTCATCATTCCTATCTCAAAGAACTCTACTATTCTTTTATTATTCGGTTCAGAATATAGGTACAACTACTATATATAAATACTATATAGGTTTTTTCTAGATCTTCGTGCTTCATCTTAGACCATTACCATTAGGTGAGATTGTGGTCAAACGAAGATCTATACAGAGTAAAAAAAATAACTTGTACCGAACTGATTTTGATGAAATTTCTATAAGACACTTATGAAAGTATATAGTTTCAAATAAAAAAAGAATTATCCAATTTGGTTGATAAATTACGGAGTTGTGAGGTAAAACATAAAACAATTATGCGTCCTTATAAAATTTGAGAGTTGCCCACGATTTTTTTGGGATCCCATCATCAGATCCTGTCTTGGTGGCAATGGGACCACCTGGAAAATACACCTTTTAAACAAAAAATATAATCATTTCTGTAATCGGTCCAGGCGTCTTCGAGTAATCGGGGAACATACATTAACAAAAAATATAATAATTTCTGTAATCGGTCCAGGCGTCTTCGAGTAATCGGGGAACATACATTAACAAAAAATATAATAATTTCTGTAATCGGTCCAGGCGTCTTCGAGTAATCGGGGAACATACATTAACAAAAAATATAATAATTTCTGTAATCGGTCTAGGCGTCTTCGAGTAATCGGGGAACATACATTAACAAAAAATATAATAATTTCTGTAATCGGTCCAGGCGTCTTCGAGTAATCGGGGAACATACATTAACAAAAAATATAATAATTTCTGTAATCGGTCCAGGCGTCTTCGAGTAATCGGGGAACATACATTAACAAAAAATATAATAATTTCTGTAATCGGTCCAGGCGTCTTCGAGTAATCGGAGAACATACATTAACAAAAAATATAATAATTTCTGTAATCGGTCCAGGCGTCTTCGAGTAATCGGGGAACATACATTAACAAAAAATATAATAATTTCTGTAAGCGGTCCAGGCGTCTTCGAGTAATCGGGGAACATACATTAACAAAAAAGATTCCGACGCATTCAGAACCTCCTCATTTTATTGAAGTCGGTTAATAAAGAGAAAATTTGTATAAATAAATGAATGAATGAAAATTCTTTGTTAATCATGAAAAGCTAGATACAACAAAATGAGAAACAAATAAATTATAATTGGTGGTCTTATCGCTAGTTAAAGCTATCTCTTCCAAGCAACCTTTTTGTGCTTATTATTATGAAGGCCTTATATGGCTTAACGACTTTTTATAGCCGAAAACGTCATGGACGATCTTGAAGCAAGAAAACGCTCAGTTGTAGATAAATGCCACTAGAAATTCACCAGATATGAACTACTCACTCATACCAATGACAAAAGTCTCATGCGCATGAGTTCCTCTAATTGTTTTTTTCCAATGTTCTGCTTAGTTGTAATTAGTTTATTTTTATTTATTTCTATTGATAACTGACGTCAAATCATACAAAATAAACAAACATCCAAACTTTCGCATTTATAATATTAGTGTGATGTAATGAAATGGTGAATAAATGAATACTGAAAATCTTGAAATGAATACTGAATACTTTATTAGGTTAGACACTGTCTTGCCTGATCATATCATGTAAAAATGTTTTGGGGAATGAATTAAATCATGATTAGAATTAACATAGGTATTAGATACCTAGATGTAACTTGTATATAATTTCGTTCTTTTCCTGTTTTGTTTACTAAATAAATAAACAAAGATTTATAAATATTCTCAAAAACGAACGAGACGGTATTTGAACTTTTTGAACCCGCTACTATAGTCGTCCAAAGTAACTTTTCAACAAAAAATATAACCGACTTCAGAAAACAGAAAATAGAAACCAGTTATTTTGATTTAAAACTACTGAACCGATTTAGATCAAATTCGTATGGGACCACCTCTGAAGACCTACCAAACAAAAAATTATCATCAAAATCAATTCATAATTGGCGGAGTAATCTCGTAACAAACATAATCGAGTAGAGAGTCGAGAGTAGTCGAATTGAGAACCTCCTTTTTTTGAATTCGGTTAAAAATATGATATCCTCTCGCGATGATAGTACCCACGATGACGTCAAACAAAGCAGAAATACAACTACATGTAGCGCCAAAAAAATTATGGCGGTAATTTTTAGAGTTCCTTAGAGTTACCTAATAATCTTTCCAATTGTTTTAATTAATTAATCGGTGATTAGTAGAGATCATCATCGTAATCAGCATAAGCCTCCCTCATATATCTCCAGAGACCGATCTTCTGCGGCCTGCACCCAACGGCTCCCAGCAACCTTTACTGGGCGGTCTTTCCATTTAATACCAGATCCTAAATGTATGTGTAATGAATAATATACAATTTTTCTCTTACCATAGTCCAACTCACACTTACCACTTTTCGATTACTTATTCTATGACGTAATTTAAACTAAAAAATCCTTGTGTGAAAAGTTTAATCACACGATAATCTTATTGTAAACACTGTACAGCCTTGGCTAGATCAGTGTGTGCTTAGCCTTACTGTGCGCAGGAGTTGATAATACCAATAGGTGAATATTTTATATATTAGGTTCCTATGTGAGTTTTTTTTAAACCATGGAGGTTTTTTTTGTTGATGATAATCAAGCGCTTGACCACTACCTCACCTGATGGTAAGTGATGGTGTGATCGAAGAAGGAGCACGCTTCCTAGAAAGAACCTGTTCACTCTGGACTTGAAGACTCCGAGATTATACTGGTCCGGAAAAACATACGCCGGAAGTGAGTTCCACTCCTTGTGCTAACAAGAAAAGTTGAAGCAAGTCGTTTGATACGGCAAGGTGGTATGCCGACCAGGTGTGGGTGGTACTTGGATGGAATAACATCCATGGATGTACAATGCCCAGTGTACACAAATGCTTAGGAAAAGCTTATAGGAAATATAATGACAAGAACTCACTTGTTCAATAATAATTATAACTAACTCAATAATTTTGACATAGTTATTACAATTAATAAGTTTTTTGTTAAAAAATTACTTTTTCAAAACAAGGATCTTCAAGTCGCGAGTGAATAGGTTTCTTCTAGACAAGTGTGTACCATCGTTGACTGCATCATCGCGTACCATCAGGCGAGATAGTGGTCAGACGCTAGCCTATAATTTATATAAAAAAAAATCTTTTATAAAATTCATAATCGAAACCGCAAGCAGATTCAAATGAGCCCAAACACTAGTAGCCTACCATAAATAATCCATTCAGAAGTTGTCTAGCATCCGTCTCCATCATGAGACCACTTCCATGGTACCATATTATTGCATTGTCACCGAAGTTACATAATGTATTCCAAATTTCAGCTTAATCGGTTGAGGGGAACGAGTTAAAAAATTCAGTTGCAGATTCCACCCGGACAAACATATACATTGCAAGTTAATAAAAAGCTTGTAAAATGGAACCTACTAATTAAACGCTACATTGCGCATGCGTAAAACGCTGATATGGCTGCACTTATACTAAACACCTTGTACCTACCCATATTACGCAATAAATAGATCTCCGAACTGCTCCGAACGGAACAAGTTGGCTAACATACAAAAAAAGAGATGGTACATCTGACGTTAAGTGGTAACCATCACATAAAACAAAGCATTACATCGTAGGTCACGCACCTTGGAAACGTGCCCTACGATGCACTGCCCTGTCCATCAACTTGAAGCATACAGGCCTCATGTGTCTGTAATTTCATCGGCAAACATACTCTCGATAGGTGTTTAAAAAAATATAGTACAAACAGTCATCAGTCACCATTATCATATAAGTCATAGATCGTTTCTGAGGCCCCCTATATTAAAAAATAAACTTATAAAAGATTAAATTAAAATTTTCAAAAAAAAAAACATTTTGATCTATGGCTTGTGTTAAAAATCGCTTTAGACTCAGTTCTGAACCCAATAAATTTTATGGGAGATCGACCAAATGGTCAGTCAAAGAAATCAATAAAGAGTTGACCTACCTGTTTTGATGACTAGTTCATTTTATATGACGATAGATTTACAGTTGAATGACACATTCATATAAGGTGCGTGTTTATTGATAATGCCGTCATTATGTAAAATGTAGTGGTTACAAACAGTCGAGTGAAGCATAAAAACTATTTGGACTTAATATTGTCCTCTCCATCAAATATTGTCTGGAAGTGATTGATTCTAGGCGATTAAACCGGCTGTTGTGCATTTTTATAATATACGATAAGTTTGTTTGATTATATCACACTAATATTACAAATGCGAAAGTTTGGATGTTTGTTTGTTTATTTGTTACTCAATCCCGTCGGCGTCGTAAGGGCTGAACCGATTTCGATGAAGTTTTGTATATAGATAGACTATAGCCTGGATTGAAACATAGGCCACTTAATATTGACAAAATACGCGTGCGAAGCTGCTGGCTGAAGCTAGGTGTTTTATAAAGTACTATTAAGAACATAATTTTTTGTCGAGTAAAATGATTTACTCGTAAATGATGAAATTAGTTTATTTCAATTGAAGTTAAGTGACCTATTAATATATTAATGGGACGAATCCACTTATTTTTTTGTAAGTCATCTTAATATTAGAAAAGTATATCATATAAAATTGTCTAATGATAATCATAATAATTCTTCACACATTCCATCCATGTCTCTTTTTTTTGGATGTTCGGACGACCTCCGTGGTACAATGGGCGAATAGCCGACTGAGACGCAGGAGGTAGCGGGTTCGATTCCCACCGCGGAACAAATGTTTGTATAATCTGATAGATATTTGTTCCGGGTCTGGATGTTTTTCTATATATTATAAGTATGTATTTACAAAAAAAAATACATGAGTATTCTATCAGTTATCTGGTTCCCATAGTACAAGCTCTGCTTAATTTGAAGCTAGAGAGCGCTGTGTGAAATGTCCAGCCATATTAATTCATATTTATTTATTATTTATGTCTTCTTTGGCCGTTATAAAGTAAACTGGTTATAACCCAAACAAAAACAAAAATATGTCTTGTAAAAACATTTCACATGTGGTATGAAGGTCGCCTTGATAATAATACTCATAATCATCATATCAGTCACAGGACGTCCACTGCTGAACATAGGCCTCCCCCATGTATTTCCAAAGCGACAGATCTTGTGTGGCCTGCACCGTTGGATGCAAACGACCTGAAAAGGGTTGGCGGGCTCCCACCAACCACTTATCAGGTCTTTCCATCTAGTAAGGGGCCGTCCTACGCTGCGCTTTCCATTGCATGGTCTCCACTTTTGAACGTTTTTGCTCCAACGACGGTCAGTTCTTCGAGCTATGTGTCCCGTCTACAGCCACTTCAGCTTGCTGGACTCTTGGCTATATATGTGATCTTAGTTAATCTACGGATCTCCTAACTTTTGATTCGATCTCGTAGAGAAACACCAAGCATAGCATAGCTAAGCGACCGCGAGCTTTCTACGAGGCCCATAACGAGAGAGCACGTTTCTGTGGCATACCTATACAATCACTGATAACAGAAACTGGATCATGTATGACAATGTTCTCGCATAATTCAAAACAGACTACGATAACTTAACAACTGATTTCGCCCCAAAATTTTTTTCAGAGTATGATATAGCTCCAAACAATGGACCGACAGAATCCTTTCAACGAAATCAAAGGCCTCACATCCCCTGAAATACGAACTGATGAAACAATACCTTTCTTCGACGACGACAACACACAACCTGAACAAAACCGACCTCTAAATGTAATTCCTAAAATAGTTATACCTTACGTCGATGACAATCCTGCAGAAACTCTACCAATCAAGCCAAAAAGACTCAAAGATTTGGAAGACATAAACAAAATACATGCTGCAGATCTTGGAGAAGTGCATACATCTCCCAACAATGACACTATAGTAGTAAATACCCCTGAAGGGACTCTGTACATTACTCTGGAGCCTGATCTTAAATCAAAAGCCACAAGTCCTAGCACAGGTAAGCAAATTACATAAATGACTACCTACAAGGTTACTTTACGTATTTTTATTTACGCCATAGAAGTTAAATTTATTTTATTTTTAAGTTCACTAGTTAGGCATCACTAAAACGTATCATCATGCCGTAGCTTTACAGGACTAAGGAGGGCTTGCAAACAATCCCTAAACGTATTTAGCGCCTATGTTTAAATTTTACATACACGCCTGTTTGGTAATACGAGTATACTGACAATATTCAAGTGACGGTTTCTAAAAACATAAAAAAGTCTTCTCGAAAAAAAAAACTACTAGTTATACTATCAAATTTTAAAGAAATTCGACTAAGTTTAGGTGATTAATTCGATATAAAACTTACTGCCTACTCTTGCAATCGACATCCAAAATTAAAGGCCGTAATCCACAAAAGCGTAGATTTGCTACTAGTACCTACCTACCACCGTAGATCTAGGCAGGCATGTATTTTTGATATCTCTTTCGGAAATGGCTGCGGGGTTTGGGTTAGAAAGAGAGAACTAAATAAATTTCACTTTTTTATGGAAAACATTTCACAAATTTATTTATTATGCTCATCAAAATAACCCCTTTCATTTATGTGCGTATATTATCAAACACCCTATATTTAGGCACTGAATACGATTAGGCATCGTTGCGCAAGTCGCCTTTATAGACTGCCAATAAAACGGCTGTAACTAATCGGACAGATAGACATACATACAGACAGACGGACATGGCGAAACTACAAGGGTTCCTAGTTTACTACGGAACCCTAAAAATGTGTGCTGTACAAAGTAAACATAATGAGTAGAATTAAAAATTGCATGTTGTATAGGTATCGTATTTTTTTATAATTAATTATTTAGCTATGAAACTTTTTTACTTAGCCTAGCTTGCTGAACGATCCCTAAACGTGTTTTGTGACTAAACATGTTTAAAATTGACTTATTTGTATGATTTGAAAACTCTCCGAATCATATTTAGCTATCAAATACGTTTGGGTATCACTGCGCAAGTCACCCTCAGTGGCTAAATATGATTTAAGGAGTTGTTAAATCATACCAATACGTCAAATTTAAACATGTTTAGTCACTTAATACGTTTAGGGATCGGGGACACTATGTTTAGTGATATTTTTACTTGAAACATATCCACAGAATCAACTGACATCACCGACTCACCCACCACATCAAAGGGTTTCGAGTCGAAGCCTCTAGGAGCGAATGAATCTCAAGAGTTGATCCAGCATGAGAGAGAAGAGAGGAGGGCGGGGTTGCGGCGGAACTCCATCTCAATGCCGACGTTGCACAATCTGGAGGCAGAAGTCTTGAAGCAGTACTTGAATAATCCACAAGAAGGGGTAAGTAATATTAATTTTCATATTCATATTTATTTATTGCTAACATGTATAGCGACCGCTAATTGTATCACATTCTCTCTCTCTCTTCCCAGCTATGTATCCCACATGGTGGTGGGGTCAGCTTTCCTAGTTGTTCTTCTCCACTTCGCTCTATCCTCGACGTCGTCATCAGAAACTTGGCACTCTCTCATGTCTTTTGACACTACATCTTTCCACCTTGTCTTGGGTCTACCTCTAGATCTTCGACCGGGGATGGAAAGTTGTAGTGCCAAATTCCCTACGTAGTCAGGTGGCCTCCTCTTCACGTGACCGTACCAACGCAGCCGACTCTCCTGCATCTTGTCAGCGATGTCGCGCACGCCCAGGCTTCCTCGTACGTATTCGTTACGGATTTTATCGAGCCTGGTGACGCCGCACATCCACCTTAGCATCTTCATTTCAGCGACTTGGATGGTATGTACGTTCTTCTGCGTTACGGCCCACGTTTCGCTTCCATACATTAAGACTGGTCTTATGATAGTCTTATAAATAAGACCTTTAAGTTTTACTGGCATTCTTTTGTCACAGGTGACACCGGTTACTTCTCGCCATTTTAACCACGCTGCGGCTATTCGGTGCTGAATATTACATTCCACTTTCCCAGAATTATGCATCATACTACCCAGATACTTATATTGATCGCACAAGGTGACCAATTGCCCATCGATGTTGATCGGGCTATTGTTGCTTGGGTCTGATTCATTGAACGACATGAACTGGGTTTTTGATATACTCAGCATTAGGCCACCGGTCTGTAACTGATGCTTCCACGACAAAAGTGCCTCTTGTAACTCGGCACGGCTCTCAGTGCAAATGGCCACGTCGTCAGCGTATATAAAAGTCCACAACGCTGAGGTCTGCGCGGCCTCTGTGAGTGAATCTAAAACCAAGCAAAACCGAAAAGGACTCAGTACTGAGCCTTGGTGAACGCCTTCTGTGACCGCTATCGGTTTCTAATTGTATCACATTGATTTATGTTATTTATTTGTTTGGTTTTATCGTATGCAATTTATTTTCTATCTAAGTTTCGCTTTTTATTTTTCGTGGTACGAGCCTTTTGTCGACATAATCATGTACCTAGAATAAAAAATGAACTTAGTTTCTCTTCTTCTTCTATATATATACTTGGTGTCTCGTTCTAAGCAAAATATTGTGCTTGTATTTGAAGATACCGCACTTCTATAACCATGGCAGTAATCTATACTAATCTCCTTCTATACATATAAGAATGGCTGTTAGCTTATTATTATAGGTATATCTGAGATTGATAAATTCCGACACCATGTGATCGATCACCATGAAAGTTGGCACATCTGTTTTTCCATGGAGAAGGTTTCTAAGAGTTATTATTTTATTTATTGACAGACCACTTGCGAAACCGGGATTGGTCAGCAAGTACTTTATAAGTACGTACAAAAACAATACAGTTAAAACGTATTTATTAGTATACATAGATTTATGACAATTTATGCTTAGTATCTAAATTTAACGCTGAGACAACAATAAACATTTATTAGCCTAACCTCAAGAGATAAAGACTAATAAACTTAGCTGCCACATTACTGCATTTTGACGTATGGATACAATTTCAGCTTATTTAACTAATTGCCTCTAGAAATAACTATACTTTCTCTAGTTAGTTTAGAAGTCGGACGTTTTCTCCGTTTAGGTGAATTTTAGTGGTTAACTACATATGTACGTTAACAATACATTTAAACTTTATCAAGCACTTGTGCATAATGGTTGTCTACCTATTAAAGAATTTAAGTAGTTTATAATTTTTAAAAACCAGTTTTTTCAAAGTTTTGCTAAAATGAGTTTGAAGTGTAACCTACATTTCAGTGACTAGTTTTTTAATGTAGTTATTTCTGTAAATATTTTTCGTACCAAAAGTCACAAGCAAATAGATAAGAGATACATAATAAAGAAACCATATTCTTATTTTGTAATCATAGGATTTGAGGTATTGAACAAAATTCGCTATCTTGTATCGTTATCGATGTACCTAAGTAGGTATTAGTGCAAATTTGATAAAATTCAGGAAAGTAAAACCCAAGATAGCGTAGTACATTTTCATTGTTTTCTAGTCGTAGCCATTCATCACTATCAAGTGGTCATGCATATTTACATTAAATTACAATATTATAATATGAGACAGTAATACAGTACCTATATAGTGAATTGAAGGTTTAAAGTGATAGTGAATTTATACTAAAAATGAGGCTCAGAAGGAAGACAGATCTTCGACTCAACATCCCTTCCTACCCCGATGATTACGTTGAGATGCCTCCAGAGGTCAGAAAATTGACTTCCTCCATACCATCTCCCAATACGGATCAAACCAACCGTGAAAAGCCTGAATTTCAAGAAACTGAAAAAGCCAATACCTCTTTTGCTAAAATGAAGCCGGGGAATTATTCTAAAGCTAATCAAGATTCACCAAATAATCATGCTAAAGATAGCGCTAATTCTCAAAATAATTTATCTGAAGGTATCCCGATCGGGAAACCGCTACTCAACCATGAAGACACGTCTGATAACGTCAATTATTCCATGGTAACAAATTCACAAGATGATACAACGGGTATACAAATTGGGAGACCCCTTCCTAACTATAATGACCCACCCCATAGCGTTGTAAATGATTCCTCAAACCAATGTACTCAAGATAATCCTAAAAAAGCTAGTTTTCAAATTGGAATACCTCTTCCTAACTATGAAGACTTACCTGATGCCGTTTCTAACGTTTCCTCAAAGTCAAACTGTCATGATGATCCTAAAATAGGAGGACCTCTTCCAAACTATGAAAAAGAGCCAGATACTGTAAACAGTTCAAAACCAAAACGTAAAGACAGTCACCAAGATTACTATCCCAAAACAAACTCTCAAGATGACCAAAAAAGAGCCAATTTTCAAATCGGGAGACCTCTACCCAACTATGAAGAGATTCCTAATACAAATGATTCAAGAAATAATTCAAAAGATAGTCAATACAGGCCTCATACACCCGAAGTCAAAATCGTATCTTCAGACGATTTGAAGAATGGTGATAAGAAAGATGATCATCGTGTGAATTTCGGTGAAGTGGTTTATAGGAAGATCTCGAGGAGTTCTATGTCAGTTCCTTATGGCCTGCAGTATGGAGAGGGCTCGATGTTGAATGTAAGTGCATCGATCTATTTTGTAATTTTCCTGTAACCGCCACTAAACAATTTTAATGCAACTTCCAGGGATTTAACTAATAATCGACTCGACACGTTTAAGACCTGTCCGCAGGCCTTTAATATACTTAACAAATAATTATAAATGCAGCAGATCCCTGTGTCAGTAAAACCATGTTTATAGTCATCTCTTTGATGGATAGCAAATTATCACAATTGGTACATAGATTGGATTAGATTAGATTAGGTCTTTATTGCACAACACTACATAACTTTGGTACCGAAAAATTCGAATATATGACTAAAACGTATTTTATAATGAGGGTTCCCCATTCTCTCAGTGATTTGAAATAATGGTGCTGACCCGTTGTGTGACGGTGATAGAGTACGGTTTCGCAACGAGATGGCACTGAAAGGACCAGCCTGGCCGCGACTTGACTAAATTGCTGAGACATCCTGTAGGGGGACTACAATTTTACACTCTTGAATATTGTTTATTTTATTTATTGAAAAGAAAACAGCTACAATTTTACAACAAAGTATCTTAACAAAAAGTTTATGAAATAATATAGCCAATGACAGGTATCTCTCGAAATAACTAAATTCTCACAAAAAATCCTACATTGCTCGCATCTATGTGCGTGGAACAGAAAAATATAAGATTTAATAAAATAAAAATAAAATAAATTTATTTCAAGTAACTGAGACTCATATAAAGAAACACAGAATAGCTTAAAACGAATGGTGGGCAGATATCGCTCACAACAGCGCCTTGTGTATTGTATTGGCGCACTCTACCCTGGCGGCTATCATAGCCAGCACGGTAATAGAGCTGGGCCCGTAGCCAAATGTCATTCGCCACGAATCTATTCGACTTCTACATACATTTGTTGTCGCTGAATGACTCCATATTTCTATAGCAGGTGTCAAATCTCATACATTTTCGGACGTATCGACTAGCGTCATCGCTAATCGACTGTAACTTGGCTAAGCCCTCTGGTCCGCAGCTTGCGTACCAACGACGCAGGGTGCTTGCATATGACGTTGTAGAAGCAGTTGATCTGCACCTCCGCGGACATCACGGATGCTCAAATACTTGTCTTTAGTAGAACAAAGATGGTGAGGCAGTTGTCAAGTCATGTTGGAGACCTTCGGGAGACCTAGTAGTGAAACCAGGGATAGCCATTAGCTTATATGAACTTACTGCCGAAGGGTCGGTCGTGGCACAAAGTAAGGGATGCCAAGCTTATACTAAGAAGTCGTTATGAGAATGATGTAATGACTTTACTATGTTTCTCATTGCTCATTTGTAATGAAGAGTTAGCAGATAGACAGTGGTTGCAAGCCTCTTGGTTTTTTATCGGATACATTTCGGAGAGTGTGCTGCGGAGCTTTTTAATTTGGTCTCACCATCCCCATTCTATCATCGGACAACCAGACGCTCCGCAATGTGCCACCGCTACATGTTAGACATACTTCCTATACGCACAAAGCGGTACTCTTCCACCTTTAATATGCGCACCGCCATGGAGTGGAACGCCTTGCCCGAGTCCGTGTTTCCAGATAACTACAACCTAGGGGTCTTCTAGGCAAGTGTGTACCATCTTAGACTCCATCATCGCTGACCATCAGGTAAGATTGTAGTCAAACGCTAGCCTAAAATTTATAAAAAAAAAATTGTTTCTTTTAACTACTTACAATTTGTTACAAAGGGCATGCCCTAGTTCTATGGCACTAATTATTTATTTTTTTGTTTATATTTTCTAATGACTAAAGCTGGGTATGCATCGAATACTCTGCTTGGTTTTTCCGCTGACTTCTCCCTCGGGGGATATGATCAAAGATTTACGTACACAGAGATCTGAGGATGTCTACTTTGGGGATTTGGAATTAGAGCACGCTTTTATGCACTGTTGGATAAATCGCAAAATCTAGGTCAGTCTCAAAGAGGTCAAATGAATAAAGTCAACACCTTAAGCCGACAGGCCGAGCCAGATTATTATTGTTCAAGGCACGTGATGAACTAGATTTGTAAAATGAAATGAATTATCGCATTTTTGTACGATAGGGAAATCCACCAAACGTGTTGTCACATCAGTCGTCCCACGGTCGTGTCCTATTTGCCTACATTCAATCATTTCGTTGCCCGTGATCTTAAAACCATGACAGATTTAGTAATATCAATAAATACTAGAGCACGTTGAAAATTCTGAAAATTCAGTTCACTTAGTCAGTAGTAGATGTAGGCAGTGTTTTTTTTTGTTCGAAATTTACTTTTTAATTTGATTCCCATAACAGTGATTATTTCACAAATTGTATTGCAAAAAATCAATAAAGAACTCATTACCTCTCAAAGTAAAAAGTGCAATAATGGACAACAAAAAGCGATCAGACATGTTTGCACATCAGTTCAAATACCGGTCGCCTTTATGGATAGAATCGGATTCTGACGTCAGTAAGAGCTCTGAAGAGAACCGCGGAGGGCTCTGTAGCAACAGCGATGACAGCATCCAGTGTCAGAACAGCTCCGACAGTTCGGCCAGTATCAACAACTACCTAGATTCCAAGGTCAGTTCTTGAAGTCCTGTGAAACGCATATGGCGTTATAAAATGTTAAATTTCTATGAATTTCTGGTAGAGATGGATAGCGATGTGTAGAACACTCGTTACGTAGAACACACAGAACACACGTTAGTTTTAGTATATTATTTCCCTGTGCTGATTACTAATCAATCACACTAATATACGAAAGTTTGGATGTCTGTTTATTTATTTACTAGCTTCCGCCCGCGGCTCTGCACACGCGTGGTTTGCCAAATCACAGTAACCCATTTGTTAATCCAGGTTATATACGTACATACCAAATTTAATCTAAATCGGTTTAGCCGTTATGACGTGATTGAGTAACAAACAAACAAACATCCAAACTTTCGAATTTATAATATTAGTGTGAAATTTGATTTGTTTGTTTGTATGTTTGTTTGTGACTCAATCATGTCGTAACGGATGAACCGGTTAGTATGTACGTAGATTATAATCTGGATTAATACATAAGCTACTTTTTATCCCATAAATCAGGTCCCATTGGATAAAAATGAGGGGGTGTCAAGTCTACTTGCAACATCGAGCTTAGCTTTATTTCTAGATTACCTACACATTTAGTAGACACCAGATAGTTCTGTATATTTAGAACCGTTATAAAGTACTTAAAACGCCATCTATGACCCGTTTGGTTAACGTCTAGATGAGTTGTGTACGCACTATGCAGTACGCACCGATGATAGTCACGTAGAGTTGCTCTATGCTTCTAAATATTGTTACGAGCTGAGGGTTCGGGATAAAATAATGGGAATCGATTTCACCAAAATAACACTTTTATTCAACACGATGACGATGAATACACGAACTTGGTCACACTTATCACAACACACTAATTCACATCACTGTTGCAGCACTTAATGTCACCGAAATGTTCGCACGTATAGCTAAATCCAGACTCACTCGCGAGCAACTACTGTTCATGCGAGACCCTTCTCCACGTCAGTCCTCCAGGGCCTCGCTGAGACTCACTCACTGACTGACTCAGACTGACTGTCCGGCCATCTCTCCGGCCTATTTATATCGTACACATTTCGATTGTTCGAGAACGATGTCGATCCTTCCAGGAAAGGGTCGGTCCCTCGACACAATGGCCACTCCCCATTCTGCGAAACCACAAACAATAGCAACAATAACACAGCAAGACAAAAGCGTTCGAGAAGGTTCGATTATTACTCATTGTTTAACAGCCTCGGCGTAACAATATTGATAGCATGTCAGCTAGCTCTCCGCTAGAGGGATCTGTAATCAAATCATTGCTAAGAGGGACTTGTGCAACGATGCCTAAACGTATTTAGTGGCTAAATATGACCTAAGCAGATGTCGAATCGTACAAATACGTCAAATTTAAACATGTTTAGTGGCTAAATAATGTTTAGGTATCGTTGTGCAAGTGAGGTCAAATGTAAGAACGTAAGTTTATATACCTAGTGCGAAATCAATTGTATTGTAATTTTTGTATGTTTTGTAATATTTCTTTTATTTTTTTTTATTACTTACAGTTTTTATTACTGATTTAGGATTCCCTACCTTCCTAAATACTGGTTCATCCAATCTAGATCAAACGTAACAGGGTACAAACCACCCAAAGTAAGTTAGTAAGTGTTTGTACCTTGCAACACGCTAACCATCTAATCTACCATCACTTGAGTTTGGCTGAAAGAAAATGTGTTATGTAAGCAACATCCACCTATTGTAACATTTTTATTTTTGGCGCCGTTTGTTTGTGTAATAATTAATTGTAGAAACACAAAAAATGTACAGATGGAGGACATAATGCTAAAATCATTTTCACCAGTCAACCATGACAGGTAAAAAACTTAGGTTAATGAACTTAACTAGGTATTAAAAAAAAAACAAATAGAAATAAAAAACGACTAACTACCTAATTGCCTAAATAAATACCTACTCACAAGTACAATACATATTATAAAAATAATAAATACACAAATATAACAAATAAATGGGGCACGGGATACCGGGCCCCATCGCGTTTTCAATATTCTTTTTGGGCGTCTGGTCGAAGTGACGTGTGATCCGAGAGCTGACGCATAACTGGGTTAACGCATAAACATTGCAATTCAGCGCGGCAATACAGCCAGTATCTTGGGGACACTTCCGCCTGGTAGTGATCTGGAGTAGTTGAGCTATCTATAGATCGTTTGCAATGGTCTTTAGATGATTCAACTGTTTCTCCTGTAAATCATTTTATATCCTTTCTGTTATTAAAGGTATTTTGCCCAGTTAAAAAACAATTTTTTTTTATTATTAAGCCTTTTTTTATTTCCAAATCTTTTTTTTTTCTTATGTGTGAATATTATGTATGATTAGAAATCCCTCTTTGGGTATAGGCCTCCTCCTGTTTACTCCATATCTTTCTATCTTTTGCGGTTATCATCCACTGATTCCCAGCGATTTCAGTGATGTCGTCAGCCCATCTTTTTCTAGGTCGACCTGATTTTCTTTTGCCGGTGGGTCCAACCCATCTCGTCGCTCTTGTGGTCCACCTATCATCCGTATATCGGGCTATATGTCCTGCCCACCGCCATTTTAACTTAAGTGCGTAGTGGAGTGCATCTGTTACTTTTGTTTTTTCTCTTATGAATTCACTTCGGATTTTTTGGATTTTTCTAGTTTTTAAGATGCTTCTTTCCATAGCCCTTTGGCAAGTTGTTATTTGGGATTTAGTTCTCTTAGTGTAGCTCCATGTTTGGCATCCATAGGTAAGGGTTGGTAGAACGCAGGTGTCTAACACTATTTTTTTCAGATGAATAAATTGATCTCCTTTTAAGATAAAGATAAAAAACAAATAAATAATATATATATGTATATATCTATATATATGCATATTAAATAAATCTAATAACAAATAATAAAAAAGTTATACGAAAAGCTGAAGTGGAATTAGGAATTTAAATAGTGAATATGGACAGAACGTTTGAAAGCTGGTTTTGATAACATTTTTCTAATACTGATGGAAAGAGCGTTTCACAAGCCCACAGCCTTCACTACGAAAGAGTTGGTACGGTAGGCAGAGGAGTGCTTAAGAGTGGCTGTGCAGAAAGAATCTGTTGATCTTATATTACGATCGTGATCTAAGGCGTTGTTGGACCGTTGTGGGTGCAGGCCGTAAACAATCGGCTGCTCTCAAAATATATGAGGGATGCGTACAACGCTAAAAATGGCTGCACTTACTACTACACTAATTTTAAACTAAAAAAAACTAAAAAAAAATACTACACTAATTTGCATTATGTAACGCTAAATACCTTGTACCTACCCATATTACACAATAAATAGATTTGTATTTGCGGCCTATGTTCAGCAGTAGACATGTGTATAAGTATAATATATATATATATATATATATATATAATAAAAGATATATATAATGGTTAGGTTTTTTATAGTACCTATTTGTGGGGAAACAGGCTTACGGCCCACCTGGGTAAGCGGTCACCGTCACCTATTGACACCGGCAACACCTGAGGTATTGTCGATTCGTTCCCTACCCTGTAGACCTCTTTACATATTTCTTGAAGTATACCCTGTCGTAGCCTAACGGGAAAACCTTAGATTTTTTTTCAGAAAAAATAAATTAAACATATGTCCTCTATAAATAATTAGTTAAATTGGATCTGGTGTCATCTTTAAATCAGACTCTCGCCAGACGCTTGCAACGCCCCCACTCGTTAATTAACGAATTAATTGGTTAATTTAATTCATTGTCAAGTTAGACACTGCAGGTGCAGTATGCTCAAGCGTAAGGTGGATTTCGAGTGCATTCCATTGACTCAGGTAAGAGAGAAAGAGAAACAAAAAAGAGATTCAGAAAGTGGTTTGGTAGAAGAAAGTTAACGAAGAAGAGATAAGATGGATTATCTTTTTGTAAAGGCTTTTTATACTATTCGTCATTATCTAAACATCACCCCACTTAATAATTATATCTATCCACTTACGTTATTTTCGGCTACTGTGACTTGGTTTAAGCTTTAATTAAGGCTTTGGGGTTTAATAGTATATCTGAGCAACGCACATACAATATGTATTAAATAGCATTGAATTGATTACCAAAATCCAGGTATAACCAATTTTTCTGTCTAATATCCACCCTCCTCCAATCGCTCTTAGCCTAGTTTATCTTAAGAGAGCTATGGCATTACAACTGAGCGTTTTTGTGTTGTGTGGAAGGCACGGTAACCTCCTGGGCCCAAACAGTCGCTAATTCGTCTCAAAGGTGGCCTAATTTCGACACCAGCTGGGCTGGACACGCCGTACGATGTCACGCATGATTTTTTGTCGATATCGATTAATTTCTCGTTTACTCCATATGTACGCTACAATAGAAGTTGTTGTTATTCTTCATCATTCTTTTTATGGTCATATAACTATACGTCATATCTCGGTTACTCGTCTTTAAAAAGTACGATGACAAAATACTCACGTAGCCTTGACAAAAGTCGTGTATATGGTGCGCATGTTAGCATAGGTAGAAATACTAGTTTCCGCCAACAGCTTGGCACGCGTTGTTTGTCAACAAAAAGTAGCCTATGTTTGAATCGAATAATCTATCAACACACCGAATTTCATCTCACAAATATGAAGTATCTGGATAGATAGATCATTCTTTATTGTTACACCAAATTACAGTACCTCAACCTAGAAAACTTAAAGACTAATACGTGGTGTAATAAGTACAATAGGCTTATCGCTCAAAGCGATCTCTTCCAGACAACCTTTGGATGGACTGGATTGACAAAACGTGAGAGGAGGCGGTGTTACAATAAATACCTATTTAAGCAGCGTGATATCTAGGTATATGCACGAGAAAACGAGTCGAGAAAATTTTGTCACAATATGCATGTCAGCTCTACTGGATCTGCCTACTGCATTTTATTTTTACGAGTATTTATGTGGCAGGTTAGACCGCATTTGTCTTATAAAAATACAAATACAAATCAATAATTTCAATCAAAACTTTGCATCGTCATAATAACCACAGGGCGTCCACTGCTGAACATAGGCCATATAGACTTCCATAGCGGCAGATTATAGAGTCCTCTGTCTTCGGATTTAGTTAAAAAATTGTATTATAGAAATAACAGCCTTAAAGAAATTCTGTTTAAAAGTGTTAGGTTTTTCTCAGCAGACGCTGAACAGACGCTTATTGTTAAGGGTCACTAGACAAACGTGTTTAAAAGATTTTACAATAAAAGTTCGCCTTAATCAACGGTTAGGTTGACATCCATTTATACTAATTAATCCATACTATATTATAAATTCGAAAGAAACTCTGTCTCTTTGTTCTTCTGTAACAACATATAGTGGTTTGTAACGTTTGCACAACTAAACGGCTGGACCGATTTCGAAGAATCTGGTATATAGATAGATCATGACCTGGATTGAGACATAGGCTACTTTTTACCACCACGCGGGCAGAAGCTTGTTATTATTAAATTTAAGTCGAAAAGGGAGAACCAACATACAAAGACCTTATGAGTTTGTTAGTGCTTAGGTTAGATTTTGTTGTTGTTGTGTTTTTTTTACTGTGTGGTTTTTAAATAAAATTATTTCTTTTTTCAATACGTAGATACTAATTTAAATTTTAATACATAAGTAGGTAGACAGTTATTACTTTATCTTATATTTTGTATTCTCACGCATTTGTCTCTACTGTCTCTACTATATCCTTACTAAAGTTACTAATATTATAAAGTCGAAAGTAACTCTGTTTCTTTGTCTGTCTGCCTCTTGCCCGGCTGTTCATGATCAGTTTGATAAATAATGTATTTACAATAATACTGCTGTTAGAAATCGAGCAATTCTGTAGTTTGTGCTTCTGTAATTAGTACTCTGAGCCCGATCACACACGCTTATTCTTTAAGCTTAGCTTGAGCCACCAAACTTGTGTACAGCATTATATCTTAAACAGAAAGAAAGAAAGAAAATACATTTATTTGAACCCACATGACATCACACACAATAACAACAAAGGAAAAAACATAAAAACACAGTAAAAACAAGTTTCACACTGACAGAAAATGATGGTGTTGAGTGGGGACAAAATGGTCCGTCTCAGCATAAGCTGTTTCGTACCACGGTGGATACGATGCAGCGCTGGTTTTCTGACAGGGCCTAGGCGACGACACGATCATTTCAGAAGATAATACTAATAGAAAATTTAAAATAAAAAATAACATGTAGACAAAATAAAGGAGAAAATACCCAATACATAAAATACACGGTTCGCAGAATAAATAGCTACGAACATTACATGAATACATTGAAAAACAAATAACAAGAAAATAAGAAACAAAATAAATAAATAATAAAAATATCGAAATATTATTTAAATATATTAATATTATTATTTAAATATTTAAAAAACATTGGTCAGTGGAAAGAGAAAGTGTTTGAGTGAGTTTTAATTGCATTGGCTCAATTGCTTTGTATATAAATGTTTTTTGAGCGCTTTTCGGAAGACATTAACCGTTTTCAGAGCACGCAGAGGCGGAGGTAGATCATTCCAACACCGAGTTGCAGCGAATTTGAAAGAGCCACGGAATGCCATTGATCTGTGCCTCGGTGTGACAAAGATAAAGTTACACGTTCGGCTTGGAAACAGCATTTTAAGCTTTGTAAATCATTCTTAAATAAAAATGATTTGATTTGATTACGTTCTCACGACTTGGATAAATTATGACCGGGATTGAGACAAAGGCTAATTGTTACCCGACTACACAGGGTAATGTTTTTAACCAAGCGTCCAAAGCCGCGCACGGGTCAGTATTATCATACATTAGGAAACCATGCTGATATTATAATTAACCTTAATTTTATTGTTCTTAACATAACAAGCCAAACAAATATACCTTAAATATCTATCACACACTACATTTATTTTAGGTAACAAACATGAATTATCATTCTTTTGTTTGTAGTTGTAATGTGTACAATGATAAAAATTTTAGTGTCAGGATAGCTTACCGCTGGTACAGACCAATGCGCTTATAAATTTGATATAAATATTACAATTTAACTATGTTTTGTGCTGGCCACTGGTTTTTTTATTGTCTGTGTGTTAGGTCGGTGATCTGGTGGAGGTGTGACCGAAGTATCACAGTGGTAATGGAATTTAAAGGCTTTTAAACACAATGAAAGTATGTCGATCCTATTCAATGGTGGAAGCTGTGATACCTGAGGTATGTTCTTGTGATGATAGATTTTTTGCTCATTATTTATTTTTATTTTTTTTATAAATACAGTTCAGATAATATCATGTCATGTCTAGTTACCCCGCAGATCCTAAGGGCGTATTTTAAACGTATTTTGAATGGGTGAATGTGTGTTTAAAATGTGTCAAATGTCCGTGCGCCGTGAGCATAGGCTCTAATGGGCAGATGAAAAGTCAGCATTGAATGATGTCAAAATACAAAATACAAATACAAAATATTTAAAGGCGCAAATATAGTAGTCTAAACACATGCTTTATATTTGAGCCTTTTGGGGTTGAGACCCTTGGACCGTGGGGACCAAGCGCCCACAAAATTTATAATGACCTTTCAAAACGCCTGGTCGAGGCGACGCGTGACCAAAATGCTGGCCAGTATTTTGGCCAACGTTTAAGCATTGCCATTCAACGTGGCAATGCGGCCAGCATTCTGGGCATGCTCCCCACTGGCAGCGGCTTGTTAGATTAGGGTTTTATATAAAGTTTACATGTACATACATACTAATACTAATTATCTTTATCCTTAAATAAAACTTTTTTATAATCAATAAAATTGCAATATTAGTTGGGGGCCGCGAAATATTTATTTACTGATAAATTACATAATTACATTAAATTTGACTGGTGGTCCCCGCACTAGGACTTGCCTGTATCGCGGGAGACCGGTTTACAATTAGAGTTTAACTTTAATCGGAATCTGGTAAGCATGAAAAGAATATTAATTATTTATGAACATACAATAACAAATAAGAAAATATATTTTATAGAAAATTATTACTTAGTGCTCTTTTACTAGGTTCATTATGATATCATTTATCGAATCAACTGCAATCGCTTTTTTTTTATAAGACCACCAACCATTTGATTTATGGTACACTTCGATTTATAGTTTAATGTTGTCGATATTGTGCCTGTTTAGTTACTATTCGCAGCCACGGCGACCACGTAAGAACAGCGCTTTGGCAGAGCGAATCTGCCATAGCACATGCTGAGTGGCGGCTATTTTTGTCACTATGTATCTTTTAGCCTGCGCCTAGTTTTAATTTTTTATTCCATTACTGTGTACATTGGTGGCAAAATAAACTTTTTTATCTTATCTTTATGCATTTTCTTGTTTTTCTTGTGTTGAATATAGCTTGTAAGGTCGATAGTTAGATAAATAGTTTCCATTCATTCATTAGCTTTAAGTAATCATTCATCATATCAATCATTATCCGTTATATCTGGCTATGAAAATTTATTTAAACATTTTTAACAAAAATATAACCGACTTAACCAAACTACTTAACTGATTTTGTGAAATTTCAATGATACAACCAATATGAAAGTGTATCCTTTCAAATAAAAAAATAATTTTCCAAATTGGTTGATAAATGATAGAGTTCCGAGGTAAAACATACAACAATTATGCGTTCCTATAAAATTTGAGAGTTGTCCTCAATTTTTTTGGGATTCCATCATCAGATCCTGACTTGGTGCCCATGGGACCACCTGGAAAGTAAACCCATTTTAACCAAAAAAATTCCGACGAATTAAGAACCTCCTCCTTCTTTGAAGTCGGTTAAAAATAAACTTTATTTGGTTCGAATCTGGCTTCAATTATTTATCTGGTGATTTAATTATTTGCCTTCAGATTCCGGAGCACCACCAGAGTTCGGCTTCAGGGTTCAGCGATGGAGACCATGATGACCACAATGAGGTTCTATCAGACGACGACAGGGCTAAGTCAGTACCATTTCTTTCTCTATTAGTTTAACTATACTACACACCAATGCTCCTGGCAGACGGGGTCATAAAACGTGGGATGATATTGCTATCTCGCTCGCTCTTGCAGCCCTTACAGTAGCCGTTAGTGATGCGCCGAGTGACTATCGAATACACTAATTACCAGTAGGTAATTGTATTGAAAAAGAAACAAATATGTTTATTTGTTGGCCTCGTCTGCCACGAGTCTTGGCGTATACTATAAGTAATTCTTATTTGGCTGGTTGCTTTCAACCAACCAAATAAGAATTACTTATAGTATTATAGTACATATATATCGATGCCTCCGGGGTCGTAAATGGTCTACTGAGGTTAAAGAACCTATGGCCATGCCCGGGGGGTTTACTTTAATTATTTCGAAACCACAAACAGTTAGTCCATATTTTTGTTCCAACTCCAGGAAGTTAAAAAAGCGCAAATACAATACACAAATTACGTAAGAAACAGGACAGGTTTGTCAATAAGTAGTCTGTCTCAATCTAGCTATAATCTCTATACCAAATTTCATCGAAATCGGTTCAGCCGTTGGGTCGTGAAAGCGTAACAAACCAACTCACGTACACTTCAAAATTTATTTATTTGTTTGTTTGTTATTCAATTTCGTCGTAAAAGCTGAACCAATTTCGATGAAAGTATGTACGTAGATTATAACCTGGATTAACACATAAGCTAGTTTTTATCCCATAAATCAGGTCCCATGGGATAAAAATGGGGTGTCAAGTCAAGATGCAACAGCGAGTTTATCTTTATTTCTAGGTTACCTACACATTTAGTAGTATAACGCGTACAAAGTCGCGAGCAACAGCTAGGATTTAATATATTTTTGACATACCAGTATTATGAAATATAGTTAAATGGTGAATAAATGAATACTGATACTGAAATACAGACAGACAGAGAGTTACATTCGAATTTATAATACATATTATTATGGATACAGTAAGTAGAGTAGATACAACGTCTGAGATTTCGCAATGCACCGGGTCAACGTTCGGACCGCTTCCTTATTAGCGACCCTTGATGCACTCACACGTCCGCCGGACAATTGTGCCGTTTCGGCTTTTTGCCTGACCCAGAATGCGTAAGAAGCTAGAAGAAATTATAAAATTGCGGCATTTATATTTATATAATATATTATATGTGTATTATTTATTGCAGGCAACAATAGAAAAGTAACTTAATCCTACAGCCCACAAAAATACTACCTTAGTGACTAACATACATATTATTATACTTAAAACTATTTGCTGACGCGTACATTCTGCGACGTGTGACGCACGTATTTATGTGACACTTGTAGATCCGACTATCGGATAGGACGTGTATTGAGTTTTATGACACGAACACCTTCCGGCATTCAGTTCATATTATCGGATCCGACTAACGCATAGACAAATCTGACGTACCTATGTTCCCAACCTTAGCCCTAATTTATCACCGAAAGTGGTCATGTGATAAAAGCTACCGTAAACAGTAATGTTATCAGCATCAGTGTCAAGATAATAATTAACTATATGCTAAACATTTTATCTATTTAGAGAACGTATATTAATTGTCTAGCCATTTTTATTTTATTTTGTTATTTTTGTAGTTATACTTTGTTGGCGCGTTTGGAAAAAATATGACAATAAAATTTTGACCGACACCGGAACCGGTCTCAGCAAAACCGGAATACATAATAATAATAGTAGAATATTTAGTATTTTTGCAACAAAACTTCCTCATAAGGTAAGGATAATAAATAAAAATAAATGATGCTGGACTTTTCACACAGCGCTCCCCTTTCATCTAGCCCCAAACTAAGCATAACTTGTTGATCGAGCGAAGCGAGATCTCCAAATCAAATTGGCGTTGTATGTATGTATGTTTGTTTGTCCGAGGATAACTTTCGAAGCGTTGATCTGATCATTGGTCATCACTGATCACTGATCTCATCATTGGGAAATTTGGTATATAGGTAGGTAGTGATGACACAATTTTGGTGTGACTAAATGAGCTAAAAATGAGGTGGGGTTATTGAGATATTGAGGTTCAATAGGGGTAAAAAAATGGGACATGCTTATAGCAGACCCATAGTGCTGAAATTTGGTATGCGTATAGCTTTAGTCAACCAAATATAGGGAAAAGTGTGAAATCCAGAATAACTGCAATTTCTACTTCAAAAAATAGTACCCAATCAACATGATAACGTTACCTGTAATTTAAATGAAACTGTACGAGTAAGTCAAGTGAGTTGGTTATGCATTTCGGGACACTATTTTGATAGTAGAAGATTACAAATCATATTTTTATAGGAGCTCTCGAGATCTCAGTTCGGGGCGAACCACTAGTTATTATTATTATTATATAAACCTTATTATTTTCCCATTTTTCTTACTTTCAACCATAACAACATCGTAAATGGACCAGTAATTACCATACTTGCATCGCACCCCAAAATACAAGAAAAACCTGAATCCCGTAATCATAACACCAGTGACGCATTCGATCTCACGTCTCGGAGCACAGGAATGTAGCTAGGATTTCCACTACAGGGGTAAAGGGGCTACTTAGCGTATTTACACCTTTGGGATTGCTAGTATTTAATAGTTTGCTGATTTAAATGGTTTAAACGGGTATTTATCGCGTATGTACCTTTTTTATTTGCTATTTGACGTTTCGATTGTGTTGCAACAGCCTTGGCCAAGGGCAGACACGACAGATGCTGGTCTGCCCACCACGGCTGTTGCAACCGTTTTAATCAGTACAGTGATCGCGAAATTTTGAAAAATACTATTGCTAGTACAGTTTGCCTGAAAGGAGTAAAACAGTCTGAAGTACTGTTATAAATACAGAATACCGAATCCTTATAACGTAAGCCAGTCACTATCGTCCACTTGTCGTTTGAATCATGCCATCTCTTACACACATGAGATACGCACTGTATGTGTGAAAGGAACGGCCCGACCGAATGACAGGCGGACGACAGCGATTCGCTTACGTAATAAGTTTACTGATAGTATCCAAATGAGGTTAATTTCAAAGCCAGTGGCGATTCTAGACTTTTCAGCCGAACTAAGTGATTATGATAGGACTTCATTTATATTGTCCTAGTTAATCGTTTAATAATCAAGAGTTTTGATTCTAAAAAAATGCGGATCATTTAAATTTCAATTCAGTGAATACTAACATATATATATAAGCAAATGTATTACTAACCATATATATATAGACATACACGCATGAAATAAATAAAGTAATAATAGTTATAAAAGTTATAAAGTAATAATAAAATAATAGTAGTTTTAAATTGTATTTCATTTGTACTTACACACTTTATATGTATAACAATATTCTGCCCGCGGCTACGTGGTTTATCTATAAAAAAGTATTCGTATTTTCAATCCAGATCATTATTTATCTATTAACAAAGTTTCATCGTAATCGGCCCAACTGTTTAGTCACGAAACCGTAACAAATAGATAGAGTTACTTTCGAATTTATAATACCCCCGAACTGAGATCTCACGTGTCTCCCATAAAAACAAAAAAAAATTATTTGTAATCTTCGACTAACAAAATAGTGCCACGAAATGCACAACCAAATAACTTAACTTGCAGTTTCATTAAAATTACAGGTAACGGGAGTTTATGTTATTTGGATACACTTTTTTGGGGTACAAATTGCAGTTATTCTGGATTTCAGACTTTTCCCTATATTTGTGTCACTAAAGCTATACGCATACCAAATTTCAGTACTGTGGCTTCACTGGTGTATCCTGTGAGTTTCGTCAAAATTCAGTTTTTACAATGGCTAATAACTTAAAAACTACAACAAAGAAACTAAAAATAAAAACGAGGTCGAAATGTACTGATAAAGATCTTTCATTAGACGTGCCACTTGACCAGATAGTCCCATTTTGGGGTAAGAAAAACAAAATGGTTTTACTAGGTCAGGACCAAGTAAACTCATTTTGTTTTTTTTACCCCTCTTGGACCCCAGTAACTCAAGAACCCCCCCAACTTTTTTAGCTCATATAGTTACACCAGGATTGTACCATCACTACCTACTATATACCAAATTTCACGACGGTCAAATCAACGCTTCGAAAGTTATCCTTGGACAGATATACACACCGATTTGCCCTAGTTGATTTGGAGATCTCGCTTTGCTCGATCAATTAGTATGGAAGTATGAATAAAGTTTATTTATTTGTATTTAATTTGTATCTTGTGAACGCTGCTGCCAGCAAGTTTAAGAATAATAGCAAAAATGTAGAATAGCCCAGACTGGAGGTAAAAACGTTTCAGTTAGGAATACCCCGGACTAATCCTACACCTATCCTACTTGGAGTAGGAATGCCACATTTTAGTCCCCTTCCGCCGGCCCTGTCCTTTTCTCGAAGTTGCGCGTGCGCCGGTTAGTATACTGAGTAGGTATACACTGTCCGGTGCCGCGTTTCACACTAGACGCTTAGTCAAGTGAAAACCATACGAGTAACTTGCGGCTGTATGTCAACAACGTAAATCACTGATAATTGATGCGCAAGAGTGCTTCTTAGAAAAGTGAGTTGATTTTTTGTTTATATCTCTTCATTTGTTTTTGGGATCATGTTTTAGTTATAGTATTTAAAAGGAAAATGAGTGAGGATATTACAAAAATTGGTAGATAAAACATTTTTTAATTACTGTTTGAAACTCTGAAAGTTGGCCATTGTTAGCTCGATTCTGATTCGTAAATGTAATTTACACCCCTAGTACGTAAATTTGAAAATAGAATGAGCTCATTGCACGAAAACTTAAATGAAAAACAACCTTCATGACAAATCCTTATTTCTATTAAAAATAAGAGGTTACATTAATAAATGCTGAAATTAAATACAACCTTCATGACAAATCCATAATTTTATTTAAAAATTAAATAGGCCACATTCACTTTAACGAAATACAATCGTTAATAATGAAATAAAAAAACATAAAATCAGTTAACTTGTAGCCCATAATACGCATCAGCAAAATCTCTGTACTTAGATACTCTGTAATGTCAATGTCTCCTTTAGTCATAAGGTCGGGCACTGGAAAGTGCGACACAGTTTTTACTATTGCACTTTTCAGTGTTTCATCTATGTATAAAGCTATCCTGTGTGTGTTATGTTCAAAATAAATGATTGATTGATTGAAAATTGAAATGAAAAGAAATGAAATTTATTAAATTACATAAACAGACATCAAATTAACATAAACAATCCTAGAAGTAATTATCTTTCACATAGATCCTGGTGGGATCCCATTAGTATCCAAACTAGGTAAACCTGTGTTATGGCATACTAATGTCCTCCGCCGGGCTTGATAGTATATAACAAAATTACAATTGAATTTAATAAATTAACTTAGAATTATTGTTATAAAATAATTACTAAATACATTGATATTTAAAATAATAATAATTTACACTTGAAAAGACTTTGAATAGAAATTTGAAATTATACATACAAATTACAAAATAATATTATGACATAAATACAATAGTGGTTAATCTAGGAGAGAGGGGCTAGAATAGCTTTTGTAGAAGCATAGTCTAGATTTAGTAGCCAGTCTCTGACTACTATTTAACATTTTATTTTGATTGATTGATTAGCATGGAATATGGATTTCATGATGATCGGTAGGATCAACGCTTCGAAAATTATCATAGGACAAACAATCAGACAAACAATATATACAAAACAATCAAAGAAAGGACTTGGAAAAAAAATAGTAGCCATCATTTGTGTCAACGCTAATTGGGTAAATTATTTCCTTCATTAATTAATCACGCTTCGTACAAGGCACTTCCAGAGTAGAGATGTTCAATAATGAGCTACTCGCCAATATTTTCTTGGCCAAGTTATAAGATAAGATTATGATTATCAGACATAGGACCTCTAAATCCGACCTTTGATTTCTAGAGCGAACGATCCTGTCCTCAGGATGCTATTGCGACCGCCGTACTTTGTTTATTTAAAAAGTTCATATTTAACAGACTTTAAAAAAGCTTATTGTAGTATAGGAATAATGGACCTCGTTAGTCTGTTGTCAGACCACAGAGAGAGAGATGTTCATCATTATTATAAATACGGGTATTATTAAAAATATAATTTATCACGTACCGTTTTATCGGCGTTTCGAAGATTTCGACAATGTTTCGGTTCAATTCGTGAACCTTCATCAGGGTGAGTGTGATCCGCTCCGCACTGCATCTCGCCTCGCACTACGTGCCGCAGCCCTCTGCGCGCGAGTAGACGGGCGCAGTGGTTGCGTCAACGATGGCCCATCGTGTTGACAGGCTGCATCATTATCATCATATCACTGCTGCTCTCTTTAGTAGTCCTCGGTACAGGCTAACACACAACGTGTGTCTCTACCAGGTTCACTCACTCCTCTGTCGCTTGCGTCATGAAGACATGGCCCCTAAGCTGGCGGTAGAACCCATCATCTATCTCTGTTAAAGTTCGGCACACAACTTATTTCTATCGCCTCTCGGATCTTGCGTGGAACGAAGAACTTCTCTCTCGCCTTTAAGCTTTAAGCCTTGTCGAAACGTATGTAGTGTGTCGAATCAGAATCTAGAGTATATTCCGCTGCAGAAATGTTGGAGTCGACATTCTTCATTTCACGTATAAATTCCGTATTATAATAATGATTGAAATAAATCACGAGAGTTTTCTAAGATGTTCATAGTTCCTTGGTATTGGATGAATTATGACCTGGATTAAGACGTGGGCTACTTTTCATTGACATACCACTTGTGCGAAGCCACGGGCGGAAACTAGTACTTTATAATAAATAATATATACTGCTCGTACATACTCAAACACACTCGCCTAGCGTTAAGCAACATCATACGCAGTCATTAAATGGAAAGTTACTTTTACGCGTACCTATCTTTATTTCTCCCAATCAAACTATTTATGAAAACTAATGGATGAAGATGAATAATATATGGAATAAAGGGAGAACTTGAACTTATAATGTGTATGTGATAATGCAACAGCAATATGATTTAAGAAGCAGTCAAATCATACAAATATGTCAAGTTTAAACATGTTAAGTCGCTAAATACGTTTAGGGATCATTGTGCAACTAGTAAAATTCGATTCTTGTTTATTTATTTGTTTGTTACTCAATCACGTCGTAACGGCTGAACCGATTTTGATGAAATTTGGTATGTACGTAGATTTTAACCTGGATTAACACATAGGCTACGTTTTATTGTCAAACCACACGTGCGAAGCCGAGGGCGGAAGCTAGTCGTTAATAAATTTGCCCGACTTGCACAACGATCCCTAAACATTTGTTTAAATTTGACGTATTTATATGATTTGACAATTCTCTAAATCATATTTAGCCACTAAATACGTTTAGGCGTTGTTGCGTAAGTCGCCCTAAATATTGTTTTAATAACGACTAGCTGTCCCAACCGGCTTTACACGGATATTATAAAAAAAATACAGCTATAGAGCTCAGGGATAATGTAGTTCTGAGTAAAGTAATTTTAAAAATCCGATCAGTAGTTACAGAGATTACCAATTGGTAAGTTTTGTTGGTTTTGTTTATCACGCATGTACCGTTTTACCGAGACGTGGTTCAGAGCGGATCGCACTCACCCTGATGAAGGTTCACGAATTTCGCGAAACACCAATAACACGGAACGTGATAAATCCCGTATCTCTATTAATGATTGAAATAAATCACTTAAATTTGCTTAGTAAAATTAGTATACATTTTCAACTATAGGTAATGTTTAAATTGACCAGAAACAAAATCCACACAATGAGACAGACAATGAGGTCAGCTTTCTATAACCTTTGCCAAAAACTGGTCCGTAAACCAAAGCACCATTTATATTTTGATTACCGCCTTGAGTCGATTTCCGAGAGCATCATTATGGCTCATAACAATATTTATGTATACAAGCTTCACCACGTGGCTTAGTATGCGAGGTTTGTCAATAAAAAGTAGCCCATGTCTCAATCCAAGTCATAATCTATCTGTATACCATATTTTATCGAAATCGGTCCAGCCGTTGAGTCGTGAAAACGTAACAAACGACGACAGCGACTGATAGAGAGATAGAGTTACTTTCTAATTTATAATATTAAAAGTTTCCGTCCGCGACTTCACACGCGTTGTTTGTCATAAAAACATTGACCTTTTGTGCAGTCGACTAAAACGTAGCTTATGTCTAAATCCAGGTCATAATATACTACTGGTTCGCCCCGAACTGAGATCTCCCAAAATAAATATTATTCTTAGGGCGACTTGCATAACGGTGCCTAAGCGTATTTAGTGGCTAAATATGATTTAAGGAGTTGTCAAATCATACAAATACTTCAAATTTAAACATGTGTAGTCGCTAAATACGTTTAGTGATCTTTGTGCATGCCGGCTTTCATCTTTATGACTATTAAATTGGTGCCACGAAATGCATAACCAAACTACTTGACCTACAGTTTCATTCAAATTAGATGTAACGGGGGTTCTTGTAATTGGTTAATTTTTTTTGGGGTACAAATGGCAGTTATTCTGGATTTCAGACTTTTGCCTATATTTGTGTCACGAAAGCTACACGAATACCAAATTTCAACGTTCAGTGTCACTGGTGTACCCTGTGAATTTTGTTGAAGTTTTGTTTTTATTATGGCTAATAACTCAAAAACTACAAAAATTAAACTAAAAATAAAAACGGGGTTCAAATGTACTAATGAAGAGCTTTCGTTTGACGTCCCACTTGACGTAATAGTCTCATTTTCATTTTTTTACCCCTCTTGAACCCTAATATCTCAAAAACCCCCCAATATTTTTAGCTCCATGAGTCACTCCATATTTGTGCCATTACTACCTACCTATATACCAAATTTCATGATGATCGGATAAACGCTACGAAAGTTATCCTCGGACAAACAAACATACATACATACATACAAACAAACATACATACATACAACACTGATTTGCCCACGTTGATTTGGAGATCTCGCTTCACTCGTCAATTATAATTTTTTATTTTATTTTATTTATTTATTGAGGAATAACAAACAACTACAATATACATGTAAGGTACAGTCTGTGTTAGTACATAGTATATCATATAGTAAATTATATATCTTGTATGTTAGTATATAATTTGAAAGTAACTCTGTTTGTTTGTTACCTTTTCAAGATTAAACGGCTGAACAGATTATAGTGAAATTTGGTAAGAAGGACATAAGCTATATTTTGTCTCTAAAAATAATCTTAAAGGGGGTTAAATAGGGGTTAAAAGTTTGGATGGGCAATCCAAAACTCCTCAGATTAGGCATCTGAAAATTTTTATTTTCAGATTTGGTATATATAAAAATTATGACCGGGATTGAGACATAGGCTACTTTTTATCCAACTGCGTAGGAGGAGGGTAATGGTTTTATAGACAAAAAACGCGTGCGAAGCCGCGGGTTCGATATTTTATAATATTAGTATGGATGGATAGAGGCTTTACTTTTTTTTAGGCTTTTGTAAGTTTGTTTGGTTGCAGAGGTTCCGGGACTAATCTGATTTAGAAATTATTTTACTATTAGAAAGCCTTATTATCCCTAAGGGCTATATTTTATTTTGATAAAAATTCGTACGAAGTTGGGGCGAGTCGCCTAGTATACATAGTGAATGATTATGTTTTAGATTTGTTGTCAAAGTAACCTTCAATAACTAATAGAGATAACCTCTTGTTTCAACAGATTAATAAGTTATTATAAATATTTATTTATCTTTATCTTTATAATTACTGCATCTTAATTAGCTACAATATTATCTTAGGGTTTAGTTCCAGTTTATACTAATATTTTTAAAAGATAAAGTTTGTAAGTTCGTATGTTTGTGGGTAATTTCAGAAATTACTGAAACAATCTGGTAATAATTTTGCTGCCTCACTATCCCTGAGTATTCTAAACTATATGTTATTTGGATAAAAATCCGTGCGAAGCCGAGTAATTATAAACATAATGTATCATTAGTTAGATAGCTGTAATAAATGTCAAAATTAATTTATTAATTAAAGCCACAAGGATCACTTTGAAACGTCAAATTTACTGCCTGTTCCTCCGCAACTAAGCCAGGAAAAAAGGCAAGAAACAAGTTTATTCTTTTTGACGACCTCCGTGGTGCAGTGGGCGAATAGCCAAGGAGTGGAACGCCTGAGTCTGTGTTTCCTGATAACTACAACTTAGGGGTCTTCAAGTCACGAGTGAATAGGTTTCTTCTAGGCAAGCGTGTACCATCGTAGACTGCATCATCGCTTACCATCAGGCGAGATAGTGGTCAAACGCTAGCCTATAATTTATAAAAAAAAAAATAGCCGGCTGAGGCGCAGAGGTAGCGGGTTCGATTCCCGCCGCGGAACAAATGTTTGCACGATCTAAAGATATTTGTTCCGGGTCTGGTTGTTTTTCTATATATTATAAGTATGTATTTACCAAAAAAAATGTATACAAGTATTATTATATCAGTTATCTGGTTCCCATAGTACAAGCTCTGCTTAGTTTGGAGTTAGATAGCACTGTGTGAAATGTCCGGCAATATTTATTTATTTATTTAATTATCCTTTTACAAAACAATAGGTTACGTTTAAATTGTAACACGTGATCGAGTTGCAGCAACTTTAATCCCAAGCTTTTTTATAATGAGAGAGAATTAATGTCTGTAGTCAGCTTCAGTCAGAAGAGTATGAAGACAATGCTTATTGCCTGACCTTCGAGCAGGTCATTCGGTAACGGAGCTGGTGTAAATGGTGTAGATTAGTATCCTGATTAGCGCGTGCGTGGTCGTTTCCACAATTCCACATTCTGGGCAATTCTGCAGACGTTGTTGCAAGGTCGGGAGTATGCTGATTCTCTACATTTGCTTCAGGGATTTTACGGAGCTTCTACTCCGACTCTGATAAGTCGGAACTTCCGATTGATATTCAACCTCCGGTTTCGACTTCGAATCCAACACTTTTAAACCGGAGGTAAAAGTATAGCCTATAGCGGCAGCGGCCACGCGCTTTCTGTTGTCGATTACTCTTTCTCTTGTTGTTTGTTACGCAATACAGATTATTTGTTTTATTTTGTGCGGCCTTTCAATTAAAGTTATTTGTTTTTGATTTGGACAATGAAGCCAAAATCAAGTGATATTTGGAACTACTTCATCACCACTTCCGACTCCGACTCCGATTTTGGTTCCGTCAAAACAACCTCCGTAACATCCCTTATTTGTTTATAGGACTCGTCTAAACAGAATCCTTCTCAGGGTGCTTCTCAGGTTCAACAGGGTGATTCTACTCGAGAAAAAAAAACACTTTTCCCTTAGAAAGTATAAATATTTTCTCTGAGAAACATTCGTCAATTTTAAAAGCAGCCTTCGAATCTACGTTTCGTGGACTGTGTGCATATCTACAGATTTGGAAATTTATAATCCTCCCACTCCCCCGCTAAACCGGTTAACCAGCTAAAACGTTTTGGTACTTAAAAAGTATCTACAACAATAGCACATAATTATACTTACTTTAAGTAGTTGTAAGAAAAATTATCAAAGCTGTACGATCAGTAGGCGACCAATTTATGCTTGTAGTTGGGATCGTAAGTAGATCATAATAATGTTCATATAAAATTATCAAAATCAACTGCATAACTTACCTTTACATTTTAGTTTATTACTTAGTTAATTCTTGTTGAAAACCTTTGATGCCTAGACCTAGATTCCACCGACTCAAAATGTTCCTTACAATTTCAATGACCAACATTCTACCGACTAACATTGGCATTCAATTGTTTCAGAGCCCCACTCCGATCACCCCGCCGCAAGTCCGGCGCCCCTCGTCGCCTCACCAGTAGATCTGAGTTCAGCATGGATGACGACTACTCTCCCAGTAACTCTGTTACCTCCGTCAACTCGCTGGCTAGTCTACTGAAGGAGAAACTGCAGGTAACATCAGCGTATTATACCAGAGGTCAGGTGAAAGAGTCACAGGTCAGGTGTAAAATGAAGCGCAAAAGTCATAGTTTAGATTTATAATGCCAACTCATTTACCAATAGATAAATATTTAACGTGAACGACAACTTCTCTAGTAACTCCATCGCCTTTGTCAACTCACTATTTAGGTAGGTAATTGAAAGTGAAGCTGCAGGTCGAAACATCCATTGAACAGTTTATGAAGTCAGATATAGACGTGAGGAGATTCAGAGGTTTAGAGGTGTCTAACGTTAGGCATAAGGAAGCAGAAGTTGTTCTGAAAAGTCAGAAGTCTAAAGAAGGCACAATGATTGTTAAATTAACTTTTGAAACTATCATGGTTATTAACACTATTTGTACTAAAAACGGGATATTTACCATGATTTATGAGTTCTTGAGTGTCCCGATATTTCGACGCAGTTGCATGCACCATGATCACGGGTAAACTCACAAATCATGGTAAATATCCCGTTTTTAGTACAAATAGTGATTGTTAAATTGTTAAAAAAATTGGTTACTGTTACAGTATTATGGATTGTGGTTATCGATCTGTCATTCATTTTGTGTTCTCTACTATGTTGTAGTTGTATTAGGTCAACGCCTAACCTAACTAAGTCCTAATTTCAGAGCATACCCCAAAAAATCCGCAAGAAACCAACAGACTACAAGCTCCGCGCGTTTGTCGGTCTTATGTTCCTAGCCATCGTCTTCTTCGTGGGATTCGCTTATGTGCTCTATCATCAGCAAGCCCTGACTAAAGCCTACTTCGAGAGTGTGCAGTTTAATGAACCCAAGCGACTTGTCAGGATATTTGGGAAGGATGATGTAGAGATTCTGAGGGCTAATTTAGGTAAGCTATTTTTTATACAAATAATTTAGATTATCTGCCATGATAAACAATTACTGGCTTTATATTCTTGACTTGTAAACATTTTGGAAGTTACGTATGGTAGTAACGTTACTATCTTTATTACCTTAAGTTAAATGAGTCGTTTTGATGTCATATTCATTTATTTGCAACACATACATCGGTAATTGAACAGATGTTAATTATTCGCTTTACAAAATGTGCCTTGTTAGGGAGTGGTAACTTTACATAATTGGTATTACAAATTATTTAAATAACGAATAACAATTAAACTAAACATGTATTAATCTTTATGTATTAATCTATATCTAAGTACAGAGGGATTTATTGATTCATTTGAAGGATACGTTGGTAGGTATGTTATTTATTGTACAATTTTATTTATTGATTTTGTCTTTCTTAAAGTCTACTATTGAGTAATAGCATTTTGAAGTACTTTAGATCTCTAATGGCGGGTTCCTATATCCATCGGTAACCGAATACGACTCGTATCCCCTTGCAAAAATGTCAAACTAGTGTCAAACTTTTGACAGGTTTTCAAGGAGAAACTAGTCGTAGCTGGTTACCGACGGATATAGGAACCCGCCATAAGTTGATTTTGGAATGATATAAGTTTAGCTTGATTTTTAATACTATCAGGCATTTTCTTACATATTGTTATTGCTCACTAATAAGATCCATTTTTATACATTTTAAGTCTCGGTCCTGGTAGGAGCAGTTAATTGTTGCGACGGTTGCTTTTATTGAATTCGAAGTAGGTTACATTATTTTTTACAAACAGAGTTCTTAGTAGAGTGTATGTGGAAGGGAGGGAAAGTATTTGTTCCTTTTGAAGTGCTGTTTACAGCTTTCAGGTTGATGTATGTTGGCTAGAATTCGTATAGGTGTATGTCTTTTGCATAACAAATAAATCATGTGCATCATCAGCATTGTGCCCCCATAGGATGATCCTATAATACAACCCTGTGTGTGCGTACGCATGCATAGTATGCAAATTAAGCACACTGGAGATTTGTATTTGTTTTTAATATACCCAGAGCAAAGTTTCCGATGTGAAACTTGTAAATTATATCGTCTTTTTGCTTTCTCCAGGTATGGGTCTTGGCAAAGTTAAAGCGTTCCCTTGCCTCCCTGAACATCGTCACAAGGATGGCTCTGAATGTCTAGAATGGCTGCACAATCTCAGGTTCTATTTAAAGATGATCCCGCATGATTATGGTGTTGACAACACCACTTGCTATGCTGTTCATTGGAAGGCTTTGCGACCAGGTTAGTATTGCTTACCAGTTACGCTACTGAGCCTATTATAATAAGTAATTAATTTAATATTATGTACGCTGCCGTAATAACACTGTATTTTCTATCTTACAGATGTTTACCCCAACGACTGTTTTGACTGGGGTGAAACGAAGGTACACTGGTATGGAGGTGGCCAGTCTCTCAACCTCACCTGGCCTCTTGATGTGGGTTCCATTGATTACACACCTTTCATCACCGGAGACATGCAGAAGTCTCAATTCGGCAACGTCCTTACCCGATACCTGATAAATTCAAAAGGAGCAGCTGTTATCATTGATGAAGAAACTCCTCTACAGATTTCTGTCAATAAGGGTGGAAAGCAGATTTGCCTAAGATCCCAATACGATGAGTTTGCCTATGTGAATCAACTGACGGAATTCCCTGAGATGAAATATAATATCTGCACCTCTAACGACATGAGGTCTTTGCATTCGTCCATTCACGGCCATAGGAGGGCTCCTTTGTGGGACGGTTTAAAACCTACCGACATACAAACTCTTGACTCTCTGATCTCTGAACCTGTGTGGCAAATAGCTCCCAGATTCAAACACGAGCTACAAGCCGAAACAATCTCAAAATACACAGAAGATGTTATTAATTTAGGATTTTTGAAACAAGGTCATGTACTAGTTAATGAACATTGGCAAAATGAGATAGGCGATCTATCGGTCGATACAAGTCGATTCGAAACATTAAATGACACAGTTGACAAATTACACAGAAGAGGTTTTAAAGTTGCATTTACTATTCAACCATTCATAAGCACAGAGAGTAAGAACTTCGGCGAATGTGTTCAAAAGAGACTCCTTATTAGTGAAAGGAATAGCGATAGAAGAATTCCAGCGTTGACTAGATTCAAGTCCTTAGCCAGTGCTGGGGTTTTAGACATAACGAATAACAGATCTGTTCCGTGGATTCTTGAAAAACTACAAGCTGTAATCGACCAATATTACATTGACTCTTTCTACTTTGATTTAGGAACGGCGTTTGATATGCCTCACTACTACCGCTGCGAAAAATTCCTGATCAACCCTGATCAATACAAAACGCACTTTACTAAAACTTTTGAGAAGACCTTGAATATCATTGGTGTGTCTTCAGCAGTGTCACTACCCAGACCCCCGATTTTCGTCTCTCTGCCTCCATTCGAGTCTTCTTGGGAAGCACTAAGATCTGTCATTCCTACAATGCTGACTTATGGTGTAAACGGGTTTCCATTCATAATGCCCGGTGCAGTCGGTGGGGATATCTACTGGCCAGGGAGCGAACAGTTTCTACCATCTTCAAGAGGATCGGTAGAAGCAGTGAATGTGACACATGAAAATGGAATAGCATTGCCAGAGAGGGAGTTGTACGTGAGATGGCTCCAAATGGCCACATTCTTGCCTGTTATGAAGTTTACACATTTACCGAGCAAATACAATGATGAGAGAGTGCTTGAAATGGCGAAGAATTTGACGCTTTTGCGGCAAAAACAAGTAAGTTAATGATCTGTTCGTTTTACTAATTGATAAGTCATAACAACATGAGGGTATAACAACCCTAGCCATAACCAAAGGCCAGTCACCGTAGCTGCAAACGGCTAGGTGAACTATTATTAGTCGTAATAATCATCAATATTAACGTAATTTTGTTATTAAACAGGTTGCACCATTACTACTAAAATACAAGCGGGAGGCTTTAGAAGAAGGACTCCCGTTGATTCGTCCTCTGTGGCTTGTATCAGGTGGCGACGCAGCGTTGTTAGTGCAAGACGAATTTGCTATTGGAGATGAGATCGTTGTAGCCCCTGTGTTGGAAAAGGGGCATACTACTAGGGAAGGTTTGTTGATGAGCAAATTTCATTGTGAATATAGTAGAATCAAAATATACGTAGTCTCGTAAACCAGTAAATTAATGAGACTACAGATACACTTTTTTGAGATTTTATGTCCAGACCGTGTGCGTGTTTTTATAATTATCTACGCTGTATGTAATAAAAAAAATACTTTTTACAGTATACCTCCCAGCCGGTCTTTGGCAGGATGGCATCGACGGATCACTCCGCAAGGGCAACCGCTGGATGCACGACTACAAGGTACCCCTCCACAAAGTTGCTTACTTCATCCGAAAACCTGATGATTTGAGATTCCGATGATATGAACTGGTGAACTGATGTAGCCGTGATTAGACAATCTGATAACTGAGTTATCCATGAATATATGCGAGTTGATTAATGAAGTGAATTGTGAACAAAAAATACCTTATAAGGTTATTTCGAACATATATGTATAATTTTGTGCTCAGGTGTGCCCCAACGTTATTTATGATAAAATACAATGAAAACATATTTAAAATGTGAAAATGTGTTTGTATTTTAGTCAGTCGAACGTGTAGACCTGCTCTAGTAACCTCTGAGGATCCCCTCAGAGGTTACTAGAGCAGGGAATGGGGATGGGAATGGCAGGCATATGGGAAGATTATTGCAATGGCTCTTCTATAGATAGGTAGGTAGGTACATATTTTTGTACTGATTTGTTTTAGATGATATTTGACAATCTCCGTGGTGCAGTGGGCGAATAATCGAATAGGTTGAGACGCACGAGGTCGCGGGTTTGATTCTCGCCGCGGAACAAATATTTGCACAATATGTATGTAGATATTTGTTCCTGGTCTGGATGTTTCTCTATATATTATAAATATTTAAAAAAAAATGTTTATATAAGTATTCTATGGTTCCCATAATACACGCTTTGCTTAGTTTGGAGCCAAATAGCGTTGTGTAAAATGTCCAGCATCATTTATTTATGTTTTGATGTTGACTTTATTTTTCTCACAGTTTTGTGTCTGTATTTGTGTGATCTAGTCTTCTATAACTCTTCGTATTGTATTAAATAATTTATTTCTAAGTCGTAGATTGTGATAGAATGTATTACAAGAGAGATTGTTTCGTTACCTATCGATACAAATGTGATTATTTCGTTATCGTTCCAAAGCATAGTTATAGTCTTATTTTAGGTGCTTTCATAATTTTTGTTCGAAAAAATAATACGTACCTAGTTTATACATAAAATGTGGAGATTGTTGTACTAGTTTTCATGTTACAATTACAATTCAATTCAATGTTACAAAGAATGTGATTTGCATGCTTTTTGTAATTCTACATATGCTTAATATTTAAATAAATAAGTAGGTAAGTAAAAAAATTGTCCACCAGTTAATAAATGTTTTACGAAAATTATAAATATAGTTATTTTTAATCCTTTCTTTTAATTATAGGACAACAGGTAACAGATTTTGAAATAATACAACATTACATAATTTTAATAATGATTTATTTCTCAGAGCTATTGATGTTCACTAAGCTGATACAATTCTTAATGTTAATAACATTTTTATAATTCCTAATAATATGCATTAATTAGAGTTCTAGCTATACAATACAATAGCAAACAATCTGGGTGTGGCTGCGGCCGTTGAACACGCCGAAACAACGAAAACCGTTATATTTACAACGAAAGTCGTCGTACTTACAACGAAAGCCATCATAGTTACAACGAAAGTCGCCATAGTTACAACGAAAGTCGCCATTGATATAATTGAAAGCCACGAAAAATCTCACAATCAAAGCCTGACCGTCACCGATTCACTTTTAATACAACTAGGGAAGTCGAGATTTATTAGGTATCACTTAAAATGAGCAGGGTATCAAACCAGGGTCAGGCACTACCTAGGTCTGATCCATCCAGAGTAATGAATGAGGAGCAGAGGCAGAACCATTATTGAAAAAATACGCGTAAAACTTAAGCTTATTTTAAAGTGACATCGGTTCAGATCCCATTCCAGAAGATATTAACACGATCCCTGTTTAGTCCTCTCCAACACTATCTAAAGCATATCCACGTATAAACATAATTGATTGTGCTCACACCAATACACACGATAAACACATACTATTACCTACATGTACTATAAAATTAAATTCCCAATAGAACATTTACAGAGTATAAATACCTACAGAAAATAATAGATACCAATACAATATTGTTTACATTTTTTTGTTTATTTAATGATAGTTCATTGTGCTGGTGCTTCATAATACGAATCGTTTTCGCTATTTGTTTGAACTATTAGAACTATTAGAAGGATGTTGGCAAAGTAAGCAATGATTGAGTGATGTTAAATCGGCTTAAATCTATGGATGACTTAAAATTAATTGACTCAAAACATTCACTCGGTAGTTTCAAAACAAAACTTTAAACTGGTAGTTTGGTAAACTTCCAACCGGGAGGCTTTTGCCAAACAAAGAACGGAAAACGCATCGCATGGATTGGAGGAAAGCCTTAATCGCCAGATTATGTTCTTATGTTCTAGACCGTTAATTTATTAGATGATCTCATTTAATCAGTTTATCACATTCGCTCTCATCACACGAACACAAAGATTATCGGCGTACTGACCGCGAGTAACCTCGTGAGATGCTTATGTATATTTTATCGATATTTGCTTAAGCGGCAGCTAGGCCCTCATTAAAGCATTCTCGCGAAGCGTCTTGCTTAGTCAGTACGCAACTATTTAATAGTAAAACAAATCAGTATAAGTATTATCAGTACCAGTATCTAATGGAGAACTTTATCTACATTACATGAGGAATTAGTTTATAATTCAAAATAAGTAAGTATAAAAAGGCTTATAAAACAATTTGAATAGGAACAAATATAAATGACTATAACGTCTTCATAAGTATTTGGGTCGTCTCGACTAGAAATTTAAAAGAATTATTTAACAACGGACCGAAAATCTAAGTGCCAATAAAATTTAATATAAATAAACAGAGATTTCGTATAATTTGTAAATGAGTAGTTTTATTTTAACACATATAACTATGTCATACTAAAATCTCGACATAACAAGCAATATCAACTTAAACAAAGGTAAATATATCGATTGATTTATAATAATAGACCTACTAAAACATTTTTTTATACTGGTATAAGCTCTCTATCGTCTTTAGGCTCACTGTTATTATCTATAAAAACAGAGATCACTTTATTAGTTCCTGTAAGTTGATCGCTGTCTTCTTGAATTCTTGGATAATTTGCTAAACACGTAAAAACATTCAAAAGTGCAGGAGTTTCTGAATATTCTCTCATGAATTTCAAATACCATGAAACTTGTTATTAACTTAACATTTCCAATTTGTGCTCACAGCTCACACAGCGATCAAACTCCCTATTGAAGTTGCATGGGTTAAGCTCAAGTCATAACAAAAACTTTAAACACATTTCACCATTCCTTACATCTAACTGATTACTTATCACTATCACACGTAAGTAAAGTAGAGATAGACGAGCAGCCATCTTTGTCATTCTAGAGTTGAATATAGTAATAATGTCACTTCTAACAACATTTAGTATTATTATTAGAACTAGCGCAAGCGGCACTAGCGTGTCGAGGGACATTATAATATTTAAAAGTGTCTTCATAAGACAATATTTTTGTTATTAAATATATTTTTATTTAAACTTTCATCATAAAAAAGTACATCAGGTCTTGTTCAACATTAATGTCATAGATATCGTCAGACAATCGTCTATCTGATTACGTCCAAGCGTATACGCTAAAACAAAAAGTGGCCGTGCACGCTAAATTTTGTACAATCACTATTCAAAATTCACAAATGAGTTAGCAAAATAATTTTTCCAAAAATTTTGATATACGCTTAAGCGGTGTTTTGGCTAAACAAAATGGACTGGTTACGCTAAATATCGTGTATAAAAGCACTACTGTTTTGTATAAGACCAAACCTTAAAACATCATCAGAAATATACTCGTAAATGGCATGTTCTATTTTAATGAAGCTACTAGAAAAAACAGTTTAGAAAAAAATGGACGTTTTTGTTCTTAGGTCGAGAAATTGGATATTGACATATTGGATGCGGTCGAGGACTTGTCAGTTCGGGATTCTTCACGCGGTCGCCGCGAGGGAGCGCAATCGCGCACAGCACACTTCTGCATCACTTCCGGATTACGTTTACACGATTATTATCTACGAATTTATCAAACTCTCTAGCAGTCTGTTGATTGCAATCATATATCACAAAAAAGGCTTGTATCTATTTGCAAACCGCCTCACCTCAGCAGTGGCCTCGTTCTCACTTCAACGCTTTAGAATATTTTCTTTCATAATATCACAGCCTTATTTTTTTCCTACAGCAAATCCTTTGGTTCCTACATTCTGAAGCGTTGATTTAGAGGCTCACTTCTTGGATGAGAAGGCTACAAATAGACCCGACACCTAGAACTCGAGTCGGTAGGCCGCGCACGAGGTCTCGTGGTCTTGCAGGTTGATGGTGCAGCGGGAGGCGGAAGGCGAGAGGTCGATCTTGTACTTCTCGAGAGCTTCCTCGTTCTCCGTTACCCAGTATCCGAGCACGTCCGTGTCGTATGTGGGGATTATGGTCACTTCTGTTATAAAAAATATTTACTTTAGGTGTTCATTCTATTCCAAAAACTAAGTAAAATTGTGTACGGAAGATTATTAGTAGGTGTACGAAAGATTGATTGATATGAAATCGTAGAACGAATTTTAAAGTAAAACAAATCAAGACATTTATAAATCTGTGTGTTTGTTGACTTACCCAAGTCTTTATCTTCCCAGGTCTTCTTAGCATCAAGAAGGGCGTTGTAGATCTCCTTGGAGGGCTCAGTACCCGAGAACACGTAGTATCGTGCGCGGACTCGCTTGAAAAACTCCACAGCAGAGTAGTAAGAGTTGCCATGGTGCGGCACGTATGTCAGTTCCATGTACACTGGCGCTGGTGCCTTTTTCTTACTGGGGGACTCGGAAGCGCGACTCTTAGCTTCCTTACTCTTTTCTTGGTTCAGTTTATTCTTATTCAATACAGCGCTAGCTGCCACTTTCTTGGGAGTACTCTTTCCGTCCTGCGGTGGCGGCCCGATTGGACTCGGCAGGCCCAGTGGCTTGCCCCAGGTCTCGATAGGATCCTTAATTAAGCTGGACTTATCGACTTCTTCAATCTTCGACTCCTCCTTGCTTGAACTTGAAGTTGAGGTAGATTCGGTCACTTTTTTTGATTCTGTTTTCAGGTCTTTTAATGTTATCTTACTCTCTTCTGAGGAAGACACGTGATGCGCACTTGAGTGAGATGTCTTGTCAAACTCATATTTGGCAGTAATGTTTGAAATAACAACAGAACCGCTTACTTTCTTGTGCTCTTCAATTGCCTTTTCAAAATGCTCATCTGCTTCCTTTAAGAATGAAGAATCAGATTTAATGCTAGTCGTTTTCGATTGTTCCGATTTCAAGTTCTCGCGTGATAAGAAATCGTCAGTCATTTTGCTTACGGACGTTTTTAGTGTATGAACTTCAGTCTTTTCTTCGGAATGTGTTGATGATGTGCATGAGTCATCTTCTGGCAGTTGGCCGTAGATTGAGGTTGACATCGGGTCTTTTTCTAACATTGATCTACCTAGATCGTGCTTATCAAAAGGCATCTCTTGAGACATTTCCTGCTGCTTTGTGTCTAGATCGAAGCTCAGGTTAGATCTTGGCGAGTGTGCAACTTGGGATTTTGTGCTGCTTGGACTTCCTGGGCCATCGTCATCGCTATAATATAAACCACTGCCACTCTCTGTGCCCCATACGTGAGTAGCTGCTCTTGATCCCCTGGAGCTGATATCTGAGGGTGGTGACGATATTCCAGGATGATCAAAGTCCTCACTAGCTGCTGAGGAGCTGCGCATGTCTCCCGTTCTTGACGAAAGTTTTGAAAACGATTTCTCACTCTCGACGGCGTCAATAGTCTCCTCAAACTCTTCTTTGAACTCGGAGATTGTCGTTTTTGTGGCTTTTGTAGTTTTAGTGACGCCATCGCTTCCCTTGCTTACAGTTGTGGTTTCGACGGTAATTTTCATCTTTTCTGGACTGATTATTTCTTTTGTTGTCACAACAGTTATAATTTGAGTTATTTCATTGTCACCTTCTTTGATAACCTTTGTGAAGGTTTCGGTATCGGTCGTTATTTCTCCAACCGGTGACCGTTGCTTCTTAGGTTTTGGTTCTATTCTAGGTTCCGATTTTGGTTGTATTGGTAAATCAGCAGGCACTAACTTGGTTTCTTGCGTAATCGGTTGTTTCTCAATTTCTTCTAACTCTTCCGGTGACCAGTCATCGAGCCCAGTACCAATTGGTAGGTACGTTATTTGAGTACGCAGGTCTTTAGTTGTCTCTACAGAATCGTCGACCTTAGCGTTTTCTGTAACTGTTTCAGTAACAGTTTTGACAGCAATTTCATTTGTTTCATCGTTTTTCAATTCCTCTTTTGTCACGTATGTCGTGATGGTGCGAGTAATTTTTTCGCCGTTTTCTATAACAATATTCGTTTTCTTGTCTACAGATGTTTTTATTTTTCCAGTAGAGATAAGACCTTGTAATGCAGCTTGAATGTTACTGTCAGAAGTCTTTTGAAATTCTGAAATAGTAATCTTTACGTCTTTTGTAGTTTCAGTAGAGCCATCTGGATATTCATCAACCGTGGTTGTCTCTACAGTAGTTCGAACTCGTTTAATATTTTTATCCGTGCTAGACAATGTTTCACGCTTTGTCTTGGTAGTTATAATTCTTTGGATCGTAATGGAACCTTGTTGTACTACTTCTTTTTTGACATCAGACTCTACGCTTGTGTCTTCAACCGTTTCACTGTCATCAATATAGGATTCGGGTGGCTCGGTTTCTTCTTCAGCTGTCGCTTGAGTTTTTAAGAACACGTCAGCAATTGAAACCTTTTCGCTCTTTTTAGTTATGACTGTCCCATCAGGGTGTTCGTCCTCAATGATAGTTTTTACAACGGTTTTAATTTTCTTTAATCTTATTGAAGTATTTTCAAACTCTTGACGCAAAGTTGTTATTGTTGTTTTTCTCAGTATCGTCAAACCATTTTCCACTATTGTTTCTGAGTCAGATGTGGTGTGTTCATCTGGTTTGCCTACTTCAGTAAAACCAGTCAAATTTTCATCAAGACGTTCAATACCGTAATCAGTGATAGAAACTTTAACATCTTTGGTAACTTCTTTAGCACCACTAGCTAAAATTGTTTCAGTGACACTTTCTACAGTGGTTCTTACTTTCTTTTTAGATTCATCAACTGATGGTAAAATGTCTTTTGTCGTCGTTGTAGTAATAATTTGTTTCAAATCCATACCATCTCTTACAATAGTTTTTTCTTGTTTATCAACGCTAACAGATTTGTCTTCTAATTGAGAAAATTCTTTAAGGTCATGAGGTTGAATAACGTCATCTAACTCTATATCACTTAAAGATGTGCTCGTGTTTATCACAGTGCTAATAGAACCATCTGGATATTGATCTGAAGTTGTAACAGTAGTCACAATTTTTAATTTACTAGCAACGCCTTGCTTATCTGAATATTTAGTTTTTTCAATGCGAGTGACAATTGTTCTCTTTATCATAATTCCCTGTTCTTTTACATCTTCTATGCGAATGTCTTCACTTTCTTCTGGTTCACCAATAGGTTCCAATTCTGTAAGTGCTGTTTCTATTTTAATAACATCCGTTGATTTGACATCACTCAAATCGATATCATTTGATTTTTGTGGCGACTGTTCTAAAGTCTCATCTGTAAGTGTGATTTTGTCACTGGTTTTAGTTATCACAGATCCATCTGGATGCTCATCTTCTGTGATAGTTCTCACTATTGTCTTGATCCGTTTTAATTTGCTAACAGAATTTACATATTCCTGTATGATTGTTTTTATAATTATTTTTCTTTTTATTTCTATACCATTTTCTGTTACCATTGAGAATTCTGATACAGTGTCTCCTTGTGGTGTACCAACCAAAAGAAAACCTTCAAAAGTTTCATCTAATGAATCTTTTTCGTAAATAATATCTGATATTGATGTACTAGTTTCAACTTTTGTTCTGGCAGAACCATCTGGATACTTGTCAGTAGTTGTCACTGTTGTAACAGTTTTCAGTTTTTGTAATACTCCTTGTATATTTGCATATTTTGTCTTAACTATTCTGGTGATAATAGTACGCTTGATAATAATTTCATGTTCTATGACGTCTTCAGTTTCAATATTTTCATCTTCCTCTGGCTGTCCAAATGGAGTTAGGTCTGAAAGAGCAGCTTCAATTTTAGAACTTTCTGGATCTGAAATTTGCTCCTTTTCTAGTGTAATCTTTTGTTCAGTTGGTTTTTGATCCTCAACAATTGATCTTTTTTCAATATGCTTAGCTTCTTTTGTTAGCGATGACTCATCTACTTCTACATCTGCTATAGAAATGCTGGTATCTACAGTAGTTTGTGAAGAGCCGTCTGGATACTGGTCAGTAGTAGTGACAGTGGTCACGGTCTTTAGTTTTCTGACTACACCTATAGTATCACAATATTTTGCTTTAACAATTTTCGTGATTATTGTTCTTAAGATGATTGTATCCTCCTCTTTAATTTCTTCAGTCTTACAAGTTTCGTTCTCTTCTGGCTCACCTGATATTGTCAAATCTTTTAAAGTATCTTTAATATCAAATTTAACAGTTAATTCCTCGTCGCTCATGCTTTCAAGACCATTTGTGGTTGCAACAACATTTTCGTCGACATGTGATATTTTTTTACTGGTTTTAGTAATGACTGACCCATCTGGGTATTCGTCCTCAGTTATAGTTTTTACGGTAGTTTCGGTTCTTTGTACATTTTCATTGTCATTGAAATATTTTTGAATAGTGGTTGTAACAGTGGTTTTTCTTTTGATTGAAATTCCGTTTTCAATTATTGTTTCAGTCTTTGTATCAACATCTTGTTCAATTTCACCAGCCGGTTCAAATCCTTCATCAATGTTTTCTGAAGAAGTATCCGTTTTATAATCCGAAACTGAAACCTTAACATCTTTCGTTATTTCAGTCATTCCATCGGGTAATGTGGTTTTTGTTATGGTCTCAACAGTAGTTTTCATTTTCTTTTTTGACCTGTCTTTATTAGTTAACAGTTCTTTAGTTGTAGTTGTTGTTATAACTTGCAATAAGTTTTTTCCGTTCACAGTCACGGTTTTTTCCTGCGTATCTGCTTCCACAGATTTGTTTTCAATTTCAGTGAAATCTTCTAGTTCAGGTGTTTCTACGATTTCAATTTCAATGTCAATTATCGAGGTGCTACTATCAACTTTGCTGCGGGAAGAGCCGTCAGGGAAATAATCGGTAGTAGTGATGACAGTCACTTTCTTTAATTTTCTTGGTATGCCTTGACTATCCGCATATTTTGTACTTACAATTCTGGTAACTATCGTTCTTTTGATTATAAGACTTTCTTGCTTTATTTCTTCAGTTTTAGTGGTAACACTTTCCTCGGGTTCACCAAAAATATCGTACTCACTCAGTATCTTTTCAAGGTTTTCACTTGAATCTAATACAAGTTCTTCAGTCTTGACTTCAACGTTCTTTTGCACATCTTTGGATCCGTCTGGGTGTTCTTTGGTAACATTAGTTTCAACAGTTGTTCTCATTACCTTTTTGTGTTCATTTACTCCAATTGTCTCTTTCTTAGTCGTCGTCATTACTGTTTCCACGACGTCAACATTATTTTCTTTAACAATGCGTTTGCTGACATCCGTGTCTATAATTGTATCTTCCACGTTTTCATCAGATTCATCACTTTCAATAAAAGTGTCCATCACATCTTTACTCAAAAAAGAAGACTCGTGATCTTGTTGTTTTTCCAACAAGTCTTTTAATTGGAAAGTGGTTAATACTCCAGTTTTTTCGTCGAGTGATTCAAGACTGTCTTTTTCTGATTTGAAATCTTTGGCATATAGGTCCATATGTGACGTAGATTTAAGGCTTGAGGAGCATTCAGAAAGCAAAGTTTGTGTATCCGTTGTGCTCGTTGTGGAACCATCTGAGCCCTTGCTCAGTGTGGTTGTTTCTATAGTCGTTTTCACATTTTGTGGAGTACCATCTTCTCGTGAAATTACTTCTTTAGTTGTCACAGTAGTGATAGTTTGCGTAACAACATTTTCACCTTCTTTAATTATTTTAGTCACGGTATCTGTTTCTGTTTTTATCTTTCCTACGTTTTGCATAAGATTCAAGAGCTCTGAATCACTATCAGTCTCAGATGTTGAAGTTTTAGGTAGCTTTGGAACCTTTTCTGTCGATGTGGATATCTTTTGGGTTAGTATATCTTCTCCTACATGTACAACTTTAGTGATAGTTTCCTCACTACCTTCCGATCTATCGTACGTGACTTCACTCTGTAAACCTTCACTCATTTTTATATCTTGGAAGCTACTTGGCGTTTTCGGTAGTGGGCTGACTGGCACAGTAGGTGGAGTAGATGCCCTGTCCATATCCCGCACGTAAAGTGATTCAAGACTCTCCGTTTTAATTCCCTGTTGAACAGTGTCTTCGTCGAAAGCTTTATGAATAGATTCAATTAGATGTACAGCACTATCTCTTATGCCATGTAAAACATATGGTGTTTCTTCTTTAGAAATAAGGCCATCTATTGGTAAACTATGTACGCCTGAATCCGATAATTCTGAAAGTGGAATTTCTTCTTTATGAGAAATTACTTCAGTTTGTATCATTTTCTTCTGCTTATCTTTTTCGATCGTCAGCTTTGTTTTTGCAGACTCTTTAAGAGTAAATGAATCGTCTTCACTTTCTTGATCAAGTTTTTGACTACTTACTGATTGAAGTGAATCAGGGTAGCTGCTCATACTGTCTAAGGAAGCTTTCTCTTTAGTCATAATTTTCTTCTCGCTTTTTTCAGTGCCCTCAAAGCTGTATTTTTCTTCTAAACTAACTTCTTTGGATACATCTTCTGAACTGCTGCCATGCATCAACGTATGAGTAATGCATGCACCTTTATCAGTAATGCTAAGAGAATCAATAGTAGGATGGCTTATAAGTTCTTCACTAGATTGTACTTTAGTAATCAATTCTTTCTCTTGGTGCAACATTTCTTCTGTTTCGCGAGCTAATTCCGTCAATGATCGGATCTTAGATGATGTCTTGGTAAGTTCTTGAGCATCTTTTTTCAAGTCTTCAATCTTTGATTGTAAAGCCTTTCCATCACTCAAAAGTTCACTTTTATGTGACAAGGGCGTATCTACTTCAATGCTGGAATAATCTAAGGGTTTTGATTCTCTTTCATCGACATCTTTTTCGTATTTCGAAATAAGTTCAGTTTCTATTTTAGTAATTATTTGGTTATCTTTAGATGCTGATGGCGTAGGCTCCCTTAGAGTTAAGATTTTCTCACTTTTGGATACAGTTACTATTGTGTCGACTGGACTAATTGCTTGAACCTCTAATGTAAGTGGCCGAACTATAGTTTCTAAAATTGAAGCATGATCTTCTAATTTTGTAACTATCTTTAATTCTTGCTTGGCATCTTCAATTTTCTTTTCAATTGCGGCAACTTCTTTTACAAACGCATGTTCCTCATCAACAGGGCTAAAAGACTTTCCATTTGTCATAATTGGGCTCTTTTTTTCCTCAATATTGTCAGTAAGCAATGGTTCTTGTTCCAATTTATAAGTTTTAGGTTTCATATCGTCTTCCTTGATTGAGCTAGGATCCTTGCTATCTTCCTTGACAGGGCTATGTTCTTTGATTTGTTCTTTAACAGGGCTAGTATCTTTAGTGTCATCCTTAACATGGCAAGGCACCGTAATGTCATCCTTGATAGGGCTAGGTTCTTTAATGTCATCCTTAACAGGCCTAGGCTCCTTGACATCTGCCTTAATAGGGACGGACTCTTTGACATCTTCTTTGGCAATAATAACCTCCTTGCTTTTTTCCTTGGCAGGGATAGCTTTTTTGCTGTCTTCTTCACTAGAGCTAAGTTCTTTAATTTGTTTATTAACAGGGCTATGCTCCTTGACAGGACTAGACGCCTTGATCTCTTTTTTAATAGATCTAGAATCTTTGATATCTTCCTTAAGAGGGCTAGGCTCCTTAATATCATCCTTGATAGAGCTAGGCTCCTTTATCTCATCCTTGACGAAACTAGGCTCTTTGATGTCATCTTTGGCAGAGCTAGGCTCTTTATCGTCATCCTTGACCAGACTAGGCTCCTTAATCTCATCTTTAACAGGGCTAGGCTCTTTGCCGTTTTCTTTAAGAGAACGAGGCTCCATGCTGTCTTCCTTGAAAAGACTGTACTTTTTAATATCTTCTTTAACAGGACTAGGCTCTTTCTCAGAACCAGGCTCATTTATGTCATCTATGATAGGGCTACGCTTGTGGATACCTTCCTTGGTAGGGCAAGGCTCCTTGGTTTCACCCTTTACAGGACTTGGCTCCTTGGTGTCTTCCTTGAAAGGGAAGGCTACTACTACTTCTTTACTTATGCCAGGCTCTTTCATCAAGGGGCTTATTGGTTTGATTGGTAAGGAGTCAGGTTTTTGCAATTGCTCAATATTCTTACCAAGATTGAGGTTTTGTTCATCCTTCCTGATTAAACCCGTCATTGTTACATCTTTGGTAGTTATTCCTTCTTTTTGTATTAAAATATTGGGTTCGTCAATTAACTCAGGACTAGGCATTTCTTTATCAGACTCACAAGAACTTGAAGTTTTAATATCTAAATCTAAAATGCTAGGTTTTGTTTCTTCCTTCTTTATAGGACTAGATTCTTTTGCAACTTCTTTGTCAATAGGACTTGATCTTGGTGCTTGCAAATCTTCTTTTACAGGGCTGGGTTCCTTTATATCCTCATTATGATGACTAGATTCTTTGATTGGGCTAGGTGTCTTAGCGTCATCTTTGATAGAGCTTACTGCCTTCAAATCTTTCGTGACGAGGCTTAGTTCTATGATGTCTTCCCCGATAGAGCTTGGTGCTTTTAGTTCTTCTTCGACAGGGCTTGGTGCCTCTTGAACTTCTTTGACAGGGCTTGGCTCTTTCTCAATAAGGCTTGACTTCATCAAGTCTTCCTTGACAGTAATTGGTGCCTTCAGGATTTCCTTGGCAGGGCTTGGTGCTTTAAGGTCTTCCTCGACAGGGATTGGTGCTTTCTGGTCTTTTTCAGCAGTGCTTGATGCCTTAAGGTCTTCTTTGACAGGGCTTGGTACCTTTAAGTCTTTCTTGATAGGGCTTGGTGCTTTAAAGTCTTCCTTGATAGGGCTCGGCTCCTTCTCAACAGGGCTTGTTGCCTTGTAGTCTTTCTCAGCAGTGCTTGGTGCCTTTAAGTCTTCCTTGACAGAGCTTGGCTCCCTTTCAATAGGTTTTGGTGCCTTCATGTCTTCTTTGACTGGGGTCGACACCTTCAAGTCTTTTTCCATAGGGCTTGGTGCCTTAACGTCTTCCTTGACAGGGCTTGGTATCTTCTGGTCTTTCTCAACAGAACTTGGTACCTTTGTGTCTTCGACGCTAGGGCTTGGTACCTTGAGGTCTTCCTTGATAGTGCTTGGTGATTTCAAGTCTTCCTTAACAGGGCACGGCTCCTTCCCAACATGGCTTGGTGCTTCCAAGTCTTCCTTGATAGGGCTCGGCTTCTTCTCAACAGGGCTTGGTACCTTCAGGACTTCTTTGAGAGGGCTTGATGCCTTCAAGTCTTCCTTGACAGGGCTTGGCTCCTTCCCAAAAAGGTTTGGTGCCTTAAAGTCTTTCTTCATAGGGCTTGGCTCTTTCTTAATAGGGCCTGGTGCTTTCAAATGTTCCTTGACAGGGCTTGGTGTCTTCAAATCTTCATCGTCAGGGCTTAGTGCCTTTAAGTATTTCTTGACCGTGGTTGATTTTCCCAACTTTTCTACTAAACACGGTGATTCGTCAGTCATTAAGTCAGGACTTTGTAGTTCTTCATCTGACTGGATCAGCCTAACTGTTTTTACAGGGCTTGTCTTATCATCAATTGTGTGTTGTTCATCAATGACAGTTTTTCTGCTTTCATGTTTTGTTAGGTACGTTTTCTTCGTCAGGATATCGCAAGACGCCTCAATTTCTTTGGCTGGGCTAAGCTCCAGTTGAATTGGGCTAATTATTTTCAGTGGCAAAGTATCGGGCATTGATTCTTCATCCTTTACATGTGTACTTGATATAATCGATTCCTCATCGTCCATTAATAAATCAGGACTAGACATTTCTTCGTCTATCACGCCTGGCTCTTTTTTTGCTAATGCTATGTCAACGTCTTTAGCGAGACTAGGTTTTTTTACATGTTCCTTGATAGGACTAGGCTTTAAATCATCGGTTTCATCTGGACTTGGCTCCGAGTGTGGACTAAATGGTTTCTTTTCTACCGAGACTGATTCTTGCATAATTTCTTCTTCGAGCGGACTTCGCTCATGAATATTAGTGCTAGGCACTTCCTTAACACTTTTTATGACGGTAGTGTTATCAGATTGAATGGCTGTTAAATCAATTTTTTCAATGAAGTCAGATGGGTCTATGTTTATGGTTTTTGACCCAGTAGGTGAATCAGATAAATCAGATATCCCATCAACAAGTGAGATTTCTTCAACTGTGTATGTTACGACTGTCCCATCTGGATGCGCTTCTTCATGAATATCGCTAATAATGTATTTTGTTTTCGTCGACTTCATCATAATGTAACTAACGGTTGTTTTCGTACAACAGTCACGCCAAATAATTTCATATCCGCTAGTGACGATTGTTCCATTATTTTTGATTGACTTTTCTTTAGGATCTCCAAACGATCTATATCCATCAAGACTGTCCTCAATCGTGAGTTTTTCACCAATCATATCTGAATATGTTCTTGTAGAATAAACTTTGTCACGACGGGTTTTGTCAGGGAAAGTATCAGACGTTATTTTATTTGTAATAATTTTAGACTTTATAACCTTTCCATGCGTGTCACAGAAAACTGATCTCACAGATTTGATGACAATAATCCTATGGATCGTAACATTACCTTCAATTATAAACTCTATTTCAGAAGTCTCGGTCATTACAGGTTCGCCAGTTGGTGTCAAGCCTTCCAGCGTATTGGAGTCGATGCAAAGAGCTTCCTGGATCATATGCTTATTATCAAATATAATACACTTAGAAACAAATTTAAGTCCTTCTATCCTGAGCATCAGTTCTTTAACATCTTTTTCGTTCGGTAATTTACTTAGCTCTTTTGCTTCTTGTCTATCTGAGATAAAATCCGTCTTAGAATCAAGTCGTAGCTCAATCTCAGATTGGCTTGGTTTACTGTCATTATCCTTGATAGAAAAAGGCTCTTTGTCAACTGAGCTTGGCACCTTCTCAGATATAAGGCATGGTTTTCTGCCATCGTGCTTGATAGGCTTAAGTTCATCGTCAACTGGGATCGGAACCTTCTCAGATACAAGGCTTGGTTCCTTGTCATCTTCCTTTATAGGGCTAGGTTCCTTGTCAACAGCGCTTGGTGCCTTCTCAGATACAAGCCTTGGTTTTCTGACATCTTCCTTGATAGGGCTAGGTTCTTTTTCAACAGGGCTTGGTGCCTTCTCAGATACAAGACTTGGTTTCCTGTCATCTTCTTTGATAGTGCTAGGTTCTTTTTCAACAGCGCTTGGTGCCTTCTCAGACACAAGGCTTGGTTTCCTGTCATCTTCTGTGATAGGGCTGGATTCCTTGTCAACAGGGCTTGGTTTCATGTCATCTTCCTTGATAGGGATAGGTTCCTTATCAACAGGGCTTGGTGCCTCCTCCGATATAAGGCTTGGTTTCATGTCATCTTCTTTAATAGTGCTAGGTTGTTTTTCAACGAAACTTGGTGCCTTCTCAGACACAAAGCTTGGTTTCCTGTCATCTTCAGTAAAAGGGCTGGATTCCTTATCAACAGGGCTTGGTTTCATGTCATCTTCCTTGATAGGAATAGGTTCCTTGTCAACAGGGCTTGGTGCCTTCTCAAACACATGACTTGGTATCCTCAAATCTTCTTTGATAAAGCTAGGTTCCTTGTCAACAGAGCTTGGCGCTTTTTCTGAGACAAGGCTTGGTTTCTTGTCATCTTTTTTGATAGGGCTAGGTTCCTTGTCAACAGGGCTTGGTGCCTTTCCAGATACAACACTTGGTTTTCTGTCATCCTCCTTAATAGGGCCAGGTTCCTTGTCAACAGGGCTTGGTGCCCTTTTAGTTACAATGCGTTGTTCCCTTTCACCTTCCTTGCTAGGGCTGAATTCCTGGTCCACAGGGCTTGTTGCCATCTTAGATACGGGGCTTGGTTTCCTGTCATCTTCCTTAATAAGGCTAGATTCCTTGTAAACGGGGCTTGGTGTCTTTTCAGATACAATGCTAGGTTTCCTTTCACCTTCCATGCTAGGGCTGGGTTCCATGTCAACAGAACTTGGTGCCTTCTCAGATTCAAGGCTTTGTTTTCTGTCATCTTCCTTGATAGGGCTAACTTCCTTACCAAGAGGACTTGGAGCCTTCTCAGATATAAGGCTAGGTTTCCTTTCATCTTCTTTGATAGGGCTAGATTCTTTCTCAAAAGGGCTTGGTACCTGCTCCGACACAAGGCTTATTTTCCTGACATCTTCATTGATAGGGCTAGATTCCTTGTCAACAGGGCTTGGTGCTTTCTCAGAGGCAAGGCTTGGTTTCTTGTCATCTTCCTTTATAGGGCTAAATTCTATGTCAACTGGGCTTGGTGGCTTCTTTGAGACTAGGCTTGGTTTCTTGTCATCTTCGTTAATAGGGCTGTGTTCTTTGTCAACAGGGCTTGGTGTCTTGTCTACTGGGCTTGATGCCTTGTCAATAGGGCTTGGTGTCTTCTTAGACACAAGGCTTTGTTGTCCAACATGTTCCTTGATAGGGCTTGGTTCCTTATCAACAGGGCTCAGTGCCATTTCAGACACAATGCTTGATTTCCTGTCATCTTCCTTTATAGGGCTTGGTTCTTTGTCAACTGGGCTTGGCATCTTCTCTGAGACAAGGCTTGGTTTCCTGTCATCTTCCTTCATAGGAGAGGTTTCCTTTTCAATAGAGCTGGGTGCCTTCTCAAATACAAGGCTTGGTTTTCTGTCATCGTCCTTGATAGTGCAAGGTTCCTCGTCAACAAGGCTCGGTTTCTTTTCAGATACAATGATTGATTCCCTTTCATCTTCTTTGCTAGGGCTGTGTTCCCGGTCAACAGGACTTGAAGCCTTCTCTGATACAAGGCTTGATTTCCTTTCATCGTCTTTGATAGAACTAGGTTCTTTGTCAAGAGGGCTTGCTGCCTTCTCAGATACAAAGCTTGGTTTCCAGTCATCTTCCTTGATTGGGCTAGGTGCCTCGTCAACAGGGCTTGGTGTCTTTTCAAATATAATGCTTGGTTTTTTGTCATTTTCCGTGATTGGGCTAGGTTCCTTGTCAACAGGGCTTGGTGGCTTTTCAGATACAAGCCTTGATTTCTCGTCATCTTCTTTGATAGGGCTAGATTCTTTGTCAACAGGGCTTGGTACCTTCTCAAATAAAAGGCTTGGTTTCCTGTAATCTTCTTTGATAGGGCTAGGTTCCTTGTCAGCAGGGCTTGGAACCTTTTCAGAAACAAGACTTGGTTTTCTTTCACCTTCCTTGCTAGGCCTGAATTCCTCGTGAACAGGGCTTGTTGCCATCTTAAATGCAAGACTTTGTTTCCTGTCATCTTCCCTAATAGGGCTAGATTCCTTGTCAACGGGGCTTGATGTCTTTTCAGATACAATACTAGATGTCCTTTCACCTTCCATGCTAGGGCTGAGTTCTAGGTCAACAGGACTTGGTGCCTTCTCAGATACAAGGCTTTGTTTTCTGTCATCTTCCTTGATAGGGCTAACTTCCTTATCAACAGGGCTTGGAGCCTTCTCAGATACAAGGCTTGGTTTCCTGGCATCTTCCTTGATAGGGCTTGGTTCCTTGTCAACAGGGCTTGGTGCCTTTTCAAATTCAATGCTTGTTTCCCTTTCACCTTCCTTCCTAGGGCTGGGTTCCTGGTTAACAGGGCTTGGTGCCTTTTCAGATACTAGGCATGGTTTCCTGTCATCTTCCTTTGTAGGGCTAGGTTCCTTGTCAACAGGGCTTGGTGTCGTCTTAGATACATAGCTTAGTTTCGTGTCATCATCTGTCATAGGACTGGGTTCCTTGTCATCAGGGCTTGGTTTCATGTCATCTTCCTTAAAAGAGATAGGTTCCTTGTCAACAGGGCTTGGTGCCTTCTCAGATACAAGGCTTGGCATAATGTCATCTTCTTTGATAGGGCTAGGTTCTTTGTCAATAGGGCTTGGTGCCTTCTCAGATACAAGGCTTGGCATAATGTCATCTTCTTTGATAGGGCTAACTTCCTTATCAACAGGGCTTGGAGCCTTCTCAGATACAATGCTTGGTTTCCTGGCATCTTCCTTGATAGGGCTTGGTTCCTTGACAACAGGACTTGGTGCCTTCTCAGACATAATGCTTGGTTCTACCTTGAAAGCACTGGGTTCCTTGTCAACAGGGCTTGGTGCCTCTTGAGATACAAGACTTGCATATTCCTTGATTGGGCTAGGTGCCTTGTCAACCGGGCTTGGTGTCTTTTCAGATACAATGCTAGGTTCCTTTTCACCTTCCTTGCTAGGACTGAATTCCTGGTCAACAAGGCTGGGTGCCTTCTCTGACACAAGGCTTGGTTTTCTGTCATCTTCTTTGATAGGGCTAGGTTCCTTATCCACAGGGCTTGGTGCCTTTTCAGATACAAGGCTCAGTTTACTGTCTTCTTCCTTGATAGGGTTAGGTGTCTTGTTAACAGGGCTTGGTGCCTTTTCAGATACAATGCTTGTTTCCCTTTCACCTTCCTTGCTAGGCCTGGGTTCCTGGTCAACAGGGCTTGGTGCCTTTTTAGATACAAGGCTTGGTTTCCTTTCATCTTCTTTGATAGGGCTAGGTTCTTTATCCACAGGGCTTGGTGCCTTTTCAGATACAAGGCTTGGTTTCCTGTCATCTTCCTTGAGAGGGCTAGGTGCCTCGTCAACAGGGCTTTGTGCCTTCTGAGATACAAGGCTTGGTTTCCTTTCATCTTCTTTGTCAGGGCTAGATTCCTTGTCAACAGGGCTTGGTGCCTTGTCAGAGTCAAGGCTTGCTTTTCTGGCATCTTCCTTGGTAGGGCTAGATTCCTTGTCAACAAGGCTTGGGGCCTTTTCAGATACAATGCTTGTTTCCCTTTCACCTTCCTTGCTAGGGCTGGGTTCCTGGTCAACAGGGCTTGGTGCCTTTTCAGATACAAGGCTTGGTTTCCTGTCATCTTCCTTGAGAGGAATAGGTGCCTTGTCAACAGGGCTTTGCGCCGTCTGAGATACAAGGCTTGGTTTCCTTTCATCTTCTTTGATAGGGCTAGGTTCCCTGTCAACAGGGCTTGGTGCCTTTTCAGAGTCAAGGCTTGCTTTTCTGGCATCTTCCTTGATACGACTAGGTTCCTTTTCAACAGGGCTTGGTGCCTTTTCAGATACAAGGCTTGGTTCCCTTTCATCTTCTTTGATAGGGCTAGGTTCTTTGTCAACTGGGCTTGGTGCCCCCTCAGAGAGAAGGCTTGGTTTCCTGTCATGTTTTTCGATAGGACTGGGTTCTATTTCAACAGGGCTTAGTGCATTTTCAGATACAATGCTTGGTTCCTTTTCATCTTCCTTGCTAGGGCTGGGTTCCTGCTCAACAGAACTTGGTGCCTTTTCAGAGACAAGGCTTAGTTTCTTGTCATCTTCCTTGATACGGCTAGGTTCTGTTTCAACAGGGCTTGGTGCCTTCTCAGATACAAGGCTTGGTTTCCTTTCATCTTTTTTGTTAGGGCTAGATTCCTTGTCAAAAGGGGTTGGTGCCTTGTCAGAGTCAAGGCTTGCTTTTCTGGCATCTTCCTTGATAGGGCTAGGTTCCTTGTCAACAAGGCTTGGTGCCTTTTCAGATACAATGCTTGTTTCCCTTTCACCTTCCTTGCTAGGGCTGGGTTCCTGGTCAACAGGGCTTGGTGCCTTTTCAGATACAAGGCTTGGTTTCCTGTCATCTTCCTTGAGAGGAATAGGTGCCTTGTCAACAGGGCTTTGCGCCGTCTGAGATACAAGGCTTGGTTTCCTTTCATCTTCTTTGATAGGGCTAGGTTCCCTGTCAACAGGGCTTGGTGCCTTTTCAGAGTCAAGGCTTGCTTTTCTGGCATCTTCCTTGATACGACTAGGTTCCTTTTCAACAGGGCTTGGTGCCTTTTCAGATACAAGGCTTGGTTCCCTTTCATCTTCTTTGATAGGGCTAGGTTCTTTGTCAACTGGGCTTGGTGCCCCCTCAGAGAGAAGGCTTGGTTTCCTGTCATGTTTTTCGATAGGACTGGGTTCTATTTCAACAGGGCTTAGTGCCTTTTCAGATACAATGCTTGGTTCCTTTTCATCTTCCTTGCTAGGGCTGGGTTCCTGCTCAACAGAACTTGGTGCCTTTTCAGAGACAAGGCTTAGTTTCTTGTCATCTTCCTTGATACAACTAGGTTCTGTTTCAACAGGGCTTGGTGCCTTCTCAGATACAAGGCTTGGTTTCCTTTCATCTTCTTTGATAGGGCTAGGTTCCTTGTCAACTGGGCTTGGTGCCTTCTCAGAGACAAGGCTTGGTTTCTTGTCATGTTCTTCAATAGGGCTAGGTTCTTTTACAACGGGCCTTGGCGTCTTTTCAGATACAATGCTTGGTTCCTTTTCAGCTTCCTTGCTAGGGCTGGTTTCCTGCTCATAAGAACTTGGTGCCTTTTCAGAGACAAGGCTTGGTTTTTTGTCACCTTCCATGATATGGCTAGGTTCTGTTTCAACAGGGCTTGGTGCCTTCTCAGATACAAGGCTTGGTTTCCTGTCATGTTCTTCAATAAGGCTGGGTTCTTTGTTAACAGGGCTTGGTGCCTTTTCAGAAACAATGCTTGGTTCCTTTTCAGCTTCCTTGCTAGGGCTGGATTTCTCGTCAACAGGGCTTTGTGCCTTCTCAGATACAAGGCTTCGTTTTCTGTCATCTTCCTTTATAGGGCAAGGTTCCATTTCAACAGGGCTTTGTACCTTCTTAGATACAACGCTTGGTTTCCTTTCATTTTCTTTGACAGGGCTAGGTTCCTTGTCAACAGGGCTTGGTGTCTTTTCAGCGTCAAGGCTTGCTTTTCTGATATCTACCTTGATAGGGCTAGATTCCATGTCAACAGGGCCTAATGCCTTTTCAGATACAATGCTTGGTTCTTTTTTAGCTGCCTTGCTAGGGCTGGTTTCCTGCTCAACAGAACTTGGTGCCTTTTCTGAGACAAGGCTTGGTTTTTTGTCATCTTCCATGATACGGCTAGGTTCTGTTTCAACAGGGCTTGGTGCCTTCTCAGATACAAAGCCTGGTTTCCTGTCATGTTCATCAATAAGGCTGGGTTCTTTGTTAACAGGGCTTGGTGCCTTTTCAGAAACAATGCTTGGTTTCTTTTCACCTTCCTCGCTAGGGCTGGTTTCCTGGTCAACAGGGCTTGGTGACATCTCTGATACAAGGCTTTGTTTCTTGTCATCTTTCTTGATTTGGCTGGGTTCCTTGTTAACAGGGCTTGGTGCCTTCTCAGCTACAAGGCTTGGTTTCCTTTTATCTTCTTTGATAGGGCTAGTTTCCTTGTCAACAGGGCTTGGTGCCTTCTCAAATACAAGGCTTAATTTTTTGTCATCTTTGGTAGGGCTAGGTTCCTTGTCACTAGGACTTGGTTCCTTCTCTGATGCAAGGCTTGGTTTTCTTTCATCTGGTTTGATAGTTCTAGGTTCCTTCTCAACAGGGCTGGGTGCCTTCCCAGATACAATGCTTGTTTCTATTTCACCTTCTTGGCGAGGGCTGGGTTCCTGGTCAACAGGGCTTGGTGCCTTTTCAGATACAAGGCTCGGTTTCCTTTCATCTTCTTTGATAGGGCTACGTTCCTTATCCACAGGGCTTGGTGCCTTTTCAGATACAAGGCTCGGTTTACTGTCTTCTTCCTTGATAGAGCTGGGTGCCTTGTCAACAGGGCTTGGTGTCTTTTCAGATACAAGGCTTGGTTTTCGGTCATCTTCTTTCATAGGGATTGGTTCCTTTTCAACAAGTCTTGGTAACTTCTGAGATCCAAGACTTGGTTTCCTGTCATCTTCTTTGATAGGGCTAGATTCCTGGTCAACAGGGCTTGGTGCCTCCTGAGATTCAAGACTTGGTTTCCTGTCATCTTCTTTGATAGGGCTTGGTTCCTTGTCACTAGGACTTGGTTCCTTCTCTGATGCAAGGCTTGGTTTCCTTTCATCTGGTTTGATAATTCTAGGTTCCTTGTTAACAGGGCTGGGTGCCTTCTCAGAGACAAGACTTAGTTTCTTTTCATCTTTTTTGATAGGGCTAGGCTGCTTGTCAACAGGGCTTGGTGCCTCCTCAGATACAAGGCTCGGTTTCCTGTCATCTTCCTTGATAGGGCTAGGTGTCTTGTCAACAGGGCTTGGTTCCTTTTCAGATACAAGGCTCGGTTTACTGTCTTCTTTCTTGATAGGGCTGGGTGCCTTGTCAACAGGGCTTGGTGCCTTCTCAAATACAAGGCTTAATTTTTTGTCATCCTTGGTAGGGCTAGGCTCCTTGTCACTAGGACTTGGTTCCTTCTCTGATGCAAGGCTTGGTTTCCTTTCATCTGGTTTGATAGTTCTAGGTTCCTCGTCAATAGGGCTGGGTGCCTTCTTAGATAAAATGCTTGTTTCTATTTCACCTTCCTTGCTAGGGCTGGGTTCCTGGTCAACAGGGCTTGGTGCCTTTTCAGATACAAGGCTTAGTTTCCTGTCATCTTCTTTGATAGGGCTAGGTTCCTGGTCAACAGGGCTTGGTGCCTTCTGAGATTCAAGACTTGGTTTCCTGTCATCTTCTTTGATAGGGCTAGATTCCTTGTCACTAGGACTTGGTTCCTTGTCTGATGCAAGGCTTGGTTTCCTTTCATCTGGTTTGATAGTTCTAGGTTCCTTGTCAACAGGGCTGGGTGCTTTCTCAGAGACAAGGCTTGGTTTCCTTTCATCTTTTTTGATAGGGCTAGGCTGCTTGTCAACAGGGCTTGGTGCCTCTTCAGATACAAGGCTCGGTTTCCCGTCATCTTCCTTGATAGGGCTAGGTGTCTTGTCAACAGGGCTTGGTGCCTTCTGAGATTCAAGACTTGGTTTCCTGTCATTTTCTTTAATAGGGCTAGGTTCCTTGTCAACAGGGCTTGGTGGGTTCTCAGATACAAAGTTTAGTTTCCTTTCATCTGCCATGATAGGGCTAGTTTCCTTGTCAACAGGGCTTGGTGCCAGCTCAGTTACAAGGCTTGGTTTCCTTTCATCTTTTTTGAATGGTCTGGGTTCTTTGTCGTCAAGGCTTGGTGCCTTCTCAGATACAAAGCTTGATTTCTCGTCATATTCTTTGATAGGGCTAGGTTCCTTGTGAACAGGGCGTGGTGCCTTTTTAGATACAAAGCTTGGTTTACTTTCACCTACTTCACTCGGGCTGCGTTCCTGGTCAACAAGGCTTGGTGCCTTTTCAGATTCAATGCCTGGTTCCCTTTCACCTTCTTTGCTAGGGCTGGGTTCCTGGTCAACAGGGCTTGGTGCCTTCTCAGATATTAGGCTTGGTTTCTTTTCATCTTCTTTGATAGGGCTACGTTCCTTATCAACAGGGCATGGTGCCTTTTCAGATAAAAGGCTCGGTTTACTGTCTTCTTCCTTGATAGGGCTAGGTGCCTTGTTAACAGGGCTTGGTGCCTTTTCAGATACAAGGCTTGGTTTCCTGTCATCTTCCTTGAGAGGGCTAGGTGCCTTGTCCACAGGGCTTTGTGCCTTCTGAGATTCAAGGCTTGGTTTCCTTTCATCTTCTTTGTTAGGGCTGGGTTCCTTGTCAACAGGGCTTGGTGCCTTTTCAGAGTCAAGGCTTGCTTTTCTGGCATCTTCCTTGACAAATCTAGGGTCCATTTCAACAGGGCTTGGTGCCTTTTCAGATACAAGGCTTGGTTTCCTTTCATCTTCTTTGATAGGGCTAGGTTCTTTGTCAGCTGGGCTTGGTGCCTCCTCAGAGAGAAGGCTTGGTTTCCTGTCATGTTTTTCAATAGGGCAGGGTTCTATTTCAACAGGGCTTAGTGCCTTTTCAGATACAAGGCTTGGTTTCCTGTCATCTTCCTTGAGAGGGCTAGGTGCCTTGTCCACAGGGCTTTGTGCCTTCTGAGATTCAAGGCTTGGTTTCCTTTCATCTTCTTTGTTAGGGCTGGGTTCCTTGTCAACAGGGCTTGGTGCCTTTTCAGAGTCAAGGCTTGCTTTTCTGGCATCTTCCTTGACAAATCTAGGGTCCATTTCAACAGGGCTTGGTGCCTTTTCAGATACAAGGCTTGGTTTCCTTTCATCTTCTTTGATAGGGCTAGGTTCTTTGTCAGCTGGGCTTGGTGCCTCCTCAGAGAGAAGGCTTGGTTTCCTGTCATGTTTTTCAATAGGGCAGGGTTCTATTTCAACAGGGCTTAGTGCCTTTTCAGATGCAATGCTTGGTTCCTTTTCAGCTTCCTTGCTAGGGCTAGGTTCCTGCTCAACAGAACTTGGTGCCTTTTCAGAGACAAGGCTTGGTTTCTTGTCATCTTCCTTAATACGGCTAGGTTCTGTTTCAACAGGACTTGGTGCCTTTTCAGATACAAGGCTCGGTTTACTGTCTTCTTCCTTGATAGAGCTGGGTGCCTTGTCAACAGGGCTTGGTGTCTTTTCAGATACAAGGCTTGGTTTTCGGTCATCTTCTTTCATAGGGATTGGTTCCTTTTCAACAAGGCTTGGTGCCTTCTCAGAGACAAGGCTTTGTTTCCTGTCATCTTCCTTGATAGGGCTAGGTTCTTTGTCAATAGGGCTTGGTATCTTCTCAGACACAGAGTTTGGTTTCTTGTCACGTTCTTTGATAGGGCTGGGTTCCTTGTCAACAGGGCTTGGTGCCTTCTCAGGTACAAGGCTTGGTTTCCTGGCATCTTCCTTGATAGGGCAAGATTCCTTGTCAACAGGGCTTGGTGCCTTTTCAGATACAATGTTTGTTTCCTTTTCACCTTCTTTGCTAGGGCTAGGTTCCTTGTCAACAGGGCTTGGTGTCTTTTCAGTTACAAGGCTTGGTTTCCTTTCATCTTTTTTGATAGGGCTTGTTTCCTTCTCAACAGGGCTTGTTGCCTGCTCAGTTACAAGGCTTGGTTTCCTTTCATCTTTTTTGATAGGGCTAGGTTCCTTGTCAACAGGGCTTGGTGCCTTTGCAAATACAAGGCTTGGTTTCTTGTCGTCTTCCTTGACAGGGCTAGATTCCTTGTCAACAGTGCTTGGTGCCTTTTCAGACACAAGGCTTGGTTTTCTGTCATCTTTTATGAATGGGCTGGGTTCTTTGTCGTCAAGGCTTGGCGCCATCTCAGATACAAAGCTTGATTTCTCGTCATCTTCTTTGATAGAGCTAGGTTCCTTGTCCACAATGCTTGGTGCCTCCTGAGATTCAAGACTTGGTTTCCTGTCATCTTCTTTGATAGGGCTAGGTTCCTTGTCACTAGGACTTGGTTCCTTCTCTGATACAAGTCTTGGTTTCCTTTCATCTGGTTTGAAAGTTCTAGGTTCCTTGTCAACAGGGCTGGGTGCCTTCTCAGAGACAAGGCTTGGTTTCCTTTCATCTTTTTTGATAGGGCTAGGCTGCTTGTCAACAGGGCTTGGTGCCTTCTCAGATACAAGGCTCGGTTTCCTGTCATCTTCCTTGATAGGGCTAGGTGTCTTGTCAACAGGGCTTGGTGCCTTTTCAGATACAAGGCTCGGTTTACTGTCTTCTTCCTTGATAGGGCTGGGTGCCTTGTCAACAGGGCTTGGTGCCTTTTCAGATACAAGGTTTGGTTTACTATCTTCTTCCTTGATAGGGCTGGGTGCCTTGTCAACAGGGCTTGGGGCCTTCTCAAATACAAGGCTTAATTTTTTGTCATCCTTGGTAGGGCTAGGTTCCTTGTCACTAGGACTTGGTTCCTTCTCTAATGCAAGGCTTGGTTTCCTTTCATCTGGTTTGATAGTTCTAGGTTCCTTGTCAACAGGGCTGGGTGCCTTCTTAGATAAAATACTTGTTTCTATTTCACCTTCCTTGCTAGGGCTGGGTTCCTGATCAACAGGGCTCGGTGCCTTTTCAGATACAAGGCTTGGTTTCCTTTCATCTTCTTTGATAGGGCTAGGTTCCTTATCCACAGGGCTTGGTGCCTTTTCAGATACAAGGCTCGGTTTACTGTCTTCTTCCTTGATAGGACTGGGTGCCTTATCAACAGGGCTTGGTGTCTTTTCAGATACAAGGCTTGGTTTCCGGTCATCTTCTTTCATAGGGCTTGGTTCCTTTTCAACAGGGCTTGGTGCCTTCTGAGATTCAAGACTTGGTTTCCTGTCATCTTCTTTGATAGGGCTAGGTTCCTGGTCAACAGGGCTTGGTGCCTTCTGAGATTCAAGACTTGGTTTCCTGTCATATTCTTTGATAGGGCTAGGTTCCTTGTCACTAGGACTTGGTTCCTTCTCTGATGCAAGGCTTGGTTTCCTTTCATCTGGTTTGATAGTTCTAGGTTCCTTGTCAACAGGGCTGGGTGCTTTCTCAGAGACAAGGCTTGGTTTTCTTTCATTTTTTTTGATTGGGCTAGGCTGCTTGTCAACAGGGCTTGGTGCCTCCTCAGATACAAGGCTCGGTTTCCTGTCATCTTCCTTGATAGGGCTGGGTGCCTTGTCAACAGGGCTTGGTGCCTTTTCAGATACAAGGCTCGGTTTACTATCTTCTTCCTTGATAGGGCTGGGTGCCTTGTCAACAGGGCTTGGTGGCTTCTCAGATACAAAGCTTAGTTTCCTTTCATCTGCCATGATAGGGCTAGTTTCCTTGTCAACAGGGCTTGGTGCCTGCTCAGTTACAAGGTTTGGTTTCCTTTCATCTTTTTTGATAGAGCTAGGTTCCTTGTCAACAGGGCTTGGTGCCTTTGCAAATACAAGGCTTGGTTTCTTGTCGTCTTCCTTGGCAGGGCTAGATTCCTTGTCAACAGTGCTTGGTGCCTTTTCAGATACAAGGCTTGGTTTTCTGTCATCTTTTATGAATGGTCTGGGTTCTTTGTCGTCAAGGCTTGGTGCCTTCTTAGATACAAAGCTTGATTTCTCGTCATCTTCTTTGATAGGGCTAGGTTCCTTGTCCATAAGGCTTGTTGCCGTCTCAGATACAAGGCTTGGTTTCCTTTCATCTTCTTTCATAGGGCTTGGTTCCTTTTCAACAGGGCTTGGTGCCTTCTGAGATTCAAGACTTGGTTTTCTGTCATCTTCTTTGATAGGGCTAGGTTCCTTGTCAACTGGGCTTGGTGCCTTCTCAGAGACAAGGCTTTGTTTCCTGTCATCTTCCTTGATAGGGCTAGGTTCTTTGTCAATAGGGCTTGGTATCTTCTCAGACACAGAGCTTGGTTTCTTGTCACGTTCTTTGATAGGGCTGAGTTCCTTGTCAACAGGGCTTGGTGCCTTCTCAGGTACAAGGCTTGGTTTCCTGGCATCTTCCTTGTTAGGGCAAGATTCCTTGTCAACAGGGCTTGGTGACTTTTCAGATACAATGTTTGTTTCTTTTTCACCTTCTTTGCTAGGGCTAGGTTCCTTGTCAACAGGGCTTGGTGTCTTTTCAGATACAAAGCTTGGTTTACTTTCATCTGCCCTGATAGGGCTTGTTTCCTTGTCAACAGGGCTTGGTGCCTGCTCAGTTACAAGGCTTGGTTTCCTTTCATCTGGTTTGATAGTTCTAGGTTCCTTCTCAACAGGGCTGGGTGCCTTCTCAGATACAATGCTTGTTTCTATTTCAGCTTCCTTGCTAGGGCTGGGTTCCTGGTCAACAGGGCTTGGTGCCTTTTCAGATACAAGGCTCGGTTTCCTTTCATCTTCTTTGATAGGGCTAGGTTCCTTATCCACAGGGCTTGGTGCCTTTTCAGATACAAGGCTCGGTTTACTGTCTTCTTCCTTGATAGAGCTGGGTGCCTTGTCAACAGGGCTTGGTGTCTTTTCAGATACAAGGCTTGGTTTTCGGTCATCTTCTTTCATAGGGCTTGGTTCCTTTTCAACAGGGCTTGGTGCCTTCTGAGATTCAAGACTTGGTTTCCTGTCATCTTCTTTGATAGGGCTAGATTGCTGGTCAACAGGGCTTGGTGCCTCCTGAGATTCAAGACTTGGTTTCCTGTCATCTTCTTTGATAGGGCTAGGTTCCTTGTCACTAGGACTTGGTTCCTTCTCTGATGCAAGGCTTGGTTTCCTTTCATCTGGTTTGATAATTCTAGGTTCCTTGTTAACAGGGCTGGGTGCCTTCTCAGAGACAAGGCTTGGTTTCCTTTCATCTTTTTTGATAGGGCTAGGCTGCTTGTCAACAGGGCTTGGTGCCTCCTCCGATACAAGGCTCGGTTTCCTGTCATCTTCCTTGATAGGGCTAGGTGTCTTGTCAACAGGGCTTGGTGCCTTCTGAGATTCAAGACTTGGTTTCCTGTCATTTTCTTTAATAGGGCTAGGTTCCTTGTCAACAGGGCTTGGTGGCTTCTCAGATACAAAGCTTAGTTTCCTTTCATCTGCCATGATAGGGCTAGTTTCCTTGTCAACAGGGCTTGGTGCCTTCTCAGATACAATGCTTGTTTCTATTTTACCTTCTTGGCGAGGGCTGGGTTCCTGGTCCACAGGGCTTGGTGCCTTTTCAGATACAAGGCTCGGTTTCCTTTCATTTTCTTTGAAAGGGCTAGGTTCCTTATCCACAGGGCTTGGTGCCTTTTCAGATACAAGGCTCGGTTTACTGTCTTCTTCCTTGATAGGGCTGGGTGCCTTGTCAACAGGGCTTGATGTCTTTTCAGATACAAGGCTTGGTTTCCGGTCATCTTCTTTCATAGGGCTTGGTTCCTTTTTAACAGGGCTTGGTGCCTTCTGAGATTCATGACTTGGTTTCCTGTCATCTTCTTTGATAGGGCTAGGTTCCTGGTCAACAGGGCTAGGTGCCTTCTGAGATTCAAGACTTGGTTTCCTGTCATCTTCTTTGATAGGGCTAGGTTCCTTGTCACTAGGACTTGGTTCCTTCTCTGATGCAAGGCTTGGTTTTCTTTCATCTGGTTTGATAGTTCTAGGTTCCTTGTCAACAGGGCTGGGTGCTTTCTCAGAGACAAGGCTTGGTTTCCTTTCATCTTTTTTGATAGGGCTAGGCTGCTTGTCAACAGGGCTTGGTGCCTCTTCAGATACAAGGCTCGGTTTCCCGTAATCTTCCTTGATAGGGCTAGGTGTCTTGTCAACAGGGCTTGGTGCCTTCTGAGATTCAAGACTTGGTTTCCTGTCATTTTCTTTAATAGGGCTAGGTTCCTTGTCAACAGGGCTTGGTGGCTTCTCAGATACAAAGCTTAGTTTCCTTTCATCTGCCATGATAGGGCTAGTTTCCTTGTCAACAGGGCTTGGTGCCTGCTCAGTTACAAGGCTTGGTTTCCTTTCATCTTTTTTGACAGGGCTAGATTCCTTGTCAACAGTGCTTGGTGCCTTTTCAGACACAAGGCTTGGTTTTCTGTCATCTTTTATTAATGGTCTGGATTCGTTGTCGTCAAGGCTTGGTGCCTTCTCAGATATAAAGCTTGATTTCTCGTCATCTGCTTTGATAGGGCTAGGTTCCTTGTCCACAAGGCTTGGTGCCGTCTCAGATACAAGGTTTGGTTTCCTTTCATATTCTTTGATAGGGCTAGGTTCCTTGTGAACAGGGCGTGGTGCCTTTTTAGATACAAAGCTTGGTTCACTTTCACCTTCTTCACTCGGGCTGCGTTCCTGGTCAACAAGGCTTGGTGCCTTTTCAGATTCAATGCCTGGTTCCCTTTCACCTTCTTTGTTAGGGCTGGGTTCCTGGTCAACAGGGCTTGGTGCCTTTTCATATACAAGGCTTTGTTTCCTGTTATCTTTCTTGATTGGGCTTGGTTCCTTGTCAATAGGACTTGGTGCCTTCTCAGATATTAGGCTTGGTTTCTTTTCATCTTCTTCGATAGGGCTACGTTCCTTATCAACAGGGCATGGTGCCTTTTCAGATACAAGGCTCGGTTTCCTGTCTTCTTCCTTGATAGGGCTAGGTACCTTGTTAACAGGGCTTGGTGCCTTTTCAGATACAATGCTTGTTTCCCTTTCACCTTTCTTGCTAGGGCTGGGTTCCTGGTCAACAGGGCTTGGTGCCTTTTCAGATACAAGTCTTGGTTTCCTGTCATCTTCCTTGAGAGGGCTAGGTGCCTTTTCCACAGGGCTTTGTGCCTTCTGAGATTCAAGGCTTGGTTTCCTTTCATCTTCTTTGTTAGGGCTGGGTTCCTTGTCAACAGGGCTTGGTGCCTTTTCAGAGTTAAGGCTTGCTTTTCTGGCATCTTCCTTGACAAGTCTAGGGTCCATTTCAACAGGGCTTGGTGCCTTTTCAGATACAAGGATTGGTTTCCTTTCATCTTCTTTGATAGGGCTAGGTTCTTTGTCAGCTGGGCTTGGTGCCTCCTCAGAGAGAAGGCTTGGTTTCCTGTCATGTTTTTCAATAGGGCAGGGTTCTATTTCAACAGGGCTTAGTGCCTTTTCAGATGCAATGCTTGGTTCCTTTTCAGCTTCCTTGCTAGGGCTAGGTTCCTGCTCAACAGAACTTGGTGCCTTTTCAGAGACAAGGCTTGGTTTCTTGTCATCTTCCTTAATACGGCTAGGTTCTGTTTCAACAGGGCTTGGTGCCTTTTCAGATACAAGGCTTGGTTTCCTTTTATCTTCTTTGATAGGGCTAGGTTCCTTGTCAACTGGGCTTGGTGCCTTCTCAGAGACAAGGCTTGGTTTCCTGTCATGTTCTTCAATAGGGCTGGGTTCTTTTACAATAGGTCTTGGTGCCTGTTCAGATACAATGCTTGGTTCCTTTACAGCTTCCTTGCTAGGGCTGGATTTCTGGTCAACAGGGCTTTGTGCCTTCTCAGATACAAGGCTTCGTTTTCTGTCATCTTCCTTTATAGGGCAAGGTTCCATTTCAACAGGGCTTTGTACCTTCTCAGATACAAGGCTTGGTTTCCTTTCATCTTCTTTGATAGGGCTAGGTTCCTTGTAAACAGGGCTTGGTGTCTTTTCAGAGTCAAGGCTTGCTTTTCTGTCATCTTCCTTGATAGGGCTAGATTCCTTGTCAACAGGGCTTAGTGCCTTTTCAGATACAATGCTTGATTCCCTTTCATTTTCTTTGCTAGGGCTGGGTTCCTGGTCAACAGGGCTTGGTGCCTTCTCAGGTCTTGGTTTCTTGTCATCTTCCTTGATACGGCTAGGTTCCGTTTCAACAGGGCTTGGTGCCTTCTCAGATACAAGGCTTGGTTTCCTTTCATCTTCTTTGATAGGGCTAGGTTCCTTGTCAACTGGGCTTGGTTTCCTTTCATGTTTTTCAATAGGGCTGGGTTCTTTTTCAACAGGGCTTGGTGCCTTTTCAGATACAATGCTTGGTTCCTTTTCAGCTTTCTTGCTGGGGCTGGGTTCCTGCTCAACAGAACTTGTTGCCTTTTCAGAGACAAGGCTTGGTTTCTTGTCATCTTCCTTGATACGGCTAGGTTCTGTTTCAACAGGGCTTGGTGCTTTGTCAGATACAAGGCTTGGTTTTCTTTCATCTTCTTTGATAGGGCTAGATTCCTTGTCAACTGGGCTTGGTGGCTTCACAGAGACAAAGCTTGGTTTCCTATCATGTTCTTCAATAGGGCTGCGTCCTTTTTCAAGAGGGCTTGTTGCCTTCTCAAATACAAGGCTTTGTTTCCTGTCATCTTCCTTGTTAGGGCTAGGTTCTTTGTCATTAGGGCTCGGTATCTTCTCAGACACAGAGCTTGGTTTCTTGTCACGTTCTTCGATAGGGCTGGGTTCCTTGTCAACAGGGCTTGGTGCCTTCTCAGGTACAAGGCTTGGTTTCCAGGCATCTTCCTTGATAGGGCAAGATTCCTTGTCAACAGGGCTTGGAGCCTTCTCAGATACAAGGCTTGGTTTCCTGGCATCTTCCTTGATAGGGCTAGGTTCCTTGTCAATAGGGCTTGGTGCCTTTTCAGATACAATGCTTGTTTCCCTTTCACCTTCCTTGCTAGGGCTGGGTTCCTGGTCAACAGGGCTTGGTGCCTTTTCAGATACAAGGCTTGGTTTCCTGTCATCTTCCTTGATAGGGCTAGGTTCTTTGTCAACAGGGCTTGGTGCCTTCTCAGACACAGGGCTTGATTTCCTGTCATGTTCTTTGATAGGGCTGGGTTCCTTGTCAACAGAGCTTGGTGCTTTCTCAGATGAAAGGCTTGGTTTCTTGTCATCTTCTTTGATTGGGCGTGGTTCCTTGTCGGCAGGGCTTGGTGTCTTTTCAGATACAAGTCTTGGTTTTCTCTCATCTTCCTTGATAGGGATGGGTTTCTTGTCAACAGTGCTTGATGCCTTTTCAGATTCAAGGCTTGGTGTCTTGACATATTCCTTGATAGGGCTAGGTTCCTTTTCAACAGGGCTTGTTTCCTTCTCAGATACAAAGCTTGTTTTCCTGTGATCTACTTTGATAGGGCTAGGTTCCCTGTCAACTGGGATTGTTTCCTCCTCAGATAGAAGGCTTGGTTTTCTGTCATCTTCCTTTATAGTGCTGGGTTCCTTGTCTACTGGGCTGAGTGCTTTTGTAGACATAAGGCTTGGTTTTCCTTCGTCTACTTGCTGGTCTAATGAAATAAGTTTTGGTTTTATAATGTCTTCCTTAATAGGACTAGCGACGGGTAATAATTTATCGTCCAAAGGTTTTAATTTCCCATCCATTAGCGATATTTCTTCCCGTGTAACAACAATAACTGTTCCATCCGGATGCTCTTCCTCGGTTATGTTACTTACAATTGATTTAGTTTTAGTGGATTTCATTAAAATGTAGTTGACTGTTATTGTTTTAGTCACTATTTTATTTATTATTTGTTTATTATTGATTATTACGGTGTCTGTTTTAGAAGAAGAGGTCTCTTCAGGTTCACCAAAGGTTCTGTAACCTTCGAGACTTTCTTCTATTGAAAGATTTCCATCAATAACGTCTGCTATTGTCAAGGTCGAGTAAACCTTATCACGATATGTTTTGTTGGGGTAATTGTCAGTGGTTGTCCTGTACGTGATCGTTTTAGATTTCACCAATACCCCATGTTTGTTTGAGAATACTGCTCTTACTGATTTGGTGATGATAATCCTTTCAATTGTTAATACCCCTTCACTGATGAATTCAGTTTCAGATGTTTCGATGATAACGGGTTCGCCAACAGGAGTAAGGCCTTGAAGCGAGGGCTCAATAATAAAAGCTTGCGCAATCATTAATGTATCGTCGAATCGAATGCTACATATTTCTTCAATTCTTAATAATATCTGCTTACACACAATTTTGTCTATTGGAATTGTGGTTTTCTTGTCAATATCAACTGGGCTTGGTACTTTCTTAACATGCATTTTCGGACTAAGCCTTGTTGTGTCACTTTTATCTTCGATAGGTTCTTTGCCTGCAGGTCTCGATTTGTCATCAATTGAGACCTGAACATCTTTTATGGGACTTGCCACTTTGTCAAGTGGGCTTAAGACCTTTTCACTCACAGGGATTGGTTTTTTGTCTATTGATCTAGCACCCTTGTCAGAAAGAATGCAGGGTTTCATATCATCTCTTTTGATAGAAATTGGTTTATCATCAGCTGGGCTAGAAATTTTATCAATAATTGAGCTGAGTTCTGTTTCTTCTGATGAACTCTTTTGAGGGCTAGACTTTTTGTCAACTGGGCTTGGAGATTTATCTGCTTCTTTATCGATTAATATAGGCGACCGAACGTCTGATAGCAGTCCTTTCTTTTGAAGTGTAATAGAGCTTGCACCTTCTTCTTCTTTTACATAAGGGGTTAGGTCACCAACTGATTCTACAATATCTTTTTCAATAGGTGAGTCTTTGGCTTCTTTTTCAAGACTAATTTCTTTGTCGGTAGGGCTTGGTACCAAGTCTAAGTCACGCTTAATTAATTTCATATCTTCTTGTTGACTCGGAAATTTTTGCTGTACATGTCTAGGCGCCTTTAAGTCTGTGATAGGTTCTTTGATTGTTATTTTTTCCGCTTCAAGTGGGCTAAGCTCTTTGTCAATTGGGCTTGGTGATTTAATGTCGAACTTTTTAGGAGTGTTATCGTCCGTGCTAAGAGTCTCTTTAGCTTCCTGCATAGGGCTTGGTACTTCGCCTACCAGAATTGGTGGTTTTTCATCAATTGTAATAGGGCTAGGAGTTTTCTCTTCGTCTTCTTCTGGGCTAATTTTTTTGGCAGAGTATGGCTCTTTGTCAACGAAACCTGGTATTTTTAAATCTACTTTGTCGGGACTTGGTTCATTTTGGACAATTTTGATTGGGCTCGGCTCCTTATCTATTGGACTTGGTGCCTTCAAATCCAATACATCAGAAATATGTGCCTTCTCATCCTTGCTTGGGCTGACTTTTTCGGTAGTTGGAGTGGGCGCTTTCAGATCTAATTCTTCGTGACTTGATAATTCTTCGTCTACCTTGCAAGATAACTTTTCAGCTTCAACGGGGCTTGGTGCCTTAAAGTCTAGCGAGTCTGGACTTATTGTTATTTTATCTGCTTTCAAAGTGTCATGAATCTGAACCATTTCATCCGCCAAACTTAGATTTTTTTCTTTTATGACTGGGCTTGGTGCTTTGTCTTCCAATTTAAGAGAACTGGCCATAATTGTATCTTCTTTAGTTGGAGTAGGTGTTTTCTTGCCCTTTAATGTGCTACTAAGCGCGGTTTCTTCTTCTTTAACAGTTTGACTCAGTTCCTTATCAATTGAACTTTTAATAGTTTTTTCTAACTCCACAGGACTTGGTTGTTTTTCATCATCTTTTACTGGGCTCGGTTCTTTTGTCGTTTTTTTACCAAAAAACTTTCCGCTGAAGAAATCTTTTGTAGCGCTCACTTTTTCATCTAATTTAGTCATAAACTTATCAATTTTGTCTTTCTTTCCTTCTTTTGGACTTATGACTATTTCAGATTCTTTCTCAACACCATCGATTTCTTTTAAAGGTTTTACATCATCTTCATGAATATATTTTTCTAGACTTACTTGCTTTACATCAAGTTTGTCAGAAATGATATCCGTTGTTGTTTTGTCACTTTCCATTGCTTCAACTTCATCAGTGTCCTCTTTTTCAGATATAAGCCGTTTTTTGTCTTCTTTCGCTGAAAGAGGACTCTGTTGTCTCTTATGTATAATCTCATCTTCTGATTTAGTTTGCATTTTGTCTAAATCAGAGACCTTTTCTATTACACGTTGTTTGGTTCGTAAATCTTTATGATCTAGTATTGATTTCTGATCTTCAGCCTGAACATCAGTCTCAGAACTTTGTTCTTTTTCAGGAACTTTGTTGAGAATGCTGTCAGATTTCAAGCTTGTAATGTTAGGTTCGATATCGATGGTGGAATCAATTATTTTTTGCTCATAAATCTTGCTCACCTGTTCCTCTGCGGACTTTTCTTTTTTCATTAAATCGGTCATTTTTTCCTCTAATTTTTCAAGGGTTTTAGTAGATGTCATTGAAAAACTTATTTTTCTTTGCAGATCTACTGCATCTCTAGATGTTTCAAGTTTATCAATCGATGTTGCCTCATCAGTAGCTTTAGAAGGAATTTCTTTTTCATTTTCCTTTTCTTCTTTCTTTTGTTTGTCTTCTGAAGTATCGACTTCACTAAAGTCGAAATGCATAGCACTGAATATAGGCTTTTCTTCTTGGTGTGTGTCTCGTTTTGATTTCTTACTTTCACTAAGAACAGTTCTATCAGAAATTTCGCTTGCATCTTCGGATGTCATTGATCTTGCAGGAGACATTTCTTTATGAATATCTGCTTTAGCAACTTGGTCAGATTTCACATCTAGACTTTCTACTTTGAGATCTTTTTGAACGTCATGTTTGCCTTCTTGTTCACTTACTAATAGCATTCTAGTAGCTTCAATAGCAGTCATGATTGTAGTTTCTGTTTTCGTGGAAGTTTCAGGTGACTTTCGGAGCATAATAGGTGATTTTTCAGCCATAATTTCTTCTAGGCTTAAATCGGATTTCAAAACTTCTGCAACATCAGCAACAATTTTTTCAATTTCTTTAGGACTTACTGGTGGTTTATCTAGGGCCTCGAATTTTCGAGCTTCTTCAATTTCTTTTTCTACATCTTCAGGTATTGAAGGTATTTTATCTGGCATACATGGAACTTCTTCAATCACAATAATATCATCTTTAATTGGAGAATCAAGAGTGGTGATGTGAGTCTCTCTTAATTTTTCCGTATAGTGACCATAACCATAATCTGTGTCATCGTATTCTTTAACTGGTTTTAAATCAGGGCCAGGAATAGATGTAACTTTCATGTGATCATGATACATTGGTGACTCAGGAGCGGAACCAGGTGTTACCGTCACAACTTCAGCATGAGAAGCCCGTTGTACAGTTTTGATTACAAAATCATCTTCGATTGCTTTTATATCTCTTAAAGATGGCTGTTCTGGAATAGGTAAATCTTTAGGAACTTTAATTTCCTGAACAAAACCGATATCCGGTTTACGCTTAAAAATATCATCATCAACTGGAGTCTTTTTTTCTTCGTAAGTTCTGTAATCAACCTCTTCGTGAAGCGGCAGATCAGCCACTTCATCGGGAGTCTTGACAATTTCTCGTATGGTTGCTGCTGGTATAGCTTCAAGTCTTTTTTCAGCTGACACTGGCATGTGCAAATCAACTAAAGACTTCAGCGGCAGAATTTCTTTAGTTTTTTCTTGAACATACTTTTCCTCTACTTGGTGATCTTCTTTGATATCATCAAGTGTAATACGTTCATCTTCAGGCAATGTCGGTGCTGTTGTAGCACCAGATTCAATAGTAGTTGAAATTTTTTCATCTGGTTGTGATTCTTGAACAAGGTTAAGTTCAACCGAGTCTTTTGGTTTCACTACACCACTTTTACTATCAGAGGTTTTCTTTTCACTGCTTATATCTTGCTTTTCTTCTACACTAACAGAATGCTCTTTTGATTCGATCTGTTTTATTTCACCATCTGCAACCATGTCATCGGACTTTTCTGGGCTTATTTCCACTTTTTCTGTTCCGAGTGTTTTCTCTTTTTTCTTTTCAGATTCTTCCTTATCTTTGATGTGTTTCTGGAGTTCATCTGGTTTATGGATAATTTCATGTCCAAATTCCTCGTTATATTGGTCTACTTCTTCTTTTTCTATAATAAGATATTCTTCTTCAAACTCGCCATCAGCAGTCGTTTCCGTTTTTGCGTCATCTAACATGCAAGTAATTTTTTCAATGTCGGAGCGACCTATAAATTCAACTTTTTCTTCAGCTTCACTATCTCGGTTAAATACCGCTTCAATTTCTCTTACGATTTCTTGTTCTTCTCTATCATCGAGTTCTTGTAGTTTAATATCATCAAGTGATTTTGAAGTTTCTTCGTCAGATTTTTTAGCTTCTCTCAAGATGTCTTCGTAGTTTACTCTCTGTAAACCCTTTAACTTAGAAGTATCGGCTTTAGTAGATTTTGCTGATTTGGTTGGACTTTTCATTGATTTGAGACCTTTTACAGGCGATGCTAGTGGTCGCGGTCGTCTAGAAATTGGTTCACGTTTCTTAGTTTCCTTCTTCTCTGAAGGTTTTTGAGTTATATCTCGTTTAGGAGATGCTTGCTTGTATTTTGATTCAACAACCCTTCGGTTCTGTGCTTCTTTAGTGCTTTTAGCAGGTGTACTTCCCGGGCTCAGTCTTCTTGATTTGGCTTTTACTCTGTCTCTCACTGAAGGTTGTACGCCACTGAGAGCAGTTTTTGTTTCTGCGGATTTTTTTGGTGTCACAGGCGGAGATTTTTTTTCCTCTGATGGAGCTTTCTTTTCAACCAAACTAGCTGTTACTTTCTTTTCAGTAGATCTTTGTGTTGTGCGATGGCTCATTTTGGTTCGAGTCATCGAACTGTCGATTTTGGTTCGACTTTCAGTCTTTTTCTTTGTTTCTGTTTTAAGTTTGATGTCAACATCAGATGTTTTCTTTGCCTCAGTAGATTTAGCTACAACATCTTTCGTGTCCTCAGTCTTTTCGATACGTTTAATTTTCTTGTCCGCTGCTTTTTTCTTTATATCTTTCTTTTTTGGCAAGCCATCAATCACGGTGCTTTCATACTGAGCAATTTTATCGTCCAGAGTTGTTTCAGTTTTCATAAAAATGGCATCACCTAGGACATTTTCGAGCTTTTTATCTTCTCCGTCTACAAGTTCACTTAGCAATTTGTTGTCTATAATATTTTTTGAGTCTGTGTCATCTTTGATATTATCTTTTGGAGGATGTTCTGGCTCGAGGATTTTTTCTTCTCTAGCTTTTTCAATAATGCTGGCCTTTTCTTTGCTCGTTCTGGATACAATTTTCGCGGATTTGGTCGTCGTAACTGTGGTGGCTGTAGTTGCGGCTGCAGTGATAGCTGGCGGAGCTGGTTGCATCTGTCTTCCTGTACAAGTCGGATGGTTAAGGAATTCTAGGTGCTTTAATTTCTCTAAGCCTTCAAATATTTTGTGTTGCGGGGTTGATCCTGGGAACATTATTCTTGTGATTGTGTCATCAGGGTTAGCTGGCCGCCACACGAGTAGCGCACAGATTGAGACTATGTTTGGGATCGGGAAGTTGAACTGCCCCGATGCACTGGCACCTTCGAACAACTTTTGCTCACTGCCATGCCAACGTTTTAAAAATTCACGAACGTATTTTGAATCCTTGGACGGATTCAGCACGTACATGTCGAGGGTTCCTGAAAAAAACAAAAAATAATTTGAGACAAATGCAACAAGGCTTCAACGAGAAACGGGATTAGAACGGCAATTCTGATTCTCGGAGAAATGTTTGCATGCCTGAATGCAAATTTATTTGTTAAACTTAAATTATTTGGTTAACTTTCACATCAGATTCTTAAATCTAGTTAACCATTTTTTATACTGTCGATCTGACCTATCAAAAGTACCGGGTAGGGATAATTATCAGCAATTTAAAACAAAGAGGGACATTTTTTATTAAATATATTTCAAATTAATCTTTTCATTTTAAATTTTATTTAATATCTTTATGAACGATGAGTCATGACTGATTACGTTTAAACTTTTTTATTTATATAATTTATACTATTTTCGAGCGAAGCGAGATCTTTAAATGTACTTGGGCAAATCGGCGTTGTATGTATGTATGTTTGTTTGTCCGAGGATAACTTTCGAAGCGTTTATCCGATCATCGTGAAATTTGGTGTATAGGTAGGTAGTGTTGGTACAATTTTGGTGTGACTAAATGAGCTTAGAATTTAGGGGGGTTATTGAGATATTGGGGTTCAAGAGGGGTAAAAAAAAACAAAATGGAACTATTCATTCAAATGGCACGTCTAATAAAAGGTATCTGTGAGCACATATTGACCCCGGTTCTATTTTTAGTTTAAACCTTGTATTTTTTACGTTATTAGCCATAACAAAAACTGAACTTTGACAAAATTCACATGGTACACCAGTAACCCCACAGTGCTGAAATTTGGTATTCGTGTAGCTTTAGTGACACAAATATAGGGAAAGGTCTAAAATCCAGAATAACTGCAATTTCTACCCCTAAAAAGAGTACCCAATTAACATGAACTCACGATACCTGTAATTTGAATGAAACTGTATGTCAAATTACTTGGTTATTATTTCGTGGCATTATTTTGATAGTCAAAGATTAGGTACAATTTTTTTTGTTGGGGCGAACATCTAATATTTTATAATCTTACAAAGCCTTAACTTGTTGTCTATTTGTATTTATGATCTAAGAATTTAGTATTGTATATGTACGAGTATACCATAATGGCCATTGTTTGAATAAATTAATCTATTCTATTAGTTCGACCTGATCAAGGTTGCTGAGAGCCGTTGGGTGCAGGCTGCTCTGAAAATGTATGGAGGAGGCCGAAGTGGCTGATATAGTGAATCTCTATCACTTACCATGTCCAACTTTATGATACAGGTTGACAGGTTCAGGGCTACGATAGCAATGCTGGGGCTTGAGGTTGAGATGGCGAAGGTCAGCCATCATATCAGACCCTTCCTGGAGAAGCGAGACCAGGAGCGGGTCGGTGTCCTTGTCACCGTCAGGGCTTGCGAGGGCTCTGCGCTCCTGAAATTATAAGAATTTGTTAAGTTAGTTATTTGTATCAGAGTTTGTTATGTCGCTATCTTAGACCAGGATAATATTATGTTGATAAATGATAAGTTGCGGTAAACTGTACAAAAAGCGTAGTCAAAATTACCTTATTGTCTTCAATTAGGAATGATGGGATATCACACAGAATAAAAGAGGACTTGGAGGAGACCTTGGACCAGCAGTAGCACAATTTAGGTTGGAAAAAAGGTGAAAAAAGGGCATAGATTGCTTGCGCTTTGGCATTATGGCTTTATCACTGTTACGCCTTAGAACCAGTTTTTAATTTAGTACCTATCTAAGTTAAAGTCACAAAACCGATCGCTCTGGAAATCTATAGATAGGTCTATGTTCAGTGGTGGACTTTTTATCGCTGATATGATGTGGATGATGATGAAGTAAAACCTATATTTCTACGGAGCTACGCTGGTTGGTGTGTTCATCACAGCTTGGAATCCACAGCTTTCTTAGGGTGATATCCAAATTACAAAATTGCACTAAATGGGATGAAACCCACCTTACGCTTACATTATGACACAAACCACTAAACTCTAAAACCGCAAAATCCACTAGTTACACAAATTAGGCGCAAAATGCACTAATCACAAGAAGTTAGACGCGACGCGATATAGGTACTGCTTTGAATGCCATACTGGAAGGTGATATTCCATGCTCCAGTACCCACCATATGCATCGAACTAATAAACACTTGTTGGAATCATATTTTATTTACTATGGTAGAGCACCTCCCTACTAGATAGATGTTGCTGGGAGCCGTTGGGTGCAGGGAGGCCTTTATTCAGCAGCGGACGTCTTGTGGCTGATATTATGAATAATCGTGACGATAAAAAATCAAATATTTACAGGATATAACGATATCTTATTAACAAAATTTAAACGAAAATACTGGGCTCATAGGATATGAATGAACATGAAATTCCAGTTTAATTTTTTCTCAATAAATATTAATTTGAAATTGAAAATATTAAAATGTTAAATGTTTAATTATTTAATTTTTGAATTTGTTAATTTTTTGCCATGAATTTTATTTAACCAGTAAACTTGACAAAGGCTTCTCTGTTATTTCATAGCTCCGTTAAGAAGCCCCTAACACCCATTCATGTATTTCCTGCGCAGTAGCGATCCATTGAAGCGTGCCCAGGGGTTAGTGTTACACAGGCGACCTTGCGAGGCGTCGGCGTCGTAGTGGCGCCATACATTGCAGCTTTACAACTCAACTACTGCAAATAGGCAGGATAAGTAACAAAAGTTTAAAGCTCCTTGACAATGTGGGTAAACCATTCGGTACCACGTCTTCGCAATGATTTTATATCTTGCTTTTGCAAAATTTGGGGTTTTTGAGCACACTTAATGTATTATTTTATTCATAAAGTGTTGTCACTTACCATCTTAAGATTTATAAAAACATCGTGATACGGGAAAGTGATATTAAATACGTCACGTTAGACCAGCAGATGACTGGGACAAGTGGCTTTATTTATTTATTTAAAACAGGGACGCCAACAGCTCAGTATTATTACGAGTATTAGTTAATAAAGAGAAAGCAACGCCGCTGACAAAGACAAGGGCAAGTGGGTTGACACGGGATCAACAAATGATGGTGATGATAATTAGTTCCAACTCAAGTCCATTTAGAGTAAGAAGACAGACTAAAACAGTTACCGCAAGGTGACAAATAATGAACCAGCAACATGGAAAAACAATGTAAGACGTAAACTATAAAATACCTCAGCGAGACCCTCTAACACAGGTACTTAAAAGAGGGTCCCAAACCCATGAAATGTAAATAGATTAAGTTTAATGAAACAAATATATATTTGTATTTTGTTTGTTTGTCTCATAACACGAAAGTCTTTGATCAGTATGGTTACCAGTGATGACATATGGCTCAGAAACATGGTCTATGAATACAAAGGGTGCTGTGTTTGGTATTTCTCTACCAGATCCAATCAAAAATTAAGAGATTTGTAGACAAACTAAAGACACGACTTAACCAAGAAGATTAGAAAGCTGAAGTGGGGCGCATAGCTCAAAGAACTGACGGTGGTTGGGGCAGGTTCTTGCAAAGCGCAGTGTAGGCCGGTCTTCCACTAGATGGAAAGACGAACTGGTAAAAGATGCTGGGGCTGATATGATGTTGCTGATGATGATGTCTCTAAGTCTACAGTAAGTACTCACCTCTAAGTTACAGAAGAAGTGTCCAATCTGCGGGTAGACAGTGGACGCCGCCTTCCTGCGTAGGACGGACGCCATGCCTGACACCGAGCAGTTGTTGAGTCTGGTAAAGAGGACTGCATCTAAGCGGTCGAGATGGCGCGCGAAGTCCCACCAGCAAGCCTTGCGGGAGAATCCACCATCAACTGGAAATAACAAGTAATGGTTTTACGACACGAGTCCATAGGTGTTATTCTGATGACGTGTCAATTTTTGCCACTTCTATAACGTTGGGTGTGCCCTTGTTGAGATCATTCTTTGTACAGTAAAGTTAGGGCACAAGGAACAACAAAGCATGTCGGACATGAACTGAATAAAAGCTCCGCAGTTGCATTAAGTTCGGGAAGAGTCGACAATTCCCCATTGACAAAGATTTTGTCCGCATCGGCCAACGACCGACTTGAGAACGCCATAGGTGTTCACAAAAACAAAATCTACAAACTACTATGTCTGATGCTTTTAGATGTCCAAACATTGTCATGTAAACGAACACAGATAAGAAGTGTGGTAAAACTTATTTATAAACCTCTAGTTTCTAAAATCTTGAAAGGAGTTCTTAGCAACTACTCCCCTAATTTGAATATGGTCTGACATATTTTTTCGGAATTATTTGGGATCGATAATCTTATGTTAAGATTGGTAAACAATTTTATCTGTCGTTCTCTGTTCACCCACTGCTGGAAAGTTGGAAGGCCTTTACCCAGCAGCGGGTGAAGTCGGGCTGTGGATGATGATGACGATGCTCTGTTCAGTAAGTATAATTACTATTTCAAATCAAGCAACCACATATTCTAGGTTCAATGTTTTCCTGTTTGTCTTCCAAGCCAAAGCTGAAGGACAAACAAACCTCAATTTTCTGTTTGTATCCATTTATTGGGACAAACAGGAAATAGGCTAAGGGAAACTCAAAGCTATCAAAATGATAAGTCAAACATAACTCTGTGGCTGAAGAATTAAAACACATATTTTATTGATACCATTCACCATATTTTCTGCCTCAATGGGTAGGAAATCACATTGAAATATTAATTGCAAAGCAATGATGCGATCCAGTTAAAATCGTCGAAGGTTTTACTTTATTTCGTTCAGAACCGATGATTTATGTAATAATATTGACTCCGATGATTTTCACATGAATGAGCAGGTCAACAGTAGGTAGAGTTTAATTAAAATTTATCATTATTATTTTCTGTTTACTTAAATAATCAAAGCCTACATATTCACATAGGCAAATACTATATCTTGGTGTGTGTTTTCATTCCCAAATGCACGAATAGCAGAATATCTACAAAAAACTGGAAAAATTCACGCAAAAAGAAATTATGAAGTAAATTAATTTTCTCATAGATACATGCAGCTCATGATGGCCTATTGACAATTCTACCGGCGACGTACATTGGCAGTCCGCGTCATATGCATGTCAAGGCTGTACGAAGTTCGGCGGGTCAGCTAGTTGTACATAAAGCAAGTTAACTATTATATATCTATTATATATAACTATCTAGCCCTAAACTAAGCAAGGCTTGTACTATGGGACCCAGATAACTGATATAATATACTTTAATTATATACTTTTTTTCTAAATACGTACTTATAATATATATAGAGAAACTATATAGATATATAATAGACACGGAACTAATATCTGTAGATCATGCAAACATAGGTTTCTAATACTAATATAGGTTGCTGGGAGCCGTTGGTTGTAGGACGCACCATATTGGTCACTCTGGTATAGAGTAGGTCTATTTTCAGTAGTTGACGTCTGATGGCTCATAAACCACTCAATGCGAAGAGGCTTTCAGCCGGATTTCGTAGAAGCTGATTGGCTTATTGTAAAATAAGATCGTCTATTTTGTTTTTATGTTTATCCCTCTCATATGATGATGATGGATCACCATTAACCTCGTCAAAAGTAAATCAAATGGTATTCGGATTAGCCCTTTCATTCAAAATATTTGCCCCTAGCCAACACAGCGAATCACGAGATAAAATCAATCGCAAATATCGCCGAGAGCGGCAGTTGATTGAAAAATAAATTGAAGTGGGATTCGCGTGATGTTTGCTTTCCGCTGCCGTGAGAAATAATGGGTTGAACTGTTGGTTGTAAATATTGCGGACTCAGATACCTACACTTTTCCTTCAATTCTTTTTTAACAATTACTAAAAAGAAAACACTATCACTATTACTTTTGTGATAGAAAGAGAACGTTTAACATTGCCAGAAACATGGTCGGTCGTAACAACAATAAAACGGTACGTGATAAATCCCATACCTATTTATAATGTTTAACATATATCAAGTAAAACATTTGTTGGTAAAAATAAAATATAAGTCGACATCCTCATTGTAGTTTTGTGTCTAGTAGAGATAGCTACATATGATACGCATTCTGTTATCAGTGCTGTAACTACACATCGATATCTTAGTCACATCGATAGGACAATATATACTGACTGATTCAATTATACAGCAGTTATAATCTTTCTTAAGTACTTATTTATCAGTATTTAGATGTATATTAAGAAATACTTGCCTGTTAATAGCACCTACAAAATGATGGTGTAATGCTACTAGGGAGGTAGGGCCTATGTAATTATTTAAGTATTATTGACGTAACCAAGTATGATAGAAGCATAATAATACAGTTAAAGTCAGCGAGAGAACACGTAAAGATTACATTTCAATACAGGAATTAGCTTTTTATCTTGAATTTTCGTATTATTTGATGCTAAAGTTATAACGATTCGAAAAGTTGTCAATTTTCAGCCGTCTTAGTATTAAATGCCGTCTTAGTAATGCGAGATAGAGGTTCGTAGCTATACACGCGCTTGACAATTGCTATCCAGGAAGATAATACTAGCACGAAACAATATGTTCTATTAGTGACGTCACCAAAGTGGCGTGACGGAGAGCATGTCTAACACTGGTCGGGTTACGGCAAACATGACATGTCAATATGGCTGTATTGGGTAAACTGTAGCTACGGTGAATAATAATAGCATAGGAATAGCACTAACTGTAAGAAACAGTACTCAATTATAATGAAGGGAATTTTGAATAGCACTAGCTGTAAGGTACAATGTTTTTATAGCCTCTTGACATTGAATGAATGAATACACTTTATTTTTCATCAAATAAACAAAACCATACAGGAAAATGGAATCAGAAACTTAAATTTATTTTTTCCAGTTTTTGCATTTTCACAGACACCTTAGTTTTTTCTACAATATCGTTTCCATAGGAGAGTTTTTTTTAGTTTTTCCACATCTAATTACAGTTTACATTATGGCCTCATCGTCAATTCGAAAACACTTAAGTAACAAAATCAAAATAGCCAGACTCAACAATAATGGTTGCACTGCCAACAGTCACCCATCTCCCGTGCGCAACGCAGCCTTAATGAGCTTATTTCCATCCATCCTCAGTTTGATGTGTTTGCAGATGACTGGAAGACGATTGAGCGAGTGTGTCTCAGTTATTGTGAGAGTATTTAATTATGTATACCTATGTTATGTTAGTTATTTTAACCCTACAGTGGTCGCGTACTAAAACCTGACCTGATTGGTCGCGTGGAGTACTATTGTATACCATTTATAAATTCAAATAAAAATACATTTGAGCTTCAACTATGTTTAATTCTTATTGTAATTGTATTATTAAGTATTGTTGTATTAAAAGCAATCAATAAAAACGAATCACAACCTCTGAATATAAAAAAAATCAACAAACCAAAAAAAACCTCTAAAATGGCACAAAAAATCAAAAATACTAATTAATGTTTTCTAAACAAGACAGACAAACAACCTTCGAATGATCGCCACAAATAAACTTTTTGCACGTGTTGCATAGTTTTTGAGTGCTTTTATTGCGGCTTCTTCCGCAGTCGCGGCAGCGACCTATGGATCGAGTTGGTGTCTGTGCTGACGTTGTCGCTGTGGTTTCTGGATAATTACAAGAAAATCTCGCGCGCAGCACTGAGTGCGTTTGTCAATTATTTAACTTAAAGTACCTAGAAGCGCTCGTAATTTACGTTAGCGGTTTTTGAGAATTTTACAATTCCGTAAGTGTGGATTACATAGGTAATCCACGCGACCACTCTAGGGTTAAGTGCCTATTGTATTTGTATATCTGTTGTGTTTTTTGTGTACCTTTTTAACCTAAAATATCTACCTTAGTTTCATAATGAATGTAGGTAAGTATATTATAATTTGTATTTTTTTTGTCTTGTAGTAGTTTTAGATATAGCGTATTAGATTAATTCTGTAAAGTTATATTTAAGTGTAAAAAAACGAATTTGAAACATATGAATTTGAATGGTCTTCTTCATTTGATTCAATATAACTTTCACAAAATAACGATTAAAACCATTGACTCAAATAGCACTGACTGTAAGTAACACATTTTTTTTCAAATGCCTAACGACTTCAAATTAAAATCAATGTAATCAATTCCGCCTGGTGATCTGGAGCAGTTGAGCTATCTATAGATCGTTTGCAACGGTCTTTAGATGATTCAACAGTTTCTTCTGTAATTCATTCATGTAAGTATTTATTGTTATTAAAGGCATATTGCACCATTAAAAAAATGTAATAAATAATGCTTTTAGGCAAAAAAGGTTTCAATACAACCACCATGGCGCAGTGGGCAAACAGCTGGCTGAGACCCAGGAGGTAGCGGGTTCGATTCCCGCCGCGGAACAAATGTATGCATGATCTACAGTTATTTTTTCCGGGTCTGGATGTTTTTCTATATATTATAAGTATATATTTATGAAAAACAAGTATCTAAGTATTCAATCAGTTATCTGGTTCCCATAGTACAAGCTCTGCTTAGTTTGGAGCTAGATAGCGCTGTGTGAAATGTCCTCCAGCAATATTTATTTATTATTAATTAATACAGAAAGTAACCAAAAAATTAAACGGCTGTAATAATGCACTTACCTACATAAGATCCTACAGGAAAGTTAATATCCGGCGAGGGTGTGTTAGTGTGTGTAGGTAAGTGCGTGTGTGAATGTGTGCGTGTGTGTAATATCAGATGATTTCGCTTAAAAAACCTAAGGTTATGGTTAGATATGGTTAAAGGTTATGGATGTTTAACAGCTGTTTTAGGTTAAATACCTTAAGTCAAACATTACGTTCGTATAAGGTAAGTTCTAAAGTCTAAAAACAGCCGATATATGATCAAACCAACCGCTGGGTGGACGACATCGTAGCCACCGCTGGGGCCACGTTGACCCGCCTAGCCTAGGACTGAGACGAATGGAAAAAGATGGAGGATGTCTATGTCCGAAATTGGACATCCCAAAAATTAAAAAATAATAATAATAATGACATTTACTTAATGATATAATATGATACAATTTATAATAATTTGATTATTTTTTTATGGTTTTCAAATTTTATCTGTATTGGTTTGGAAAATAAAAAGTCTATAATAATAATAAGGTAAACTCTAAAGTATAGGCAAAAAGTCTAAAAAACAGCCGATCTAAAGTCTAACAAAAAGTTTACACAAATAAAATAGTAAATTTTTTTTTCATGTGAAAAGTTTGATTGCTTGATTGATTGAAAATTCTTTATTGCACAACAATTAATATATCTGTACATAGGCGAACTTAATGCTAGCAAGCATTCTCTTCCAGTTAACCTTTGTGTAATGTGGAAAATATATTTTATAGGTAGTGCACGACAGGAAAAAAAAATGTGCGAGGCGAGACGTTGTTCGGAGCGGATCGCACTCATCCTGATGAAGGTTCACAGATTGAACCAAAACATTGTCAGTCGAAACACAGATAAAACGGTACGTGATAAATCCCATATTTATATTAATGATTGAAATAAATTACGAAAGTTTTCTAAGTAAAAAAAAAGTTGTTTATTTTCATGGACGGAATCACCCCTTTCAGGCTTAAAGTACTAGTACCGGGACTCCGGTATACCCAGTATAAGTATACCGGTATACCCGGTATAGTGGAACACTTGGTACACGTTCCACTTTAGAAACTTTAAGCATGCCCGAGGCTTTTCGTTTGCTTTTCGGCTACATTTTTATTGGCACCGATCCAACACTCAGCGATATTACGAGATACCGATGTACGATTTCTGTGAGGTTCGTTTTATTACAGTTTCCATATACATTTTCCGGGTTTTATACCGAGTTTCAAAGACGTTGAAATTGGTGGATTGCGCTTAAAACTACACGATTCTTGTTGATCGTAAAGCCTTTGACAGGCATACATCTTTAGAATAGGTTAGTGACCTGAAGGCCTATTCCAAATGGTAATTTGTTTAAGTCCCTATCTCTAATGTCGGAGGGAAAAAAGCGAAGCATTAGAATTTTTTTTTTCTATTAGATTTGATGTCTATAGGGCTACGTGGTCACTCAGCAAAACTGTATTTTAATGTTCCGAATAAAAAAAATATACAAAACAAAAGGCCAATTCCCGCTTTAAGTTCTAGTTGAATTAAGGTTCGTAAAAACATTCTTGTCAGTAAGCGTACATAAATCAGAATTAACAACCATATATGTTCACAGTATCGTGTGAATAGTGTGCCCTATCTTTTAAATCTCCTAACAACAATAAAAAAATAAAAATCGGTCTCCTTGACATAATCTTCTCACTCGGCCTCGACCATACTAACTATTGCCTAGTCTGCAGCCACTAGAACTTGGTAGTGTGCCAACAGAAATATTGGTTTCACTAGAAAAGACGTTTCTGTGACATGGGGTAAGTAAAGTTTCAAAGGAGACAGTGTAAAAGTGGTCTATGCTACGGATGCGAAAGCGGTTTGTGGACAAATAGAGATACCATATACCTTTTATAAATAGGGACATCAAATTATTTTCTGTATTGGCGTTATCAAAATTAACTTGTCAGTTTGAGATATTCATAGGCAATAATAAATTAGTACTAAAAGCATTAAACGTATAATTTGTTATTCGTACAAAACTTCACTCGGTTTGAGCTGCTAACATTCTTATAACTTGTATATGCTTCTTCCTTTATTTTTATCGGTTATTTTTTACACAAACATGTATCAAAAACGTATACTGTATTATTTTATCTTAACTGCTGGGTTAATGTAACATTTTGATGCCCCTTTGTACGAAGTTATAGATAAGGTATTTAAGATGTCCCAATACAATTACAATCTATAGCTATTGGTTTGAAGACCAATTCCTTTACAGATTTACCCTGTCTCCTTTACTGGTGCTTGAGACTGATTTGAGAGCTTGTGGTAGGTCCGAAAAATTAGATTGGATTTGATGTGTGAAGGTCGTTTTATTTGGAACACCACCATTCTATATAAGTACCTACTGTAATAATAATAGCGACTATAATTTGATAATAAATTTGTTCCCAACTTTCCAGAATGCGGGTTTCATATTAAGTTTGTTGTTAGTAATAACGTTGGCTACCAATTATAAAAATTAAGTAAAAAATAGTACCTAATTGGAAAAGTGTTCGCTGTGTCGACCTTTGTAAACGCTGTTGTAATTTTATACCCTTTTGTCTCAAATTATGATGGTTTCAATAAAGTTTATGAAAGTCAACGTGAGGTCCAGTCAGTGAACTTCTATTCCACTGGATCTACCTTTTTAATATTGCAACACCCACAGGGTACATTATGCAGTTCTTTGACTAGTCAATATGATCTAAAATAAAAATTATGACAGTAATTTTAATCTACAATCTACAAAGTACGTTGTAGAGGTTCTTTCAAAGCTACTAAGTAGGTTGTAGCTTTGAAAGAACGCAATAAAATACTGAATACTGTTAAAGGTAACCAGCTGATATAAATCTAATATTATACCTACCGGTATCGAATAGAAGTGATAAAATAATCATTACCACCGCAACACTACCGTCCGTCTCCCGAAAGAAGTCCCTTAGATTTCAAGGTCAAGATTTAGGAGCAGTTTTCAACTTTATTATACTTATCATCTGATAATCTGATGTTTTTCAAATGGCCGCGGGACATTTTCTGTGAAAAGAATACTTACTGCTATTGTTCACTCACTCACAGCTCTACCATTCACTCCAGTACGTTCACTCTTTCTTACCTAGCATGTTGAATCCATTAATCCCGAATAGCGCTGCATCGCCCTGTCCCCCCGGGAACACGTACAGGGTAGGGTGGCTGAATCTAATGTTGCCAACCACGTCGCTGGAGACCAGGAGCTGGTCCAGGCTGGCTGGCACGATGTACGGGTCCAGGTAAGCTGTAATCAAATTAACAGTTAATACAGAGATTAATATAATACACGGATAGATGATTATAGCCCAGAGTATTAGCAAGTTGAAATGGCAGTGGGCTGGGCTCATAATTCGGAGAACTTACAACGGCCGTTCGGACAAAAAGATTATCAAGTGGAGACCACGTACTGGTAACCCAGCATAGGATGGCCTCCACTAGATGAAAACAGAACCTGATAAAGATTTCTGGGATCACGGATGTTTAAACTATATTAGGTGCTATGCGCTTTTTCTACATTAACATAATGATGATGAAGTAGTAGAAGTTATGTTGACGTAAACCGTGCTACAAAAAATATACAAGGCGCAACCCAAAACACTTCAATAGCGCGTTCAGAATACTAGCGACATCTAGTTCTGTTTTTGGTAAACTTGTAATCCGTGTTACTCGTACCACAGAGAAATAATGTACGTAGTATATTTTTACTCTGAGGTATTACTACGTAAAAGTTGTACGTAGTATATTATTACTCTGTGGTGTTACGACGTACAAGTTGTACGTAGTATGTTATTACTCTGTGGTGTTACGACGTACAAGTTGCACGTAGTATATTATTACTCTGTGGTTTTACGACGTACAAGTTGTAAGTAGTATATTATTTATCTGTGGTGTTACGACGTACAAGTTATACGTAGTATATTATTTATCTGTGGTGTTACGACGTACAAGTTGTACGTAGTATGTTATTACTCTGTGGTGTTACGACATACAAGTTTTACGTAGTATATTAATGTCTCTGGTACAAGTAACAGGGATTACAAGTTTACCGGAAACATAACTAGATGTCGCGGGTAAAATTATTCCGGACGAGCTATTTAAGGGTTTTGGGTTGCGCCTTGTTTAGTTTTCGTAAAATGTCAACATAACTACTACTTCTTCCTCATCATTATGTAGAATGAAGGAGCTTACATAAAATAATCCCTCCTTATTAAAAGCTGGTCTAACTTTAAAACGCTGTAAGCTATATGAAAGTACCTAGCTACTGTTTAAAATGGGCTCCCATTTCAAATAAAAGTTATTGAAATTGAAACTTAAGTTGAAAGTAACTTGCAGTGAAGTGTTTACTCAGGCAGAACTTTATTCAAATTATGCGAAAGCTCAACATTTTTGCCTAAATTAAAATCTATAAGTTTTGAATACTTTTCAACGTTCTTTTTCAAAGCTTAAGGAAATTAGTAGCTTTAGTTCATATATAATGTTTTTAAGTAAAATTGATTTGAAAGGACATTAATTGTAATGTCTGGAAATAATAAAAGTTTTAGAATTTTTGAATGGTTCAAAATAAAAGATATGCTAAACTAATAGGAATAATTATATTAAACAAATTAAACAAGTTATTAGGAACATTGCCAAGCAATCTCTAGATTGTTAACCATTAGCTTTAAAATAATTAGTTAATTAGGTATTCTAAATCAAATAAAATAGATCAATTATAAATAAGGAAAGTTTCCACCAAATTGGAGTGGAGAGTTCATCCAATAGAATCACGTACTGTAAGAATTGATTTGATGATACAAAAATATATAAACGTTAAAATCGTTTTACGTCATGTACGTGAGGAAAATAAAATCAAAATCTATTTATTCATTAAAATCACAAGGATCACTTTGAAACGTCAATTTTACTGCTTGGTTCTTCACGACCAAGCCAGGAAAGAAAGGCAAGAAACAAGTCTGGTTGTTCTTTTTAATGATCCTTTTAGAATACATAACAATAAAGAAAATAAATTACATCTAAATTGTAACATTTTTGAACGGGTTGGAGCAATTTCAATCCTAAACTTCTTTATCATTCGAATAATCCGATATCTTATAGTAGGCTTTTTTATATAGATTTTAATTAATTACGTTTTTAAATTTATTAATTGTCTTTTTTTTGTACATCACTTGGGAGTTTGTTATAAAAGCGTACACCTTGCCCTTTAAACGATCTACTAACTTTATGGAGTCTACATGTGGCAACAGCGAGTTTATCTTTATTTCTAGTATTAAAATTATGATTATTGCTATTTCTCTTAAACAAGTTAAAATATTTTTTGAACATACGAATACATCAGATGTTACTATCGGTTGATTTCACTCATATCCGCTTCGCTTTGGTGGCAAACTGCCTTTATTGTAACTGGTATTTCGGTATATTACAGAATTATCTTAGTTTAAATGACAGTGCTAATACCTCGTAAACCTATTTTGATAAGGTCAATCTATACTAATATTATAAAGAGGAAATATTTGAATTTTTGTATGTTTGTAACGAATAAACTCAAAAACTACTGGTCCGATTTCATAAATGCTGTCACCATTATCCCCGAGTAACATTGGTTACTTTTTACTCAATTGCGCAGAAGGAGGGTAATGTTTTTATTGAAAAACTACGCGTGTGAAGCTGCTGATTGGTCAGCTAGTATATTATATTTATAGCTAAATTGATCCATTCCGTCATTAAGTAGTAATAGACTTCTTTGTGAAAGAACCCGCCGCCGGGGGGAAGTACTACCATCATAACTATTTCTGCGGCTAGTGTTTCAGTTTGAAGGTTCCGGTGATATTACAGACAAACGAGACTTTACACCTGTATACCTCAAGTGGTTAGACAACAGGGCAGTGTATCGTTGAGCACGTTCATAAGGTGTGTGACCTACGTGGTAATGCTTTGTTAAAGGCGATGGTTACCACTTAACATCAGGACCATTTACTATTTCCATCTCCATGGTCTTTGATAAAGAAAAGCTCATTTATATACATTTTACCTGACTACACTATTTTATAAGATTTCATATTATTATATTTATGGCTCGGATAAACATTGTTCTGAAAAGCTTGCGGGCACCGCTGGCAAATGGGACACATGAATTAAGTATTTTAAAATTGGTTCATCCTGTGTCTACTATAAATATAATATTACATTTATATGAGGTTCCATTTAAAAGCTTTTATAGCTATTTGAATAACATAATGGCCTGACGCAGTGCAGGTAAGAGAAGGCTTTAGAATGCTCGCTGCTGCAGTTAAACACTTAGTGTTCCGAGCGCCAGTCTAGAAATACACGTTTTGAGTTTATATTCATATAAGTAATTCGTCGGTTAAATAGTTTTTTCTTGGTCACTGCTTATTATAAATCAGTAACGAAGCAAAACATTTTATGACGCATTTTAGTTTCTAAGTTCGTATTATTCATTCGTCGTGCAAGTAGCTTTTTCTCGGTCACTGATGTAGCTCAGTGAGTATGATATCTTTTATGGTCTTGAAAAGGACCTTAAGATATGCGGTTAAAGATCTTCATAACCTATACATTCTACATAACTCGTGTCAAACTTCATGTATATTTATTATATATATATATATATAATATTATTTTACGAAGCTATGTTTATAAAATGTATATCTATTTTTACTCGCTTCTTTATTTATTTTATTTTATTACGTCGCTGCTGCACTAACTTGCTTCTGGTTTCAACTGAAAATCAGTATTGGGAGCATAACATCAAACATTATGCTGAGCTGAACGCTATTTTGGTTCGCAGACTTGTATCTACTGTTCTTTATAATTATTTCATGTGTAATTTTGTGTGTACCAAATAAATGATTTCTGTATCCTATAATTTCTAGTGAGAGATGGGAAACCAATCATGCACTGTGAATATCAAAATTAGTATTTTGTAATTCTGATAATTTTTCTCACGATTTCCAACAGCTGAAACGGATTTTCAACGTTTGTTGCACACATTAGAAAGCGCCAAGTACGGACTCATTAACGGAAAGACGAGCTTTGCATAAGATTGGGTGCTCTAGAATTCTATTGGAAGTCTATGTTCAGCACGGGAAAACCTATGACTGATAATAGTAGATGATGATGGACTTGATCGGAATTTTTGCTAAAATTATTAATAATACGGAACCAAATTGCTAACCCGTCCTTTATAGCTTCATTTTTGATGTATAAATAGATACACAATGAAGTACTTGTAGTACTTTCATCTACTAGACAGTTTCGCACATTGAAGAGTAATTCAAATGATTTTAATATCAATAAATCGATACCCCATCTTTAGTCTCACTTAAAATGAAGCTTAATGATCAAACTTCACGTGTGAAATTCATTTGATCATAATAATATCTACTAACCCATACTAATATCATAAAGAGATAAAGTATCTGGCAAATTCCAAACATATTTTCACTGATAGAAAAAACTGTTCCAAGCCGGGCGGATCATCTAGTTCCCTATATGGCACCATTTAAAACTCAATTTGATCCACCGTCGGTAGAAAATCGCAAGCATCCCCTCGCTAGACTCGTTAACAAGCTGCGCTCCGGATGTGAACCTATCGTGATTGCTACAGCTTCCTACCATAGAGTAGACACGTAACTAGGGCAACAAGGGACGCTGGAATTATAACCATATTGCTGTATTTTAAAAGAAACATTTATTGCGAGTAAAATTGTAGCCATTTTGTTTTGTAATTTTTTTGCATTATAGTGTTTTTGTGTGTTAGATGCAGATTTGAGTACGTATTCGGTCTGCATGAGAAGTTCTCATTGGAAAGGTTTACTAAAATTCAGAGTAGCCGTATGCATCATAAAATGTAGATTAATATTTTTTGTAAATTCATAAAGAAAGCGACACCGAGAAAGGCCTAAAAGGCGCTGGAGCGACGACCTGGACGTCTTCCAAAGAGACTGGCGGGATCGGGTTCTAGACCATGATAAGTGATAAGTGGAAGGAAGAGGGGGAGGCCTTTGCCCAGCAGTGGGACAGTACGGGCTAGTAAAAGATAAAATAAAAATAGTTTTGTTTATTTTTTTATTTTACTATATATATTTCTTTTGATAGAGCAGGGACATCACTACGTTTTTTTTATGAGCAGCATAAGTTCATTTTTTGAGCTTCTCATAATGCGTTTGAACCGACGCCTGTGGATAAGAAGTAGGCATGGAAATGATTGCTAGTTTTAATTCATTTTAATTTCGGTATTTTTTATACCTAAAAATGAGAGTGACTGAATAAAAATCGCTCAAACTTTTGTGAGAAAATCTGTTTTTTGTTGCTCCTGTAAAATTTGCCCACATGGACATACGAATTCTGATAATTGGGCCAACTATACGATTTTTCACATCCTACTCGTAAATGGTTCCATCCATAATAAGAAGATTGCTGAACGTGTGCGAACACCGATGAGAACCCATACCCACGAAAGACAAAAAATGATGTGTGTTACATCACATGCCCATAGATTTGGAACCGCTGACTTGACAATTTTAAAACATGGTGCTACTCGTACTATCGGATCTTTATAAATCAACCTATAGAGAGCTCCATTGACCCGACCCCACGACGTAGGTCGTGTGACCTATAACTAAGAACTAGCGGGTTCTATGTAACCTAATCCATTGATCCATTGACCCGGGAGGGATATTTCTACACCGGTACCCCTGCGGTGCAAACACATTTAATGATGCTACGTCGAGGTTCTGCGTTCGTGAAGTCACCCACTTTGGTCCTGTCTGAAAACTAGCGCTGCTACAAATCCATGCATGTGTACAGCATTATGCTGAGACAAGACCATTTGGTTCATGCACGCGGTTACTACCGCCTACATCTACCTACATCTACCTACTTATACATTCTATACATTCTTGTCTACATGTACCTTTCTTTGTATCCATTGTATTTATTATACCTTTGTATTTATATTGTGTTGTTTTATATTTTGTTATCATTGTGTTATTTAGTAAGTAGTGTTATCTGTAAGAACCTGTGTATGTCCAATAAATGCTTTTTCTTTCTTCTTTCTTTTTTACATTAAAACTTTGATAAAATAGAGTTGAGGTTATTTGATAGAGTAAGGTAGATGAAGTGACATACAACCTAATTATTAATACTAGACACTAATTATTAGTACATAGTGATCGAAACTTGACTGGAATTAAGTTTATATTGTTGCTAACACAGGTATCTTATAAGAGGGTCCCAAATGCTGGATTAAGTTTACCGAAACAAAATATTTGTATTTATAGGCACGAATAAAAATCACATAACACTTTATCGTGGCGTAATCTGCCTCGCTACCATTTTTTTGTAAGAAGCTCTCAGATAACAAAGTAATAACTTATATTTAGCCCCAAGAAAACTTTTCCTTCATAAATAACAATAAAATTCGGGATTCTTACATCACACAATTTTGTCTGTCGCTTTTCGTTACGGTATTATTTCTCAAAGACTTTTTAGGTAATGAAAATGGCCCAATTTCAAAAGTAATCGTTACATAATATAATATCAACTCCTGAATAAAGATATGTATACATAATAGATTTTTACGTGACAAAGTGAGCGAATAGTCGGCTGAGACGTAGGGGGTTGCGGGTTTGAATCGCAGAACAAAATATGTTTGCATGATCTACAGATATTTGTTACTAGCTGTTGCCTGCTACTTCATACGCGTTACAGTACTAATGTGTAAGTAACATAGAAATAAAGCTAAACTCGGTATTGCAACTTGACTTCACATCCCATTTTTATCACATGGAACCTGATTTATGGGATAAAAAGTAGCCTATGTGTTAATCCAGGTTATAATCTACGTACATACTAAATTTCATCGAAATCAGATAAGCCGTTACGACGTGATTGAGTAACAAATAAATAAATAAACAAACATCCAAACTTTCGCATTTATAATATTACTGTGATTGTTAAATGTTTCTCTATATATTATAGGTATCTATTTACAAAATAAAAATGTTGTTAATAATACCTAGTTCAGTTATCATTATATAGTTTTGGGCTAGATAGCGTTGAGTGCAATATCCAGTATTATTGTTATACATTTGTAAAAAGTTTGAGTGTAGTTAACATACTTTCCGAATCAACACCATAACTGTGGTTTTTTAAAAGAGGTATGAGGTACAAGCGCTTGCCCAATACTTCATCTGATGATAAGTGATGGTCGAAAAACGGAGCCCACTTGCCTGTACTTTCAAATAGAGTCAAAATATTGTTAGAACCACTGGTAATTATAAAAACATTATGTTTAAGCTTGAGGCTTTCCCATGCATTTGTATTACCTACTAATTACGAGTAAACTCGACATTGCATGCGTAAAACACTGATATGACTGCACTTATACTATGTAATACTAAACACCTTGTACCTACCCATAATCCGCAATAAATAGATTTTCACACCACCTACCCGCTGAGCTGGGAGTAAAGTTGCACTGAATATCATTATGCCCTTGCGGGCATAATGTGATTTGAATTTGGAACCTCCTCTGTATTAAAATTTAACCAAAGAGACCCACACAATAATCACTTATTTGTAAATCGAACTAAACTCTGCACAGAATGCACCAACATAGATTTGGTTTTTATTGTCTCGCAGAAAGTGTGAAAAGTAGAGTATTCTCCTCGTGGATAAAGCTGTCTGCATATTGGGTGTGCTTATACCCCTCTCTGCACTCAGGATTCTAGTAACTTCCTCGCTCCGCTCGTGAGTTAATTCTAGAATCCTTCGTTACGTTCGGGATTCAATATAGCGCCCGTGACACAAGACACTGCTTTATCGCCTCTTTTCATAATCTACTATTATATTTGTTTAAGGCGGTACAGACTATAGCGAGCTGATATTTGGCCGAACCATCAAAACGGTGGCAGCAGTACTCCAGACCAGACCGGACTTGTACTTTGTAAAGACTAAGAGGCTGTCCTGGTGTGAAGTATCTCCTGACCTTGTTGAGGATGCCCAGCTTCATGGTATCTGTTTTAGCCTTAGACTCGATGTATGAGCTAAAGTTGAGAGTAGGCATGAACCTCTAGGAGCTCGAGGTGACCTTTTACAGCTACCGGTACGTCTCGGGAAATGGGAACTTGGAGAAACTGACTCGTTTTTGCTGAGAAGAGACATGCTTGCGTTTTAGAGGCATTGAATTGACGATACATGTTCAGTACAGGCTGAAACTTGTAAAAGCATTTAGCACTTGTGGCCAAGTTTATATTACGCAAAGTTGCTTATACCCAAGGCACAAGTTAGTGGTTGTTAACTTGTACCTCAAGTGGGTAAACATGGATATTGATCTAGCTAGCGCCTAGCAAGCTTGTGTCTAGCTTGAAAGGTATAAATAATGTTCATTCATTCATTAATCGCTACAGTTGTACCTAGGTCATTACGTATAAATATAAATTTATGTTTTAAGTGTTTTGTGGCAAAGAATATTAGCAAAACTGAACCCAAATAATATATGACGACCTCTGTGGGCGAATAGACGGCTGAGATACAGGAGGTAGTGGGTTCGATTGTCGCTGCGGGACAATGTTTGCGGTCTGCAGGTATCACACTAATATTGTAAATGCGAAAGTTTAGATGTTTGTTTGTTAGTTATTCAATCACGCCGTAACGGCTAAACCGATTTCGATGAAATTTGGTATACACGCAGATTGTAGCCTAGAACACCACATAGGCTACCATTTATCCCATAAATCAGTTCCCATGGGATAAAATGGGTTATCAAAGTTTCTATACAAAAATGATTTAGGTCTTCGTTACCGATTTATGCCAAAACTACTCCACGGATTGAGCTCAAAATTACAAAAAATCAGTTCAAAACCTAGAATAATATATAAGCTACTTTTTATATCATAAATCAGTTCCCATGAGGTAAGAATGAGTCGTTAAAGTTTCTATAGAATATATATTTTGTTCTTTGTTATTCCTTCACGCCAAAACCACTAACGGGATTGGGCACAAACTTTGCATAAGTTTAGTTCTACACCTAGAATAACATGTAGGCTACTTTTTATCTAATAAATCAGGTCCCATGAGAAAACAAAATATATTTTGTTATTTGTTACCCCTTCACGCCAAAACGACGTAGGTTAGATATAGGCGCAATGATGAGTCATAAAAAAATTCGCAGATAAGATATTTTTACGGGTTTTTACAATAAAATACATATTTTTTTGTTAATTACACTATTCACAATTTTAATTTATTGAAAATTATTTTCTACTTGTTAATTCGGTATCTACAAAAGCGTGTTTTTTAGGCTTTTAAACTATTATTTATGATTTACAAACTACGCGTGCGAAGCCGCGGGCGGAAGCTAGCTATTCTATATATTAAAGGTATATATTTACAAAAATATCTATTTTTATGTATTATATCAGATATCTGTTTCCCATAGCTTTGCTTAGTTTGGGGCTAGATAGCGCTGTGTTAACTGTCTAGCATTATTATCATTATTATTTATATATCCGATCTATTTTGTGATAACCGTTCATAATCATCATTAAAAAATAAGGTAAAATTGGAAGATGAAGCTGAAGTAATTCTATGGAACGTGTTGTATTTTTGAGAGAAAATTAAATAACATTTTGTACATTTGTGTGTTAATAATACATCTCAATCATAAAAAACGACACGAAATACAACACAGTATACGATGTAGAAAGACTGTCTATATTATAGATAACATAGACTCCATAACATTTCATAATTTGTACAATTTGTGTAATTTTGTATACGTACATAAACTCGTGTTATAATTACCATCGAGAACAATATATTACGTAAGTCTTTTGATACTCAAACAATGTCCATTCCATCCCGCAACTAAACAAAGCCTTATTAAAATCTCCATTTTCAGATTCAGAATAGACAAACGTCCCCCAGTGGCGTTCCCTGAGGCACTCTCATTTGTTTTCGTATTTCAATATGGTGTTGACCACGTTAATTTGCATAACGCTAGAAAAGTTAAATAATTGATCAAACGAAGCGAGATCACCAAATCAACTTTGGAAAATCGGCGTTGTATGTATGTTTGTTTGTCCAAGGATAACTTTCGAAGTGTTGATCCGATCATCGTGAAATTTAATTTATTTTTGAGTCGTTGAGATATTGGGGTTCAGGGGTGGGGGGGGGGGGGAAATTAAAATGAGACTATTAGGTCAAGTGGGACGTCAATTGAAAGGTCTTCATTAGTACATGTTGACCCAGTTTTTATTTTTAGTTTAGTTCTTGCAAGTTATTAGCCATAATAAAAACTGAACTTTGACGAAATTCACAGGGTACACCAATGACCCCACAGTGCTGAAATTTGATATGCGTATAGCTTTAGCGACACTAATATAGGCAAAAGTGAAAAATCTAGAATAACTGCAATTTGTACCCCAAAAAAAATAACCAAATAACATAAACACCCGTTACCTGCAATTTGAATGAAACTGTAGATCAAGTAATTTGGTTCCTTATTTCGTGGCACTATTTTGATAGTCAAAGATTACGAATAATATTTTTTTTGTTTTTATGGTAGACTCGCGAGATCTCAGTTCGGTGCGAACTACTAGTTAAAAAATAACATCTCGAAATAATACGTAAAGTGAAAACTTTGTATCCCTTTTTATGTTTACTGCGCGCACGATGAAGTGTGAGATTTGGCATAGTTTGGCTGGCATGGAGAAGGTCGGAAGCCAAAATTAAGCTAAAAAACGGTCGAATTACGACCACTGTACACGGGCAACTAGTAGGTATCAAACATAAGAAAAATAAATGACACAGTGGCGCAACTCAGAAGCGACCTATATCCAATGTAACTGCTATAGGCATAGATAATGAAGATAATTTTAGATGCCCGCCTTTGGATGATATTGTCAACGAGGAACTAATGAACGAGATCCGCGGCCTCGCGTCAAAATGACGTCATTCTTACAGTTATGCAAATTTATCGTGGACGGAATATACAAGTATTAACTCTGAAGTTATAACACATTGGAAACTCAAGTTACTTACCAGTTCGCTGAAACAAGTTACGAGTTTTAAGTGCTTTTGAAGTAAGAGCTTAAAATGATGTAACAAGATTAATATATTGAAGGAAATGGAAATGAAATACGGAACTTTAATATGATTTTAAATAATTTGGCTTTATCGGTTTTAGATTCGATTACTGCAACTTCTGTTTGCTAATACTCTCATTTAATTTATTTAATGCGAAATGGGTAAATTTAGACACTACAAAAAAAAAATGTCAACGTATACAATTAAATTAAACAAGTGTCATGAAAACTTTAACGCGGAAAAATTGTTATCTAAATATTTGTCAACTCTGGGAGATGTCAGTGATGTTATTCAAAACACCAGCATAGTCCTCACCATAGCATGCTGAGTAACCTTAAGCCTTCTTATGAGGATACTGAGAGATCACTACTGCACAAAGGCTTCTCTCATAGGTTTCCAGTGCAGCCTGCACCCACGGCTCCCAGCGACCTTTTATTTTCCTTAGGTCGCCTTTCCATCTAGCGGAGGGCCGTCCTAAGCTGCACTTTTCAAATTATAACTAATACTAGTGGTTCGCCCCGAACCAGAGAGATCTTAAGAATCTCCCAAAAAACAAAATAAATATTATTCTTAGGGCGACTTGTACACGATGCCTAAACGTATTTAGTGGCTAAATATGATTTAAGGAGTTGTCAAAAAATACAAAAACGTCAAATTTAAACATTTTTAGTAGCTAAATACGTTTAGTGATCTTTGTTCAAGCCGGCCTTAATCTTTGACTAATAAATTAGTGCCACGAAATATTAACCATATAACTTGACCTAGAGTTTAATTCAAATTAGAGATAACGGGGGTTCATGTTAATTGGTTAATTTTTTTAGGGATAGAAATTGTAGTTATTCTAGATTTCAGAATTTTCCTTATATTTATGTCACTAAAGCTACACGAATACCAAATTTCAGCGTTGTGATGTACCTTGTAAATTTTGTCAAAGTTTTGTTTTTATTATGGCTAATAACTCAAAAACTACAAAGGTTAAATAAAAATAAAAACGATGTCGAAATATACTCACAAATATCTTTTATTAAACGTACCACTTGACCGAATAGTCCCATTTTGTTTTTTTACCATTTTGTTTTTTTACCATTTTGTTTGTCTTGAACCAGAATATCTCAACAATACCCCAACATTTTAAGCTAATTTAGCCACACCAAAATTGTGCCATCACTACCTACCTAAATATCAAATTTCACGATGATCGGATCAACGCTTCGAAAGTTGTCCTCGGACAAACAAACATACATACATACATACATTCATACAACGCTGATTTGCCCAAGTTGAAATGGAGATCTTGCTTCGCTCGATCTGTCATAAATGCGAAAGTTTGGATGTGTTTTTGTTTGTTACTCAATTACGTTGTAACGGCGGAACCGATTAAATTTGGAACGCAGATAGATAATTAACTGGATTGGCACATAAGCTACTTTTTATTGACAAACTACGCATGCAAAGCCACGGGCAGAAGCTAGTGTATGTAGAAATACGTGAAGAGAAAACTGTGAAATGCTGCATTATCAAGTTTCAAAACCATATCGTCACAGTAAACAAAACCATACGTATGTACCGTATAATTGAGTTTCCTCTACACAATATAAGCCACGTAGCTCGCTGTTTCCCAATCGTCAAACTTTGCCCAACAACTCGCAACTTTGCGTCAAATTGCAACTTCTATATTTGTCGGCTTTGCTGATTATTCGAGTCAATAATTTAAGCGTCACCGCACTCGAGCCACGGTGTGCGTTAAAAAAGCAAAGTCAATTTGTTAATTAAATAAATAAATAATACTGGACATTTCACACAGTACCATCTAGTCATTTTGATAACATTTGTTTACTGTATACCTACTATTAATGTTTTTCAATGTCGAAGCATGTTACTTATTAATTTTTTTAACTATGTTTCTTATTTAAGTAAAATTGATTATTTATGTCTGAGAAAATAAATACTCTTTAACCGTAAAATTTGTTAAAACTTAGAATTGAACCGAATTCAAACACTTGGCTCTTTTGAACATCCCGTAAAAAGGTTGTCTGGAAGAGATCGCTTTTAGTGATAAGACCGCCACTTGTATTTCTGCGTGTATTGTTGGTTTTTTATATTGTTTTTATTTTAAGTGTGATTTACAATAAAGCGTTTTCTATTCTATTCTATGTTTCACTTCCTACAAAATGTACTTCTTCCACATTGCACAAAGGTTATATTGGTTTTAAGGTTGTATTAAATACTGATTTAAAATACAAAAAAAAATCAAATCGGCATTCAAGCTTCCAACTCCAAATAGATTGAGTTTCAAACTTTACTCGTAGCATTTCGTAGAGCTTCGTAGCATTTCGTAGCAATGCCTCTACAATACTACGCTTTGCTACGGCAGTTGTGATCACCAGAATTGTACCGGTATGCGACATAAGTGGGGTGACCATGATTTTGATTTTTTAGATGAAATCTGTCGGATCTATTTTATCTTGAATTTATTTGAATGTTATCCTTGATTTGGAGTCTGTCTATTATTTAATAAAAGTGCATGCATCTATCATGAGATTTCTATTACTTGTTTCAAAATATTATTTGTATTATGTAAGTATCAAATAAAATATTTTTACAAACAAAAATACAGCATAAAACTCTGGCATTATTATTTTAATTATGACTCTTATTTAAAAGCTAGCAAAACATAAATCCCAATTATCCGTGGTTTACTTTAAATCTTGAACCACCAGTAATGGGTAACAACAACATGACTTGCTCCGTAAAATGAACAATTTAATTATAATTCCGCGACAGAAAAACGGATTATGTCTGTTTCTGCTTTGGACTTTAATTAACGTTTTATTTTAAATTTCTACATTTATTTGTGGGTTTAAGATATAACTCGTACTTCACTTATTTATATGGAATAGCAACCTTATTACAGGAAGTGATCTTTTTCAGGCAATCTTTGGATTAAATGAAATAAGCAAAGCTAGTAAACTTAAAGTAAATAGGTAAAACCAATGCTTAAATAACTACATTTTTTTTCAAATTATAATACTGTTAAGAATTTTTTTAATAAAATTTTACCAAATAAACTTGCAATTATTTTACAATGTTATAACCTCGAGCTTTGTCCCTTATTAATCTCAATCCACGGTCACCCTTCCTAGTTGCGAGGCACAAGTGGCCTCGTTAGTGAGTTTCTGAGCAACAGTACGAATTAAGGGCTATTGACTAAGGCTTTCATTTGTAGCTACAAAATTACGGTTTAACTAGATTTGTAGCCTTTTTACTGAATTTTATTGCGTGAGACTGTGACCTAGAAAGTTTTATAGGGGAGGGAGTGGGGTAATTTGTCTGATTTATTTTAGTTGTGTTACAACTTTTATAATACTAACAGAGTTTTCCCATGATCATGGGGCATAAAACTGTGTTAAAATGGCGGGTGGAAAAATCATGGTAAAACTGTTTAGTTTTACGTGATAGCGTTGTTACATTCGAAATTTAAGCAAATAATTTGTTTATCAAATTTTTGAGTATAATTTAAACTTAGATTTATTGCTGTAGGGATACATTTTACACAGAATAATATTCGATGACCAACGTGGCGCAATGGGCGAATAGCCGGCTGAGACGCCGGAGGTAGTGAGTTCGATTCCCGCCGTGAAGCAAATTTTTTATACCCACATTTAATTCAGCAACAATTAAATTTGTTTAATTAATGAGTGGAGAAAGCCCTCTGGCGGCCACACTCTAGGCAAGTCTAGGTCGATCTATGACTTTCACGAGTCAGCGATTCTAAATTATAAATAAAATGAGTGCTGGACATTTCATATAGCGCTATCTAGCCTTAAACTAAGCAAATCTTGCACTATGGTAACCAAATAACAATGATAGAAAAGATTTTATATCCTTTTTTTAATTAATACTTATAAATTATAGAAAAACTACGCAAAAAATTAATTGACGCTGGAAATTGAACCTGCAAACTTAAGCAAGCATCTCAGCTGGCTATTCAACCACTGCCACACGCAAAAAATACAAAAGACGGCTTCGATTCCAAGAAACAGTTAGGTTAAAGGAGAATAAAGTTTGTCCGCAACTTATATTACCCATTTTTTGCCACTACAAGTTTTAAAAACTCAAATCTCAGTTTAATAAAAGGCTTATTATATCTTTTAGGGCGTCTGGTCGAAGCGACGTGTGATCCAAGAGCTGGCGCTTATCTGGCTCAACGCATAAGCACTGCAATTCAGCGAGGCAATGCAGCCAGTGTCTTAGGGACACTTCCGCCTGGCAGTAATCTGCAGCAGTTGAGCTTTTTATAGATCGTTTGCAACGGTCTTTAGATGATTTAACTGTTAATTAATGTATTCCATAGAAATTTATATATACGAATATTATAAATGCGAAAGTAACTCTGTTTGTTTATTACCTTTTCACGACTAAACGGCTCAAAGGATCGTAATGAAATTTGGCAAGGAGATAGATTTTATCCTAGAAAAGGACATACACTACTTTTTACCCGACTGCGTCGAAGGAGGGTAATTTTTATTGACGAACAACGCGTGTGAACCCGCGGGCGGGTCAGCTAGTTTTATTATAATCTAAAAATACTCACAGATAAAATCCTTGATGGCTTGTGAGCCAGTCTCGAGTATGTCTGTAGGGTTGACCCTAATCTTGCAGTACTTGACGAAGGGCATATCGGGTAGCTTGGCCCATTCTCCCCCGCCGCTGGTGGAGCAGTGTACGTCGATTGAGATCGAGTTTTCGTATGCGCGGATAACGCGCTGTACCTCATTCTCTTGGTAAGCGTCTGTGAAGTCCGATAGGGAAAATGTCCCATCCTGAAAAAAGAAATTGAGTTAGGATTTTTTTTTATTTGGGTAGTTAAGCCCTTGACCACTACACCACCTGGTGGTAAGTGATATTGTGGTCGAAGATGGAGCACGCTTGCCTAGAAATAATGTTACTTTGACACAAAATCTCATTTTGCGTTCGTCATACGTTTGGAGACGTTTCTCCTCTCTGACACAAACACAAACTGTGTAGTGTGTTTTTTGAGTCAATGATCAGAGATAGTTGATAATAGGCAGTTGTTTCAACATTGTGGGTTACAAATACCGTCAAATATCTGTAGTCTCACTATATAATAAGGTACCGAACTTTACTCGCGCGCAACTCGGGAAAAAGTGACAAAAGTTTGCAATACTTATACTTGCTGTTAAAAAGTATTCGAAATGTCTATAGAAATGTGTTATTTGGAACAATTACGCTAAGCTAAGCTAAAAACTTTTTATTTTGTGTTTCTTAGATCTCAATGTCCTAATCAAACAACTTTACTCAAACATTTTAAAACAATCAGTAAGAAATTAAAGCTTGTTCACGAAACGTCGAATTTTCCGGAGATGTGAAAAATAAACTTTATTCTCCAATTACGAACTTCGAACCCTTCAGTTGTAATAATAAGAAGTAGGTACTATTCGGAGTACTTTCGAAAAACTTTCCGAGTTTGTAAAGCTTTGTTCGGACAAATAAAAGTATGTGTAGAAGGAAGGGTAGTTTTGCTGTCGTTTGGGCGATTTGAATTCTTAGCTCATTCGCTCGTTTTGTTGCAAAAACGATTTATTTTTATTTTATTTTTTTCGGAAAATAAATAGTAAAATAATAGAAGTTATTAAACATCGTGCTAGTAGTTACATAAAAAAATGCATTACCCACGACATCATCCACGGATTAATTAAAGAAGTGAACAATATTAATTATTTTACAAACGATATATGAATAAAGTAAAGTAAAGAATAAAGTACAGTACCCAAGTAAGTATCTACATTATACTCACTTTCAGCTGCTTGAACGCCAAACGGCTATTAACACAATTATTAGTTTAGGTATCTAGGGCACATAGTCACAGAACACCAAAAAGATGAGGAGGATATAGAGAGGGAGCGAAGGGAGTTGACGGTAAGCGTTAACATGTGGGTCCACAGGTTTGCTCGTTGCTCGGATGAGGTTAAAATAACGTTATTCAAATATTTTTGCCAAACGCAAAACACACGCTCTACACGGGCAGCCTGTGGTTCACGTGCACTCTAAAATCCGTCAACACACTTCGTGTCCAATACAATAATGCCTTCAGGATGTTGTTGAGCCTCCCGCAGTTCTACAGCGCCTCGGGTATGTTCGCGGAGGCGAGCACGGATTGGTTCGCCGCCTGTATGTGGAAAAAGGCAGCCTCGTTACTTACAAGAGTACGCGGGAGTACCAACACCATTCTGAGGACAATAGCGGACAAGTATGACGGCCCTCTCTATAAACTCTGCATAGGGGTTCTGTGTAGGTAACCTACCCGCGCATATACCTAAGCTTTGTGACACGCTATAATTTTATTTTGTTTTTAACTTTAATTTACTAGCATACTTTATAAGAACATTTATTTATTAACATTGATATGGATCATGGACATATGAAATAAATGACTATTTCATTTAATTTTAATTATTGCTGAAATGATTAGCCGAATTTAGCTCGTTAATTACATGTTGATGAAAAATATTCATTGGAATTATTGCTGCCCCTTCTATTTTCGTTTGTTAAACTTGACCATTGACCATTTCTCATAGCAAGTTTTGACGTAACGATAAAATCTATTACAGTAGGTATTCATAAGGTTCTCTAACTACTTTATTTGTTAACGTTACTTTATATGTTGTTACGATATGCGCTTCCATATTTAAAAATAAACAAAAATAACAATTACTTTAGGACGAACAATTTCATCTTGTTTTGTAACGATTGATGAAGCGATAAATTTATCATTTAATAATTCAACAATGTTTTGAATTGAGAAAGGTTGAAGAGTTGAGACCAAGCACTGGCAAGCGGCCCCTAGTAGATGAAAAACTGATAAAGGTTTCTGGGAGCCGTTGGGTGCAGGGTGAATAAGATCGATCGCTTTGGAAATCTATGGGAGACGCCTATGTTCAGCAGACGATGTCCTTTGACTAATTTAGTGATGATGATGTACTGTTTTTATCCAATAGATACCAAAAGATTAATGCTTTTACTTTTACAACAGAATAAAATATAAATTTTCCATATTTTTTCAATAAAATGTTTTATCGAGAAGCAATGCAAGTGAAGCTTCAAACGGAAATTAAAAAGAGTAGCGTGGGTTTCAAAGGACTTCGATATTTCAAAAATATACGTGTCACAGACTTTATTCGATTTGAAAATATTGAAACGGTGCGATAAAATTTGGTATAGCATTAAAAATAAACATGTTTGAACATGTCGTCTTGCACAAAAATGTAAAAAAAATGATACATTTATTAAAGCGAAAAAAACAGTCGGTATTTAAATTAATTATAGGTTTCCATATGTTGTTAAGGAGTAGTCATCACAGTCACATCGCATTTGTATCAAAATTTGAGTCCACGACACACAACGATTATGAAAATGGCCTCTTTGAAGCTTATTTCATGTGTGACCTTTTCTTTTTCACGTCTCAACTCGGCCAGTGCAGGAAGAATCTGTGTAGATGTGGAATGCGGGACCCTACATTAACTGGTTGCGACTGCGGGGAACCCGTTCAAAGAATGTCCCACATGCTTATCTGTCCGCTGTGCCCTACCACCTGCACAAAGGACGACTTAAACTTAGCCACTGACAATGCAATAGAGGTGGCTAATTTTTATTCATCCTAATTGTGATTGAGAAGTGAATCGTGGACTAGAAGAAGAAGAACGATATCCCACACGATGGAATGCGTGAGTATCAAAAATCACCCCTAACTTCTATTAAGGGGGACGTACCATAAAAATAATTTATTTCATAACTTGCTAGGTGCCAACAAAATAAAATATATTTTTTAGAATAGACAGACAGACAGACAGATGGACAGACGGACATTGTGAAACTATAATGGTTCCTAGTTTGACTACGAAAAATATTGCTCACGACTGTATTTTCAGTTGAAGAAGTCCCACAAGGAGGTATTCAGAGACAAGTTCCAAACACTAAGTTAAATACATGCCCACTTTTTGTATAGAAGTTTAGAATTGACATGACGGGTCGCAAGCCTATCGCCGCTTATTACAGTACTAACCCGATGGTACATGCCTTCGATTATTACCTTTGAATCGGAAGTTAGGGTAACCACTAGGCCAGCAAGGTCTTTATAAAAGCTGTTTAATAATCTAGGGTCGATTTCCAGCAGGCTACCTTCCCCTGACATGTTTTTACAATGCACGACAGAACTTCAATTTAAACTGACGGCCTGTTTCCCCATGAAATGTTAATATTAGGTTGAGGAAAAAGTTTCTTCGCATTTTTTAAGAAAATTCAAAACATTTTTTAATATAGTTTATTTACATTTAACTAAAGTATGTAGGTACCATTTTGTTCGATAACTTTTTGCCATCTTGCAGGTAGGGACATGATCCCATTGGTATAGAAATGTTGGGGCTTCTGATCAAAATACCGCGACAAGTGGTTTTGGCAGTCCTCTCGTGATGTTAACCTGACACTGTCTAAAGAATTCTGAAGAGACCGAAACAGGTGGAAATCTGAAGGTGCAAGGTCAGGACTATACGGCGGATGCATTAACACCTCCCAGCCAAACACTCTTAATTTTTGCTGAGTAGCTAAAGATGTGTGAGGCCTAGCGTTATCATAATGAAAAACCACACGCCTTCTATTGATTAATTCCGGCCGCTTTCTCTCAACATCTTGCTTTAATCTCATCAGTTGTTCGCAGTAGAGTTCAGAATCGATGGTCCTGCCCGGTGATAACAGCTCATAATGAATAATGCCCTTCCAATCCCACCACACACACAGCATCACCTTGTTGCGAGTTAACCCGGGTTTCGCCATAGTCTGTGAAGCCTGACCGGCCTTTGACCACGACCTTTTTCGCACGTTCTTGTCGTATGTGATCCACTTTTCATCACCAGTTATCAGCTTTGTCAAAAATGGTTCGGTTTCATTACGTCGTAATAAAGAATCACAAGTGAGTACACGGTGCATTAGGTTTCTTTGAGTGAGCTCGTGGGGTACCCAAATATCGAGCTTTTTTGTGTACTCAGTTTTTTCAAATGCACCAAAACTGTTTTGTGGTCAATTCCCAGTTCTTCAGCTACGTCGTAACTACTGATATGCCGATCTTGCTCCACTTTTTCAAAAATGGCATCAATTTTATCCGTAATAAGGCGACCAGAGCGACGTGCATCTTTGACATCAACATTTCCGGATTTAAAACGCTTAAACCAAATTTGTGCTACTCTCACAGACACTGCACTAGGTCCATAAACAACGCAAATTTTTTTCGCGGCTTGCGTTGCAGTTTTACCTTTTTTGTAGTATAATTTTAAAATGTATTGAATTTCTTCATTAGATTCACTCATCTTTACAGTACGGAAAACAAATAAAAATCACACATTTTCCTAATTTGAATTTGGAATTATCTTCTTTAAAATTTAAACTTTGAATGATACCAAAACCAGCCAGATACAAATAGTATAGCCAAAGAGATTTTGTTACAAGTTCATACATACTATAATGTGAAAAGACTTTTTCCCCAACCTATTATTTTCGGATGTCATATTTACATTTTATCTATCACTAGCCGTCTCCCCAATTATAGTACCAAATAGCAATGGTGAAGGGTGTAAAATCAAACACTTCTTGAAATGAAATGTGAAACTTTTTGTCTTTTTGGTATCCAAGGACTACGTGATCTCCAAATGGTAATAATTTACTTATTTTTTATTATTTGACGACCTCCGTGGTGCAGTGGGTGAATAGCCGGCTGAGACGCAGGAGGTAGCGGGTTCGATTTCCTCCACGGAACAAATGTTTGCATGATCTACAGATATTTGTTCCGGGTCTGGTTGTTTCTCTATATATTATAAGTATGTATTTATAAAAAAAAGTATATAAGTATTCTATCAGTTATCTGGTTCCCATAGTACAAGCTCTGCTTAGTTTGGAGCTAGATAGTGCTGTGTGAAATGTCCAGCAATATTTATTTATTTTAATTTATTTATATCTTATTTGTGAGTTCTCTAATCTTATTTTTATGTAGTTTTTGAAACCAGCTTATTATTAAAGTCTAATAAAGACAAATCAGTTCTTGAAGTAAGACGGGCACATTTTTGTTTTTGGTTTATCCTAAGGTTGCCTGTAGACAACGTGATCTCCAAAGGTAATATTTTTTAAATCTTATTTGTGAGGACTCTAATCTTATTTTTATGTGGTTTACAAAATCATTGCAGTGTAATAATATAAAGTCTTATAAAGAACATTCATTCATTCTTAACCATTAATGCTGTGAGCATTGCTAATACTGTAAAAATAATCGTCATATATTCCAAGTCTTTATTGTTATTTTCCTACCGTAATTGAAGGTTCGCTCGACTCATCAGCGCTGACGAACGAATAGACCGGACGGTCGGACAGACCGGACGGACGGAGGACGGAAATTAAAAACTGTGCTAACGAGCTTGACGGCCGAAAGGGAACGTATTGGATGCTGGTACGCATATTACGTATAAATCATGAATATAGAGTTTTATGCCCGATATTTTAAGGTATGGTGTAATAGGCCTTTGGGTAACGCAGCCGAGATACCTAATAAGAACCTACCTACTAGTGTTAATGAATATTTATTTTTTACTTTGTTTTGTCTCTAAAGGCGACTTGCGCAACGATCTAAACGTATTTAATGGCTAAACATGATTTAAGGAGTTGTCAAATCATACAGATAAGTCAAATTTATACACTTTTAGTCGCTAATTACGATTAAAGGTCGTTATGCATGCCGGACGAAGTCTACAAATTCATGTAATGATTCTCTAACAACTTTCGCCCATCGCCCCCCTAGAATGATAAGATTCTAGCATTACTAAGTAGTCCAATCAAGAAAAAAATTGCTTGGCGGGGCCAGCTGCTATGAAAGCCAGAGGATCCAGGATATTAAGAGGGTTGCGATTAAAGCGCAGGTACAAATGATACCAGCTAGCAGAGTAAGCCTAGGCAGTTAAGTGTTTTTAACGCAAACGATAGTAGAAACTACAGCAAAGACTATCTGGAAGCGGAGCGCCGCATCTAATTCAGTATTTTGAATTCTAGGCGAGTGTAACGCAAACGGTCATTGATCTTGATCAATGATTGGTTTCTTAACAACCTTTTAGTTGGTATACCCCTGGTGTCTGGTGTTTTAGCCCGCCCGAAGGCATCGGCTTAAACATTGTTTGACGGCTCTAATAATTCAGGCTTGTTGTACTTATTGTAAAACCAATCTTTTTATGTCAAACGAAATATACCAACAACTCAACCTGTTCATTAAAATTATCATCCTCGAGAAGACTTAGCAATCATAAAAACCAAAGGAAGCTATTTGCCACAAAGGTAACAGTATAAGGGTGGCCCAGAAAGATAAGTCCTCTTCAAACAATGCCCAGAGGAATGACTTTGACAACTGTTTGTTTAGACTCGTCGCAAAGGAATTACCATTTGTGGAAAATGGAAGAAAGGTTTTATCGAATTTCGTGACTAGAGAATTGCCAATAAGAGCCATAAAAACTGTTTTGATTTCAAAACCTAATATATATTTTGCTTGGTATATTTTTTTAGTTAAGTGGTTTTATTTTTTTATAAATGAATGAATGAAAATACTTTATTGTACACATTCAAAAATAAAAATTACAGATGAAATAGAAGACACAAAGCAAATAATACAATGGGCGGCCTTATCGTCTTGAAGCGATTTCTTCCAGACAACCTTTGGATGGAGAGGATTAATTAATGTCAAAGATATGGTCGGGGGTGCACTTAAGATATGGATGAAGGGAGTGCAACTAATACCTAAATAAAATACAACTAGACATCAATAAATTATGAAATTAAATACCTACCTAAATATAATATCTATACAAAATTATGATATATCTAGTATTTATAATACATACATTAGTTAAATACGATAAATATACATGAATGTATGTGCGATACTATGACGTTTCTGATAGATATACGCTTTTTACCCTAGATTTATATATATATACAATTTTAATGTTCAGAAAATTTACGATTTTAAATTAAACTTTTTTATATGGTATCCGGTACTTGTGCGATGTTGGAAAACATGTAAATATGTACAAAATAATCAATTAACTATAGTTGCTCTCATTACGATAAGAGATGGCGGTATTACGTAGTATTTCTCTTTAATACTCTATTATTGAAGGTAAGACTGAAATTAAAAATGGCTTGTCAAGATTATGAAAATAAGGACCATACAATCTAGTATCTTCTAAGGACAAACGTACTGCCCTAATTGCCAGCACCAACATTCGCACCTTGAGTTCCAAAACACCTTTGAGAAAAAGCCAAAACTAGCTTTGATTGGAGCTTCAGAGATTGCTCTTTAAACATTGAAGGGACCTTTGACATCAGAAGCCATTTACATCTAACAGAATTTGCCCCTAATTTGTTCATTAGGTTGATCCAAAGTACTTACGGCATCGCTTGCGAGTGATCAAATATGCACGGAATCCAAGATGGCGTCGCTTTTCGCGCGAATCGCAAATTAAGGTTTAATTTCAAGGGAATTTGTACTGAACCCTGTTAAATAAGGTTTCGGCGTTCGTATAATTATTTACTTGTTCACTAAATGCTATTTGTGTTGTCTCTGGCAAGTGTTCCTATTTGGAAAGGTAAACTGGGGCATGATCTCTCGCTTGGAATAATTTGAATTGTATTTGCACACATTAGCCTTAACTTTAGAGTAAAATAATTCTTGTTTCTATTGTGGTTTTATAATAGAACCTTAAAGTCTAATATGACTCTTTTGAGTGTTTCATTTGCGATAAAACAAATCTCTTTTTTTGTCCTAAAAAGTTCTCAGAAGTAGTCAGATGAAATTATTTGCATCAAGTACGTCTACCATACAAATAATAGTGGAACATAATATAATATGCTAGCATAGCTGTAGATTAAACTTATATGACCTCTCTAGACATAGATTCATTTTTTTATAAAATCGAGAGGGGAATTTCTTTTATGATTAATTATCAGTATAAAATCAATATTTTATCCTTGAAGCAACCGCAAACATTAATGAGCGTACCCCGAGTCTTCGACATATTTGCATACTCTATAAGCCGTTTCCCGGCAAAAGTGTGCATGCACCAAATAAATGCTGGTGTCATGTGAAGAAGCTCAGTAGGGTCCCATTACTAGCGAAAACCGAAACAGTCACGCGAGCAGTGAATCTCCGACTTTTGGCTACTATCAACGCGGCATGCGTTTATTTGACTCAACTTTCTTGCATACTGTATGAGCTGAGTGGCTTATTACAACGCAGGCAATGTGTTTTAAGCTACTACCCCCACAGGCAACAAGTCTTCGACTACTACCCTAATTAGCAGAGACTACTACTCCCATGGGTAGCGTTTTCGATTACTACCCCACTGGCAGTAAGTTTTTAGCTCAACTTACTTGCATAATCCATGATCCATTTCCGGCAAAGGTGTACCCTGCGTGCACCAGATGCCGGTGTCGTGTGAATGAGCTGAGCAGGTTGCGCATGCACTGCATCAGCGTGTTCATCTGAGGATGGATGAGGATCTCCGTCACCAGGTTCTCCGATGCGAACTGGATCAGTCTCTCGCCTGGAACAATACACATTTGTTTTAATACCTTTTTAACTTTAAACTATCGGTATAAAGCTTCATTCTGTTCGTATGATCAAGTGACAATCTCTGGTGTTAAAGTTTTTAGGCCGCCTACAGGCCTCCGTCAGGGTTTAAGTGCGGTGTCTCCACTCTTTTCCCATAGCCCAGCATCTACTCCATAAGCATTACTCTAACAATAGCCCGAACTATAATCCATGTATTACAATAGTACTACCATCTGCCTAACCTCCATCTTGTCATAGTGTTTTTTATAAGAACTAAACAGGCCTCTTACTCGTTGGCTTCGGCTCCGGTAATGCCAATGTCTCAGGTAAAAGGTCCAGGCCTATAACCTGAGTTATGAAATAAAAAAGTATACTTAGTAATAAATAAAAAAAGTATTTATTGAGGAACAACAAATATAAAATCATGAGTACAGTTTGAAACGATGATGCCTGTATAAGTATGAAAACTGTGTTACCGACACCAACGCCCTCCTCCATTACAGCAATGAGTTGAGTTCCACGTGCCTTGCACGTTTATGGAAATAGATTATTTCAACCAATTCCTACAATTGCATTACAATACCTTAATAAACTCTACAATAAAATGCATCTTCTAGGTACTATTATGTCGGAGCGTGATGTTACGCGATATAACAAAGAGCTTGCACAGCCACACTATACATTCACAGTATACACACAATGACAAGGCCGCCCACATCCACTTATCGACACCTCTCAGTCTTGCTAAAGCTTCGAGATCTGGATTCTACTAGAACAGGCCGATACTGTAAGTAAAAACTTCTAAATACAATCTTAGAACATCAATTTTGACCCAAAAAGTCAACAAAGTTTTGAAAAAATATAGGAGAAATTCAGCAAAAAACATTACTTATTCGCCTTTGCATTCGCGGTTTCTTGGAATCCGTGCTTACTCTGTTTGGCCTCAATTAATGTACTTAAAGCAGCTAATTAATACATTTTTCACCACAGGTGTCAGCCCGGTAATATCTGTGTAAAGGCTCCAGGCCTAAAGCCAAAGTTGTATGAAATACCACAAATGATGAAAATGTTAAGCGGCCAGACACACTTATAAATTCTTTCATAATTTTCCCGCATTTTGTATCCTAGAACTCGGTCAGGCAGAGTAAATATAGGGCGTCTGGTCTAAAAGTCTCGAGATCTATGCACAGATTCTTGTAAAACAAGAAATACAATAGAACGATCGTACAATTTTTCCCGAGATGTAAATGTGGAAACGAAGGTTTCCCTAGAGGTTTATTTGATTTCAATATAGTTATAGGCTGTGCTTTTAGCAAATATATACCACCATAAAAAAGCCCCCTGGCTCACAAAAAAGGATTTCATAAGTTGGAGCCTCTGTTTTACTGTGGTACTGCAAATCCCAAACCAGCTACAGCCGTTTTATTTTTAGACGTAGAGATAAAGTATGCACTTAAAATACGGCATAACTATATTATAGAGGCTACATTTTAGTGTTACAACGTAATAAAATCTACTCATTGTGGAGACCTTTAGTGTTCAGTTTTCAGTGGTCTGAAATGCTTTTAAGTTTCTGTATTTGGTTTGATTAATACTTACAATAAATCGCAACAAAATCTCAGAGTTATTCGTATAATTTTAGAATTTATCGCCTGTGTGTATGTAATAATGCACGTTTTCTATTTCAGGTGAAAAATAACACAAATTCCTAAGTGGTTACTTTCAATTGCGAGAACAAAATGGCCTGACTAACGCATAAGTCGAAAATAAGCAATTTCTTATCTCCCCGAAGACACAGAAATATATATAAACCTACAAATGCCAGGCTAATAAATATATTAGATTAAGTTAGAAGAGATGGATAGCGACCTTGACCCGAAAGGTCGACAACAAAGGTTGTATTCAAGGAAAACTCCTTCGCAACCTGTAAAAAGGGGAGCCGTAGATAAAGCGAGGGTGGTTTCAGAATTAACTTTCATTGACATAACAAGACAATGTAGAATATAATAGAATAATCGTTGATTTGGTACACAAATAAAACGAAACAATTATTATGAAACATTTTGGGTACAATTCATTATTATTACTTAAGAGTCGTCTGCGCACCAACATGGACAATTTCAGTTCATTGCACACTTTTCAGCTTCATTGCTGTGGAATGTATCGAACATAAATGTAATGTGTAATTTAGAGCTAATTTTAAAAATGACAACTGACCAATGTTGATTGATTAGTTGGTTGATCGGTTTGTCTGATGGTTTGTTTGGTATCCCTCTCAGTTTTGGTTCAGATAAACAGCTATTTGGTTTCACAAAAGGAGATTTTTACCAAGCATATCCTTCGTGTGTTTTGTGTTCAGGACACCAGTCAAAATCAAAATAAGGATTCCTTTATTCAATTAAATATTTTAGGTCATATTTAATAGGTTTTTTACGACCCTTACTCGCAACCAATCACAGTGAGACTGCAAACTTACAAGCGACTCACAAAATTAGAGCTCAGTAGAGTGGTTGCTAATTATAACGCAAACTACCAGTATCCTCGACTTACCAATCAAAAATGTAACCACTAAATCTGCTTTCGAACTGTATCCCTTTCACGCTATTATTTTTATTCAGCCATTTATTTCGCAAACACACACAACAAACAGCTCCGCACATCGTTATTCCTATTCCATTTCATCCCGAATGGAATTCGGACCCCATTCACCCCATTTTACACCCCATTGTACACCCCATTGACGCCATTGAGAGCAATCTACTTGATTTCTGCCTCAATCGCTATTGTGCTTTTCCTGCTGGTATTGGACGCCTGAGTAATTTCTTTGTTGGTAGAATGAAGACAGTTGCCGTTGCCAAAAGGCTTTGTAACGGACCACTTAGGATTTTTTATTCGGTAAATAAATCATTTGTGTAATAAATAATGCTATAAATGAACAGGTGCTATTGGTAGACTCAATTCGTTTTTGATCGCGGAGAAACGGGTGTTAAATTGATGGCTCAAAACAATTATTGTTATTTTATAGAAACAAATGATGATTTTTGAGTTAGGTCTTTTAGCAGGTCCGTTGAAATTGTCATCGTACCTTGCGACACAAAGATACGGTACGACTGTTGTAACGTGTGTAGTTTGAAGGTATGGTTGCCGATAAAATTACAGACACATGAGGCCTCACACCTGTATGCCTCAAGTTGATGGACGCAGAGCAGTGTATCGTAGGACACATTTCTAAGGTGTGTGAACTACGAGGCAATTCTTTGAAATAGGCGATGGTTACCAATCAACATCAGGTAGGCCATAAGCTTATTGCATATCCATGTACCATACAAAAATGCTAGACATTTCAAACAACGCTATCTAGTGGGGCTTGTCAATTTTTAACATGGTAAAAAAAATTCTTCCCAGGAAGCACTACAAAATGTCTTCACACAGTTTGTTGAGTCCAGGTCCCCAGAGTTCTACCGCAAAGGTATAAATGACCTTCCCATGAGATGGCAGAAATATATAGACAGTCAGGGTAAATACTTTGATTAAATAAATATTTGTATTATAAAAAATTTGTTTGTATTTTTCAGTGGAAACAGCAATTTCATACTAACCCCAATTATTAGGGCACTTTGAAATAAGAATAAAAACCGTTTGAAAAAATAAAACGTAATCTTTTCACGCGCTTTTCTTTGTTACTCCGACCTCGCTAATTGATATTTTCGATACAGGGTTGAAAAATTTATAATAAAATCTGTAGAATAAATTGTGAAATTCTAGCCTTCCCAACGCTTTTAAGCTTTTAAAAGTGTTGGACAACAAACAATGCGGATGAAACTTAATTATCGAATATGTTATAAAACATGTAGAAGTCTCCTAGGTACGAAAATAATATTAGTAATAGTGTGGTCATTTAAGCCCACAAGAAAATTAGGTATGGTTGGCAAATAAAGGTCCTTAACCAACCAACAAAACCAGGTAACATAATTATGTGTTTTAAAATCAAATTATATATAAACATTCACCTTGTATCCACAAAAAAGTTAAACGTTTGTTTAACGTGCGTTTAAAAAATTATTTACCAATTTTTGTATATTTTTAAACACGCGCTAAATAGTGTTAAATTTTTTTGGGGTCAGTTTCTGAATTAAACATGTAAATTAAGGGGAAAAAAGCAAAATATTAAGATTTCCTGAACAGATTATTTGATTATGATTATTTGTCCAGCCTATCCCATAAAAACAATAAATTTAATTTTGATGAATGCTACTGTATACTCCTTATTTTGAATAAATAATTTTCATTTCACTTTCATTTCTATAAAATTCTGGTTTGCATCTGTTGGTAAAATTATTCTGCTTTCAAACGTCTTGACCGATTTTGATGTTTATAGTTGGACTCGGTAGGTGGCACTGTTGTCGAGATCCTGAAAATTGGTGGGTGTAGTCGCATACATTCAAGACAAGACAAGGTGGAGAGATGTAGTGTCATAAGACATGAGAGAGTGCCAAGTTTCTGATGACGACGTCGAGGATAGAGCGAAGTGGAGAAGCCACCAGAGGGCTTAGCCAAGTTACATTCGATTAGCGATGACGCTATTCGATAAGTTTGAAAATGTATGGGTTTTGACACATGCTGTGGAAATATCACGTGATATATCGACAACAAACCTATATAGCAATCGAATCGATTCGAAGCGAATGTAACTTGGCTACGGGCCCAGGAAAGCTGACCCCACCACCATGTGGGATACATAGCTGGGAAGAAAGATTGAGAGAGTCGCGTACGTTCAACTAGTAATTTTATAAATAATACGTAAAGATTAAACTTTGTATTCCTTTTTAAGGTAATTACGCGCACGGAAGAGTGTTAGATTTGGTATTGTTAAAGTTTATATGGAGAGTGAGAGGTGAATCTTAAAAGTAGGCTAAAAAAATATATTATGAACTAGCTGGCGGCGAACTTCGTACCTTTGACATGCATATGACGTGGGCTGCCAATGTACGTCGCCGGTATAAATGTCAATCGGTCATTGAGAAAATGAATTTTCTTCATATTTTTTTTATGTGTGATTTTTTTTGATAAATTAATCTGCTATTCGGGGCGGAGACAAATCAAACAAATCAAAGATCATCAAAATCGGTCCAGCCGTTCTTGAGTTATAAATGGTGTAACTAACCCGACTTTGTTTTATATAATATATCTACATATAATAGATAGATTACGGTCGAATTTCGACCGCTGTGCACTGACATTTAGTAAAAATAAATACGATTAAATTTATAACATAAAAGCTATTTCATAGCTATTTTCGCCAACAAAGAGAAACAAACCAACAAAGCTTCTATTGTTGTATCCTTTGAAAACCAATTCACGCCCTTTCTTATACAACCCTGCACTCAGATAATAAGGATTATAATATCTTAAATGTAAACGTTTTGGTAAGCTTAAGGCTTAGGCATTGTAGGATATAATCAAAATAACCAAAATCGTAATTAACCAAAATCTTTATAAAAAAGCCTACTACAACATATCGGATTATTTAGATGATAGAGAAGTTTGGGATTGAAATTGCTCAAACTCGTTCAAAATGTTACAATTTAGACGTCATTTTTTTATTGTTATGGAAGGATCATTAAAAGGAACAACTAGCCTTGTTTCTTGCAGTTAAATTGACTTTTCAAAGTGATCCTGGTGACTTTATTGCATAAAAAGATTTAGATTTTTAATATAATAAACTCTAAAGTAATTAGTGTGTGTATCTGTATAGTTTACATAGAAGATAGAAAATAATGTATTGGCCGGTGTATAATATATAGTAATAATCACCCTTTTAATTTCAATAATAATTAACCAATTACGACCTCCGTAGCGCAGTGGGCGAATAGCCGGTTGAGACGCAGAAGGTAGCGGGTTCGATTCCCACCGCGGAACAAATATTTGCATGTTCTACAGATATTTGTTCCGAGTCTGAATGTTTTTCTATGTATATTAAGTATGTATTTACAAAAAAAAGTATTTAAGTATTCTATCAGTTGTCTGGTACCCATAGTACAAGCTCTGCTTAGTTTGGGGCTAGATAGCGCTGTGTGAAATGTCCAGCAATATTTATTTATTTATTTAATTAATTGCCTACTAAAATTTAACAAGCAATTTCCATTCTGTAAGCAAAACATTCAGATTGCTACTCGGCAAACATTCAATAAGGGCTGAGTTGAAAGCTAGGCGCTTGACAATACTTGTGACCCACTCAGCGAGCTGTCGATTGCAAATAATAGTTAATTTACACTGATCCAGTAGCTGGAACTAGCTGCTGGTGCAGATCTTCCAGCCTGCAACCGCGCGTCTACTTGATTTTTTAAATTTGTTTTATGCGACCTGGAGATGGAGCAAACTTATCTCCCACCTGATGTTAAGTGGTAGATAACCATCGCCTATAATAAAGTATTGCCTCATAGGTCACGCACCTTAGATACGTGCCCTACGATGCATTGCTCTGCGTCCATCAACCTGAGGCGAACTGCTGCACTAAAGCCACATGTGCCTGGAATTTCAGCGGTTACCATACCCTTCAAACTGAAACTCAGCAATGCTACTTGACGGTAGAAATATATTAGGTAAACGAAACGAACTTTAGGTTGAATTGAATAAAGGTTACTTAGCTTTGGCGTGATGAAGTAGTGAGACACGCGATTTAAGATTAGAAGATCTCCAACATGATGTATTGTTAATACTTTTTAAGTTTACTGTTAGAAGCTGTATTGTTTTTTCCAATTAAACTACAACACATTTTAGGCCACGTCTATCTAACGCCAGTGCAGTGATATCTATGTTTCTTAGTTTGAACAGTCCTAATGTAATAAATTGTTTTTTCATTCGATGCTACTAACGCAAGTAGTGCTTTACTGTGCCTACTTGATTTTTCTATCGAAGGGCCTCAGAGACTAATAAATGTTCTACAAAAATACTAACAATTTTTGACATAAAGTTTATACTGTCCCTGTAAGTGAACAATGGTTCAAGTAACTAAAGCTGTGTAATGGATCTATCGGTTGGATACCAAATGGCTTTGCTCATTCAGAGTTATTCCAAAGTCAACAGCGAAGTTTCCAATTGGATTCTGGCTTAAATCCTGCTCTTTTAAGGCGAGTACCAATAATGAGGATTGGATGATCTGTGCGCTGTAGATGGTAAAGACTGGATGAGAAGAGTCAATGATCGTACACAGTGTTTCATTTATTCGCAAACAATATAGAATGATTGTGTAACATTTGGCACGGTAAAAAAATACAATTAAAAAAAATTTGGATAACAATAAAATGTTTAAACGATATTTAATTTTAATGTCAGATCATATGATAATCAATAATACTTATACAATAATCACACCCAATAAAAATTTAAAAATAAAAAAATACAAATAATAATAATAAATAAATGCTTCGTGTCAGGCATTATGAGCCTTGTCACTGTGTATTGAGCACAAAATTCGTCTATAGAGTAAAAAAACTTTTTGAATAATACGAGACCTACGTCCAGCAGTGGACTGCTATAGGCTGATGATGATGTTAATTTTACTCGACCTAATAAAGTGGTATTACGAGAGTTTTACAGATGTAAATAAGATCAATTAATGAAGCCATTATTTCTGTTTATGATGACGGCACTTGTCCATGACTCACCTTAAGTTAAGCACTTACCATTGCCTGTAACTATTGCATTATCGCACAGGTTACGTCCAACTTGGCCTACATGGTATTGTTATGCGGGGGCGCATAGCAATACCCCCCCCCCCCTCACCCTTGAGACATACAGGGGGAAAAAGGGTGGATCCAGGACTTTTTTCTGGGAGGGGCACAAGGGGCGGATGGGCAAAAAAATCAACAATAACTGTTAGAAATAAACTTGTTATTCTTTCTGTTATTTTATTCATATTTTTTAACAACACTGATAATTTTCTTTGCTTCTAAGTAAGTATGTACTGTGATGGATTCTCCAAATACCCTTAAACCCGCCCTTGGAGGAAAACCCTCATGAGCCTGAAATTTCATCATACTCATACTCATTCGCGGCTGATACTGCCACCGTGGCGTAGTGGGCGCATAGCCGGCTGAGACGCAGAAGGTAGCGGGTTCGATTCCCGCCGCGGAACAAATGTTTGCATGATCTATAGATATTTGTTCCGTGTCTGGGTGTTTTTCTATATATTATATGTATTTACAAAAAATATGTACATAAGTATTCTATCAGTTATCTGGTTCCCATAGTACAAGCTATGCTTAGTCTGGGGCTAGATAGCGCTGTGTGAAATGTCCAGCGATATTTATTTATTTATGTATGCTCGTAAATAGTGTCACATGTAGGATGAAGAATAGTCGATGGGACAAAAGAATATCATACCAAGGAACAAAGCAATAGATAAAGGGCGGCCAGAAGACATCTTCATAGAGAAAGCTGGGTCGAACTGGATGTCGAAGGCCAGAACTAGAGAAATTTGGGTGGCCTAAGCCAAGGAGGATTTTTAAATAGTAAAATTAATGTTAAATAATATGTTGTAAATAGTAGTAGAAACAGATAGGTTGTAGTGCCTGAACAATTAGAACAAAATAAAATCACATCTCAGATTGCTATTGGAACGGGATATATCAAATAAGGAAACGAATTATTCAATTCATTATTTCGAAATCCTTTTAGCCATTGTCAATTACATTTATTTTGCAACTTCTTAGTATAAATACGGGATGTTGGATTGGATGGTGGGATATTTTTTATTGATCGAGCGAAGCGAGATCTCTAAATCATCTTGGGAAAATTGGCGTTGTGTGTATGTATGTATGTTTGTTTGTCCTTAAGGTAGGTAGTGATGGCACAATTTTGGTGTGACGAAATCTAAAAATGTTGTTATGATATTGGGGTACAAGAGGGGTAAAAAAAACAAAATGGGACTATTCAGTCAAGTCGCACGTCTAATAAAAGGTATTTGTGAGTATATTTGACCCCTTTTTATTTTTGTTTAAACCTTGTAGTTTTTAAATTATTAGCCCTAATAAAAACTGAACTTTGACAAAATTCACAGGGTACACCAGTGACCTCACAGTGCTGAAATTTGGTATTCGTGTAGCTATATTTATAGGTACTATACAAATATAGGGAAAAGTCTGACATCCAGAATAACTGCAATTTCTACCCCAAAAAACGCAACCAATTAACATGAACTCCCGTTACCAATAATTTGAGTGAAACTAAAGATCAAGTTAATTGGAGCGCATTTCGTGGCACTATTTTATTAGTCAAAGTTGTGCCAGCTTCCACAACGATCCCTAAACGACTAAACATTAATTTTACGTATTTGTATGATTTGACAACTCCTTAAATGGTATTTAGTTACTAAATACATTTAGGCATCGTTCAGCGACTGTTTTGGGTGACTCGCGATATCTCAGTTCGGGGCGAACCACTAGTTAATAACAACGAATATTAACTAAATATTAAAATTTAGTGAACCAACTGATAAATATTATTAATTATATATGGTACACTACAATAACTACACTCATTTATGAAATTATACAGTTTTGGCGCGTTAGGAGAATCAGATCAGTGTATTTTCAGCATGTTATGAAGTTGCACGCTCCGATGTACGACACATGAAGTTAGTTCCGGACTGAAGTTATGCCAGTGGTGCACGGTGACGTAATACTATTTATTCATGCCAAAGAAATATAACTAATTATTATTGTTGATGACTGGAGCAGAAAGTTGTTACTGTACACTGGTTTAGTAGTATAGTGCCTCCAATCTGATCAACTATCTCTGCTGAAAGACAAATAGAATTCCCAGCTGGTGCACGGACTGTTGCGTCCAAGAGAATACAATTATTTCATTCGTTGTAGGAGATTCAACTATCTCCATGTGCTTATTTAATAATCTCACCCAGGCCAGCGCCCGTATCCATTTTTCATTTCATTTAATTTATCCTCAAACAATAAACTATTGTGTCAGAACATTTGTCATTCTATAGATTAAAACTACAATTGGAACATTTTGTAAATAAATATGAAAGAACAACACATTTGGTAAGTACATATTTCAAAATGATGATTGAAGTCAAAATAAAAAAAAGTAACAATAAATTTTTGTTAAATCTTTTTGTGAATAATATGTATGTAGTGTGTTCGATATTACAAATAAACGCTATATAAATATTAATATCAACACACAACAATAAACATGAAGTAACATGTTAACGGAAAATAATAATTATAATAAAAAACATGTCAAATTAATTCTCAATAATAAAATCAAACAGAATTTATAATATTATGTATTATACAAAAACATTTCAAAAGATAAACTAAATTAATTGATACAATGTAAAAAAAACTGTGTTAAAATAAAATAAATAAATGATTTGCGTCAGATAATAAGAGATTTGTCTTTGCAGTATTCGTCTATGGACCCAGTCTGGTAACTGGGATTTAAATATGGTCCATTCGATTTGAAATAGAAACGTTATGAGAACAGTCTTGTTCTGGTCAGTGCTGGTGGTGGTCGGTAGATTTACAAATAAAATTATGTTATGTAAATTAGCTCAAGTGAACCACCTTGTAGACCCAGCAACTTGGTGAGCATAAAATAACTAGTCACGTGCATATATTAACATAACTTATGCATTCAATAACATTAATATATGTCCAAAATTGTAAGATAAGATTGAGATTTATGAGTATTTTATTTATATCTCAGCCAATTAGTTTATAATAATTTTATTAAATTTACGAGTAAAACATATAAATGTGTTCCTTCTTCACGTAATTTCAGATACGACCACCGGAAGAAGTATATACTGAAAATACTCAGCTCTCGAAAATGATACCCTTCATTTTAATCTTTTCTATAATCACCCAAACTGCGTGTGCAAGTATAACAGAGTACTATGCACAACGAGCAAAATTAGCAGATACAGAAAGTTTACTGGCTATTGGAGGAAACACCACATTGGACCACAAAGAAGCAATCGTCAATACCTGCTTGATGCAGCATAAGTTCAACGAACTCGACTATGCGTTCAATAATCCAGAATACTTTAACTTCTCCCACCACTATTTCTCTTACAAGACCAAGATGCGCGATTCCAAAGTGTACAAAATAATCAAGGATATGCCAAAAGGAGCCGCGCTACATGTCCACGACTTGGCTCTACAAGGACCAGATTACATCATGAACATCACTTACATGGAAAATCTATACTTTTGCACTGAACCTTCTCTACGTTTCCTATTCGCAAATCAGACACCGAAACAACCAATCGGCTGCAATTGGAAACACATGGGTACCACGCGACGAGATTCAAAAAACGTTACAAAATTCGACGCTGATCTAAGAAAACGGTTCACTTTGATAGTCGATGATCCTGACTCTGCCTACCCCAACATCAAAGCCGTCTGGAATGCCTTGGCAGTCTATTTTAGAATCATCAGATCGCTTTTGACTTACACCCCTGTTTGGGAGCAATACATTTACAACTCGCTCAAAAACTTTTATGAAGATAAGGTCATGTACATGGAAGTAAGAAGCTCGCAACCGAACTTATATGAGCTTAATGGAACTACATACAATAAGGTAGATACTGCAAAGTCTTATTTGAAAACACTGAATCGTTTTAAAAAAGACTTTCCAGATTTTGAAGGACTAAAAGTGATATACGCACAGACTAAAGAAAGATTCATACAAGGGGATTTGGACGCATATCTTCAATCAGCTAGAAGTATAAAGCAGCATGTGCCTGAAATTTTTGCTGGGTTCGATTTAGTAGGTCAAGAGGAAGCCAGCTGGACGCTGTTAGAGAAAGTACCAAAGTTATTAGAAGTTAAAGATTTGAATTTCTTCTTTCACGCTGGAGAGACGAATTGGTTAGGAACAGTGTCTGATGGTAATCTTTATGACGCTATACTCCTTGGAAGTAAGAGGATAGGTCATGGCTACGCGCTGATCAAACACCCGCAGTTAATGAAAGAAGTGATGGATAGAGATATTGGTTTGGAAATCAATCTCATTTCCAACTCAGTGTTATCCTTAGTAAGCGATATAAGAAACCATCCGTTGAGTACGTATATTGCAAATGGAATGCCAGTTGTATTGTCTAGTGATGACCCCGGGGCATGGGAGGCGGAACCCTTGAGTGATGATTTTTATGTGGCTTTTGTAGGAGCTTCCAGTCGACTTTCAGATCTTAGGTTGCTTAAGGCTTTGGCTGGAAATTCTTTGAAATACAGCGCTTTAAATTCTCAGGAAAAAGAAACTGCTTTGAGAAGGTTTCAATTCAGTTGGAATAAGTTCATAAATGAATTTGATTGTTCAAGCTACTGAGTGATGTGAATGTGACGATGATTACCACTTAACATCAAGTGGCCATCACATACGCTTGTTCAATCTCCAGGTTGGCAATCGCGCTAACTTTGAACGATAATATGAGAGTGAAACAAAAAAAAATACGATTATGCACATTTCGTATCGTGCTAACACGCGCAACATCAATCAAATCAACGTAACAACGTTAGACTTGTTCAAAATTAGCACGATCGCCACCCTGGTCGTATAAAAGCTAAAAACAAATGTAATAAATAATAATCATAAACTCTTTTTACTTACAATTTATAGATAATATACAAATATATAAAGAATAAATGGTTTAACTACGAGTATAATACAAAACAAAATCGTAACAGTCACATTAGCCATAAATTGAATTTGCTGATCTATGTAAGATTTTAAATTTTTTTTTTTTTTTAATTCCGTATGTTTTCGGATAACACTATAAAAATAAAAATACTAACTGATCTATGTATTAAGGCAACAAGAAATAACGTAAAACAAATCTATACTAGTGGTTCGCACCGAACTGAGATCTTGTGAGTCTACCATAAAAACAAAAAAAAAATATTATTCGTAATCTTTGACTATCAGAATAGTGCCACGTAATACTTAACCATCTAACTTGACCTACAGTTTCATTCAAATTACAGGTAAAAGGAGTTTATGTTATTTGGATATCCTTTTTTGGGGTACAAATTGCAGTTATTCTAGATTACAGACTTTTGCCTATATTTGTGATACTTAAGCTACACGCAGAACTATGGGATCACTGGTGTACCCTGCGAATTTTGTTCAAGTTTAGTTAGTTAACTCAAAAACTACAAAAACTTTTCTAAAAATAAAAACGGGGTCAAAATGTACTAATTAAGACCTTTCATTTGACGTCTCATTTGACCTAATAGTCTAATTTTCATTTTTTTTTACCCCGCTTGAACCCTAATATTTCAATAACCCCCCTAAATTTTTAGCTCATTGAGTCACACCAAAATTGTGCCATCATTACCTACTAATATACCCACGATGATCGGATAAACGCTTCGAAAGTTATCCTCGGACAAACAAACATACATACATACATACAACGCCAATTTGCCTTAGTTGATTTGGAGATCTCGCTTCGCTCAATCAATTATAAATACGGGATTTATCACGTAACCGAGGTGAGAATGTGGAGCGGATCGCATTCACCCTGATTCACGAATTGAACTGGAACATTGACGGACGTAATACCTATAAAACGGTACGTGATAAATCTCGTATTTATAATAACGATTGAAATAAATCACGTAAGTTTTCATATATCCAATCTGTACACATCTTATTTAACATAGTAATCTAGGCAACGTTCCCGAAACCTGACCTCGCCTTTTGCCCCAGTAAACCATATTTCAGCCATTTCAGCAATTGCTCAGTGAACCAGAATCCTGATAGCCCTGCAACACCCACGCTAACTCGTTTTCACGAGTCAATAGCTACGCAATTGATTTCGTGTTAAGCGACTGCAAAAGGAGGAGATTATCGAAATTTATTCACTTATGTGAAAATCGAGATTAGCGACCGAACGGTGGCCGAGGAGTGGCTTATGGAAGGGTAGGACGTCTGGCAGTGTGGGTGGACGACATCGTTAAAGTCGTCGATGGGTGAGACTAGCGCAGGATCGTGGTAGATGGCACAAACATGGGGAGGCCTATATCCAATAGTGGGTGAAGTCGGGCTGTGAATGATGATTTAAAAATATTATTTTACAAAGCACTATAGACAAAAAAAGAAAGATAATAACAGGTTTTCACGATTAACCAACGTAATTAATTATTTAGGCCGTAAACAGATATGCCCCAGAGGTGCTTGGTCCTTACATTTAAACACCATCTAGAAACTCAGTCGGGAAGAATAAGATTGGTGGTTAATATAATAAAAAACCTGTGAAACGTTCTTGTGTAGATGTCCTAAGATCAGTTTGTTTTGCATTGTGTCAGTTGCTTCTACTATACTGCATCACCTGTCGGGGTAGCGCAGCTAAGACGCACATGTTGCAAGTTGAGAGGGCACTTAAGGAAGCTATATAGCTATAATATAGATTTCCCACAATTGATATCTACAGAGACAGTAGTTTCCTTAGCGTTAGGCAGCTTTTAATTTTAAAAACCACAGCCATTGGCCATAAGACCGTATTGACCTCTCCAAATTATGATGCCCATATTGAGAAAAGGATCTTTAAAATACCCATAAGTCCATGCAAAACATCTTTCGCACAACGATTTGGCCTTTTCATAAAATCACATATGTAGTTGATTTATAGTATAGTTTTATTTATAGACTTAAATACTGTGATTTAAAAGACAAATCAGTTTATCATACAAAATGTGTAGTGAATGGGTGGTTACTTACTCTTTCATACACCGAGACTAAAAATATTTTGAGTATCGTAACCGAAATTTCAGTTTTACCTACACATAAGTTCTAAGTAATATATGTTTATTGTATATAATATGTATATTATCTTGTTATATATGTAATATTTTATTTTACTATTCCTTATAGTAATTAAAATAGTTACTTTTGGTTTTCTTTGTGTTATTTTTTATTGTTATTATTACAATTTTTTTTGTTCAAATATCTGTAAATTAGATTTTGTTATTGGTATTATTTTGTTATGTCCGAGGTCACCAATCAAAAATGCCAATCCATCTGTCTGGTCTTCACGATACAGGCTTGCCTAGTGTGAAGGCCGCTGAGTAAACTGTGATCGCATGTAGTGCCTTCTGCCTCAAACTTTGTTTAATAATGGTTATTATACCAGGCATCTTAGGTCAATTACAAAAATTGTCTTCATGGTAATTGCATTGATAAGTTTTTGGCTGCAAATAAATAATTTTTAATTTTTTTTTCATTTGTAAATTTGAAAGCTTTTATGATGTCATCTCTATTTTTCATCACATTACATCATATTTCGCCTATTTAATTGCGCTACGTACCTACCTAATCTACTCTACGTACTTCGAGTAGCAGGGCAATGCAGCCAGTGTCTTGGGGACACTTCTGCCTGGTAGTGATCTGAAGCAGTTGAGCTATCCTTAGAAAACTCTCGTGATTTATTTCATTCATTATTATGAATCAATATACATAATCATTATTTCAATTGTTAATAGTGCAACCCGAGTCGCAGTGCGGAGCGGATCGCAATCACCGTGATGAAGGTTCACAAATCAAACCGAAACATTGTCGGTCGAAACACGAATAAAAGGGTACGTGTTAATATCAATTAATAATAGCGAAATGATTCACACTCGCGAGATCTCAGTTCAAGGCGAACTAATTAAACAGGTTTCTATCGCGTATTTACACGATCTGTTTTTCTGGAAGATTCGAGAAGATGCGGCTATTACCGCTTTGACATAATATGATAAATCTAGTTTATTAATCCTTGAATTATAAACGAATGTAGATACCGAATCGCGGTTGAAGTTAACAATAAAAAATATCGTCGTTAATCGTCGCGGCAATCTCATCTATCCTAGTAAATTATGAAATAAATAAATAAATAAATAAATATTGCTGGACATTTCACACAGCGCTATCTAGCCCAAATTAAGCAGAGCTTGTACTATGGGAACCAGATAACTGATAGAATACTTATATACATTTTTTTTTTGTAAATACATACTTATAATATATAGAGAAACAACCAGACCCGGAACAAATATCTGTAGATCATGCAAACATTTGTTCCGCAGCAGGGATCGAACCCGCTACCTCCTGCGTCTCAGCCGGCTATTCGCCCACTGCACCACGGAGGTTGTCAACCTCACAAAAATAAAAACCTAAATCTCATCATTGTATCATTGAATACGTCTTTTAAAAACGTTATAAGGTTTGCTGAACGTTTTGTGATACAAGAGCCCGTTTACAAAAAATAAAGTATCCATTTTCGTAATACTCGTGTGGTTTTGTGTGTGTGTCTACCAGTAAAACCACTATTAGTGTAAACCCAAAAAGTATCTACACCAGAAGCACAATATATTATGTAGTTGTAGGAGTTATCAAAGCTGAATAGACTCTACTAGTTTAAAAGCAGTAGTCGACCAACTTATGTAGGTACGAGTATGTAGTTGGGTTTGATCAACTACAAAATTAATTTTGTTTTACAAAATGACGAAGACGGAACCCTTCACTGTGCGTGGTGCGATACGCTCATAACCAATTATTTAAAATTGTTTTAATACCACTTTTATTCGATTTTTCCTATCGCATCTTTACATAGTATAAAATGAAGTCGCTTCCGCTGTCTGTTCGCTTAGATCTTTTAAACTACTCAACGGATTTTATTGCAGTTTTCAGCAATAGGTAGAGTGATTCAACAGAAAGTTTTATATGTATAATAAATACATAATTCTGTTTGTTTATTAGTTTGTTTGTTAGTTTGTTTGTTACCTTTACACGACTAAACGGCTGAACGGATCGTAATTAAATTATGCAAGGAGATAGATTATATCCTGAGAAAGGATATAGGCTACTTTTTAGCCAACTGCCAACAAATGAGGGTAATGTTTTATTGAAAAACCACCCGTGCAAAACCGCGGGCGAGTCAGCTAGGTAATATTATAAATGCCAAGGCTTTGATGTTTGATTATTAGTTTGTTACTCAATCATGTCGTTACGACTTAATTGATTTCAATGGTATTTTATGTATAAATTTATGATTAAGACATCGCTAGTGGAAGCTAGTGAGCTAGATAATTAGAATATTCCGATACTCATTTTTAACAAAGTTCAACCTGTTTATACAAATATTACTTCAAAAAAAAACAACGTATTCAAGAACAGTTTTTTAGAAATTGTCTTGAAAGTTAACTTCATTAAACCAGAAAAGAAGACGAAGAAGGAAGAAACCAGAAGACGCTGCTAAATTCACATAACATAAAATAGGTAGATACGAAATTCTAGGCACGAGTCCACTCGCACTGGCTGTATCGATACGGAATGTTTTTTCAAAGCAGTAATAAGAAATTCTGAACGTATAAAAAGATCATCCAAAATCTTGAAAGGAACCATCGGCTCAATTTTAAGGACAATAAACTTTAAGAATTTTTCTCTATGACTGGTGGGTATGGGGAATTTTGAGTCTCTCCATATCGGCAATAAAACCTAGTTTATATAAATCGTTAATGACTCGATCTATGAATATATTTAATTTGAACTACAAGATAAAAAGCACTGACATTCAACATCGGACTTATTGCGAAAGCAGTTGTGTGAATTTGTTGTGACTCAAAAATGCGAACATGTTTGAACAGGGTCTTTATGACTCTAGTTTGCTCTTGGTTTATTAAATATGCAGGTATTTACTAAAAAAGTTCATAAAATAAACAAATATAAGTGTTTTTTTATAAGTTTCTGAACTTAATTTTATCACTATCGTGTGTTAGTCTCAGGTCTAACGTTAAACGTACATAAATTGACAATTAACAAATTTAAATGATATTAAACAAAATCTTTATAAAAAGTCTGCTATAAGATATCGGATTATTTAGATGATAGAGAAGCTTGGGATTGAAATTGCTCCAACTCGTTCAAAACTGATATACAACTTATACGTAATTTATTTTCTTTATTGTTATGTATTCTAAAAAGGACAATCAAAAATAACCACTAGCCTTATTTATTGCCTTTCTTTCCGCTTGGTCGCGAAGAAACAGACAGTAAAATTGACGTTTCAAAGTAATACTTGTGATTTTAATGAATAAAAAGATTTTAAATTTTTGAATCTTGAAATAAAACTTTTACCTTTCAGCCAGCACCCCGTACGGTAAAGAAGAATTTCAAGTACAAAAAATAGTCAATATAACATCGGAAATTGGAGAAAATAATTATTTCAAACAGCGCTCGGCTGACGTCCAATCCCTTATAGAAACGGAAAACCCATACCCCCACAAGTTTACAGTCACTACCTCGTTCCAAGACTTTAAAGATGCATACAATGCACTTCCCAGTGGGGAAGTGGCAAATGTCACTGTTTCTCTGGCTGGTAGAGTTTACTCTATTCGAGAATCTAAAAGTGAATTCATTTGTGATCTTAAAGCAGATGGGATTACAATTCAGGTTAGTGATGTGTTTTTATTATTAATGGTAGTCTTTCCATCTATGTGTTGTTGTTATTTATGTTTTATATTATTTTCTATTTTATGTGTGATGTACAATAAAGCGTTATCTGATATGGAAAGATGATTAAATAAATGTCATTGGCTGGACAAGATCAGTCGCTTGAACATTTTTTGGGGAGGTCTGTATTGAGAAGTAGATATCGTACGGCTGATATTATAATGATAATGACATTGGGGTATAAATTCTACGCGTACATACGAAAATGAACCGCGTTCCTTGTGAGCCACATATGTGGAAGCACCAATAGCTTCCTGACCGTTGTTGCCGGGAACATGAGCTCATCTATCTTGAGGCACTGGATAGCTTCACATGTCTGGTGTCTCAGTAGCTGCGCATATTGCCTAATTTTATCATTTATCTTGTTGTGTACCTACTAACAATAGTCAAACTGTCTTAATAAATTCATTTGGATCTTGTTCTTTATAATTGTTTCATGTATCAAGAATAGTGTGTGTACCAAATACTGAAAACTCAATCGTTTATTGTATTCGACAATGTAATAATAATAGGTGCTAATTGATAGGTACATGATCATTATAGACCCTGTTGGATACAACAATATTTTGGAGAGAGGAGGACGTCGTTGTTTTGTTAGGTTATATTCATTTTAAAAAGAATACATTCAAATCGAATGTCAAAGTAGTTAGTAGGTACGAGTATGTATTTAAAATTTGTCATTAAAATATTCGTCATTTTTATAGTAGGCTTTAGTATTTAGTACGTATTACGAAATAAACTTTTTTTTATTACTATTATTATTTGTTTATAAATGTTATATAGTATTTCATATGGGTCATGTTATCATATTTTGTATGTGCACATTGTTGCCTGAAATAAACGTTTAATAATATTATTCAAACAGAAAACAACGCCTCTTTACGGGTTTCTTTTTAGAGTTTCGTTGTCTAGCTAGGAACCTATGCCCGTATGTCTCTCCGTAGTTACAGCCAATTTACTCGTATTTTATTTGTTTTTATTTCATTGATTCAGAATCAACAGCACTTGATATCAATGTAAAGAAACTCTTATAGCTAATGCTCAATGGCAATAACAAATTCTCATTTTATAGATACAACTATTAAGAAATAGTTAAATATAGAATGATTAAAAACACAATTTAATATAATACAAAATAAGGAATTTTGTAGCTACGCATTTGAAGAACGTAAGGGTGCGATGGATGTTGTATAAATATGTACTCGTAGACTAAAAGCTACGGAATTCTAAAATTGATTGTAGAGTTATAATTTTGCTGTAGGTGACTGCAAATGCAATGACATACAAATCACAAGAAAACTTCGCCTTTGACATTGCTAAGTTACGAAAAGGAGATATCATCGGTTGTGTCGGACATCCAGGAAGGACGAAAAATGGAGAGTTGACAATCATACCGCTAACAATAATGCTACTTGCGCCAAGTCTTCGACCGCTGCCGGACTCAATTGATAACAACACTAGATTCAGCAAGAGGTATTTGGACCTCATAGTGAATGATAAGGTATGTTTTACAGTCTCAGAGCTCTCTTTCTTTTTAAATTACTTTCTACAAGGGTTCCATCATGTTGACATATTTAACGATAGTCATAGTTATATATAGGTATATTTAAGTGTTTTGTAGTATGTGTTAATTTTAATTAGAGAAGTTGAGGAGTAATATGCTAGAGTGGTATGGGCATGTCATGCGGAGGGAAGAAAATAATGTTACTAAAAGAGTGTTACATTATGAATGTATATATGTAATAGATGGATGGACTGTGTGAAGAATGATATGGGTAAGTGAAGTGACAACGGAGATGACGGCTGATAGAGAGGTATGGAAAAAAATACCTGTTGTGCCGACCCCACGTAGTATGGGAAAAGGCAGGAAGAAGTTTGTGTACATTTTAAGGCAGTTTGCGCTTTGGATAAAACTAATCGTTTTCATTTAACGGTAACTTTTAGTTTAACAACGTTTTAATTAAATAAATAAATCTTTAAATCTGTGCAAGGAAAGTGATTATAAGACAGGAAAAAAACAACCATAGGAGCGCCGGAAAAGTATCATTAGCACCTCAGAATATAAGGCACGTTTGATGTTGTGTTGCTTTAATTTTAATTTGCCTCTTGTATATGCACTGAGTGGGCCCCACAAGGCGCGAGACCGCGTGGCCGGTCCAGGCGGAGATGGCGGGACGAACTTGGCGCGCATAGTGCGAACTGGTCGAAAGAAGCCCTAGACCGGGATGAATGGAAGAAGGGAATCGAGGCCTTTGCCCAGCAGTGTGATCCAGCGGGCTTTTTAGATTAGATATGTCTGCGCTGTTATAAATAAAATAAATAATAAATAAATAAATAATGCTGGACATTTCACACAGCGCCACCAGCCCCAAACTAAGCAAAGCTGCTTCTATGGGCACCAGATAATTGATAGAATACGTATATATGTTTTGTTACGTGTATAATGTATTTACTTATCTATTTTACAGTTTTTTTGTTTATTTTTTCAGGTGCGAAAATCGATGACCACCCGAGCAAGAGTCATTGCCTACATCCGCCGATTCTTAGACAACTTGGGATTCCTAGAAGTGGAAACCCCTTTGCTGAACCAGATACCTGGAGGGGCTATCGCAAAGCCCTTCCTCACCCACCATGACGACTCAAACATGGATCTGTATCTTAGGATATCTCCCGAGCTGTACCACAAAATGCTTGTTATTGGAGGCTTGGAGCGGGTTTATGAGATTGGAAGGCAGTTCCGTAATGAAGGTACCTAATCATGTTTAATCATTATGTTTTATTTAATTAATTAGTACGGAAAATACACAGGTAATTTAATTATACATAAAAGATATTGAAAACTAGATAAAATGTCACGATAAGATCAATAGTAAAGCATAATTAAATAATTTTCAAAATATCATAATCAATTTTATTCATAATCAATAAATTTAAAGTCAAATTAATTAGATTAAAAAATAAATACCTTAATTTATTCACCATTCGTAAGATACGGGGATCCATTGTCCGCGCATCAATCAAGTTGGTTCGTATGAGCACTATGTTCTTTATTAACTTTCTTTGTTATAAATACTCGTATTAATGTAAGATTTACAAACTAACCTACACCCTTTGTATCAACACACCTATATAATGAAATTAATAAAAGGACAAAAATGACTTGTCTTTTTGTGGTCAAATAAAGGATTTTTAAGATGAACAAAAGTTAGCGGGACTGTCACGACACCTTCGAAAGAGGATGGAGGGAGAGGTTGAAGGATAGGGATAGTTGGAAGAGACATTTGCCCAGCAGTGGAGATAGGTAAGCTAAAAAAAGAATAAAACGTTTAACTTAGCTGATCTGTTAAGATTAACCAGTGAATAATTAATAAATCATCAAAAACAAAATACCCCGCCATGTTCCACTTGGTAAACACGAATTACGTTCTTCTTTCCAGAGATTGACGCGACCCATAACCCTGAGTTTACGACATGTGAGTTCTACATGGCGTACGCTGATTACAACGACCTCATGACGATTACGGAGACCTTGCTTTCTGGCATGGTCAAGAGTATCCACGGTTCTTACAAGGTAAGTGAGAGCAGATAGTTTAGTGGCTGGTGACCCTGCTTTTGGATCCTTAAGGAGCTGGTACCAATCTTGTCTGACAAACATAGTATTTTTCTAATTATTGTACATGCGCGGAATTTAATACATAACCTTGAACATTAAATAATAAATAATAAAATAAACGTAGCTTTGAGTCGTAAACTAAATAATCGCACTAATATCTACCCTGACGTGACAAGAGCCAATTGGCAGTGCATCCTCATATCAAGAGGAAGGTTGCGGGCTCAAGTTCCCGGAAATCTATAGCTGATACGATGATGGATAAGTATTGTTCCAGATTAAATACCATCCAGATGGACCGGACGGTGAAGAGAAGGAAATTGACTTCACTCCCCCTTACGCAAGAGTGCCTATAATGCCATCTTTGGAACAAGTCCTGAATATGACTCTCCCACCAGCCGACAAGTTAGATACTCCAGAAGCTAAAGATATACTCTTCAAAATATTTGAGACACGTGGTGTAAGTAAATTGACAGTTTTGTAAAATTATATAGTTCTTCTTTTTTTATTTTGATTGCATCAGAAGACGGATAATTTATCAAAGTTTAATGATCCACCAAGAACAGCGCACTTTTTTATAATTAAACCTAGATTTTTAACCAAATAACGTAATAACGGACCAATAAATCTGCCCCTTGGACAACCAACAATTATTGATCGAGCGAAGCGAGATCTCTAAATCAACTTGTGAAAATCGGCGTTGTATGTATGTATGTATATTTGCCCGAGGATAACTTTCGAAGCCTTTATCCGATCATTGTGAAATTTGATATATAAAAAGTAAGTAGTGATGGCACAATTTTGGTGACTAAATGAGCTAAAAATGGGGGGGGGGGGGGGGGTGTTGAGATATTAGGGTTCAAGACAGGTAAAAAACATAATGGGACTATCCGGTCAAATGGCACGTCTAATAAAAGGTCTTTGTAAGTACATTTAGTATATTTAGCTACTAAATACGTTTAGGCATCGTTGCGCGAGTCGCCCTAAGAATTTTTTTTTGTGTTTGTGGAGACTCTCGAGATATCAGTTCGGAGCGAACCACTAGTATTCATGAGTATGAAAACTGTGGTACAGACACCAACGCCCTCCTCCTTGACAGCAATGAGCTCCAATCAGGTAAAGTTCGATTAATTGATTCCAGCTACCGTACCCAGCTTCAAATACGACAGCAAAACTGCTTGAGGGATTAGTCGCCATATTCCTGCAGAAGACAAGCTTCAACCCTACGTTTATAATGGACAACCCTCTGATAATGAGTCCACTCGCTAAAGAGCATAGGAATACACCTGGTTTGTCTGAGAGGTAAGCATTAAGATCATCATCATGCTAGATTTCCAGAGCAATCGATCTTATTGGACCTGCACCTAACAGCTCCCAGCAACCATTATCAGGTCGTCTTTCCAACCAAGTACCAATAAAGATGCAATGAGTAAAATAAAACACGTTTAGATGGAGTTTCCAGTTAGCAATTTTTTTAAGATATTGGAACAAATATTGTTCAACGTTAGGACAAAACCCTTTTTGGTTATCTTATATTGCAAATGACAGCACATCACACTATCACACTCACAATAGGTATTTACCTATGAAATTGCCGTTCTTCAGTACTGGTCATTTCAAATTTCAGTCATGGTGAGTGAAGAGGTAGGAGTACCTACCTACTTCCTATTTTACAACAATACTAGCCATTAGCCCTATCCGTGTTTTCATTTAATGTCGTACATAACATGACATAGGTTAAGACTTGAATTGACAAGCCACACGTGCAAAGCCGCGGGTGTAAGTATAAGATAACCTAAAAAAGGTATCTTACATTTCCGATAAATAAAACGATTTAAATTACACTGACAAAGCCTAAACATAATATTTGAACTTGTATTCTACCGTTCCCAATCAACAACAACCTAATTCTTCCTTAGATTTGAACTGTACGTGATGACAAAAGAGGTGACCAACGCGTACACTGAGCAGAACGACCCGGTGGCCCAACGGTGGCGGCTACACGAAGAGGACAAGGCTCGAGCTGCAGGAGACGAGGAGATCCCCCCTACTGATGAGGGTTTCCTCACTGCATTGGAGTATGGACTGTCTCCCACTGCTGGCATGGGAATAGGCATCGACCGGCTGACCATGTTCCTCACGGACAATAATGATATCAAGGTATGTTTTAACGTGAATACGTTTTTAAAATTGGTTCCTTAGGCAATTCAAATAAAACCAACCAAATGCGAGTCGGACTCACGCACGAAGGGTTCCGATCTATAATAAATTGTATGAGCGCCTATACAACTCAGAAGACTATCTTAATTGGCGTCAACTATGTATGTATGGGGACACCCTTTAATTTTCAACCAGAGGACTTCTTAGTGTTCAAACATGATTATAACATGCATAAAATAGCGTATTTTATCTTTTGTATAGAAAATATTACCTGTTACGTACACGAATTCACGTACAACACACGGACGTGTCCATGACATAGCCACACCACTTTTTTAAATTCATTAGTTAATTACAGAATCAACAGAACTTGATATCAATGCAAACAAACTCTTATAGCTAATGTATAGCCAATAACAGATTCTCATTTTATAGACATAACTTTTAAGAAATTATCACTTAGAGAGCATTATGCACAATATTTTTTATTATTTATTTTAATATTTAGTAGGTACGCATTTGAAGAAAGTAAGGGTGGGAGGGATATTGTGTAAATGTGTATATTTGAAGGTATGTTTATACATATGTTATATAACTGTAAACATATATTTCGCCCGGAATCGCATCCGGGAGTGACGATTTGTGCGCTGTAGCTGGTAAATATTGGATGAAAAGAGCAGAAGATTGCGCACCCTGGGACCTACGTCCAACAGTGGACTGCTATACGTTGATAATGATGATCTGGGAAGGCTCCAAGCAGAACGGCAAGGAATTCATTAAAATTGAAATTTCTGCCAGGCAGTGAGACATTGTGGATTTTAAAATAAAATATATTACTTTCTAATAGTTTTTGAATTTTTTTCTATGATCTTCATCTTATTTTGATACATCTATGTCGTTTTTAGAAGTGTTTAAAGTAGCTTATAAATATGTTCATTCACTATTAATCATTATCCTCCAAATAACAAACAGGTTATATACTCGTATGTAGGTATATAAGAAGACAAGAAGAAAGACAGAGTTACTTTCGAATTTATAATATTAGTATTGATATGCTTTACTTTTCAATATAACAACAAGATATTTAAAACTTAGGAAAGTTCTTGGAAGTTTTTATATATATTTTTTCTTTTTCAGGAGGTTATATTATTCCCAGCATTAAAGCCTGAAGATCTCAGCAACTCAAACAACCCCGAATACTAATTCCAAAGATTCTCATAATTATGATCTTGACCATGGTATTTAAAACCTCCTTGGATCTTTTTTTTTAACACGTTTTTATCTTTATTTGACCACTATCTCACCTGATGGTAAGCGATGATGTGGTCTAAGATGAAGCACAAAGATCTAGAAGAAACTTTTTCACTCTTACCTTAAAGAGGCCTGGATTGCTGTCTTTAGGAAAAACAGACGACGGTAAAGTGTTCCATTCGAACCAAAACGGTGTGTAGGAACGGAAGCTGAAAATAGCGGCTGATCCACTAACGTTAATACCTTCTGACTTGTCATTTCGTTAGAACTATACAGAAACGCAACGAGATACATCTCAGAACAATCGTTCTGAGGTATATCGTCATTATTTCTTGCTCTTGCAAATCCTCAAGCGTTTATTCCATAGCGATTGTAGATTCCGGCAGGGATTAACGTTAGTGTATGCGCCGCTAATGCTTAGGGATTATCCATTCTAGTCTCAGATTCTAGTAGTGAAATTAGCAGATTTAAAACTTAGAATAAATAAAAACCTCATTTTAAATTTCATAACTTGAGAAGACATTTCTCGCCGTCGTTATTAATTTATGTTGCGAAGAATTCTACGACCTTTGGGCTACTATGTACTATGTTTATTATTTGAATAGCACTTTTCATTTGAGCTAGAGGAATATACAATACAATGTTACTCTATTTTATAAAGAGCAGTAGAATTTCTTGTGAAAGTCTCGTCAGGGGAAGTATACCTATTTCTGTCGCCAAGCAGCATTGCTGAGTTTTAGTTTGATGGTTGCGTGAAATTCCACCTGTATGCCTCAAGTTGATGGACGCAGGGCAGTGCATCGCAATTGGTAGTGGCCTGGCAGTGCTGGAAATACTTTGTTATAGGCGATGGTTACCACTTAACGAATGAACGGTGGGCCAAGGACTTGTTCCAACTCCAGGAGGTATAAAAACCGTAATATTTCGCTAATAAAAACGATTTAATTTCAACATAATCAGTTTTTTTCTTCTATTTTCTCATTATTATTCATATGCACAACGTGTTTGTGGTCTCTCTTGTTTTTTCTTGTTCACCTTGTTTAGTCAAGGTAAGATTTAGATCGAAGTGTGGTGTTTATGGAGATCAATGCCAGTGTTCTTAAGAAGTTTCTTATTATTTTTCTCAACAGTGATTGCGCATATAGTTATTAATCTTGTTCAGAAACTGGACAACAAATTATCAAAATTTGAATCGTGTACTTACTAGATCTAAATTTCGATAAGCGGTAAAAATTTACACGAAAATATACATGCCACGGTATTGAAACCTCGAATCGTAATCTATCCACTAAGCTCAGTTATATTATAACAAATTATCTATCACATTGCCTTGTGAATCCATCGCAGCTTCTCACGATCGATCGACGACTGACAGCTGATAGATGATGCACATTGTGCTTCAGTGACGAGACAGTAAGCGAACATATTCGAAGCAGCCTATATTAGATTAGACTAGTGGTTCGCCCCGAACTGAGATCTCGCGAGTCTAAACAAAAAAAATATTATTCGTAATCTTTGACTATCAAAATAGTGCCACGAAATAATAACCAATTAACTTGACCTACAGTTTCATTCAAATTACAGGTAACGGGAGTTCATGTTAATTGTATGCTCTTTTTTAGGGTACTAATTGCAGTTATTCTGGATTTCAGACTTTTGCCTATATTTGTGTCACGCAAACCAAATTTCAGCATTGTGGAGTCACTGGTATACCCTGTGAATTTCGTCAAAGTTCAGTTTTTAGTATGGGTAATAACTTAAAAACTACAAAGTTTAAACTAAAATTAAAAACAAGGTAGAAATGTACTCACGAAGACCTTGTATTAGACGTGCCATTTGACCGGATAGTCCCATTTTAGTTTTTTTACGCCTCTTGAATCAATACCAAGCAACCCTACCACATTTTTAGCTCATTTAGTCAAACATACATACATTCAACGCCGATTTGCCCAAGTTGATTTGGAGATCTGGCTTCACTTGATCAATTATACTATTTATTTATTAAATAAATAGATGAAAATGCTCCAGTTTAGTACTATATTAGTCAAAGATTTTATGAAATTTATATTTTTTTTTTGATCCTTTGGTTGCATGGCTGATCAAAAATCAATATTATACCTACCAAAAAAAAAAACAAAATGTGCAACGACGAACTTAATGCTAAAAAGTATTCTCATCCAGATAACTTTTAGTTTGTGTGATGCGGATAAATACATATATGTGATACAGATGTGTCACAATCGAAATTAAGGGCGTCTTGCGCTACAATGCCTTAACGTATATAGAGGCTAAATACGATTTAGGTGTTCTCAAACCAAACACATACGTCAAATTTAAACATGTTTAATCCATAAATACGTTTAGGGATCGTTGTGCAAGCCGGGCTAAACGTTTGTAATATGTAACATCCATAAAAATATTATTCCTTTCAGTTTCGTTAAAAGCTTCCAAAGATAAAAAGAAAGCTACCCCCGACTTTGTTGAAATCAATTGAAGTGGATAATCTAGAGAGCATCATAAAGCCTACTTTCAAACTCTGGAGAGGCTTCATTCAAAAATCTACTTTTACTGTTGGATAAAAAGGCAAAGAAAATTAGTTTCCCTTTATAAATTCCATCAGGTCTTTTGTGAAGTGATTGTTAAAGCCTATCTTTATGAGCTAATTTAATATTAGTAACTTTAAAGATTTAGATGAGAACTAAAATAATTTGTGATTAACATATAAATAGTTAGCTGACCCGCTCGCGGCTTCGCACGCTTGAAAAAATATTACCCTCCTTCACAATCGGGTAAAAAGTAGCCCATGTCTAAATTCCGGTCATATTTATATACCAAATTTCATCGAATAGGTTTAGCTGTGAAAACGTAACAAACAGAGAGAGAGAGACAGAGTGACGGGCGTTGGACGAAGGCGATTACAGATTACAGTGGTGGCCAAGGGATGCTCGTAGACCAAGAGGTCGACCACCCGCCCGATGTAACCGTAGCTAGATGTCAATGGATGAGCTTGCAAGGAACCGGAAAGAATGGCAAAATAAAGAGATAAAGAGGAGGCCTTTATCCAACAGTGGGTGAAGACGGGCTGAGATGATGATGATGACATTTAAATGTTGTGCAATAAAGATAGTATCTATCTATATAAAGGGGAGGCCTACATTCAGCGGTATGGCTGATAATATGATGACTTAGCGACTTTTGTCACAGACCTTTCTCAAAGATGAGCCCTTGTTTTTCCTCAAGCTCAAACTGTCACTTGCTATGTTTTTCCCATCACTCGATATTATTTATTTTCACACACAGGAAATTACCGGCAAAGGCCCGAAATACGATACGAAAATATCATAAAAATTTAATTACCGGAAAAATACCTCTTGATCGAAACAAATACTTTTCCAAGCGATGAACGAATAACTCAGCCAATTTTCAACTGTATATTGAGCGATCACGGTTGATAATAGCTTTGTGTTGTGTAAACTCAAATATTGCCAACAACTATACTCTAATCGAATGGAACATAATTATTATTTCAAAAGTTATTTGAACTTTCATTATTGGATTTTGCCAATTTCTAGAAATAAATAACATACAAATATGATGACACTGACAGACGTATGAATATGTTCGATATTTTTCGTTAAGCGTGAGAATTTGCCCTAGAAAACCTAACTGCGTAACTCAAAAATCCTTTTCTTATACCTTATGTTTAACTTAATTCTCCTTGTCTGTCATTTGAAGAAGAAAAAAGAGAAAAAAGGTGAAATAAAGATACGACGAAGCTATAGATAAACCGGGTTCAGAAAAAACTGGTCGAAACTTTGCTACTTAATGACTCCTAAAAAATTATGTTACCAGAATCATCTCACTCGCTTGCACACTGCTTAACTTTAACTCACATCCTTGTAACAGCACTGTTATCAGAAAAGCACCTTGCAGAGTTACATCTTATGAAATCACACTAATAATATAAATGCTAAAGTTTGGATGTTTGTTTATTTATTTATTTGTTTCTTTGTTACTCAACCACGTCGTAACGGCTTAACCGATTTCGATGAAATTTAGTATGTACGTAGATTATAACCTTATATCCCATTAATATATTAATAATCTCATGGGATAAAAATGGGGTGTCAAGTCAAGTTGCAACAGCAAGTTTAGCCTTATTTCTAGGTTTCAGTAGTCTAACGCGTACGAAGTCGCAGGCTACAGCTAGTAGAGTATAAATAAGTACGTACCATATCTGGCTTCCTCCCCCTCGGGTGCCTGTGCCGTGAGGGTGGCAAGTTCCTTCTCCAGATCGACCTGGTGCTCTCCAGAGTCCCATGATAGCAGCCCTGGAACAAACAACATCATATTAATTACTATTATCACTATTACCTACTATTAGCCCATATTGTCCCATTGTTGGGCAAAGGCTTCCCCCCAATTCCGTTATTCACAACGGTCTAGTGCCACCGTATGCCAGTCCCTCTCAAAGGCTTCCAGCTCGTCCCGCGTGGTCTGCCTATCATATTAATATTCTGTACAATAAAAGCGCTCACGGTAGGACTAGTCCACCAATTAAAGGTTGCGCAGGGAGCTATGGAACGGGCTAAAGGATAAAATTCGTAACGAGATTATCCGACAGAGAACCAAGGTCACCAACATGGCCCAGCGGATTAGCAAACTGAAGTGGCAGTGGACTGGCCATATACATATGCCGGAGAACCGACAACCGTTGGGGTAAACGAGTCCTTCAGTGGAGACCGCGTCTTGGCAAACGTACGACTAGTAGTTTGGGGCGCCCCCCGGCTAGGTGAAGCGATGACATAAGTAAGGTGGCGGACAGAAATTGGATGAGAAGAGCCAAAGACCGGACTCAGTGGCGCGTATTGGCAGAGGCCTATGTCCAGCAGTAGACTAATGTGGACTAATGATGATGATGATGATAAAGAGCTGAACACTCGACTTTTTCTTCAATTGTAACTTGCCTTCTGTTAGGTTAGAACTATTTTATTAACGCCGCCGTCCTCATCTGTTCATATATATCCTGTCCATCCAAAGATAGCCTGGAAGAGATAGCTTTTAGCGATAAGGTTGCTCATGGTACCTATGATTTAAAAGTTGTTTTTTTTAATTATATGTGTTTTCATTATATTTTAATGGTGTGCAATAAATATATTATCTAATCTAATCTGATCTATGGGGCCCTAACGAGTTTCCCATTTTACCATTCTAGGCAATTGATTTTGGAAACCCTTTTCTTAGTGCACACTCTTTTAATAACTCTTGAAGAATTAAACCCATTTTTGTAAATTCGCCAGCTTTTATAAACGTGTTTTATAGAAAATTAATTATTATACGCATACATATGTTTTGCGATGATCTCTTCTGTCGTAGCGTTACTTAAAAATATGACTTCATTTAAAACAAATGTTTACAGATTCCTAGAGTGTTTTCAGTACAATGTGTTAACCATAGTACTTTTAAAAATATTCTTTAGCGTTATTACAGCAAACTAATGAGAAAAACATTTCCATTACCGCAGCGCTATACGAAACCTGTCCCATTATTCTAGCGCCTCCGCAGCGGGAATAATACATGATATTGTGAGCGGCGGAATATGCTACATATTTGATTCGCACGAACGGCGGTAAAGATATTGTTTTTGTGATATTTGTATACAACTTATGTTGTTTTACTGTGTGAATACCTTTATTCTCGTAATTTTAACATATTTGACGCCAATGTATATCTGTGTGTCTGTTTGTCCGTGACATCGTAGCTCCCAAACGGATAGACTGATTCGGACGCGGTTTTCTAAAATAAAAGCTAGTTTAACTGGGTGATTTTTAGTTATGTCAGTTTTGCTTTTTGAAGTTATACTAGTTTAGTAGTTTGTAAAAAAATATGACTGTAAATTTTTTACATGCGCGCGCTCTGCGACAGCCAAAAAGCGACATGATGAAGTTAGCTGAAAACTGTATCTCAAGTTTTCGTGAAAACTCATAACTATATTTATTAATTTATCATTCTTTTAACAAACAAAGAGTTTTGTTCTGTTACGCCAAAGAAGTATAACTTCTTATGTGCGTACATAAGTACACACACACGTTTTTTTATGTGTTCTTGTCATAGTTCATACAAATTATAAAATATCGCATTGCGGTACTGCCCATCGCACCCGCCGTAATTAACCGGTCCTGTCATCCCAATCGAATAATGATTAAAACATTGAAACTATCTTGTCCTCGAAGAATAAAGCGATTCAGTGAATAATGAAAGAAACAGCGTCGAAGTAGAACTAATTTCTGTTCCAGAGAGTCAACGAGATGAAATTGTCAATTAGAGAAGATTCCTTGGAATAAAATTAATGAAGGAACGGAGAAATAAAAAATACTCCTGATCTTTTTTACCGTGATATAGAAGTTACTTCACAGAACACAAATATCCTAAAGAAAATACACAAAATTCAATACTTATTTAATGCCAGAGTTGCAGCACACTAGCGCCATAGTTTTTGACCGAGGAAACTGCTTATTACATTGAATTTTACATAATTGAAGTAAGATGTAAACTCTTGAACGAGCTCCAAACGTCGAGATCCGTAGACGAACGAAGGTTCATGACGTTAGGAATCGAGTTATGGAACTGAAATGGTCTTAGGCGGGACACTTGGCAAGACGTGGTGATGACAGGTAGATCAGAGTAGATACTGAATGGTGGCCGAGGAATGGCTGTTGAGGGGGTTCGACGGTGAAATGGGTGGACGACATCGTTGGCGTCGTGGGCCGTCAGTGGGTGAGACTAGCGCAGGATCGTGGCAGATGGCACAAACTTGGATAGGCCTTTACCCAGATTATCCAGCAGTAGGTGAAGTCGTGCTGTGGATGATGATGAAGTAAGATGTGTCATTTTCACAAAGATACTGCTAATGCCGTCTTTTTTAGGGCATACATGACATATTAATAATTATTTATTTATATATTCAGACAACAATTGATCCATTTTGTTAGTAAAAAGCTTAAATCTAGGGGAGTTACAACTTAATTGATCGAGCGAAGCGAGATCTCTAAATCAACTTGGGCAAATCGGCGTTGTATGTATGTATGTTTGTTTGTCCGAGGATAACTTTCGAAGCATTGATCCAATCAGCGTGAAATTTTATACATAGGTAGGTAGTGATGGCACAATTTTGGTGTGACTAAATAAGTTAAAAATGTTGGGGGGTTATTGAGATATTGGGGTTCAAGAGGGGTAATAAAAATGAAAATGAAACTATTAAGTCAAGTGAGACGTGAAATAAAAGGTCTACATTTGTACATTTCGACCTCGTTTTTATTTTTAGTAATTTTTTTGTAGTTTTTGAGTTACTAGCCCTAATAAAAACTGAACTTTGTTGCTGTAATTTAGTATGCGTGTTGTTTAAGTATCACAAATATAGGTAAAAGTCTGAAATCCAGAATAACTGCAATTTGTACCCCAAAAAAGAGTAACCACTTTACATAAACTCTCGTTACCTGTAATTTGAATGAAATCGTGGGTCAAGCTAGTTGGTTATTTATTTCGTGGAACTATTTTGAGAGTCAAAGATTACGAATAATATTTTTTTGTTTTTATGGTAGACTCGCGAGATCTCAGTTCGGGGCGAACCACTAGTTGCCAATTGCGATTTAGTCTTTCGAGTAGCTTCCACATCAGAAGACAATCAAGTTGGCTGGCGATGACGTGCAGGATGGTGTTGCTCTCGCGTCCCGTGCGCAGCAATGAGGCTGTTTTTTACGCCAGATCAGATCAGACCTAAACATTTACTTAAAGGAAAGTTTAAAGAGGTTTCACCACCGTCTCGAATAAAAATTTCTGTGTTTAAAATACATGACGTTGCATTGCGTTAAACTCTCAAAATACAGTATACAGCGCCACCAATTAATCTGTTGAGGTGGACAAAATCGGAACTAATCCTGACAAGTACAAATTTAGATACAGAATGAAAATTATTTCTCTTTTTGTACCTTCTACAATATCGCGGCAAAAACTTTGGAATATTCAAGAAACTGCGACCAAGGGTGTGCTCAAGTCGCCTCATTATCTGCACGATAGCGATAAAGTTAGACGAGGCTTTTGTTAAAAATATTTTATGTAGAAAAATTAAAAATATGAAATTGCTTAATCGACTGTAAAAAAAGGTTTTTTGAAATCCAACTTATGGCAAATCAGTTTAAACTAAACTTAAACTGTCTGTTTACTTAAACTATACTTAAACTGTTACTTTTATTAACGAACACAAATTATTTTTTGTTTATTCCCTTTATTTTTATAAAGAAATTGTAAATTGTTTTAAATTGTTCTCGGGACTATGCTTCTATTCATTTTGTAATAAATAAATGAGGAAACTTGCTAGTATAAGTAATACAATATTTGACTTGTTTATCAATAAAAACACTATCCTCTTTCTGTGCAGTCGGGTAGAAAGTAGTCTATGTCTTAATCAATAACTTTCGTCGAAATCGGTCAAGCCCTTTATTCGTGAAAGCGTAACAAACAGCCAGACATAGAGACAGAGTTACCGAAGACCAAATAAGGGTAGTTGCTGCAGTTGCCATCACTTCGCGACGGTAGCTCCAAGTACTCCAGTCCGCCCGCGACTATGGCTGTTGTAAAACAGTCGAAACGTCGATGACAAAAAAAGGGTACAAATGCGATAAATACCCGTTTTAAACTGTAATTACTGTTACTTTTTACTGTTTGTTTTCCAAATCATAAAAAAATAAAAGCTAATGTAATCCTTACCATACTTATCAGTCTACCATATCTAGTAGCTGATTAACTGCCTGAAATAAAGATGATGGTGATGTGAAATTATGGAGATTTAAATGTAAAATTAGTTTTAATTCGATTTCATAACTTAAGGCAGAAAGTTAAAATTATTTCAAAGCCTACTTCTAAAAAATCCTGTCAAGCCCTTTTCAAGTAATAATTTATTCCTAAAGCACGCTTGGAGAAACCCACTGAAGTTAGAAGTAAATAAAAAAAAACTGGGGTTAACACGTAAATAACATTATGTGGGTAAAGTTTATATAAAACGTTTCACAGAAATGTACCGAGTCAAAGAGGCTCGACTTTTGGATTTAAATTACTAATAGGCACTTTTCGCTGTTATATTTTACGGGTATATTTTTTGACAAAGAAGTTTTTAAATTACTTAGGTAGGTATGCATATCCATTTGATAAATATTCGTATTTAGGTAGGTTTACATATATGTAAGCCTCGCTAACAGGCGGTCTGTACACTTATAAAAATAGGAACCCTCTTATGACCACTCACGTGTCCGTCTGTTTGTCAGTCATGCAGGTTTTCGCATAAACTAAGTAACATATGAATTTGAAGGCATAATGTTAGGTCCTGAAGATACGTACACAAAATCCTTAGTCAATTATTAGAAAAAAATAAAATGGGGGATCAGTTTTTCATCCCAGAATTCTGAAAATATGTTCAAAGGAAGGAAGAGATCTCTTCTAAGCGATAAGACTATTTACATTGTACTATTAGCTTTGTGTTTTCTATTTAGATTGTATTTTTTTATTTATATGGTATACAATAAAGTGTTTTAATTCTAAATGAACTCGGGATGACCTTTTCCACAAGCAGGTAGAAACATATTAGATACCTTCAAAGCCAGAGCATAGGCTAATTGGAAGCTGCGAACTGTATGGAATCGAACTAACTAGATCACATGAAAACTCGCGGGGAGCTCGTCTATCGGTTAATAGTATTTTACCTACACACGAGTGTTTATGACATTTTTTTCGACATGAAATTTTGACATATTAATTTATATTTATTATTTGCATGTTTTTTTTTATTGATTATTCTATGGTCTTTACATATTTGATGTAAAATATTATTAATATTATGTAACTGTAATTTGCACACCGTTAATCGGTGAAGTATGTGAAACCTGTAGCTGTATCAACTTATATACCATGCTTCTAGCAAGTATATTACAATAATTTCAATAATTCAATAATTTTTTATTGATCAAGCGAAGCGAGATCTCTAAATAAACTTGGACGACTCGGCGTTGTTTATAAGTATGTTTTATTGTCCGAGGATAACTTTCGAAGCGCTGATCCCATCATAATGACATTTGGTGTACAGGTAGGTAGTGATGGCACAATCCTGGTATGACTAAATGATCTAAAAATGTAGGGTGGCTGTTAAGATATTGGGGCTTGCACCCCAATTGTTGTGTTCCTTACCCAGCTAGCTTATGCTGCAACTAGCCTCCAGAAACAGTATTTAAACCATCTTTTAATTAATAAATTCAAAAGGCCTCAGTATTAACCCCTACACCACCTAACCTGTGCTCTCGACAAAGGAGGTCTAACCATCAAAGACCGGCTATATATTGCATGGCTTTCAATTACACAACATGGCTGCCCATTTAATAACCACGTCAGCGCGTCGTCCCGTGCACTATTTTAATCAACGCTTTGCAACGTTCGTGAAAATCAGGTTTGTCGGGAAACTACGTAATTAATGTCCGGGGCAGTACGCGACGTGTAGCCATGCGCTCGAATAAGTTAACCCTGGTTAGAGGAGAGTGAAGGTTTCCACCAGCATGAGACCAAGCAAGCGTGTACCATCGTAGACTGTATCATCGCTTACCATCAGTCGAGATCGTGGTAAAATGCTAGCCTATCATTTATAAAAAAAAACGAGGCATCAGTAGGTCATTGATTAGCAGTTTCTATAGCAGCCTATGTAACTGTAATTAAGGGATGTAAATTGTCTTTTTATCAAAATATTGTGCTATGTTTAAATGTCTTGTAATATACGAGGAACATGAAGGTGATTCGAAATGATCCTTGTACCTTTAGTTCTTACGTTTATCAATATCCCAAAAAAAACTACGAGCCTTACAGTAGGCGCATATGATGTGTAACATCTGATCACCGCGTGCGCTCATTGGCCAAATCAAATAGCATGCGCTTCCCCGGTTTTCTGTGACAAATTTCCATCCCTTTGCCAAAATCACTCCCACAAACCGAGAGGAAAGATGTTACACATCAAAAAACATTTAGGTTATGGAGTCTATTGTTTTTTACTTGTAGAGTTGTACCTTAGGTACGAGTAGATAATTCTGATTCCAATCCCATGAGCGTGACGTGAATCATGATATATTATTCATACGTGCCTGTGCACACAACGGGCACTATAATTGCAGTAAGTAATACGCATGTCACAAACCAACGGGCGACTAATTAATTTCAAAATGGCGCCTAACGAACGCTATTTGCTACTGCGAATTGGTGTTTATGGGTCACGTGTGTTGCCTGAAATGATTTGATTATTATTTAATTGGATGGGTATTGACTTTTGATTATTTATATAAGTTATGCTGGTAATTTTGGATAGCGCTATCTAGCCCCAAACTATGCCAAGCTTTGAACTGGCACTATGGCCTCACACTAACTGTTATACTGCAAAGGATCTTAGTGAAAATGGTACCTACCTATTTTAGATAGTAATAGGGGGAACACGCATTTCATTAAAAACAGTCTGTAGGTAAGAAACTTATGATTGTGAATATATCTGCCCCTATTCTCTATCTTGAGAGCGAGAGATTGACTGATCTGCTAATTCTTGAAGGAATTTGACAGTCTTGAAAGTAGCTTTAACCAGTTGTTATGTTAATAATTTGTCAAACTGTAGTTCGAGTTTCAAGATATTGGTTTCTGGGTCCTACCAATGCCAAAATATTGCTACTTTTTTGGATCTCTAAAAAGTTGGATTTGTGAGGTGTTAAAATACTACTAACAAACAACATAACCAAATGATACAACATTGGAATATCGTCCTGTCATTATTGATTCACAAATATTTATCCAGGACTATTTTTTTTTGATGATGGAATCAGCATATGGCCCACCTGATGTTAAGTGGTAACCATCACCTATAACTAAGTATTGCCTCATAGGTCATGCACCATGCCCGCACGCACTGCCCTGCGTCCATCAACTTGAGGCGTTCAGATGTTAAGTCTTATGTGACCGTAATTTCTGTAACCTAGTGTTTCTGAGTGTCATTTTTCGATTTATATTGTAACTTGATACATATTAATAAGGTATACTCATTGTTTTAGTGTATAACATAATAATTATTTAGCGTTACACGGTTGATTTTTTGATTTCTTGTTTATAGGCGTCAAATCGGACCTATTAGATTTCCCTTAAGCTACGTGTTTTGTTATGTACGACATAAAAACACGGGTAGGGCCAATGGCTAGCATTGTTGTAAAGCATCGTCGCAAAGGCGCCGACGATTTACGTAAAAAAATGTTTATTGAAAATTTATCGATTACTGAATAAATATTCAAGCTACCGGTATTAAGCCAACCTCTAAAATTAGTTAATACGATTGCAGATGTGTGTTTTAAATTAATGTTGAACATAACAAAACAGGTTGTAGGCATAGATAAGGTTGCGTACCCCGTAAAAAAATAGGCGTAAGAATTACCTATGACCGTGTCATAGCTAAACAAAAGGAATAGGTCATGGGGTTAACGACCGACCAGAGCCTTTAGATGATGGGGGTTACAGGGCATGAGGGATAAGCTGGCTTACGGGGTTTCGGAGGACACATACTGATTTGAGGATTTGTTGGGTATCATTGGCAAATTATACGTTCATATAATATATTCGTTCATATAATGTATTCAGTATAATAAGGGCTTTATATAGGAAACATTGCACATTATTTTATTTTATTTATTTAATATCGGGATTTGGTGAATGTTCGTGCTGTGTGTCCGTCTGTCACGCGAAGAATGATACAGATAGACGCGCGCGAACCTTCGCAGAATCCCGAAAAAGGTCGAAACAAATTGAATGTGCACGTCATAAATAAATTAAAATCAAAATAATGCTGGACATTTCACACGGCGCCATCTAGCCCCAAACTAAGCAAAGCTTGTACTATAGGAAGCAGATAACTGATAGAATACACAGTACGTTTTTTTTTTGTAAATGCTTATTTAAAATATATTATGGAGAAACAACGAGACCCGGAACAAATATCTGTAGATCAAGCAAATATTTGTTCCGTGGCGGGAATCTAACCCACATCCTCCTGCGTCTCAGCCGGCTATTCACCACTGTGCTACGGAGGTCGTCATGTTATGACACGAGTCATAACGCCACGCCATTACAACCGCTACTGCGTGCACGAACACACACGCGTTCGGTTTGAACACTGAATAAAAAATATAAATTAAATCCTAAGCAGTAGCAAAGGCTAATATAACTCCACAATAGAATGTTCTAGAAAGTACGAGAAGCTATGAAAAAAACTGTACTTACTAAAATACTGTTGTTATAACAGTAATTTTCACCTAACATTTTGTAATTACAGCTGGAAAAAAATGTCGTGTTATTATGCGGTTTGCCTTTTAGGTTATTTTTAATGACTGTAATTGGCTTTTAATGGATTATGTATTTTTATGAGGTTCTACTAGGTTTTACCATTAAAAAGATGGGTATATAGGAGGAAACTGCCGGCAGATATTCAGGGATTGATATACCCGTAATCCGGAACATGAATATGTGTGTGTGAGTTTATTTTTATGTGTTACTTTTTACTGTACTTGTTTTTATTTGTGTTTATGTGTTAAACTGTACATTGCAAATAAAATATTATTCTATTCTATTCTATTCTCAAAATAAATCAGGCATTAAATATTTAAAAAGTTTTAAAATCATACTGTACTCGTACAGTTAGTAACCGCGTCTTAGTTGTTAAGTTTTCTAGATTAAGTAATTGTTATTTGGTGTAACAACATCATTATCTATCTAAAGTTAACTTTAACAGCCCTTAAATTATGCCATCCTTTTCTGTTTAATATGGACACAAAATCACAGATGCCAAATTAAAATTTAGTTTATTATTTTCATTAAAAACGGAATATTTACTATGATTTGTGAATTTGTGAGTTTCGCGATTTTTCGGACAGTTGCAAAATATCCCGTTCCTGCAATTCGAAAACTGCATTCCAAGCCGTGTTTTTTTTGTACTACTAAAGTAGCAAACAAGCATACGGCCCACCTAATGGTACGGTTACCGTAGCCTATGGACGTTTCTTACATCAAAGGTGTACTTGGTACGTTGCGTTGGCAATACTTGCGTGATGCCAACCCTTTAAAATCTTCAAAACGCCCTTTTTAAAGAACCCCATACTGTAGACCCTGAGAAAAACCTCAGCAGGGAGACTATTCCATAAACGAAGTGTTCGCGGGAGGAAATTCCTTCCTCTGGAACCTCATGGTGCGCACCACATCGTCTTCAAGGTGTGTGGATGGATTCCCTGCCGATGGTGAGCGGTGCGATGATATAAGGAACCTGATGTTAGTCTAAAAACTAAATTTAGTTTAGTTTATGCCCACAGAATTTCCCCCATTAATTCCCATTTAAAAGTAATCTTTGTTTTTGTAAGACACCCTGTATATAAGCTCCCAATAGACTATTATTTTAGGGAAACTTGTATAATGAGTTTGGTAAATACGAAAACAGACCCAGTATAATTCAATTTATCTTATAGAACCTTAATGTTTATTTATGTATTGAACTAGCTAGGTGAATTAATTGTTACCGCCCACGTGAGGGCACGTGAGGAAAGTATAAAGGCTCTATCAATTATGTAGTTAGTAATATATAGCCGAAAATAATGGAAAAACATGGGCTTCATTATCTTTAAAATGAATGATGGATTAGATCCAAGCTATTTTTTGTTCCAAATAATTTTAGTTTCTTAATTATGTTGTGGTTATCCGCAATCATCATAAATCATCATCATCATAAACAGAACCTCTAGAAACCTATAGATAGATATTGTGCGGCCTGCATACAACGGCTCTCAACAACCTTTATCAGGTCATATTTCCAGGTGTCTCTGCATTGATATATGCCATATAAGAGCTCATGATAGGCAATAAACTAGTGTGTAAAGGGTTCGCCATAATCGAAAACGATTAGGAGGACATCATCATCATCATCATCATATGCCAAAAACTGATGGCGGGTGATCTTGGGAGTATAACAGAATACAATCAGAGCAATATCTATAAGAAACATACAAAAACACAAAGCTAAGTCTTTGGCCATTTGTAAGCAGCTTACTGAGGAATGATAACTTCAAATATTGGATGGCCACATTCTGCTATTTGGGGTTCCGTATTCAATTGGTAAAGTTAGAATCCAGTGGCACGTCGTGAACCTACTTCACCACAAACTATAAATCTTACAGATTGCACCTTCTCACATAAATTTACGCAAACATAATCTCCTGCTAGAGTACTTAATCCCGAAGATTAGTGCTCGCTCTGGACTGCAACAAACTTACCCGGTTTAATTTAGGTCGATGCTAAATTTATAATGTTTTTAAGAGGCTCTAAAAGCTAAAATGGTTGTAAAAGTGTTATTACGTAGGAAATTAAGGAACTTGAGGCATCTACTATATTAATGTTACAAAATTTTCTAAAATGAAGGTGCCTAATAATAAAGTATTTTACCTAAGTAGTTTTTTATAATCACAACCCTAGTTAATATAGTCAGTTACTAGCATTAAAGATAAAAAAAACTGTCCACAATGTTAAATTATTGTCAATCTAAACTAAACTTAACTAAAATACAGCAAGAATTTAGAATAATTATCGCTCTCTCTCTCTACTAAGCAATTATTATTCCCATCTGATGGTGGGGTCTGCTTTTCACGTCTTCTCTTTCCAATTTACTCTATCCAACGCAAGGTCTTAGGAAACACTGCAGTCTAGAAGGTATGAATATGTCTCTCTACTTCCTTTTTGGTCTTCCTCTTCGCCTGGATCCGGAAATGTTTAGCGTGATCATTTTCTGTGTCATGTGTTCTGGCAGTTTTCTTTCTAAATTTACAAAAATTATAATTTACTCAATTGGAAAAGACAACATTATATAGTTTATACGCAATATAGTAAATCCTCTATATCGATCTATAATGCAAGTTCATTATAGATCGATATGGAGGAATCGACATATCACCACAGCCACTAAGATCCAGCTCGTTCAAACTCTTATTTCTGTACGCTGTGGAAACGTTGAAGCTGCGAGAAGTTGAAAAGAAACGCTTTGGAAGTGGTGCTGAAGAAGGCTTCTTGGAATATCATGGACCGAGTTTCGTATGTATCTATACTCCAGGAGCTCGGCATAAAACAGCGTCTATCGGCTTTGGTAAAAACTCATATTCTGAAGTTTTTCGGCCACGCCTCGAGGCGGGACACTGACTCTACTGAGCGTCTTATTGTACAAGGACGAGTGGAGGGCATCAGACCGCGCAGAAAGTCGTCCATGCGGTGGACCGATTAAATAAAAGACGCAGCGGGCGGCAAACTGCATGAATGTACGAGAATGTCTGTCAACAGAGGCGTGTAATATCTGCCCCCAAAAATAATGATACAACATTGCAACCACGACCGCTCCGTCAAGAGCGTTACGATTGAGAAAAATATAGAAACATAATTATACAACTGACATTACTGTTTTAAACGGAACTAAACTACAATTTATGCACACATCCACAATTATAATTAAAATTAATTTATATGTGGAATAATAATTGGAAACGACAAAACTCTATCTCATATACGTAGATTGTTGCGTATTTGAGATAAGCTTGGTTTAACTTGACGTCAAAATTGGGAAACGGAGTCTTAATCTAACTACAAATTGATATAATCTCACACCCGTTTCACATTCTTTTTGCAAATGAAACGGCGAGCGGCCATTTTGCATATTTCAGAGAACGAGACGTGCTAATAAAGTGCCAGTAAAAATGGAAATTACTGAAATTCCTTTTTGTGTTGGCAATGCTTATATTGGAGGGGAATTATACTTTCATAATTTATTTCGATTGGTGGCTTCGCTTCACAAATTAATCTTGGACTCGTAAGACCTTCGGACGGTCTGCAGACTTCAACATGAAAGATAAGGAGGTGGAAGCCATAACTGTTACCGTTCGCTACCAGGTAAGGGATAATCGTAGGAGCAGTGGGTAAATTACGCTGCTGTCTGCAACTGTGGGCTACGACTACAGAAAGTCATCTGTTCTATAAAAAAAAATTATTATAAATGTATATATTATTTATACTTATATTATTATATAAAAATGAATCCCTTGGTCATGCCATAACTTGAGAACCACCGTAACCGAATTTAATGATTTTTTTTTGTGTGTTTGAGTGGGTCCCTGGATGGTTTAGATTTACAATTGGACCCAGTAGGTGGCGCTGTTTTCGAGATCCAGAAAATTGCAGACGAAGAAATCGCAAGCATACATCTAGTAGTAAGTAATAGTCATTCAGTGAAAAAGCATCGGCAACTTTTTATGACTTTCTGCAGTCGCAGTCAGCTGTTCAGTCAGTTGCAGCCGACAGCTTAGCACGAAATAGTACCATTAGCACATTATGTAAACTTACCCATTATACTTTGTTACTTTTATAAATTAAATTAATCTCTACTGTTTCTAATACAAGTTACCAGATACTAATATTGTACTTTAACGAATTAAAAAACTTTCGTAGCATTTACCTTGAAGACTGTTTTGGGCATAATTTCGACGACAAACGCTTTGAAAACTACATTAAATTATACGTATTCCCAAAACCTAAACTTCGTTGAGTACCTACTGAATTAAATAAAGGTCTTGAGTTTTATTCCTTTGGAAGCGAAGCCATAAAAATGGACGTAAAAACGGTATTGTTCTGTCATACCCATTTAGTTATACGAAGGCCTTTAAATTTTATAGAAATGCCGATACGTAAATAAGTGTCTGTGTATGAAGGTTTTTATTGATGAATCAATGCGTTATGAAAATGAGAGACCAGATTATTATATAATATTGTTTTATGCAGAAATATAATAGTATATTATGATACAAGTGAGCTAAGTTGCTCATTATACACGAGGCTGTGAGTTGCAGTCCGAGCCGTAGCCGAGGGCGTAAATCAGTCGAGTGTCTAGTGAGCAAGTTGCTCACGAGCTTCATACACACTTTTGCAACACACTTGCGAGGAAAAAACAAACATGTATTGCATAAATCATTAAGCATAAAATTATTAAAATAATTGGTGAATGTACAATTTTCAAAACGATACAGAGTACTTCAAAATTTTTATTTTAGTGATAAAATGCAAATATTTTATAACAAATTATTGTGAATTATAAATAAATTAATAATAATAAATGTTTTTTCGTCTTAATTAGGGATACATTTATTTATTCCAAAAATGTAAATGGTTTTTCAGCGGCATAAAACCTCTTTGTTGTAACAAAACTGTATTACCCGGTTAAATTGAAAATGCTCTGTTTACTCTCATATAATTTGCAGTTATGTAGGTACTAACTTAACTTTATATTGATAATTCTATTATGCACTAGTGTGTTATAGTTCGGTTTACGGCTCTAAGAACGACGTAATAAGGCTCACTTTACGAGCAAGTGTGTTGAAAACTAAGTTAATTCATAAGGGGCGTGACCTACGAGGCACTATTTTGTTATAGACATAACACTGAACAATAGTGTTCACCATGGTGGGCCATTTGCTTCTTACAATTCCATGTTCCCGCAACCGGCAACGAGCTCACTCACATATTGTAGATGCGTGGAAGTCTCATACGGTGCGTTTCACCGGCTCGTTTCTTCCACGTACCAGCAAGATGTGGAATGACCTTCTTCCGGAGGTTTTTCCGGTGGGCTTTAAAATGAACGGCTTCAAGAGAGGTATAAATAGGGTATGAAGTGCTATAGGCAACGCGACTGCAGTAACGCGAGTGCTGCAGGTGTTTATAGGCGGAGGTGACCACTTATCATCAGGAGGCCCGTCAGCTTGTGAGTCTACAAATTTAACATAAAAAAATTTTGGATATTTTTTTTTAATGTGGAACACGAGAGACTATCAGTGACCGGGGCAGCGCCCCTTAAAAGGGGGTGCATGCAGACTTAACCAGTTCCCCAGAAACGGAGTCCCTTAATCGTATCGTCAAATAATTTAGTGTCAAGTGGCACATAATATAATTTAACCCAAAAAAACCATAAAAAAATATTGTCAGTATCGCACTTCCTAACCAAAAGACAAGTACCTACATCGGTTTCTTTAAGTGGGTACTTTTTCAAAAAACCTCCTCGACGATAAACGTAAGAAATAAAAGTGAAATGTTAAAATTGCTTCCCCGTTCACTTCCAACAGTTATTGCGTGAAATACTGGATAGTTTGAGCACTTGCAAAAAGAAATTGGTCGGAATTCTGGTTCATGAGCAATTTTGAATGTATAATGAGGACAAAGTAGAGCTAGTTAGACTCAAAGTAATTATATTGACCACTAACTTCTACGACTTTTACCACTTTTTACTAAGGTTTTTAGTGATTAGTCCCTACTAAGTAGGTGAAAAGGCGACCTTATAAAGTTACAAAGATTGCCTGGAAGATATCGCTTTTAGCGATAAGGCCGCCCGTTATTTAAATTGTGTATTCTCTTTTATCTGTTTTATTTTTAATGGTGTGCAATAAAGAAATTATCAAATCTAATCTAAAGTTTGCTGGAAGTAGTTAGTTGCTGGCCGCATAGGATAGATCTCTCAGAAAATCTATGGGGGAGACCTTTGTTCATCAGTGGACCAAGTGATATGATGATAATTTTAGGGAAAAACCTTTCAAGAATAACCTCTATACTAATCCAAAGGTTGTCTAAAAGAGATCGCTTTTAGCGATAAGTGGCGGCACTTGCATTATAGGTCTATAAAGGCGCTCAGGTAGTGTTATAAACTTATAACCTGCTAAGGTTTAAAGTCGTTTACTAACCACGCAATGTACGTCAACACGTTTTCGAACTTAAAAATGAAACGAATATGGTTGGGTAGGTATTTATGTCGTAAAATCTGTTAGTGCACCAAAGCCGCTTATCACAGCATATCACGATTTTTACAAAGTGTACTAAGAGTGTTTACCCGTCCGCGAAGCAAACCCTACATATACCTTTCATCGCATTTCAGAACTCTTGTGGTTTTTCATCAAATATTTTCACCAAGTACCGCAATTACAGACCACAGAGGTCTAACTAAGGGCTTACGATTATGGTTATGTAATATCAAGGGTCCTACTGAAAGTGGGTTTCAGGTCACAGTACAGGTTTAATTCCGGCCTTAATTGTTATTACGCCTGGCTTAGATGAATAGGTCACAGTTTTTAATAATAAAATGGAAATTTGTAGAGAGTGTAGAAAATTACGTATTTTTGGAAAATTACTTTTATACAAAATTGGAGGAGACCTTTTTATTTGTATTGTATGGCTGATATGATCAACTGCTTTATTAAAAAAGTATTATTTAAATTATTTAGTAAAAAAATCTCCGCCAATGTTGTATAAAAGTAATTTTCCAAGAATACGATTTATTTTTCTTTAATTTCAGTTATCAAGAAAAATCGAATAACAAATAATGATTAAGAAAAATGGAAGTGCTAATATCAAACAATGGCTAGAAGTACTAGAAACTACTCGTTTTACTAGATACTACTTCAAATAGTATTTTTATTTTTATAGTGTTATCCGAACACTTAAGGAAAATTCCAAGATTTTAAAACCATCTCGAAAAACCCGTCTAGGCTTGAAAATTTTTGAGATGGTTTTAAAATCTTAGGTACTATTTGCCGTATGGAAAAAATCAATAGACAATTACTCTCGCAATTTCTATTTCAGTCAACTTATGTCGCATTACGATTCACAGAGACAGCATCACCTTACTACGAGTATATACGTTGTAATAGTTAGTATTATTTGTTCCTGTCAAATGCTATATCAAATATTGATAGTTAACGAGGTTAAATCGAATTATATCCTATGCCACGAGACTTTAGCATTTATAAATTTTTACTTAATAAGCAAAATCGCACTTTTCACCATTTCCACTAAAATGGGATATCTACCACATCGAAAAATTAGTTTTTTGTGACCTCTGTTTACCCGTGATCATGGCACATGCGACTGTGCCGAAATATTGGGACGCTCAAAAACTCACAAAGCACATTGTATTGAAGTAGAGGTAAAGATTAGGTCTTTACCTATGAAATTGCTGTTCTTCAGTACTGGTCATTTCAAATAGAAAAAAGTTTGGAATGGCTTTGTATTCTAAATTCAAATTAATTTTGTTTTAAAACCATGACATTCTTTTTACAAACTCAGTATTTTGTTTATTGATTAGCGTTGTATTTTCATTGCATTTGAACATTTTTCGTAATAATGGATATTTTAAAAATTCGTGTAATTATGGAATATGAGTTCCGTTATGGCACTAACGCGACACAAACGGCACGTAACATCAAAAACGTTTACGGAGAAAACTGTACAAACGAACGCACAACCCGTTATTGGTTTGACTGTTCTGTTCTGGAAATTTTGACTTGGAAAAAGAAGCTCGTGGTCCTCCGGAGACTTTGGACAACAATGATGGATTAAAGGCGATTGTGGAAGCTGACGAAACTCAATCTACAGCTGAGCTAGCAGCAACTTTTGATGTTAGCATCAAAACAATTTTGATCCATTTGCGACAAATAGGCAAGGTAAAAAAGAAGCTGGAGAAGCTTGCACATCGGCAACCAGCTTTGGTCAATCGGTCGTCCCCACTGCTCCTTCACGACAACGCGCGACCCCATACTACACAACAGACAGTCTCCAAGCTGCAAAAGCTGGGGTTGGAAGCTCTCCCTCATCCGCCATACTTACCAGACCTTGCACCTACCGACTGTTACTTTTTCCAAAATTTAGACAACTTTTTAGTGGGTAAAAAATTCAATTCCCGAGAGGCAGTACAAAATGCCTTTGAAGAGTTTGTTGCCTCCCGTCCAGCTGATTTTTACAAGAAGGGCATCAAAAAACTGCCAATGCGTTGGCAAATATGCGTCGATTGCATGGGTGATTACTTTGAATAACAGAAATAAAAAAGTTTAAAAAACTACTTTCACTTATTCCATACAAAACGGCAATTTCATAGGTAAATACCTAATATTCCGTTTTTAATTACAATAGTGTTCATGACAGTTTCAAAGGTTATATCGCGCATTTCATTCATACTTTTCACACTACCTCTACCACTACAGATAAAATACTCCAACAGGCTTGTGACATTTCCACGTCGTTTGCCAAGCGCCCCACAAACGGTTTCAATCAACATGTCAAACCAAGTTACAGCGATGCGTGTGGCCTGACGCCTGACGTGCTTTGTTGCAACTGATTTGTTCGAGGTTTTCATTTGCACGTGTGGACTGGCAAAGTGTTTGTTAATGCCTGATGTGTGGGGCAGGCATTATATTATGTATAATTCATTACTTATAAAGACATTTTAATTTGTCCTACTTATTTTTATATGCGATGGATTGTGTGAATATTTGTAGTCTGTAAACACCGTAATGGTTGAAATTATTTACTTTTTTGGATTAGATTTCGTTCGGAAATCGAAAAAATTGTCATTCATCACCTATTAAACTGACTAAGCGGCATAGTCGCAAAAGCGTCGCCGATTTACGTTAAAAAATGTTTGTGGGAAATGTATCGATTACTGGATTCAAGGTACCGGTACGAAACCCACCTATAGAATCGTTAATACGATTCTGGAACTGTGATTTCAATTGGTTTCGTACATAACAAAACAGGTTGTAAATAAAAATTACACATTTTAGAGTTTCTTTTCAATCTTTGATGTGCTAGTATAAGGTTAAACACTGGCATATTTAATATTGAAAAACTTCTATTGTATTGAAATAAGGGTAAACTTAATCCTACTCTCCATTATAAATGTAAATGTATCTTACAGTTAAACGCTGAAGTTTGAGAATTCGAACATATTTTTACATAAAACGTTCAACTTTGTATGGAGTTGAACCAAGCTGAGCGAAGAAGCGCAGCTGAAACTTTCCAAAAACCTATTGGATTTGTGAAATTGAAAATGTGTTCTAAGATGGATACTCTTGTGTTCGTGAAAGATGTTACTCGTCTTTATAGAAAAATATAAGATATTGGGACGACATTGCTATTAATATGCAAATATTTTTGTCATATATTATTTATTCTGGATAACTTCTGTATCTATTAAGAAGAATCGCAATATATTAGCGCAATGCAATCACACGGGGGCGCTGCTGCTTGATCGCAAGATCTGGAGCAGTTCAGCAATATAATTCTATTGTATTACTAGCTGTCCCACCCCGACTTTGCATGAATTGGTATCAAAATAAAATATAGCCTATATCACTCAAGGATAGTGTAGAGCCATCTATGAGTGCAAGAATTTACAAAATCGGTTTAGTAATTCCGTAGATTACCCTTTACACACAAATTTACCCCCTTACATGCCTGTGATCTGTTATGTTATTAAAATTTGTAATTGTTAGATAATAATTAATATTAAATAATCATTTGTAGATAATTTTAAAATTTATTTGATTTGGTAAACGCCTTTTTACAAAATATTTAAGAAACAAATTTGGCCCAGTTACAGTTTAATTAAATTAAACTTATCTATATATAGATTAGGTTTACATACATTAGTGTAATGAAAACATAACATAATAGAACTCTAGCCAATCTCATCAAAATATTAGGAAGCAAAAAACTCCATTCCATTCTTTTTAGTATTCAAAATGCAAATTTCCCGTAGTCCACAAATTCAACACAAAATACTAACACTAAACAATGGAAAGGTAGACTTTCCCAGTTAAGAACTTTAATCCAGAGACCAATTTATACTTTTTAAATGCAAATATTGAAGTATTACTGGGACACAATAAAGCTTTATTCTATTCTATAAAGGTCAGGGAGCAAACGTCGCTATTACCTAGCCGGTACGGAGATCTCGGCAAAAGAATAGCCAAAAAGTAGGTATTACCTTACTGTGTTTAAAATTCTTGCAAACTTTGGACAATCCAAATAGTAACACTGAACAATAGAATTTTTTATTCTAAAAGCTGGAGATTTAAATCCAGTGGCCAATTTATACTTTTCACATGCAAATAAAGGTTGAGGAGCAAACATCACCATTACCTACCCGGTAATGGCCGCGGTTGGGAGGCGAGTGTCGCGAACGAGCGAAATATGTTAATGGAGTAGAACACACGGCGAGCTTGGGATTATATTTGAGGATCTAATTGGATGTGAATTTCGTTTTTAAAGCTAGCGGGAATGATATTTTCTTCCAAATGGGAAAATAAAATAGTGAGAACATAAAACGTGGGTAAGGTATTGTAAGAGAGAGAGAGTTATTAAATGTAACAAAGGATAACCTATTTCTAGTATTTTGCAAACTCGCGCTCACTGTACATAACTACTAATTTAAACTGTTATTTATCGTGTATGTACCTTTATGTTTGTTATCCTGACGTTTCGACTGTGTTGCAACAACCGTGGTCGCGGGCAGACTGTCGTCAGGATAACGAATAAAACAGGTACATACGCGATTAATACCCGTTTAAATCAGTAATTAATGTATTTTTAGTTTAATGTTTTCTTTATTTCTTGACAAAGTTGAAATAACTAAGTGCACCGAAAATATTATGAAGCTCCCTCACAGAGTCAAATATTATTTTAGACCTTGTATGCTTATTAAAACTTAAATTGAAATTTAACACATTACCTACACCTAATTCTTTCGTTATCAGATAAATGAATTTGAAAATAACCAAAATTGTATTCAGTATTCATTTATTCACCATTTCATAATATTGGTATGTCATTAATATTTATAAATGTCAGTTAACTATAGAAATAAATGAAAATAAAAATAAATTAATTACAAGAGGCTAAGACCTAAGCTAACTAAACTCAGAGGTTACAGCAGATACCTACTACTCATTAACTGTCGTAATTATCGCATATTTACACTTTTCGTTTCCACCCTGTATGTAAAGTTTATTAGTAAAGCGATTTAAAGGTTACTGGGAGCCGTTCGGTGCAGGCCGCACAAGATCGGTTGCTCTGGAAATCTATGGGGAGGCCTATGTTCAGCCTACGGCTGATGATAATGAAAGTAATTTTCTGTAACACAGATGATAATTCTTGTTACTATTTATTCATGTAAACATCTAATCAGCATAAAAAAGGTACATACGCGATAAATACCTATTTAAATCAGTAATTATCTAATCAGCACTTCGAAAATTGTGTACAAATTAAGCACTGAGACTTTTAAATAAATAAGCTTTGACATGCTCAGTAAAATAACATTTATAGAGGAATACGAAACTTCGAATATCATTACCAAAAATAGAACTCGTTCATTATTAATATCGGTCATTTGGAATACCGCCCTCGAGACGAGCTAAGGTTGCGGTCAGACGATCAATATACGCGTCAAACTTATTGCCTGGATTATTTGACGATGTTCTTAAAACAATGTTTTTAATGCTTTTGCTATTTAGACTGTGTGTTTATGGTTTTGTAGAAGGGTTTTTGAAATTTGTTGTAAATTGTTTGACCTACATTTTGAGCTCCATTCGTTTCTATTAGTTTATTGATTTAACAAAATACAGTAAAGTTATTTTATAAAGGAACCTCATTAAAAACAAATCAAATTTTCAACACTACCTCAAAAACATATCGTTCATTGAATCAGTGAATTTCGAGGTAAACCCTCTAATCCTTTGTTTAGATCGCATTTCAAAAAGCGACGCCCGACCGTGTAACTAAATCCCAGGAAAACCCGAAATATCCTGTTAAGCCAGCCAACGATACTGAAGCATCCATTTCAGCGCAATTTCGCTCGTAGTATCTATTACGCTCTAGTGGCGAGAAGACACTTTTGTAAATCTCGAAAATGGGCTGTTACGTTCCCTAGTTGCGAGCGAGACATATTTTTACATCTTGGAAATGATGCTTTGTGATCCTACAGTTATTTCATTTCATTTCATTTATTCAATAACAATTAACAAATCTTATTTGAAATCACAAATTACATACAATATTCATAATTAACAAATATTATAAAATTTAAATTCATAATAAAAAAATAATCAAATACACCCTAAACATAAAGAAAAAGTCAAAAGAAAAGTAATAAAGTCAACAAAGGAAATAAAATAAAATTACTTAGAATTATATATTACAACTAGCGGACCCGACAGACGTGAATATATACAAAATGAATGAATGAATGAATGCATACAAAAAAATTCATTCAAGTCAATCCAGCTGTTTAGTTGCAGTATAAATAAATAACCTAGATACCGACTGCAGCGCCATCTGCCGGGCTGATTTGTGAGTCTAAACAATCCAGGGCGCCAAAAAAAATCATTCAAATCGGTCCAGCCGCTTAGGAGTTCAGTGACATACACACGTACAGTAGAATTATATACAGATTATGTCACAGATTCATTAAATTAAGGTTAAGCACATTAGAAAAACACAATTTCTTATCTTTATATTTCACACACGTAGTTTTCAGATTTGTTTATACCGAAAGAGACATGAAAAGTTCTAGCGTTCGTTTTAGTGTTTTTTTTTTTATTAGTTGCTTTCTTCTTTTTATGTAATCCTTCTTGTGTATTCATAATTGGTTTGCTAATGTATCTTTTTGTTGATAATATATATGTGTGTATTCGATGTTAGAAATAAATATCTACCTATCTATCTATCAAGATCTATCCATCCAAAAGTCGCCAAATGCCGACGCTTCGCTAATGCGGTGTCAAGATAAAAATCAACACATATGTATAATTCCAACGTTATATACAGTTATGAGTATTTTTTTTTTCGAAGACCAATATACATAGGTAAAAGTCTAGGCAAGACTGTGATTCGAACCCGCAACCTCAAAATCGGAAGTTGGAGTATCAAACACTATTTTTAATAACATTACAAAGCATCACACACTTGTTATACACAGTCGACACCTAAAACTTTATTATCCACCCAACATCTTTGTAAACTCCGGAATCTAATCCTAATGCAAACGTGAGACCGAAAATGCTGATACTTCAAGCTTAGCTGAGAGGCGCCTCAAAGGCATTAATCTCGGCTCTGTGGTGTTGGGTTCGCGCGGAAGTTCCCGATTGCAATCTAGCTTTGACTTGATGCGCGTTTGTCGCTTGTCAGTGGACTGCTGAAACGGACTGATCGTTTGTTTGGAGCTTAATTTTGGTGGCACAAAGTCCTATGCTGAGTTTAATATCGTTTATATGCAATATTTTTATCTTTAAATGTAGGTAGATTTTTATGCAGTTTTTGATAAAAATGTCAAAACTAATGCTTGAGTTTCGATTCAGATACGAGTTATGTCCTGGAATACTATTTTTGGTATGTGTATTTTCGTGGACATCATCAGTTACAAATAATTACTGAAATTACTTAATTATTAAGAGAACAATAGACAACTTTATTACCATTATCATTTCAACTATAGAATCATCATCATGATTGCTATAGAACGTCCACTGATGACCATAGGCCTCCCCTATAGGATTCCAGAGCAATCACATATTTTGTCTTCAGTCACTGAGATATTTTAGCTAAGGAGACGTCATGATAAGACATTATTTTACCCGTCATCATGACACATGCAACTGTGTCAAAATATAGGTATAGGGACTCAAAAATGCACAAATCATGGCAAATATCCCATTATTTTAAAACAAAATTTGTATGATTCCACTCATTGAAATTGTCACTCGACGACCTGGTAAAAATCAAGAGTTGAAAAGGGATGTTAATAACTCTATAGTCAGAAACGCCAAAGCAGCAAGACAATTAAACTTTGTTACTAATTGTCTCTACCTACAACTCGTAAAAGCGAGTTTGTACACGGTGCTTCGGAATATTAATTAACGAGGGGGTTTTTAATTCAAATATCTTGAAAAAATTCGACTTAATTTAGTATATCAGCAGTTTTAGGGGCATTACCCAAAGTCAAATATTAAAACAAGTTTAACAAAGTCATCATCACAGGACACAGGACAGGATGTCCACTGCTGAACATAGATCTCCCCCTTAGATTTTCATAGCGACCGATTTTGTGTGGCCTGTACCCAACGTTTCCTAGCAATCTTTAACAGATCATCTTTCCATCTAGTGGGGGTCCGTCTTTCGCTGCGCTTTCCAGTGCGTGGTCTCCACTCGAGAACTTCTGCCCCAACGGCCGTCAGTTCTTCGAGTTTCGTATGTTTTTGAAATACTATTTTGATTTTATATATTGTTTTTAAGTAGTCCTTTTACACGGGTAGACTCACACACATATTATAATGATTGTAAACTTTTGAAGCACCCTGTACAGTCACAAGGCTCTTTTATAAATTAAACTTGCTTTAATTTAAGTGTAAGCAGAAAGAACAAAGTGCAACTTGATCTAATTACGGGCGCTTGTAAAAAAGGAAAAATAAGGGAGTTTCCGCTTGGAGAGGCATTTACCAGCCACCTAACTTATTATTGGTTTTCTAGTTCACTGGCTCTGGAAAAATACGATCGGACTTAGAAAAAATATCTGATAATTCATACGGCACTCCTATAGCACATTACTGCAGCGGCCAGCATAAGAGGCGTTGATAAACGAACCTGTAAATGTAGGCCGAGGCACACATACGTAAGTCTATCGATGCCTAGTTGTGGTCAAGGCTTGTATAGTACTTTTCTCAAATAATGCGCGGAAATTTTTTCAAAATCAATGACCAACAACGATAATTTTTTCCACGTTAAAGTGTTCATTTGTTTTTTTTTTTAATAAACAGCTTTCTATTTGCAAGCCAGTTCGAAATTAAAAAAAAACCTGTGATAAATTACCTACTTGATTACTATGTTTCGGAGTAAAAGATCGTTTCATTTTTAAATTACACGACAGATATGAGTTTACTATGTAATTTATTTGGCCACGACAGATATGGATTTTCATACAACTTTTGCTGGCCGCTGCTTGCGTGTATTTGGCCAGTACAGCAATTTCGATTTATCTCGAAGAAGGTTGTCAAAATAATGTTCGAATTTCCAAGCATGTTTGAAAAAAAATATTTCTAAATCTTTCGCGATCACTAGACAAAAAAAAACATAAAACGCGCGTGTGGGGTTAAATTTTAGATTGAAAAGAATTTACAGATAGATGGCCTTACCGCTTAAAACTTTTGACGAAATCCGTAGCGCAGTGGACAAATAGCCGGATGAGACGCAGGAGGTTGCGGGTTCGATTCTCGCCGCGGAACAAATATTTGCAAAATCTACAGATATATGTACCCGGTCTGGTAGTTTGTCTATGTATTATAAGTATATACAAAAAAAAACGTAAATAAGTATTTTGTCAGTTATCTGGCTCCCATAGTTCAAGCTTTGGTTAATTTGGGGCTAGATGGTGCGGTGTGTAATGTCCAGCTGCTAGCTGACCCCGCGAACTTCGTACCGCCTTATAATTAATAAATTATGTGTGGCTAAGCTGAGTTAAATTCTTTTTTTTTTTCAATGTCCTTTTCTGTGCACGTACCTATATCTACTATCTCTATAATTCAAAGTAGAAAATTATTAAATTATTAAAATATATGTACTAATCTCTATAATTCAAAGTAGAAAATTATTAAAGTACTAATATCGCTATTCAAAAAAAGGGGTCTACCACCAGGTAGAAGGGTGAAAATGTATGGTTGTATGTATTTTTATTGCTGAATCATAAAAAATAAAAAAATAAAATCTTCCAAAAAAGAAAAAAGTTTCGGGTGGATCACCGTTATCATATCACATAGGGATATGAAAAATAGTTTACGTCCTATTCTCAGACCTACCGAATATACACAAAAAAAAATATAAGAATCGGAGGAGTTTTGTATAAAATTATGTTTAATGTATATATGATATGTACAAAATATATTAAATTTGTGTTTGTACACAAATTTTATAGGTATATTAGAGACTAGCTGACCTGCCGAACTTCGTACCGCCTTGACATGCATATGATGTGGGCTGCCAATGTACGTCACTGGTAGAATTGTCAATCGGCCATTACTAGCTACATCAATGTATGAGGAAATGAATTTTCCTCATAATTTTTTTTTAGTGAATTTTTCCGATATTTTAATAGTTATTCTGCTATTCGGGTCAGAGACTAATCCAACAAATCAAAACCCATCAAATTCGGTTCAGTCGTTTTTGAGTTATAAATGGGGTAACTAGCCCGACTTTGTTTTATATACCTACTAGGTATATAGGGTGTTTGATAATATACGCACAAAAATGAAAGGGGTTATTTTGATGAGCATAATAAATAAATTTGTGAAATGTTTACCATAGAAATGTGAAGTTTATTTTGGCATGTACATACAAAAACTTTATTAAACTTACGAGTATGTTGTGCTATTGCATAATGCTTGCCATCTAACCACAGATACTGTATTGGTGACGCCTCGAGATATCTCTTGTTGTCCCTTTCTAACCCAAAATCAGCAGCCATTTCCGAAAGAGATCAAATCAGCCTTTATTTTTGGATGTCGATTGCAAGAGTAGGCAGTATGTTTTATATCGAATTAATCGCCTTAACGTAGTCGATTTTCTTTAAAATTTGATAATATAATTACTGGTTTTTTTCGTGAAGTCTTTATTTATGTTTTGAGAAACCATCACTTGAATATCGTCAGTATTTTACCAACTACCCTGTATAGAAGATGTGAGATTTTAAATATGAAAGCTACATTTAAGATCATTATCTCCCTAAATCTACATAAAAGAGACCAAAGAGGGAAGCTAAAGAAAGTCCTAGTGTTTGCATGACCTGAATACCTAGATCTGTGAACAAGGCCTCAGAGATGAATACCTCAGGTAGAAATGTTAGAACGTTTTCTCGAGTTTTATGTAACTCTTTTCACGGGTTGAAACTTATTTTAGCAAAGTTTTATGGGAAGATGGCGTTAGGGATTATGGTATGTCTTACTTAGCCCAGCTCGCATAACGATCCCTAAATTTCATTATTATAAATACGGAATTTATCACGCCGCAGCCCTCTGCTATGATAATGAGAATACTAATGATAATGATATGATAATTATATTAATGAATGAAATTAATCAAGAAAGTTTTCTAAGTAAAATCCCTAAATTTAATTAGTGACTAAACATGTTTAGCTATAAACTATGCTATTTTGAATTCTTTTGAACAGATAATCAAAAGTATTGCAAAATTTTACAAACGACAAAGATAAAACTCAGACTCCATCATTATTGAGATACATAATATAAAATAGATAAGAATAAAATTGTAGACAACTGAAGGACAGATAGTAAATTATACCTTTCTCCAAAAATATTTTACCAACCCAACTTTCATGTACATTTATTCGAAGGTAGGTACTATAGGCACTTACCGTTATGCATGAATGTGTACCAAATTGTACGGACCTTTTCAAGGTATGATGGATTACAAGTCCAGACCGTTTCATAAATCTCTCAGTTTTTGTGGTTGTGAATTTATCGGACAACGCCAATATTAAAGTTTTCTGGACTGTGAAAATATATTAAAAATATTGAATACCTTTGCAATGCTCCCTACATTTTGTGACGAACGTAACATAAAGATAAAAAAACGTTTATTTTGTCAGCAATGTACACCGAAATGGAATGAAATCTTAAAACTAGGCTAGAATATACATTGTGACAAAAGTGGCCACCAGTCAGCATGTTCTATGGCAGATTCGCTCTGCCAAAGCGCTGGTCTTCCGTAATCACCGTGGCTGCAGATAGTAGCTACAGCTACACAGGCACAACATCGACATCATCACACTAATATTATAAATGTGAAAGTTTGGATTTTTGTTTGTTACCCAATCACGTCGTAATGGCTGAACCGATTTTGATGAAAATTGGTGTGTTGATAGATTATGACCTGGGTTCTAGTTATACCATAAATCGAAGTGTAATATTAATAAATTCTATTTAACCTATATATACATAAGTTCTATTAAACTATACATTAAAATAATATAAATAAAATTTAACTATGATATAAATGTTTAAAAATATTTAGGTATAAACTATTAACTTGTTATTAATGTTATTCATATTTAGATACATTAAGTTGACTTAATTGAGGTATAGAACGACTTCCCTTTTGTAGTATTTTTTGAGACTATAATAATAATTATTTTAGCTATTTTTGAAAGACCAAAAGGCGTAAGAATGTTTTAATGGCGGTGGCAGCTTGTTTCAGTATCTCGTGGTAAGATACGTATAACAAATATTTAAGGTACTAACACCCTTTGTCTTAGTACAAAACATCTGCCTTAACATGCTACGTAGGTATTAACACCTAAATACAATACAATGTGTAAACATTCTGTGTGGAGTTTCTTCTAAGCCTCCATAATCTGCAAAATGCGAAGATCCCCGAGAGGCATACCTCATACTGACTCAACATAAATATCGTAACTATATTCACTCGTCAGGCCCAAGCCAGCTATTCGGTCCTATATCAGCATTAGGTCCCTCGTCAGCAATTCCTATGTTTGTTAGATGAATGTTGTTTGTTCGAATGGATTTTCTGAAACTTCAATTATGATGTTCAACAATGTCTAAACAAAGTATTCTAATTTAAATGTAATGTTGAACTTATAAGGAGTTACTAGCTGACCCGCCCGCAGCTTCTGGAGCGCAAATTATATGGATACCTATTGTAAAACTAAAATCGCGTTTAAAAAGGGGGGGGGGGGGGGGTTGGAGGGTGAAAAATACTTTATGACCTATTCTACAACCTACCAAATATACAAAAAAAAAACATTAAAATTGGTCAACCCCTTTCGGAAGATTGCGACCACAAACACCGTGACACCGTGTTTAATAATGAAAGAGGTCACATTCTGAATATGCTTAAATGAAATACAACCTCCATTAAATAAAAGTGGCCAGGTTTAGTAGTGAAAAAAACAATGGATATCGGGAACGTAAATTTTCTTATTAGTAACAAACTGTTATAAAATGTTTGTTGATTTCCTCGCAATCGTGATGAAAAGTTATTTGTTATACTCGGATGTAAGCGATCAAATAGCACACTCATTAGCGTCTTTGCTCGGTTTCGCTCGCCCGTACGCCAAAATATCTCGGCTGCAATTGATCGCTTACGCCCCTTATATAACAATGTAGGTTACTATACGTATTACAATGTACGAGTACGTTGTTTGGCTTCATATTGACCTTTACAGAGGATCGACCCAAAATGTTAAATGGCTAGAGAGTATCACCTTACCCACGCCTACAATAAGGGATAGAGCACTTGGAAGCTTAAAATAAATAAATAATGCCTTTTTCTTTACTGATAAAATAAATATTTACTAAATATCAGCATCCATTTATACAAACTCGTAGCTCGTTAGTGATCTTGTCTGGGAGTTTATATATCACCATAAAAACCTTTGACACAGCTCGATGACTGTTTAGAGCCGAAGCCAATAGATCCAAAATATAATAGATTGATAATTTAATAGATTGAATAATTATATGTAGGTAGTTTATCCTATAGATGTCTATTTTATTACGTAAATAGTTTAATTAAGAGGGATGCTTTGTGTTACGCTCAGGACAAACCTTCTAAGGTTTTTTGAGTGTATTTGTTTTTATAAGTACATAATGTATGAAAAAAACCATACGTGTCAGTGACACAATGCATGAATGAACAAAATATAATAATAATAATAATAAATAAATATTGCTGAACATTTCACACAACGCTATCTAGCCCCAAGCTCAGCAGAGCTTGTACTATGGGAACCAGATAACTGATACAATACTTATTATACATTTTTTTTTGTAAATACATACTTATAATATATAGAGAAACAACCAGACCCGGAACAAATATCTGTAGATCATGCAAACATTTGTTCCGCGACGGGGATCGCTCGCTAAATATGGTGCATAGTTTAATTTAACATATCCCAAAGCTCAAATTATAAAGTATTTAACTCCTTATTCACGGGCTTCAGCAATTTGCTGACGAGCTGACGAACTTTCCGCTATGGCGGGGTTAATTTATTACGCGAACATTCAGCAGTTTGTGGAATGTTGTATGAGATACTTCGCTAATTAGCGGTATTTTCCGGAAATTTTCGTAGGTCATTTTAAAATGTGTTGTACCACCTTTGTTTAGCTTTGTGATTATTTCACTTTTCCAACCTGAATGACCCTTTCTCTGTATAGCTTAATTAATATTACCTACCCCGTCGTTTTGGTTACTTATTGATAATTATGCATTTTTGTTATAATCAATTTTAGGTAACTATCTAAATGTGTAACTATGTTTTTAGGAATTGTTTTTTCAGCGAAATCAGAAATTATGTCAATAAAATAAATTATATTCTCACATTACTCACAAAGAATTAATTCTGGAATAATTTAATATTCAGTGCAAAACTGTTTTGGCTAAAGGAAGGTTATAAAAAAATCGCAGATAAATTAATTTCACATTTCGGTAACAACATATTCCGAATTCAACTTATTGCGTAACAAATGTCTAAGCTACCTCTCAACCTAAATCAATAAAACCAAGAATCCAATAATACTCCACTCCTAATCCATTAAAAGCTTGCCTCCACCAATCCTCGGGGATGAGATGGACCGACTCGGCATTTCGACATTCCCTGGACGCCACAACTCTTGGTAACTAATGACTTCGCGTTACAAATGGATGTCGAGAAAAATGAACCAGAGGTCATTGTGCAAGTCTAGATTTAATGTTTCATAATCGCACCCTACTTAATCGTGTAAGCTGGATAATGAAATTGGTTTACCATGATAGAAGGAAAGGAAACATGATTTGTAGATATTTATTCCGGGACTGGGTTTAATGTGTTATAATGTAAATAATTACAAAAATAAACAAGTTTTCACACCACCCGCTCGACAATGTCAAATTATATATGTCATGTAAACCTTACCGAAAGCAGGTGATTAAATCCCTACGGCTGAGCCGGGAGTAAAATTGTACTGAATTTCATTATGCGGGCATAATATGATTTGAATTTGGAACCTAATTTGTATGAAAATTTGAACCAAAGAGACCCACACAATAAGAACTTATTCGTAAATCGAACAAACCTTTGCACAGAATGCTCAAACCTAGATTTGGTTTTTATTGTCTCGCAGAAAGTGTGAAAAGTACAGTATTCTCCTCGGGAATAAAGCTGTCTGCATCTTGGGCGTGCTTATATCCCCTCTGCACTCAAGATTCTAGTAACTCTTCTAAGACACTGCTTTATCCCCTCGTTTAATAATCTACTATTTTAAGTACATAGGTATTCTATCAGTTATCTGGTTCCCATAGTACAAGCTCTACTTAGTTTGGGGCTAGACAGGTCTGTTAGATAGCGAGGTGTAAAATGTATAGCATTATTATTATTATATTAATACATCAATATTACAAAATGAAAAACAATATGGTTGAACAATATGAAAGTATAAAATGGTTGGCAATTGATGAGAGCAAACGTTACGAAGACAAATGAGACGTTATACCTACAAACGTTAAGTGCACATATACTAGATTACTGAACAGCAGAAATTTCTGAACATATGTGTATCGAATTACTTACGTCTTATTATCGTCGTAAAATCAGTTAAATTGTACACTTTTACTGAACTTTTTAATAGTAGTCGAACCACCGATAAGGTGATGGTGGTGATAAGGCTATGTGAAACGTTATAGGCCCATGCTAACCCATAAAGCCCTATCCATAAAGGTGTGATAAGGTAAATTTAAAATACTATTACACTAATATTGTAAATGTGAAAGTTTGGATGTTTGTTTATTACTCAATCTCGTCATAACGGCTGAACCAATTTCAATGAAATTTGGTATGTCGATAGATATACCTGGATTGACACATAGGCTACTTTTCCTTAACAAAACACGCGTGCGAAGCTGCGGGCGGAAGCTAGTGCCAATATAAATGCTTACTTAGTAAAAGAAACCTAACCCCTCTTTGTAACAACCCTTAAGTTTTAAGTATTTACTTTAGTAACAAACGATTAGTTTTCACTTACCAAGTATGAAAGTTTTCCAATTAAAATCCAGTACCTTCTATCAAAACCGCTTATGTTTTGCTTCTGAGAAACTTTGTAGAAAATGCACTCGACGAACAATATCACCTTTCTTCTTTATTTGAAAGGAACGCGACAAAGCACAAAAGATGTTCATTGTATCCCAACTTCACTAGGCAAAGTTATCAAGTTATAAAACTTGTAGGGGGTAAGTTGACGTAATTTAAAAATATGTTTTTAGGTCATTATTATTCCAAAAATAAATAAAAATGTGTGCGGAAAATTACATAGCAAAGCCTTTTGCTTTTGTTTAACCTATTCCGTCTCATTACTGGGCAAAGGTCTTCCCTAATCCAATCTTTCCGTTCCAAATACAGATTTTTAAATATTAATACTGTACCAAAAATAAACATACAATCAAAAACCCAAATAGTTATAGGTTAATAACTTACCTTTTTTATGTTATTTGTGGGGAAACAGGCTTACGTACGGCCTACCCTGATGGTAAGCGGTCACCGTCGCCTATTGACACCGGCAACACCCGGGGTATTGTCGATGCGTTCCCTACCCTGTAGAAACCTCTTTACATTTCTCTTACATACATAGGTACATTTACCTTCATATTTAAAAAAAATAGTATATCATTAATCATCACCAAAAATACTGTAATAAGGGCCGATTCACTCGTCATTACATAAATTCAAGCACACATTTGCAACACTCGCGCCGATCGGCACTATTGCGTGCTGTGACAGCGTCAGAAATATTTATTAAATGACGTGTAAAGTTAATCAAATCAATAAAACGCCTGTCCGTAGAATTAACTTGAAGTTGACATAAAGTAAGACGTTTCAAAATGAAGGATAATTTTTCTGCCTATAACGTCTTAGCCGCCATAGTAGACTGCCCCTACATAAGGCGCTGCTGTAAGCGACATTCTACCACCATCCCCATTATTTTTTATGTTGTTTTAGATGTTTTATGTTAGTTATTTTAGGTGCGTCTTTATTGAGTCATGGTAAAATAATTGTTGAAACAATTGTTTTTGTTGATGATAATGTCCATAAAATAGTTTTTAGACTTCTTTGGTGTACAATATGGCGGCAGGACAATGATAATAATTGATCTCCTTTACTTGGGTAAATCGGCATTGTATGTATGTATGTTTATTTGTCCGAGAATAACTTTCGAAGCGTTGATTCGATCATCGCAAAATTTGATATATATATTAGTAATGGCACAATCCTGGTGTAACTAAATGAGCTAAAAATGTTGGAGGGTTGTCGAGATATTGAGGTTCAAGATGGGTAAAAAAATCAAATGACACTATTAGGTCAAATGGGACGTCTAATGAAAGATCTTTATCAGTAAAATTTTACCCCGTTTTTATTTTTAGTTTAGGCTTTGTAGTTATTGAGTTATCAGCCATAATAAAAACAGAACTTTGACGAAATTCACAGGGCCTTTTAACACAAATATACGGAAAAGTTTGAAATGTAGAATAACTGCTACTTCTACCCCTAAAAACTTCACCAATTAATATGAACCCCCGTTACATGGGATTTGAATTAATCGGTAGGTCAAGTTAATTGGTTCACATTTCGTGGCACTATTATAATAATCAAAGGCTATGAATAATATTTTTTTGGTTTTTTAGGAGACTTGCTTGAATGTTTTTGGTCTCAGTTCGGGGCGAACCACTAGTTATTCTATGTCTTAGAGTTTCCTTCTACTAGATATCAGAAACAGGAAAGTTGTTGAACTCGCAACTCGTATGGTACTTGAATGAAAGATGAACAATATTGTAAGTGGTTACGGATAGTGATTAGTTTGAAACAATTTCCTAACAAATCTTGAGAAGATTGACGTTCTAATAGTATTAATGGACTGAAGTAGTATATCCTCTCTATGTTACTAATAGATAGATAGAAAATACTTTATTGCATACCTGATTACAGATCATTAACTTAGAACAATGTAATGACAACCTTTGGCCTATGTGAATATTGTATTATGTATTTTTGGGTAGATATACATTATACATACATATTTGTATATGTGTGTGTATAGTTTTAAAATCAAAACACGGGGATCATAAATCGTTTGCTGATCAGTTGAAAAGTACAGTTTAAACTCACAATCTGGTGGTTACCTATGTTTTTTTTAAATAAAAACTTAATTTACTTTGCCATAGCAAAATAGCTCTAGTATGCTAACCAGCTTCGTGCTATACCATTATTACGAGTAGCTAGAAACTACGGTCTCATTAAAAACTAAAGCTATTGTAGGTACCTTTGAAACTTTAGCTGGGAAACTGATTAAGATTCAACTGCAAAGCGAAATTACCTGGTAGCAGTCGGTAATATTTCAAGTTGATTATCAACTTGTTATCTTATAAACTATAGTTTAGAATACCCAGAAACTTTTGTGTAAATTCCTTATTGTACACTCGACACGAGCCAAGCCTATCCAGTTTGAAAACATTTTCGTTTGCATGTTTTGAATGAAGCTAGTCCAGCCCTTTTTTCGTTTGACCAATGAGGGAGATAAGTTCCGTTCCTTGGGTTAGTCCTTTATCTTTTAAAAAATAATTTATTACCCAACGTAGTTAGTGACTCAGTTGCAACTTTGCTCATCATTGTTGTTGAAGTTTATTATAATCTTTTTTTTGTTTAATTTTTATAAGTTTATAACAAAATTAAATGTGTTTGACCCTGCCACGGCCACAACACCTCTTGATGAATTAATATTTTCAAATTTTCCCTCACTAGTCACACCATCCACGTTGAAAATCAGTCATAATTTAAATGATAGCTGGTCGAATGTCGTAACATAACTGACAAATTTAGCCCAAATAACTTAAAAAAAAATACATTTCTAGAAACCCAATAAGTGTTGTGTCAAATAATCACCTACTTGCGCTTTCTAAGGGTTTTAACAATAATAACCAAACAACCTTTAAAGATTTTCGACCCGACTAAAGAACTGGTCAAGTGCGAGTTATACTTGCGCACTGCGGGTTCCGTACTATCCTAACAATTGTGCAGGTTTGTATGTTCTCAACTCATTGATTTCTTTGACTAAAAAACTATTTTGAAACAAACTGTAGACTGACTTGATTGTTGCGAAAAGTTTTATGTTTCGAAAGGCGTTTTATGATCTCATAGTATTTTTGATACATCTGTTTTTATTGCGTTCCCAACCAAAATTATTTCTTGGTGACTGCCTGCTTACTCGTAATGCCAGATGTTGTTCCAATGTTTTTGTAACAAAGGCAAAGGGCGCTTTGAGTTTCTTTAAGTTTCTTCAAAATACGGGTAATTGGTGAACAAAGGAAGTAAACCCCGCCCTCTTTTCCCGGTCACTGCAAGCAAAATCCACTCTTAGGGTGGCAAGGCTTCGCTCTTGTCGAGTTGTACCTTACAAGCCAGATCACACCTGTTCACTTTTTTAAAACATAAAATTACACTATTTATGTCAAATGTTACATGTACTTAAACATTTACCTTTTTTTGAGAGTACTAGAGTTCCTTGTGAAAGGGCTCGCCCGGGGAAGTACTTACTACCACCATACCTCTTTCTGCCACCAAGTAGCATTGCTGTGTTTCGGTTTGAAGGATATGAAAGGGGGTTGCCGGTTAACTTAACTGATGTAACTTAACATCAGGTGGGCCATGGGCTTGTTTCATCTCCATATAGTATAAAAAAGCTCTGATAATTACTGTATCGTTCCACCAAACATTCTATTTACTATAATATCCGTCTTAGGTAGTTTCCTTCATGCCCTCGTAACACATTGTTACTTAAATAAAGTAACAAAACCTTACCAACGTGTCTGCAACCTCCGTCAATCACGAAACAATGCACAACGGGCTATAAATCATCTGGGCATTACCTGCAACAAAATAAATACAATGTAGGAACATAAATACTAGTAAAATACAATGTAGTTACGCTGAACAGTATAACGGGTTATTTGTAAAGGTAATTTTGAATTTATCATGTGTCGATACGATGATAGTATTTTCGTAAGTCAATTTTAACCCAGCTCCATGATCTGTATCTTAAAATTTTGTTTTATTTCTCTTCGTTTATAATTTACTCTGTGCACCGCTATCCATTACTCATTAAGTACTTTAAATGCAAATTGTGTATTCTCTTTTGTATACTTATTTTTAATTATCTGTTCCCCGCGACTTCGTGCGCGTTCGTTACACTACTAAATGTGTAGGTATCTAGAAATAAAGCTTAACTCGCTGTTGCAACTTGACTTTACACCCCATTTTTATCCCATGGGACCTGATGTATTATCATGGATAAAAAGAAGCCCATGTGTTAATCCAGATTATATTCTACGTACATACTAAATTTCATCGAAATCAGTTCAGCCGTTACAACGTGATTGAATAACAAACAAACATCCAAACTTTCGCATTTATAATATTAGTCTGACTAGCTTCCGCCCGCGGCTTAGCACTGGTGTTTGTCATCAATAAGTAGGCTATGTGTTAATCCAGGTCGAGGTTAATCTATCGACATAGCAAATGTCATTAAAATCCATTCGGTAGTTTTGGGTGAAAGAATAACAAACACCCACACATACATACATCCATACAAATTTCCGCGTTTATAATATTAGTTAGATTAGTGTGCTGGTGTGCATAAAGAAATTATCGATCTATCTATCTACACGATGTTTTCCTTTACCATTTTAAGCACGTTTAACTGTGTACAACAACGCATTTACACCCAAAAAGTCCGAATCTGAATTCAGGGTACATCACTAGCCCACTACGGCACCACGGCGAAACACATTTTACAAATAATATATTTCATTTAACCACCTTTAACTATAACCAAGTAATAAACACTTCATAACCGCTAGTTCAGTAATAGCACGTCTCCTGCAGACGTAGCGTAAATTGCTTCAGAAGGCTCTGACACTCTTCAACCACTGACAGTTCAATACCGAGAGAAACACTTAGGCGGTGACGTCACGACAATCTGTGGCGTAGACACCTTTCCGAACCAACCCTGTCTTGAATGGATTTAAATTGTCAGGTAAAATTTTGAACACAAAGATTTTTATTTTTAACTGTATTTTTGTTAATTATTATCCCAACAAAAACATTTTGTAAAAACGTGTCAAGTCTCGATTGTCTTCCAAGTCTAAGTAAATAAATAAAAGTGACTTGACCAAAGTTTAAATTGCAATTGTATTTGCTAATATCTAGTTTAAATAGTACATAATACTTCTCATGGACCTTTTAGAATGTTCTACTATTGTGAGTACTCACAGATTCTACTGATAGCTAAAACACTTAAAGTTGTATTGCCTTTAATCTCAGTAACATCGATTTTCTTTCCTTTATCTGAAGTCCTTTGTTTACCTTTGTCCTTTGTTTGTTGTTAAAAAGACTGCAATAGTAAGAAATACTTAAGAAAACCAGTGTAGCATAAGGCAGAAAAATAATATTTTGTCATGCACAACAAAATGTTTTTCAAATTGCTAAAGCGAGTGGACTCGAAGCGAGACAAAGTATTCTAGCAAATATTTCGCATTTCAGTGCAACCCGATGGAATTGTAGTATATATGGAGTAGGAATGGAGTTTTATTTGTGGCTTTGTTCGAAATATTCCCTTTGATTTGTGTTGGTCGTTAGTGTTTTAGAAATGTGCTCGTTAGGTCGTTAGCTGTTACTTTCTATTTTGAAACTGTATGAGGGAAATGGAAAGGGAAAGGGGGACACTGATAGTGTACTTATGAGTGACATTGTTATTAATACGGCTTAATATCTTCACGTGACTGCGTACTGAGCAATAGATCTGGAATGTCTATCATGGGAATTGGGAGAGATTGAGGGATGTATGGGGGGGACGGACACATCTGTGACGCATTGTACGAATAGCCGACTGAGACGCAGGAGGTTGTCGATTCAAATTCAGTTGCGAAAAATAATTATGTTTGTTTGATCTACAGATTCGTTCCGGGACTGGGTATTTCTCTACGTATCATAAGTACCCTTATGTATATGCATAAGTATTATATCAGTTATCTGGTTCACATAGTACAACTTTGTTTAGTTTGGGGCTAGAAAGCGCTGTGTAAAATGTCCAGCATTCATTATTTATTTAATAAGTCAGACTCGTCAGGTATCATCGAACCTGGTGTCCAGTTTATATGCCATCTAAAGGTCAACCATAAAACACTGCCAAGTCAATGTTCAATTAAAATGAGTAATAGGTAGGTACTTGGAATGTGTGATGTCATTTAATCCACGAAATTATCCAAAGTGGAATATCCTGTCGCGTGTGGAAAGCATAATTACGCACTCATAGCGTGGAATTATACTTATTTTTATCAAAGTTTGTTGTCTGGTAGAATTGGGAAAAAAATATAACTAAATAGCTGAATGTTGAAGCTGAATTAGACAAGCGCAGGATCGTGATGGATGGCATAACCCAGAAGTGGGTGAAATCAAGATGTGGATGATGATGACTGAAAAGTGTAAAGCTTACTGAACTATTTGATTCAACATAAAAGACTAACGTAAGCTCATTTAAAATACAATGGTACCTTATTAACCAGAAATTGCACATACCTATATATTATGTAATGAAATGGTGAATAAATGAATACTGAATACTGAGACTTTTCATCTGTATGTCACAATATCTGTACGGGTGCAATGCAATGATATAAACCAAGGCTTTCTAGGACTACGATTATTATAGACAGTGGTAACCGATTAATAACATCAGAAGGACCATAGATACGAGACGACGACTTACAAAAAATGTTCCCGAATAGATTATATCAATTTACCACTTTACCTATTTGGGTTTATTGCAAAAAACAATAGTCCATACTTAAGCAAACAAAGTATTTTCTGAGCTAGAAATACTCGATGGCAACAGTAAAACGACTATAAACCGCTTTTATATGAATACAGAAATGCTAAACAAACTCCCAACCGAAGTTTACGACTCCAAAACTGAACGCTGTCTTTGTATAACTTTAAATGTCAGGAGCTCCCAGCAATGTTTGTCGAATGCCATACAGAAGTTCTGAACGGCCATTCAGACATAAGTTTACAGTGGAGGGTAACCACAAAGCCGCCATATTGGATTCCTACAGACTTTATAAGCATAGAGCCAAAGTTATTAGCTTTGAATGGAGTTTTCCATTGAGTGTGATTGAATTGAATATTTGATGAGGTTGAGTGCATTTGGAAATATTAGCTGTAAAATGAGCTATCTCGATTCAGTCAATGGAGTGATTTGAATATCTATCTAGTGTTAGATTCTCAGCGGTATAAATTCAATTCAATATATTTATTTTAGACGTACGTAATTGTGCATAGATTGTTAGTAATATATTTGTAATTATATTTATGTTTCTTTATATAAAGAGTTCAGAGACCTAGTGGCATTAGCTCGTAGGGTACTTAATAGTAGATTATTAAACGATAAAGCAGTGTCTTGGATCACGGGCGCTATGTTGAATCCCGAACGTAACGAAGGATTCTAGAGTTAACTCAAGAGCGGAGCGAGGGAGTTACTAGAATCCTAAGTGCAGAGAGGGATATAAGCACTCTATATACTCTACTTTTCACACTTTCTGCGTGACAATAAAAACCAAATCTAGGTTGGTGCATTCTGTGCAAAAGTTGGTTCGATTTACGAATAAGTTCTTAATGTGTGGGTCTCTTTCGTTTAAATTTTAATACAGATGAGGTACCAAATTAAAATTATGCCCGCGAGGGCATAATGAAACTTACTCCCACAACAACTTTACTCCCGGATCAACCGTAGAAATTTAATCCCCTGCTTTCGGGGAGGTTTACATGACATATCTATCAGTGATTCTATCAGTGGAGACCTTTAAATGGCCTGTTTATTACTATTCACTGTAACTATTGTGTTTAATATGTGCTGATGGTTTTCCTAAAATAAATAAATAAATAAATATAATTTGGCATTGTCGAGCAGGTGGTGTGAAAAATTATTTCACACATACTTTTAACTTTATGACATACTTACTTTTATAGGCTGCACCGACTTTCAGATAATCTCAAACGTTGCATAATCGAAATCGAGATGAGATCGAACTGACCTTTCGTCACTGACGTAACATAGTGATAGCGGTACCTCAACAATGATAAATCAAATCCAGTTTCTTACAATAAATATTCACGACCCAACTGAGGTTTTGTGCTCAACCGATTTTCACGCGCGTAACATTATCCACTCGTATTTTAGACGCTCCCCAAATTGTGTAACATCCTAAGTCGATTCCGGAGCGATCTCGCGAATGATAAGATTTACGAAATAGAGAATCTACTTTTGTTAAAGCTTAAGCTGAAATAATGGTTTAGGTCCTAGGCAAGCCTACGTCATCTAAAATCTTGATCCACACACTACAACAGCTGCTTTCTGTACTCAATTAATACTGCAACTTGTCACCGTTGCTATATAAATCATCTACAACTGATGTAAAAGGTCTTAGAATACCAATAAGAGCTTCTAATGAGGTTGGTTCTTATAACCACTTGACCAAATAAAAGTGACCATAAAATAACTAGGATGTTATCTGAAATCAGTAAACAAGCAAGGCTCCTTTATGCAGCTAACGCTAATGAAATTTAAATTCAATTACGAATTCGAAAACAACAACTGTTTTACGAGGGTTTACTTTTCTCTATTTCTTGGATCGAGTTTCAATAGTATTGTACCTAGAATTCAAGGGTAGCGGAAAATGTAATTTAGATTATATGTTATAAGGTGGTGAGAGTAGAATAAACGTTGTGATAGCTATTGGGAGGCTCTGATAAAATAATAATTGTATTTTCAGAAGAGCTAAAGTTACCAGTGCTTCAAGTGCCGATACATGCACATGATGCTGTACGATCTATTTTGTTGTGTACTAGTATATCTGGGAACTAACATCTCGCGACAGTAAATTAAAATCCCAATCAATTAGCAGATCATGTTTATACTATTATCTAGCTTCAGAAACCTAGAAAACCGTTCCCTAAACTTTTTTTAATCTACTCGTATTACCCACTAGCTTCCCCCAGCAGCTTCGCACGAGTTTTCTGTCAGCCAAAAGTAGCCTATGTTTGAATTCAGGTCATAATCTATCAACACACCAAATTTAATCGAAATCGGTTCAGCTATTACGAAGTGATTGAGTAACAAACAAACAAATAAATAAACAAACATCAAAACTTTCACATTCTTAATATTTTTTTTAATAACCTATATTTTCCCACTGCTGGGCAAAGGTCTCCCCCATTTGCTTCTATTCCTTGCGTTCTCCAGAAATCTCCTGCCAGTCAGAATGGAACCCATCCAGATCGTCGCGCCAACGTTTTCGCGGTCTGCCTCGTTGCCGTCTCGTCCTGTAGGTTGCCAGTCGGTGGAGATCTTAGTCCACCTTCCAGGGTGCATTCGAGTGACATGACCCGCCCAGTCCCATTTGAGTCTTGCAGCCTTGTACCCCACGTCGATGATTCCGGTCATAGAGCGTAGAGTAGTGTTGCGGATTCTATCGGTCCGCTTAACACTTAAAATGCTACGCTCCATCGCTCGTTGGCATACCCCGAGTTTGAACTTTTGTGAGTCCGTCAATGACCAAGTCTGAGCACCGTAGGTTAGAATGGGTAAGATACACATGTCGATGAGTTTTCGCTTAAGTGACAGTGGAAGGTTGCCCTTCATTAGCTCTTTCATGGACCAGTAGCTCTTCCAAGCGTTATCGACACGACGGTCTACTTCTCGATCTTGTCTGTTCTTGAAAGAGACTATCTGGCCCAGATAAATATACTCATCGACATAGTGTATCTCTTGCCCATCTACCTTGACCCTATGTTTTTTGCTATTGGTCATAACTTGGGTCTTTGACTGGTTCATCATCAGTCCAACCTCGAGGCTTGCCTTGCTCAGGTCTTGGAGCATTTGTTCTAATTGCGGGGCACTGGTGGCAAAGAGAACTATGTCGTCAGCGAACCTAAGGTTTGTAAGTTTTTGGTCGCCGATTTCAATGCCTGCATTTGTCCATGAGGCTGGCAATTGTCTAAAAACCTCTTCTAGAGTGCTCGTAAATAATTTGGGAGAGAGCGGGTCACCCTGTTTGACTCCCTTTTCTATTAAAAACTTTGCTCCTAATGTATTTAATTTAATGTTAGCGTAGCTATTGCTGTAAATGCTTTTAATTAGGTCTATATAGGTTTTTTCAACATTTTGTTTCTCTAAAGCCAAGAAGATTGCTGAGTGGTTGATGCTATCGAAAGCTTTTGTGTAATCCACAAAAGCCAGATATAGTGGATTGTGGAATTCATTAAATTTTTCTATAATCTGATTTAGCGTATGGAGATGGTCTGTGGTGGAAAAATGAGGTCGGAATCCAGCTTGTTCCGGTGGTTGGTGCTGGTCCAGTATACCTTCTATGCGCTTCTGAATAACTTTGATAAAGGCTTTGTAGAGATGTGACACTAAACTGATAGGACGGTAATTATTCATGTTATTTTTGTCTCCTTTCTTGTGAAGAAGAATTATGTTTGAGTGGCACATCTCCACTGGTAGCTGACCTGTATCTAGAATGGTGTTGAAGAGATTTGTGATATGGGGTAGTAAAACAGTGGCTCCAGTTTTTAAAACCTCAGTCGTGACACCGTCCTCTCCAGGGCTGCTCTTCTCATAATGCATGGCTTTTAAGACATCATGGACTTCGCGTCCTGTTATGAATGGTACAGCATCTGATCGAGCATACTCTATAGTTGTTGTCATCTTTGAAGAATCGGAGTAAAGATTTTTGTAGAATTCTGTGCATATTTCCAATATTTTGCCTCTATTATTATATTTATTTCCGGAACTATCTTGTAAGCAATTAATCCATGTTTTACCCTTAGAGATACCCTGTTTTGCTATTCTGAGCGATCTATTATTCTCTAGTGCTATTTTTACTCTGTAGGTATTAAAGTTTCTTGCATCGTTTCTGATGCTGCGCTTAACCTCTTTGTCTATATTTCTATAGTCTTGTGACCCAATGTCGGTCTCGAGTCTTTTTTCTAATAAATTCTGGGTTTTGTTTGATAGTTTAAATTTACTTTTCTTCATCGGTTTAATTTTCTTGCTTGTTGTGTGAACTGCATTAACTATGTTTTATATTGGGTTTCTGAATTATCTGATTCATCTATTTTGAGTTGACTAAAATAATTTGAGAGTTCTAATTTAAACTTTTCCGAATTATGAATAAGGTGCTGTTTACTATGTTTTATTAATCTTTTTGTAAATAATTTAGTTCTGTGTATTTTAAATTCAAATTTTAATTTTGCTCTTATTGGTCTGTGATCCGAAGCATAATTAATTTTATTAATGGCGCAAACATCTTTAACTATCTGTTTGTTGGAAGCTAGTATAAAATCGATTTCGTTTTGCGAATTTCCGTCAGGTGACACCCATGTCCATCGTCGTTGGGGTTTTTTGTCAAAGAAGCTGTTAGAGATTACCATGTTTTGACCAAATGCAAATTGAATTAGGCGTGCACCGCGTTCGTTACGTTTTCTCAAACCGAATTTACCTAGAGTATCTGTTGCACCATCTACATCTAATCGTGGCCCTACTTTTGCATTAAAATCACCTATAACTACAGTCCATGATCCTCTATTCTCGTCACATGCCTTGTTCAGGAGATCATAAAAGTCTTCAATGTCTTCGTCTGAGTACTTCGATGTTGGAGCATATACTTGTATCAGTGACAGAGATTTTGTAGGTGTTAGTCGGAACTTGAGGACCGCAATTCTTTCTGAATAGCCAATAAATTCGATTATGTTATCCTTCCACTTTTTAGCCACCAGTGTTCGATGCATCGATCACACAGATACGAGTAGGTATATTAGCATCATCAGCAGTTTGACCTAAGTAGGTTACTCGTGCCGCGAGCGCGGCCGGGGCGCCTACAGAAGTCAGTGCACCAGCAGCAACCATCCATACCGCACTCATAAATAGTCGTAGTTTTACATATACAATATAGCTTTTGTACAGTAAACTCGACTTTTCTATCAGCATCCCGGGAAGAGCTAGCCGCGATTCCTACATGGTCCTTCGAGATATCGTTCGAGGATTCATAGCGCGATCGTAACAAGTCGTACCGTGAGTGCTTCGGACGTACCAGCAGCCATTAGATTCAGTGATCTTAGCTTTACCAGTGAGATTATTGGAAGGCTATCATCGGCACCTGACGTGGGGAGCTACCCATTCAGGCCAGCAGCAGCAGTGAGCGAACCGCTCGCGCCCTCAGCATCTTCAGCCAGCCCTGCGGTGGGGAGCTACCCATTCAGACCAGCAGCAGCAGTGAGCGAACCGCTCGCGCCCTCAGCATCTTCAGCCAGCACTGCGGTGGGGAGCTACCCATTCAGGCCAGCAGCAGCAGTGAGCGAACCGCTCGCGCCCTCAGCATCTTCAGCCAGCACTGCGGTGGGGAGCAACCTACGCAAAGTCCGGCAACAGCCGTAGGACAAACGGCTTACAAGTAAGAGCGTTCCTTTTCATTCATTCGAACGAACGGACTCGAACTTTCACCGACGTTATGGAGGCCCTTTATTCTCAACAAAAAGATTTAGCGGAGAATATTAGGAAAGTCCTTATTAATTTTAAAAAGGATAGCAGCGAGCGTAAGACTTTGGAGTACGGTATACGCAAAATAGACATTCTGGAAGCGTATTGGAGAGAGTATGAGCAAAACCACGAAAAGCTTTTGCCTTTCGAAAGTAAAAGTCATAAGTACTTTGCCGATTCTGAGTTTGAGCAAACTAACAAGTCGTACCTAGCAGCGAAAACGACGATCGATAGGTATTACTTAGATCTAGAGCAGCAATTAGGAGTCTCTGAACCCGGAGAAAGCCAGCCGGAAGTAGGTCCATCCAGCGGCAGACAGCAGCGGCCGCAGACCCCGGCACCACCACCGCCAAACCCCCGTGTACAGCGAGACGAGGATTTAGGTACCAATAGCCAGCTAGATATTATGCTACGTAAGCAGGTAATTAATTTTAAAGCCTTTTCAAAAACGGTAGATACCATAGATATAGAGTCATACCAAGAAAAATGGGAATACGAAGACGCCCTGCGAGCCTTACAAACTCGCTGGACGGTTGTGGACAACTACCATTGGGAGATCATGTTGGAGTTGGGAGAAGACGAAGCGTACGAGTACAACTTCAACAAGCACGAGCGTACCTACAACGGCCTGAGGAAAGCTTTAAGCTCAAGGATGTGGTCGACATCGTATCGCGACAAGACCACACCTCAGATGGATATACCCGTTTTCACAGGTAGCTTTCAGCAGTGGGTATCGTTCAAGGATCTGTTTGATGAAGCTATCCACAAAAATTCATCGTTGTCAAACGCTCAGAAGATGCAGTTTCTTAAGAGTAAGCTCAAGGGAGAAGCGGAGCGTTTGATACAGCATCTTCCAATCAGCGCGGACAACTATGCAACCTGTTGGGAAATCTTGAACCATCGGTTCAACAACAAGAGACACATCTTCACGTCGTACGTTAGCACCTTCTACAATCTAGCCAACATACAGCAGCAGTCGTATGCAGCCATCAAACGACTTCATGACGTTACTTTAGAGAGTCTCCACGCCATTAAGAATCTAGGTATCGACACAAAGTCATGGGACCCTCTTCTTGTGTACATATTGTCCCAGAAGTTAGATGGTGAGTCCTTTGCCGAGTACATAGAATCCTTGAAGAATTCGCGAGAACTACCGGTTCTACAAGACTTTATGGACTTCCTAGAGATTTACCACTCTAGAGTCATCTCGGCGACGACAAGATGGGACACCTAAAAGCCCATCATCTCATTAGCAAACGTCTCACTATCAAAACCATAAAAATAAACCTTTTATTAGTGATGGTAAAAGTAACAAAGCGCATCAAATTGCGAAATCATTACACATGTCGGCGTCAGCAAATAAGTGTCCTCGATGCGATTCTGGTCATAGGTTAATAAATTGCAACAGATTCTCGGAATTAGCAAACGAACAAAAAATTAAATTACTAAATGAATTAGATTTTTGTACGAATTGCATTTATGATCACGAAGGGGCCAAGTGCTATTCAGCAAAAAGATGCCACAAATGCAACGAAAAGCATCACACAATTTTGCATGATTATTTCGCAAGTCAACCTAGATCTAGTTCGTCAACTAAGAGCTTAAACTTAAAGCATAGTAAACAACAGCAGCAGCATGGTAACTACAATATTCAGACATCTCAGCGAGAGGAAACTTCTGAAATTTTATTAGCGACTGCTTTGGTTAAAGTTACCGCAGCAGAGTTACCAACACGTTTTGCGAGCACTGATCGACCAGGGCTCACAGGTCTCGGTAATTACTGAGAGAGCAGCACAGCAGCTAGGGTTAAAGCGCGAGAGTTGCAAAGGAGCTATTTTTGGGGTAGGAGAGCGAGAAAATAGCTGCAAGGGTAAACTTAAAATTACTTGTCGATCAACTTACACTGATTTTATGTTTACTACGGACGCTTTAATAATGAACAATCTAATTAAACATTTGCCAAATAGGACATTCGCAAAACCATCATGGAAACATATAGCACATATCAGCCTTGCAGACCCGGATTTTAATATCAGCCGTCCGGTTGACCTTCTTCTTGGTGCAGAGGTGTACTCCAACATCCTGATGGAGGGATTAATCCGCGGACACACACAATCTGAGCCCCTAGCGCAGCATACTCAGCTAGGGTGGCTTCTATGCGGCAGTGTAAAGACTTCTTTTCATTGCAATGTTATCCTTAACAACATTGAGGATATACATCAGTTCTGGAAGATTGAAGACATTCAAGAACAAAACGAAATGTCGGTAGAAGATCAAACCTGCCTAGATTACTTCAACGCCACCACTAAACGCTTAGACAGCGGGCGATATGAGGTTCGATTACCAATGAAACCGGATGTAAAGGAGAAATTGGGATCGTCTAAGGAGATAGCGATGGCACAATTTAAAAACTTAGAGCGTAAGTTAAGAAAACAAGAAAATTTAGCAAAGCAATATAAGCACTTTATAAGTGAATATGAGCAGCTTAATCACATGAAGTTAGCGACTTCAAGCAGCCAGGTGAACGTGGAACTAGAATGCTTCTTACCTCATCATGCGGTGCTAAGAGAAGACTCGAGTACAACAAAGCTACGAGTGGTCTTTAATGCATCCGCAAAAACTTCATCAGGAAACAGTCTCAACGACCTGATGTACAAGGGTCCGAACCTACAGCAGGATCTACTAGAGATTATTCTCAAGTGGAGGCAATATCGTTTTGTATACACAGCAGATATCGAAAAATGCTTCCGCATGATATTGGTCAATCAGCAGGACCAATATCTGCAGCAAATTTTGTGGAGAGATCACGAGAATCAACCTATCAGAGCTTACACCTTAAGCACGATAACTTATGGAACAAAATCAGCACCGTTCCTTACCATGATGACTCTCCGAAGGTTAGCAGAAGACGAGCAAAATAATTTCCCTAATGCAGCTAAGTGCATCCAAGAGCAGCTTTACATGGATGATTGGGTATCAGGGGCCCACAGCATTGAAGAAGGGAAACAGAGGATAGCGGAAATGAACGCGTGCCTCAAGAGCGGAGGCTTTTCATTAAGAAAATGGTCCTCAAATGACAAACAGTTATTAGAAGAAGTCGAACAAAACAATAACAATCAGCCGCTATTGTTTACCTTTAAAACAGAAAGCACAGCAAAAACGTTAGGTATACAATGGAACTCCACCGAGGACGAGTTCACTTTTCAATGTGATCTAACTGAAACTAGCACAACAAAGCTGACCAAGAGAATGCTTCTGTCTGAAATCTCTAAGATTTTCGATCCTTTGGGATGGTTAGCTCCGTTGATAACAAAATTGAAACTATTATTCCAACAAGTTTGGCAAAATTCACACGTTCAGTGGAGCGATGAAGTTTCGCCAAATATCAAGGAAGAGTGGATTCAACTGAAAGAAGATTTACACATCATAAATCAGTTTACGATACCCCGGTGGTTAAAAAGCAAAAACGGTGACGTGATCGAACTTCATGGGTTCTGTGACGCATCCATAAAAGCATACGCATGTGTAGTATACGCGAGAATCGTAACACATGACTCAGTGTCAGTAGTGCTAGCCGCAGCAAAAACCCGGTTAGTACCGAGCAGCAAGGCCGTGTCTTTGCCCCGTTTGGAGCTTTGTGCAGCTGAACTACTGACAAAACTTATGATAAAAATCGTCAAAAGCATCAGTAACTTCAAAGTCGTAGTTTATGGTTGGAGCGACTCCCAAGTAACGCTCAGCTGGATTCAAGGTTCTCCGGAGCGCTGGAAGTTCTTTGTAGCAAATAGGGTGACGAAAATCATCACCACTTTGCCACCAGAGTGTTGGCATTACATAAATACCAAAGAGAATCCAGCTGACGCTGCAAGCAGAGGTCTGACGTCATTACAGCTCAAAGAGAATAAGTTGTGGTGGCAAGGACCTACATTCTTATCGTCACTCAATTTCAAACCAAAACAGCAAAGAATGAATTTTACTACGAACGAAGAGGTTAAAAAGCACGTGAACGTAATTAGTAACATCTCCGATAACAGCAGCATCGTCGAAGATTTACTTACCCGTCACAGTTCGTTTAATAAAATAACAAGGATTTTAGCGTGGATACGACGCGTGTTGACCCCTAGGGTTAGTAAACAAAGGCAACCGAAGTATCTCAAGTTACACGAGCTTCGATCAGCAAAATTAATTATTATAAAACAGGTACAGCGTAAAGAGTTTTATAACGACATAGAATACCTATTACATAACAGCAAGGTCAAGTCTGATAGCCAATTAGCAAACTTAAATCCATATGTGGACGAAGACGGTATTTTAAGAGTCAAAGGAAGACTCAGTAATGCAAACATCAATGCAGAAATGAAATTTCCTAGTATCATTCCATACAGCAGCAGATTAACTGAGCTTCTCATCCAACAAGCCCACGAGGTCACCTTCCACGGTGGTCCTCGGCTTACCACGTCCTTTCTGAGACAAAGGTACTGGATAGTTAAAGGCAACCGCGCAGTTAAAAAACAGATCCTTAGATGTGTCACCTGCAGAAAACAAGAGCCCATTAAATTACAGCAGATTATGGGCGATTATCCTGATTTTAGAACTAATCCAGCACCAGCGTTCTATCACACAGGGGTAGATTTAACGGGTTTTATTCCAGTCAAAGCCAACAAAGGACGAGGAATAAAAACAACGAAAGGCTACGTAGCGCTGTTTATCTGCATGGTTACAAAAGCAGTTCATATAGAGTTAGTTTCCGATTTGAGCAGCGCCTCTTTCATAGCAGCATTGAGAAGAATGGCAGCACGACGCGGAACACCTAAGCATATGTACTCCGACAACGGAACTAACTTTGTAGGCGCAAACAAGGCCATTCAAGAAGAATATCAGCAGCTAGAGGAAGTTTTCAAGGAGTCATTCCATCGAGAAGTAGCGGAGATGGACATAGAATGGCACTGGAACTGCCCTTCTTGGCCAAGTGCAGGAGGGATCTGGGAGCGATCCATCCGAAGCCTAAAGCAGCATCTGAAAAGAGTGGTAGGTGAACAAGCGTTAACCTTCGAAGAATACAGCACCGTGTTGGCGCAAATCGAGGCAAGACTTAATTCGAGGCCTCTATGTCCGATATCTGAAGACATTGATGACATCGACTTCCTCACGCCATCACACTTTCTAACCAGCAACGCGGGCCTAACAGTTATAGAAACCGCCAATGACGCTAGGACCCGATGGCACATAACAAACAAGATCTTCCAAGACCTGTGGAAGAGATGGAAAGCCGAATATCTCAGTCAATTATCTGTCCGCAGTAAGTGGCTCAGAGCAAAAAGAAACGTTGAAGTCGGCGACATGGTGACTATTCACGATGACAACTTCTCATCGGGGAAGTTTCCTGTGGGGAGAGTGATAGAAGTGCACAAAGGAAATGATGGTTTTGTAAGAGTGGTGTCTCTTAAAACAAAAAACGGCATTATAAAGCGTCCTATAGTAAAATTATCAGTTTTACCTATAGAACAAAGCAAAGTAGTACAAACGGAACATGATGAAAGCAAACAAAATGTAGCACATTTAGCAAAATATAGTAATCAATTAGGTATAAAACAGCTTCCTAGATTTATTAACGTTGCATTTGCATGGATCTTTTTTATGAATATCATTTGTTCAAACGTATCGGCCAATATAACTCATTTCACTAGTAATCAGTCGTTATACTACGACCCGGTAGGAAAAATGCTGTTAATCCGTGACCAGTGGAAAATCGTATCTTACTATGACATGCGACCTTACTGGCAAGGAGAGAAAGCAGTTAATTCATTTACCGAATATCTAGAACAAACATGTGATAAGGTTAAAGAGGCGAGCCATTGTAACATGATTCTGTTGCAAGTGAAACACGATTACAGCGAGCTACAGTACTACAATCAGCTGTTACTAAATCAGCATTTCGGCGAGCGGTCAAGGGCACGTCGCGGCCTTATCAATGCAGTAGGCTCTATAGCAAACACATTGTTTGGAGTACTCGACCAAAGCTTTGCGGATAAATATCAGCAAGACATTGAACTCGTAAACAGCAACGAGAAGCACCTGCTGCAACTTTGGAAGAACCAGACATCTGTGGTAGAAGCCGAGTACAACGTTCTAAAGCGAACAGAACAAGCAATAGAATCCCAGCATAAACTTCTCAATAGACATTTGAACTACATAACTCAATCAACCAAGCAGCTACAAAAAGAGTATGAAAGCATGTCTATTCTACAAGAGTTTACTCTAGCAGCAATGGCGACCACAAATATGATCCAAAACTTGAAGCGTATCCAGGACACGATCCTCGACACCCTGACAGATATTTACCATGGCAAGATAAACCTACATTTATTGACACCAAAGCAGCTTAGCGACGAACTTCAAATAGTTTCAAGCCAAATATCGAAAGAGCTAACGTTTCCTGTAGACAATATTCAGTCAAACTTATATAAAATTTATAACATATTAAAGATAAAAGCACGAATGAGTAGAGATTATGTAATATTCGAAATCACCCTACCTTTGATCAGCAGAGACAACTTCCAGCTATACCACTTGATACCAGTACCTCTTCAAATCAGCAGCGACATGATCAGCATCAAGCTAACAACAGATTACATAGCAACTAATCTGATGAGGGACTCATATCTACCGGTTTCTATCGTAGATCTTCAAGGCTGTGAATATCAAGATGAAGCATACATCTGTCAGCTACAAGCTCCCATCCAGCATCTGGGTCCAGAACAAAAGTTCTGTCAAACTGAAAAGATGGACACCTGCAAGATCAAAAGAGAAAGCTGCCAGAATAAATGGGTTCAATTACACGACCCGTCGTTCTATTTATATTTCGCATGTGATACCTACACGCTTACAATCATATGTGACCGTGAAACCCGAGTCCGCCAAGTCAGCAAGGCCGGGCTCATTCACCTAACAAAACAATGCACAGCAAAGGGGCGTGACGTCACACTATATTCCTATCAACAACAAAGCTCACTTAATCTCAAATCGGACCTAGTACTTACCAACATAGCTCCGATACAGCACCACACTTTCAACGTTACGTTACCGTTTATCGAACCAAGTCTAGATTATCACCTTAACTCCTCGCTACAGCAGCTCAGCGAGCAAATCAGCGCGATGAAGGAAGCGGCACAACAGGAGGTGACCTTAACAACGCACGATATTCACCAATACGCAATATCGTACAGCGTATTAGCAGCGATCGTAGCAGCGTTCCTGGTGTTCCTGTGGAGACGAAGCAGACGAGCCGTCAGTGCGTCCTCCGCGCGCGCCAAGGAGCCGGTGGCGCCGCCGGTGCCACCCCCCGCGTCTCACCCGCTGAGAGAGGCGTCCTCCAGCGGAGATAGTGTTAGTGCGCGTCGGCAGCCCGTGCCCGAGCTAGGGCATGGTGCCAGTGGGATCGTGCGGTGGTCCAGTTTACGTGATATAGACACAATAACTTCACCCATCAGCAAGCAGCCAACCAGCGGACAATCAGTTTTTAGTATAAAATAGGGATTAGTTTTGTAATGAAGCAATCACTTAGATTAAAGCATTAAAGCATTGTCCTAACAATCACCTAGTCTAAGAAAATATTGATCATCTATGTAATACTAACCCCTCGATTGTAGCGCCTCATCTCATTCTCATCTCGTACCTCGCCCTCGGGAGTATGTTCGATGCATCGATCACACAGATACGAGTAGGTATATTAGCATCATCAGCAGTTTGACCTAAGTAGGTTACTCGTGCCGCGAGCGCGGCCGGGGCGCCTACAGAAGTCAGTGCACCAGCAGCAACCATCCATACCGCACTCATAAATAGTCGTAGTTTTACATATACAATATAGCTTTTGTACAGTAAACTCGACTTTTCTATCAGCATCCCGGGAAGAGCTAGCCGCGATTCCTACAACCAGGAAACCTACGCCGTAGAGTCCCTTGGTTTCTCCAAAGTGAAAAAATACATTACAATCACGCTCTACAGTCTGTTCTCCAATTCTTCGGACTTCTGCAAGACCTATTATGTCCCACTTTATATCTCTTAACGAGTTTTCAAGTTCTAAGAGTCGTTCGTCATCTTTAAGCGTCTTTACGTTGTACGTTAATATGTTGAGCATATCGGTATCCTTTATTTCATGCATTGTGGTCGTTTGACGGTCGGATCTCACCCGGAGATTCTTGGCACCCCTGACCCCAGGGCTAACATGGCACCCGTCCATGCCAGCATCGCCGCTGGAGTCGCCGGGCACTTGGGGCCTTGGTTGGTTTGTGCTATCCATATTTGGGGGGGGGGGGGGGGGGGGGGGGGGGGGGGGGGTTGGATCATAACACCGCCACGCTGGTCCAGTGCGTGTTGGCGGGTGGTTTCGTCAGAGCCTCGTTCGCTGATCGGCAGAGCTCACCGCTTGCAGGTGAGGTTGACTTGGAACCCGAGAGATGTTGGTTGGGCCCCCTTACGCCGCTTACGCATTCTTAATATTAGTGCGATAATATAAATACGTATAATGAATAGCACAAAATCATATTCTTGTAGTATTTGTACATAAACGGTTTAATAAATAACTATTAAGTTACATTGGCGCCGTGGCGCAGTGGGCGAACAGCAGGCTGAGACGCAGGAGGTAGTGGGTTCGATTCCCGCCGCGGAACAAATGTTTGCATGATCTACAGATATCTGTTCCGGGTCTGGATGTTTTTCTTTATATTATAAGTATGTGTTTACAAAAAAATAGTATGTAAGTATTCTATCAGTTATCTGGTTCCCATAGTACAAGCTCTGCTCAGTTTGGGGCTAGATAGCGCTGTGTGAAATGTCCAGCAATATTTATTATTTATTGTTATGACAACTGAATGATCGTAAACTTGCCGAATTGGAGTACTAGGTACCTACAAGTTATCAGTTCAGTGTTTTTAAAAATATATTGTAATAACGATATTATGGAAGTAGGGCATATCCCTCATAAATAACCTAGCTAAATGAGGACACAGCCAAACACAGATATTTGATCATAAACAAAAACAGTTCATTCTTGCTGACATGGAGAATCAAAAAGCCGATTACAAAGACATTTATAGAAAATAACGCTATCTAGAGATAACAAAAGTCAGACATAATAATAAAATGATACATTATTAGCACTCAAGACTTGATGTCACCCCTTCCTACACAAACATGGCGCCGCAAATAGTACTAATAACATAAATCGAGGCTGTCTGGAAAAATAATTCTATTTTTTATGATATTAGTGGGGAAACAGGCTAACGGCCCCCCTGATGGTAAGCGGTCACCGTCGCCTATTGACACTGGCAACACTAGGGGTAATGTCGATGCGTTCTCTCCATATCCTATAGAAACCTCTACATTTTTCTTGAAGCGTACCATGTCTATTCAATTTTTATTGAACAATAGGTCGGGAACTGAGTGAACCGTATCTTGTTACTGTCACCCTGTGGATACAATGACGTGAAAATAATCACAAAACCAATTCCACCCAAATATTACGAGGTCGTTGCTTACTCTAAATAGAAAATCGATGAGTCTGGAAGTTTGTTAATAATTAAATTACGAAGGATTTAGTATCGGACATAAATTTGGCAATTACGCGGATTGGGGCATTATCTAGATCTCATAAAAATCGCTTAAGAAGTCGTTTTTGGAGACATTTATTACGATTCAAAAGACATGCTGATTCGGTGATTACCAATAGTTTAAGATAAGTCAGTAAATTTGTTTTATTTATGGTAGCGGCATGGCATAAGCTCATCATTATGCCCACCTGTGGTTGAACGGTTACCACCACATAACAATGGCATTATCTCACAAGTTACGACAGCGACGTGACAGCAATCGGTCGCGAAACGTCAAATTTACTATAAAAAATACCTAGTTCAATCTTTTGCCGTTCCATTGCTGGTGGCGCTAGTTTCTATGTGAAAATTGACGTTTCGGGACCGATTTCTGTCGCGTTGATGTTGTTGATTTTAGGTAAATACCCCAAACCCGAAATATGATCAATGATAGATGATGATCTGAATAAAATAACAGAGATACCTAAATAAAGAACTAAAGTCAACCCCAAAATATTTGAACTTTATAAGGGTAAAGTATAACCTATTTATCTTTCCAGCAAAACACCTAAATATTCATCCAGCCTACCAAAATCCCCTAGAGCCAACTATTCGATACATCTTAATAAAACTGAAGACACTAAAATACCGTCCCAACACTTTCTTTACTACATTCTCTCCAGATGGCTCTTATAACTTGTACTTTATATCCACGGCGCAAAGTTCAGTTTGCTATGGTTTGGAATCAATAAAATCCCGAGCAAATTAATATTAATTGGTATTTTGTCCAGGCAATTTACTCGGAGACACTCAAGGAGATAAATATATAGAAGATCCTAAGATAAGACGTCTTACTTAATTATGAAAACTTCGGGATGGAGAGGGGCTTGGTGAAAGTACTCATAAACTTCATATTAAAAACGTACCATCCATCATAAGCGCTCAGACGCTAGTGTGTTACCCCTCCAATTAGTACCTAATAATTATAAAGTTTGTGCAAAACATTGTCTAACTTAGCTGAGCAATTTAGCTATACTATGAAGTCTTAAAGTATTTTTAATATTGAGGTTTGATGCTTTATAATAATTCTAGTTAGTCAAATAAATTACCTACCTACTTTATATCCAGTCCATTCAAATGTTATTTGGAAGAGATGAATAGCGATAAGACCATCGATTGTACTTCGCAGTGTTTGCTTTGTTGTTAAAATATTTTTGATGTGAAACATCTATTGGCGTCATGGCGTCAGTGCGATGTTTTAAGATAATATCATCATCTATCAATCAAATATCAAAGTGGTTGGGTCGTTGTGCCACTCGCCACTTTTCTTTCGTTCAATAACCATCAATTTAAATGTTTCACATCAGCCGGGCGTCCTGTGCACTTACATATTTTTTTAATGTGTTTTACAGTAAAATGATTATATTCGTATATTCTATCACACTAATATTATAAATGTGAAAGTTTGAATGTTTGTTTGTTTGTCAATCACGTCGTAACTGCTGAACCGATTTCGATGAAATTTGGTATATCCGTAGATAACTTGGATTACCAAATAGGCTACTTTTTATTCCATAAATCAATTCCCATGAGATATAAATGGGGTGTCAAATCAAGTTTCAATAGCGAGTTTAGCTTTATTTCTAGGCTACCTACACATTTAGGAGTGTAACGCGTATGAAGTCGCGGGCAACAGCTAGTATTCCATAAAACTACTTTTGCCTTTAAATCCCTACATTTTATTCCAGAGAGACATGTATTTTATTTTAAACTGGAGCTTCTATGCAAGTTTAAACACAGTCCGCACACTCAATAGCGCTCCAATTGAAGCGAGATATTTTTGTGTTTCCTTTTCTGTCTGAAAATACTGGACAATGGATTGTGTTAAAATATAAATCCAAAGGTCTAAGGGTCAGGAAATATTTTACGTGCATATTTTACTGTTCCAACATGTCATGTACTTTTTACGTAAAAAATACTTGCCAAGCGGCACAATATTTTGTTGCTATATGTCCTAGTTTTATAAGAAAGCTTTTTATGTCGGTATAAATGCAGGAAACAGAGTGTTTTATTACATGCCAGCTATATTTTAGAGGTAGATACGGAAATCTATAGCCCACAGTATTTCGATTGAGATCATCTTTTTCCTCAATTTTTCTTAGTAGGTATAGAACGTGGCAGTCTTAGGTTTAACGGCAATATGCATATTGCATACTTTGGACACAGAATAGAAGGACTGTATGTAAGCCCTATTAATAATTAGATAATTTGATGTGTTATTATTTTAAAGTTCCTTCTGTACAAGGGCATGGTATCCTTTTTTTGGCTTATTAGTACGTCCTTGTAAGTTGATAAGACAAAATAAATGTATTGAGTTTCCTTCCATGAAGAGGATAAACATGCACATTTAAATGGACATAGATGTAGACATTTTAACACATGCCTATTTTTAAGATTATCATACTGTTGACCAGAACCCACGTTATCGAGAACCTGGTGTCTGGACAAACATAGTTTTAAGACATCATCGAATCAATGTGTAATCAGCTTTTTGTATGTGTTAATAACAAATAAATAAATTCCTTTAAAGGACATGAAAACCATCCAGATTTCACGCTAGTCGGCATCGTTTACAGGCGCTACAGAGAAGCGGCTACGAATCTAAGTATTAGTTTTAAGTTTATTGTTTTACTAGCTTCCGCCAGTGGCTTCGCACACGTCAACAAAAAGTAGCATAGGTGTTAATCCAGGTTATAGTCTACGTACAATACCAAATTTCATCGAAATCGGTTAAGCCCTTACGATGTGATTGAGTAATAAACAAACATCAATCTTTCGCATTTATAATATAAGTGTGATGCATGTTAGTCAAGTGTTGCCTGAAATAAACGATAAATTGTTATTATAAAACATGCTTCAGAATTATTTCATATCTGTTGCTTAAAAGGTTGGACGATTAAAAATCACTATTATAGAGACTGTTTATGACTTCTAGACAAATTGGAATTATCAGAGACTGTCGCTCCCTGACGATAAGTATGTTCTTAGTTTAGCTTTTCAGCAAACTTTACGACGGTCTATCGACAGAATTTTATGATTCTGCAGCCTGATACCACAATACCGAACTGAATTCTAACATGCTAAGGTGCAATTTGGATTGAACGAAACCTAGGAAGTATTATTACGTTTTCTATAGCCTAGCCTAGTACTGAAATCGCAAAGCGAACGTCTGTTTGTCTGAGGGCTTTAGTGGTTTTATTTTTATAGGCATGGTTGGAAGTTGTGTTTATTTTAAGTTTATTATGTCTGAAGTCTTCGTTGGGTAGAGTTTTGTCTAAAGACTGGTAATTCTGGATTTTAATGAGTCACTGTTCAATTCACATCATTGCATTCGAGCGAAACATTAGATTCTACAGTACTTTATTAATAAGTAAACAATAATACGTACATTACTATCTTAAAAAGTGCGAACACCTACTTTTAGTACCAGGAAATCATGGTATTTTTTTAAATGATTTTTTTTTTATAATACATGGAGATGGAACAAGCATATGGCCCACCTCGTTAACAAAGTATTGTGTCGTAGGTCGCGCACATTAGAAACGTGCCCTACGATGCACTGCGTCCATCAACTTGAGGTATACAGATGTACGGCGATGTGCCTGTAATTTCACCGTCAACCATACCCATCAAACCGAAATACAGCAATGAAAGCTTATCTCTGTTTTTACTTTTATCATATATTTCTAGGAAATTTATTCACATTTTATTAATGACTATCTTACGCCAGCGGCTTCGCACGCGTGGGTTGACAACAAAAAATATACTATGTGTTAGTCCAGGTTATAATCTATGTACATAATAAATTTCATCGAAATCGGTTCAGCCGTTACGACGTGAAAGAGTAACAAACATCCACACATACATACAAATATACGCGTTTATAATATTCGTGGTACGTATAAAAATTACCGTCACTAAGTAGGTATACTTATGATTCTGTTCCATTTATTGAGGCGGGCGTAAATAAACAATTATATTGCAAAATATTATAACATTATTGCAATCTCGTTGACCTTTTCGTGTTAGTATTGAAGATTAAAATTATATTAGATTGAACAAAAGTTTGAGCGAGTTTAATTTTAATCGTACCATATTGTTTCATTGCTCCGTGTAGGATCAGTATTGCGCAATATTTCTATATTGTTATGTTTCGCATTCACGAGGACAGAACGCGCACAAAAATGGCGGAGAAAAAAATAAAAAGGGAAGGGAGTTCATCGTCGAATGCATTCATCTATATAGAGAATTGCCGCTTCTCTGGAATGTCAAGAGCAAAGAATATCATCAACCACTCTTTCGACCAGCGACGTTTTCTTTTTTTACGTTTAGCCACAAGTAGCAATACTATAGCTGCAGCCAAATCTTGATCTGATATGAAATGAAATTTACTAAATTATAACGGACATCAAATTAACAGAAACAATCGTAGAAATAATTATCTTTCACATAAACGGATCCTGGTGTGATCGCATTAGTATCCAAACTAGGTAGGTAAACCTTAGTTATGGAATACCAGTGCTCTCCGCCGGGCTTGATAGTAGGTATATAACAAAATTACAATTGAATTTAATAAATTAACTTAGAATTGAATTTAATATATCTTAGATCTTAGAGAAGTATTCACGGAACACTATTAGAGTAGTAAGTAAGGTAAGTAAGTATAGGCATGTCTTGCTCACTCGAAAACATTGACGTTTATGAGCTGTCAATGTATTGCGTTTAAATATAATTAATAATTTGAGTGCAAGGGGTGATCCAACCATATTGCACCATAAAAATATTGGGAAAACTTATTGTAGGTGTAGGGCCTGCCTTAGGCTAAGTATTAACAACCCTCTTAATAATCTCTAACCTTTTCCATTCTAAAGAACCCTCCTTCTTTCATTTCAATAAAAAATCTCTACCTTTTTACCATTCAGCAGTTATAATGCCTTCAAATCCCAGGAAATCTATCTAAAGTTTACTTTTCAATTAAAATTCAACGTCCGGAGCTCGAACCTGGTTCAAGCTCCATTGACAGGCACAATGACGTGTTCTATTCATACCTAGTAAAGCCTTAAACCTGGGACCTGGGCCACAGATACAGTAGGCACTGCCGCCCGCCCAACCCTTGCTTGTTGACCGTTTTATAAATCGGAAATAGCTTATGATTATGAAACGGATTACGAACGCGCTGCCGGTAGCTATCAGATGTGCAAAGTCACTTGCCTTTTTTAAACGTATGCTCAGAGTATTTGAGTAGTTGCCGTTAAATATGTTATTATTTAGTTTCATTCATTTATGTTATTTTTATTTTTTATATCATAAGTATGTATGTATATGTAGTATGTTAGGTACACCATTACACCCCAGGTAATGCCCACACAGTCCATTCCATCCAAAGGTTGTCTGGTAGAGATTGATATTCTGCGATAAGACCACCAATTGTATTACATAGTTTTACGGTGTTCTTTGTAGTTGTATTGTTATTAGGTGTGCAATAAAGAATAATCTAATCTAATCTAATCTAATAGCTTTTTTATATTGTTTTAATCCTACGCAAACCTGAGGTAACTGATTTAAAAGAAAGCTAGTGCTGTATCTACATTTTTGCTGTTGTTTTATAAATAGTAAATATAACAAAAAACTGTGATTAGGTAAATATATGTATCACAATAAGGTTTCAAACGTTTATTATAAAAGTAAAACTTAAGTTTTGTTTGATAAAAATATATATCGTCATGTTGTGCTTTTAAAGTAATATTTTTACAAGTAGAATATCCTTTTCTATTTACCTCGTATTTCACGTTGTATTGGTGTTCACATGAAAATATCACTTTAGCAAGCAATTTACATGCATCGAAGCTTTGAACGCCTGTTCACGTCGACAAGTAATGCCACCGTGATATTGCTTGCATAATTCTGTAGGGGCTTGAGGCAATGCAATATTCAATCTCGAAGTGAATGGAAAACTAGCTAAAAATCACATACACGGCATAAAAAAACTCTTTTACAACGATTTGCAAACTTTCTTTTCGTTTGTTCTGTCTGATTTTCTTCCTACATGGAGATCGGAGACATTTTTAGGCTGTTTACTCTGTATTTTAGCGATCAGTGCAATCTGCATCTGGTCGTAGATTAGATACCTTAGTAATTTTTATTCTTTATATGTTACTTTTAATAATAATTTACTTACTATAATCATATTATTAACAATGTGGTTTTAATTTACATTGTACAATTGTTTAAGTGAAAACTTCTTTAGGCGCGTTGGGTATTTTTTGAGATGGGAAAAACCATTGAACTCGCGACACTGTTACCGTTACCATTACCAACACCTCTGTATAAAAATATCTCGTAATTGTTCAAATTTTCACTTCTGTGGGCTTTCACTCCCGGAGTGCCACTTTTTTATATTATTTTTCATTTATCTGCTATTTTTTTATTTGTTTTATACCTTCGAGTAGAACTCAGCCACGTCTATTCCATTTATGGTAGCCTAATAGAGATCGTCCCTTGTGCAGTTCATAGGGAACAAAGGACAGTTAAAATTGGGAATCAAAATATGATGTAAGCTATTGGTACGAAAGAAGAAGACGAAGATACCTTCGAGTACCTCTAGGGTGGTAAACAAACATTCGGTCCATCAGATAGTAAGTGTTACCGTTTCCCATGTACTCCATGGAACTGATTTACACAATTTACTTCGACTTTGAACTACAATTCTTTTATAATTTCGCATGATAAATAACAAAACAAACAAAAAACCATCCTTAGACACTTAGAAATACGACTTAGATAATTAATCAATATATTTTCAATCAATATATTTTTATTTGGTACATAAAACCGTGTACAGAAACAAAATGGGAACGGTGATACCCGCAGGAGTAAAAATACTGTGTCGCAGGCATCAAGCAATAATACGATACTCTAGAAAAAAGCCATCATAAAGGTAGCTTTTTGAAGCATCGCGTGTCGATTGAATAAGCTAGCTCCTATACCTACCCATAAAAGATCATTATTTGTGCAATGCGCCATATTAAATACATACCTAGTCCGGTCTAGGTAAAGTTCAGATTGGCTTAGGTATCATAAAATAAACAGTAATAAAGCCCGTCACAACACACAAAAGGAAGACGTGGTACTATTTCAGGATTTCAGTCGAGATTCGCGCGACTAGTTTCTGTAGGGGAGGAGTATTAGACATTTAATTACGTTCCTTCTTGACTTAGAAGTTTGTTTTATTTATTTTAAAGGAAGTGAGCACTAAGACAAACATGTACCTTTAGATGCTGCTTCTGTAACTTATATATATAGTTCTCCACATTAGTTTAGATGCCGACTAAATAAGAAACATTTTAACCTAAAATTATAGTGACGATGAAAATATTTTTTAACTAACTAAATTAACTAATAACTGGTATTTACATTTGATTAAACTTATTAATAAATAACTATTATAATCTCGGAGTCTTCAAGTCTGGGGTGCACAGGTTATTTCTTGGCAACCGTGCTTTATCTTCAACTACGCCATTACGTACCAGCTGAGGGAAAGTTCAAATGCTTGACTATCACTAAAAAAACTGAACACAAACTGAATTCATACGAGTAATTTCTGTGATAAGAATGTCACTGCTTAACATAGATAAAAAAATATGTGTGGGACAAAAATGTTAAAGGAATACATGAGAAAATCCTTGCACATATTTGATGGATAAGCACTCATAATAAGTAAACACTCGAAGGCATGTGTCATTGATCAATCACTTACCTAATTAGTTTATAAGATAGTGTGTGTATTAAATGCTTGTCTGTTTCTAGTAGCTCCAAAAATAGTGCATTGAGCTACCAGGTACCGCCAAGGAGTGGTACGCCTTGCCTGAGTCTGTGTTTCCTGATAACTAAAACGTAGGGATCTTCAAGTCGCGAGTGAATAGGTTTCTTCTAGGCAAGCGTGTACCATCGTAGACTGCATTATCGCTTACCATCAGGCGAAATCGTGGTCAAATGCTAGCCCTAAATATATATTAAAAAAGGTACCGAAAAGATACCTATAAATATAGACCATACCTACTTATTATGACTTTACCAAGAGTTTTATTGTGTCTTCATGGTTTTAGAAAAAATGAAATCAAATGAAATATTCTAATTTGCAGTGATAGACTTGCCACGTATAAATATTACTTCACTAACTACTATGCCTAAAGTGGGCGCACAAAACGTTATTTTTAACGCATTTATGTTTTGATAAGCTTTGCATTTCAAAAGCACAGCAATCACATTAAAATGTACGACAAAATCTACAATTTCCTCAGTGAAGGAGCACTTTTATGCTCAAGACTCACCGTCTAACGATGTTGCCAGCAACGTCTACGTTTCTAAATCTTACGTAACTTTGAATCTAGAACTTCCCAGGCGAAGGATTCCACCTCCCCCCTCCTTTTCTCCTCCCCTTTCAACCCCCTACACTGATGAGAGGTTGTATTGATTCGATCGGAGATGAATTCAAGTTGCATGATGAAAATAGCTTACAAATGAAGTATAAAATATTTTAAACATTTTTATGTTGAACTGAATATCATTGGACTGTATTTAAAGAGGATACTTTAAGTTATCATTTGAGTAAGAAGATAGCCGAGGTTGCTTAGTTTTAAACACAATGTCGTACTGGGTTCCTAAAACATATATAAAGTAATTTTAAATCCATATCAGTTAAAAAAATCTAATGGAAAAAAGACAATAGAAAATGGACACCCTTGTACTGCACTGCGTTCGTCCTCAAGTGGCACGTTGAATAAGTTAGGTAGGTACAGGTAGGTATCATAAAAAGTATGTAAACAGCACTGACTCCAAATGAAACTTCGTACTTTTTCTTATATTTTTATGTTTGTTCATATAAATTCAATCATGTCACGTCTCGTAAGGGCTTAACAGATTTCGATGAGATTTGGTACAAAGGTAGATTATGATCTGAATTGAAACTCTTTTTATTGACAAACTATGCGTGCGAAGCCGCATGCGCATATTTATAAATACTAGGTAATTGTACAATTATTAAAATCACTAGGATCATTTTAAGCGTCAATTTTACCACCTTTCCCTTCGCGATCGTATGAGTATCTACAGAGCAGATTCAGTGACATGTATCTACGGTGTCCTTTAAACCACTGTTTTGCCAGAACAAATGTTGTCCATACCATGGTCTACTAACTGTTTATAGCATCAAATAAGAGAATTAAAAAAATGTAGACCTTCTCAAATAAGTCCAACTTTGTACAAAAACTAACCGTAACAAAAACACACTATACAACAAACAATTAAATTACAGCAATATAAATCTATGTGAACCAATTGGCGGTCTTATCGCTAATTAGCACTTTAAAAACAGTGGTCACATAAAATCTCATGATAAACGAGCAAACTGACTTCAGATAAGCACTGGAGGGTTTTCAAATGGAATTCTAGAAGCTAACTGGGTATTATCTTTTTAATTGGTAAAGTTCAGGCTGCGGTTGCTCCAGGATTTAATCGTATTATGGGCTGCACAATAGCACTTGTGTCTTCAAGTGGACCACGGGTCGATTTCAAAACTCGGAGCACGAAATAAACTTAAAGAAGTCAACTAGGCCTACTAAATAGATCGGCAACGGGCCGATTTGACCATGGACCAAACTGACCAAAAAAAACTTAGTGATATACAGGGCGCTCGGGCTGATCGGACTGTTGGGTGAGTTGACTGCAAGCCTATTTCATTTCATTTTATTTATTAATATTCTTTGACAAATTATATATGTGCTTGGGCATGTATTAAATCTAGAGTTTCTGGGATTGGTAAGAATTCAGCGCCAAAATTCAGCCCCATTTTCTGCTAAAAAAAAAACAGCTGTAGGGGCCTTACTACACTGGAGAGTTGCGACCGTGATTATCAGCGCTCTAAAACCTGGGACAGGATGTTGGATGGAGTAGGCTTACCCAGCACTAAGACCATCATCTCAGTTCTATCATCGCACTCTGCTACAGATCTATGGGACTGCTAGAGAGCGGTACACTATGCAAAATTTAAGATAATAGCTTAGATTAACACAAACTTAGAACAGAAGTTTCGAACAAATTTCCATCTGAAACGTAAACCATAAAATAACGAATGTGTGCGTGTGTGATATGTTTTATATTCGCCGACACGCACACAAGCGCACGAGTAAAGCAGCAAACAGATAACCTCCATAATTACAATAAAAATATAATTAATTAAAAATAATATAATTAAAAATTACGTTGATTGAATCTGAATGAATGTACTGATTATCTACGTATATTTCATGTTTGGGTATGGGTACTATCAGAGACCAGTAATATATATTTATATTACTGGTCTCTGGTACTATTAACAATGTCTCATAGTTTTTCCACATTATGCAAAGGTTAACTGGAAGAGAATGCATTAAGTTCACCTTTGTACATATTTATGGATTTATGTGCAATAAATAATTTACAATCAATCTATATTTTTTTATTTTTCTTAGAGCCGCACACACTGTTATTACCACCTGACTTATAAAACGCATATAAAACGTAAAACCTTCGTTTGGAGCCATATATTGCTTAAAATTAATAGCCTATTTTACACGTGTGTACTTTTTTCTATGTGTAGTTATTCTAAGAACATAATACGTTTTCTTTCACACCGTCGGTCGTCGTCGGCGTCGGTCGTCATCGTTGCTAAATGGATTAAGATCTTCCTATTAGCGAGTCGATACTTCGTACAACTTAGATAATATTTTGTGGGTATCCGAATCGTCTGCGGCACTGGTCTTCAGAAGTACTACCGTCATATATGTAGGTGGCGTCTCGGCCGGCTGTGCCACGAGGGTCATTAAAATCGGTCAACCCGTTTCGGAGGAGTGCGAACACAAGCACCGTAACATGAGATTTTTATATATTAGAAGAAGATTATGCATATCTGTAGTTATTTATTAGTATTTTACTCCAATGCCCTTTTCCGTACACGTACCCACCATGATAATCAACTATCTCTGTCTTCAAATGTTTGCTGGAAAAAACTCCGATTTAGGTTAAGCTCGCCTTTGTACATGTTCAATAAGCTGTTTTTGTCTGTAATCTATTTGTGTGCATTATAATATTATGATAGTGAATGATAAGGACTCAGCTACGCTGTTTTTGAGCCTCGCGTATGTTTGTTGTCGTCATTGCAGTCCGCACAGCATCTGTGATCCCCGGCTTATCTAAAGTAGCCTATAAGTAAGGCCTTCATAATCATAATTCATAACCCATATTGGAAGGTATCTAATCTTCGCTGTATTTTCTTTTGCATGAGAGGTTTGAGATGGGTTGAATCGAAATCACCATAAATTTCCATACAATTGAAAGCCGAGAGGCGTTAATAATCTATGGTTATTTTGGGCTTGTCCAGTGTTTGCTAAAGCCAATACATTTTTACTAAGAATAACTGTCTTCCTGTGCTAAAATACAAACGTTATGATACCTAGATAAACATAATTCTGTACAATGAAAAATAGAAACATAACATATATTTTGTAAAATCATGCGTGCTTACCTTTGAAGGCAATATATTCCAGACTATTTCTAAAATTAGATTTTGTTATTGTAATGAACTAGTGGTTCGCCCCGAACTGAGATCTCGCGAGTCTCCCATAAAAACATAAATACTTATATTATTCTTAGTCTAAAACTATCTTAGAAGTGCCACGAAATAACTAACCACCGAACTTGACCTACAGTTTCATTCAAATTACAGATAACGGGAGTTCATGATAAATGGATACCTTTTTTTTGGTGTACAAATTGCAGTTGTTCTGGATTTCAGACTTTTTCTTATATTTGTGTCATTAAAGTTACACGCATACAACATTTCAGCACTGTGGAGTAACTGGTGTACCCTGTGAATTTTGTCAAAGTTCAGTTTTTATTATGCCTATTACTCAAAAACTAAACCTAAACCTTTTTACCCCCCTTCAACCCCAATATCTCATATATCAATATATCATACATACAATGCCGATTTACACAAGTTGATTTGGAGATCTCGCTTCGATCAATCAATTAGCCAACCAAAAAAATTCATAAAGTTTTCGAGTTAGGTACTATTTTTCTCAGAACCGTATTCCAGAATTTTTCCATACATGGCAAAGAAACCTTCTGCTCCTAAAAATAATCAGACAAAAGCTTCCCTTGCAGCTTTAAAAGTATTGAAACCTACATTAAAGCAATGAAAATCTCTTTCCTATATTATAATATTCCTGAACAGGCTTCTTTGAGCCGTACATTGAAAACTCTATTGAGTGAAAATTCATATGAAAATCTTAACAGGGTATGGAGATTACATAAAAGAAGATAGTTCTCAAACGATTCTCGCCTTCGAGAAAGACGAAGTAAATCTTGGCTATTTTCCGTGGAATAAAGTGCACTAGAATTTTCTCATTATTTCCATTAGTTATTATAAACGATAGCGTATATTTCAAAGAGTGCCTACAACTGATTTCCAACTTGGAATAAGACACCGTAATTGTTATGATAGGTAAATTTGCTAACGCTAACCCTATGTAAACTATTTATAAGTTAATAAGCAATTTTATTTTATTTTTTATTAATTTAAATGATTGACATAATGCTGAGTCTCTTTTGCTGCTATAGCACACAATATACCTACCTCATTGTTTAAAATTAATCACACTAATATTATAAGTGCAAAAGTATGGATGTTTATTTAATTGTTTGTGTTACTCAATCACGTCATAACGGCTGAACCGATTTCGATGAAATTTAGTATGTACGTAAATTATAACCTGGATTAACACATAGGCTACATTTTATCCCATATATCAGGTCCCATGGGATAAAAATGGCATGTCTAATCAAGTTGCAACAGCGAGTTTAGCTTTAATTCTAGGTTACCTACACATTTAGCAGCGTAACGCGTACGAAGTCGCGGGCAACAGCTAGTTATTATATAAATGTTTGTAATGTTTTTGGATGTACTGTTTAATTTGTATGTTTATGTTCATTATTTTATATTATCTTTCTTTCTATAATTATTATAAATACGGGATGTATCACGTACCGTCTTATCGGTGTTTCGACCGACAATGTTTCGGTTCAATTCTCTCACTCATGTGTTGTATTACTGGTGAAATTACAGGTTTTACACATGAGGCTTTACACCTACATGCCTCAATTGACGGAGGGCATGGTTCCTAAGGTGCGTGACCTACAAGGCTATGTTTTGTTATAGGCGATCGTTACCACTTAACATCAGGTTAGCCATCTGCTTATTCCATTTTCTCCATTTGCCTAATTTTTCCCTTTAGTATGTCGTACTATTTAATGAAACCAAGAAACTAAACTGCAACTAAAAATTTGATCAATCTATCATTCCATGACCAAATTGGCTAAGCGCTAAGGCATTGCCGATTACTAGTGGAGATACGGATTAAACTCCCGCCGAATTGAAATTTCAGCATTTAAAATTTGATCAAACAAGGCAATAAAATTCATCTACGTGTCTTACGTGCACTACATTTTCAGACATAATTAAAACAGACGCGCGATAAACAATACTTCCTTTTATTACTTTTCTAGCAAGCGGGTAATAAAAGTCTAGTGTAAAATGTAAAAAAGTTACACCAGGCTGCCTAGATACCACCCGTGAGTGACGCTAAATCCAATAATAATTTCCACACCACCCTGCACGGTGATTCTGAAACTTGCTATGAGTTACTTCATAGTGAACTTATGTCATATTGTCGTGAGTTGCACACAGCGGTTTTGCATTCGGTTATGATTGGGCTCAAGCCTCTTCCGCCTTGTAATTTTTGCAATGACTTTTACATTACTTCGGCAAGCAAGATCGATAGCAGTTTAAACTAAAATTCTAAGCTTAAACCATCACTGTCAAAGAAAATATTTAGTTTAAGCTTAGAATTTTAATTTTTAAACTGCTATTGATCTTACGCACCTTAGTAAATCCGTAAGAGTTTAACCTGGTGTCAGAATTCTAATGCCACCTAAAGGCCTACAGTATGAACAGCATCATCATCATATTAGTCATAGGACGTCCACTGCTGAACATACGCCTCCCCCATAGATTTCCAGAGTGATTGATCCTATGCGTACTGCACCCAACCGCTCTCAGCAACGTTTATCAGGTCGTCTTTTCATCTAGTTGGGGCACGTCCTACGCTGCGGTTCCCAGTGCGTGGTCTCTACTCGAGAACCTTTCTGCTCCAACGGCCATCAGTTCTTCGAGCTATGCCCGCCGACTAGAACTTCAGCTTGCTAATCAGTATTTACAGTACTTGCTTGTATGTTAACGACTACAATATGGGTCAAAAATGCGTTTTATAATTTTAAAAAGGCCATACAAACGGTCATAGGCTTCGGTAGCCACATACCATGAGGTAGGCCGGTCACTTGTTTGCTATAAAAAAAAATATATTATGATAATAATAATTATTTTTGAATAGCCAGAAGTTTGGCACCTTGACGTGCCTTCCAAAGTAAGTTACTTAGAAAAAAATATGACATAAGGTCGTAGTGCAGTGACTCGCAGCAACTGCCTAAATCGCCGGGCTATACCTAGATAGTATAATGTTTTATTGCGTGTGACTGTAGGTCGTTATGTAAGTGTGGGTTTATCTTGATAGAATAGGTTTTTAGGGTAAGTTCGTAAGCAAATTAAACAAGCGGGACGGAAGTAACGGAAATACTATATTACTGAACCGGGTCATGTGTTTTACTATAAGTTTTATGGGTCAGTAACTGATTGTATAAAGAAAAAAGCCTTTCATTAAAGCACAATGAATACTTTAACCACAAGGAAGGGCTTTTGGCAGGAACAGGCGGAAAAATCAAACTAATATTTGAAATGTGAAAGTTTAGATGTGTGTTTGTTTGTTACTCAATCACGTCGTCTTAACCGGCTTAACCGATTTTGATGAAATTTAGTATATACGTAGATTATAACTTGGATTAACACATAGGCTACTTTTTATCCCATAAATCCGGTTCCATGTGATAAAAATGGGGTGTCAAGTCAAGTTGCAACAGCGAGTTTAGCTTAATTTCTAGGTTACCTACACATTTAGTAGTGTGACGCGTACGAAGTCGCGGGCAACAGTTAGTTGCAAATAAATTAAAACCTATATATGTAGCTATAGGGTTCCCGTTGACCTAGTATCATGAAACTTGGTAAGATGCAATGTCTATAAAATAAAATTCACCTGTAAATGTACTATGTATCCTTAGCCATATTTATCTTTAGCCTACGCCTAATTTTAAGATTTCATTTCATTTCTCTCTAATTTGGTGACAAAATAAACGTTTTTAATTATCTTTATCTTGATATCGCTGGCTGTCCTCGTGCGCGACTACTGACTACATACAAGCCGAAGTCTCTTCGACTACAAACACAATATCTAGAGCTAGCTTAGCTTCTAGACGGTCTAATTCTGTGCGGTTCTAATTCGGGCGCGAGTGCAATGATCGCGCATCGCGGCTATCAATGTCAACGATCTTGCATGCGCTGCACACTGGCTCGAAGGACGCGCTTGGACATTAATACAACAAAAGAAAACTGTAATTTAAAAAAATAAAAGAAAATATGTATACATATTTACAACGCTCGGCATAAAATCTGCATGGAGTCTGTCATATTTAATTATAGTAGCACTAAGATTTACCATTTGTACATGTAAACCTGATCCCACCATCCCCATTCTATCATCGGACAACCAGATGCTCCGCGGTGCGCCACCGCTACATGTTACACAATACAAAGCGGTAATCTTCCATCTTTATTATACGCACCGCCAACGAGTGGAACGCCTTGCCTGAGTCTGTGTTTCCTGATAACTACACCTTAGGGGTCTTCAAGTCGCGAGTGAACGTGTACCATCGTAGACTGCATCATCGCTTACCATCAGGCGAGATCGTGGTCAAATTCTAGCCTATAATTTATAAAAAAAAAATTAAACGCTAAATATTGACAGTGTAAGTTATTGACCATATAATAAGTTGATGACTCCTATAAATCAAAAATAATAACAAAAAGTGTTACTTTTGAGACTATATTGAACATTATTTTCCTAAAAACTGATTATTTTCCATGATTTGTGAGTTTTCGAGTGTCGCGATATTTGAGAGGTTGCAACCGCCATTATCACGGTTAATGAAGCCTTGTAAAGAAATTAAAAGTGTTCATTTATAATTAGAATGGTACAATAACCAATTACTAAATAAGAACTAAAATTAAACAAATTCATGTATAAACAAATATCAAGAATAAAATGTCATAATAAAAATACCATTGTCAGTGAGAAAATTATTATAACTAATCAAGTCATAATTATAAGAATTCTTTATTCTTTACTAGCTTCCTCCAGCGCCTCGTACACGTTATTTGTCAATAAAAAGTAGACTATGCGTTAATCAAGGTTATAATCTACATACATACCAAATTTCATCGAAATCGGTTCAGCCGTTACGACGTGATTGAGTAACAAACAAACAAATAAATAAACAGACATCCAAACTTTCGCATTTATAATATTAGTGTGAAAAAGTGATTACACACAAGAAAGTATATTTATAAATACAGGAGTACAAAAGCGAGCTCATCCCTGAGAAGAGTTTTCTTCCAGCAAACCTTTGAGGCTAAAAAGAGAGAGATGATTTCAAAGGTAGGTGAGTGTACAAGAACATAATTAAATATATATGTATACCCAAAACTAATAAGACGTACACCTAAAAAAATGTTCAAATAATACTATAATTATAATCAATAAATAATATCTCATTACTTTCACCTGGCTTGGTTTACCGGATTACCGATCCAAACTCATAATTTTAACGAAGCAAGGACAAGCGTTTTATAGCACAAACTTTATGTCGTAAAATTAACGAAGGTTTTAGCATGTTTTAATTAATGCTAAGTTTTAATTTAAAGTATTTAGAGGGGAGTACTTAACGTGCTATGACACAGTTTATTAATAGCCCTGGGTGAGTAAGCTTGCTCCTAGGTAGCGTCCACGTCATTTATATTAAAAACTGTATACCTCTGCCTAGCCTTGTGGGATATCAGGGGTCTGCGTACTGAGTAGAATATAATATAACATACTAATCACCTTAAAATGATAATAATAAATATTGCTGGACATTTCACACAGCGCTATCTAGCCCCAAACTAAGCAGAGCTTGTACTATAGGAACCAGATAACTGATAGAATGCTTAGATACTTTTTTTGTTTTGTTGTTTTACATACTTATAATATATAGAAACACATACAGACCCGTAACAAATATTTGTAGATCATGCAAACATTTTGTTCTGCGGCGAGAATCGAACCCGCTACCTCCTGCGTCTCACCTGACTATTCGCCACGGAGGTCGTCAAAACATAACACTGACAAATAATCTAAATCAACTTGGGCAAACTGGCGTTGTATGTTTGTATGTTTGTTTATCTGAGGAAGCGTTTATCCGATCATCGTGAATTTTGGTATATAGGTAGGTAGTGATGGCACAATTTTGGTGTGACTAAATGAGCTAAAAATGAAATGTGGGGTGGGGGGGGGGGGGGGGGGGGGGGATATTGGGGTTCAATAGGTTAAAAAATAATTAAATAATGGGACTATCGGAAAAGTGATTTGTGAGTACCTACATTTTGACCCCGTTTCTATTGTACTTTTTAAGTTATTAGCCATGATAAAAACTTTGACAGAATTCACAAGGTACACAGTGTTGTTATTTGGTATGCGTGTAGCTTTAGTGACACAAATATAGGGCAATCCAGAATAACTGCAATTGCTACCCCAAAAAAGTAACCAATTAACATGTTAATTTATCGTTACCTGTAATTTGAATGAAACTATAGGTCAAGTATGTCGGTTGTGAATTTCGGAGCACTATTTTGATCGTTAAAGATTAGGTACAAATAATATTATTTTATTTTTATGGGAGACTCGCGAGATCTTAGTTCGGGGCGAGCCACTAGTTAGACTAAAAATGGTATTGAGGTAAACGTCCCATTTCATTACCTGCATCACATTATTAACTATTTAGTATCGTATAAAAACAGTGTTAATACGTATGTATTATCAAACTCATTATTATAATTAAATGGCGGCACATTTATCGACATCGTATGCCGATCGGCAATTAATTCCGTAAAAAGTTTAACGGCTGATTATTTTAAACACGCAATAATCCGTAACTCTGTGTTTCAACACTATCATTTCACATGCCATTTGTATATGCTAAAGGAGAATGGGCTAACCGTGTTTGAAGTTAGGTTCTGACGACCATAGTTTAACAAATGATTATAGCAAATGAGTGACGACAGTTTAACGAATTATAAATTTCAAGCTCTATATCATTATTTTCTACATTATTTTATCTAAAATAGATAACCTTTTCTCATCTTCCTGCCCTTTTTCCACATTACTTAGGGTCGGCACCACATGTATTCCTCCTCCACATCTCTCTATCAGCCGTCATCTTCGTTGTCACTTCCTTCCTATCCATATCATTCTTCACACAGATAAGTTTTTTTCTTGTACCCACATTAAAATAAGATCTTTAGTATGCAACAGTTAAATAACAAAATTTATTCAGATCCTGATGTAAAGAATCAAAATGCTGGCCTCAGTTAGGCAATTATGAAAATTTATTTACAAATAGGATGCAAATAGGTATGAACTTACCTTACACAAACGGATGCAAGGACTCCTATTTTAATCAAACGTGCCTTTTCTTAAGTACATACCTGGGAACAAATAAGAAACAATTCGTTAGAAATGTTTTAATTATAAAAATAACATATTCAATTAAAGAGGAATAAAAAAATATTATGACTTAAATTGACTAATTAGTAATCTGTTGTTACATCGTAATTAAGCAAAACTTATCGGCAAGACGATCTGAATCGTGTTGGAGCGCGAATGCGCCTGTCAATAGTGTCGTGCGCCCAACGAGCTGTGTCCGTTACTATATTCTAAGCTACCGATTTAGTACCAACTAGCTGACCAATCCGCAGCTTCGCACGCGTAGTTTTTTAATAAAAACATTACCACCCTTCTGCGCAGTTGGGTAAAAAGTAGCCTATGTCACCCGGGGATATTGTAGCTTCCCAACGGTGAAATATTTTTAAATCAGTTTATTAGTTTCGGCCCCTGCAATGCAAAGAAACAAACAAACACTCAAATCTTTCCTCTTTATAATATTAGTATAGAAAACGCTGTTTTGTAAGGTTCCGCCTTTCAAATGATAGGTATAACATTTTTAATTAGTTTAGGAACCAATATTGTTGAAACAATGTAATCATGCTTTAACTTTTGAAATTATCATGGTTATGAATACTATTTGCACTAAATATGTAGATATTTACCATGATTAGTGAGTTTTTGAGTATTCCGATATTTCGACGCAGTTGCATGCGCCATGATCACTGTTAAGCTGCGTCGAAATATCGGGATACTCAAAAACTCACAAATCATGATAAATATCCCGTGTTTAGTGCAAATTTTAACCATGCTTTGTTCTAAACATTTATTTATAACATAGTTCACATTGAAAAATACACTTAACCTCATAATGCTCAATACTCAATCGTTTATTGTATTCCAAAATGCAATAATAGGTGGTAATTGATAGGTACATGATCATTATGGACCCTGTTGGGTGCAACAGTATTGTGGAGAGGAGGACGTCGTAATTATCGGTCTTAATTGTCCAATAATTATGTAGTTTTGTAACTTTATATTAAATTAGTTATAACCTTTTTTGAAAATATTAACTTACGTAGTTAGATTTGTTTATTTATACAACAACGAACTCTTAAAAAAAATAAGGAAACAGTGCCTAATTTCACACTAATATTATAAGTGCGAAAGTTTGGATGTTTATTTATTTATTTGTTACTCAATCACGTCGTAACGGCTGAACCAATTACGATGATGACAATTTAGTACGTACGTAGATTATAACCTGGATCAACACGCAGGCTACTTTTTATCCCATAAATCCGGTCCCATGTGATAAAAATGGGATGTCAAGTCAAGTTGCAACAGCGAGATTAGCTTTATTTCTAGGTTACCTACACATTTAGTAGTGTAACGCGTACGAAGTCGCAGGCAACAGCTAGTATTATACATATAATCGCATGAACAGTAAAAAAAAAACATTTCCATTGGCCGCTAAAACGGTGGCAATGAATCAACAAGTAAATTATTGGATCGTGACAAAACTGAAAATTAATCACTGTACAACATTTGCACGTCCATATTAACAATGTTTTTCTTTTTACTTATTGCCTAGATTTGTGTATTACACATCCACTGTGCGACAGGTGTACCAATTTTTATTACAAATGTTTCTTTTTATTTGAAGAACCAGTCTTGTGTGAAAATGTTTGGATTATTAGTGATGTTTGATGTACCTATGTAGAGACGCATTTATAGCCGAGGTGTTCAATGTATTAATAATGCAGTATGTTATTGTTACTGCAACTTCAGTATTTCTCAATAAAATGAATAATATTTAACACACAATAGTCACAAACATCCAATAGTCCTAGATCCCAATTCTACTAAACCTATCACTTCGCTATGACAATGCTATCGTCAAAATGCGCAAAATGGTATCGCCACTGTGGAAACCTTTTTGTATTTACTAACATAACATTTGTTCCATGAGCGTTGTTGTTATGACAACACCATTGAAAATTAGGCAGCTTATGACAGGAACAACAGTCATAATCGTTAAGTAATGGTATGACTCCGTAATCTTATTTTATAAATAATTAGAATTAGGTCCTTGACCGAGTTGGATTCCCTGAAACAGCTATCGGGTCTTTCACTATGGATGGGTCTCTTAAGAAGGCTCAAGTTCGCTCAGCGTGCTATAGAAAGGGCTTAGCTTGGTACCTATTTCTCTACGAGATCGAATCAGAAATGAGGAGATCCGTAAACCAACTAATGTCGGACATAGCTGAGATTAGCAAACATAAGAGGCAGTGGACGGGGCACATATCTTGAAGAACTGACGGCCGTTTGGGCAGAAAGGTTCTCGAGTAGAGACCACGTACCTACTAGAAAACTAGATGGAACTGATAAAAGTTGCTGGGAGCCGTTGTGGGGAATGTCAAGATCGGTCGCTCTGGAAATATGTGGGAGAGGCTTATGTTCAGTATTGGATTATGATATGATACAATCATGGTAGGTACAACAACTGACAATCCCGGAACAAATATTTGCAGATAATTCCAAAAACCGAAAATCCGGTATAATAAAGGATAACGATTGTGGAATCTATCATCAAAACTTGACAAAAATATTTTTATTTTCGAGCTTCGTTTGTCTGTTTCGTATTGAATTATTATTTAAATATCGAGTTTACACATTTACAAAACATGGTGTCTATCTTATGTTTTGTTAAATTAATCAATTATTTTCTTATTTTATGTACAAAGTTTTGTTTATTTAATCAGAGACTTAAAGATATGTAGTTAATAATTAATAACTATAAAAATAAAATTATTAATTTTATTAGAATTGTACCCAACTTTTTTATAACTAGCTTTAATTATACAGTACAGTTTAATCAGATACCTTCTAATTGTGCTCACACAATATTTAAAAAAGACTAAGTACCTACATTGAACAATAAATTTTCATCAAAACAAGCCTCATATAATACCAAAGCACATAATAAAATAGAATTATTACGAAGCTTTCAATAACTTCCATCAACACATCTAAATATTTACGCAAGAGATTCATACTTACGTTTCACAAGAATGCATCCTAAAATTTGGAATTGATGTTTCTTATAAGTTCCGTATCTCCGAAATATTTCGTGATGATTGGAAATGAATTGGTGAGACCAAGCAAAAACGTCTTTATTTATCGACCAGAAGGGCAATTGCACAAACTTATAACGGTAATACCAAAGTAAAACCAAAATAAAAACGTTACGTTATGCACATTTAGTATCGCGCTGTCACGCCGCCGGGACAGCTGCTCACTCTCTACAAAGCACAAGTCCGCTCATGTATGGAGTACTGCGCCCATCTCTGGGATGGCTCGGCCAAGTGTCAGCTTGAAGCCCTTGATTCGATTGAGCGACGTGCTGCTAGACTCATTGGTGATGACTCTCTAGTGGAAGCCAATTTACAAAGTAACAGTACAAAGCACAGACGCTGAGTAGCCAGAATTTCAGTTTTTTACAAGATTAATTTTGGTGAATTTGCGCAAGATCTTCATGACCATATCCCCCCTTCACCCTTCCACCACCGGACAAGCAGACATACCAAGAAGTACCACCCATACCTGGTCGGCATACCACCTTGCCGTACCAAACGACTTGCTTTAACTTTTCTTGTTAGCATATGGAGGTCACTTCCGGTGTATGTTTTTCCGAACCAGTATAATCTCGAAGTCTTCAAGTCCAGGGTGAATAAGTTCTTTCTAGGCAAGCGTGCTCCGTCTTTGATCACACCATCACTTACCATCAGGTGAGGTAGTGGTCAAGCAAAACAATAAAAAAAATGTGGCACTCCGGGAGTGCCGACAGAAGTGGAAACATGAACAATTACGACATACTTATATACATATGTCGGTAACAGTAATAGTGTCGCGACTTCAATGGTTTTTCCCATCTCAAAAAATGTCCAACGCACCTAAAGAAGTTTTCACTACTTATATACAGAGGTAAGTGGCTCACATTCCCTATCAGATGTTTAGATAGGATGTTATATAATAGGAATAATAGCCATCGATTAACAAATCGAAATATTCAAACCTCAATCAATTTGCTCAGCGTCTTTTAACCAACATGACAATAGCTAAATAAATAACTAATGCTGGACATTTCACACAGCGCTATCTAGTCCCAAACAAAGCAGAGTTTGTACAATGTGAACCAATTATCTTATATAATACTTACATACATACTTTTTATTTATATGTACGTACTTATAATTTATAAAAATACACCCAGACCCGGAACAAATATGAACAAGTTAATGCAAACATTGGTTCCGCAACCTCCTGTCTTAGCCGGCTATTCGCCCACTACGCCACAGAGGTGTTCACTAGGATTTTCTTTTCCTTCTTTATTCCGTCCTATTCGGTGAGGAATAGATTTCATCGAATAAAAAAGTTCTGAGTTTGAGTTCCTTTATTTAGTTACATTTAGTAGTAGTATGTAGTTTTAATTCGTTTTATAATTATAATTAGGTATGCGAGAGGGTTGAGCTATCACCTCATCAAGAAATAATTCATCATGTCGAAGCAATATCGTAAAACATCAAACTTTTTAGCAGCAAACACCAGAATAGTTACGAAAACTAAATCCAGAACACTAAATACAAACTACCAACTACCTACTACCAGAACTGCTTATTAGTTTCCTTTATCCAAGAAAGCAGTATCTACTGGTTCGCCTGGTTACGTTCTATTTCAATCTGGACTAGATAAGTTTGTAAGTTTATTTCTAGTGAGCGATGTTTCATTCCTAGTCGATATTTTCACCGGCATCTCAATACTCATAATCGAAAGAGTAACAAACATCCACACATATGTACATCCATACCAACTTTTTTCACGTTTATATTATTAGTGGGATTATGTAAACGATTATAAATATGGATCTTCTCTACGGTATCCTTTAGCATGAAAGTGTGTTGCATTCTAACCCATTTCTCTGTACGAGCTTTGACGATTAATCACAAAATGTTATTCAGGGCCACCATACCTTAACCTAGTCTGATCAGTTGCAACACCCAATATCATGCATTTAAGTACCTACCTAAGTTAAATCTAAGATCCTTAGAACTATTAAATGAACTGTGCTAACATGGTATCAATTTAAATATATGAGTACAAGACACAAGATATTTAATTGCCTAACCAAGTGTACAATAAGGTCTTAAAAACTAGGTACATAATGGCAATTTATACTTGTTTGCCCTTTACGAGCATTGCAAATTACTGATAACAGAAGGTGCTTTTTTGAAATAAAAAAAAAATAAAAATTTATTTATTATTATTTATTTAATTTAATCATCTCGGTGAGAACCAATTTCATTAATTAAATATTCTAGGTACGTACATATTAATATAACAACAATTCATATAAATACAGTTCAGATAAAATGTCAAGAGTAAAATAATATATAAAACAATAATATAAAATAAAAATAAAATTGAGGGTATTTAAAATAGAATTCATAAAAATAAAAAAAAAATCAATATCAAAGAAATAAAATAACAATAAACAAACAATAAAATAACTAATCAATGAACATTTCAACATTAAAGTACCTACGTTTACAAAAAATCGGTTACCAGAAGAAGAAACACAGTAAAGTTGTTAGGTAATAAAAATTTACTTCTTATTAAACTTCTTAATAATGCGATAAGACCGCCCATTGTACTATTCGCTCTGTGTCTTCTTGTTTATTTTTAATTTCTATTTGTATGGTGTTCAATAAAGTGTTTTCATTCGTTCTGAATGATTTCTTTCTTAGAAAAACTACAACCATTTTCAAAGGAATCTCCCAACAATATCACCCCAATAAAATGAAGGATACGATTGGAATTTAATATCAGTCACCTATGAAAGACTAAGAAGTATGAATATGCGGCATATTTCTATCACAAAGACCCAGTTATTAAAACATTCACAAAAGAGAACTTCACACAGTCAAGTAAAGTTATATATACACGAGCGATCACAACAACCATCAATAATTTTAAGTAATGGATCGTGCTAAGATCTTTAATATCGCAGATTGGGCGGAAGCCAACCAGGAAATAGGCACATACAAGTGAATTTGTATGCGCTTGTGGCCAACCCCGGTATAGGAGATTAGACCTCTCAAAATCATTTGTATAACATAAGTGTTTATTTTCAGATAACAGTATCATCCATTCATTGTTTGTACATAACTTAATCCAAAACCTTAATTATTATGTTACTTTATACTACGTTACGTTAAGACGACATTATATTTAACCATAGGTTTTCAAATTCATTACGATAGATAACTTTAAATTTTTAAACAATCTTAATTTCAAGTCCTAAAATATCAATGAAACAGCCTATAATCATACTAAATCATCATGTAAGTAGCTACCTGTTAAACTAACTAAGCAGCATCGCCGCAAACGCGCCACCGATTTACGTTAAATATTTATTTATTTATTGAAAATGTATCGACTACTGGATAATTATTTAAGCTACCGGGTTCCGAATGTGTGTTTTAAATTAATGACGTACATAAGAAAACACGAAGTATACCTATACTGTTTTTTTTTGTGTGTATGAATATGTTTACTTGTGTGTACCTTACTTGTGTGCTGTGTGTGTTTTGTTTTGTAACAAATAAATGTTTTTCTTTCTTTCTATATATATATATATATATATATATATATATATATATATATATATATACATAGTGCCCAATAATGGGAACGTATGCAACTTTTTATTGATAAACCACGCCGCGGGCGGAAGCGTGATGCATAATATTCATCATCATTATAGTCAGTCCACTCACTGCTGGGAATAAGTTATAAGAGGAGTTATTTATAAGCCATCGACTTCCACAGAAACTGCCCTCACTTTGTCTTCCGAATTCGATATGTTTAGATAACAAGCTTGACAGTGTGAAGCGAGCCTTACATCAATAAAGTTCTATATCGAGCGTTCTATTGTCATGTGTCCACGCTTCCCGAGGCTTTGTTTCCGACATCCTTCGGAAACGTCGAGTATCGCCTATTATATGGTATCGGCTATTATTCCCTGGTATCTGCTTTTACTCCATACTATCTACTTTTATTCAGCGGTAGAAAACTGGTCGCTACATTAAGCATTGTTAGTCGATCGAAGAACCGCGTTCATTGAGTTTTCAGACGATTCTGAGACTGTTTTTATGTAGGTTTAATTTTGTTGAAATGAACTCTAAAATAAACATTTGCGAACATACATTTTTGAAGTTCATGAATAATTTGGGGAACAAATATTTGTAAGCTGACTTTTTGCCGTAAAAATAGAAAACTTCGCAAGTTAAAAATTTGTTAGTGAATTTTCTCATTTATACGCTTAAATTTAATAAAGTTTGGTGAATACAAATTAGAACATCTTTTTGCATCCATATGAACCATATCAAAGAAAATAAATACATATTTTCTCGATATATTAATATTAAAATTAAAATCTTATTTATTGTATGACATATGTACATACATATACAGAGATGTCAGTGTTAATATAGACTTTTAAGACGTTACCTACGAGGTTAATACGAGTACCTTAATGAGCCAAATGCTTGTTCCATCTCCAGGACGTATAAAAATATATATTTGGAGATTAAATAAAGTAGCTTTGGTTGTAAAAACCTTTAGGACAATATTTTATATTAATATCTCAAGCTCCGCACTTCTTTAGTGATGCTTGGAAGAACAATTCGTTTCAAACTGGTCGCCTCTCTATTTAAATATACTCGCTTGACGTGAATACAAAGAAGATTATAGTAAGGAATAAACTAGAATAGAACAATAGAATAAAATGAGTCAAAAATTTGGTCGTTTTTTTATTTTAATACCCCATTAGTCTGACTTTCGTTATACTAAAGTAGACAGAAATAAAGCGATCGGTTTGAAAAACCTTTGTTGTTGATAACAAAGATGGATTCGGAGATAAAATACAATTAATTTAAATGTGATTTGAATCAGTTGAACTATCTAGCTAGAATATTTCGTATGCAAAAATCGTTCGACAACAAAGGCGTTAAAATAAAGTGTCTTTTAATTTTGTGCAACATTTTAATTCCTATTATATTTTTATTAAGGATAGTCTATTCCTGGTAGGATAATACATTTTAGGTTACAAAAAATATATCAATGATTTCCAAAATATCATGTTGATAAAATGTAATATCAGATAGTAACTTTTCCCGGAAGATTAGATCATTATGAGCTCATCTGCTAAACTCTAAATAAGAAATCCAACCAATCATGAAATGCAACCTTTGATAGCGAAGTGGGCGAAAAATTAGGCACTTGGAGATTGGATAGGTACAGGAGATTGCGTATTCGAATTTTTCTCTAAGACCAAAATTTTACATTATCTACAAATTATTTCAAATCTGGGTATTAGCTACCTACTTGTAGTCATAGTCGTAGATATTATAGTACCATAATCAAGTAGCATCCATCGAATTTTCAGGCTTGGTTTAAATTACTTGCTGCCTGATTCACGACCTTCCGAGTTATTTTAATTGACAGATGAAAATTGTTCTTTCTTTATCTGTTTTTATGTGAAAACAAAAGACGTATATATTTTATCCGTTAGATATTCTTAACTGTGTGATTTAGCTATTGACCAAAACTAGAACCGCCTGTTCCTATAAGAAACTGTATGGAGATTCATACTTTCAAGACTCAGAAAGTATAAATAAATTGTCAAGGTCATAAAATAGATCAGACGTCTAATAGACAACCGTTTGCCATTCTTTTTATTCTTTGGAATCAACAGTTCACTTTACAATTACAATATGGATGAATAGAAATTAGCCACTTCTGTTGCGTTGTCAGTGGCTCGGTTTAGGTCGAGCTTTGAGCAGGTGGTAGAGCACAAAGGACAGTTAAGCATGTGAGGCATATTTGGATCCCCTCAGTTGCAGCTAGTTAATGAAGGATCACACATTCCCTATCTACACAGATTCTTCCTGCACCGGCCAACCTGATGTTGGAGTCTGTTCATGGATTTCCAAACGGACTACGGAAGGTTACCATTAAAAATCTATAATTGAATCCATTATGTACCTATGCACCTACACCTTATAGCTTTCCTAGTTTATGCCAAGCTTACATACTACCTTACATCTACATTTATAATGCCTATATTTCACAAGAAATGATTTAATGATATGTTTATGATTATGATTTGCTCTATTCCTTAAGAGTTTTGTACCTCGTTTATTCAGTTCTTCAAGCGTTTATACTGTTCAACACTTGGTTCTCGACTCAATTAGAATATTTTCTTCGTCTCGAGAGCCTCAACGTGACAAAGCAGCTTCGAGACGACTTTATTTCTTAACGTTTTCAAGAGATTGGGTACTATGGGAGTACTAGGGAGTTAACGGGATATGATTGGATTATTTGTTTACGAGTACTTTTTATACAATAAAATGTATTGTGTAAAAAAATTATGATAATTTTTGGTTGGCCAGAGAGGCACCAAATTATATCAAGCAATGTTTTTTTTTTATTGTAACAGCTAATTACAAGTAATGGGACTTAAGAAACTATAAAACAAAAAATAATAATAAGTTTAATATGAAAATATTTACGAGTAACTCATAAATGAAAATACAAAACAATAGAAGACCCAAAAGAGAGCCTTGTGAGGACCCTGATTGAATATTATTTCACAGTTTTAGCTCTGATAGGAAACTTAGAGATATAGGCAGTAAATCTTAATTCCTGGACGTCCAGCAATTTGCATGAACCCACACTACAGTTGCTACAGCTGAGTCCGAAATAGGCCTAATATGGCCGCAAACATGCCTACTGCACACGTCATTTAAAACAAGTTGACCATAATAACATATCGAGTTGGGATAATTACCGAAAACATACTACCAGCCTATTCTGTATTTTGATAACTATTCAATGACTGACGTTTGTTATGTTAAAAGCTTGTCAACTGCCAAAATGACTTATTAGGAATTGTGAAATGCTATCAAACTAGGTTGAATATTCAAAAATGGTGTCGTAATTTCTCTCAAGGACAAAGGCAAAGGGCAAAGGCGGTCTTACCACTCCATATTGTTAAGCGTATGTGTAGTGAAAGATTTCAAATAGGCTTTTGAAAATATAACCAACATTTTAGGTAAATAATCCATTGTTCAAACAAGTTTAAACACGAGCAGGTGCCAAATAATAAAACCATTCTGTATAAAATGACCTCCAGTGAGTCATAATGTCATAATTATTGAACCGGTGCTTGGTGTTTTTACAAACACTATAAAAAGTCAATTTCCATCGGCTTACAGCCAATTACTTCATTTACGCGAAGCGCCATTTTTCTATTGTGTATAAAAACTATTGACAGCTAATTGCATTGCTATGACTAAATGAAGACACGGGTGGTTTTATAATTATAATAAACTTGTAGAATGTAGTTTTAATTAGGATTATATATAGAGCTTTGTTTTTTATATCATAATAAATAATATATGCCTATTATTCAGCAGTGGATTACTTTAGGTTTATAAAAAACAGGATTATTTTTATCAGCGCTAATAACACTGTTTACTTCCAGCCCGCGTGCGGCGCATCCGAAAGATACGGGGGCACTAACCAAGCGTGAAATCAGATGTTTTCTTATAAACAAAGTAATAGAAACAGGCTAATCATGAAAAAAAACCTTTAACCTAATGACTTAAAGATCATACATAATGTGTTGTTTTTAGTTTTAAGTGGTGATACTTACCTTTTTTATTTTGTTTATTTTGTTCTGTAATTAGTGTTATATAAATTAACGAAAAGCGAATAAAGCTACAAACAATGGCAATTTATTGCCACCCTACATTTCTGCGCCAAAAGTGGGACAATTTGCAGCTCGCTTAAAATTAGATTTGCGAGTCGGATGCGTCACACGAGGGTTCCGTCAGCCTAACAAGAGTGAAGCGGGAGTATTGGCATAAAGATTTACTGATGTTTGATAATTTAAAAAATATATCAAGTGTAGATAAAACCCGCAATTACTACGTCAGAGGCTCTATTAAAGTAGCGCCTATTACGGAGAGACCGTACTCAGATGGTATGGCCGTATAATGCGGAGGGATGATAGCTACTCCGTCAAAACCATCCTTAACATGCCAACAAAGCCCCAGGATAGAGGAAGACCTCCCTCTACCTGGTAGACTTATGTCGAAAGGAGCATACAAACCCTCAACATCTCTCCAACGACAAGCCAGGATCGAATATCCTGGCGCAGAAGTACAAGGAGGCTCGACCCCAATTAAAAGTGGAAAGAGGGCAGGAGTAAGAAGAAAGAAGAAGATATCAAGAGTAGATTGGGGAAATGAGGCACTAATTATTTACCATTGGCTACGAATCCTGTTTACATCAAGTGTGACAATGTCAAGTCATGTGATAGTGACATAGATATAAAGACCGAGTGAGTAATCAAAAATAAATAACTCACGACACAATAATAAATCTTAAGGACCTGTAAATATTTCTATTTCTTATATCTCTGCCTATTCGATAATGGTTTCCAAAGAATGACAAATTAAACTTACTTATTTATCAATAACTATTTAAATAGCACTTGCGTTAATATTTGAATTTAACTTATAACTTATATAGAAACGATGAAATAAAATTATTCAATTTTCACATGAGGGAATGATTCATGCAACACTTATGTTAACGAGTATCCTTATGCACCCTTCACCCTAAACCAACCCTTAACATGAGTCATTGTAGCCTAGTAAACAGAAACCCTCGATAAATAGGAAGTTTACCCTAACCACAAGTCTAACCCTAAAACAAGGGGTCAATGTATTTAAAAGGATACTGATCAAACTTTACACTTTTAAAAGCTTTTATAAGTTTGTAAAGGAGAATGGAAAAACTTAAAGCGTTTTAAAACTACTAGTAAAAAGGTTTTTGAAGTTATCAGTGCTTATCGTTTAATAAAACCTGTAAACCTGTGTATTGTTGTTGTGTTTATTTTTCTTTATGACTGTGTGGATTTATGAATAAAATGTTTTCTTTCTTTCTTTCTTTCTTTCTTTAAAACCTATATATATATATATATATATATATATAAATAATATTGGGAGTTAATGTTATGTATTTTATGATCGTAGTTTAGATTAATAAGTATGGAGACGACATTTACATAATTGTACAAAAAACGTTTAACTGTCGTGGCTCGCTCAGCTCACCGATTATCTAAAAGCATTTTAACGGCTTTATTTGCTCGGCAACCGTGCACAAAACTTGCACGATTGTCGGTCGATTGAGGAAGTATGCCTAATTTTATATTCACGTGACCATACGAGTATATCACCTAAACTGAAATTTACCGGACATTTAGTTTGTATGACATTTAGACATAAGGTCACGTATGTGAGTTGCTACACTTTCCGCTTCGCACTGGCCTAAATATATAAGATTTGAAAAACATGATGTGAGTCTCCTACTGACTAAAGTAGTATAAGGCTGCCTGTCCATTGACGCGGAGAGAGGCAGCGGAGCGGAGAAACGAAGAAATATTAACCAATAGGATTGCATGAAATCTCCGCTCCGCTTTAATGGAAAGGGATTTGCGAGCTAGTTTAAAAGTTCATACATTATCGGAAGCGGCACGTGGTAGCGGTGCGAGGTAGCGGTGCGAGGCGGCGGAGCGGGGCGGCGGAGCGGGGCAGCCGAGTGAGCCGGCGGCGGGGAAACGGGCCGGTCTCGGGGGCGGGGGTATGGGATATTAGGATAGTATGTTGTAAGTAATTCGGTTTCTTCCGAGTCCAATATTTGTTCCTCGAGCAATGTGAGGTAGTAACATTTTAACGTTTGCGTCGACTGAACTTACCGCCCGCCGCCCTCCGCTCAAATAACTCGTTGCGTGAACTCGGCCTAGCTTCGCACAGTCCGTTACTCCGCTCCGCAATACTCGCTGGCTCCGCACCGCTGTCTCGCTCCGCGTCAATGGACAGACAAAGTCCGCAACTCCGCTCCGCAATACTCGCTCGCTCCGTACCGCCAGCTCGCTCCGCTCCAATGGGCAGGCACCCTTATACCACATAATTCCATACGTGTTAAGTAAAGTTACAAAGATGGTGCCAATTTTATTTGAGGTCAGATTCGTCAGCTAAGTGCCAGTTAAATCTATTCTGTAAAAGGCAAATGATCTCATTTACTCGCATTATCTCATTGCCCCCCCCAATTACAGATATGCTCCAATCAAACCACCAGCAAGATACTCGTAGAGCTCTTTTCCTGTTGTGGTGAACATTGTAACATCACTCACTTTTTTATCTAGATTTTGATCGTGATATTCACGTTATCTAACACTTACATGGGGAGATAGATATGTGTTTCCTTTTACCATACTTTAACATTTTCATCATTATTTTGGCCAGAAAACTCTAAATTCATTCTCGAAATCTTAAAATGCCCTTTATTACATTTTTACATGGGGGGAAACAGCAAAATTTTCTCGTCACAGGAGTATAAATGATGCTATATTTATTTTTACTATTTAGAACTAAAAACACAAAAATAAACAGACCTGACATGGGTACTGACATGACATTTTAGACATATACCTATATATATTTTTATTTCTAATTCTTGGTTTTAGTTGGAATTTACATAGAACCTCTGAATTTAATGTAAGGCTGTACCTACTGGCCGCTAACTATAATTTTGTATGCTACAAGATAGACTTCGAGAGCTTTTTAGAGTTAACGCTTTACTGTAATTCTTCTTCCTGCCCTTTTCCCACACTACGTGGGTCGGCACAACATGTATTTTTATTTCATATCTCTCTATCAGTCGTCAATTTGTTGTCACTTCTTTCCCAGCCATATCATTTCTTCACACAGTCCATCCATCTCTTCTTCGGCCTTCCTCTACTTCTATATCTATCCACACTCATATTTAGCACTCTTTTAGTCACATAATTTTCTTCCTTACGCATGGCATGCCCATACTACGCTCCTAATTTTTTCTATCACTGGTGCTTCTTTCAAACTTCCTCTAATATACTCATTCCTTATCTTATCCTTTCTCGTTACCCCACACATCCATCTCAACATTCGCATTTCCGCCGCGTGCACTCTTTTTTCATCCGTCCCTTTCGTGGCCCAACACTCAGAACCACACATTATGACAGATCTTATGATCGTCTTGTAAATTTTGGGGTATTCGAGGATCGCACGTTGTTCCTGTAACCTTTCGTCATTTCATTCATCCCACATTTGACGACCTCCGTGGCGCAGTGGGCGAAGTGGGCGCAGCTGGCTGAGACGCAGGAGGTAACGGTTCGATTCCCGCTGCGGAACAAATTTTTGCATGATCTACAGGTATTTGTTCCGGGTCTAGATGTTTTTCAATATATTATAAATATGTATTTACAAAAATAAAATTATATAAGTATTCTATCAGTTATTTGGTTCCGATAGTACCTACAAGCTCTGCTTAGTTTAGGGCTCGATAACGCTGTGTGAAATATCCAGTAATATTTATTTATTTATTAATTATATTTTAACGCCCCGCTTGAGCATACATACACTTAAATTAACAAGCTTTATACTGCTTGTTGCAAATAACAATACACACGGATATACAAATGGCGGTCTTATCGCTAAAAGTGATTTCTTCCAGACAACCTTTAGATGGAGATGATATTATTAAATGTTACCCATGTTACAACAGTAATTAGTTTATTGTTAGGACTATTATTTTTATTTTACTAAAAACGCTATATTTACCATGATTTATGAGCTTTTGAGTATCCCGATATTTTGACGAAATTGCAGTATTTAAAAACTCATAAATCACGGTGAATTTTCCGTTTTTAGTACAAATAGTGTGCGTAACCATGATACATAGTTTCAATAGTTATATTATTATTTTTAACTTTAAATTGTTTTACGATCACAAAGCTTAGCTGCAAAATATTCAAAGGTCCACTACAAAAGTAATTACAAACCGGGAAACATACTCATACCGGAAACAACAACCCGGGACCCGGACGGACGACAAACTTCCCGGATTCAATAATGCACTCTGCACGACAAATTGGAAAAGTTGTTTTCAGGACAAAAGTTGTGGCTTGTCCTACGTTTCTAGTGCATCGTGGTAGCCCGTAATTGCTTTCAGGGCGGTTCGATGGAGCTTGATAACATTTTGAAACTATACAAAATGTTTGACAACAAAACATTTTGAAACTATTCAAAATGTTTGGCTTTGCTTGAAAGCTTACTCCTCTTCCGTGGAGCAGTGGGCGATTAGCCAGCTGAGACGCAGGAGGTAGGGCTCGATTCCCGCCGCGGTAAATATTTGCATGATATACAAATATTTCTTCGGGGTCTGGATGTTTTTTTAGGTATATGTATAAGTATGTATTTATAAAAAAAGTACATACTTAAGTATTGTATCGGTTTTTCTCTGTGTAAATGTATAGCAATATTGATTTATATATTTACCAGAGTAGTCAAATCAAATAAAATTATTTGGATATGATACAATCAAAACTCGTAACCGTTAAAATTTACTAATTCATCATTTGCTATAGGCGATGGTTACCACTTCACATCAGGTGACCCATATGCTTGTACCATGTCAAGGTAGGATAACAAAACGCTATTTAAGAATTATTTCGGAATGATAAGGTCGGATACCTTTCACGGATTCAAAGATTGATAATTTAAAAAATAGCTTTTCTGCATTCGAGATCTAATCCGACAAAAACTGAGGTTTTGAATCCGACAGCCTTTCTGATTTAAAATAGCCCCTCCAGATTTCCACTCCCTACTTAAAATGTTCAAAAGAAAGTCCGCATTGCCGTAAAAATTAGCAGACATCGCATCGACTCAACAAACATCATTACTTCAAGTAGGCCATTATCGAAGACTTTAACGTTAACATACCAAGTATATCTGTACGAATGTTGGTATTTAGGCCAATGTTCAGCAGTGGAGTCTTCTTTATGTCAAATTATTTAATGAATATAAATAAAATAAATTATATGACTCTCTACCCATTGACATGAAAATTATTGATAGTCCAATTATACTTAGGACTAGGCGAAAAAAGTTATTGCTGGCGGTGCTTTTATTCAGTGGATGATTTCAAGTCACGATGCAATTCAAAATGATTGAATTCTATTATTTTATATATATGTATATATTTACTATCTCTTTGACATTGTAATATAATTGTTATTTTTGTTATGCTTTGTATTCTGTTGTTTGTATTTTGAATTCTGTTAGTTTTATTGATTATATTTGTATTTAATGTATATGACTATTACGGATATGGTGTTTCAAATACAATTGATTAATTATTCTTATGAATAATAAATGAATTAAATATTAATTATTGAACAGATTTTTCTAAGGATTTTCCACATTTTTTTAATACTATTATTTGCCTAAGCTTATAGCCCACCCGATGTTAAGTGGTAACCATCGCCTTTATCAAAGTATTGACTTGTCCATAGACCTTAGAAACGTGCCCTACATTGTACTGCCCTTCGTCCATCAATTTAAGGCACCGGAAACCATACTCTTCATACCGAAACACAGCAATGCTGCGGCGGCAGAAATAGGCATGGTGCTAGTTAGTATTCCCCCGGGCGAGCCCAACCACAAGCAACTCTACTGCTATTAAAATATTAGATATACAATATGCTTCTTTGATACGCCACAGACAAACAATATTTGATTAGTGCAATCATAATGTTCATTTTGAAACGTATTTATAATTGGAAACCTCTACTGCGTGAGGTTTCGTATTCCTTTGCGAGTTTAATCTATTGGTTTGATTTTTGGACGTAAAATGACAAAGGGGTTTGAAAACTTTTTTCATAGTACCTGATCTGCCATTTTTTTCAAAGTCTCGTCGCATAATGTATATGTATATGGATTAGGGGCATATAGAAGAACAATGTCATATTGCATAATGTGCTTAAGTGTCACGTTATGGAGATAATTTGACATAAAATTGCAAAATCCATTTTGTCAATCACTTTGCAGTCTTCTTGTATAATAATTTACCTATTCAGGGTCCATAATATAAATATAATATATATATAATTCTGTGAACACCATTTTGCTACATGCTTATCACACTAATATTATAAACGCGAAAGTTTGAATGTTTGTTTGTTACTCAACCCCGTCATAACGGCTGAACCGATTTCGATGAAATTTAGTACATAGATAGACTATTACCTGGATTAAAACATAAGCTACTTATTATTGACAAAACACGCGTGTGAAGCCGCTGGCGGAAGCTAGTAAGAATATAATACTGATAAGGTCCTTTTTCAGGCAACACAACGTCAAATAATTCTACAGACGTGCCACTTGCTTCATTCTATCATAATTATACAAGTCTTCTATGTCTGATAGCGTCAATGTTTCGCCGAGACGTGCGTGAGACATAACCACCCAACGAAGACCCCCAACTTTCGATCTAATCTCCCCTCTTTTAGACGACAGCAGCTAACAGAGAGGGCAGGGTGTGTCTAGATATACTGGTGCAGTTAATAGGTGACTCACGGTGAGTCAGTGTTGAAGTTCGGGCATTCCTGTTTAAAATTGCGCTGATCGATAGTGTTATGTCGTAAGCTTGTTATTTGGAAGGTTTCCATCTATTTTTAGTTTTATTTATATTGCCTTGGCTATGTAGGAACTAGGAATGTTTATTTGTGGAATTTTGCAGGTAGTAAGTGCATTTTAAGCAAATGCCTTTTCAAATAATACTAAAACCGGCCAAGTGCGAGTCGAACTTGCGCACGAAGGGTTCCGTAACATTATCTATTATAAATATTTTCTTTCACATTATAGTACAATTTTATTTATTTACCATTATATGAGGTTGGTGCCGATTAAGCTAGTCCTCTAATTTGTATGAGCGCCCATACAACTCAGAGGACTAACTTAATTGGCGTCAACTATGTATGTATGGAGACACCCTTTAATTTTCAACTTTTTTATTTTTTTGAATTTTCCCTCTAATTGTGCTGAAATTTCGTGATTCTAGGTCAACGGGAACTACCATAAGTATAGGTTTTCGACCCAAAACCTATAGGGTACTTCAGGTTGACCTAGAATTGTCAATTTTGGTTAAAAGTAAGGTCTTACGACACAAGTAAAAGGAAAATTCCGAAGAATAAAAAAAGTTGTAAATTAAGGTAAATTTTGGTACTTACAAGTTTTCGCGAAAATCTAAATTTGCCATATCTTTTTATGGTGGTGACTCAGGACCTTGATTTTTATACACCTTATAGGAACTATATACCTCAGTATGTGGTATAAATTTCAACTTGCTAGGTTCACCCGTTCCTGAGAAAATCGGTGGTGACACACGGACAGACGGACAAGAGAGTGATCTTGTACCTTTCGAGGTACAAACCCCTAAAAATAGGTAAATAAAATATATAAGCTTTTATTTCCTTTACACATTATTTGAATTTACATTGTTAGAGACTTAAAATTAATTATTTTGTATGAAAATACCACTTGTAGCGGTAAAAGCCTTTTCAAAAACATAAGTTTAAATACAAGCGTCCGCCGGCAGCTTCGCATCCGTGGTTTTTCAATTAAAAATAGCCTTGGTACCAAATTTCATTGAAACCTGTCCAGCCGCAGACTGTTATACAGAGAGACAGAATTACAATAGTAATGTGGACTAAGTGGATTATGCCGTCATTTGGTATGTGGTACTTTACCGCCGTCTTTTTTTCCCAAGGACTTCATTCGGGTCTCCTTAAGGCTATCCAAGTTACAAAATTGTATGTTTTTCTCACTTAGAAAACTGTCGTAATTTATTTGAATCAATATCATAAACTAGCTTCCGCCAGCGGCTTCGAACGCGTTGTTTATCAACAAAAAGTAGCATATGTTTTAATCCAGATTATAATCTACGTACATACCAAATTTCATCAAAATCAGTTCATCCGTTACGACGTGATTGAGTAACAAACAAACATCTAAACTTTAGCATTTATAATATTAGTGTAATACGGGATTTATCGCGTACCTACCGTAAAATTGGGTTGTTTGGTTATTACTTGTAATCAATGAGCCCGAAATTTGCATTAGTACCTACTTGTCATGTTCTGATAGCAAGACAACATTTTTGTATCGTCTAAAGTCACCGTTAGGTAAGTAGGTTGGTTAAATACAGATTTACCTTAGTTAAGAAGGATTGGGTAGTAAATGAAACATAAAGTTAGGAAGGTAGGTAGATAGGTAAAGTGTCCAAGTAAATAAGTCCATATTCTACGTATAATAAAATAGCAAAACAAAATAGGTAGATACATGCACACAAATAAAATAGATAGTTCCTAAGCACCTACGAGGATATCTAAGTAGGTATATGTTATGTTCAAACAAGTTACAAATAAGTTTTTTACAGATTTTAAACTACGTTTGTACATTAGATAAAATAGGCAATCGTTTAGTCATTTAGTTATTGGAGTATGTATAGTCGGTACAAGATAGTTTGTCAGACAAAAAGGTAAAAAGTGAGTGAGGCCCTATCCGTGTGGAGCTACCAATAAGAACACCAGAGCACCAGTAAAATATTTACCAAACATAAGCACCGTAACTCATTATAGAATTGCAATTAGACTGCACTAGTTTTCAGAAATCGCTTTCCAAATATACGCTAAACAATTTTTGCACGGACATGCAACCGCTAATGAAGCTAATTCTGACTGAAAACACAAAATAGACAGGCACAGAAGTCAAGCTCGGGCCGATTTCTATTTTAATTACCTAAGCTTGAGCGTAACGCTAAGGCTGGCACCTACAATATTCTCAGGTTTGAATTTACAAATTCACAATGAGAATTTATTTTAACAAAAACATAGACAAAAAAAATAATAAAAACATTTACGAGCGAAAGACAGTGGTACGAGTAAGTGATTACTTTATTTATGTGGGTAGATTTGAAAACTTTACCTATGACTAGACCAAAACATCTATTACCAAATAAACAACAATTTCGATAAAAACGTGTATTCATTGTCAATCACAAAGTAAATCACAATCATCTAACAATTTATGTCACACAAACATGATTTAAGCACATGTTCAAGTTGGGCTATGTGATACACAAACCAGCAGATTCTGTAATGAGGCGGCAATATCGCCCCTACATCTGTCAGGCGAGTGTGATTCACTAATGTGCAAATTTGGCATTCATCTGGGCATTCTTAAACACATTCTTAGCCCAGAGGAGCTAACAGTTATCACCCATAAGAGTATTCTACAGTTTTTAGCAGCTGTAGGGCTTAGTAGTGAGTTTTAAACACCCCCATTATCTAGGGGCAACATACAAATAACTGGCGATTACAATAGGCCACGTGGCTGCTGTGAAACTAAAGCAGCAAAAGTTAATAAAAAAAACATTATTTACGTATCGCCGGCACTCGCGGTTGGCTTTCGACCGACTTGATCCAAGATCCTCTTACACGCGCGCCTATTTGTGCGTGCGTGCGCATGTCTCGTTTTACCAAGCTTACCTTCTTGTACTATTCTGTGCTAAAACTGAGACGATATAGCATTCTGTGAATTTGGAACGCTATGCCAGTATTTCAAATGAAGTAAGTTCGTAAATGAAGTACCTTAGAGAAGGGTAAAGCGCGTCTCATACGGTGAAGATGTTTTAATATTTACAATCCATTGGAAGATGAAAATATATATTATTATTTTCACCGTGTGTGATGGTCCATTGGATTGTATGACGAGCGATATTTGATCTTATATTTTTTTCTTACTTTTACCGCCTTTATAGAGGAAGAGGAAGATCGAAAGATTTTAAAGCGATAGCAGGAGCGGTATGGGCAAGAAAAGCTTACGAACGCATACTCAGGAAAATTGTGGGGGTGACCTATGCTTGTAAGCAAAACAATCGCACTATTACCGATGTCATAGATTATATTAATGTTTAGTATCTTTTTTGAAATTTTCAGCCTTATTTATTTATTAAGAGCTTTCGCCCGCGGCTCCTTCTAAAAGCAATCGAATAAATTCACCTACACTTAATTCCGGTCATGGTCTATATAAATACCAAATTTCATCGAAATCGGTTCAGCTGTTTAGTCGTGAAAACGTAACAAACAGACAGAGTTACTTTCAAATTTATTAAATTGATTTGTACGGATATGGATGGATTAGTGCCTCATGACTCGCAAGATTCAAAGTTTTTACCCTCGAATCATCAAGCTGGGGTATTAGTATGTCATCGATCATTTGATCCCTGTCAGTGGGGGGTCCTACGAGTACACTATCCATCATCTTTCCAATTATTGGGCAAGTGCTACTGCTTCCGGAACTTTCTGGGTGTAGGTAAATATTAGCTACTTTTGTAATAATATTTAAAAACATTACCCATCTTCTACGCAGTCAGGTAAACACATTAAAAAAACATTTTATTACTTCAGTGCCTTTTCTTAACAAAAAACCGAGCGAAAGAGTAAAGCAAGGCAGCTAATCCATAGTAAAGATTGTACATAGTAACGATATATTATATTAATATAAATAATTATTTATGATATTTATTTGTTTTGTAATACGCATTCTGTGTAAACATGTAAACGCAGGTACTGTAATGATAAAATTTTCATTGATTAGTTTATTTTATTGTATAATTTTTATTGTTTATAGGCGCCCTCAGTAATCAGTAATTTGCGATGCTCGTAAAGGGCAAACAAGTATAAAGCTATTACCTAGTTTTAACGACCTTATTGTACACTTGTTTATGAAAATAAATATCTTGTATCTTGTTGTGAATTAACAATTTAAGTTTTTAGCATAATACTTATTTTTAGGCTAATAATATAAATTGTAACGTTTTTACTAGTAATTTTCAAATTTTATTTTATAATTTTAAGTTAATTATCTTTTCCTATAATTATCTTACTCAAATCAGAAATGTAGTTCCCTATTATACTTATGTAGGTCATAAAAATGTGCATGCCTGAAAAAAGATAAAGTACAGTCACGCAGCAAATTAATAGTAATTTTCTCTAAAATAACGAACGAAAGTGATGTTATTTTATCGGGCGATCGGAGAAAGTACTTTCAGAGCGTCGAGACGCGTGTTCGGGGGAACAATGGAAATGCAGACTAAAATGCGAGTGTTTTTGGACAAAGGCGACGCTGTTTTGGGCGTACATATTATTTAAATATGAAATGCCTTTGTGTTATTAACGTGGTCCTAAATATAGGACGTTTTTTCCTGCTTTTTCCCATATACATGGGGTCGGCACAACATGTATTTTACTTCCATACCTCTCTATCAGCCATCATCTCCGTTGTCACTTCTTTCTTATCCATATAGGTAGTTCACACAGTCCATCCATCTCTTATTCGGCCTTTCTCTACTTCTATATCCATCCACATTCATATCTAACACTTTTTTAGTCACATGTTTATACTCTTTTAGTCAGGCGTTTGATTAATATACAGGTGTTAAATAGAAACTATGATATATGATATAGAGCAGTGGATAAATATGCGTGTTCTACGTTCTTGATGCGTATTGTTCAGGAACATGTTTTTCCTAAAGAATACAATCCGGGCCTATTTAAGGTAAGAGTGAATAGGTTTCTTCTAGATCGTTGTGCTTCATCTTAGACCACATCGCTTACCATCAGGTGAGATTGTGGTCAAACGAAGTCCTATCCAATTAAAAAAAAAGTGTTGGTTAAATAACTACTATGGTATACAACCTGTTTTATTTCGTACGACATTCATTTAAAATACACATCCAGAAACATATTAACTGGTTTAAGAGGTGGGTTTAATACCGGTAGCTTGAATATTTATCCAGTAATCGATACGTAAACAATTTTTAACATAAATCTGTGACGCTTTTGTGACAATGCCACTTAGTCAGTTCAACTACCTAATTACAGGATGAATGAATATAATTTGTTTACTTATTATATTCAGAATGTTCATTGATTTTTAGGCCTTGATGTTAAGGTTGATTAAAATTTAAAACTTTTAAATGGTAATAAATTTAAATAAACCTATTTTACAACAATACTAGCCATTAGGCCTACCCGTGTTTTCATTTAATGTCGTACATAACGAAACACGTAGTACCTATATTTTCTTCGCGCGCGTTCTCAGCAAAAGATTCTTGTAAAACCGACTGATCATCATGCGTCTTTAATTGCACTTACATCATCCTATTTTTAAGGAAAGTCGTTAAAAAGAAACAATAACCCGGCCATACAAAGAGTCATTCAAGTAACTCGCCCATATAAAGAGAACAAGTAGCTCTCGACCTTGGCCGAGTGCAAGTGACATGTCATGAATTCACGTGCGGTTTCGACACGGGGATTTTAATTTATTTGCCGTTTCCAATTTGACCTCAGCTGTACTTTCAATTGAATATTGTATTGAAAGATTGGAATGAAATATAATTTTGGATAACTTTTTGAGTAAAATTACTCCGATTTTTCGGGCTATTCAAAATTACTAACCAGTCAATATTCAGTCAGATTAGATCAATTATTACAATACTCAAATGTTTAAAAATAAATCTTTACACATGCGCTCTCTATTTTCAATAAAAACGTGATATTTGCCATGATTTTTACACAGTGTAATCCATATTTTACTTTAAAAACTTTCGTGATTTATTTCAATCATGTAGTACCGTTTCACAGTTTTGTGCAGATCGCACTTACCCTGATGAAGGTTCACGAATTGAAAATTGTCGGTCGAAACACCGATAAAACGGTATGTGATAAACCCCGTAGTCCATATTTTAAATTTAAATTCTAAAGTAACTCTGTCGCCCTCACTGTCTGTCTGTTTGTTAAGTTTCCACGACTAAACGGCTGAGATTAATGAAATTTATTATACGAGTATAGATAGATGAATAATATGACCGGGACTTTTTACCCGACTGCGCGGGAGATGGATAGCGCTTTGCAGTACAGTACATCACACTTAAATTACATAACAATATAAAAACAAATAATAAGACACGCGGAAATACATATGGCGGTCTTATCGCTAAAAGTGATCTCTTCCAGACAGAAGGAGGGTAATGTGTTTATTGACAAACTACGCGTATAAAGCCGCGGTTGGAAGCTTGTAGTTTATAATTAGATAATAGCGCTCGCTACGAGTATTCCTCTCACAGCTCGCGCGATGTATATAGGGTGTTTGATAATATAAGCACAAAAATGAAAGGCGTTATTTTGATGAGCTTTAAATAAATTTGTGAAATGTTTATCATAGAAATATGAATTTATTTTGGCATGTAAAAACAAACACTTTATTAAACTTATGTTGTGATATTGCATAATGCTTGCCATCTAACCACATATACGGTATTGGTGACGTCTTGAGATATCTCTTGTTTTCCCTTTCTAACCCAAAACCCGCAGCCATTTCAGAAAGAGATATCAAATCAACCTTTATTTTTGGCTGTCGATTGCAAGAGTAGGCAGTAAGTTTTATATTGAATTAATCACCTAAAATTCGTTGATTTTCTTGAAAATTTAATAATATAACTAGTAGTTTTTTTTTTTCAAGAAGTGTTTTTTATGTTTTGAGAAACCGCCACTTGAATATCGTCAGTATATTACCAAACACCCTGTATAAAGGTGGTATAACACTTTTTCGTAGATCTACAAAATTTTATTAATAATCATTAAAAAAAAAGAATTAATAGAGTAACTTAAAATGCAATTCCTAAATAACCCGAAATCTAAGTTACCAAAAATTAAGATAGTAGAGATTTACACTCTAGATCAAAAAATTACACAATATTCAAAACCGGTAGTTCCCCTCATTGTACCTATCTCCTGTATTCAGCTCGGTGCCAAAGTTTGATAAAATTCGAGTTATGAATAATAACAAACGCGCCTCGATGCATATTAAACATTGGTTTGAATTTAAACGAGTATTCAGGATTCGTCATGTAAAATTTTGATATATTCATGTAGAATATACTATATGTATATAATACAGTGCGGAAGCAAATTCAGCCGAAGATCTCAAGCGGCGCAATAAAGGAAGTCTCGATAGAGCTTACGTATTTGAGCCATTTGGGGTGGAGACCCTGGGTCCAGTCCATGGGGTACCGAGGCCCATCGCGTTTTCAAAATTATTTTGGGGGTCTGGTCGAAGCGACCGACGTGTGATCCGAGAGCTGGCGCTTATCTGGGTCACGCATAAGTATTGCAATTCAATGGCAATGCAACCAGTGTTTTGGGGACACCTCCGCCTGGTAGTGATCTGAGGGCTTAGCCAAGTTACAGTCGATTAGCGATGACGCTAGTCGATACGTCCGAAAATGTATGGGATTTGACACATGCTATAGAAATATTACGTCATTCAGCGACAACAAATGTATGTAGAAGTCGAATAGATTCGTGGCGAATGACATTTGGCTACGGGCCCTGGAGCGGTTGAGCTATCTATAGATTGTTTGCAACGGTCTTTAGATGATTCAACTGTTTATTCTTTGTTATACGGTAAAACACATCTTAAAAGACGAACGGAGGTGTATGCGTTTAGGGTGAGAGGTTGTGTGTGAGAGGTTGTGTGTGAGTGTGTGTGTATGTGTGTGACATTAAATAAAAGCACGGCTAGGGCGAATGGCTATTGTTGTTAAAGTTGTATGACATAGTGATTTAATATATTTAAGTAGGTTTATTTATGTAGTATGTACCTATATTATGCTATTTTTTTATAATCGTATGCAAATTTTCATGAGTTCCCTTTTCTGTGCACTACCTACACATCTTTATCTACAATACACAAAGGTTATCTGGAAGAGAATGATCTTTAGTATTAAGTTCGCCTTTGTACTAGTTTTATAGGTACAGTAAAGTATTAATGAATCGATTTAATAAAATAAAGTTGTATTAAGTCTTTCTACCGTCTTACGCGAATATTCCTGCTGAGCCTGTTCTCTAACACAAATAAAGATGGCGTACATTTATTGGCTCCTGTCTGGCGCCACACGATCGATTGGGTTGTGAACTATAGGTTTTAGTTCCGATCGAGGGAGGTATTGGATGTACCTAGGGAGTTTCAGGAACCAATACTCTGTAGGAAATTGCTTTTCAGTCTATAGTGCTATTTGTAGAAGAGCTTGTAAGAAAAGTTTGTTTTTTAGAAACAAATAAATGATTTTTTACTTTTTTAGTACATATCTACCTAATTCTGGCGTAAGGAGTATGTACTCGCATTACTATGTTTGGGTTTCAACATCTCAATGAAGTTATATAAAAAAAATCAACCAGAACATTTAATAAAACCAAGAAAAAACCTTCTGGAAATCAGAAGATGAATTTAATATACGAACAAACGTAGAAATTAATAAACAAAAATAAACAATTATCTAGACACGCGGAAATAGTGTGTTTATTGGATGGGGTAGGTTTTTCTAAGGGGCTTGTTCTATTATTTTTTCGACCCTTCTATTTTTCGGAAAATAGAACAGCGAATTATGTCTATAAGACGAAGATAAAATAAACAAAAGTCTCACTGTCGCTTGAGGAACTAACGGTTATCAGATGAAAATAAGGTTGAAAATGTATTATTATTGTATATTTTTGTTACATACTAACAATATTACATAAAGCACTGTTAACCCCTACAGGTTTGTCTCGGTGCTTAGAGACACTCGAGCCGCTACATATTATTTAGTTACATATGTTTATGTTTTTCAATTCAATTCAATTCAATCAAATTTATTTGAGACGTATTATATTAGTACTACATTTGTTTATACCTATGTTAGTAATAGTTTTGTATAGACACTAGCACTCAGCCCAATAGACTTCTTTCGTGAAAAAAGGGTTCAGTTTGGTTTGATAGGGTTTGACCTTTAAATTTTGATTGGGTTCAGACGAGACACAAGATTGGATCCTATATTGGTTTTTGATTGGCAATTTGAACTATTTGGAGCTCTGAACTTGAATTTACGTAAGATGAGATATGAATACATAGCGATAGTTTAATAACTATTTTCCAAAAGCATGTTGTGAAGTCACGTTGGAATAAGATTCAGAAAGATATTTGGCAAAAACATCTTTAAGCATATATTTTTTTAATAACATAAATTAACCAGTATAATAACTTGTATACAATGTGCTGCCATTTTGGATTAATAATTTTAACATTACAAAAATCATCTCCATCCAAATATTATCTGGAACAAATCACTTCTTAGCGATAAGACCACTCATTGCTCCTACTAGTGACTATTTCTTAATTAAATATGTTTGTTTCTTTTATGTGCAAAAAAGTATATTATTAAGTCATTCATTGTTAAATTTAAATTAAGTTGAACATCATTTTCAGTAGGTATTGCCATAACTAGATCCATTCAATTGCGAATCTTTCGACGGCCAACTGACAAAGGAGATAAATCAAGATAAATGGAGTAAGGGAAAGTTTTATTTTCGTCCACTGCAAGAGATGTGGCGATAAATTTCAATGAATACTGGTTGTTTTAATTACTTTTAAGTATGAGCCAGACAATTTGCAAGGAAAACGTTTGCAAAACATGTTTTAAAAGTTTATTCATAAAGCGTGCAACGCGAGCTAACCACTGAAAACGTTCGCACGAAAAAAATACAACCAAGCGCTTTTGCGCAAAGTTTTTACACTAAAAATATTCTGCAAACTTAAACACCAGACCGCAAATTTTTATGGAAATTCCGCAATAAAAAGGCCTAAGTAGATTTCCAATTACAAAACTAACAAATTAACATCACGTAAAGAATTTTATATCACGCGAAATAAAGCCCTAATAGAGGAACAAGACGGGCTATAAACAGAAGTTATGGCATTTTCTGGGCATTTCTTGTCGTTAGAACCTTGTATGGGCTATTAGGCAATGTTTGATGTGCGGTGTAAGGGACTTTAAGGCCAATAAATGATACATTTCAGATTCGATTACGAGACCTTTTTCCCGTAGATTAACTTTTGTTTAGGTACAAATCGTGTTTTTGAAGTGTTATCAAGAAAATAGAGTTCAAATCACGTATATTATTGGAAGTTGCTGGTCATTTAAAGCGCGTAAAATTAAGGTACCGACAAATGTTTTCGGGTATTTTATTAATATAACTGGTGATTTAAAGGGTAGGTTCGACGTAAAATGTGGTAAAACTAGATGACTTATTAACAAATGAAAAGAATTGACGGCCTTTAGTAGGTACATAAAGGTTTTCAAGTAGAGACAACAACCATGGCCATTTTTTTCTTTGAAGAAACTGTATCATTTGACAATTGTTACAACGCAATATATGTACATTGCCAAATATGTAGTAAAAGAGTGACTATACTTTTCGAGTCAGTAATATTTGCTATTTATAATAAATAAATATTGCTGGACATTTCACACAGCGCTATCTAGCCCCAAACTAAGCAAAGCTTGTACTATGGGAACCAGATAACTGATAGAATACTTATATATACAAGGGTTCCTTTGTACCATTTTAGTCCGGAACCCTAATGATAGTAGACCGACCACGACAACGTTATAATGGTGACTATAGCAAATATCTAATTTATTATATGAAATATCAACAATATTAGCTAAATTAACTGTGTGAATTTATATATATATATATTTTTTTGTAAATGCATACTTATAATATATAGAGAAACAACCAGACCCGGAACAAATATCTGTAGATCTGTCAAACCTTTGTTCCGCGGCGGGAATCGAACCCGCTACCTCCTGCGTCTCAGCCGGCTATTCGCAAACTGCACCACGGAGGTCGTCAATTTAATTCTTCTATTTCTTTAAAAAGACACGGAAGTTCAACGTCATCAGATATTTCAAAACGGATTTAATTCTCGCATTGATAGACCTTCGGGTTCGACAAATGGAAATTACAAGTTCTACCGAATCTGTTAAGAATAAATGATGTAATGTTTTAATGTTTTTGTTAATTATGTTGCAAATAGTCGCAATCAAGATACATATTTATAAAGTTGACGTAATATTTTTCAAAAATTCGCGATCACTATACATAATTACTCATTTAAACGGGTATTTATCGCGTATGTACTTACCTTTTTTATTTGTTATATAAGTTGAAATAGGTACATATGCGATAAATACCCATTTAAATCAGTAATTAATTTCATAACCTTTGTAAAAACTTTACTAATTTAAGTAAATATTTTAGTAGCGCTTTTATTATCTGTTTTACTCTCTAGTATTACCTACAGTAATTAGAAGTAACAATTGACATCATTATCAGCATCAACATACAAATATCGTTTTGTTATGGAGCGCAAAAAATAATTTGTTTTTCTATCAATCAAAGCTCACAGAATTACACATTCGACAAAATATCAACAGCAAAATATTAAGCCTTCAATAAAATGCAAAGACGAAGATAGTAAATGCATGTTCAGTGTAAGTTTTAGTTTAGTTAAATTCGGCGCTGGATTCGTGTCTGATGTCTGCGCTCGTAAAGTGCGCAAAAATCACACTTGCGTCACTACTGCCCGGCCAGTACGCTTGCTGAAGTTTGGAGCAATTTGCAAGAGGAAGAGTTTTCCACTCCACAATTTCCACTGGAAATTAATAATAGAGATTATACACTTTACACTTACAAATGGTTAGAATTGGTTTTATATTGACAACAAACTTCTTAGAACGTATGCGTATTTTAGTTTTCTCATCTCTTCCTTTAGATGTCGTTAAGAGGTGACTTAAGGGAAAAAGATAAGATATTCAACCCGCATGCAACGTTTAGTAGGGTCGACCATTAAGGTCACTCTGGAAATTTATGGAGGCCTATATATAATAATATATAATAAGCAGTAAACGCTCTAACTCTGATTATGACAATGATTATTAGAACCTGTTCCCATTACTTATCGGGATACAGAAGCGATCGCAATCAATCTTGATTTGCATATAATTTGGAGATCATAAGACAGATTCCAGTAATTCAATTTACTCAAAGTCAAGTATAGATCTAATCTCGATGCCTTGCATCGTTTGACGTTACTGATGTGTGTGCCTTTACGTAAAGGTCATACATAATGCGACCGAACATTGAAGCTAAAATTACCAAAATCTGGGTAGGTACAGATAAAATCCAAAAACGACCAAGGTTTAAAATCTAGACATAGGATAGTATCTAGTAATTACGTGCTCATTTTCTGCATTTATAATGAATGAATAAAAATTATTTGAAATACCTTACAAACCACATACAAATAGAACAAGAAACGAGTAAAAGTATAACGGACGGACTTATCGGCTTTGGTTTATTTTACAAACCTCTGTGCTATAATAAATTACGCCAGACATATGTACCTACAGACATGAATCACGCCGAATTTAAGCACTTGGTCCAGTCCAAGGTCTCGCCATGGCATAGCACCGGTAATGAAATATTTTTTGTGACCTGTTTTGTAAGCCGCCGTTTTGTATGTAATTGAGTAGCTAGCTGTGGTTGGCGATCGATCGAAAAAAGTCGTTAGGAATCACGGATGCAGTAGGTGAAATCAGCATCAGATGTAGATGGTTTTTTTTTTTATTTACACAAGATTATAAGTAGCTGAGAAAAATTATTTTTGTGCTCATCTAATAAAGTACTTATTCGAAACTTTGTGTAAGGCAGCTACGATAAAAAATTATACTACACTAATTGTTATTCATAAAACACTTTGGAAACTTAGTTCAATCGCAATTACTTTTACTATAATGTAAGACCTGAGAGCTTAGCCAAGTTACAGTCGATTAGCGATGACGCTAGTCGATACGCTCGAAAATGTATGGGATTTGACACATGCTATAGAAATACCACGTATCACGTGGTATTTCTATAGCAGCAACAACAAATGTATGTAGAAATCGAATAGATTCGCAGCGAATGTAATTTGGCTACGGGCCCAGGGCATTAAATGAAGGCTTCATTGCTAAATCTCGATGAAGTCACGTCAATCTCGTCAAACTGACCTATTTTCCTATTTTTTAACAGTTTATTAATATGGCGAAAACAAGCAGCGTTATGCAAAAAAAAATACAACGCTCACCTATTTACTATACAAGTGCACCTTTACCGTCCGAAGCGTATTGATCATCATGCTAATTTGTGCACAACTTCAACTTCATTGCTAAATCTCGATGAAGTCACGTCAATCTCGTCAAAACTGACCTATTTTTCCAAATAAATAGTTTTTTTGTCGAACTGACAATAATCTGCTAATTAATGCTAATTAATCTACTAAATTAATACCTTCTCTTATTATAGAATTTCGCATGCCCGATGAGGCCGAATGTACATGATCCGTATTTTATAATTAAATACGAACTATTTGTACATGCATTCATGCGAATAAAAGTGCCCTCGGAATAATGCAAAAGCGTCACAAATTATGGATTCAAATAAATAATCATGCCAGGAAAAATCAAGTAATTATCAAGCTGCAGACAAAGTCTGTCATTGAATATTTTTACCGAAACCTCCATAATTCGTTACTCGTCTCGTGTTTGTTTGCTATCGTGAGAGTAATCTGCACTGGCCTTGGAGACTGCAAACAGTGAGCTCATTCCCACTTCTGTCATCGGAAATATTTAAGGCACTGGCTCATTACTATTAAGATTCATTAAATTAAGGAAATGGTTTATGATCAAATGTTAAACATTTATTAAATCAATACTTAGATTACAGGGACGTTCAATTTTAATTCTTATTTTCCAACATATTTTAAATCATATTTTGATATTAACTAGTTGATTTTGTATTCAATTGCTCTGATTTAATTAGTTTATATTTAATTTGAATATTCGCATGCCCTATTAGGGTAGAACATAAATGTGCTTAACTTATAGACTAAGACCTACTCATGTATTTACTATGTTCTCGCAAATATAACCGCCTACGAAATAATAAAATTGACTAAAATTTCAATGATCTTTGCTGGCAACTTTCTACACTCCCGCGTAGATAACCGATGGTACCATTGCTGTTATAACTTGCTAATTAGCCAAGCTAAGTACTCGTACTTGTAATCAGTAATTACATCAGTATGTTATCCCGACGTTTCGGCTGTGTTGCAACAACTGTGGTCACGGGCGGACTCTCTCTCTCACGAATACCCGTTTTAACCAGTAAGTATGTACAGTGATCGCGAAAGTTTGAAAAATACTTAAACATCAGTATTGTAATTATAAATTAAACTGTAATATTTTTTCTTTTTAAAATGAATATACCAAGAACAATGGCATGGCGTCCTCCTCTCTCCTTATTATTGTTGTGGTGGATTTACACCTTTCCCAAATATAAAATTTTTGCCGCCCTTCAATTCAACAAAGTTGTTAAAGTTGTTAAAGTTTTAGTTAAAATTGCAGAAGAAATAGATCTGCATATACTATTGAGCTAATCACCGCTCAATCATGTACGATAAGGTATGTATGTAGGTATGCTTCTGGTTGGGGTCGCGAACTGGCTGTTTTACCATAGAATATAGAAGATTGTGGTACTCTTTTGTTTGAATGCACAATGAAAGGAAAGAGGGAAAAATCATTGGAAAGATGACTTGTAGACTTATCTCTGCCAAACCTCAGAAAACCGCCTTCAGAAAAAAACGGTTTCTAAATTTGCCGCCCTAGGCTCAAGCCTGCTGGTAAATTCGCCACTGTTTGTACCCAACAGGGTTCTTAATGATCATGTACCTATTTAATTACCACCGATTATTTATTACGTTGTGGAACACAATAAATGATTGAGTATTTATTTTGTGTTTCAGTCGAAGATTTCAAGCGGCGCAAATATGGAAGTCTTGACGGAGCTATTTGAGCCATTTGGAGTCAAGACCCTGGGACCAAGGGGTACTTCGTGTTTTCAAAATGATTTCTAGAAGTCTTATACGGTCAACGTATAATAATTGCAATTCAATGCAGCCAGTGTCTTGGGGACTATTCCGGCTGGTGATCTGGAGCAGTTGAGCTATTTTAAGATCGTTTGCAAACGACCTTTAGTTTTTGTTTTGTTGGTTTTTGTTTCTTTAGAGAGATATGGAAATATTACTTTTGTTAAATGTAAGTAGGTATATTATACATATATGTATAATGAAATTGTATTGCAAAAAATGTATTCTATTTTCTCTATTCTCTATGTACCTCTATTTATATTATATTATATTTCTATTTATATATTATAAAATTTTCAGGTGTTTAGAACACCTGAATATTTTGTAGATTGTTCAAACTTTTGTTCCGCAGCGGAAATCGAACCCTGCGTCTAAGCCGGTTATTCAGCCGCTACGCCACAAGGATAAAACATGGGAATAAGCCTTTAGAACTGTTCAGATTTATTTATTGACATAAACTGTACCAGCCGGTCTGAACGGCCACAGTTCTTCTTACAGTGGTACGACTGTGAGGTTATAATGTTCGATGTCTCGAATTCACACGTGTGCGACCGACATTGTTATGCAAAATACCGGTTTTAGTATATTTCTGTATTTTAAATACACGGTTAAAACTGTGTTTTTAACTATGCGAAAATACGAGTAACAACGTTTTCAACGTTGTAATGATGAGTCAAATAAGGTAAAAGAGTTGTAATTTTAGCCCACGACTATATCTTTCCTCACGATGGGCATCCATGAATCTCTAACTCAGTTCGTAGACTCGTAAAGATATCCTACAAGGGAATTGTCAGAGACAAGTCTAAGCACTGCGTTCCATACATGCCCACTTTTTGTATACTATACTTTACTATCCTGGCGCATCAACCCCGAAGCGGGTCCTGGCGTCCGACACTAAAGACGCTATTGGTCCCTTCTTGCCAGTCAAGACACTTGGAGAACACCAAAGTCTCCACCTCATCCTCCCAGCGATATTTGGGTCGCCTGAATGGTCGTCGGCCGACTGGCAGTCCTAGGTAGGCACGTTTGGCAGCACGATCGTCCCCCATTCGCTCAACGTGACCGAGCCAGCGTAATCTATGAGATTTTATTTCACCTATGATGTTGGGCTCGGCCACTAGTTCCGCTACCTCCTGATTCTTGCTCACTCGCAGAGTGGCCATCTTCCGTCACACCAGGCCTAGGATTTTTATTCATTTCTTATTATGCATGTTGCCGCCTATCGCCGCTTATATGAATTCTAACCGATGGCACATGGCATCGAAATTTTGTTTGTATGACGCTGATTTCCTCACGATATTGTCCTTCGTTGTACATGTATAAATGCGCACATTAACTTTTTGAGTAGAAAATCTATTGGTAAGTCTAGTGAGATGTGCCCTGACTCCGAATCGCAAGTGGGGGTATATCTCACTAGGCCACTACGGCTTACAAGATTTGTAAGAAGAAGGAAAATAAAATGGATATTTAATACACAACAGTGGACTGGCATTAAAAAGGCGGAAGATGTGTTTCCTGATAACTACAACCTATAGGAGTGAATAGGTAGACTGCGTATTCACTTACCACCAAGCGAGATCGTGGTCAAACGCTAGGCTATAATATTTTTTATTAAATAAGGCAGTTCGGGTAAAAATAAGATCAAAATATTGACTGGTGGCCTTCAGTAATGGCTGGTTTAGGCTGAATCATAAATTGCTTGTTTATGAACTTTGTGACACAACTAAAAACATTAATATTCAGGGATCCAAACTTAACTAACCATAAAAGATTGTATGGCAAAGTCAACAAAATATTCGGCTTCTTTTTATATTCTCTAGTAAAATTGCTTGTAAGACCTTCTTACGTATGTACCTATGTAATGAGTATGTGTAATCGTATTTGTTTTTTAACATTTCATATAAATTTACAAACATGCTATTTGCAATCAATCTTCAAATTTCTGACTTAGTATTAAGATTAGTCGGAAGCGGAAAGCACAAACGTCTCCGGGAATCGAACCCGGAACCTGCAAATTGGCAAACAGCCAAGCTATTGAACTGCAAGATGAATCGGCGAAACGATATGAATAGCTTTATTTATGTTTGATAGATTTTACAGTTACTAGAAATATAAAACGGACTTCATTTACTTATTCAGTTTCTTTAAAGTGGTTTGTCATGTTACTAGTGTTTTAAGAGTTTCTGGCCAAAATGGTAAAAACGGAATCCTTAGGCTCGGACTATATGGCATCCGGACTTGTCAGGGACCGTTTTTTAACGGCCCTTGACCAATCCGTCGCACAACTAAACATTTGAATTTTTCCTGCATCCCACATTCTGACTATTCACGATTCGAGGCCATCCGACTCCGACTTTTACCTGGAATCAACCGGAACATACTTCGAATTCGCAGGGTCGGGGAGACGATGCCATATAGTCTAAGCCTTATGGTACTATATTATCTGTCCGCCGTCCGTCCGACCTTCTTTCTGTCACAGCTGTTTATATCCAAGAGATTGATTTATACATTCCAAACACATTTTTTATTCAATTTTTTATAGTTATGGAACTATGATAAAAAAATTCGAAAAAAATACCGTCCCCATCTATCCGTCCCTTATCTCAGAAGTTACAAAGAAAGAAAAAAAAAAAAAAAAGAAAAGTCTGAAATTAATATGATTCATATCCAAACATTACAGGAAAATTATAACGAAGTCTCTATCTAGAACAGTTTTTAGATATGTCTTAAAAACATCTTGGTTTACCGGTCATATAACTAGATGGCGCTGCTTTATTAAGATAAATAAAACTATCTAAGTTCGGAACCTTCGGTGCGCGAGTCCTACTCGTACTTGTTAAATAACACGAATAGGGCTTCGTTTAATCACAATCTAGACGACGCTAAAGTGCCTAGGAAGAACTTGTTCACTCTGGACTTGAAGACTCCGAGATTATACCGGTCCGGATAAACATACGCCGGAGGGAAAACTCTGAGAAAATATAGTAAGACCGGAAGAACAGATGCCGGAAGGCAGTTCCGCTCGTCTTTCACATTCACTCAGTATGATGTTAAAAACTAATTATCTACATGTCATTAATTTTAACGCTATGATTGTGAAGATTGCAATTGTTCTTTATTACCTCGTAGCGTCCAATCGGCTTGATGGATTGTAATTAATAAGCTTTCCTAATAGATTTTAATCCTGAGAATAAAAGCCTAATCTGATTTACACTTCAGTGCCCTGATTACAGATACGAGGCATGCCTTTTAAGTTTTGTCGTTTGAAGAAAAAAACACATCTAGAACCTTATAGTACTTTTTATTGTTTTTCAAAGTATTCACAACGTAGCTTAAAACACTTTTTCCATTCGCTCAAACCAGTTATTATAACATTTATTCCACTCTAAAGTGGGGGTGTTCAAAATGGCTGACTTGAAAGCGTCGACTGCTTCTTCACCGGACTGGAACCTTTGACCACGAAGACTTTTCTTAATTTTAGGAAATGTAAAGAAATCGTTAGGGCTTAGGTCAGGACTGTATGGAGGATGGTCAAGAATTTCTACTTTTTCCTGCTTCAAATACTCAATCGTTTGACGAGCGCTGTGTGAGCTTGCGTTGTCGTGGTGCAGGATGATGCGTCGCTTTGAGTTAGATTTTCGAAGTTCGGCGATGACTTGTGGTAAACAAACTGTAGTATACCACTCTGCGTTAACCGTTCTACGATCTTCAAGTGCAATAGTCGCAACCTGGCCGGTTTTTCCAACGAACGTGGCCACCATCTTCTTTGAAGTGCTTCGAGAACGAACAACTTTAGTCGGCTTTGGCTCGTCTTGAAAGACCCAGATTGTAGATTGTTGTTTGGTATCAGGATCGTAGGCATAGATCCAAGATTCGTCACCACTTATGATGTCGTAGACGTGATTTGACTCCCCTCGGTTGAACCTTTGCAGAGTTTTCTTACACCATCTGACGCGGGCCGCCTTGTGATCGTCGGAAAGCAGATGCGGTATCCAACGGCAAACTAGCTTTCTCACACCAAGCGCTTCATGCAAGATCTTCTGAATGGTTGTCCCTGAGATGCCTAATAGAGCCTCTATCTCTCGATACGTCACATGACGATCTTCGAGAATTAGTTGTCTCACAGCAATGATGTTATCTTCAGTGAAGGCGGATTTTGGGCGTCCTTCGCGAAATCTGTCACTAACACTAGTATGTCCACGCTGGAATTCTAAATACCAGCGTTCGACAGTCCGCAGACATGGGGCTACATCACTGAACACAGATGTTAGCTCTTCTAAACACTGAAGCCGTGTCAGGCCTCTTCTAAAGTTGTAGAAAATTATTGCACGAACATTTTCCTTAGAAAGATTCATTTTCGTACGTGACCTGACAGATTCAAATCGAAACTGTGACTAAACAATAGCATTAATCCTAATACTTTCAACTGTTTTGAGATTCAAAATGTAAACACATTCGAATATAGAACAGTTCCAAATTCAAAATTGCCGGAAAATATGGAAACGACAGAACTTAAAAGGCATGCCTCGTAAACCAAATAAAAAAACAATTTAAGCTAAACTGTAGTTGTATTGGATATTTTTATATAAATTAAGAAATATATATTTTGCGTCAAATTTCAAATTGTAATATTATAACATTTATACATAATATAAATCACTCGGTCGTCACTCAGCGCTGTGCCACGATCGATGGTTTTCTGTGTCACATTTTGTGCGTATGAGCAGCAAGAACTAAACACGCGTTTACATACCTAATTATTATAGATTTACAAGTCTATGTACAATAGTTACAATACGTTTCTCAACAACTTTAAACGGGTCGTAGTTACATCTAGTGGTGGCCGTCCTAAGCTGCGCTTTCCAGTGAGTGGTCTCCACTCGAGAACCTTTTTGCCCCAACGGCCGTCAGTTCTTCCAGCTATGTGCCTACTAATTGTTTGCGGTATGTTGGTGACATTGGTTCGTCTGCCGGCACTTAACTTATCAAAGAAAGATTATTTGTGAGGTCATGCAAAACAATAACAGTAAAATAAACAAGATTTTCTGTAAGTTATAAATTAAATAATAATTTAGAGGAAATATTATATACCTAATATTAATTTAGCATACAAAATATAAGTAACCTTCGCAACTATAGCAAACTAAATGTACCTAAGCCCAGAATGACTAATTACTTACGGAGTAATTTGCGAAGCAATAAAGGTTTCTTTAGTAAAATTTTAATACAGTATATCGATTTAGTATTTCACACATTTTTTAAATGTTTAATACCTTCTATATTATCAATGGTTATAGTATTGGGAGATTTAAGTTCTTAAACTCACAAATCATTGAAAATATCCCGTTGTTAGTGAAAATATGTATGTTTATCTTTTTAATAAATCAATGGGGCTTTAATCGAATTGGAAAACACAATCTGAATATCAAGGTGGAAATGATAGCTCTTTTAATAGCCCTCCTTAATTTCCTTCTGTAATGCCTCGTGAAATATAGCCCAGTTGTCACATTTGCAATTTAGATTTTATTTATATTCTGCTGAGGCAAATTTTAAGATTACTTTTGTAAAAATTGCTGTTACGAAGGATGAAGAAATTATGGAAGTTTGGCGACGTTATGATATTCGGGATTATATTTTGTGTTGGCCACAACTTATTTACATTGTGGAGTGGCTTTCCTGGAAATAATATTTACTGGCGCATGGCATTTTACATAAAATGTTTGAACATACAAAAAATTTTTTTGTAACAGATTTTGTTACAAAAAATTTAGGATTACACAACTAATATGTTGTAAATTATTTTGACTTGAAAGATATGATTGTAATAACCTGGTCGTACAGTCAATAATTTTTTACTTACCACGCGCTTGACCACTAGTTAAAAGGATTAAATAATACCCAAAAGTCAAATATATAGTTCTGACTCCTGACTTTCACACTATACCTAATTTAATTATTCCAACTATTTGTACAACTTTGCAAGCTAATTATTTTCAACAAAAAAACTTCATAAATTCAACATCACGTACGAAAAATCCACACAGAACACTCTAAATAATTTACTACGCTTCTAAGAGTTAGGTACTCTAATAGCCATGTTTAGCCAACAAAAGCTCATAACATTGACCTACAAAACACACTTACTTTTAAACAAACTATATGTCTACATTTAAATCCATGAAAGGATCCCAGCTGTCTTCTGTCACGACATCTGCTTAATCTAGGACATCAATCCTCAGATCAGACTTGCAATAAACTGACTTTACGAGTCCGTTTTAAAAGGTCTTGAGACGAGGTCAGTTATAAATACCTTGTGACTCATTTTATTTGGTTGGATTTTAGATAAAACTTGTGATTACTAATTTTCGGAGATTGAAAAAAAGAGTTTTTATCAAAGTCCAGAACAATGATGGACAGGTACACACCACCACATATTGCATCGAAATATTGTAAATGATAAAATAGGCGTCCTTATCGCTGAAAGCGATGGCTTCCTGGATGGACAAAATGTGAAAAAACCAAGAAGGCGGAAAATGGGGAGTTACAAAGTGATTTTGTTATCAAAACCTACGTTAACTTCAAACAATGAACCTGTTGTTAAAATAATTCAATCACACTAATATTAATGCAAAAGTTTGGATGTTTGTTTATTTATTTGTTTGTTGTTACTCAATCACGTCGTAACGGCTAAACCGATTTCGATGAAATTTGGTATGTACGTAGATTACCGCTGGCGGAAGCTATAGTAGAAAAATATATATAATTTTTTACAAAGGGCACTTCCGTCTGTTAGTGATCTGGTGCAGTTGAGCTATCTATAGATCGTTTGCAATGGTCTTTAGATGATTCTGTTAATAAAAGTATTTTTGATTTTTACAACACAGGAAATATCCTTCTTGAAATCGTATACAGATAGTTACAGGTTTAAAACTAAGCCGTGATTATATTAAAGACACCTGAGACTTTTCACCTGTATGTCTCAGGGTGACGGGCGCAATGCAATGCCACGTAGGCCAAGTCTTATGTGGACGTAACCTGTGAGGTAATGCAATTGTCACAGGCAGTGGTAACCGATTAACATCAGGTGGCCCAAGGGCTTGTGCCGTCATTTTAACTAAAAAAAAAACTCTTCTATCAATTTATTTTTCTTAACTTTATAGCAATAAGCTAAAAGCTCAGTTAACCTAAGGCTTTACAGAGAAACCCCTAGCCCTAAGCGCTACTCGGAAATGATTTAATCTCAATTTATAATTCCGGGCGGTCACTGAAATTCGGAAGCCGTACATCCACTAATTGGATCTAGAGCCTGATTGTCCGCCATTTTGGATTTTACCCGATATTTTATTATCGGCTTAAACTTTTGTGTTTCGTTTAAAACTTCCCATTAAAAGGAAAATTAATTATGAGCTTAACCTTTTTATTTAAGGTCATGTAGTTTTAAGGTCTACCTAAGACTGGTACCTACCATCATACCTATTTCTGCCGCCAAGCAACATTGCTGTGTTTCAGTAAGAAGGGTGTGGTTTGCGGTAAAATTACAGGCACAGGCTTTACACGTATAGGGCACGTTTCTAAGGTGCGTGACCTACGAGGTAATACTTTGTTATAGATGATGGTTATCACTAACATCAAGTGGGGCATATGTCTGTTCCATCTACAAATACCTACTATTTTAAAAAAGTATAATTAAATTATTCCTTCTACTTATTTTCGTTGGTAAAAAATGTAAGCATTTAGAAATAGAAATAGAAATAGAAAAATATTTATTTTGTGCCCATTTTTACATTCTATGAAAACAACAGTTATACTTATACCTAATACAAGACTACAAAATAGGTCGTCACTCAGCGGTGTGCCACTGTAACATATAGCTACTGTAGCGCTGGCATTATGCGACGCCTTTAGTGCGTGTGAGCACCAGAAAATAGAAACACGCGTTTACAATATTAATTAACAAATAAAAACATATAAAAATTAAAACATTTAATTTATTTATTAAAATTATAATACATATTATAACATACTTTGAGTATAGTTCATATTCGTTTTGGGTATACATATATATATATATTTATTTATGTTTTTGTACACTCACCTACTTTTAAAATTATTTCTCTCTCTAGCCTCAAAGGTTTGCTGGAAGAAAACTCTTCTTAGGGTTAAGCTCGCCTTTGTACATGACCTCTATTTCTGTATTTATAAATTTATGTTCTTGTGTGCAATAAAGAATAAGGAGCTCATGATAAATTTACGATCCTTAGTTATATCATCACAATGGTTTAGTAATATCAGAGGCAAGACCATAGGATTTTTGACTTCGAAAATGTATTTGGGCATTTTCAAGTTCCAGTGGCGTCGCTGTCACTTTGGCGCCGCCTTTATGGTTGACCATGTATTTGTATATACGTGCTTTCATACACGCGCTGCCACCCCGTTGGTGGCGATCACGAGTCGGATACCGCACGCTACCACCGCCAAACGGTAAAGAAAAACCACGTCTTTCTTGCGAATTAAGGCAAACTTAGCTGCGTGAATGGTATATATGTATAAGCCTACTCGATCTAAAAATCCCATACAAAAATAGATAGCCATTTTTTTAAACACACGCTAAACAGTTGTTTAACTTTTTGTATCAAGGTAATTGTTTGTTTTATGGTATTTTCTATTTCTAAATATATCCGGTTTTTCCTTATAGATTTCCAGGGCGACCGAACTTGTGCGGCCTGCTTCCAACGGCTCCCAACTTTTATGAGGCACTACAGTGATTGCTTCCTTTACCCAGCTAATCCTGCCTGAATAAATCATCTTCAATGAAATGAGGGGTTTTCACGGCCATGTTTTTATAACTGCTAATAGATGGCGCTGCTACGAATAAGCTAAAAAAATGGCATTTTGAATATTTTTAAGGGTCGGCAACGCGCGAGTAATACCTTTGGGGTGTTACAAACGTCCATAGGCTACGGTAACCGCTTACCATTAGGTGAGCCATATGCTTGTTTGCTACCTTAGTAGTATAAAAAAAGCAATTAAAAGTAAATTGCCAATGTCAATTGTCGATTTAACATTTTTTCCGAGGAACTTGAAATTCTTAATTTCTTGGATTGACTTTGTGTTTGCTTACGTGGAATAACAATAACATAAACCAATTGTGTTTCTTTATAAACCATAAATAGTAACTTACTTTCTTTTATGTAATAACTAGTGTTTTCAAATATGACTGTACCGAGTCTAATGTTTGACATAAAACCCATATTTTCTGGCTGCTTATATCCAGATAGCGCCATCTATTATCCTAGATGAAACTAGTTTTATTATGGAAAATAAAAAGCCATCATTGATAGAGACAACACGAATTGAACCGAAACATTGTCGGTCCAAACACCGATAAGACGGTACGTGATAAATCCCGTATTTATAATAATGATTGATAGAGATAAGTTTAAACATTTCACGCATATGATACGTAACCAATTGAACACCGATAACACAACTTATTAGAATACTAACTGGCGCATAAGAGACCTCCAAGCAAACAAACGGTCTCCAGTCTCGCCTCTCAAGTCTCAGATGAGTGGAGGCTTAATTGCCTTTTTGTTATATTATCTGTGCTTGATCGCGGTGTTAAGGTCTACATACTTCGCTTGAGACAATAGAGATGTACTTATCTGATGAATCGATATAAAATTATCGAGTGTTTTAAATTCTTCATCGTCATATCAGCGTTTACTGTACCAATAATCAGCGGCCAATTTTGTGTAGCCTGCACCCAATGGCTCCCAGCAACCTTTATCAGGTCGTCTTTATATTTAGTGCGGTTCAGTCTTACGCTGCGCTTTCCAGTGGGTTTAAATTAATAAAGATAATTATTTTAAATCTCAACCGCCGCTAGGAGCGACCTAACTTATTTTCTATCAAATATTTTAGAACGACCGCGTTGATATGCTATTTTCCAGCATATCAACGCATTTTTTACTCAGTTTTTATTATTTGCCTATTATGAAGTAACTGTACGAATCTAGTTTATACGAACAAAAAATGGCATGGTCGACTTTCTGCAAAATGCCTACTATTATATCTTTAAATACATTTATTTGTAATATAAATGATGCGTAGGTTATTTTTTTTAAGTGCATTAAATAACGATGGATATTTCCATATTTATCCTTGTTGATAGTTTAAGGGTACAGAAACGATGTAATGCTGCATTTTCCGCTCGTTATTTGTTGTAAAAATTATCGATATTATTTATTTGTGCTATACGGTACAGCTCTATCAAATACATTGTAGCAGTATGAATGGGGGGAAGAAATCGCAACACTGTTACAGTCTGGTCCATTAGTTTTCTTACAAAATGTTGCATACAAAAATGGATTTATTTTAAAAGTCAGTCAACTAATCTGGACAGTTTTAGCGGGTTTTTTTTTAACATGTACTTGAAAAAAGAAAAGTTATGTTAGGTACTTTTTTTGTTTTTGTTAGATATTATTACATTACCTCACAGATAACGTGCATTGCGCTCTTCCCCTAACACATCTATGTGAAGTCTTTGTGGCTGTAATTTCACCTTCAAACAGGACTAGACTACAATCCAGGCCTCTAGGGGTAAGAGTGAATATGTGTCTTCTAGATCTTCGTATTTCATTTCAGACCACATAATCTCTTACCACCAGGTGAGATTGTGGTCAAACGAAGATCTTATACGTGATAAAAACAAACGAAACACAGCGTTGCGATGACTGCTCGGTGGCAGAAATAGGTGCTGTACCTATTTTACTTATTCTCGTAGATGTTATAAAAAGGTTATTTTTTATTTTTTTATTGATGATAGTCAAGCGCTTGACCTCACCGATGGTAAGTGATGTTGAGATCGAAGATGGAGCACGCTTGCCTAGAATGAACCTATTCACTCTTGACTTGAAGACTCCGGGATTATACTCGTCCGAAAAAATATACACCGGTAGGCCTTCAGAGAAATGAACCAAAATATAATAAAATCAATATGTAGATACTGATTCGATTCGAATATGATATCAAAATATGGCTTACCAGGCGAGTAATCGTCGATTGGATAACGAGTTTCCGGTTCTATTCGAGTGGTTGTGACGTCTCGCTAACTCAATGCACCTTGCTAGAGTTGTGGTACCTACCTGAAATTATGCCATCGCCTACAACCTTTCAAAAATCAAATTTTCATTTATTTCTGGGGAACAATACCTACAGCAGAATATCAAAAATACACTTCACACTTTTGCAGTGCCAAGATAGTTTTAGTGATGACAAAAAGGCGTTTACATCAGAAGATGATTTATTGATAATAAATGGACCGCAAAAAAGTTAAACAACAGATAAGCGCGTGTTTAAAAAATTCCTTACCAATTTTTTTTATTGACTTTTCTAAACACGCACTACAATGTGTTTTTTATGTGGGAATCTTTTATATCACAAATATATGATATAATAATATACCTATAATAATTCTTTCAATAATATTTTTTGTCTAACGTTTTATCGTTCACAAAATGTCACGCGTAAAACTAATAAAACGCAGACTTATTTTAACTGGAAGAGGATGCTTTCAAGCAATAAGTTCGCCTATGGACAGATTATTTTTATATTATGTGCAATAAAGACCTCTCATTCATTCATACCAATTTATCAAGGCAAAGTAAATTATGTAACTTTTTGAAACAAAAATATATTATAATATAAAAGAAAAAACCTAGATGTCTCATGTGGGAGATGCATAATACACTGTAATCGTGCAAATCAGAAAAGTTCTGAACATTTCACACAGCGCTATCTATCTCAAAACTAAGCAGAGCTTCTAAAGGGTCGTGTCAAGACATATTTGCTGTCATTATTTTCAAATGTCTATATCGACGGCAGAAAGCGGAAATGGCGTATCTCAAAAATTTCCGCTGTTCGATATTGAAACATCAATTGCTGTAACTAGTTAAAAATCAATGAAGCAGTAACTTTAGGACATTCCAATTAACTGTATCAAACAAATATTTTCCAAATTTCAACGTTCTATCTTTATTAATGTACGAGTTATGATTTTTTTAAATAGTTTTTTGGCTCTGGTGTACAATTAGATATTTTGAGATACGCCATTTCCGCTTTCTGCCGTCGATATGGTTTAATTTATTAGTTTGTACGATACACCTCCAGAATTAGCCACTCGAGTATTACCACCGCATATTGGAATTTACAGTTGTATATCGCATATATTGATATTCAGGCCGCGCGCGCTCAGTCATTGTGTCATATTTTGTGTTTTCATCCTTTTGAAAGCCTATCCGTTTAATTTATGTATTGCTTTTCTGTTGAATGTCGATTGTATTGTACTGTTGAGTTTAATATGGAGTATGTTATTGGTGAGGCAAGTATTATTGCTCCTGGGTTTAAAATTGATGTTCACTAGGCGAATCAAAATAATGTGCCTAGATAAATGATAATTTTACATAGACATAATTATTTATCAGTTTGCTTATTGTACATGAAAATAAGTTCTTCGTGGTGAAGTTAATCCTTTGACCACACGCCGATATGATCACTGACTAATAGAGCAACCAAGGAAAACCCTAAAATAGATCTGTTTTATGAATGCAACCCTAGACGAACCTAGACCTTATCAATGTTTTTTTGCGTTTGTATTTCACCGTCTTTTGTCTGAATTCTATTCATATTCATATTCATTGAAATCACAAGGATAAATAATATTTATTGTGGCCATAAAAGATACATAAATAGATTGCGCCCTTGTTTCCCAGAAAAGCTATAGAAAATGATAATTTTGAAATGTCAATATTTCTCCTTGCTGTATTTATGCATAGATATTTTTGCATAGATCCTGTCCATTCAAAGGTTGTCTGGAAGAGATGTAGCGATTTAGTGCTTTTAGCGATAAGGCCGCCCATTTTTAATTATTATTATTTAAAAGTGTATTTTCTTGCATATTTGCTGCTTGCATTTTCTGCTTGTTTGCCTGTATTTACTATGGTGTGCAATAAAGACATTATTATCTTATTTTATCTTATTTCCACAAAAAACTTTCTTAGCCAATGCACATCAGACCTTCAAACCTGCACTCATGACACGAGCTAACGGGTTAGTGTCCAAGTGTTCCCCCTACTCGCTCATAAGGAAATAGCAGAGCACTTCCGTCGCGATGATTAGTGTGGGGTTTCTAGGATCGAGTGACTGTCGATTATGGTTATCGATACTTTCAGCCATGGTTTCGAATTCGGGGTTTTAACAGAAATATTCGATTGAGAAATATGATAAAGTATGCTTCATGCACCATAAAATAAAATAAAATAAAATAAAATAAAAAGTTACGGTAGGTCGACGGAATATACATACTAATATTATAAATTCAAAAGTAGCTCTGTCTATCTGTTTGTTACGTTTTCAGGAATAAACGGCTAGAACGATTTCGATTAAATTTAGTATAGAGATAGATCATGACCTGGGTATTTATATGCTACTTTTATTAACAAATCACGCGTGCAAAGCTAGTCTCTTGTATGCCCCTTATCTGGAAAACTTATCTTGTAAAACACCGTAGAGTGTAAGTACCTACCTATTATAAGATTATAACAACGCTAAGACGCTTTAAACACATCTGACAGGATAAAGAGCAAATAGATAAAGTAATTCCAATTATTTATTCATCTCATCAATCAATTATAACATTCCCAGCCACTGTAAATCATTATTTCCGACTGAGTGTGTGTCCATTTCGCCCACAGATTTAACCACCGCGTATAAATTATCTATCCAGTGCAAAAGAGTAAAGAAGGAAAGGCAAAAGTCGCGCGACCTCCGTGGCGCAGTAGGCGAATAGCTGTCTGAGACGCAGGAGGTTGCGGGTTCGATTCCCACTGCGAAACAAATGTTTAGCATTTATAAGCCCCATATAATAAATATGTAAAATGTAAAACATGTATTTACCAATAGGTACATTATAACGTAAACGATTTCAATGCAGTTTTGTCCGTTTGAAAACTAGTATTGAATAAATATTATATTACGGGCTTCCGCCAGCGGCTTCGCACGCGTTGTTTATCAACAAAAAGTAGCCTATGTGTTGCTCCAGGTTATAATCTACTTACATAATTTCGTCGAAATCGGTTTAGCCGTCAAAACGTGATTGAGTAACAAACAAACAAACATCCAAAATTTCACATTTATAATATTGGTGTGATATTGTGATAAAACGTGACGTTTATTAGTTATCTCGTACAGCTATAGCGATAAGTATCCAGATCAGCAATTATAAACGTTGGTTGGCGCGACGATCTGGATGGGTTGCACTCTGACTGGCAGGAGATTTCTGGAGAACGCAAGGAATGTAAGGAAATGGGGGAGACCTTTGCCCAGCAGTGGGACAGTATATGTGATTGAAAAAAATATTGTATAACTTTTTTTAAGGTCACCCGCCACCATTCCTGTCTCAGATTTGGCCCTACTGTAACTAGGGTCTCGCTAGATCCAATATGTCGATTCCGGGTGTTACTTACAGGAAGTGACCTTAAACTATTGACCTTTGACCTTCGCCGGCTGTTTTATGTCTTCGTAAGCCGGCTTAATGGTGTATTTGAATTTCGTAATGTTATTTTAAGTTATTCCATTATGGTAATTTGCGGTTAAATTATTTCTTGCTGAATATTATGAAAACTTTGTTTTATAAGAGTGCTGTAATGCGCCATTTTGTCGGTCTACGATAATCTGCTACCGTTGAAATTAGTATTTTATTATCTTTTTTCTTTTTATTCTTCTATGCTAAAAACCCCCTCGATCTTTTCAGGAATTCGCGACAATGGATCTCCACTGTGCCAAATCTATAGATTTCCAAAGTATAAAAGTTCTTTTTGCATCTGTGCCCGAATATCAATATTATCAAATTAAACAGACTATATATTAATGGCGACCTATAATATAATCAAAGACCACTCCGAGAAAATGTTAAGCTAGAACCGTGCAGGATATCGTGCGTTTATAGCTAAATATCGCGCCTCTGAACAGAATAGCCCGGCAATACAATTGTGTGGCTAAGAGCAAAGAAGCGGACATGTTTGTTGGAACTGTACAAATGTTTAAAAACAGCTTATCCCAGGTTAATGTGCGAATCGCTCTTGTTGTATGACCTATATCCCTATAAAATATATAAATAAAATTATAAGATATTATTAATTTTAAATCTTTCTTTAATAATGTAAATAAGTAGTTGATAGGTAAATATATGATTTTATTGTGTTTTAAATTTGTAAATAGGAATAAATTAACTTTTTTTTTTTACTTTTTGTTATTGTTATGATAGGTACATTGAAATGTATTGTTAGCTAGAAGTACGTGCATGCCATCTTAGTTTTATATTAAAATCCGATTAATTCACTCGCTCGGCTTAAAATATTAATGCATGCAGTCTGTCATCTCTAATTATAGTAGCACTAAGTTCTACCATTGGAAATGTAACCGCTAAATATTGTCAGTGTGTGCTATGTTGATGATTCTTAATAATAAAATTAAAAAAAATATCGTATAGCGTACACGGGATAGATATCGGCCGATAACGTCAATAGTACGACGCTAAACCTCACACAGTATTGTGTGTCTGGCGCTAAATATCTTATAAGAGTATATCAAATATCGTGTATAAGATTTGTACACGATATGTGTGCACGAGGCAGATCTCAACCGATGCCGTTGCCGTTTAGCGTCGCAACTAGTTGGTGTCGATCAAACTAACTGTTTGTTTGGTCTACTTAATTAGACACTATCAAATGTGGCCAATCAAAATTTCCAAAATATTAGCGCTTTTGCGATTCTGTGCGAACAACATATTTTCCTACATAAAAACTACGCATAAATAAAAGTTTCATCAAAAACGATTACCTACGTTAGTATACCCGGAAATCAGTTTTAATACTAAAATATCGTAAGAAACATACGAAATATCGTATACAAGTGTACACGGGACAGATCTGAGCCGATGCCGCCGATAGCTCCGGTATGCGACGAGTAATTATAGATTGCATACATACGAGGACTTTCCATTCGCGTCTCGGTCCATGCTGAGTTAGGACACCTCATTTGTTTTTTATCTGGTTGCTTACTTCGTAGCGATAACACAATTTTCTTCTAGTGTTAATCATTATTATTATTGATTTATAATAAATACTAGCTTCCGCTCGCGGCTTCGCACGCGTGGTTTGTCAATAAAAAGTAGCCTATGTGTCTATCTAGGTCATAATCTATCGACATACCAAATTTCATCGAAATTAGTTCAGCCATTATAACGTCATTGAGGCACAAACAAAAATCCAAACCTTCGCATTTATAATGGTGATTGGGGGTTAGACTCACAGACCGCATTAGAAGCGACATACCAAGCTCCAAGACAAAAATCGCCGATGCTACGTAAAAAGCAGCTGAACTTCAGTAGGACTAGGCTGAACACGTATGTCGAATGCGTGACTTGTGGCCCAAGATAATCACCGAATGGGTACCCACAAGGCGCGAGACCGCGTGGCCGGCCGCGGAGATAGCGGGACGAACTTGACGCGCACAGTGCGAACTGCTCGACAGAAGTCCTAGACCAGGATGAATCGAAGAAAAGAAAGGAGGTCTTGGCAATAATAGCCAGCAGAGTAGACTGTCCGAACACGGACACCAGCCAGTTCTCAGGCTTTTTACATTAAAAACATTAGATGCTATTGGCATTAAGTCCTCCTAGCACTATTCTGTTTTGTGTGAAAGTATTAAATAAATAATTATATTAAATAATTAATTAATTTAAATAATTATATTATCAATTACCATTTATAGATCATTATGGAATTAAATTTGTATGCTTTTTGTGACGCCTTTTTCAACAACATCATACATACAGAGTGATACTCATTTACAGCATGTAGCTCAGATATAACATAAACTCCCTATTGTTCTAATTTAATTTGTAGTTTTTTATTGTGTGTAAACCCTCTTTATAATAATTTTTATCAATCTTGTTCTTTGAATTACAAGTAATAAGAAGAAAATGAACGCCTGAACACAAAATCAAACTCACTTAGTAAATAAATTAATATCAATCGTCTCAATTATCAATCATTGATCGAATCATCGGAAATTCCATAACACTACAATACGCCTATTATTCGCAAATGATTACTATAACTTTCAATTAAACCATAAAACTTATCTTTTGTAAGAATAACGATTAATTGTTAAATAGATTGTTTAATCGCTTTTTACGCTTAGAAAGTGCTTCATATTTTACACCCAACATCCTCATACATGGCTCATAGAAAGGCTCAACGAGCTATTGAGAAGGCCAAAGCCCGAAATATCCCATAAAATGAGGAGATTCGTAGACAAACTAATTTCTGACGTAGCTCAGAGGATTACAGTAGCAGTGGGCGGGGCACATAGCTCGAAGAACTGACGGCCGTTGGGGCAAAAAGGTTCTCGAGCGGAGATCACTAACTGAAATGTGCAGCGTAGGACGGCCCACTAATGGAACGACCACCTGATAATGGCTGTTGTTATTTATTTATTTATATAGTTTATAGATAGATCAGATGTTTTGTAGCTTAGAAAGTAGGTACGTACATGCTCCCTGTAAGGGCACTGTAAGTGTGTTTGAGCCTTAATGAAAACAATTTATGTCTGTAGTAATTTGTTTCTTTGACGAATATTTTAATGACAAATTTTAGATACATATAATGTTTTTTTTATTAAGAACATTGACGTCATCCTCTCACTATAAATATTGTTGTGCCCAACAGGGTCCATAATGATCATGTTCCTATCAATTACTACCAATTACATTTTGAAACACCATAAATGATTGACTATTGAGTATTATTACATTGTGGAATACAATAAATGATTGAGTATTATTGCATTGTGGAATACAATAAATGATTGAGTATTGAGTATTATTGCATTGTGGAATACAATAAATGATTGAGTATTTTTCCATTTTGGAAACCGTTGCTAATACAAACTTTTATACTTCAGCTTAATGGATAACGCACTCTTTTAGATAGCTTCTTAAAAACAAATCTAATTTAGACTCAGGGAAACTGTAAAAAAGCAATGACAGAATCGTCGGAAATCTGTTCGGTCTCGGATCAAAACAAATAAAGCAAGTATGACGCAATGCGCACGCGTCGTATTAATTTGCATTATCATTGCATTGGTATTTCCGATCTCCAATATTTCCAGTCTTTAGGCTGGTCAGTTTTTCTTCCCAATATTGTCCCATTTAGCATTTGAGCTTCAAAAATAACTACACACCATACCATACTGTAAATCCAGTCCATCCTAATGTTGTTTGAAAGAGATCGGTCATAGCGACAATTCAGATACTACGCGATATAATTATTATTATTACTTTTATTGTTAATAATGTTTGTTTTATGTGTTGTACAATAAAATGTTTCCCATTTTATTTAATATATTGTAAACACCCAAATTCCGCATTATACAAAATCTTATTTGTCGTACCCGACCAATATTTATAACGCCTTCTCAAAAGTGTTATGAAAGATAAGGTAATATTTCCCACTTGATCCGTTTATCCCCGACGGAAGTCTTATAATATTATCCTTTTTGAACATCCCACTTCCTGTGGTCCCTTATTATTATCACCCTACAATTTCCCACCCTTTATCGTTTTCCCCAAATAGATTAGGACACGTTTTTCTTTATTTTTAATATTAGGAATCGTTTTGCAACGCCCATTCATTTTTATAAATATTTTATTAGCTTATATATTTTATTATATACCTTTTTCATAATTGCACCTGCCGGCAATAATGTATTTTGTTTGTTTTCAAAGCAAGATAAAAACTCATTCATTTATCATTATAATCTCATTTATCATAATGGACATTGGACATTCCAAGTTTAAATTTAGCTAAAAATTTGCCAATTTTTTTTTATTACATTGATCACCAATGTAATAAAAAAAAGTTATTTCTTTTTAATAATTGTCGCAAAAAATGTTTTGTACTAAACCAGTCAGTTTCGCTTATAAAACTAGGATTCTCGATACAAATATTTTTTTCTATCATTTAAAAATAGTTTTAATTGCATTTCGATACCGAATGATTATGTTTGTAATCAAAACCTTGTTATTAATTATTTTCCTTCATAGGCCTCTACATTTTCGGCAAGTGACGAGCGAAAAGGAAGCCAAGAAAATCAATAGAGCCTTTCTTTCCGTTGGAATGAATTCGTTGCGGGAAATAAGACTATTACGACTTATACTGCCTCGTGGAACATGGCGCGGGGAATCAATAGAATTCTAAGGCTGAATGTCGTGTAATATTCGATAATGCACATGATGTCAAGACCTAATAGGTATGTACGAATTATTTGTACGTAGTATATTATTTACTCTGCAGTATTATGTAATACCATATAATCCAAAGTATGGTTTGTTGTACGATTTTACTCAAATTAGTTATTCAAGTTGAGTAAAATATTTTATTTACGGGAAGTGGCAGCTTTTGAGACTTGTTGTGTGACGCCGCCGGCCGGTTTGTTTGTTTTGAAATTTGTTTTTGTATGAAATTAATAAAAAATCGGTTCAGGTGGAATTTGATGGCTTATTGATAAATTCGGTGGTCCGTTACCAGAGTCACAGGTTCTATCTAAAACATGTTTCCATACAGCGGAAGTCTGCTATGACGGAAGTAAAAACTTACCGCAACGATTTTTATAAATAATAATTAGAACAAACGAAGATTATCTAGAAAACTCTATAATGAAGCACAAACATGAACGACGAAGTAAGAAATAAAATTACATAGCGTTAAATTACTTGACACAAAAAACAGGCATGCGCCACCGCAGTAACTCCATTGAATTATTCAATCAGCTTAATAGTGTTGTCTGTCTGTCACCGGTGACGTAACAGGAAAACAGACGAAGCCGACCGCATACACTATCACTAATGACACTGCGACACAACCATGCCGTCACTTATGTAAGCGCAACTTCAGACACTTTTTGCAGACGCAGAATTGCAACAATAAAACACTCCCAATCGCAGAATCAACGGAGAAAGTGCGTGTCAGCAGCCGTTGCGGAGAAAAAAGTCGCCGCACCAGACGAGCGGAACACCGGCCGGCGAGCGATTTTCTCAAATCTGACAGCTGTCACTGCGACAGGTCGCCGTTTCACGTACTCACCTTTGACTAGGCGCTGCAGTATAATCTCCTTGTGCTCTTGCGTGTGGGGCTCGCCGATGACGGCGAGCAGGTAGCATCCCGTGAGGGGGCTCGGCGGGGGCACGGAGGCAGACACCTCCGTCCCGAGGGACAAGGACCGCTCGTCGTCGTGGTCCATTGCCGACGGCGGCGCCGGCGCGACTGCCGACGGTTCGCCCAGAGTGCGCTCGTACTGCCGACCGCTCGGCGCGACTGCTCCGCGAGGAATGGTCTCCAGTGGACGGCGCGCCGGGCGTGCGCGCGACGTCTCAGCCATCGACCGCCGCGCCCGGCACGCAGACGCCACGCCGACCGGCCACAACCCTGCTCTCTCCGCCTCTTTCCACCCCATCGCTTACCAGCCTCGCCGAAACAGGATGGAGAACTTAGGGCGTATTCAGAAGGCTCTGTAAGTTTTTCAGCGCACACGTGATCTGCATTGCGTCTAAACAACCCGGCTGAATAACCTCGGGCCGGTACTCAGCTGTTCATAGAATGCCACGGCTGTACAATCGATACTAACATAATGGGCTAGATTGACGTTTGGCTTCCCATGATTACTATTGATCTGGGGGGGGGGGGCAATAATACAGCAGTAAACGTTTACATATTCATTTTGCCGACTATCAATTTACTATTTAATACACCCTTATCGTCATTCAATAAACCCTTGTCAAAAAATATTTCCTACAACTGATATCGTTATCTTGATATCTGTTGATTCATTTGTCCATCCTGTTTGGCAGAGCCTTTTATTCAAACCCTTGGTTAACCTTATCTCATTTCAACAGATTTCATGAGTGTCTTATTAAATTTGTGACAATATATCCTCCAATTTCTCTTACAAAGAGCGTGTTCCCTATAGGCTGGCGGCTCCCGCAGACCAGCTATTGGTTCGCCCGCGACCAACCGGTAAATCCCGATGGCTGGCAGCTTCGGATTAGGTCACAAGCTGTAACTTGAATGATGCTCAGTTATTCATCAGGTCTAATAAAAATGCAGTAAAAATAAAACGAGGCTTGAGCTCTTTCAGTACACAATTGCTTGGTTTCAAAATTGAAAACCAGAAATTTCCTATTTTGTGTTATATTTTGTGGTTCGATGTTATTTCAGTGGTTGTTTTTTCTGGGTCACCCTGTATTAGGTCAGTGATCATTGCGGTAGGTTGTGGTATGGTAAGCAAATCATATTTACCTGACACACTTCGAATTTCAGTGATGACTAAATTTTTTTAATAATAATAATAATAAAGCATGTATTAAGGAACAACAAATATACAGCCATGTGTACAGTTTAAAACGATGATGCCTGTATTAGTATGAAAACTGTGTTATATAAATAACTTGTGATCTATTTGATTAATTTGGTATAATTTGATTTTGTATCTTTTGAGCTGGCACAATAGAATATATATATATATATATTTTAAACTGGATAGAGCTTCGTTTGACCACAATCTCACATGATGGTAAGCGATGATGATATGCCCATAACATAACGAACTCCATGGCTAAGATATCTTTAGAATTTTTATTTAATTTGTACAAATACGACCATATTTATTTATACAACAAAAACCTTCGTAACATTTTTTGTCATCTTTATACAGATTATAAAAGAAAATCTCAGGTTATAAATATGTATTCTAGTCGCATTATTACCGACTAAAAAAAAATTCCATATATGTACATCTATTCAGAACAGAAAGGTTACGGAAACCAATTTCGTTTAGTACACAATGCACCGGTAATCCAGTATACCGGGTATGTGGACATCGAGATCTTATTTCAATCATCATCATTATCATATCAGCCATACGTTTGTTGAACATAGGCTTTGATAAGTACTTATACCCCCAAAGTTTTAGAGAGTAGTCTTCTTACACCCGCGTAGATAGGGTACTCATCACCATCACCATCGTCATCATTATCCACAGATCACGTTTGCCAAACATAACAAAAAAAATTGTTTATTTTAGCCATCGCGACTCTTAGAGGTTACAAATAAAAGTAAATAAAAATATGAACGCCTGTTATTCAATTTCAATATATATGATGTATATGCTGGATATTATTCAATTAATTAATATTAGGAAGCGCTTATAGCTTGGTTCAGAAAAGCAACGTTACGGACGGTCGCTACCTGAACGGGTGGCATTTTTAATCGAGTGCTTTCGTTTATATCAAAACCCATCAGGCAAACAAAATACTCTGACATCAGAGTTGGCCACTAGTTTAAACGAATTTAGTTTACTAGCAAATCCACTGCATTACCTCTTTCTCTTTCTTTTTCCACCTCTTTCTTGTACTTTCAGCTTATTTTTCTACTCAAATTCGTATTCTAGCTTCGTATAATAATGCTACTTATGGGGTTTCGATTCCCGCCGCGGAACAAATGTTTGCATGATCAACAGATATTTGTTCCGGGTCTGGATGTTTTTCTATATTTTATAAGTATGTATTAAAAAAGTAAATAAGTTATTCTATCAGGTACCTAGTTCACATAGTAGAAGCTCTGCATAGTTTGGGGCTAGATAGCGCTGTGTGAAATGACCAGCAATATTTATTTATTTATTTAAACTGTTTCCTATTACACTTTTACTTTAAACTATATATGTTATAAAAATGTTTTCCTTGACTAAATACTGTAGGTTATTCGAGGGGGAGACTCTCATATTGGGCAGGATTTGTAAATAGTGTAAAACTTTATGAGAACGAATTTAAATATAAAAAAATATGTAGGTGTTTAGTAAAATTGCGTTTAACACTAAGCTAAGATTAGCTGCAGCAAAATCTTGCGATACATAAGAACACTCCTCGTGTTAGTTTTCTTATAATTTGTTTTACCGTCACACATTATTAACAAGAAATACAACGAAATTTTTAAAGAGCATGTAGCACAATTGGTAGTGCACCGTCGTATCAAGAGGAAGGTTGCGGGTTCAAGTCCCGTCTAGGCATGACACATTTTTTAAAAATATTGGAATTTTCGGAAAGTGTTTGGATAACACTATAAAAAATAAAATACTATAAGAAATACAACTATCAAACGAACAAACAAGCCATGAAAGCTTCAATGCGTAAAAAAGAGTAGAGTAGTAGAGTTTCTTGTAAAATGGCTCGTTCGGGGAAGTACTAACACCATACTCATTTCTTCCGCCAAGCAGCATCGGATATTTGTTATACTCGTATATATTATCAACTACTGTAACCCATGTATCGCAAATAAATCTTTATCGTTCTTTATCTTTTATGACAAACCTTATTTCTATGAAAATTAAAAAGGCCACATTCACGAAAGTTATAATGAAATACAATTTTCATACCAAATCCTTATTTCTATTTAAAAATGGTACAGGCTAGTAATGAAAACAAGGATTACCGCGAATGCAAATTTTCTTATTAACTTAACGGCGTAATAACAAACGGGTTCTAAGAACATAAGCTACCTAACAAACTCGTCTAATTTTCAAATTACTATTTGAACATCCAGTGGTTTTGCTTGTCTGGGGTGCGTCAACATTAGTCCAGTAGACTTCAGTATTGCAAAATAGATAGATACAGAAATAAAGTTCCCGCCGATTTTAATTTTAACTACCTACGCTTGAACGTAGCGCTAGGACCGGCACCTATAATATTCTACAACCAAACACACAACAATTTTGGTAAGAAGAATTCATGGTCACGTTAACATTATAACGTAAATTATCACAAGTAAATTCATCACCAACTTACAAATTATGTTTCACAAAACATGATATATTCATTTTTGCACAAACAGAAAAACGAACAAATGGAGAACATAATGCTTCAAGCATTTTCTACTAGTTATCCAAGACAGGTAAAACTGGTATACCTACAGGATGTTTGGTAATATACTGACAATATTCAAGTGACGGTTTCTAAAAACATAAAAAAGACTTTTCGAAAAAAAAACTTATAGTTATATTATCAAATTTTAAAGAAAGTCGACTAAGTTTAAGTGATTAATTCGATATAAAACTTACTGCCTACTCTTGCAATGGACATCCAAAAATAAAAACCGATTTGATATCTCTTTCGGAAATAGCTGCGGGTTTTGGGTTAGAAAGGGGCAACAAGAGATATCTCGAGACGTCACCAATACAGTATCTGTGGTTAGATGGATAGCATTATACAATAGAAAAACATACGTTTAATAAAGTGTTTCTTTTTACATACCAAAATAAATTTCACATTTCTATGGTAAACATTTCACAAATTTATTTTTTATGCTCTTCAAAATAACCCCTTTCATTTTGTGCGTATGTTATCAAACACCCTATATACGTCACGCTAAAGCGCAGTTGGTATTCAACCGACTTGATCCTAGTTCTTCCTCCCGCGTCTATGAGTACGTATTCCTGTTATCCTTCGTTGTACTAATCTTAACTTCTGTACCAATCTATTTTGTGTCTGTATGCCACCGGCGTTTCAGTGCAAAGTTTCCGCAGTCGGGTGAAAGGTCGAGCAAGGTCGTTGGCGCATTCACATCGTGCAGTATTACTACGGCCAATTTCTATGCGATTCTATTGAATAGATTTTATAACATATTTTATTAAAAGGCTTTAATGACGTCAGTGCTGTTCGGATTGTCTGATATAAACTTTGTTAGGGTAGTTCCGGTAAATGGCTCACAATTATAAAGCTTTTATTAAAAAAATATGCTATTTCTTTCAAAAAATCTAAATCAGAATTCGTTTATTCATTAAAATCACAACGATCACTTTGAAACGTCAATTTTACTACGTGTTCCTCCGCGAATAAGCCAGGAAAGAAAGGCAAGAAACCAGGCTAGTTATTCTTTTAATGATCGTTTTGTCATAACAATAAACAAAACAAATTACATCTAAACTGTAACATTTTTGAACAAGTTGGAGCAATTTCAATCCCAAGCTTCTATATCATCTTAATAATCCGATACGTTAGGGTAAGCTTTTTTTATTAAAGTTTATTATGTAGAAAGAGACTACCACATAAAAGTTGTCTGGAAGAGATCGCTTTCTTTAGCGATAAGACGCACATGATACATCTACTTAATTATTATTTTGTTCAGCTTTAAAAAGAATTTCCATTCACTAATTCATTCACTCACCTAACTAACATGTACTTAGATATATAAATATCACAAAATATTTTTGTGTGAACATAGCTCGCTCTGGAAATCTATGGAGGAAGCCTATGTTCATTAGTAGATGTCCTATGGCTGATATGATGATGATGATGATGGTGAAATTCAAAAATAAAACCATTTCGTTTTATTTTTTAATTTATTTATGACTAGCTGTTGCCCTCGACTTCGTACGCGTTACACTACTAAATGTGTAGGTAACCCCATTTTTATCCCATAGGAACTGATTTATGGGATAAAAGGTAGCCTATGTGGTAATCCAGGTTATAATCTACGTATATACCAAATTTCATTGAAATCGGTTCAGCCTTTACGACATGATTGAGTAACAAACAAATAATCAAACAATTAAATAAACAAACATCCAAACTTTCACACTTATAATATTAGTGTGAATTCACATAAAACAGAGTGCTGGAAAACTTAATGCTAATAGCATTATCTACCAGTCATCCTTGTCTACTCTTTGTAAATAGTGCAGCTTTCTAACAGTGAAATAATTGTCAGAATGGGTTGTGTAGATTCTGACATTGCCCCCCCACAAACAAACAAGTAAGCTCACAAACTTTACCTCTATATAATATTGTAATATAGAAGACAAAAAACAGTGTGTATCTAAAGACCATTTCAAACGATCTACAGATAGCTCAACCAATGACTACATTGCCTCACTGAATTGCATGGGTTGAACTTGACCCAGATAAGCACCGGTTCTCGGATCACACGTCGCTCTCACATTAAACTAATTATGACCAAGTTAATTCCCATGGTGGACATCGTTTGATCTCAGAAGGCAGGCTTGTGAAAATATCCCACTGGGGTGGTCAAAGGCAGGTCCGATCCCACTTATAATAATTATTAATTAACCCAACTATCCCACTAATATATAATATTAGGTCTTTACCTATGAAATTGCCGTTTTGTATGGAATAAGTGCAAGTAGGTACTTATTTTTTTTAACTTTTTTATTTATGTTATTCAAAGTAATCACCCATGCAATTGACGCATCTTTGCCAACGCATTGCCAGTTTATTGATGCCCTTGTAAAAATCAGCTGGACGGGAGGCAACAAACTCTTCAAAGGCATTTTGTACTGCCTCTCGGGAATTGAATTTTTTTACCCACTAAAAAGTTGTCTAAATTTTGGAAAAAGTAATAGTCGGTAGGTGCAATGTCTGGTAAGTATGTCGGATGAGGGAGAGCTTCCAATCCCAGCTCTTGCAGCTTGGAGACTGTCTGTTGTGCAGTATGGGGTCACACGTTGTCGTGAAGGGGCAGTGGGGACGACCGATTGACCAAAGCTGGTTGCCGATGTGCAAGCTTCTCCATTATTGTCTCCAGTTCTTCACAGTACACATCTGCAGTAATGCTCATGCCGTTTTGTAAAAAGCTGTGGTGAATCACACCCGCACTAGACCACCAAACAGTGACCATCACCTTTTAGGGGTCAGTTTTGGTTTAGGGCATTGCTTTGGTGCTGAACCAGGATCTAACCAAATTGCTGAGCGCTTTCGATTGTCGAACAGAATCCATTTTTCATCGCACGTATTCGGTTGAAAATTCCTTCATTTCTTTGCCTATTGAGCAGCGCGAGGCAGGTCTCGACGCGTACGTTGCGCTGGCGATCGTTAAGCTCGTGGGGCACCCATCTATCAAGTTTTTTACCTTGCATATTTGTCGCAAATGGATCAAAATTGTTTTGATGCTAACATCAAAAGCTGCTGCTAGCTCAGCTGTAGATTGAGTTTCGTCAGCTTCCACAATCGCCTTTAATCCATCATTGTTGTTCAAAGTCTCCGGACGACCACGAGCTTCTTTTTTCAAGTCAAAATTTCCAGAACGGAACCGGGAAAACCAATAACGGGTTGTGCGTTCGTTTGTACAGTTCTCCCCGTAAACGTTTTTTATGTTACGCGCCGTTTGTGTCGCGTTGGTGCCACGACAGAACTCATATTCTATAATTACACGAATTTTTAAAGTATCCATTATGACGAAAAATGTTCAAATGTAATGAAAATACAACGCTAATCAATAAACAAAAGACTGAGTTTGTAAAAAGAATGACATGTTTTAAAACAAAATTAATTTGAATTTAGAATACAAAGCCATTCGAAACTTTTTTTCTATTTGAAATGACCAGTACTGAAGAACGGCAATTTCATAGGTAAAGACCTATTATATAGAAAAACATCCAGACACGAAACAAATAGCTGTAGATCATGCAAACATTTGTTCTGCGGCGGGAATAGAACCCGCTACCTCCTGCGTCTCAGCCGGCTATACGCCCACTGCGCCACGGAGGCAGGCATATGTTTAAACATTTTGTAATGTTCAGTTATCTAGTGGCTGTAGTAGCACTGATTGTGTGTATATAACCCGAACCAACTTAAAAAAAAAAACTTGTACAAGGATTATTTCAGGATTAGAGACGTACTGAAAAGTATACCCTACGTGACGACCTCCGTGGCGCCGTAGGTGAAAAGCCGGCTGGCGAAGAGGTTTCGAGTTCGATCCCCATCGCGGGACAAATGTCTGTATGATCAACAGATATTTGTTCCGGGTCTGGGTGTTTTTCTACATATTAAAAGTAGGTATTTACAAAATAATAATAATAATATATAAGTATTTTATAAGTTACCTGGCTTGATTTAGTTTAGGGCTAAATAGCGCTGTGTGAAATGTCCAGCATTTTTTTGTTTAATGTGTGTTATACTTTGGATTATTTACGTATTAATTTCAATAGATTTTATGGTACCCAGAATTTTTTTTTGTGTGATTTTATTAAGAATTATTTAAATTGTAAAACCTTCAGTTGATTTTACGCAGGATATTACATTGCCTAGTGTTTTGTTTTAGATGTATTGATTGTATCATTTTTAATTAATTAATACTCGCCCAAAATATATGTATTGCTTTAAAAATAAGATTATTTTTGAAGTGTGTTTTAAAGAATTACAAAGTTCAGCTGATTTATCGGAAGTGAGTTAAGACGGACGTTAGTAAAACTGTTAATAGGTTTAATTTAAACATTGATGTTGTAAAATCCAAACTAATTTAAAAATCATGTTATAAATTACTTAGTTTTTTATAAGGAAGAAATAATTGTATATTTTATGTTAATAATGAATCAACTTAGATTGCACGAAGTTGCTTTGGTGGGCAACGTCGCGTGATAGGGATGTCATCTTTATGAACAAGGGTAATGGCGTGCTCATTTTCGGTTGGACTGTTGAACAGGAAGGTGGTGCGGTGCGAGTTTATAAACTTAAGTACTTGAAATGTGATGTTGTAACCTCATTTAGTTTTGGTGATGTTTGGTGGGACTTTAATTGTAAATGTACTTTTATCTGGATTATTTCTGGGTAATATTCTAGTATAACTAGCTATTATTAAATTGTACTGAAGTCAGTAGATTGAATGTAGTATGTGAATAATGTATTTGGGTAATGTGTGTGGTATATTCGTATTGGAATTAAAAATATCTAAGTTATCTGGGATTTTATTTCCTTACGTTTTGTGAGGTAGGAACATGATGCAATTTCCAGTAATCAATCGTACATACATACATACATATTAACAGTAACATTATACATACATTATGCAGAACATATCAAAGTATTAGTCCCACGTGTCTTTTTTTGTACATATATAATATACCTATATGGTAATACTCGTTTATTAATATAGATAGATAGATATAGACATTTATTTCGACACAAGTAACAAACACACAGAAACTACATACAGTGGATAAGTAAAGACAATTAAAAACACGTTACTTAAACAAAAAATAATAAATAATACTAAAAATACGTACCCAGTCACTATGAGCCCTGTGCCGAAAAAGGGGAATGGCTCAGCATTATGCTGGACAATAAACGTATTGCTCAGCGCTGGTTTACAGCCATTAAACCTGCATTGGCGGCACGGACGTCACTTAGAATTTAAAACTTATAAGTGCCTTATTTGAAAAAGATAACAAAAAAAATTATTAGTAAAATAATAATTTAAAGTTGCCTGCCCAGCGAATTGTACCTACCTACCTAAGATGTCGAGTAAAACACAGCTAATTATAAAGTTAATAATAAAAATAATAGAAAAATAAAAACAAGTAACAAGTACAATATAGAGTTCTATCATGTGTAAGGTATACTGCAGCCGTAAAATGGCTGTATTTTTTGATTCCGTTGACTTAGAAGCCTGATTTTTTACAGCTTCAAGGGATTGTAGACTTCAGTATTGGATATTAGTTTCAACTTGATATCTCCACGCTAATACACTTTTTATTTCTTTATTACAAATAAGAACAATATTACCTTAATATTATACCCTAATAAAATCTTATATATGTAAAACAAAGTCGGATTAGTTACACTATTTATAACTCAAGAACGGCTGGACCGATTTTGATGATTTTTCATTTGTTGGGTTTGGCTCAGCCCCGAATAGCAGAATAGCTGTTAAAATATCGGAAAAATTCACGCAAAAAGAAATAATGTAGGAAATTCATTTTCTCATACATAGGTGCAGCTAATTAATGATGGCCGATTGACAATTATACCGGGGCGACATTGGCAACCCGCGTCATATGCATGTCAAGCCGGTACGAAGTTAGGCGGGTCAACTAGTATAGGTATAATAAAATTAATATGAATATTTATTGTATAATTTAGGTTAAATAATATTTGTTGTATGTATTTATTCTGTGGTTAGTAATGACTTCAGTACAAACATGATTAATTTTTTATTAATAATAAATGTATAGTGAATTTTATGTTTTCAAAATATTATCTCACCGTTCAGCATACATGTGTGCATCGGACACATGTTAGTAGGTACATATGACGTCATTGCAAATATTACGCATCGACAATATAATGCAAAACAGATAACAGCTGTTATCTAAGATGCAATGTGTTTGCCGACCTTGACGTAAGGATGTTTTGGGTAATTGCAACGAGAAGAAATAGTAAAATATTAGCTGAGCCTTGAAATTAAAATGCATGAAGCCTTTGAAGAAAATAGGCCAAAGTCAAAGTCAAATATTTTTATTCATTAAAATCACAAGGATCACTTTGAAACGTCAATGAAGGCTTCACGATTTTAAATTACTTAAACTTCTGTGACTATCCGCGTGTCGTAACTACAACAGTTTAAGTTGTACAATAGATACACATTGTGTTGGTTTTCACACAAAACACCTTCCCGAGTACGTCGAGAACTATGGCTGGAATAGATTGCCTCTCCTGAAAACTACATACATAGAGCCTGCTGAAAAACTGCCTGCCGGAAAAGACCTTCCTTGGCCACGTGGAAATCTCTCGACCGTCTCAGAACATAAGTGGGTCACAGCAGGCAAAGTATGAGTAAATGGGGCTACATTGGAGAGTCGGCGACTAGTTGCCCATGCGGTACAGACCCTCAGACTATGGCACACTTATTACTACTATTGTGCCCTTATTCTTACACCCTGAGGGATACTTGTTCGGCCACAGATAACGCTATTGCAGTGGCCAAGTATTGCCAAAACAACATTTGATGTTTAAAATAATATGAACCATATCGACACGAAGAAGAAGAATAAAATAAAATAAATAGAAATATTTTATTTCAGACAACATAGGGGTAAAGAGAATCGACAGGGTCCGCAATACCACACTGTGCGCGAAGACCGGCATCGCAGATGAAGGTTACAATACAGCCAGGCTGAAGTGGGACTGGGCGGGTCACGTCAGTCGTATGGTTATAGACAAATGGGCAACAGTCGTCACACAATGGGTGATTGGGTGACTGCAGATGGACGTCGAAGCCGGGGCAGGCCAAAGAAGCGTTGGCGTGACGATGTCGATGCGTTCCAAGATGGCTGGTGGGACGTGGCGAGGGATCGTGAGATATGGAGGAACATGCGGGAGACCTTTGCCCAGCAGTGGGAAAGTATAGATTAAGAAAATTTCAGACAACATAATAGCCCATATCAAAAACTTACACACACAATAAATAAAACAAAATAATGAACAATTATAACAATAAATAAGAGAACGGACTGGGTGAAAAATAGATGCTACCACTTTGAACCCAGGATGACTAATTTCGCACGCGGCACTTCCAGAGCGGAGATGTCCAACACTCAGCCACCGTCCTCAAGATGCTGTTGTTGTGATACATGTATATTTTTGAACCCTATTTTATCCACTGTTGGACAAAGGTCTACATAAAAAATCTAAAAACCTTTGACACGTTAAAACCTATATTAAAATTGAATTTTCAGCTGAGATCCCTTACCAAAAGTAAGAGTGCTGATAATCTTCGGATTAGTTGACCTGATCTTCATCACACATAGCTAAGAACCATCCTAGTTAAACTAGCTCTCGATTAACAAACCTCGTCCAAATTGGTTCATCCGTTTGGAAACTATGATGTCACAGACAAACACAGTCGGGCATAGGCGCCAAATTTATAATATCTCTCATTTTGCAATGGGGGTTAAAGAAAATAATGTTAACCGCATTTATAACACTTATTAAAACAGTTTTTCCCCCATTCATCCCCTCATCACCCCGACTGTTTTGGCCACTTTCCAACTCCACTCCCTGACCTATAAACACGCGGAATAATGGCACTTCCACACTGGAATAGTTGGAATAGTTAGTAGTCAGTTGTTGTTTTGAAAAAATGTCCATCTTGACGACCTCAGTGATGCGATATGCAAGACGCAAGAGGTTTCGATTCCCGTTGCAAAACCTGCATTGACATTGAGATTCGGTCGAAGTTTGTCTTTTTGGCTGGTTTTCTTCTGATGCTGACCGTCGGCGCTGATAGATCATGTGTTTTGTTCCAAAATTTCAATGAAATTTGGTAAATTCATAGATTATGAGTTGGATTGAAACATAGCCTATTTTTATTGACAAACGACGCGTGCGACGCCGCGAGCTGAAGCTAGTATCCAATATACACTAGTGTAGTGGAGTTGATTGTTGTGGTCGAATCCATTTAAGAATACTCTCCCATTTAGTAGAATTCCCTGGGGAATCATGATTCAAATTGTAGTTTAACTAGTTTTAGCCATTTGACTGGCAGAGCCTACAGCTTTACTTTACTTGACCAGGCTCGATACATGGAAGCAAAATGGTAATGGAGAACGTCACTATAGCGATATTTTGAGTAGTCTGCAATTATCAAAACTTTTACGTGGTGATAATACCACAGTGAAAGAAGCATCTTAAACCTAAAACTTAGACAAAATAAAGAGCTCCAACATACGGGAAAAAACAAAGCCTACACCTATAGATCTTCAACACGCGCAGAAGCTAAAATGGGAAGGCTCCATGACAAGCACTGATGAACAAAAACTGTTACGCGGTGATGGAAGGGACTCCGCGGAACCCGTGCCAAAGGCAGACCACATGAGAGACAGAATGACGACATAACAACAGCAGGAAACAAATGGATAGACATAGCACAAGACTGGAAAGAATGGCAAGCTCTGGAGGAGGCCTTTACCCAAAGACACATAACATTCACATAACAATTAATCTATACTAATATTATAAAGAGGAAAGATTTGTTTATTTATAACGAATAAACTCAAAAACCACTGGTCCGAATTCAAAAATTATTTCACCATTAGAATGCTACGTTATCCCGGAGTAACATAGGTTATTTTTCACCCAGCTGCGCAGAAGGAGGGTAATATTTTTATTGATAAACTGCGCATGCGCTGCGGATTGGTCAGCTACTCATTTATAACTTTAACTTTCAATTTCAATGCAATCTCTTATCTATTCATATAAATTTTACATTAAAAAATTATCATATAAACTAAACGATATAATATTTCACAAATTAACATTGTAGAGACTTGATAAAATTGACTGATTTTTTTGACATTAATTAAATGTAAAAATCAAGGACTTACCAATTTATTATTGTGTGAAATAAAAGGCTATTTTATTTTATTTGAATACCTCAGTGGAGTCAACCTCGAACTCAACGATTCCATTAAAACCCAGAAATCGAGTAGATACAAGTTACTTAAGTATATTTTTGCAACGGCAATAGCTCTCTCTCTTTGAGCGCGCAAACCTTTATTGCCTCAGAATCACTTATCGACTGGTCATTTTGTTGAAATGATGCAGTATAAAAACTCATAAATAATGATATTTCAATGCATGCGGTATTTCTTACCGCCGCGCAAATAAAAGGGTGTTATTACTTTGACGCCTACGTCTGTGTATTTGTCTGCCTGTAGCATCGTAGTTCACAAAAGGATTTTTTTTATTGATTATAGTCAAGTGCTTGACCACTTCCTCCCCTGGTGGTAAGTGATGGTGAGATCGAAGATGGAGCAGGCTTGCCTAGAAAGAACCTATTCTCTCTGGACTTGAAGATTCCGAGATTATACTGGGTCGGAAAAAAATACGCCGGAAGTGAGTTCCATTCCTTACTTGTGCTAACAAGAATATAATATAAGAATTATATAATAAGCAGAAGTGAATCGTTTGGTAGGGCAAGGTGGTATGCCAACCAGGTATCCGTGGTACTTCTCGGTACGTCTGATTGTCTGGTGGTGGAAGGGGGAAGGAGGGATAAGGTCATGAAGATCTTGAGCATATTCACCAAAATTAATCCTATAAAAAACTGAAAGTCTGGCTACTCGGCGTCTGTACTCTAGACTTTGTAAATTGGTTTCCACTAGGGAGTCATCACCAATGAGTCTAGCAGCACGTCTCTTAATCGAATCAAGGGCTTCAAGCTGACACTTGGCTGAGCCATCCCAGAGATGGCAGCAGTACTCCATACATGAGCGGACTTGTGCTTTATAGAGACTGAGCTGCTGTCCCGGTAAGAAGTACCGCCGAACCTTAACTAGGATGCCTAGCTTCATAGCAGCAATTTTGGCCCTACATTCTATGTGCGAGCCGAAGTTCAGGTTGGACGTGAGCTCAACGCCCCACAAGCTCCAGCGGATGGACCGAATCGGACGCGTTTTTTTAATAGAAAGCTAGTTGAACTGGTTTGGTTCTTAGCAGGCCATTGTGGACAACGGAAGACACTGGATATCTTAATAATAAAGCATCACGTATAATTAACAATGTGTTTTTTTTTCAAACACATTGCTTTTTATAAATTAATCCAGCCACGCTTTTGTTTTACATAATGTATTAGTATGGATCTTCCGAAACCTTTTTCTCCACAGACGGCAAAGGATAATGCGACATCTTATTAAAAGCCTTGAAACCTGTCAACGCCATATTGTAAAGCAAAAAATATTCGCCACGAAACGATTAAGGCCGCAAAAAGTTAGTAGTTACTACTATCAAAACTCGAACTGAAAACTCTCTTGTATTTTTGGTTTGTTTTTTAGAGAAGCCTGAAAAATTACTAACAAAGCTTTTATGATTAACTATAATCAGCATTATAAGACCCGTGTCCATTGACTCACGCGCAGATGGCTGCACATCGCAATCCGAGGCGAACAAGAGAATAAATTAAGTTTTGTAAATAATAATTAACTTAGCAGACCTATTTCCATGAGAACGAGATAACTGATAGAATACTTTTTTTTGTAAATACATATTATAATATGTGGAATACAACCCAAACCTAAATAATAACTGAACTAACACTAAAATAACCTTTTCCATTAGTAGACACAAAGTCATTATGCTATTTGAATTTTTTTCTTCACTCATGTTCTAAAAGTTATATCTATTTAAAAATGAAAGAAGCCATAGTCAGGAAGAAAAAATAACAATAGATACCGGAAACACAAATTATCCTTTTATCAACAAACTTTTATAAGTACAAAGACTTATAATTTCACCGTAATTAAAATGTATTTATAATAATATAATGTATCACTCTGGTTTAAGCGATCGATAACACCCTCGATTAGCGTCCTCGCTCGCATTCGCTCACTCACAGCTCTTGTATGTAATACAAACCTCGTGAAAGAATACTCCGTAGCTGTGATGATTACTTTTATTACTTTTACATTATTATTGTTATAAACATCACCGTCGACTGACTTACATGACGTTTCTATCGAGAATGGCAGCCTGCTTTTTTTTTTTTTTTTTTTTCGAATGGACTAATCTCGCTGTTGGCCTCTGAGGCCGTGACAGCTTAACCGAACTTTTGGCGAGCGCAGATGGCGCTCAGCCCTGTAAGTTTTTTAGGCAACTAGCGCAAGGGCACCACTTAGGTACGAACCTCGGCTTGGGCTGTTGCCGGGATGGGGATAGGAGAGAAACGCCCGGGTACATGTCTGTACCTCGTATAAGCGGCGACTGAAGGGACTCGTCGACCTCGCCGGCGAGGTCGGTGTTTCTGTGAAGTGTTTGCTCTGTCTGATATAGATGACTCACCTTCCGCATTAGCGGAGGTGATTTCGTCATCCGGGTCTCCGAGAACGTGTCTCGGACGACGGAGGATTAAATGGCAGCCTGCCCGCGTGCACGCTTGATTTTAAGGCTTTTTTTTCGAATGGACTAAACTCGCTGTTGGCCTCTGAGGCCGTGACAGCTTAACCGAACTTTTGGCGAGCACAGATGGCGCTCAGCCCAGTAAGTTATTTAGGCAACTAGCGCAAGGGCGCCACTTAGGTACGAGCCTCGGCTTGGCCAGTTGCCGGGGTGAGGATAGGAGAGTCTGTACCTCGTATAGGGGGCGACTGAAGGGACTTGTCGACCTCGCCAGCGAGGTTGGTGTTTCTGTGAAGTGTTTGCTCTGTCTGATATATATGACTCAGATATCGCTTCCGCGTTAGCGGAGGTGATTTCGTCATCCGGGTCTCCGAGAACGTGTCTCAGACGACGGAGGATTTATTGATTTTAAGGCGAGGTGAGTTTGAGGTTTTGTGCGTGCGGGACGCGTCTATCCGAGACTGCGCCGTCTCGCTCTCGCTAGCTGTTACAGCTCATACTATAACAGTTTGTCCATTTCATAATTCACAATAAAGTAATATTAGGTACAAATAAATGCGAAAGTGCGTTTGTGCTTCTTTCAACAATGAACTATCTGTATAATATATGTATATTCAAATAAAACCTTGTAAAAATCTGTGACAAGTACGATGTACGGTACGGTACGGTTGCAGTGGACGGCGCGACGCGTCGTCCACAGAGAAAACCCTAATTTAACAAAATTGTCCCGTGTGATTTTGCAAACTGTGCAGGAGGTCTAGCATGCTCCATTATTGTATAACACTGGCCACTAAAACAACGTATTGTCCACCGCGATATGTTTTTGTGCAAAATTAATAACTTTAATTTCGTTTTACCGCTGTCACCATGATGCAAACAACAAGATGGTTAGTTCAGAACTGACACTTTATTCAAACAAGAATCCTACCTACATTATATTTAGAAAGTAACACATCAGTACCGTAAATATGCACGTCGTTATATATCTATAGATACGAGGTATGGTAATTAAATTGTCAATATGAATAACTTCTTAATTATGCCTTTCACTTATATTTCCTCATTACAATGATGACATGATAAATGAGTCACATGACTGACGACAGGCAACGCAAGATACACAAAACTTACGCGTCAGCCTGATAGGTCCTTGTGCCCAGCCGCTACAGAAACTTTTGCATTTTGCAAATACTAATCTTGAAAATGATTGACTCTTCTGTGAGTCACGAAAGATCGTAACTGGTGTCAGGGTTTTTAAGGTTTCAGAAAGCCTCCGGATATCTCCGGATGATTTAACAGTTATACGAGTATATAGCTAGAATCAACCTTCTCGGTAGTACATAGCATAAAATTAACCAACTTTATAGTTAACGTCGAGTATTTCTCGATCGAATCTCACTGATTCCAGTAGTTATGCAAAAATTGTATAAACCGACACTTTTAGGTCGTTGTAATGACACGGCATTGTGTACCGATGAATGGGTGCGGTGCGTCTGTTCACTGTGATACCTATATGTATGTAGGGTTATTGTATGTCAGTATGCTAATTATTTTTGTATATTCCAAGTTATACTTCTTTTGGTGCGTTTGGAAAAAAATATTATTGAAATTTTTACGAAGCGCGCGCACACCGACAGCCAAAAAGCGACATGATGAAAACTCATTATATTCAAAGTAGTTTCTCAAATATTCATAAATTTACTACACGTTACATCAGTGGAGATAAAAAAAATATATTTATTCATAAATATGCATGTGTGTATGTGAATTTAAATTATATATCATGGTGAATGATAGGCAATAGTAAAAATGTGTCATAACTATTTTTGATCTGTTACGCTAAAGAAGTATAACTTCTTACGTGCGTACATAAGTACACACACACGTTTTTGTATACAGTGATTCGACAAAATGTTACATACTAACAGTATTACTGCAGCACTGTAAAACCCTAGAGGTTTGTTTTGGTGCTTAGAGATACTCGAGCCGCTAATATTATTTAGATACTTAAAGAACCGTCACCTTTACCTAAACATAATTGTATATCTACCTACTAACACAATTACAACCCACCTACCCACCCAAATTACCAACAAAACAAAATTCCAACAAATTGTTGGAGTTATGCTTTAAATTCATCTTCGAAGCTTTTTATAATCATCATAATCAAAATTATAGCCGGCTGCGACGCAGGAGGTTACGGGTTCGATTCCTACAGATATTTGTTCCGGGTCTGGTTGTTTCTCTATATATTATAATACGTATTTACAAAAAAAAGTACTATTTACAAAAAAAAAAGAAAAGTAATAAGTATCTATCGGTTATCTAATTCACATAGTACAAGCTTTGCTTAGTTTGGGCTAGATGGCACTGTGTGAAATGTCCAGCATTATTTATTTATTATTTATTTTTTAAGTATACTTAAATATGTGAAAAGAAAACGTTTTACCCTGTTTAAGCTTATTGCGCGCATCGAAGAGTGCAAGATTTGGCATAATTAAAGTTGGACTCATACCCTTCAAACTGGAGCACAACAACGCGATCGTAACGATGGTAGTACTTCCGACGAACTTTTGTAGTAACTCCTTGTAGCTTACTATTACTTATTTTAATGTTCCTCAATTCTGCTGATTTTATGTATATTGCATCTTTTTATATCCCTCTTTCTAATAAATAATGTAGTAGTACATAAAAAACTAATCTTCCAATTTCATCAGATAACTGAACGATCAGAAAGTGCATAGAATCTAATCAAATGCCTACACTCGCCTTGCCTCAGTGAGCTATGCTAATGCTGGTAAGTTTTATTATAATCTGGTTCTAGCCATTACGCAGAATTAATTGTTATTTGCAATTCTTGCTGATAAAAGGTAATTAGGTATTAAACAGTGATTCCACCTTACCTACTTCCTGGTATTAGTTAGTTAGAAATCTATAAACACACCCATATTTTTTCAATTTCGCTGCACCTACTTTCTACCAAAAAATTAAACACGATTAACTCGACTCTTTTCACAAAAGTACAGCCATGCTAAGAACCTTAGATGCCGTTACATATTTATGTATAAAGAAAAATTAAATGGTGTTCGTTGGTAAGCATATCGCTTGAGAACGGCGGGATAGATTTGCCATTTTTTTATTTTCTTCAATTTACAACAGCGTTTTTAGGGAAAATTTTACTTGTTTCAATGGGATTTTTGTATGAACTCAAGATTTGACTTGGAACTCCGTTCGAATCCGGAGCGGGCCAAGTAGTTGAAGATAAAAAATAAAGTAAAGTATTTAGAACACGGTGGCATTCATTTAAATGAGTTTAGGTTTTTTTTCACCCAACTCAATGGTGTCAATAGGCAACAAAACTTTCTGCATTTTAAGCACATAAAAACTCCTTAATATCCCAATAGAGTCGTTCGATTTTATCCGAACTCTTTTTACAGCTAAATTCAAATTCGAGATATAACCCGGCGAATTAGCGAAGGTGGGTGACTTGTAGCGGGCGTGCATCGGCGTGCGTGCTCGCTGCCGCGGCAGGATCGATCGGCGCAATGCGGTGCTGGCGATTCAGGATTTTCAGAATCGAATTGGGGATATCTACATCCTGTCGATTTCGCTAGCAAATTGGGATAAAATGAAATGGCAATCGATTTTGGTAGACTTGCAATGCCCGCTTCCCAAAACTTCGAGGTATTCGAGATATTGGGCATTGTACCAGTATTCTAACAGTTATCTGGTTTGGATGTTTGTTTGTTACTCAATCACGTCGTAACGGCTTAACAGATTTCGATGAAATTTGGTATATAGAAAGACCTGGATTTAAACGTAGGTTACTTAATGTTGACAAAACACACGTGCGAAGCCGCTGGCGCTGACGGCCGCTAGTAATTTTCATATAAAAAGAAAAAAGTAAAAATAAGCGACCAATATCCGTTTAATAACATAGTTAAACCAAGAACTAATAGAATTCTTCTAATATTTCTATAAATTAAACATTATATTATAACATTAAAAGATATATGAAAAAGTAAAGCAGTGGTACAACAACTAATTTTAAAAGGTTTCTACAATTTAATTAAGAAAACTTCCGTGATTTATTTCTATCATTACCTATTATAAATACGATATTTATCACTTATCGTATCGTAGTGCGAGGCAAGAGGCAGTGCGGGGCAGATCGCTCCAAACCGAAACATTGTCGGTTGGAAACCGATAAACGGTAGGCACATGATAAATTCCGTATTTATAACAATGAGGTTTTTATGAACTAAATACCTCACTTGACCTAACTGTATTTTGTACAAACCTATGTAATGTAATTACTATGTTAATATAATATGTTTATTTTAATTTTAATTTACTAACCTTTAAAATAATAAATAAATAAATAAATATTGCTGGACATTTCGCACAGCGCTATCTAGTCCCAAACTAAGCAGAGCTTGTACTATGGGAACTAGATAGCTGGTATAATACTTATATACTTTTTTCTGTAAATACATACTTATAATATGTATATAGAAAAACATTCAGACCTGGTACAAATATCTGTAGATCATGTAAACATTTGTTCCGCGGCGGGAATCGAACCCACTACCCACCATAATATTACTTAATTTAATTTAATTTTAATTTATTTTGATCGTAATATAGTATGGATTATTATTATCTGAAATAAATGTGAATGCAATACAAAAACCGAATAATAATATGTTTCATCAAGCTCACTTGTGGCTGAAATATCATCGAAATACCATTTCATAAAAATGTCGATTACAATATAATGAAGAGCGTTTTTGCAAATCCGCTCTGAACAACGCTCGAATGGGCTGGAACCGTCATAAGAGTGATATGTACAGAAAACCAGATTTTTGTTAAGAACTATCTTCTGCCAGCGGCTTCGCACGCGTTGTTTGTCAACGAAAAGTAGCCTATATCTTAATCCAGGTTTTAATCAATAATAGGTAGTAATCTATCAATTCACCAAATTTCATCGAAATCGGTTAAGCCATTATGACATGATTGAGTAACAAACAAACATCCAAACTTTCACATTTATAATATTAGTGTGATTATACTAACATTAATTTCTTTATTCTTTTTAGTATTATTTTTATCTAGCTTGTAAGGTATAGAGAATTTGCCTTCATTATTATTTCGAACTAACGTTACATCGCATAATAAGGTACATAGTAGAGGTAATAAAATAACGCACGATCGAGCATTTAGTCTAAATGTTCTAACGTAAAGCCGTAAAGACTATTTACACCTCCTTCTCTTCTTTAATTTCTATGAAAAATACTAAGTTTTGGTAGAAAAAACAGTATTTTTCAAGTATGCATAATACATTTGCGGGTTTGCTCTAGAGATGCATATCTTAGGTGCAAAAAGATTGCATAGAAATGAGAAAGCCCATTAGAAAATAAGTTAAAATAAGTGTGAAGTTTAGGTGAAAACCTTACCGAAAACCAGTTCATTCAGTAACAATACTTGTTACGAAGCGAAGACTTCCTCATTTCAGTCCAGAGTAAACAGGTTTAGACAAGCGTATCTACTCCCTTTTCGACCACACATTTACAATCAGGTGAGAAGGTGTATTCAGTATTCATTTATTCACCATTTTTTCACTGTATTGGTATGTCAAAAATATATAACAAATGTCAGTTATCAATAGAAATAAATAAAAAAAAAACTAATTACAACTAAGCAGAACATTGGAAAAAATATTTGGTCAGAGTAGATACAGTGTCAGATCGCTTATGAGATGGACGGATCCAATAAAGGCTGCCATAGATGTTGCACGAATGTGCCAGAAGAGAAGCGGTGTGAGAAGAGGCATGGCACAACCCTAACATGACAACCACGACCACTCTGACAAGTGTCTACGACTAAGAGCCAGTAGATATTACTCACGCATGCAGATGAGAAAATAAACAAGGTGGTCAGGTGCTTGTCTACTCTCGAAAAATATCACTTACTCGTACTAACGATCATAGTGCTCACTCTAAAGCTAACTTACTTTACTCTGAATCCCGTCACATTTTAATTTTATGACGATATTTCAGCATTCATCGTTTATAGCGGCTCCCGTCAAAAGGTACCTGTTATATCTATAGCATTTGGGAGCCCGCAGAGAATTTACCTTTTGTGATGTTGGTTTTATAAATGGGAAGGTATTTGAATTCAAACATTTTGAATGTAATTTGTGAATATTTAAATGGAACATGATTTACTTTTACACACATGATATAGCTTTGAAATTATCATAGTTATGTTATATCCTATAAACGTTCTTGTGAAATCCAGTCCATCAAAAGGTTGTCTGGAAGAAATCGTTTTTAGCGATAAGACCGCCACCTGTATTACTGTGTGTCTTGTTATTTGTTTTTTTTTTACTTAAGTGTGATGTACAATATTATCTATCGATCTATTTATGTTATGACTTAGAAGATATGAACCCTGCCCGTTTACGCGTGATCACGGCGCATGCAACTGTGTCGAAATATCGGAACACATAACAACTCACAACTCATAGTATATATCCCGTTTTTTAGGAAATAAATTGTCTAGTTTAAATTCTAATATTACTCACTCTGATTATACCCAACTGCAATCTATATAGTAGCAAGGGGCGAAAGCGTTTACACCCGAGTTTAACACTTAACTTTTCATGACGAATGCAAGGAAATAATAGTCTATCATTATTATAAATACGGGATTTGTCATCGTGTTATTGGTGTTTTTATAGTCTTTGTAACAGTTTGTTACTAATAATAAAATTTGTGTTCCCGGTATCCATTGTTTTTTTTTTCACAGTTAAACTATGACTTCTTTTATTTAAAAGAAATAAGAATTTGTCATGGAGGTTCTATTTCATTTTCGTTACTGAATACAATGAGCCTCATTCTATTTTCAAATTTATTTACGGTTGTAAGTGATGTGTAAATGCCATTTACGCCGCAGCTAACAATGACCAACATTGGCACGAGTGATGAAAAACATTTGTCTTTGAGAATTGAATAGAATAGAATAAAAAAACGTTTATTTTGCGTCACAAGTATACATTACAGTTTAGACAAATAAGTATCCATACCATAATATTATAAATGCGAAAGTAACTCTGTCTGTTTGTTAGTTTATTAGTAAGTTTATTTATTTGTTACCTTTTCACGACTAAACGGCTGAACGAATCGTACTGAAGTTTGGCAAGGAGATTAAATCCTCGAGAAGGACATAGGCTATTTTTTGTCTTAAAAAATGATCATAAAGGGGGTGAAATAGGGGTTAAAAGTTTGTATGGGCAATCCATAATTCCTTAACTTAAGGAATTGAAAATTAATTTTAAGGCTTTTGGTAAGATATAAAGAAATACATGTTTCAACTTTAGTTGCAAAATCATCCCTGAAGGGTGGGGGGCGGGGGAGGGGGACAAAGTAAGGAATTAAAATTATGAGGTATTCTTTAGATGCACTCCCTATGTACCGTTGGTTTATAGATAGATTGTGACCGGGATTGGGACATAGGCTACTTTTTACCCGACTGCGCTGAAAGAGGGCAATGTTTTTACTGACAAACCACGCGTGCGAAGCTGCGGACAGGTCAGCTAGTAAAATATATAGCAAATTTCGTTGGCAAAAATGGTCACCACTCAGCATTGTGCTATAGTAATATATCTAAACCACTATAGCGCTGGTTTTCCGTAGTGCTATTTTTATGTGTACAGGTGAGGAAGTTGATCTCTACTAGTTTTCATGTAACATATATCTACATAGTTAAACGGCAATGAAATCAGACGATTGTCATGTAAGGTTTGAACACTATTTGTACTAAAAACTCACGTTAATATTCCATTTTTCGTACAAATAAGTTGATTTACCCAATAAGTTGGCTTAGGTACCTATAATACGCAAGCTCCTATCTAGACGAGTCATAACTCATAATCTCTAAAACCACAAACATAAAAAGCTAAGCTTAGCTTATAAAGCTAAGTTCTAAATCGATAAACAATCAGAATAATCCTTTATCAATCGTAATATCCCTTATTATTTCTCGTTCATCTCTGAGGTCTACTTAAGTAAGGTCTAAAGCAGACGAACGATTAAAATTGATTGTGCCATTTATGTCCGACGACGGCCAATTATAGTTTTCGGTGTATGATTTTACGCTGTAATATTTTACGCTTGAGCCAGAAGTCAGGGTTGCGCAGTGCTACAAGTATTTCACTATCTACTTTTCTCCTTTTATTTTTATTTTGTGTCGTGTCAAATAAATGGTTTTATTTCTATGATTTTGAAACGTATAAATTATATGTTTTATCCTTTTCTTTGAGACTGAAAAGGGGGGGTGCCAAAATTTCGTCACCGGAGACCAGCTGTATACTCCATCACAAAGACGTTCTAGTAATCACGATTTTCAGTTCTGCCAGATGACTTCTAGGTGAATCGGATCAGCGAACGTGTCGACTTCTGTCTTATTAAAAAATTCTAAGGCTTTTTTTCAGACTATAAAATAAACCAAAACCCATCTGCATTTTTTTGTCAGTCAAATTCTGTCATATAAGCTACACGATTTACGCTTTAACATCGTATTTTAGCTGATTATGTGTCTTATAGCCAATTATTGTGGTTACAATTATTGTTGCTCGTCTGTGATCAGTCTTAGTATACTGGTGTTTAATCTGCGTGGGTCGTAAATTCCCGTTGCCGAATCGTCTCGCACATTAAGGTCAGGGGCATCTTAACCAGAGGAGTGCTCTCACTGGCTTTAATCGCGAAACATTTTTTTATAACAGTTGCTTTGAGATTAGCAATTAAAAAAAATTTCGCGCCAAAAAATTACCGCGCTGCGTTTGAACTAAGTTTTCTCAATTATTTTCAATTAACAATGTATTAAAATCTTATTGTACTAGAATCTAGGTGAAATAGGCTTTCTAAAGGTATAACTTTTATGCCATTTTATTAGTAAATTGTAATCAAAATCACAGGTTCAAAACTACAATTTTACGCATTTGTTCCCGAATCTCAGATTAAAATGCTTATGATTTCAAAAATATAACAGTTATCTATGTAAATGTTATTTGTTTTTATAGCTTAATACATTATTTACAAGGTTTAATCAAAAAATTAGACAGAAAGAACCCTTACTTATAAATATTGAACCCTAAATCTGCGCATCGTAAAATGACAAAAAAAAACAGACCGCCCGGGAACACTTGTTGATAAATCGTCGAGTGTTGATGGATCGAAATCGATTAATACTTCTGTTTTTAAATAGCTTAAACATTGTAGCTTTTTATAACAACTCATTCAGGACGGTTTGGTTTGTAAATATGAGAGTAATTATTTTACAAAGCAATGACGTCACGTCTTTTGTTGGGTTGGGAAAGTATCTCATTAAATGGAGATATTTTATATATTTATATGGATTAAAGTTATTTATTATTATAGCCTAATACATTATTTATAAGATTTAATAAGAAATAAATAAATAAAAATTGTAATAAATAGAAAATAAATAACTTTTATCTGCATCCAGTCCCAATTCACGGTAAAAACGCATGACCTTTTTAAATAATTATTGTAGGTGTATGGTTTATCGTAGAGATTTTTTTATTTTTTATTTATTTTTATTATGGTTTTATTAAGCCTAATAAAATACAAAATAAGATAAGGATTCATAATTTGAACTAATTAAAATCAAAACAATGCAGCCGCGGCGAAAAACACGTTAAAAAAATATACGAAAAAAAAAAGTAATAACATACCAAAACTATTAACTTTCTTTCGGTCGGAAATACTTATTCCATAAACTACATCCGTGTAGCTACACGGCAAATACAAATACTACAGTAAAATTACGTCACATGAAAACAGTAACAAACAATCAATTTGATGTAAACTCAAGATGGCCGGTAAAAATGGCGCCAAACGTAAATAAATTTTATATTTTGATTGCTGCCAAATTTTCAGACGTATGACATTTTGTTATCGCCGCCATTATCAAGCCTGCTCTATGGAGAATGACACACAGAAAGAATGAAAGGAATCGGTTCAGTCAGTTTGAAATGAAAAATCATAATATTACCGCGCATTGCGCATGCTCCTGGGTGGTCGTTGAGCAACCAAGGGAAAAAAACGGCTTGCCTCCCGGGAGCGTGAAAGCACTCTAGAGGCAACGCATTATTATACAATAACAGCTTAGTGGGAACAAACGCTCCATTTCTCTCAAGATAATGGGTTCGAGGCTGTGAATTTGCACCTAGAATGTTTTAATGTTTTAATGTTATAATGTAGATGTTGAATGCCTAAAGTGTTTTTGTTATGTGATATCGTAACTCGGGCTTCTTTCGTTCATTTTTCGTATAACTCATAGGTATAATATTTTAGTCACACTATTTTAAGTCAGCGATCAACTCAAAATATTTTCGAGATCATGTAGAGGTCACTAATGTCTTCCGCCTACCTACTGTTGGTTTCTTGAGGCTGATGGAATGAAGAGATGCATTTTGTAATTAGCAAAGAACATAATATAGGTACAAAAAGCGTCAATACTCAATCATTTATTGTATTCCACAATGTAATAATAGGTGGTAATTGATAGGTACATAATCATTATGGACCCTGTTAGGCACAACAATATTATAGAGGACGTCATACATGATACAAGTGCTTTAAAAATAAAAATATAAGTAATTTAATATATTTTATCTTTCAAAATACATATTTATTATTATTATAAATTTTGTATCACGCCTTTCAATATTCGCGACGATTTTCAAAAAGTTATAAAAACTTTTTGGAAATCGTCCTGCTACAATTTTTTTTTTAAACTTTAAACAAACAGGGTTTATCTGTTAGTGACGCAGTTTGTACAATAACATAATATAGATAGATAGATAATTCTTTATTGTTACACCAAATTACAAGACCATAACCTACAAAACTTAAATACCTACTGATAGTTGGTAGTACTTAGGGCGGCTTATCGCTTAATACTATAATATAGGTACATCTATTTCTACAACATGACTACACTAGAGTAGCAAGCATTTTTTATGACTAATACGAGTAAGCTATTCTCTAATCTGCTGAAGAACCGATAACCTTTCCAAAGTGGAGACTACGCCTACCAGCGAAGTGTAGGACCCCCGCCCCGGCAAGATCAAGTTACAGTTTTTTTTATGATATACATATTTTTTTTATGTAGATGGAGCGACAATAACTAATAGAGCTTGGATGAGAAGAGTTGAGGATCGGACTCAGTTGCACACTGCGGGAGAGACAATGTCCAGCAGTGGACCTGCAAAATAAAATAAATAAAATTAAAAATATTTAGAGGTAGCGAACAAATCACACTAATACAATCGTAATATTAGAAACGAATGTTAGGTTTTTTTAACATAGGCCTTCGTTTCACCACAATCTCATCTGATGGTAAAGGATGATGTGGACTAAGAAAGAACAATCTAGGAACTTATTAGACATAGACAATCGTTTAGACGACCTCCGTGGCGCAGTGGGCTTATAGCCGGCTGAGACGTAGGAGGTATCGGGTTCGATTCCCGCCGCGGAACAAATGTTTGCATGATCTACAGATATTTGTTCCGTGTCTGGGTGTTTTTCTATATATTATAAGTATGTATTTACAAAAAAAAGTATACAAGTATTCTATCAGTTATCTGGTTCCCATAGTACAAGCTCTGCTTAGTTTGGGGCTAGATAGCGCTGTGTGAAATGTCCAGCAATATTTATATTTGTATTTATTTATGCACTACATAATATATAGTTACATTTTAAGACAGAGAAAAGACAAAAAAGAAACAATGAAATAGTAACATAAAAAAACTACGAGCCTTACAATAGTCGCATATGATGTGTAACACTGACCACCGCGCGCGCTCGTTGGTCAAGTCAAATAGCGCGCGCTTCGCCGACTTCCTGTTACACATTTCCGCCCCTTTTGCCAAAATCACTCCCACAAACCGAGCGGAAAGATGTTCCACATCAACAAAAACAAAGGAGCAAAAAAAAACCATAATCGGTATTTTGCTGAAAAGTATAAGTCTTAAGTAGGTATACTTACGCATTTTATTTTTCTTTCCAGGGCCCGTAGCCAAATTACATTCGCCACGAATCTATTCGATTTCTACATACATTTGTTGTCGCTGAATCACGTGGTATTTCCATAGCATGTGTCAAATCCCATACTACATTTTCGGACGTATCGACTAACGTCATCGCTAATCGACTGTAACTTGGCTAAGCCCTCAGGAGTCCTACGCTAAATTTCCAAATCTTCTCTCACATTAAGGTCAGAGCCATCACTTGTGCTTAAATGCGAAGCCGAATGATTATGAAACTTCACAATATTTATTCATAGCTATTTATTTCAGCTGAATAAACATTCTACTTTCGGTAAGAAAATATTTATGTTACCAACAGTTATTTAGCCATCACTTTACCGAGTAGTTTAAAAAAATGGAGGTCTTACGTATTAACTTACAATATTTGTAAAAGACCTCACCCGGGGAAGTGTTACTAACGTATTTTATTTTTATAGTGTTATCCGAACATTTACGGAAAATGCTAAGTTTTTTAAAACCATCTCAAAAACTTTCAAACCTAGACGGGACTTGAACCCGCAACCTTCCTCTTGATACGAGGGTGCACTGCTAATTGTTCAAGTCCCGTCCGTAGGCTTGAAAGTTTTTGCAATGGTTTTAAAAATATTACTAACATATTGTTGCCAAACAGTTATTCTCGCATTGCGTGGTCCGGTTTGTAGGGTATGGGTGCCGGCATATGATACTTTTCACCTATGTCTCATGGTGACTAGCGCAATGGATTGGACATAACCTTTGAGGTAACGGAAATTGATGCAGCGACTTTCGTCTATCAAAGGTAAAAGCTAAATTTGGCTCGTTAGATAATAATCTCTATTTATTATACCTGCTATAATAAAACCTATATCAAGCTAGGGTAATACTGCCCCGCCCAACAATCAGTCAATAACGAAACCTTGAACTTGTAACCTCTATATAAATCGCACATTCGCGCAGGAATCCAAACATAGCGATGTTTAGTGCTCAAAACTTTTAAAAATCAATTGTCTGTCCGCCCACGCTAAGGCAGAGTTAGGAGTACTAGATTTTTAAAAACTGTAGTTGAAAGCCAGAGGGCACAGTTCCATGCGCTAGTCTGACCAGATCTCAGAGCAACTGGAAATGCCGGTGATAAAAACATTAGGTAACTACCCATAAAACAATGAATTCATAACCTTCAACAACTTGAACATATTTAGATATGTTCTTTTATTACATGTCATAACAGAAAGAGTATACAATTATTTACATATCTCTTTCAAAAATACAGTTGAATCCTCTAAAGATCGTTGCAAACGATCCGGCCCCCAAGACACTGGATGCATTGCACAGCCGAATTCCGAAGCTTATGCGCTGACCTAGAAAAGCACCTGCTCTCGGATCACACGTAGCTTCGACCCCTTGAAAGAATTTTTAAAACGCGACCTCAAATGACTCAATAAGCTCTGTCAATACTTTTACATCTGCGCATCTTTTTACCCCTAGGTTTCTGTTCTCAGAGCTAAGTACCCCGCCCTTTGCCATTTCAACTTGCAATTATATATGAAAACCAATTATTAGTTCACGGAATGTTGACATTCAAGTCTCTTTCTGTCATTGCCCTTTGGTTTGTCCTTTGAATTCTATAAAATACGCAGCCATCTTGAAACTCACAAAAATGTTCGCTCCAAATCATAATTAACCACAGACCCTTTTAATTTCACGACATTTCCCTTTGCGTTACTAACAAGTGCTTGGAAAGAACTGTATGGCCTAAGTTAAGACCTAACCTACAGTAGACGACTTTTGTGGTGAGTTAGGCGAGTTACCGACAGATGTTGCTGGCTCGATTCACATTACTGGATTGTTTTGCTATACCTGCAAATATTTATATACGGCCTGGGTTTTGTGGTACCATGGCAAGCTGAAGTGGCAGTAAGCGGGGCATATAGTTCAATCAAATAACTAACGGCCGTTGGGACGGTAAGCTGCTCGAGTGGAGACCGCGCACTGGAAAGCGCAGCGTAGTATGGTATCCCACTAGATGTAAAGATGACCTGATAAAAGTTACGGAGAAAATCTATGGGGGAGGTCTTTGTTCAGCAGTAGATGTCATATGGCTGATATGATGATGATGACGTTGGTACACTTGGTAGTTCCTGATACAACATAACAGGGAACCTCAGTGTGGGGTCAATACCATGTTTGTGACTGTTGGGTCTTATTTATTTAATTGATAATATTCATCTACGTTCTCTCAAACGGTGAAGTAAAAAATCGCAAAAGGTGTCAGTTGGAAGAAAAATAATTTTTTTACGCTTTGAAATTACAAATTCTATATACTTATTTACTAACTTTTCAAAGTATCATCGAAATATATACTGGACCATTACTAATAATAGGTTTTAGAACTGTAACGACTCGAAATAGTTTCCATGGACATTGCCAAGGTCACGTCCAATTATCAGATGTCCTCGTAACAGCTTATTTCCTCCTCAGTCAGTATCTTGAGCCGTATCATTTAGCCTGGAGAGAATTTAGCACTCAGCCTCCAGCAGTACCGTTTACAAATTCATCTGTAGATTTCCTCTCTAACTGGTATAAAACAGTCGCGTATTCGTTCTGTCTAATACAAGGCTTCTACACAACTGGATGGAATTTGATGCAGTTTTTAGGATTTTATAGTCGAACTTGGAACCCTTAGGTATAATTCGCTATATCCGTCTATCTGTCAGTCCGACCAGTTACAGCCGTTTTACTCGTAGACTATTAGGAGTTAGGCGAGAGTCATAACAGTTGTCTGAGAACTATTATAGGTTAGGTATAGATATACCTATACTACTCCTGTGTGAAAGTGTTTTGTGCTGTAACTGATCAAGTAAAACTAAATTGTACTGGTCATTATTAGCACACACTATGCCGTGATTCTATACAAATACAAAAGTTTTTGTTTCAATAACTTGTGTAAGTCAAAATTCGTTTTAAGGCTCTTTGTGCTTTTTTTGCGTCCGTAATTAGCTCTTATTCTTTGTCGATACCATTATCCCGTAATTTGGTTGGCTCTCCTCGTTTTCATGCTCCAGGACAATCTGTCCTAGATTGTTAGCTGGTTCCATTGGGCTTGTTCCAAGTCCACAGGTACAGTGGACCACCAAGTAGCCAAAGGGCGTCCCACTTTTTTTTGGCGTTAGACAGTGCTAGAACTTTTCTCACAAGATTCCTAATCATTACCACGCTTCATAACGTGCCCGTACCATATATTTGGGCGCAATTTTATAATTTCCCCTGATGCATTTTATTGAGTGACACCTGCAGCCCATCTCAGCATTTTCATCTCATTTACATGATTTTTCTTTCTGTGCATGCGTTCTTTTCAATTTAAATTTATTTATTTATCAGACATGTCATCCATTTTGTTAGTAAACAATAATAAAATCTTAGAATTATTTTAGTAGACAGGTACTTTTACCCCAACACTCAGAACTATACAACAAGGCGGGTCTAATCGCAATTTACAATATTTGGCTTTAGTTTGTATTGCCATTTTTTGACCACAAAGTGGTCAGTAATATGCTAATAATAGTAAATAACATAAAAATATGCTACGAACTTTATAACGTACTAGGTTCACCTAGTACACGTTCTTCATAAACCCTCATAACAGCTTAGCCTCATCTTTCCCTCCAACTAATTGCATTCTCAGTCCAAAAAGTACGTGATGATGACATTGATAGATTACCAACCGATAATCCTTGGGGTGGCTCACTCAGACGGAATCCTGATTAGTTTTTACGGAACAGTGCCCTTGAAACTAACTTTTACACGTGTCTTTATGTGCTAGATTAAAATTAACTGTGAGTGTAGGTTACTTAGGATGGAGTGTCAAACAGAAGTTAGGGCGTTTCCGAATCAACTGTTTACCGTATGTTAAGCTTCGCGATTTAATTTTAATTATTACATTTCGTCGTATTATAAATCATATTTTGACATCATCTAATTTATTATGTATTCAATTGCTCTATTTAATAAATTTGTAATTAATTTGAACATTTGCATGCCTTGCCAGGATAAATAAAATAATAAATAAATATTGCTGGACATTTCACACAGCGCTATCTAGCCCCAAACTAAGCAGAGCTTGTACTATGGGAACCAGATAACTGATAGAATACTTGCATACTTTTTTTTTTGTAAATACATACATACTTATAATATATAGAAAAATACCCAGACACGGAACAAATATCTGTAGATCATGCAAACATTTGTTCCGCGGCGGGAATCTAACCCGCTACCTCCTACGTCTCAGCCGGCTATAAGCCCACTGCGCCACGGAGGTCGTCAGGATAGAACATAAATGTGTTTAACTTATACACTAACACCTACTGATGTATTTACTATGTTCTAGCAAATAAACGTTATCTTACCTTATATTATCTAAATAGGTACCTATAATGAAGTAGCATATTTTCTATGTCTTAACAGATTTTAGTGCCAAAATAGACACACTGCCGCGGATGAACCAAACTCCAAATTGGTTACAAATATAGCGAAGAAGGATTAGCCAATTCAAGTAGAGTAGAGAGGGCACAGCAACTAATTTATTTAAATTACAAGTGTTCTCAATTTTTTACGGCAGAAAATAGGGGACTCTTCTAATACAGGTCGTAAGAAATCCATATTAAGAATATCTTATAATTTATGAAAAAATACGACTAGTTAAGTGTGTCATGGCCTCCGATAAAAGCAGTCGCCATTTTGGTCTTTCCTGTGCAGTTCCGCGCCACTTCTCCGCTTGTAGCTCATGCAGGTTCGCTTCCACTACATCTTTCCAGCGGTACCGCAGGCGTCCAACGGTGGGGCAATCGAGACAGGCGTTGTGAACGTGTCAATCCTCTTCCATTCTCTCTAAGTGGGCGAGCCGGCGACGGCGATGCGCCTTCGTTTCGCCGATGATGTTGTGTTCTTTCTGTTGTGTTGTGTTGTGATCTCTAAATTCTTTCAGACTCTCAGAATTCCGTCTCGGAATGGTCCCAGTATCTTACGAAGGACCTTCCGCTCTGCTAGTTTGTTCTCTTCCTTCTTTGAAAAAATATTAGTTTATTTTTTTTTTTATGAAATAAGAACAAGTTTGTTTGATATCAGTACTAGTCTGCAAATATCAACACTTGTTAGCATAACAAGACTCTAAAATTGTACATTTTAACCTCTTACGTGTCGCTTCGCTGAACTTCAGAATAAATTGCCTAGGTGTTTGCAGGAAACGTGACATTTATAACGGATTCAAAAATACTAATATTACAAGTATACATTTAAAAAACCCTCGAAAAACTGACAAATCTAAGAACCCTCCCAGTAGCTTTCTATTTAAAAAAACACATTTTTTAATAAAGTAACTGAATATACTTTTTATTACCAACTAATTTAAATATTTAAATTGTATGCCTGCTAGAAGGCGAAACACAGCTGACCTGACTACTGTAACCTGTTTGTGAGCTGAGAGCCTAACCCATGTTACCACCAAATAAAGAAATTTGTATTTGTATTATACTTAGATAGTACTTTTTTAATAATAATTGTATAATGACGTTCATAAGTGTAAATGTACATAAATGAATAAACATATTTTGAATTTAAATTTACTCCCTATGCTACTTAGTACTTAAGCTGAAAATTTTACAGTTACATGTAAGCTGAATAAATGAATATGAATATATTAGTAACTTTTATCATGTTAATTATATAATAAGTTGTTAAGTTTCAAACTTAACCTATGAACCCTCCTCTTGATGGGTTTAGATATCCCTAAGCGAAGTGTCTTATTACCACAGACAAACACACAAACAAACACACAAACAAACACATAGACAGATATAGCCATCAAACTTATAATAACACTCCTCTTTTTGTTTAATCTACAATATGTACCGATGACAAAAAACAAATATATATATACATATATATATATATGTATTATTGTTTTCACAAGAGTACATCAATTAGGGTTGGGAATTCTTCTTTTTAGCTGTATTAACCTGAGTTAGAAGAGTCCCCTCTTGACTGTGGTCGTTAAGGATCACATCTTGCATTACAAGTTTGTTTTTTATGACGCAGTGTGACCAAAAGAGAACTGAGAGACGATAAATGAACGCGTACGGTCTATAGCTACATCTACGTGCTCTGTTATATCTGGGTTAGTGCTTACCTAAGTAATCCTATGCTAATATTGCAAGGATTATAATCTGAGTTACAATGTTAATACAGTATGTAGGTCAGACGAACATTTCAATTATGTACGCAATCGAATTAGGATTAATTTACCCGTAGGCTTAGACTCAATTTCAAAGATTGGATTTGGACTAGTTTATACAAAAACTTGTCTTTTAGGGGAATAACTAGCGAAAAAATTAACCAACTGCTGGGGATTATTATATAGTATCAAATCGGATTTCTTACTAACTTATGGGAAAACGCCAAACGCTTACAAAAAGGGATAACCCGTAAATCATTGCTTATCTCGATGATTTTTTTGTATGCCATTTACTCGATATCAACTAATCTTAAAAGTTTTCAATCATAAAAAAGGCTAATGCGTGGTCTTTGCCCACTCTTCCCAAAAAACATCTAGTAAATTTATTTATTATGTATCTTAAATAGAGTAAGTTAGGTCTTAGTTTAAAATGTTTGTTTTATCTAATTATCATAAACAAGGTTTATTTGTAAGGATTAAAAACAAAAATATCCAATAGAAAACACCTGGACACCCCATAACAATTTTTCATTTCATTTATTTTCCAATGTAGGTACATTGGAAACAGAGAGAGTTAACAATGGGTTACGTCATATTTAGAAATTATCAATCACAATTGTAATAAAATTAAGATTATAGGAGCTCAAACAGACAGGTATCGGGACTAATTACGAAAAAATAAAGTTGTTAAATTAAGTTGTTATATGTCACAAAGAATGTTAACTAAAAATAATACATCAATTACCATTCATCACATTCACACATCAACAATAAAAACACAGAACACAATGTCAAATATGTCAATTAATCAATCAATGTCAATGGAAAATCGTAAATAATGTTTTCATGTCAAAAAAAAAGAAAACTAACAATAATTATTAAAAATACTCAGAATGTTAAGATTGATAATACAAGTTGCGGCTGTAAAGCAGCCTTGTCATTTACATAAATAAATATTGCTGGACATTTCAAACAGCCCTATTTAGCCCCAAACTAAGCAAACCTTGTACTATGGGAACCAGATAACTGATCGAACACTTAAATTCTTTTTTTTGTAAATACGTCTTAAATTAGATTACCATAATATGTTAGGTCATTAAAAATTGTATCATAGGACACCTTAATTCCATTCACAAAATTTATTGCACATAATTTATGGTCTTATTATTGGTAAGTCGTAGAATTAAAAATTCTTATAATTTCTCGTAATACAATTTTATATACATTACTTATGTAATTCATATACAGTTTCTTAACATACAATTTCCGTATCCCTAAATCGTTAGAAAACACACAAGTAAATTTCATATTAGGTTAATTTATTATAAACACTTCATAATCCCTAGTATCAAATGCGATTAGAAAATATTGTCACATAATTCAATTTAATAACTTTACCTAACTTTCAAGTAGTATAAGTTAGTCTAATATATAAAATTCTCGTGTCACAGTTTTCGTTGCCATACTCCTCCGAAACGGCTTGACCGATTTTGATGAAATTTTTTGTGCTTATCCGGTATCTATGAGAATCGGCCAACATCTATTTTTCATCCCCCTAATTGTTAGGGGTAGTCCACCCCAATTTTTTTTTTATTTTTTAGACAAAATTTTTAATTTCTATTTTTTTATGATACAACATACAAAAATACATACAATCCTCAATTTTCACCCTTCTACGATCAACCCTTATTTTTTTATATGGCAAAACAACGTTTGCCGGGTCAGCTAGTTAATGTATAAAATTGAGCGAAAAGCGGTTTCAATATTAGCGTGGCCCGCGGCCGCGCTTGTGTAGCCAGTGGCGACTCAAATACCTAAATTCGAACGCTTTAAAAATGTAATAGCGTTCTTAACGTATCGAAAGTTTGACAAAAGGTCATTCTACAACACTTTATAGCCTCAATCCAATCAATTTTGAATACATAGCTTTATTTACAAAGCGCTACGACACAAATAAACGAAGGCCCAAGGTATACTGTGGGAAAGCGACCATATGCCCGATATCGGAGATACGATAAATACATTAGGGCGCTCCGCCAAAGTAAATTTGCCTAGATTTTCTTACACGGCATATTATAACAAGTTCATACAGAAAATGTTTATAACCGAACGCCGAAAATAGTGCAACATTATATTGTAGTCATTATTCAAGAAGGAAGAAGCTGCTATATTCTTAAAATTAAGGCTAGGACTATACGAGTATGGCATATGGGTCTCTCCGATACGAGAAAATCCAAATTTGGTATGATATCGACTACACAAGACTACACAACCCGATTGAATCAGGAGAAAAATTCCCTCAGTCGACCGTTAGCACTTGCGTTGGACGGATGTTCCGATGATGCCTACTTTTATAGAATGGTATGCAAGATTTACAAAGTTGCTGGTAAAAACTCTATTTACTCAAAAACTAAAGGGAGAAGCGAAAAATTTACCCGGATATAAAACGTTTATATTAGTACTACGTTTTGGAATAATAAAAATGGCACGTTAATAGAACAACAAACATGATCAAAATATTTCTAAGTCCCTGCCACCATTATCCATTTACTAGAGATCGAAAAAATTTCTTGAATTTTTTTTAACTCGAATATTATTTTTCCATAATAATTACATTAAATTAAGGCTTTTGTATTCTGTAATTTTTTTAATCGGAATTACATATTCGTTGGAAATGGAGGTCAAAAATAGATCGGGTTATTTTTTGGCTAATTTTGAGCCCCCGGAACGGATAGTTTTCGTTGCTGGTGTGGTCAACGTCATATAACTACATACGTTACTGTTTAGCTTCGCCCACTTGTATCGAAAAATAACGGAGGGTGGAGCCTGCAAATCCGGAGCATGTCCTGGTTGCTTCCAGGTAAAAATCGAAGTCGGATGGCCTGTCGTGTGTAGTCGATGCAGGATAAATTCAAATGTTTTGTTGTGCGGCGGATTGATTTAGGGCCGTTAAAAAACGATCCCTGACAAGCTCGGGCGCCATATAATCCTAGCCTAATTCAATTTCAATTTATTTATTTCTTAGACATGTCATCCATTTTGTTAGTAAACAATAATAAAATCTTAGAATTATATGTATTAAACAAACAAATAATAATAAATTCAAATACAGACAATTAGCCACAACTACACAATTACTGTTGGTACATAATACTTGACAACATCAAAATAATTAATTACGTACTTATTGAATTTTAGTTTAAATAAAAATACCTATAACAGCACAAAGCCATGACCCATGATGTTAAGCGGTTACTGCCTATAACTGTTGCTTTACCTGACAGGTTACATCCAATTACGACCTGGCCTACATGGCATTGCATTGCTTCCGTCACCCTGAGACATCACTTGAGTCACAAGTGAAAAGTCAAAGATAACTAAGCCGCGGGTTTCCTGTAAATATTTTTTTTTTGAAATCTATGTTTTGAGAACGTACTTTTTTAACAAAAATATATCAGACTTCATAAAACAGGAAACCGAAAAAATTACAGGAAAGCAAAATACACACTTTCGTTTACATGGATGACATATTTTGTCCAGTTATTTTGATTTAAAAAATAAATTACTGAACCGATTTTGATGAAATTTCTATAGAACCAATCTGAAAGTATCTATATCCTTTCAATTAAAATAATAATTTTCAGTATTGGTTGATAAATGATGGAATTCTAAGGTAACAAACATAAAAAAACCCGAATTGAGTACCTCCTCCTATTTTTGAAATCGGTTAAAAATCCATTGGTGCATGGCTGGGATTCGAACCGCCAACCTCTGAATCGGAAGCATCCCACTAAGCTAACAAGGCTCAAGACAAACACTGACGTAACAGTAGACTTGCAGACGAGACTGAGTGGCGCGGCAGAGGGCCAACTCCGTAAGTAGCGGTGCAGTGTTTACTTTAGGTAAGCTAGGAAGTTACTGGGAATATTGGGAGATTGCTTTAATGACATTATCGGGTAGCAAGGACGTGTGCTTGTGTCGTTTCATGAATTTATTTTCTGCTTGGATACTAATAATAAGTGATAGTAATACACAAGATAATTACCTATAAAGACAGCAACGCGATAGCAATCGGTCGCGAAACGTCAATAATACTGGAAAATAGTTGCCGTTTCTTGCCAGTAGCGCTAGTTTCTACGTGCAAATTGACGTTTAGGTACCGATTGCTGTTTAGGTAACATCCTCTCCCGTCTCAAATGTAAACTAATTTAATTAGTGGTTCGCCCTGAACTGAGATCTCGCGAGTCTCCAATAAAAACAAAATTTTAAAAAATTGTAATCTTTGTCTATCAAAATAGTGCCACGAAATGCATAACTAACTTACTTGACCTACAGTTTCATTCAAATTACAGGTAACGGGAGTTCATATTAATTGGTTGCATTTTTTGGGGTAGAAATTGCAGTTATTCTGGACTTTGGCCTATATTTGTGTCACTAAAGCTACACGTAAGTATACCAAATTTCAGCACTGGGTGGGGTCACTGGTGTACCCTGTAAATTTCGCCAAAGTTCAGTTTTTATTATGGCTAATAACTTAAAAACGTCAAGGCTTAAACTAAAAATAAAAACGAGGTCAAAATGTACTGATAAAGTCCTTTCATTAAACGTGCTTATGGACCGGATAATCCTATTTTCTTTGTTTTTTATCTCTCTTAAACTCCAATATCCAATATCCAGTAACCGTCCTTTATGAAACGTGCTATGTATGATTAACAATCACGATGCTTTCCTTCAATTTGATTTTTTCGATATGATATCGTAATACGTTTGTTGTACGCTCGATATTTAGCCCACGATTACGTATCTTGCGACATGTTTGCAATATAACAGATGTTAATCTCGTAAATATCACCATACAAAAGAAGACGTTTGTCAACAATAATCGCAATGGTCTACAGATATTTGTTCCGGGTTTGGGTATTATTCTATACAATTATTATAAGTATGTAATTACAAAAAAAAATGTACTTACGTAAGTATTCTACTAGTATCTGGTTCTAATAGTTATAGTACAAGCCGTGTTTAGTTTGGGGCTAGAAGGCGCTGTGTGAAATGTCGAACAATATTTTTTGATAAATGAATATTATCTATTGTATAAGTATTTAATTATTTATATTTAATTATTTATATGAGCTATAAGTGTCTCAAGTGCCGACTAAGAGAAACGTGCAAAGTCGGTAAAAATTCAAAACTTCACCTGCGACATTTGTTTCACTACTAGCCTTACTTACTTCCGAAAAAAGGTTCATTTGAAAATATGCTTCGAGCCAATATTCCGGTTCATATTTATATTTTACGAAGTTTTAACGTATTAGGTAAGTTATTTTAGTGGGAGTTTTGTCGTTTTGTGTGCTTAGATGATTTATTTACATGTGTACATACCTACCTATTTCTGCTGCCAAGCGAAATAACAGGCTCATGAGAGTTTACAATTGTATGCCTCAAGTTGATGGACGCAGTGCGTAGAGCGTGAGTAGGGCACGTTTCTAAGTTACGTGACCTACGAGGCAATACTTTGTTATAGACGATGGTTAACCACTTAACATCAGGTGGGTCATATGTTTGTATTTAATTTTGTTTGATTTAATTTAATTTTGTTTGATTTGATTTGATTTAATTTATTTTGATTTGATTTTGTTTAATTTGATTTTAGTAATTTAACTTTAATTTTAATTTTATTTATGAGTCAGTGGCTTGAAATAAATAATTTTTATTTTTTATTTTATTTTATTTTTTATTTTATTTATTTGTTCTACATCTAGGTCATATAAAAAGAAAAAAATTGTAAAAAAGGCTGAATTCTAAATGAAGACACTTGGCTAGAAGGGACTTAGATTTCTTTGTACATGGTGGCCCGCATATACAGGCCGTAATATAGCGGTACCGCTTTTATAAAAATATGTTTACTTACTGAAGGTTTTAAGGGCTCATCGTCATCATCATCCAGATCTGTGCCGAACGTTTCTAAACCCTGTTCGTGGAAGCCATTCTGGTAAAGAAAAAGAAACAATTAAAATCTCGAATTGTTAGATTACATAAGATTAGATAATTTCTTCATTGCACATTATTAAATATAAACATATAAAAGAAAATACACTTTTAAATCATAGGTACAATGGGCGGCCTTATCGCTATGAGCGATCTCTTCCGGGCAACCTTTGGATGGACAGGATCTATGTGAACAAATAAGGACGACGGCGTAAATCAGATATTATTAGAACAAGTATATATTACAATTAATAAAGTTGATCTCGAATTAAAATTATTATTTCAAAAAACTAAAAGTACTTCATAATCTTAGAAATTTATAGCACGTGTATACGCACACATTTTTTTGAATTGAAAAATCCATCTGACATTCGGATTGAAAGCATGATAGTTTTAATTTTTCGTGACCAATTAAAATTCAGAAGCTTTTTTATAACTTATTACTTCATTTTGCAGTCGGTTTAAATATTGTTTAATAATAATATCGCACTACCCTCAGCTATCTTAATCACCATCATCATTATATCAGCCATAGGAAATTCACTGCTGAAAATAGATTTGCAGAGCGACCGGTCTTGTGCTGCCTGCGCCCAACGGCTCCCAGCAACTTTTATCATGTCGTCTTTCCATCTAGTTGGGGGCCGTCTTACGCTGCGCTTTCCAGTGCTTGGTCTCCACTCCAAAACCTTTCTGGCCTAACGGCCGTCAGTTTTTAGATCAATATGCCAATGAGTTTTTTGTAATGGGGTTTTTGTCTGAGATCATTCCCAATAATTACGACCATTCCTTTGTTGTCTATTCTCAGAATGCCTCTCCATAATATCCCCTAGGTAAAGCTTGGTAAAACCTGTCGTATGACTAATTCTCGAATGTCCGCCTCCTTGGATGGACTCCAAAAAGCTGCAGGATCAATACTTCCTTCATGAGACAGAACGTCGGCTGATGCTTTGATTTACTGCGACCTCACCTTTGTAATTTTTATTTAATCAGAAAAGATTACACAAATGCACTTATAATATAAAATAATTCAAAACATTAATGACATTAATTATCAATTTAAAATCTTAATCACATATACGAATTAATAACAATAAAATAATACACAATAATACAAATAAATTGATCAAATAACACTCATAAATAAAAATTGAATTGTAAAAATAATGGTAGGTACATTATGCAATTAGTGAATAAAGGATGGATTTAAAGCGAGGGCCATTGATAATGAGCGACGCGAGTGATTCATGGCCCTTGATATAAATCCATTTGATTCAAGAGTTGCATACTGTACTTTATACCATGAATACGAGAAAAATAAAGATTTAACTAAAATTAAAAGTAATTTTCTTATTATTATTATTAGGATGCCAACTTGTATAACATTGACATGGAGGTCGAATATATTGGTGTGTTCTAAATTCAAACACAGAAATAGTGATTAAAAGTGCATTTTATTCACTGTTCTCAGTGAATAAAATAAGCTTTTTAGAGAGGGAATAGTATAATAGTTATTTGTTATAAAAGAGTGTGAAGTTGCTTTTTAACCGCGTGCTCAATTTTGATGACCGAGCAAGCGAAGGATTCTAAAATTGAATCACGAGCTCAGCGAGTGATTCAAAAATTAGAATCACTTGTTTTCAAATTTTTTTTTAACCTAAGGTTTTAACAATATGACGTCAAAAAAAAATGGCGAGCGTAAAGCAAATTAAAAAAAAAATAATACACCAAGAAGGTTCAGAGTTTGAGTTTTTAACAAATTAAAAAGGTTGTATGATAAATTCGGCACCATGGAAGTAGAAGTAAATAAGTTTAATGATGTTTTGAATTCACAAACTTAGTGCACACGATGTTCTAAATTCAATTTACTTTATTCCCTAGTCTAGCGGATGAAAACGGCTTTTACACTCACATATCGAAGAGCAAAAATGCTCTTTCTGAGATGGGGGGATGAAAAAATCTTTGCACTCGAGTGCAACACGGAACTTTTCATCCCACCTTAGCGAGGAAATGACTAAATGCAAAAAAAAAAACATTTACATTCACAAGATACTTTTATTTCAGTTTAGGTATTAACTAATACATTAAGATAGGTAAGTATTACAGAATAATCTTTAAATTATAACAAATAATACTTAGGTATAATTAAGAAAAATTTAAAGTAACGTTGCTACGGTTACTTAAGTTGAGTGTAATATCGATTTGTATGTCTTTTTTCATCTTTATTGTTGCTTTTATCATTGAATACGTACTCCACAGAGTGCTTGATTTCTTGGTCTCGAATAATTCAATTAAATATGCGCGCAAAACGTTTTCTGAGAAAGTTTTGGCTCCTTTGGCTAGTCGCCACGTGTTAAACATATCGTACTGTTTCAAATACTTCGCGCGTGATTGTTGAGGGAGAAAGCTCATTTGCGCATTTTTAACAGTTTCAGTCTATTCTGTTGGCGTCAACTAAACTTCTTCCTCACTAGAATCACTCATTTTAGGGTTTTCACTTGTTTTCAAGTTTCTTATTTGTAACCTAAGGTTTTAACATTATGACGTGAAAAGAAAATGGCGCGCGTAAAGCAAATAAAAAAAAAGTAATACACCAAGAAAGTTCCGAGTCTGAGTTTTTAACAAATTAAAAAAGGTTGTATGATAAATTCAGCACCATGGAGGTAGAAGTAAATAGGTTTAATGCTGTTTTGAATTCACAAACTTAGTGCACACGATGTTTTAAATTCAATTTACTTTATCCTCTAGCGGATAAAAACGGCTTTTGCACTCAGATATCGAAGAGCAAAAATACTATTTCCGAGATGGGGGGATAAAAAGACCATTTATACATCGATCTCACAACGTAGGAGCATTTATCTATTATCAAGCCTATATCTATTTACCTATACCTTACACACCGGTTAATGCCTGAAGGCTTTTACAATGTAAATAAGTTAATTAGCTAATACGACGTTTTATAATGATTATGTAATTCTTGACATAAATGTAATTGTTATTTTCTTAACATTTATAGGATAAAAGGTAGCCTACGTGGTAAACCAGGTTATAATCTAGGTATATACCAAATTTCATCGAAATCGGTTCAGCCGTTACGACGTTATTGAGTAACAAACAACAAATAAATAAACAAACATCCAAACTTTCTCATTTATAATATTAGTACGACTAGTTGACCCGGTAAACTTCGTACAGCCTTGAAATGCATATGACGCGGACTGCCAATGTAACGTCACCGGTAGAATTGTTAATCGGCCATCATTAGCTGCATCTATGTATGAGAAAATTAATTTTCTTCATAATTTTTTTTTTTTGCGTGATTATTATCCATATTTTCATAATATTCTGCTATTCAGGGCGAAGACAAATCCAACAAATCAAAGATCATCGAAATCAGTCCAGCCGTTCTTGAGTGATAAATGATAAATATAATAACCCGACTTTGTTTTATATATATAGATATATCATGCGTATATTTATATCTTAATTGACCAGTCCTATCCAGAAGTAGCTTCAGGATGCAGCTTGTTTACGTTCCATTACGTGTGTGGGAGAGAGGGTTGAGGGTTGAGGAGGGGGGGGGGGGACGTGACTAGCGAGCGATGGAAGGCATTATCGAGTCTGGTTAGCATTAGGTTATGTAACAGTCTACTGTCCTCTTGTTTAAGCACTTGGTAATTAGAGAGCTCGGTGTAATTGTTTGGAACTATGATTTCCGATCCTAAGATTGAGGGTTCAAATCCCAGTGCACTACAATGGATTTTCATTCAACTTTTTAATGAATGAAAATTCTTTATTATACTTCACTAGTTAGTTTTAACAAAATGAGAAACAAGTAAGTGTATAATGCAAGATATACTAGGCGGTCTTAACTCTAAAGACAGCGATATCTTCCAGACAATTTTTTATGGAGAGGAGTACTACCTGGTAAATGGATTGAAAAGAATCTAAATCGAATTACTCATACATAAGACAGAAGTAACCGCTTCTAAATTGTTTTGAGTTCTTTCATTATTCTATATCTACTTCCTTCATTATTATAAATACGGGATTTATCACGTACCGTTTTATCGATGTTTTGACAGATAATGTTTCGGTTCAATTCGTGAACCTTCATCAGAGTGCGATCCGCTGCGCACTGCGTCTCACCTCGCACTACGCGCCGCAGCCGCAGCCAGACGGACGCGGTGGGGGTTGCGTCAACGGTCGCCCATCATGTTGATAGGCTGCATCATCATCATTATCATCACTGAAAAACGGTACGTGATAAAGCCGTATTTATAATAATGATTGAAAGAAATCACGAAAGTTTTCTACTTCCTGTTCAGAAGTTCTTACAAATGGATCTTAATCAGACATGCACTTGTTTTTAGGGTTCCGTAGTTTTGCCTTATCCGTCTGGTTGTCCGTCCGATCATACAGCCGTTTTAATTTTAGACTATTAGTGCTGTAAAGTTTATAAAATATAAAATAAAAAACTAGTTTTTCCAAGGTGGAGGTTCCCTATATTATGAAAATGAGGGACTTTTTTTCTTGCATATTGTCCATTTTCGTAATAGGAGTGGCATCAAGTACCTTCTTTAAGTCTTAAATATAAGAAGCAGCAATTCTCAAAACTACCCCACTTATCGTTTATAAATACAATCGTACAATTTCGTTCCCCAGTGTGTATTAAAAGGCTCTTTTTTCTAGTCCCGTCACGTCCTGTATATTTAAAGGCCGGAAGGACCCCGGGACCAAAACATGTCAGCAAAACATTGGGACCATATGCTGACTGCAAAAGCTTTACGTTGTGCGTGTTTTGTCAGCATGTTTCTTTGCAAATAAATGTCCCTTCAATGGAGATAACGATTTTAGATTGTGCGATGCTAAAGCGTGTCACACAGTGAGAAACCACGTTTCTGTGCCATATGTCATCACCGGTAATGCACAATAATAAAAGATTTGTGTTTAGACACTGAGTTATTTTGGACGAGAAGACGACATGACGTAGTTTCCCGAATAGTTAAGCGCGTCACAAACTATGAATCCTTACTACTCGTTATATTATAAATGCGAAAATAACTCAGTTTGTTTGTTACCTTTTCACGACAAAACGGCTGAACGAATCGTAATGAGATTTGGCAAGGAGATAGACTGTAACCTCGAAAAGAACATAGGCTCAAAAATCTTTTGTCCAAAAATAATCTTGAAGGGGGTGAAATAGGGGTTGAAAGTTTGTATGGGCAATTCATAATTCCTTAAGTTAGGGATCTGAAAATTGATATGAAGGCTTTTGGTAAGAAATAAAGAAATACGTGTTTCATCTTTGCAAAATCATCCCTAAAGGGGGGGGAGGGGGAGGGCGTATGGATAAAGCAAGGGATTAGTGTATCGTTGTTATATAGATAGATTGTGACTGGGATTGGGACATAGGCTACTTTTTACTCGACTGCGTAGAAGGAGGGTAGCTTAGATTAGATAATTCTTTATTGCACACCTAATAACAGTACAACTACAAAAAACACCGTAAAACTATGTGATACTATTGGTGGTCTTATCGCTGAATAGAGATCTCTACCAGACAACCTTTGGATGGAAGCTAGAATTTTTGGAGGGTAGCTAGTATGTTATAATATTTTATAGTAAGTTATAATATCACACGCCATTCAAAATCCAATGGACCTTCAGACACGGCGGAGATTTCATATATTATCATCTTACATTGGATTGTATAGCAAGTTATATTTTTGTGTTAGTAGATAAATAAAAGTGTATGTTTTAAGTTTATTGATTTATGTATGGTTAGTTTTAAAGGTATTTATAGATATGGGCCTTGTTATCATATTATGTAAACATTGTTGCCTGGAATAAACGTTATATTATTATTATTATTTTACAATATTATAGCATCTTCATCGTTTGTGATGCTTTTATTTAATCAAAACGTCATGACGTCTTCTCGTCCAAAATAATTCAGTGTCTAAAGGCAAAAGCCTTTCATTACCAGTGATGACATATATGTAGCACAGAAACGTGGTTTCTCACGGACACTTGCTTTGGAAAGTGCAGCTAGACTAGATAGAAAGAAAAGCTGGTAAAGGTTGCTAGGAGCTGTTGAGTGCAGGCCGGACAAGATCGGTCGCTCTGGAAATCTATGCGAATACAAGAATTGATTTTTAATGAGAAGAATTTAATATTCTTTCAATCATAAAAACCATATTGATATTAATTAAACCGCCTGTTTCTCCGCGACTAAGAGGTCAGGTAGTAACAGAAATTTCAACCTTAAGATAATTAACTATAACAACCACCGTATATTCTCAAGATATAATGTAAGTGATACTATCTAATTAGAGTAAGTAGCCAGCTGTAAGACCGACCGTAAATTGTAGGATGCTACGCCGTAGCTCGTAGCTCGTAGCAGGTACTACGAAACGTCTTCCGTAGCGGTATTAAGTAGACCAGAATAAAGATAGAGATAAAAAAAGTTTATTTTGTCACCCATGTACACAGAAATGAAATGAAATCTTAAAACTAGGCGTAGGCTAATAGATAAAAAAAGTGAAACTTTGTTTCACATTATAGATATTTAATTAAAAATTGTCGTTGGCACAAATGAGTCTACACACTACACGGTCAGCTGATGCGAACTATAGGTGCCGCCATATTGGCCTCGGCTGCTCTGACGAGCGCCTTTCACTTTATCCCTACTCCGCGGCCGACCGTCACGCGACATGCAACACACAGACGAAAAAATTTGAGACGATGTAATAAAAGTTTCACTTTAGAATGTTATAAAATGTCGATGAATAATTAAACACGTTTTATTTTTATAAATCCAATTTATTTTTAAATATTAGTGATGATCTCGATGCCTTCCAAACAAATTGTTGGGATATGACAAGCAAACGAGAATCCGGGAAGATAATGGAGAGACCTTTGCCCAGCAGTGGGATGAGACAGGTTGAAAATAATTATATACTGTTTTTATTTTTGCTTTACTTAAAAACAGCTGTTAATCGCCTACCGGGCTTAATTACCATGCACCTTAACTTACCGTACTTTATTATTATCATCATCAACCTATAGCAATCCATTGTTGGGCGTAAGTCTCTGCCCGACTATTACTGTCAAATTGCTATTTCATTTAAAGCCTTTATTATTTCTGAGTAACACCTCCAGCGAGCGTAAGATGCTCATTAATCATACCTCCCTGAGTCGCCAGGATAAGACCGTCTTGCCACAAGCACGTAAAACAAATTACGTAGATTGTTTTCAATTTACACCTGTAGAATTATATAAATTTGGTGGTGGTGGCCACAGACGAGCCAACGGTATCTGGGTCGACGGACTCGGTGATTTACCGCTTAATCCATCTTAAATCCTGTCCAAGGTCATCTAAAATCCAATAGCGACTTCATCTATTACCGAAATACTTACCAGGTGCTGTATAACTCATCTTCAGTTTTTTCAAAAGGCTATCTACTACATCTATTACAATCAAACAAACAACGGCCGGGGTTTGCCAATCGATAACATTCGAATTACATCGTTATTCGAAACAAAGACATTGCCAGACTTGCGAATAATTGTAAATGGCGAATGTAAGTACTGGTAGGCGTGACAATGACACCCAATAACCCAAATATAGGTACAAACAAGTATGTCTCTCAAGGCTGGTTTATTTGGCGCTTGCGTGTCGTGCGCCCGTTCGGATCAAACGCTTGCTGAGGCCAGGAAAATAGCGGTATAATGCCATGGCTCTATGTTATTATACTACAGATATTTATTCCGTTGTATCTCTATACATTATAAAGTATGTATTTAAAAAAACTATATACGTATTTTATCAATTATCTGGTTCCCATAGTTTGCAAGCTTTGCTTAGTTTGGGGCTAGATGGCACTGTATGAAATGTCCAGCATTATTATTTATTTAATATGGTAATCCCAGAACCTTTTCTACCCCCATACTTGGAAAATGTGGAATGAGTTACCATCTGTGGTTTTCCCGTTAGGCTACGACATAGCAAACTTCAAGAGAAATGTAACGAGGTTTCTACAGGGTAGAGAACGCATCGACAATACCCCGGGTGTTGCCGGTGTCAATAGGCGACGGTGACCGCTTACCATCAGGTGGGCTGTAAGCCTGTTTCTCCAGAAATAACATAAAAAAGAACCTAAGTCAAAGGACTTATGTATATTTTAAAATTCAATAATTAGCGTCAAAACTGAAAAGTATAGAAGTGTAGCATAAACTCAATGCCACACGTGGTTTGGCACGTAAGTTGATAACCTAGTGGCCAACCCTGGTGTCAACATTTTGTCTATGATATCTTAAAGTGCCTTATTAAGTACAATAAAGAAGCCAAATAAATTGAACCTAATTAGCACTTTACGAGTTGGAATTTAACGTTCTGACAAAAGAAAAGAACTTCAAAGAAAACCGTTCTTGCCGTTCCGTTTCTTCAGTTCAGTGTACACTGTGTTGTTATAAACTGATAATAATAATAATTCATTCATTAATTCAGACAACATAAGTGCAACACAGTCCATTTGTAGTAGAAGGTATATTATCTTAAATAACTTGGTTAGTTTGCAATGGTATGTAGCGCTGGCGTAAAATCGTAGCTTTTGCGTAGCATTTAAGCGACGGGACAGAATCGTAGCGACTCCGTAGCGGTTGTGTAAAATCACAGTGACAGCGTAAAACCGTAAAATTTGCAAACAACTTACTTCACACATTGGAATATTTAATTTAAGGTATGAAGTTTGAATTCCAGATTGCTAGATTCGGTAGTTATTTATTAGGACGTGCCTGTCCCTCAGAGGCCTAGTGCTGCGCGTAAACAAGGTCTAATTACAAACTCAGTCTCCAATATTCGCATATTAAATGGCCTTACTATTCTCGGCCACAGCCGGAATGGGCTAGAAACGATTCGAACTTTGACCTTATGTCCTAAAACGCAGTAATTTTAGCCGTATCGTCTAGCTTTATCGCGATTGTACCTGCGGACTTGCGGCTTGCGGTATTATATAACTTTTACCATTTTCTTTATATTTTTTGCACCTTATTTGAAAGGAAATCGGCATGTCTTAGAACAAAAACCTTGAAGGTTAGAACTCCTTTGAATTTCCATTAGCATTGGATTAGACGTCGACACTCAAAACTGATGATCGGAAAAGAATTGATACGTTCGAGATGTGGTGCTGGAGAAAGATGCTTCGCATACATTGGACTGCTAGACGGATAAACATTTCCATTCTAAAGGAACTAAACACTTTGAGCAGGCTTTCAACCATCCGCCTTAGCCACATCTTAGAATATTTTGTACACATAATACAACCCCGAACAACTTACAATCACGGGAAAAATTGAGGAACGGAGAGCATGACGAGGCAGCCCCATTTGCTGGACCAATTAGATCCGCACCGCTCTCGACACACCACTATACTAAGGCTTAGGGTAGGGGTGTGTCGAAAGCAACAAATGGAAAAAGATCGTTAATGAAAATGTCATGCAATGAGGTCACGACTCTCTACATTGAATAAATGATGCACAGAGACGAAAGAGAGGATTAGAATTCCAAATAAGCGATGAGCGGCCTGCGACCTGTCACGTGAATGCTTTACATAAGTTGCGTGCTATACGTAAGTTACAAACGTAATGCGTGGACTTACCTCTGACTACTCCCTTGTAGAATATCTTCACAGGTCTAAGTACTAAGTAAGAGATTCGAGGATGTCAAACGTGAGCTATATTATTATCCATCCATCCATATCCATACTAATATTATAAATGCGAAAGTAACTCTGTTTGTTAGTTTGTTTGTAAGTTTGTTTGTTTGTTACATTTTCACGACTAAACGGCTGAACGGATTGTAATAAAATTTGGCAACGAGATAGATTATACCCTGGAGAAGGACTCCGGCTTTATCTTTTATCACAAAAAATAATCTTGAAAGGGGTGAAATAGGGGTTGAAAGTTTATATGGGCAATCCATAATTCCTCAAGTTTGGGATCTGAAAATTAATATTTAGGCTTTTGGTAAGAAATAAAGAAATATGAGTGTCAACTTTTTTACAAAATCATCCCTAATAATAAATATTGTGTCCGGGATTGGGACATAAGCTACTTTTGAACCGACAGGAGGATAATTTTTTTTTTGTGATAAACCACGCGTACGAAGCCGCGGTCGGATGAGCTAGTTATTTATAAAATATTTTAATCATATCATTCTAAGAGTTACGACCCAGAAGCCATAGTAAAAGTTTACTGATTATTTCACCCCGAAGTATTCTGGAGAAGTTACACATTCTACATTCTCTCTCATGTAATTCCCCCACACATGCAGAAAGCAGTAGAACCCTGTCTGCAAAGTTGATGCATTAATGAGCGCTGCATGAAACTTCTTAATAAACTGGCAGAATAGTTGGCCACCTATTCGGTGGAACATTAACTTCTAGACAAATGACTCTGAGAAACGTCTTAGATTTTTAAATTTTACTTTTTTGAATTATTCCTGAAATCCCCAGTGCTACATCCTCGTTTATTGGAAATATTACTCCCAAAATCCCCACTGGCCACTCTCAACGTAGTAGGTAATGAGAATTATGGGTAGATAAAGTATTTATAACTAGCTTTCGCCAGCGGCTTCGCACGCAGTATTTGTCAAATAAAAGTAGCCTATGTTTGAATCCGGCTGGGTTGACAATCAACTTGAGTGTTGCCATCACAAACAAATACTTTCTACCAATTCACATTTACGTTCCGTTCCACACAATTTCATTCGACACCATGGATGAGCAATTTCAATTATTATTCGATAAAATGAAGATAGAAATGCAAAAACAGACAAGTGAACTAAAAGAATATCTCACGAAGAATATAATGGATCGGATGGATGAAAAACTAAATCCTATGATTGAGGAAAATGAAAAATTAAAACAAAAAATTGGTAACCTGGAGAACGAGATAGATTATTTAAAAAAAGAAAAGAAAAGTAACAACATAGTTTATTATGGATAAGAAGAGAGCGAAAAATCGATATTAGAGTTATTTCAAAGTGTTAAGGAAATCTTTAAAAGAGACTTGAATTTATCTGTGGAAGAATATGAAGTAAACAGACTCCACCGTTTAGGAAAAAATAAAGTCGAGAACAAACGTAGACCTGTGCTATTCTCATTCACAAACGGGTGGAAAAAAGACCAAGTTATAAAGAATAAGAAGAGTTTAAGGGGAATCTATATATCGGAAGACTATTCAAAAGAAGTTATAGAAAAGAGAAAGGCTTTGCTACCACAGCTACTAGAGAAGAAGAAAAAGGGAAATACTGCTTTTCTGAAATATGACAAACTAGTAGTTAAAGAACCCAACACCGACAAAAGGAAAAGAGAACTATCTACCTCACCACAGTCGACGTCATTCACTAAACCTAAAAAGCAACAAACGATACGTTCTATTAAAACTAACAGGACAGACGCCTTCGATTTGATGAGATCTCGATCAACCTCACTGACTGACATCCTCACACATAAAAACCAATAGCAATTAACAACCGGCAAACGGATAATCCAACCAAACTTCGAAAACCAAACAAGAAAAATAACACAATCTCCCCCAAGCCGACTGGTCCTCGTGGGGGTTAGAGACCACAACCCTTCAACAACACAGAAAAAAATTTATGAAAACAGTCACAGAAAATCAAAAATTTATGTTGCAGCCCTCAATGTACTTACTTTGAAAAGCGAGGAAAACCTTACAGAAAGAACATGTGCATTAAGGGCATAACATGGAGTAGAGTAGCCAGAGAGAGATCTGAATGGAGTAGGTTGGAGGAGGCCTTTGCCAACTGGCAAACGGACTTCCAGAAAGTTAAGAAGCACCAAATATGCGAATATCTTAATTATTTAAAATATTTATCTAACAGTGCAATAGTTTAAGAAACAATTGTAAAACTTTGTCCGAATAAAAGGATTTATTATTATTAAGTTTGAATACAAGTTATAAGCTATCAACATATCAAATTTCATTAAAATCGGTTAAGCCATTACGACGTGATTGACAAACAGAGAATTTAGTGACAAACAAACATCCAAACTTTCAAATTTATAATATTAGTGTGATGTAAAATTACACGACCCTCCATCGTGTTTACCTAAAGTTAACGTAAAATAGGACATTTCAAAATGATTTTTATGATTGTAATGAATTCAGATGGCCAAACCATCTGAATTCATTACAATCATAAATCGGACGTAATGAAATAGTGGGGTTCGCAATAGAAGCGTGGAACATCTCTTCTTACGTAGATAAAAACATATAATTATATGCAATTTTGAGGATAGAATTCCGTATGTACCAATCAGTCCATACTTCAAGAACTCTGCATCAACCAGCGTCTCTTACCCGCAGTTCAATCTCGCATCTTCTCTTTCTTTGCAAAGTGGTCACGCCGCGAAGAGCTCTTGGTGCAGGAGAAATTTGAGGGCAAAAGAGCGCAGTTGGTTTAAAAGATTCAATTTCAAGCACTGCCTTCGTATTTTTAGGTCAATGTACAAGGAGTGGAACTCACTTCCGGTGTATGTTTTTCCGGACCAGTATAATCCCGAGTCTTCAAGTACAGAGGGTTCTTTCTAGGCAAGCGTGCTCCATCTTCGATCTCACCATCACATACCATCAGGTGAGGAAGTGGTCAAGTGCTTGATTATCATCAAAAAAAATATGGTTTTAGGTTTTGAGGTATTTAATTAGGTTTTTTACCGTTTTTAAACACTGGTTATTTATAGAACCTTATGTTGTACGCCAGCTACTAAATTCGAATATCAAATAAACGAACCAGTGATAGTCATAAAATAGAACTGACGCTGACAAAGCCAGCGCATGTCAAAACCTCGTCGCTTGCAACGTTCATACATCTTTAAACGATTCGTTTATCGACGGACAGTTGTCTAGGAATCAGGTTGGCATTCTCCATTCGCCTAATAACGTGAACTTTCCAGAATGCATTTAATTTATGTTCGGTATGTGGGAATGTGAGTTATTCTCAGAGTATGATAATAATGAGTAGAAAAAAATTGTACTCTTTTGTGGTGTGCAATAAGAATTATCTATCTATCTCTTTACCTCTTTCTTATTTCTAAAAACCATACATAAATGTATTACTTAACCCTTGACAGGTTACGTGACCTTACTGGCATAATTCAGTTTAAAAGTTTGTATTCTCTGATACTTCCAAAATTCCTAAATGTCAAGGACATAAGTTTAGGACCTTTACAGGGAACCCTCCGCTAAATAATGGCGGAATTCCTGTCACAAGAGAATGAAGATAATTCATTAAAGGACGCCATATTGGGGGTTGTAATGGCCCGAATTCGATATAAGGGTGGGAAATTGCTTTCCGATAAAACAGGGTGTTTACGCACCAACGATCGATAGACTGAGTCATAAAATCAACCCCTATGGGGTCTTCAAATTAGAAGCAGTTTTATGCACTTACTCAAATAGTATTGTTTCTTAAAAAACAAGTCATATTCATATTTCTTTATTTGGGACACGAAATCAATTACGTAAAAACGTATTGAAATTAGAGTCTTATTTAGTAATCTACGTATTATATGTATTCTGTTTTGTGTGCCATAATAAGATAATTAAATTATATACAAATCCCATCAAAAACAAATGTGATATGAGAGCCAGTTCAATAATATGATAAATGCTTTGGTTGTTGACTTCAACGACAAAAGTAGTGAGATCTAAATGGGTGGCAAGTCCTGAAATGTATTTATAACAACTTAAAATATCATTTCTTCTTATAAAGTTAGGATGATATATCCTAAGGTCTGACTTCGCCAGCTCTCATATACGAATTATTATTAAGTACCTACTAAAACAGTCATGGAAGAGCCCTATGTTCGATGGCTAGTTTCTACCAGCAAGTCAAATTTTCATAAGTATAAAATGAAAACTTACAGCTTCAGAACTTGCGAAGGCTATAATATAATTCGTATATGAAAACTAGCCAAGACTAAATACGTTTAGGCATTGTTGCGCAAATCGCCTTAAAAATATTATTTTTTTGTTTTTTGGTAAAGTTTTGAGATTTCAGTGCGGGGCGAACCACTAGTATAATTTAAAACTACTACTAATAAAAGTTTTTAATCTCAGAATTCTAGAATAGGTAAAATAATAACACTCGATATTTGGCAACATCAGCAAAATGCAAGATGTCGATTTACGACAATTACAAGCCGAAGAATTTATTCAATAAACAATTAACACAACATCTAAATGCGCTACTTACGTATGAAATGTGATCCCATCTTGTTTATTTTTTTTAGCTCAGCTGAATTTTTACACGTTGGGACGACACAAGAAGGTCTTACAGTGTTTTAAAGTGTTCAATTTAATTGGATTATGTAATTAAATTGAACACTGTAAAACACGTAATGCGTGACGACGGTCACAGACTGACTAATGCCGGAGTACTCTACTTGTAGTAAATGTTGACGTTTCAGTATTAGGCGTGTTCACTTTTTCTGGGGTTTTATCTATTCTGTGAGATATATATTACATACAGAAAACAATAGAAAATTTCTGATTCGATGTCATAGTTCAATCAGTTTTCTCCAATTTACTGCGTGGTAATAATTATTACGGCAGGTACCTGTTTGGAGTGGTTGTGGTAAATAATGGCGTCCAGAGACCACTGATTGGAACATTAGACATTAATTATGGACCTGTTTGGCAATTAATGCAATAATTAATTGTACGCCATGTTGTGATCGATCATTTCGTATAATAGAAACATGATGGCAGTTTAATTTAGTTACCAATAACCTACTACACATGCAAATAAATTACACGCGCAAAAAATAGGCTCTTAAATTGGAGTCATATATGGCTCCAAACAAGGTCCGCGCTATTGTTTTATGAGTGGTAGTGAGTGCGGTGCGTCTCTTTGAAAAACAACAAAATGACGATTTATGCGGTGAAAATGTACATCTGTTTGCTGCATTACTTATGTGCGCTTGTGTGCGTGTCAGCGAATGTAAAATATGCACACGCACACATTCATTGTTTTATGGCCTACATTTCGGACTGAAATTTATTCGAAACTACGGTTCTATGTGTAGTTATTCCAAGCCAATAACTAAATTAGATTGCCATCATTGTGTAGTAATTAAATTACATTACATATTTACAGTAATAATTGAGCGCTTCTGTACTTTAGAAAACCCGTATTACTTACAATCACTTTAATTTCATATATTTTTTATACAGCATGAAGATGTTGATGTTGGAGATAAATTACCAACCTGATGTTAAATGATAACTATCGCCTTTAATAAAGCATTCCCTTGTAGCTCACGCACCAAAAGAAAGAGCGCTACGATGCACTGCATTCATCAACTTGAGGCATACATGAAGCCTCATGTGCCTCTAATTTCACCGGCAGAAACCATTATTTTAGAACACAAAAAAGCCTTGAACTGATTTTGCCCCATCTCTATCAAAACCGAACAAATGAAACAATATTGACAGTAATCCTTCGTAAACCAGTCGGGTTTAGCCTAAATCTTTCCGGTGATTAGTCGCGAGGAACAAGCTTAAATTATTGATGGTTCAAAATCATGTAACAGATATCATTGAATAATTCTCCAATCTAATGTACTTATTGACATTTACAGTAATAATTGAGCATGTTTGTGCTTTATTATCATCATATCAGCCATAGAATTAGATTAGTAACTTATATAATACATAGGCGATCTTTGTGTAGAGTAGATAAAGTGGTAATGACAGAAAATAGATAGGTAAACAAACTTTAGCTTTGGTACCATAAAATAAACATACAAAAATTAATAATAATACACATACTAAATGAAATACATATTCCTACATAAAATGCTCAATTTTATTGGCTATTTTGAAGGGAGTTTGGATTTGAAGATGCCCATGCAGCCCTGTGGATTTCCACAGGAAGCGAGTTCCACAAAATCCACGGGGACCATGGAAAGCTGCTGCCACCAACCCAAAGTCCTACTCTGTTACTTCAAGGAGTTAGGATGGCTGGGGTTAGGTTAGAAGGGGATTACCCCCTTCTAACCTACACCCCAATGCGGGACGTCAGTACAGATGTCTTATTTCCCCCACCCTAGAATTAGAATTAGAACTCTACAACGGCTCCCAGCAACCTTTATCATCTCTTCTGTGCTTATGTCAACAAATCTTGTTATTAGATAGACGTATTTTGAGTTTATCTGTTTTTAGGATTCCGCAGTCGAACTAGAAATCGTTATAGTTTTGCCTATCAACAAACAAAATACCCACATACACACACACATGACCCACGCATATACTCACTTATACACTGGTGCATTCGCATACATGTAAACATGTGCGCTCCGGCATCACATATCTTTGATTGTTTTGTTATTTCGTTTTTCATGTACTAGACTGTAATATTTATAGCATGTCATTCAGGAGTGAACTGTTTCCTAGGCCACAGCTTACGCTTTTCTGGGAAACAGGGACACAACTCATCTATGTAACTTTTATGGTCACAATAAATATATTTCTATTTCTATTTCTATCCATCTGTCTGCATGTCTGTCTGTCCGACCAGTTACAGTTGTTGATGTTCTATATACAAAATATAGGATTTTTTTAAACACCCACTAAACAGTGTCTAAATTTTTAAGTGGTAAGACCCTAAGCGCCACTAAGAAACTACGATTATTGCATACTCACTGTATTTTTCGAAAAGACAGACGCAAGAGAATAAAATATAAGTATTGAAAAAAAAAGAAAACGTTTTACCTTAAAATCCTCTTCATCCAAAGGTTATCTGGACGAGATCGCTCTAAGCGGTAAGACCAGCCATTGTATTATTTGCTTTGTGTTTTCTATTTTGTTTGCTATTTTTTGTTTAGATTGTATTTTTATTTTTTTTATTGTTGATAGTGAAGCGCTTGAACACTACCTCACCTGATGGTAAGTGATGGTGTGATCGAAGATGGAGCACGCTTGCCTATTAAGAACCTGTTCACTCTGGCCTCTGGCTCCGAGATTATACTGATCCGGGAAAACATACGCCGAAACAGTAAAGTTTTTGCATTCATTCATTCATACCATACCAATCAAATCAATGAAAATTTGGGCAAAGCCAAGCCTATCGCTTTAGGTACTTTTTTTTTGGCCTAGTTTCATCTTTAGCTAAACTTGATTTTACAGTTTAGTTATAAAACTAAAACTTGGCTGCGGTTTGGGCCAAATTCTTACAGCTAAAAATTAAATCTACTCAAGCCCGCGCCCGCGACTTCACACGCGTGGATTGTCAATATAAACATAAACCTCATTCTGCGCAGTCGGGTAAAATGTTACGTATGTTTATAAATACAACATACTACAATAACTCAAGTTAAATTCCTGCAATTATTTATGTACAACCTGCTACTACTAATACTATTTAATTGTAACTCTAAAATAGTAAAATATAACAGCTGTGGCTGTTTGTTTTGTTCCCGACATCTTTCCTTACAATCATCAAACATAGAAACCTGTTATTAGCCTTTCGTTTAGTTCTAAACTACCTCTGCATACAAATTGTATCCGCGTTGGTTTCACTAAATAAATAAATTAAATTTATAATATACTTTTGAACTTTCATATTTTTAGTAGTATGGTTAACACGTGCAAATGGAGACCACGTGTAACGCATGCATATAAAAAAGTTAAATAAAGCTATAAGAAACAGCTCCATTCTACCAATGAAATAAAAGGTTAACCAAACATTATTCTATTCCACCCTTATTTACCATTGAAATAGGCTATAAGGGCGATGATGCAATCGATCAGCTGACGCCATGAACGACCTTGCGGGGTCATTGGCCCTGGAAGTAGGTCGCCCCCTGCCTGAAGGGTGGGTTAAAACTGACTGTTGTATGAACTGTGGCCTGAAGGGCTGCCGTAGTAACTGTATTTAAAGCTGTGACCACCTCAGTCATGGAGACTTTGAATGACTGTATCAGTTTATTTCTGTTTGATGTTGCGGTCTAAATATATTCACCACATTGGTTCTTTCGCCATAAGGTCCTTTACAGGTTCTTAGACTCAACTACGAATAAATTACGGCTTTCTCTGTAGGGTAAATGTTTGCATCAATTTAATACTCCCCAATAGATTTGCAGAACTACCAATCCTTTGCGGCCAGAAGCCAACGGCTCTGAGCAACCTTTATTAGGTCGTATTTTCTCCTACGCTGCGTTTTAAGAAAAGAAGAAAGAAAGAAAATACATTTATTCGTACCATCACTGAAGAACAAGAAAATATAACCATAACAATTAAACTAAACTTATTTACCTACTCTTACCGCGTTGTCTCTTCCCTGGACCCTTCACCTTTCTGACCCTTGACCTACCTCAGTGTCTGGTATGTCAAAGTCAAAGTCAATAATGTTTATTCATTAAAATCACATGGATCACTTTGAAACGTCAATTTTATTGCCTGTTCCTTCGCGACCAAGCCAGGAAAGAAAGGCTGGTTGTTATTTTTAATGATCCTTTTAGAATACATAACAATATAGAAAATAAATTACGTTTAAATTGTAACATTTTGAACGAGTTGGAGCAATTTCAATCCCAAGCTAAATATATCAAGCTATCATCTAAATAATCCGATATTTCATAGTAGGCTTTTTATTAAAGATTTTGTTTAATTACGTTTTTAAATTTGTTAATTGTCAATTTTTGTACATCACTTGGGAGTTTGTTATAAAAGCGTACACCTTGCTCTTTAAACGATTTACTAACTTTATGGAGTCTACAAGTGGCAACAGCGAGTTTATCTTTATTTCTACTATTAAAATTATTATTATCACTATTTTTCTTAAACAAATTTATATTTTTGTGAACATATAATATATCAGATTTTCATAAATGTATTGATAAGGGAATGTCATAATATTTATTTCTTTAAACTTATTGCGTAATGATTGTCTGGGGACCATATTATAAATTGCACGAAGAGCCCTCTTCTGCAGCACAAAAACGGTGTTTCTTACGAGGCATCGCCAAGTGGTATAACTAGTGGTTCGCCCCGAACTGAGATCTCGCGTAAACTTTGACTATAAAATAGTGACACGAAATGATTAACCAATTAACTTGACCTACAGTTTTAATCAAATTACAGGTCAAATAGGAGTTCATATTAATTGGTTATACTTTTTGGAGTACAAATTCTAGTTATTCTAGATTACAGACTTTTGCCTATATTTGTGTCACTAAAGCTACACGGATACCAAATTTCAGCACTTTGGGGTCACTGGTGTGCCCTGTGAATTTAGTCAAAGTTAAATTTTTATTATGGCTAATAACTCAAAAACTGCAAAGACTAAACTAAAAATGAGAACGAGGTCGAAATGTACTCACAAAGACTTTTTATTAGACGTGCCATTTTACCGAAAAGTCCCATTTTGGTTTTTTTAACCCTCTTGAACCCCAATATCTCAACAACCCCCCAACATTAGCTCATTTTAGTCACACCAAAATTATGCCATCTCTACCTACCTTTGTATCAAATTTCACGATGATCGGATCTACGCTTCGAAAGTTACCGTCGGACAAACAAACATACACACATACACATAACGCCGATTTGCGCAAGTTGATTTTTGTTTACAAAAAAATTTAAGCTAGGTTTATCTCTTTGGTGAAAATTACCTCCAGCTTCAGTTTTGAGTTCTGAAATATGTACGGGTGGTAGAATTAAAAGTAATTACCTCGTACCTTTTATCCCCGGCTAAAAGGAACAAATGCTGTCACAAAGGACCCGGTAAGTCCTGGAACCGATACATAACACTTACCTGAGTGGGAACCTATTATGTGGGGACATAAATCTTGGAAAAGAAATTAGTCGCCGGCTTTCGAGTGTCGAGATACGATTTATTCAAGATAGGAAAGGTAGCTACCTGAATGTGATACCTACCTTACTGAATTGAAGCTATTGAGCGCAAGGTTTGGCTGTAAGTTTGATGTAGGATAGGGTTACCTCTAATGATCTCTATAAGCATAATTATTAATTAAGTACTTTCAAAAAGCCTGCCATTTAATCGGTCAGGTACCACAGCCATATTAAAATGTATTGGCGTGATCCTTTCTCAATCTACCTAGGAGCTAAATACCTAAATACCTAGAGCTGGGATTAGTAAAATTGGTATTACCATACAAACCTACTTATTGCGTAACTAGGTGAGGTTGCTTGGAAGGCAAATAGTTTGTATTCTTTGTCTATAACAAACAAAGGCACTAAAAATACAATTTATTTTTAATTATTAATAACAAACACATCCTTCTTTGTAGAGACAATGAAGGCTGTTGTAACAAGCCAAACATAAAACTATTTACTTTTGACCTAATACTGCATTTACCGATAAACTTAATCCGAGTATAGCAGACAACCTGAAGCCTTACAGATGTGCTATTCAGCAAAATTATAGTGGTTTTCGACATCGTCTGGCGGGCTTCCAATGACGAGCGCTGACGTTCAGCGCTCGTCATTGGTCGCCTGGGGGAACGCTGGCCAACACTTCGTCACGAATGCAAAAATATAAAGTAAATTGAAAAGTCAAACGATAAACCTAGTTCTTAATTCAAATCAAACGGCCTCTGCATCAAAAGCTAGACCATTGGGGTTAGACTTTTTTATAGCGTGGGCGATCGATACTATAAATGTACTTACCGATTTAAAATGGTACTTAATTCAAATCAAAATCAAATCAAAATAACTTTATTTTGGAACAAAAACATGGCACAATAATACTGGAACACGATAGTATTCGCAGAAGTTATAAACTGTGTCGCGAACACTAACGCCCACCTCCAGAGTTTATTATTTCCAATTATCATTATTACTATTATTTTTAAATTATACAAGATAAGCATGTGTGATTATGTGCGCGTATGTGTATACTCGTATGAGTTTGTGTGTGTGTGAGTTTGTGTGTATGTATGAGAGGGTGTGTGCGTATAATTAAATATCGTCTGTCTAAAATTAAAGATACCTACCTACCAGCATATCTCGGTATGAAATAAACTCTTTTTAATTTGACTTTTTATTGAATATACAAATCTTGAATTTGATTTTACCACTATTAGTAATAAGGCCGGCTTTCGATCGATCCCTAAACGTATTTAGCGACTGAATATATTTATATTTGACGTATTTGTATGATTTGACAACCACTAAATAAAATAATTAATAATTTTTGGAGGCCGATTCACCCACGTCCGTAGGCGAAGACCCCAAACTGAATCCCTACACGTGGTCCCCGGGTGGTGCCAATCAGGTGAAATCGGTGGTAGGCTTCGGCCGTGGCTGATCACCACCCACCGGTCAAAGTCGTGACGCCAAGTAGCCTTGCTGCGTTCCGGCATGGTGGTATTGTTGGCAGACCGACCTGAAACACATTGATCAAGACTCACAGCATCGGAATGCTAGTCGCGCAGGGTAGCGGGATCCGAGGCACGGTGTACCGCTGGCCGACCGCAGTTAGTACCCCTACTAACTCTGCCCAAGTAGCGACAAACCCACTCGTGAAAGACTGCCCCGCCAACTAGTGAAAAATCCCGGGATGCGCCATAGTGCCGGTTAGCGACTGGAAGAGAGGGCCCTATGGATATCCTCGGGGGGGCTCGGGCGTCCCCGCAGTGTCCAGACTATTCCTCGCAACGATGCGTTAATCTTTGTGTGTCTAAGGGTCATCAACATGAAGCCTCATTTCACTGCCATCTTCTAACCTCAACTCACTCCAAAACGAAAATGAAACACAGAAATAAGAGAACGGTTAAACAGCGGGCTGCACTCCTTCTCTCTCAAAGTGCACCTGAGCAACATCTGAAGTCTGCACTCAAATCTCGTCGCAGTCCATCACCACCTGAATACTGAAAAACCAGCTCCCTTGTTCCTTTCGGAGACCCAGGGTTTACCCTGGAGCACAATTTTAATACCCCGTGCAGGGGTATGCGTGTACGCTCGAGACGATATCTGCTGTCGGCGTCTCCGTAACCTTGAAAACCCTAGCTTTTCTGTTATTTGGGTATTTGGGTTATTTGGGTGGATACGGGCCTGGAAAAAATCCTATATTCCTGTGTTTACCGCTCGCACAGTGGAGATCAGGAGACGAATAGGCTTACAGCTTACCTCAGTGAGGCGGCGGATGCCGGTCAACCGAAATATCCGACAGCTCAATTTGTGCTTTTGGGGGATTTTAGCGCCCATCACCAAGAGTGGCTCTTCCCATACTAATGCACTGACCACGCTGAGAGAGAGGTGCGAAAGCTAGCTTTAGCGCTAAATCTAATCCATCTGGTCCAAGGAGCAACGCGGGTTCCCGATGTTGACGGCCAAACAGCCAATAGCTTGGACCTTCTGCTAACGACTAATCCAGACCGCTACTCCGTTTCGGTTTCATCACCCTTGGGTAGCTCCGACCACTGTCTGGTGAAATCTGTGTCTGTCTACTCTCTCCTTGATTTTAGCTCTAGAGGCAAGCGAAGAGTATGGCGGTACAAGTCAGCAGATTGGGACGAAATGCGCGCATTCTTTGCATCTTACCCTTGGCAGCAAGTTTGCTTCCCGTCTGATGATCCTTCGGCTTGTGCGGATGCTGTGACGGATGTGCTGCGCCAAGGAATGGAATATTTTATTCTATTCTCTGACGTAGCAATGTCAGCCAAAGCTCAACCATGGTTCGAGGCCGAATGTAGACACGCTAACGCGCAGAGGCATGAGGCATTCTTGGCCTGGGCTGAAGCTCTAAACAGCAAAGCCAAGGACTTATCTCAAATGATGAAACTTTATAACAAAGCTGCCAAGTTCTGCAAGAAGGCTTTACGAAAGGCACGATTTGACCACATAGGCCGAATTGGGAACAAATTAGCTTCATACTCATCGGGTAGTAAAGCGTTTTGGTCCCTGGCTAAGTCGGTTGAATTGAACTTTTGTCGCCCCACACTACCACCTCTTCTGAACCTGACGGCATGCTAGCCCACACCGCTGAAGAGAAAGCGAACTTCTTCGCCACTCTTTTTGCGGAACCTTCCCGTTTAGATGCTGCAGGCGAGATACCTCCGAGTCTAGTTGATTGCGGGTTTCTTATGCCGGAAATACGCATTCGTCAGACCAAGGTTCGTAAAATGCTGCGGAGTTTAGATGTGAATAAAGCTAGTAGCCCTGATGGGAATCCAGCAATTGTGCTTAAATCCCGTGCTTCTGAGCTCACTCCTGTACTGACATGCCTCTTTCGCCGCTCTATTGAGGCTGAACATGTGCCGAAATCATGGAAGCTGGCTAATGTGCAGCTTGTGCCCAAAAAAGGTAGTCGTGCTGACCCTTCAAATTATAGGCCCATCTCGGTCACATCCATAATCTGTAAGACTATGGAACGTGTTCTGAACAACAGGCTCCTGGCATACCTAGAAGCTAACAACCTCCTCAGTGATCGCCAATACGGCTTCCGCCGAAACTGGAGATCTTCTAGTGTATGCCACGCATTTATGGAGCGAGGCCATTGAGAAATACGGAGAAGCGCTTCCCGTTTCTCTTGACATCTCAAAGGCCTTTGATAAGGTCTGGCATGATAGCCTTATAAGTAAGCTTCCGTCTTTCGGTCTACCCACTGGGGTCTTTGTGTTTGGATCTCAGACTCTTTGAGAGACCGATCGATACGAGTCGTCGTTGATGGCTGCTCGTCCGATCAATTGGCGATTAACGCCAATAATCGCCAATCGGTACTCTCTGAAACTCTCTTCCTGCTACATATCAACGATCTGCTAAAGCCCGGAACCTCTGGTTGTGCAGAAAACAGCACAGTTGTGGAGAGTTACACATCTACTGCATGAGTCAGTGGGGCGCAGATTCAGTCACTCAGGGGGGGGCATGGTTGAACGCTTAAGCTTATCCTTGAATGCGATCTCCAACTGAGGCGATCCCAACTTGGTTATGTTTAATGCAAATAAAACCCAGTCGTGTCTGTTTTCCGCGAAACGGAGCCCATTTCATCTGGCTCCTACTTTCCGTAATGTACTCGTGCCGATTTCTGACCACCTCGAGCTTCTTGGTATCTCATTAACACCAACTCTCAATTTCAGCTCCTATGTACATTGAGTCGAAAGCCCAGCTGGCCACTACAAAGCTTGGTATACTTGCAAAGGTGAGGCAATACTTCACACCGGGACAGTTGCTCAACTTAAGCACAAGTCCGGTCATGTCTGGAGTACTGTTCTCACCTCTGGGACGGATCAGCGAAATACCAGCTAGAGGCTCTAGATTCAATTGAGAGAAGAGCCAAGAAGCTCATTTGCAATGACGAGTTAAGTAGCAGACGTCGAAAGGTTGCAAGCCTCTCGGTTTTTTATCGGATACATTTCGGAGAGTGTGCTGCGGAGCTTTTCAACCTGATCCCACCATCCCCATTCTATCATCGGACAACCAGACGCTCCGCGATGCGCCACCGCTACATGGTAGACATACTCCCATACGCACAAAGCGGTACTCTTCCACCTTTATAATGCGCACCGCCAAAGACTGAAACGCTTTGCCTGAGTCTGTGTTTCCTGATAACTACAACCTCCCCTAGGTTCTTCAAGTCGCGAGTGAATAGGTTTCTTCTAGGTAAGCGTGTACCATCGTAGACTGCGTCATCGCTTACCATCAGGCGAGATAGTGATCAAATGCTAGCCTATAAAAAAAAACATGCAAGTCGCCCTAAGTATTCAAATCTCCTGTACACAGAACACAAATATCCTAACGGAGCTCCTGTATTTCGAAGGAGTGATTAAACCGTCATGTAGGTAATGTAGGTATGCCTCGAAGGTAGGGTTGCCAGGTCTTAAAACCAAAAAGCCGGACAGACCAGCCAGTTTAGCCAGACATTTGGATAAAAAAGCCGGACACCCTTAATTGATCGAGCGAAGCGAGATCTCCAAATTAACTTGGGCAAATTGGTATTGTATGTATGTATTTAAATATGTAGAGTAGTGTGACGACCTCCGTGGCGCAGCGGGCGAACAGCCGGCTGAGACGCAGGAGGTAGTGGGTTCGATTCCCACCCCAGAACAAATGTTTGCATGATCTACAGATATTTGTTCCGGGTCTGGTTGTTTTTCTATATATCATAAGTATGTATTTATAAAAAAAAGTATATAAGTATTCTATCAGTTATTTGGTTCTCATAGTACATTAGTTTAGGGCTAGATAGCGCTGTGTGAGGTGTCCAGCAATATTTATTTTATTTATGTATGTATGTTTATTTGTCCGAGGTTAACTTTCGAAGCGTTGATCCGATCATCGTGAAATTTGATACATAGGTAGGTAGTGATAGTACAATTTTGGTGTGACTAAATGAGCTACAAGTGTTGAGGGGTTGTTGAGGTATTGGGGTTCAAGGGGGGTAAAAAAAATTAAAATGTGACTAAAATGTGGTCTAATAAAAAGTCTTTGTGAGTAGATTTCGACCTCGTTTTCATTTGTAGTTTAGTTTTTGCAGTTTTTGGGTTATTAGCCATAGTAAAAACTGAACTTTGCCAAAATTCACAGGGTACACCAGTGACCCCACAGTGCTGTAATTTGGTATGCGTGTAACTTAAGTGTCACAAATATAGGCAAAAGTCTGAAATCCAGAAAAACTGCAAACTTTACCCCAAAAAAAGGTAACCAATTCACATGATCTCCCGTTACCTGTAATTTGAGTACAACTGTATGTCAAGTTAGTTGGTTATTTGTTTAGTGGAACTATTTTGAGAGTCAAAGATTACGAATAATATATTTTTGTTTTTATGGGAGACTAGCGAGATCTCAGTTCGGGGCGAACCACTAGTTTTTAAGTGAAAACTTTTTAGGCGCGTTAGGCATTTTTGAGATGGGAAAACCCCATTGAACTTGTGACACTGTTACCGTTACCGACACCTCTGTATATAAGTATCTGTAGTGTAGTCAGCTTTTATTCAAGTTTTCACTTCTGTCGGCACTGCCGGAATGCCACTGTTTTTTTAGTCTTTATTTCTTTTTTTTAATAAAACAAGGTTTTTTTATCATTTACCCCAAAATCTTCTTAAATTGTAATAAAACAACAATAAATGGTGCGGCGTGCCCGCGCTCGCCACACCCGCCGATGACCATCGCGCGTGGAATTTAAAAAGCCTAGCAAAAGCCGGACAGGCCGGACACCGTCTGATTTGGCCGGACACGGAACCAAAAAGCCTGACTCTGTCCGGCTTTATCCGGACGCCTGGCAACCCTACTCGAAGGAAGTAGGTGGGTAGGTACCTGTCTAGGTATTCGGACGGTCAGTGAACTCCATCACATAAATAGGTTGGCACCCAAATTCTTTCGAACGAATAGACATGAGGAACCTTTTCATTTGCTTAGGTACCTACTTACTACATTAATATTGTCGTATTAATATGTTGGCATACATTTGCTAAAGCTAAAAATCATAGATTCAGTGTGGCAAATAGGTACTGAACTTTTCCTGTAATTAAAACGTAATCAAGCTTTCCGAGAACTTCAATCCAATAAATGAATTGCACATGGCGCTATCTATGAATTGGTTTTGGAACTAATGAATGAACAAATAGGTACATTTTCATATTTTGTAAATCGAAGTCTGTACTTAAGGAGGTACCTAACTATATTCTGCATGTAAAGTAGTTAATTGATCGAGCGAAGCGAGATCTACAAATCAACTTGGGCAAATCGGCGTTTTATGTATGTATGTTTGTTTGTCCGAGGATAACTTTCGAAGTGTTTATCCGATCATCGTGAAATTTGGTATATAGGTAGGTAGTGATGGCACAATTTTGGTGTGACTCAATGAGCTAAAAATGTTGGGGGGTTGTTGAGATATTGGGGTTCAAGAGGGGTAACAAAATTAAAATGAGACTATAAGATCAAGTCAGACGTCAAATGAAAGGTCTTTATTGGTACATTTCAACACTGTTTTTATTTTTAGTTTTATCCTTGTAGTTTTTGAGTTATTAGCCATAATAAAAACAAAACTTTGACAAAATTCACAGGGTACACCAGTGACCCCACAATGCTGAAATTTAGTATTCGTATAGCTATAGTGACACAGACATAGGCAAAAGTCTGAAATCCAGAATAACTGCATTTAGTATCCCAAAAAAGAGTAACCACGTCATATGAACTCCCAATACCTGTAATTTGAATGAAACTGTATAGGTCAAGTTATGTCACTATAGCTATACGAATACTAAATGTATTCGTATAGCTATAGTGACACAGACATAGGCAAAAGTCTGAAATCCAGAATAACTGCATTTAGTATCCCAAAAAAGAGGTACCACGACATATGAACTCCCAATACCTGTAATTTGAATGAAACTGTATAGGTCAAGTTATTTGGCTATTTATTTCGGGGCACTATTTTTATAGTCAAAGATTACAATTTTTTTTTGTTTTTATGGGAGACTCGCGAGATCTCAGTTCGGGGCGAACCACTAGTATGAATTAATTTACCCACCTAAATTTTACGTAAAATTTAATTGAACAAGCTTCCGCCGCGGCTTCCTAGGAATCAATAATATTATTGATTTATTTAATTCAGATAAAAATACATTACATTAAATAGTCATTTATTTCAGATATCCATGATCCATATGTTAATAGTATAAAGGTTCTTATAAACTATGTTAGTAAATTAAAGTGAAAAATTACATTAAATGATAATGGAATTAAAATGAAATCAAAATTAAATTAAAATTAAATTGAAATTATATCAAAATTAAATGAAATCAAAATTAAATTTAAAAATCTGTGTTGGTTTCTATGTACATTAAATAAATAAATAAAATAATACACACAGAAAATAAAACATAAATAAAACAAGTATAAAATAGGGACTGGGACAAGACACAATCCTTAAAAACTAACACAAAATATTAATAATAAAATATGTAATAAAAAATGTAAAATACTTACATAGACACAATATACTAGAGATGCGCCGAGTAGCACTTTTGCCGAGTAACGAGTACCGAGTTTTACTCGGTTCAATTTTTTTCCTACCGAGTACTCGGCCGAGTTACTCGGTTCAATCAAATTTCTGTTTCGGGTGCGTAAACAAGTACAAACTGCATTGACATAATGAGTTCACGTAAAAGATCCCGAATTTGGGGGTTTTACGACGAGATTGAAGAAGATAAAACCAAAGTGAAATGTACCTTATGCGATTCTCTGATTTCACGTAGTGGTGTTGGACGAAAGGCTTCTACGACGGCAATGTTAAACCATGTTAAAATAAACACACAAAAGAGTCGAAAGATTTGGAAAACGAAACTTTGCGGGAAATATCTCAAAATCGTGAGCCAGCAGCGTCAACTTCGTCGTCACAATCGAATGCAACAAAAATACAACAAACCCTTTTTTTCGAGTCATTTACTACAAAATGGGACACAACTGGTTCGCGCGCCAAAGAAATTCACAAAGTTTGGGCGGAGATGATCGCGGAAGATAACCAACCGATATCTACATATGTTGGAGAATAATGGGTTCGAAAGATTAATAACCTAAAAACCTTAAAACCCAAATACCCAATCCCCGGTACAAAGTACATGAGCGAGGTTGTCATACCAGACGTTTACACCAAAGTGAAAAACGTAATAAGAGCGGAAATTGCAAAAGCTAAAGCTATATTCATAACTACTGATATTTGGACCTGCATGAATAACTTACTCGGATTCTTAAGCTACACCGCTCACTGGCTCGACGAGGAGTTTGAGCTTCAGCACAGAGTGTTGCAGATGCAACATTTTAGAGGACCCCACACGGCAGACAATATTCAATCAGTGCTTTCTGATTTATCCGTGAGCTGGGATATTGATACTCTCATTCATCTTGTTTTGAGAGACAATAGACCCAATGTGGTGAAAGCTGTAAATGATAGTCAATATGTTGGCAAAAGATGCTACATACATACGCTGCAATTAGCCGTAAAAGCTTCGTTGAAAGAACAAAATGTAATCGACGTTATTGCCTCAGCTAGAAAAATTGTAGGCCACTCTAACCTTTCTGCAGCAGCACAAGAAAAACTGACCCTGATACAAAAAGAACTTAAACTACCAGAGCGAAAACTCATGCCAGATGTTACCACAAGATGGAATAGTACTTTTTATATGATAAACAGATTTTTAGAGCAAAAAAGGGCAATATCTCTCTACATCTCGGACAACCCAAATACAGCCAATCTATAACAGTTAACTGAACGTCAATGGGAGATCCTACGAGAGTGCATAACATTATTCAAACCATTCGAAAAAATTACTAAAATTACCAGCTCCACATTAGCATCAATTTCTGAAGTGATACCCCACACCAACGCCCTATTAAAATATTTATCAAAACCTGAAGTCTTCCAGACTTGCCCAAATATAGCAGATATGAAACAAAAGCTCGAAGGTGAAGTTCAGGGCCACTTTCAAGGGTTAGAAAATGACAAATATTATAGTTTGGCAAATTTGCTAGACCCCAGATTCAGGATGCGATTTTTTCATCCAGAGAACTATGAACTGATAAGGAATATGCTATTTTTAGAATCAGTAAAAAGAAGTGACATTTCAGAGAGTACTAGCAGCAGTGAAGAAAACGAATCTGAACGATTACGACAGTCACAAGATCCTTTCTGGAATTGCTTTGAAGAATTAGCTTCCACCCAGCCTTTAGAGCGCGATGATCCTAAAAGCCCCATTGCTTTAGAATTAGATCGCTATTTAAAAGAACATTTGTTGGCAAAAGACAAGAGTCCATTCGAGTGGTGGGCAGGGCACCAAACAAGGTATCCAGAGCTGGCACGTTTAGCGCGAGTTTTTCTATGTGCACCTGCAAGCACCGTGTATAGCCGTACTGTGTTGGCCTTCCGGCACTACCATTTTTTGAGCCCCATTATCTACAATAGAATAAATAAATTATTAAATATCTTCCCACTGACGTACTTTAAATGTAAAACTGTAATTATAAAATGGCTTTTCACCCTTTCTTATGATGATACGGAGGAGTTAATACAAATTAGAAAATAGTACTGATAACGAACACTCATAATCACACTTATCCTGTTTAAACATGCGCATACACTACACATAATCCCACACCCCACCCACCCGTACTCACACCCACCATTTAAGCACACCCCACATCACTCACTTCACATATAAAAACTCCCCACACATACACACACACACACCCACACACACATGCATACACCCACACGCCCACACACACCCAATACACACAATACACACATAACCTTTATAATAAAAGTGCTTTTTATAAAACTTGCATCATAATATTAATATTAGTATTAATTATATCATATCATAATATTAATTATGTATAATTTTCCTTGTTTATTTTTTATTTTTCTGTCTCTTTCAACTATTTATTAGATACTCTGGAATGTCAATGTCTCCTTGAGTCATAAGGTCGGGCGCTGGAAAGTGCGACACAGTTTTAACTATTGCACTTTTCAGTGTTTCATCTACGTATAAAGCTATCCTGTGTGTATTTATGTTCAAAATAAATGATTGATTGATTGATAGCGAGCGATTATTTTCGGAGGCTGGTAACGTCTACGAAGAAAAAAGGAATAGGCTGTTACCAGAACGTGCAAAGAGCCTTGTGTTCCTGCATCATAATTTACCTTTATTAAATTTTAAATATTGATTTTTTTCATTAACTTTCTCCTAATTTTGTCTCATTGCTACTCATTCATTATCATAATTGAGATTGTCAAAGATTTCCAAATTAGTAATAAATACTTTTCGATTAACACTGTTGTTTTAATTATATCTACCTAAATATATTGCTTTACTTAAACCCAGTATACTCGGCATTAAAACCGAGTTATTCGGCCGAGTACGAGTAACAAAAAACCCGCCGAGTACGCTGAGTACCGAGTATTAACCGAGTACTCGGCCCATCTCTACAATATACCTACCACAAATAATAAATAAAATAATAAATTTAAATGTCACATTCTATATCAGATTATGAATTTTAATAACTTTTTATATTCGCTATTTATGTTTATTCACTAGTTATGACTTAATCCAAACATATTCTATCGTTAAACCAAGTTTCATTGAAATCTACCGATAACAAAGAGACAGAGGTTGTTGGAACGATGATTAACTCGCAAATCAGAGCTACTTTCGATTTTGTTTATAATTAGTATAGATTAGTACTGCCTACCTGGAAAAAGATTTCTTTCCCCTGAATGGCAGAGGAATGGTGAAAACAATCCATTCCCAAGATTCCCGCATCCTTGAGAAAATCCTCAAGACCTGCGCAATAGAAACTATCAATAAATTTGTTTTTTAATCAAGATAAATAACCTACCCCTTAGAAGGATTTTTACGTAAAGTTTAAATTGCGATAGTGGGGGTAGTTTTATCTTCGTCCTACCTGTTTTAACTCCTGCTTTGAGGTCATTGACCAAGGCAACCAAAGAAAAAACCAAAAACCAATAACAAGTTACAAAGAAAGTAGCTAAAAAAAACACCTACACTATACAGGTACCTAAGTATTTAGAGTTAGTAGACTAGGTAGGTAGGCACAAGTCTAGGCATTTTCTAGAGGTCAACGACATGCTGCTATGCGGTTTGCAGTTCGATTTCTCCGCTTTGCAGAAATAATCGCAGGATAAAGGATAACTCACGCTAGACCGTGTCGGGTCCGAGCCGAGTGTCGGCCGTAGCACGGTCAACTAATATTACATATATTTTGTATGAACACACTCACGTTATACCGAGCGGCAACCGAGTGACGCCCGAGCAACGGACAACGCTCGGAAACAACTCGGTCCCGCTTCGGCTCGGCCACGGCCCGTTGCATGAATACAGCGCCGCCGAGCTGCGCCCGAGCAGTCGGTAGTGATGCTATACAGTGCTCTGACGATGATATGATTTTTTTTAATGATAATGATACCTTGGATAATCACACACGGGCTTCTGACCCTAAGCTAGGGAAAGCTTGTATAAAATTACTTATATATATATAAATACTATATAGACTTATAAAAAGTTTATAAAGATACATACCTGAGAGTAAGAGCTAATCGATGTTTGGATGAAATAGGAATCTGAAACTTTGTATTGCCTTTGCTCAAATCATCTTTAATTTTCATGTGTAAGATGTCAAAAGATTCCTTAATCATTTTAAAGTAGTCCCAATATTTGTCTTCATAACTACGTAGATCTTTACAAAGATTCACATATTCTCCTTTCTCTTGTCGCTCTCTCCAAAGTGGATGCACACTCCATTTCCTTGTAGTTGAAGATTCTTCAGATTCTTCGTCATCCAGAGCGATCGCAATAGCCGCTAATTCCAGATCGTTAAAATTGAATATGATTGTATTGTATTGATGTTGTAGTTTAGTTACAACACTGATTTTTCTCGGACGAGTATACTGTATCACAGCGCAACGATGATTGCCCGGTCGAGGCCCGTCTTAGTAATTTCAGACACGGAACCGGCTCGGTGACCGTGCTACGGCCGACACTCGGCTCGGACCCGACACGGTCTAGCGTGAGTCATCCTTAACACTGCCGTATTCTCCATTCCTACCTACTGCACCTTTTGCAGTAGATTTTATTTTTGAGGCCATTTGATAGAACTGGTTATAGAGTTATAAAATTTGTCAATTTTACGATGGCGACGCATAGCGACATTGTCATTTAAGTTACCCTACAAAGTAGGGCCTACATAATCTATTCGTACTACAATAAGTTACAGCTGACAATGATGTAACTATTTCCGCACACAATGTAGGTATGTACACCTATTTTGTTTTTATTGCAACAAAATATGATTGATTATGACTACCCCTTTAGAAAACTAAGCAACTTACCTAATTTCCTAGGTTTAATTATCTTTTAGGATTAGTATGCACTAATCATTGTAATATAGCAAAATTGATTTGTATTTACCAGAAAGCGGAAGAAAATAAAAATCGGTGAATCGATATACATCATATTCATATATGACAGCACTGATGCTTGTCCGGTTGCCAAATTGACATTGACAGTGTAATGTAAAGTCAATCAATATGTCAGTCAAGTCAACTATCGTCAATTTCGATTCGATCGGAGTCGATGGCAAGTCGGAGTTTTTAGTTGCGTGAAATATATTTTCTTTAAACTGTATTTTTTGTGCTAACCAAGCTTTTTATAAAACATATTTATGTTGGTTTCAACTTAATTTACAAAACCCGTGCGATGTACACAGCGTGAATGTCGGGAGGAGACTACAAGCGTGTTTGCGGGGACTCCATTGCCATGAAAGATGTCTCAATTCGGATCAATGTACAACAGGACAAAAAGAAAGTGACTAGCAGTTGACCGTGCGATTTTGGGTGATCATTTCGAGTGGAACAATAGTATAAGTATATAAAATGGCGCAGACAGTGAGGCGTGCTATAGAGGGCCGGTATCCATCGTGTTATATTTCCTCACGAATACAGGAACGTCGCGTCAAAGCAAGGGCATTGAGGTAAATAATTAGCACGATTATCATATATTCAGCAAGATACGCTGATATTTTTGTGTATTAACCCACTATTTACAGTAGAAGTATAGTTTTTATCATTAGAACTAAATGTTTACTGTCTAAGTATTGATTTTGTAGTTCCAAGTGTTGATGTTGGAATGTAAACATGTTTTCAACTCGTGGTACTTCTTATCTTGCTTCAAGGCTCCCTAATTTGAACAAAATGTATCTTATAAGATAAAGATTAGATGTGTAAATAGATGTTTTTAATTAGACTGTTAAATTTTGAATGTAACTTGATAATTTAATTATATGCCTATGTGCTATGTTGAATAATATTTTAGGCCTTACCAACTATACTTCATAGCTAGGACAACTAATTATGTTTTGCCATTTTCTACAAAAAGAAACCAGTATAACTGAGTGAATGTAGGTCGCTCTGCCAAAAATTATGGTCATTGAACTCACATGTAATTGTAATCATCATTGCTGCTAACTAATAAATAGGTCCTTAAATAATTATAATAACTAGATTTTCCTAAATGTATGATAAAGTTCGATATCTCAATTTGAGAACAAAAAGGCCCTATTAGTTGACCATGATTGTTATTTATTTATTATTTATGATACCTATCAGCTGAAGGAAAAGTAACATCAGTAGATTGCTATGTGTGACCAAAAGATGTTTGGTCTCTCGGTCTTGCATGTATGATGAGGCCTGAGGATATTTAAAAGATAATTCTCTACCATTGATAAACCTTTGTCTTGTCAGGGTTGACAACATAATAACAACAATGAAATCAATAAACAAGTTTTTATTAGTTTGCTGAGCATTAGCACCATATTCTTAAAGTTTAGGTCTGTTTTGCATAGGCCTCCCCCATCCAACAAGCTTATTGCACGCCCCTGAGTGGGGTAGAGTATAGTGAAACTATTTTAAATTAAATGTTACATCTTTCTGTATAACCTATATTCTGGCAATAAATGATTATGATTGTGATCCCTCATATACAATATAAATTTTTTAATATATAGATAGAGGGATGATGGAAGTTTCTACCCGTGATTCTAGCTTGTTGCCTCCAATATTATACTCTTCCACAGAGCAGAGCAGCAGCGTAAACTGGAGAAGCCCGAAGATTTTGTGTGCTACTCGGATAGTGACAGTGAAGAGGAAACACCAACACAACAGCACAAGATATTGTCAACGTCATACAACTTTGTTGACTATGTGCGCTCTCGGGAAATTCAGGCGCCTGAAGTAAGACAAGTTTATCATGAAAACTTATTCAACTACAGTAGTCTCACTAATCCAGCACTATTAAAAACTAGGGGGTGCGGGATTATTGGAATGTTCGTATTATTGGATTGTATAGAAAAAATCATAATAAGTAAATAAAATTTGTGCGCAAGCGTGGAACGAGAGTCGGGAGGTGTGAGCGGAGGGTGCCGGATTACTGAGACTCTACTGTATTATTACTAAACTCGGGACAATCTAGTAAGTCCAATTTGACATCTGTCATTTTTCCTGCTGCGATCACTGAACGAACATGTACACAAGAAGTTGAAAAATAAACCAACAAAATATCAAATCATTATTATGATATCCAACGCTATTCCAATGTTGTATCATTGGGTCCAATGTCATAGTTGCAACAAAAAAACTTCAGATTTATTTAAACAGGGTTATTGTTGATATTATTTTCATGGTCATGTTATGTAGTGGTATTAGTATTTTTATTAGTGCAATAAAAACAATTCTAATCTAATCTATCATTATCGTCAGTATTTTCTTGGTTGAAAAACGATATATTTATGTATATATGTACAATAGTAGTGGTGAACTTTGAACATCCCCATAAACTAGGGACGAGATAAAAAGCAAGTGGCAATCACAATAGGCCTTGTGGCCATATTGAAACAAAAGCCGCCAAAGCTGATAAAAAGAAATATATAACCAAGCTAGTTCGATTGTACTATAATATTAATTTAACCTGAGTTATACTAAATGATAACAAACTCTAAGTACAATAAATCGAATTTAATCAAAATGTCTCAAGAATCAGTTCCCATCCCTACTCTCGTGTGTTTTGACAACATCAAATTGGACCTATTAGATTATCTCAAGTGTCAGTGCACAGTGGTCAAAGTCTTCTTAATTAATAATTCTTTTTTTTTTGTAGAATAAATTTAGCATTTGCCCCTTTTTTTCCATATAAACTTTAACGATGCCAAATCTCACAATCCTCCAAGTGCGTAATAATTTTTAAAAAGGATATAAAGTACTTCACATAGATATTAATTGTATATTTATCATTATTCAAATCTCAAAAAAATATTAATCCCCATATTGGACATCCTCGGATGTTACTCAGTAAACAGTCCCGTGAAAATGAGCCCAAACTATATTTTTAATACATGCCCACTGTTTTCTTAGTTAAGCATTCACATTATTTTTTTATATGATTAAATTAATTCCTTGTAAGCTTTGCTTACTTTGGGGCTATATAGTGTTGTGTTAAAGTCCAGTATTATTTATTATTTATTGAATGTACAAACACCGCCCTAGTTAAATATTAGCTAAGTCAGATAACCCTAGCTAGCGTATTCCCCTCTGAAAACATGGCGGCTAGAAGTTACTCTGTAAAATTGTTAATGTAATTTCTACAAATAAATACTGAGTTTTAATTATATACATCCAGATTAAAACACTGATAAAGTATGTTAAAATGTAAATAATGTTGAGAAAGGCTTGGGGTGGGTGGGTATTATATTTATCTTATCTAAATTGTTTAGTTATAATTTATAATGCAAATGCCCTTGCAAATACATTGTTGCTAAACAAAATGTGATTATCGATCACATAGTAAAGTGTTATCTATCTCAAATGAATCAGAAACAGTGATGTACCCCAGAAGATTAGCAAGCTGAAATGGCAGTGGGCACAGCTCGAAGAACTGACGGCCCTTGGGGCCGAAAGGTTTTCGAGTGGAGACCACGCACTCAAAAGCACAGCGTAGGAAGGCCTACTAGATGAAAAGACGGCCTGATAAAGGTTGCTGGGAGCCGTTAGGTGCAGGCCGCACAAGATCAGTCTCTGGAGATGTATGGAGGAGGTTTATGTTCTGCAGTGGACGTCCTTTTTTTTTTTCTTTTTTTTTTTATAAATTATAGGCTAGCGTTTGACCACTATCTCGCCTGATGGTAAGCGATGATGCAGTCTACGATGGTACACGCTTGCCTAGAAGAAACCTATTCACTCGTGACTTGAAGATCCCTAGGTTGTAGTTATCAGGAAACACAGACTCAGGCAAGGCGTTCCACTCCTTGGCGGTGCGCATAATAAAGGTGGAAGAGTACCGCTTTGTGCGTATGGGAGGTATGTCTACCATGTAGCGGTGGCGCAACGCGGAGCGTCTGGTTGTCCGATCATAGAATGGGGATGGTGGGATTAGGTTGAAAAGCTCCGCAGCACACTCTCCGAAATGTATCCGATAAAAAACCGAGAGGCTTGCAACCTTTCGACGATGCTCGAGGCTGTGGAGCCTTGCTTTTGCTAACTCGTCATTGCAAATGAGCTTCTTGGCTCTTCTCTCAATTGAATCTAGAGCCTCTAGCTGGTACTTCGCTGATCCGTCCCAGAGGTGAGAACAGTACTCCAGACATGATCGGACTTGTGCTTGGTATAAGTTGAGCAACTGTCCCGGTGTCCTCCTCATCTGAGAGTAAAGGCAGCATATACCGCCAAGCATCATTGCTGTGCTTCGATTGGAAGAGTATGGGTGCTGTTGAAATTAAAGGCTTTACACCTGTAAGCTTCAAGTAGATAGACGCAGGGCATGCATCGTAGGGTACGTTCCTAAGTGCGTGACCTGTGGGCAATGCATTGTTACAGGCGATGGCTATCACTTAAATTCAGGTCGGCCATTTGCTTGATTATTACATAAAGTATTAAAAAAACAGGATAAATTAAATGTCCTGAGACTATTCTTTTTAATGTAATTCGCGTACTTTCCAGGCACGTTCAGTGGACGAGTCATACGCCACCCGTCACATGCTCACCCACGATATGTTCCGTGAGACGCCTATCAACCTGGGCAACATGAACAAAGTGTTCTGCTCTCAGTGGCTCTCTGACAGGCAGGTGGTCTTCGGTACCAAGTGTAATAAGGTAAGAGACTGGGAATAATGTGAAGAGTTAGAAGGGGTGTAATGCACAATACATGTGTATGTTATAAAAACAGTAAATACATATTTCAAATATGAAAATGATGTTGGTTCCAGCTCTTGGTGTATGACGTCCGTACTCGCAAGATAGACGCCATCCCCACCCTGCGGCCGCGGCAACCTTGGGTCGGACAGGAGCACCAGACCGGAATACACGCACTACAGATAAACCCATCGAGGTACGTATTCGCTGTCTAGTACAAGATAGACGCGATCCCCACCCTGCGGCCGCGGCTGTCCTGGCCTTATAGAGAACCAGTCTTTGCCCCGCACTCAATCCAAAAAGCTGGGTGTGCTTATAGGGCAAAGCAGTACTTTGCCCTATTAAGCACACTGAGCTTTTTGGATTTTTGCCTTGTCTTCTAAGTGACTCCGAAACTGCACGTCACTGGAGATGTCGACACCCATGATCCCAATGCTTTGAGAGATGGTTAAGGGTGTGTTCTGGAATTGTGGGCCTACAGTAAATGGTTTTTTTTAGCGGTGAACGCACAAACCTGTGTATTTGTGGGGTAGAACTGAACCAGGTTTAATTCTTCCCAATCGGAAACTCTGATTAAAATGTTGTCGATGTCAGACACAAGTTAAACAACTTGTGTCTGAATTTCCTCCACAACGGAATGAGGGATGTTGGCATGGGCCTTATAAAAAGTGTCCCCAGTACTATCATCCGCATAACAATTAATGCTCTCCGTGGACAGCATATCATTGATATGCAGCAAAAACAGCGTTGGGGACAGTACAGAGCCTTACGGGACGCCGGTGTTGATGTCCATGCAATCAGAGCTACTGCCGTCAACAACGGCTTTTATGCTTCTTTGCACAAACCCTAGAGTAGTCCGTAAGATGGCAACTTCGACAGAAGACCGCGGTGCCCGATCAAAGGCTTTCGCTATGTCCAGGCCTACAGCCAAAGCCTCACCTTGATTCTCAATAGCCTCTCAATAGTCGAGCGACCGTGGTGAAAGCCATACTGACGGTTAAGACTGATTAAGTCAAGTGCTTCTAGGTATCTGAGGAGTTGTTTTTTAATAACCTTAAAGAGAAGAGAAATTATAGTGATAGGCCTATAATTGGACGGGTCTGATCTATCGCCCTTGGGCACCGGGTGGACTAGGGCAGTCTTCCGCGAAGACGGAACTTGCCTCATGGAGTAGAGAAGCTCAAAGAAGCGCATTAGGACGAAACACAATTCGGGAGCACGCCGCTTCAGCACCACAGCCGGTATACCATCCGGCCCGCTCAACTTATGAACGTCCAGTGAGAGTAACTCCCGCTGGACCTCTCGTTGAGAAATGTTTATTTACGGCATAGAAGTGCCGCACCAGGGGATAGTAGGTGGTACGGCTCCCCCGTGGTTCGTGGTCAAGTTTAAGGCAAAGAGATACCACAGAAGATCGGCTTTCGGCTTCGGGGATATATTTATTGTAGATTTTTTTAAAGGAGTTTCAGTACACATATAGCGATAATAAAATGGTTATATGAATTTTCAGAACGTTGCTAGCGACGGGCGCGCGGAATTCATGCGAACTGGCGATATACAGCCTGCCCACCATCTCACCCGTGTGCGTCGGAGAGGCGCACAAAGACTGGGTAAGTTATTGTTACCTGCTATCCGCCAACCCCTTCCAATAGCAATAGACCTAGACATAGACAGACATTTACTTGCTACCGTAGCACACACATAACAAAAAGCACGAACTAAAATATGAGAAAACAGAAAATTGATGGATATTTTACATCTAGCCCCAAACTAAGCTCAGTGTACTATGGAAACCAGATAACTGATAGAATACTTATATACTTTTTTTGTAAATACTTACTTATAATATGTATATAGAAAAACATCCAGACCAGGAACATAGAAATACATATATAGAAAAACATTTTTTCCGCGGCGGAAATCGAACCCGTTACCCCCTGCCTCTCAGCCGGCTATTCGGCCACTGCGCCAGTTACACTTGGTTACGTCGATAATACTTAAATAATTACATAGGATTTATCTACCTAGTAGCCTAGCACCATCATTTTGGAGATGCAAGAAACTGACAAGCATCTAAATAGACCGATTAATAAGTGTGTTTTGCATTGTGCAGATCCTGGACATGTGCTGGCTGGACGACGAGTTCCTGGTGACGGGTTCGCGCGACTCGAAGCTGGCGCTGTGGCGCGCGCCGCAGCACAGCGCCGCGCCCGACCAGTACATCGCGCCGCAAGCCGTCAAGGACTGCAGATCTGGTAATGCATATCTAAAGGTGGGCCCACATTTGTGACCTTCGGCGCAGCAGATTCACGTCACGGTCAGTGTCACGGTATTTGCTACGCTAAAATGTGGACCAGGATTCTAACTTACATTAACTGCTTCTGACTGTGTCATTACGAAGCAAAATCCCCCAAATAATTCAAAAATATTAGTTTTTAAGTTTATTGTTTTACGTATGTTGGTCTTTAAGGTATATAGATATGGCCCTTGTAATAATTTTTTATATGGCCGCATGTTGCCTGATATAAATAAATAATAAATAAATATTGCTGGACATTTTCACACAGCGCTATCTAGCCCCAAACTAAGCAGGGCTTGTATTATGGGAACCAGATAACTGATAGAATACTTATATGTTTTTTTTTTTTGTAAATAATACTTATAATATATAGAAAAACAACCAGACCCGGAACAAATGTCTGTAGATCATGCAAACATTTGTTTCGCTACAGGAATCGAACCCGCTGCCTCCTGCGTCTCAGCCGGCTATTCGCCCACTGCGCCACGGAGGTCGTCTATTATCGATATAAACGTTATATTATTATTATGCCGTGACCTAGAACGGTTGTTGATCATGGCCTAGGCTAGTAATGGGCGCGAATTAACTTAGATTGACGTTACCTTGACAAGCTTCGCAGATATCGCTCGTTTTCTAGCAGACAATAAAGCGGATCCTTTTTTCTCAACACATAGCGTGCAATGTAAAACAAACAACTAATTTGCTAATTCGCAGGCATCGCAACGGATCGCGGAACGTCTAAGAACCGCGAATGGATGAACGCTTTGTTGGAGTCAACCGTTCGCTCGCTTGCTGCTTACTCTGGCTTAGTTGTCAGCTCGCTATTCTTTGCTTGTTTGTTGGAGTCAACCGTTCGCTCGCTTGCTGCTTACTCTGGCTTAGTTGTCAGCTCGCTATTCTTTGCTTGTAACCGGCTAAAATGCAGTACATTTAAAAATTTGATAGTTAGTCCAACGTTGTTTGAAATCGGTCAACGGTTCGTTTCGTTATTTGAAAAAGCCTCGTTGACACATCGCTAGGCCCGTGTCGTCATGTCATTTAGGCGTCAGGGGTTGTTGCGTTGCGTATCACGCCACAAATTTATAATACGACAAAATGTTCGTGCCTTCTCCCGATGCCCCTGAGTGGATCGCTGTGTGACATTAAGGTCGTGTTATTTGTCTACAATTGTCTTTATCATGCCTATCTGTTGCGTTGAAATGTTACAAATGTAGACCTACCTTAACGCTATGGACAGACTTCAAGTCAAATAACACTTACTCACCTAACATATTATAATATAAATAATAATAAATATTGCTGGACGTTTCACACAGCGCTATCTAACCCCAGCAGATCCACGCAGCATCTAAGCAGAGCTTGTACTTATGTAAGCCTGATAACTGAAGAATACTTATATACTGTTTTTTTTTTTGTAAATACGTACTTATAATAACATCTAGATCCAGAACAAATACCTGTAGGTTATGCAAACATTTGTTCCGCGGCGGGAATCGAACCGCTACCTCCTGCGTCTCAGCCGGCTATTTGCCCACTGCGCCACGGAGGTCGTAAGTATTATATGAAATATAATATGATACAAGAAAAATGTTTATCTCCAGTTGATGGACGGAGAGCGATGCATTGTAGGGCACCTTCCTAAGGTGCGTGACTTATGGGGCGATAGTTCTTTTTAAATGTATAAAAACAGATCTTATTGCATCAACCTCTTTTCTATACTCGGCGCGGCGAACCTTGATCCCTATGACACTGACAGCTAATGTCACCATATAACATTGTAGTGGCGTCACCGTTAAATTGGGATCATATTGGGGGCGTCTAAAAATGCCATTTATAAATTTTACGTAGCTTTATACCATTAGTAATGATATTCCGTTGATATTTTTAACAATTCTTAATATTTACAAGAAGTTATCTCAATCTGAATTTATGTTTACGTCCTGCAAAACTTACGTCGTGTGACGTTTATCGACTAGGGCGGCAAGTATCGATAAAAAAATGTCGGTAATGGAAACGAGTGCACAATTTTTTTTCATACTCACATTTTCATGATAATTCATTTTCATGATAAAATATATACTTATATAGCAAAAACGTGTTTACCGGGTTAAACATTATTAGAAAATAACAAGGTTGGAAACTTTCGTTTTACTTACCTACTTAATCTATGCCAAAAATCTTAAATTAATACAACAACAACATAATGGACATTAAAAATGCACATTATAATATTTTTTAAAACATGTTTACCAGCGTGGCTGAATGCAAGCCACGCCTTTGTCTAAAAAAAAATTATCGACACGACCAAAGACACGACCCATCACTAACACGAACTGTCATAGGGATCAAGGTTCGCCGCGCCGAGTATAGTCTTTTATGTTTCAATTTACTTTTTTTATTTCAATTTATTTCGGAACAACAGACAGTTAAAGTATAAACGTTAGGTTAGATACAATATTCATGTGATAGAAGTATTAATAAGGTAACCCACTCGTTATCCACATATTGGTTAGACAGAGTCAAAAAGTAGATGCAACTGGAGGGCCTGAAGGGCCTTATATCTATTTAAGACAAAAATTATATAATGTAAGGTAAGTAGGTAATATAGAAACTTATAATGTAATTACAAAGTAAATTAACATTTAATAGGAAAAAGAAAGTTAAAGGAAAAGCACAGAACGGAATTAAGCTAAGAAGAAGCGACTGAAGGTCGTGTTTTGAAAGTATGAAAGACACTAAACGCCTTACCACAAAAAAAAATAAACACCGTTTAGCTCGGGTTTAAAAAATTCCCATACAAAAATTGGTAAGAAATTTTTGAAACACGCGTTAAACAGTTGTTTAGCTTTTTTGTGGTAACAAGCTAATTTCTTAAATTGTTAAGTTGAGGATGCAAATATGTCGTAATGAGTTTTTATGTGGTTTACATTAACATAAAATAAATATTTAGTTATATGTTGGTAATGTATGTTGCAGGTATAAAGGTGCGAGCGCTGACGTTCAACACGAAGTGGCGCGAGATAGCGGCGCTCACGCTGAACGGCTACATCCACGTGTTCAACGCGGAGACGTTCCGCCAGACGCTCAGCAGGAAGCTCCCCTCCTGCCAGGACCTCGTCTGTCTAGCCACGCAGGTATACCACCACCACAACATTCATAGCTACAGAAGCCCAGCTCATGACTTGTGGCGCTTACTAAATTATCCATCCATACTAATAATAGGTTGGGGAAAAAGTCTTTTCGCATTATAGTATGTATGAACTTGTAATAAAATCTCTTTGACTATACTATTTGTATCTGGCTGGTTTTGGTATCATTCAAAGTTTAAATTTTAAAGAATTCCAAATTCAAATTAGGAAAATGTGTGATTTTTATTTGTTTTTGTACTGGAAAGATGAGTGAATCTAATGAAGAAATTCGATACATTTTAAAATTTTACTACAAAAAAGGTAAAAATGCAACGCAAGCCGTGAAAAAAATTTGCGATGTTTATGGACCTAGTGCAGTGTCTGTGAGTGTAGCACAAATTTGGTTTAAGCGTTTTCAATCCGGAAATTTTGATGTCAAAGATGCACGTCGCTCTGGTCGCCCTATTACGGATAAAATTGATGCCATTTTTGAAAAAGTAGAGCAAGATCGGCATATCAGTAGTTACGACGTAGCTGAACTTCTTCTTCTTGCACCTTCAGATTTCCACCTGTTTCGGTCTCTTCAGAATTCTTTAGGCAGTGTCAGGTTAACATCACGAGAGGACTGCCAAAACCACTTGTCGCGGTATTTTGATCAGAAGCCCCAAAATTTCTATAGCAATGGGATCATGCCCATACCTACAAGATGGCAAAAAGTTATCGAACAAAATGGTACCTACATACTTTAGTTAAATGTAAATAAACTATATTAAAAAATGTTTTGATTTTCTTAAAAAATGCGAAGAAACTTTTTCCCCAACCTAATACGTATTGTATCAGTTATCTGGTTCCCATAGTACAAGCTGTGCTTAGTTTGAGGCTAGATAGCGCTGCGCTGTGTGAAATGGCCACCGATATGAATATATTGTAATGTGTGTAGGATAGCGGCGTGTACGCGATCGGGTGCAAGTCGTACACGTTGCTGCTGGACTGCCGCACGCTACAGTCCGTCAAGAAGATCACCTCCCGGTACAACGGCTGCGGCATCCGCTCCGCCTCCTTCCGCGGGGACATGCTCACCATCGGCACTGGATTAGGTATGCTTTACTTATTCATACTTAGATCCACAGTTATATCACCGTATATTATAAACTAATGAACATACCACTGAACATAAAATATTGAATCTACATTATGTAATGCAACTATTGAAACTTGTTTCAAGCTGGGGATTTGGAATAAAAAAATAATAAATACCATCATCATCATCTTTCACAGCTTGACTTCATCCATTGAAGGGTATAGGCCTCCCCAAGTTTGTACTATTTGTCACGATCATGCCCTAGTCTCACCCACTGACGAGCCGCGACTGTGACGATGTCGTCCACCCATCTTGCTGGCGGATTTCCTACCCTGCTAAACCCGCTCCTCGGGCACCATTCAGTCGCTGCCCTGCTCCATCTGTCATCACCACGTCTTGCCAAGTGTCCCGCCCAAGACCATTTGAGTTCCATAACTCGATTCCCAAAGTCATGAACCTTCGTTCGTCTATGGATCTCGAGGTTTGGAACTCGATCTAAGCATGATGCCGAGCATGGTACGCTCCATGGCTCTCTGTGCAACTCTTATCCTGTACACAGCCTCCTGCATGAACGTCTATGTCAATACAAACGCGTTTATTGAATCCTTTATATCATAATATATCCGTGGCACGGGTGAATAACTGGCTGAGACGCTAGTGGTAGGTTCGATTCCCGCTGCGGGACAAATATTTGCAAGGTTTACATATATTTTGTTCCGGGTTTAGGTATTTCTCTAAATATTACAAGCATGTATAAAAAATGTATACTAAGTTTTATCAGTTATCTGATTCCCATAGTACAAGTTTCGCTTAGTTTGGGGCTAGCTAGCGCTGTGTGAAATTTCCAGCATTATTTATTTATTTTAATAACACCATGGGCTAAATTTTATAGAAAATAATAATTACTATATAGTTAATATCAAAAAACGTGTGTTTCTTTATATTATACTTGTAGACACACAAGCTGACGGGCCTCCTGATGTTAAGTGGTCACCGTCGCCTATAAATACCTGCAGCCATGTTGCCTAGCACTTAATACCATATTTACACCTGTCTTGAAGTCGTTCATTTTGAAGCCCACCGGGAAAACCTCCGGAGGAAGGTCATTCCACATCTTGCAGATGCGTGGAAGAAACGAGCGGGTGAAACGCACCGTGTGAGACTTCCACGCATCTACAATATGTGGGTGAGCTAGTTTTCGTTTTCGGTTTATGTAGCTTATTCGCGACCTTATTCTTCCTCGTTGTCCTTCGATGATTGCTTTATGAACATGTCATGCTTTATGAAAATTTAATGTATATTGTTTTATGTCTTTCTAATATATAAAAATCTCGTGTCACATGGTGTTTGTGATCGCACTCCTCCGAAACAGGTCGACCGATTTAAGATTTTTTTTTTTGTATATTTGGTAGGTATGAGAATATTGTTAATTTGTTAACAATAACATTGTTAATTTGTCTTTTGAGCAAGGGATTTTTCCAAAGCAACTGAAATCCTCAATTATAAAATCCCTACATAAAAAAGGGGATAAGTCAAAGATTAGTAATTATCGTCCCATTACGTTAATATCAATATTATCCAAGATTTTTGAAAAGTTAATATTTGGCCACCTTATAAATTTTGTGGAGAAACATAAGATCTTAAAAGAAGAACAGAATGGATTTCGACAAAATAGATCTACGACACTGGCTGCCTATCATCTAATGAAAATGGTGACTGAATCCATTGACGAAAAAGTACCTACGAGGCATGCCTTTTAAGTTCTGTCGTTTCCATATTTTCCGGCAATTTTGAATTTGGAACTGTTCTATATTCGAATGTGTTTACATTTTGAATCTCAAAACAGTTGAAAGTATTAGGATTAATAGACAAATTGTTTAGTCACAGTTTCGATTTGAATCTGTCAGGTCACGTACGAAAATGAATCTTTCTAAGGAAAATGTTCGTGCAATAATTTTCTACAACTTTAGAAGAGGCCTGACACGGCTTCAGTGTTTAGAAGAGCTAACATCTGTGTTCAGTGATGTAGCCCCATGTCTGCGGACTGTCGAACGCTGGTATTTAGAATTCCAGCGTGGACATACTAGTGTTAGTGACAGATTTCGCGAAGGACGCCCAAAATCCGCCTTCACTGAAGATAACATCATTGCTGTGAGACAACTAATTCTCGAAGATCGTCATGTGACGTATCGAGAGATAGAGGCTCTATTAGGCATCTCAGGGACAACCATTCAGAAGATCTTGCATGAAGCGCTTGGTGTGAGAAAGCTAGTTTGCCGTTGGATACCGCATCTGCTTTCCGACGATCACAAGGCGGCCCGCGTCAGATGGTGTAAGAAAACTCTGCAAAGGTTCAACCGAGGGGAGTCAAATCACGTCTACGACATCATAAGTGGTGACGAATCTTGGATCTATGCCTACGATCCTGATTCCAAACAACAATCTACAATCTGGGTCTTTCAAGACGAGCCAAAGCCGACTAAAGTTGTTCGTTCTCGAAGCACTTCAAAGAAGATGGTGGCCACGTTCGTTGGAAAAACCGGCCATGTTGCGACTATTGCACTTGAAGATCGTAGAACGGTTAACGCAGAGTGGTATACTACAGTTTGTTTACCACAAGTCATCGCCGAACTTCGAAAATCTAACTCAAAGCGACGCATCATCCTGCACCACGACAACGCAAGCTCACACAGCGCTCGTCAAACGATTGAGTATTTGAAGCAGGAAAAAGTAGAAATTCTTGACCATCCTCCATACAGTCCTGACCTAAGCCCTAACGATTTCTTTACATTTCCTAAAATTAAGAAAAGTCTTCGTGGTCAAAGGTTCCAGTCCGGTGAAGAAGCAGTCGACGCTTTCAAGTCAGCCATTTTGAACACCCCCACTTTAGAGTGGAATAAATGTTATAATAACTGGTTTGAGCGAATGGAAAAGTGTATTAAGCTACGCGGTGAATACTTTGAAAAACAATAAAAAGTACTATAAGGTTCTAGTTGTGTTTTTTTCTTCAAACGACAAAATTTAAAAGGCATGCCTCGTATTTGTGCATTGTTCATGGATATGTCTAGGGCTTTTGATTTTGTGTCTCATACTCTTCTACTAAATAAGCTACAGTTGTACGGCATTCGAGGAAATTGCCATAAATGGCTTCAATCTTACCTGGAAAATCGTGATCAGTGCCCCTCTATCTCCACTTTAGACTTAAAAAATAAAACATTTATTGAACATAGATCAGGCCTTAGAAATAATTTGTATGGAGTCCCAGGGAACAGGGAAGTATTTTGGGTTCATTATTGTTTATTTTGTATATAAATGATCTTAGTGATGCTATTAATGATAAGATGGTCTTATTTGCCGACGACAGTGTGGCGGTAATAAAGGGTAAAAACCTGGCCACATACCAGGATAATGTTAATTTATGTTTAGGCAAACTTGGCACATGGATGGAAAATAATAATTTAGTACTTAATGTAAGGAAAACTAAAATCATGCAATTTTACTGTCCACAAGGTTCAGCCAAGCCTTTAGAAGTATTATATAAAAATGAAAATGCCCAACAAGTACCTATGTTTCCTTTCCTAGGCATCACGGTAGACCAACATGTGAATTGGCATAAACACTGTGAAAACTTATGTATGAAATTAAATAAATATGTTTATGCGCTCAGGAGAATAGTTCACATGTCGTCATCTGAAGCAGGAAAAATGGCTTATCACGGATACGTAAGTTCCAATCTCCGCTATGGACTTATTCTTTGGGGTAACTCTAGTTAAGTAAAATCTGTTTGTGTCCAACAAAGGGCTCTAATACATTTCTTTTGAGTCAAGAAAACAGATTTTACTGCACTAGAGATCGCGATTTTAGTATTTTTGTATGAACAATATCCTTATAATTTAATCGTCGTTCATTAGCGTGAAGTTTTACATGAAGTGTCGCGTCACTTTGACAAGAGTGTTTTATATAATTTTTCGCACGCTTAAAAGGAGAAGTTATAAGCGTGCGAAACCGCGGGCGAGTGAGCTAGTATTTATATATTATTTAATGTTTATTTGTAGGTTTATTGATGTTCTACGACTTGCGAGCCGGCAAATACCTTGAGAGCAATATCCACTCATCCAAGACGGTCACGCTGAAGGCTTCCAAAGGCTATGTGGTGAGTACGTCATCCACGCTTTTTGTACCTATCGTTATAAGTCAATTCAATACCTGACAATAAAAGTTAGGGAACGTACCTATACTACGTGACCCATTAAAAAAACCTCCCCCTCGGAGACCACTTGTAGTAATGCCAAACCCCCCCCCCCCCTCACCACTCTAGTTTTCACGTAGTAATTAATTTATATGGTTTTAAATCATATTTGCAAACACAAAGTTAAAACAATTATCGTTTGGCTCATATTTGTTTTTATTAATAGTATTCTTTATAAAATCAAAATCTTTTTATTCATTAAAATCACAAGGATCACTTTAAAACGTCAATTTTAGTGCCTGTTCCTTCGCGACCAAGCCAGAAAAGAAAGGCAAGAAACTGAGAAGAAGAACATTTCTTTTCTGGTTGTTTTTTTATGATCCTTTTAGAATACATAACAATTTAAAAAAAATATGTCTAAAAATTGTAACATTTTTGAACGAGTTGGAGCAATTTCAATCCCAAACTTCTCTATCTAAATAATCTGATATTTTATAGTAGGCTTTTTTATAAATATTTTGTCTACTTACGTTTTTAAATTTGTTAATTGTCAATTTTTGTACATCACTTGGGAGTTTGTTATAAAAGCGTACACCTTGCCCTTTAAACGATTTACTAACTTTATGGAGTCTACAAGTGGCAACAGCGAATTTATCGTTATTTCTAGTATTAAAATTTTATGATCGCTATTTTTCTTAAACAAATTAATATTTTTGGAACATACATCAGATTTTCATAGATGTGACAAGGAAATGTCATAATATTTATTTCTTTAAAATTATGGCGTAATGATTCTCTGGGGCATTATAAATTGCACGAACAGCCCTCTTCTGCAGCACAAAAACTTTTTCTTTGCGTATGCCGCAGAACTAAGTCTCTTCGACAACTTAATGAGAGGGCCCCATTGAAGCTTATTATCTAGAGTTATACCTAAGAATACGGGTCCACAAGAGCCAACTCTTCGTCTTTGATTTTTATATCTGATTTAACTTGTGTAACATTAGGTAGTATAAATCTAATACACTTTGTTTTCTTTTTATTTAGAAGAAGATTGTGTACATTGAACCATTTTACGACCTTAGAGATTGCATTGTTTACATCGTCAAAATCGGTTTGTCGTCGCTTTAGTTTAAATAAAAGTGGCGTGTCATCTTCAAACAATACAACCTCATGATCGCCCTTACAAGATGGGGAAGATCATTAATATATACTAAAAACAAAAATGGTCCCAGAATTGATCCCTGTGGTACACCCATTTTAACCAGAGACCCCGGAGAACTCTTTCCATTCACGTCAACTCTCATCAAATGCCAATCAAATGCCTTGGACAAATCACAAAAAAACACCTAAAGCATCATGAGACTTCTCCCAGGCATCAAATACGTGCGATATTAACTCAATACCAGCATCAGTGGTTGAGCGTCCCCTGGTAAATTTGAATTGTTTATAATGCAGCAAATTATGTGAATTGAAATGTCTAAGCAGTACATACATACTTATATTTACAAGTTTAAAAGCTCGCAGCGTGCGCACAATATTTTAGCCCTAAAAATGCGATATTTCCCTAGAGGATATTGACTAGGTGATGAAAACCTAAGCCCCCTCCCCCGCCCCTGTGACCAAGCGTGGTATTTTGAAGAACCCCCCCCCCCCCCCCCCCCCGAACAGGTCACGTAGTAAGGGTACGTTCCCTTATATGTAACGGCCATTGGGGCAGAACGGTTCTCGAGTGGAGACCACACTGGAAAGCACAGCGTAGGACGGCCGTTGGGTGCAGGCCGCACGAGATTGGTCGCTTTGGAAATCTATTTGGTCAGCAGAATACAAGCTTATAAACATTCTCAATAAATAATGTGTTCAACAGTTCCCTGACGAAGAAGCAGAGGGCATGAACCACGTGAAGCACGTCCCTGCCATCTACACGCACTGCTACGATCCGAGCGGCACGCGCATCTTCACCGCCGGCGGCCCGCTGCCCGCACCTCTCATCGGCAACTACGCGGGACTATGGCAGTAGTGCTGTGGCCCTCACCTACAATTTTATTTACGGGAATCAACAGATTTTACTGTGTAGCAATAGCGCTGTGGCCCTCACCTACAATTTTATCCACGGTAATCAACAGATTTTACTCTGTGGAAATAGTACTGTGGCCCTTACCTACAATGCTATCCACGGGAATCAATTTATTTTACTATATGGCAAATGTGGTCATAGTGCTGTGGCCCTCACAATATAATAACTACTTGAATCAACAGGTTCAATAGTGCTGTGACCCTCACCTAGAGTGTAACATTGTGGATCATCAGAAATAACCCGTCTTTGTATCATTATCATCATCATATCAATATCAGCCATAGGACGTCCACTGCTGAACTAAGACCTCGCCCATAGATTTCCAATGCGACCGATCTTGCACTCTACATGTACCCTACGGTTCCCAGCAACCCTTATCAGGTCGTCTTTCTATTTAGTAGGGGCCGTCCAAGTCTCCACTCGAGAACCTTTCTGCCCAACGGCCGACAGTTCTTCAAGCTACGTACATCCCATACATCATCTACAATCATTTGTAGAATCTTTGTTTAAGTAACTGTTGCGTGTTAAAAGCCTTTAGGACTCTTCTAAAAATACATTATCAAAAAAGGTTTTGCATTAAATCTAGATTTAGGACGAGTAGTTTTCGATCGCGGATTGGTTCTCATAGCAAAATATACTTGTAACAAATGTAGGGTAAGTAAATTAACTGTGTAAGGCCAGTGCATGCTGACGATGACATTATTTTCACTGACACAGAAATGCGAACTGTTTTTATAAACGCCATCACAACACGACGCGGTATCTAGACAGTTTAATAATCAAAGCATATACTAATGAGGTATCTAACAAGTTAATAATCCAAGTATAAGCCTAAATATGAATTTTCAGATCTCTAACTTGAGCAATTATGGATAGCCAATACAAACTTTCAACCCCTATTTCACCACCTTGAAGATTATTTTTTGAGACAAAGGATAGCCCATGTCCATCCCCAGGATATAATCTATCTTCTTGCCAAATTTAATTACGTTTAGTCGTGAAAAGGTAACAAACAAACAAAGTACCTTCGCATTTATAATACATGTATTAGTATGGATTATGATTTGATTAATTTATATCTAGATATCGCGTCACGTTGTGATGACGTTGATAAAAACGGCTCGATGACGATTGCCGCTGTTAGGGTGTAGACAGAGACAAGTCCAAACATTATGTTTCATTACCCACATTTTGCAACCCACAAATCGTGGTAGATATCCCGTTTTGAGTGAAAATAATATTTGAGACAGGACCATTTGGTCGTAGTGACGTTAACCTCCGTCAGTGTGCACTATCCGACATATCTTTCACTGCCGTAACGTTCAATGTATTTAGTGTGTAAGGCTAGGTATACAATTACAAATAAGGCTATTTTCAATTGAAATTTTAAGGGGTCTAAAGGTACTGTTAGACGGCGCCTGATTACGCGAGCTGAGCCAGGCTTGGCTGCGCCACGCGCCGCTGCCACGCGCTCGTGACAATCGTCGTTTATTCAGACGGTGCAAAGCGAGTCTCGGATAGTGTAGACGCGAGTCGCGACTACACGGACGGCGAGCCCACACGCCGTTTAACCGCGCCTTAATGCTATTATATGTAGTTTTCAGGGCGATACAGTGGCGGATTTACTGGTAGGCTGAGTAGGCTTAAGCAAAGGGCGGAAAATTTAGGGACTGTATTTTTTTTTAAGACGGTTTTCTGATGTCTTTCAGAAAGAAGTCTATAAGACATCTTTCCGATGACTTTTCCCTTTCCCTTTCATTGTGCATTCAACGGTACCGCAAACTTCTATATTCGGTAAAGCACCCAGTTCGCGGCATTACCCGGCCTTTTTAGAGCTTTGAATAGTTCAAAATATACACAAAAACTATTTCTTGTGCAATTTCAACTCAATAGTTGGATTGTAAAAGTAATCTAGGAACTGACAATTGTACTTAGAGGTAAGGGCGGCATAAAATTAGCAGCATACACTTGGTAAATTAACAGCATAAACTTGGTAAATTAACAGCATACACTTGGTAGATTAACAGCATACACTTGGTAAATGGGTGAATCAACTTTTAAGGTACTCCTTTTGTGTGATTTTAGTTTAGAATATGGTTGTTTTGATGTTAACGTTTTTATAGTTTTTATAGTTTTAAGCGAAATTTTAGTTTTTCTTATGGTAACGCAGCACACCATAAGCAATCTCCATACAAAAAAACTATGTCCCCTGGCCTAGGTGAAAAAACAATGTACGACGTTTCTTAAAAAAATCTAATGAATGCACTGCATTTTCACATAATATTTTCATTCAGAAAAAGATAAGCTTACGTTTAAAGTTACAGTCCGCGAGGTATAAGCTGAGCTTTGCATTTGTGTGAGTGTACATGGATAGTGTAGGTGTGACAACCGGCCTTAGGCGCGGCGCCATTCTGTCTCGCCGCGCTCCTGCCGCACTTCACCTCTTGTACAGACTGCAGCGTGACGTGTTTAATATTATTTTGTTTTTGTTTGATATAAGTGTTAGTAAAATGGACATCAGACGAGAGTGAAAATGATAACGAGAGTGATAAAGAAAGTGATTATGGTGCAATGTCTGGTGTAGAAGATGTGTAGTTATTTTGTCTTTCAAATTGAATTTTTAGTAATAATCACACAATAATATGTACTCATCAGTCAAATACACAGCTGGACTTTATTTTATCAATTTAGTTTTATTTTATTTTAATACTAGAATACTTCTCCGACTTATGTTATGCCTTAAGTACCTACCTAAAATATAATGATATTAATTTTTAAGAGTTTGTTGTCTGACTGTACTTTTGGTGATCACTCACACTAATGCAAAGCTCAGCTTATACCTCGCGGACTGTAACATTTATAAAAGTTTGACTTAAATTATATTTTTTACATGTACTTACCTTAACTTTTGTCCCGAATGTTGATGAAAACCTAACAGCGTTACCGATAAAAGTTTATGACCATTTTCAAGAAATGGCGTCAAACTTGGTGTCATTAAAGGTGATTATTATCTAATATTTCGATCATGTGGTCTGACAAGGCCTACCTCACTTCACCCGCCCCTCAGTATGCGGTAACGCACATTGCTTCTTCACCTAGGCATGGGGACAGTTTCTTTGTATGGAGATTGCTTATGGTGTGCTGCGTTACCATAAAAAAACTAAAATTTCGTTTAAAACTATAAAAACTATGAAACTACCATGTTAACACAGGATCTAATTTTACGTTAACATCAAAACAACCATATTCTAAACTAAAATACCGATTTTATTGCTATTTACATGACAGGGACAAAAGGAGTACCTTAAAAATTGATTCACCCAAATGTGTAAATCCGCCACGGGAGCGATATCCTTTCAAGGGATGATCTTCTAGTCGGAAATTGTGCGGCCCCCACATATTATTTTGTTAATAATGTATAGGCAGAGGTAACCGCTTTATATCAAGCGGGCCAAAGGCTTTTTCCGCCATCTAATCAAATAAAAAAAACTTGTTTTGAAACGTTTAACTATGAGTAAACTTTAAACAGATGCAGTGGAGACGCGCAATTTTAGCTTGGAATATCTTAATGGTGTTGCATTTAATACTATTAATATAAGACCGAGGAGATCAGTCGCTTTTTGGGTTATCTATAGATAGCAAGTAGCCCTTAGAATAATTTGAATAAGACTACGTTATGTGCCTAGCTTTACTTTAATTGAATGACAGTACAAAGAAATGTGTTGACTTATTTTACTTAAATGTAAAATTGCCTTAATAGTCATGAGAAAGATAAAAAAAATATTGGTAAATTGTTCACGATTATTATAATACCTACCCCACGATGGATATCCTTGGATCTCTTACTTAGTACGTGAATATTATATCCCATAAGGGGTAGTCTGAGTCACGTCCAAACATTACGTTTAATATAATGCCTGCTCTTTGCGGATGCAGATTTTTTAACATCCGCGGACGCGGATGCGAATTATTGAAGGCTCACATCCGCGGATGTGGATGGGAATCGTAAGATTTTTTAAAACTTCTTTTTGGTGCAGAAATAAAACAAAAATATAAACTATTAACTGCAGAAATCACGCGGCACTCACAAGCCGCACCCAATTTATTTCTTGTCGCGACCTGCGCTACATCTGCATCCGCATAAACATCCGCATCAATTATTGTGGATGCAGATGTCCAAATGGACGCGGAGGCACCGCATTTACGGATGCGGGTGTGAATATTCGCAACATCCCTGGTTAATATAATAAGTATGTTTAAATACCTAAGATTAAATTAAACATACATAAAAAATATGGGCTTACCCTACAAGACGAACTAGGAGGACGTTACCGTAAATCGACCTTGTAAATATAATTTTGATTTATTGATAGTTTATTTTAGTAAATTTATTAAAATTACTACAATCTTGTATGATTTTATATTTTTTTCTACTAATATTGTGTGTGATCTCAAAATATCTACTGTTTAATTTTGGAAACTATTTTGCTGTAAAGTTATCTTTATTTTTCCGGAAAGGTGTTATTACTGGAGAATGCTATTTTGTGGATATTATTTTAGTTAAAAATATCTGAGGAGACGTGGTGGTCTATCTAAAAACTCAAAGAATAGATTTGGTGTAGTTTTGTAATATTTTAGTTCCATATCAGGGAGCAAATTCATGTAAAAAAATTTTAAAAACATATCTACACTTGAGCCAAATGAGATTGGATTATGAATTGAATATATATTGGCATTCTGCTCCACTAATATTACAATATTAGCTTGATATAAATATAGTGTATAATCGCATGTCAGTCAACTCACACCATTCTATTGTCATAACATGAATACCGTTTAGGACATTTAACATATCGAGACTAGATCGATTCTTGAATTTTACTATTTTATGTTACGTGAATTGACCCCTGATATGGCGTTCTAAGAATCCTTTTTAATACTGTCAGCTTGTTAGAGGATGGTGCAGGTGCTAGACAAGCCTACTCTATCTATAAACTTCCCAGGCACTACTCCCATTTTCTAATGCTGCAACTCCTCCGACCTCCGTGGCGCAATAGGTGAATAGCCGGATTAGCGAAAGTAGCGGGTTTGATTCCCGCCGCGGAACAAACGGTTGCATGATCTACAGATATTCGTTCCTGGTTTGGATGTTTTTCTATATATTATAAATATGTATTTACAAGAAAAAAGTATATAAGTACATTAAGTATTCTATGAGTTGTCTGGTTCCCATAGTACATAGTAGCTCTGCTTAGTTTGGGGCTAGATAGCGCTGTGTGAAATGTCCAGCAACATTTATTATATTATTAACTAAACGCACACCTACAAGTGATGACCACGCGCAGCTGTCACAGAATTTTAAAATATTAAAAAATTACAGGCGGGCCCAAACAGAGACGACCGAAGTCAAAAAAAAATATTCTCGCACTCCCGTCTTCTGAAAATACCCCACGTATTTTCCCCGATTTTTCGTCTTCTAGTTATTATTTTATAATGTTTTGTTGAGTTTCTGCCGGAATCAGGGTTGGATTTCGTAGTATAATTATACTATTTGTAAGGTCATGTGGGGTAAGTGGAACATACTTTATCCCAAAAAATATTTGAGAGTTCATAACTTGTAAAAAAAAACGTCTGAATCTATTTAAAGTATTTGTAGTATACTTAATAAACATTAATCTTATCCAGATTTTATTTTCACTTTACTACGTAAAAACCACCTCTGGTTATTGATGAAAACACGCAGGGCCGATGCGACTGTCCCTCTTACACCGAAAACGGGGTAAGAGAAACAGATTCCATAATTTGCCTTTCCTTAAACACTACAAATCAAAGACAAGGTCAGTTACTACAGTAAGGTTTAATCATTGTAATTCTAATCTTATACCATAGTAATATGGTCTAGTTTCCAAAAAAAAGATAGGTTTAATGTTTTTGGGGGAAGTGAAACATACATGTTCGAGCAGGGGTTGTAAACACTGCACCACTAAAACAAAAAGACAATTTCAGCTAAAAAAAATATTTGTTACTGGACACGAACTATACACTTCCAAAATTTACTGAATATTATAGTTATCAAAAGAATTTTTAAAAATTATTTGCCCTCTGCGACCAATAATTGGTTTTGGCAGTTTAACAACAACATCCTCCATATGAAGTAAATCGGATATGTCGTCGACGGGAGGAAAAGTGAACACACTGCCTTCATTTTTCGAAATTGTTTTTCGGGCATATTTTATAATGGGAATGCCGTTATCATAATATTTTGTTGGAGTAGTATATGAATGTACTACTCCCACATAGTGTTTGATAGTTTTTTTAGTACAAAACTTAACCAACAGCCATTCGTCTATATAAACTCTGTTAATGGCTTCATTTTCAGGGTTAATGTCACTTTTAATTTGTTCGTCGGTCATGTTTTCTTTATTATCATTTGTGGAAGACAGGATTTCTTCGCAATATCTTCCATAATCATCGTCACTTTCATCTTGGAACTCAATTTCGTTCTCACTTTCACTAGATGAATCAGAAGAAATTCGATTTCTTGTATGTCGTTGTTTAGCTTTAGGTTGGAAGTTTTGTTTTTTTTCCGTCTTAATTGCATCTGCTTTCTTTTTCAACGTTATTTCTTTTTTTGTAATCAGTCTTTCCTCTTTAATTACTGTAATTTTCTTGTAGCCTTTAACGTCATTTTCATCCTGGTTGTCAATCTTGCTCTCACTTTCACCAGTAGAAATTCGACTTTTTGTAGTTCGCTTTTTAGCTTTAGGTTGATAGTTTTGTTCGCTTTCTTTCTTGATTGCAATAGGCTTCTGTTTTTCTGTTCTTTCTTTCCCTGTATTATCTTTATTCATCTTTTCTACTCTAACCTTATTCCTTTTTTGTAGTTGTTCATTTAGCTTTTTCAGTTTTTCTTCTTCCAGTAGTTTTGTTTTTTTGTAGACGTCATCGTGAGTTATTACTTCTGCCCCAGTAGCTATACGCTTTCTTTTATTTTTAAGGCTGGTTCCTGCTTTTACTGATCTTAACAGCAATTCTTCAAATGTAACATTAAAATGTACTACTTTGTTTTCTAGAATTTGAATTGTCGATTTTGGACTAGTTCTTTCCGGTGTGTCTTTATGTGGAGAACTCACAATTTCTTTATTGTATTGGTCGCAATGGTTGTTTATGTCTAAATGCTCTTTAAATGTTACAAGACGGTCATCCAAACTGTTTTGTACCTGGTTGTTGTTGTTTAGTTCGGATCTTTTGTGTCTTTGGTTATTGCTGATAATGCATTTTGTTTGCGACGCCTGCTGTTTAGATATATAAGAGCTTTGTACTTGGTGTATTTTGGAATTGATGCTAGCTAATGTAAGTGTACGTAATGGGTCTGGGCTAAACTTTTTGCGCGTAGACTGAACCATCCGTAAGTTAGAATCGTGGCCAGAGATATTTAGACCAGATTGGTGATCGTGTTGAGTCCCGTTGGAAGATTTTGGTACAAGAGCTGACCGCGAGTATGTGTCGTCTTCTGCGTTAGTGTTGATAACATTGTACTGTCTCTTTTGTTTCCACTCTTGTAAAAGTCCTTGGTCAAATTTTTCTTCTGGTACTGCGTTTTTGTCTAATGGGTATATACCTGCCTTTCGGAACCCCGCTGCGCATATATTAGGCTCCAACTTAGTCCAAATTTGGCCCAGCATTTTCGTGAATTCTTTTTTAGGTAGTGATTTACCTATATTTAATCGCTGCCACTTAACAAGAGCGGCGTCCCATTTGTCCTTAAATGATTTATTTACCGCGAGGTCCAACGGTTGCAATAGATGGCTGGTGTGTGGTGGGATTTTTAGAATCGTTATATCAGCTGCACGTGCTTTTTCAATTATGTTTATACCTACATGTGTAGAATGACCATCATACACTAATAAGATAGGGCGTTTTTCTCCTACTAGTGGTAGAAACACCTTTTCGAAAAAGGCCTCGAAAACAGCTGTTTCCATCCACCCATTTGATGTCGCAGCATACGCTGTACCAGGGTATCCTTCCTCAGTTGTCCACTCATCCCAAACATTTTTACCCTTAAACACAATCATAGGTGGAGTTTTTTCTCCTATCGCGTTGCATCCTAATAGAACAGTTGTGTTGTCTTTTCCTGGTGACGCTATTGTTCTAGTTGAGGTATAGTTTTTGACGCCAACAACTTTCGATTTGCAAGGGTCCTTGCTGAAGCTGGTTTCATCGACATTCCATATATGCGAAGGTTTTTCGCGTATCCCCAACTTGTCCACTGTTTCCTCGAGCAATTCAAAATATGGATATATAATACCTGGACTGCAGGCTTTTTTTCGAGCGTATTCAACAGGTTGCGGCTTTTTCACAGACAAATTATGTCTTTTTTTAAACGAAAGGAACCAATCTTCCCTAGGAGTTCCATTTTTAAATGGATTTTCAATATCGTTTGTGGAAACGAATTGTCCTACTGTTTCCAATACCTCTTTTCTTGTGAGGCCAAAACCATGTTTTTCCATAATATGCAAATTCTTAACAAGGTTTTCTTCTACTTCTCGTGACAATATGGTCGATCTACCCAATGTATTTGACTTTAGGCCTCTGCGTTCATAAACATGATTTATAATGGTAGACCTGGGTATTTTATAATGTTTTGAAGCGGCATATCCAGATAGTTTACCTGTTTTAACAGCGTTAACAGCTTCTTTTAATTTTTCTTGTGAGTATTCTATCGCTCTATCTGTTTTACGAATGTAATTTCGTGGCATTTTTTAACTGTAACAATAAATAAATGAGACAATTAACGACAAAACAATTATAAATTGCGACAAAAATACGGAAGTTCTAAGCATTACCATTCCATAATAGTCAGTGAACTTACTCTACTGCCTTGTGACCGATTCAGCAAACGTACAAAACAAAAAAAAAATTCAGTCCAAACAGACTTAACACACAATCAAAAAAAGGTTTGTGACTCCTGGAATCGGGAAAGAGGAACATATGTTTCACTTGACCCGGCTTGGGTAGTTTCACTTACCCCAGTTGGCATTTTTGAGGTTAGTATTTTGTAGGCATCAATAAAACACTTTTAACATAATATTTATACATAATATAAAGAAAAGAATCAAGACATGACTATAAAGTCACACTTACCGGCAAAAACACACTGTTTAATAATTTTTTTAATGCTGAAACACTCGCACACAAATTTCCACATCAACTCGTGGTTCCGAAGTTTGACAATGAGATTTTTTGTTGTCTCTTTTACTCCTATTTTTATGTCACAATGCCATCTGAGTCAAAGCATTGGAACTAAATCGTGATTTACCGCTAATAAAGCTTAGTTTCCTATAGAAACGCTAGGCAGTTTCTGATTTAAGGCAAACAGACCCACTTCCCCCGTAGTTTCTCTTACCCCACAGGACCTTACCATTATTTCATGTTGTGTAGTATGTAGCATCGTAATGCCAGTATACTACGCGAAAATACCATCATTTTATCTTTAGGTCGACTGACTTGTGTTACTGTTGTGACTGACAGTTTTGACATAGCTACAAAGGGAATTTTTCTAACATTAACTCATACATAAACATTCAAATAATTTTTTCTTAGCTCATTCATTAATAGGTCTTCTTGGCAGTACAAAAACAAGGAAAAACGGAACGTAATTTTATTATTTTTAGTCAAATAGTATATTTTTAATTTCCATAAACAATAATTTTCTAAGGGTCTGAATCCAACCCTGGCCTGAATGAATGCTTTGGAAGTTAAAATTTCTATTGAGTCTCGCACAGATCTATGTTTAAGCATACTGGGTTAAATGATCTTCAACGGTACACATACCTCAACTAAAAAGTGTGTTCTAACTCTTACTCCAGTCATGATAACGCCAATCAAAGTTACCAACGCATGGATAAACAGTAAAGATACTGAATCAGCAATAATGAGTACATAATGTAGGTGTAACAGTAAATAATATGTATGACGTAGGCTACTGTCTTTTCTTTGACATTGTAATGATAATAGATAGAATTAAAAAAATCCAATATGTTTATTGGTTTATATTTTTATAATGGATAAATTATAATTAGCTGAACATTGTCTTCAGACTCCATTCTTTAAAATGGTTTGGAGTTCCCTCACTAAACATTCGAGGTAGAATTTAAATTTTATTTTATAATTACCCGAATACAATGATTTATTTTCAAAGGTTATTTTTTGCACATTGTAAAAACTACTAGGTACTTATGAAATAAATGTAAAGTAATTTCTATAAAAATTGTAATTATTTTATGTATTTCAGTTTGAACGTTTCGGAATGCCAGTTTAGATTAACGGAATAAAAGACTTGTAAGCACTAATTGTGTTTCTATTTTACACCCCATTTTACAAACTGGTACGTAAACCACAGAATAGGTACAAGTTTAATACAACGAGCGAAAACAAGCGCTTTTGGAGCAGAGTGATACCTTCGGTGTTACAAAGTTTAAGAGTATTAAAATCAGATAAGAAACGAAACAATTTATGTGGGTAGATCAAGAAAAAAGTTAAATGTGTTCAAAATATTTATTTAATAGCTTAAAAATGCATTTGTCAATAGCATCGCAAATAAGAGCACATTTACAAATATCAAAAAGGTTTAAACAGATGATTTTTCGACACTAGTCTGTAAAAATGGCGGGACCCAACCGACTGGGAAACTCGAACCCTCGCAGCTCAAAAACTCGTCCCATTGAGATCTGCAATGAAAGACAAACATTATCATCAGCCCGTATTTTAGAACTGTACTGGGCCGAAATCAAGACTTTTAGAGTATTTGACAGCCTCCAATGAGAAAAACTCAAAAAATCATGTTCCGAGTCTCGATTCAGTTTATGAGCTAAGTTCTGGCATAATTATGAGCTTATGGGCGTATGTTCGAATATGTCATGCACCAGTGAGTTGTGTCCACGCAAATGAAACCAGCACCCAACGGCTCTCAACAACCTTAATTAGATCGTCTTTAATACTTTGATATTGCTTCCCGGGAGAAGGGCATCTGGTATCGAACTATGCAAAGCGAGCCCCCTCACATACCATGGTTTACCAACACTAGTATAAGTAGGAAGTGGATTGTAATCGCTCATAGATTGCGCTCCGGGCATATGCCTCTAAACGGCTTTAAATTTTTAATGAGAAAGATAGATACTCCTAATTGTAATGCTTGTGGAGTGGTGGAAGATGTATACCACTTTTCAACAGAGTGTGTCCGGAGTCAATCTATGAGAGAGGAGTTGTACAGAGCGCTGAAATTCAACCAGGTCGATGTGGGCCTGTTTCAGAGTGTATTAGCTGAGCAAACATCTGACTCAGCTAACATACTCTACCAGTCCATATACGACCTGCTGAAGGATGCTGTATAGTCATTATTTACTGTAGCCAATTATGGAACTGACATCGTCGTAGAGAACGACGCAAGTTCCTTAAAAGACTAATTAAAAAAAAAAAAATAGATCGTCTTTCAATCATGGTTGGCTGATGATAATTAAAACGAACTTACCTCACTGAAATGAACCGCGCCACCTCGCCCCCAAACTCCACCTGAGGCAGCACACCCCCAAACAGATATTCCTTCCACTTCTCCAAGTTCTCCACCACCTCCCTCTCAGACTCTTTAGCAGACAACTGTAAATCTTCAGAATCCTCTTTGAGCTTTGCGCGTAGATGTGCTTCTTCCTTCTCGTATATGGATAACCTTTGAGACCAGAGGATTTTTAACTTTTCTGTAAAAACATCAAATTTTTACTTTAGGAGCTGGTGTAAGGGTCGGTTTCTACCAAGCTACCAATAGTAATGCACTTGGATAAGGTGATTCTACTGACTGATTTTACACATGACTGTGTATGTAGGTATCTATTATTATAAATTCAAAAGTATTTTGATGCACTGTTTATTTCCTACATTTTCACGACAATCAGACTTGATATTTGGAGATCAATTAAGACATATATTGAGAAACCATGCAAAGCCGGGGTCGGAAGTTTGTACTATTTGTGTGATGCACATACCAATGTTGTTATTGAAGGTGTCTGCCTCTACTTCAGACACACCATGCCCTCTACCCTTGGCCGTGTTATATCTGGCTTTCCTCAACTTAATCAGAGCATCCAGTTTCATCATGTATTTCTTAGCATCGGTCTTCTTCCGCAACGTCTCTTTGAGGACTATGTCTGCTTGGGACTTGGCTTCTTGTTCCTGTAATGTCATGATAAGGTATTTTACTCAGGGTTATATGAGATTACAGGCACATGAGACATACAGGAATGTCTCAGGTAATGGGCACTATGCAATGCTATGCTGGTCAAGTCTTTGTTGTATGTAATCTGTGTGTTGTTACAATTGTTACGAGTATGTGATAAAAACAAAGAGTAAGGAATTTTTTTTTAAGTTTTTGTATTGGTAACAAAAACCAGGACTTTTACCCGGTGAATTTGTAAACAATTTTGAGAAACAGCCTTCTTCAAATTTAAAATATTTAGAGTGAAAATCCACCATTAAATACAAACCATACTAATTCTAAAGACACTACAATGTTGAATGAAGGTGGCTATATACAAGATACACACAGATTATCATTCAGAATTATGAAGAAAATTATTAAACTGAACATGAACACTGACAAACCCTGTGGACTTACCTAACACAGGTGACCAGGACCAATGAGCCTGTGACACCTTCCAAAGAAACAAATTAACAAACAAGCTTATTTCAAAACTAGCAGTTTGTTTTCTTGGATGATAACATAACAGAATAATTAGGTACAACCAGTTTCGTACAAACCTGTTTAGCTTTACAGATGTCATCCTGTATTAGATGCAGTTTCTCATCAATTTTCCGAGATTTCTCTTGCATCTGTTTTATCCATTCATCCTTTTCCTTCTTCCGTACGATACTCAGCCTCCTTAGTCTAGCTCTCTTTGCTGACCTCTTTGTTATCAACTTCTGTAATACTTCCACATTCAAATTGTTGATGTTGGAAAGCGTTTTGTTAATGATTCTTTTGGATTCTTCTATCTGACTCATGTTGGAGCTCCATTGATCATCAGACCAGTTGTTAATGTTATCAGATAACAAGCTTTCTTTGTTTTTTATTTCTTTAAGCTGTTGTATTAGGTTGAATATTTCATCACGGACCGCAGTTATTGAAATAGAAGTTTTAGGTTTAGAATGTGATGTTGGTAGTTTGGACTCAAATTGTTTCACAAAATTAGCATCATCGTTAGCAGGCCGAGGTATCTGAGGTGGAATGAAATATGCAGGGGGTGGTGGTGGAGGGGGCAAAATATGCAGTGCATTTTGGAATGTATTTCCATGAAAATTATTATAAAAGTTATGGTTATAAGACATGATTGTAAAATACAAAAGGAAATATTAATAATAAATTAGAAAGCTAAGTTTATGAGGATAGGAGCTGTGGTTCAGCATCCTTCAACACTAGTTCTGCAGCCTTGTACTCCTCTGTCTCTTTGAGATCTTGCTCTGTTTCTAACACACTTTTGAGGTCAGCAAAAGCTTTCTGCAATCTGAAACAATGAATGTAAGTATTTTTAGATGTAAAAAATAAATCTTTGTTTAAAAATGCTTCTTTTATGCACAAGGTTTATGACTCATTTTCAGCCCAAAGGTAGCATGACCTAACCTAGAACGCACCTGGATCTTTGAACAAAGAAAACTATGATACTACTATCCAAAACCTAACAAAAACTGAACTGACCTTTCTCAAGAGTCCAAAAACTACGTTTATAAATGGAACCAACCTTCTTTGACAGTCGGGGACCATCATCAAAGACTCTTGAAGAACCTCTTCTTGCTTCCGAATGTTGTGTTCGTCTTGACCCTCGTCTGTTATTTTCTGTATCCGCTTTTTCTGCTGTTCAGCCTCCTTCTCGTAGACAACTTTCTCTTTAGCAATACGCTTCACAACGCCGGTTTTTATTTTAATTTGACGAATTCGCGGATCTGCCATTGTAGTGTAGAGGACTTTAACTTTTTTTTTATCTTGTTTGTTTGCTCGCAGTGGACGCAGTGTTGCCCGGTCATAAATCTTAATTTCACTTCCCCACGCATGCTTGCACAAAATCTACATGTCTCTTGTATGTCCCAAGTCCACATAAAGATGTTATGCACTAGCAGGTAATTCTATTCAATACAATTCAATAAAAAATAGTTTACAACTTTACAGTACAAGACCAATAGGTACGTCATAACTGGGTACTACAAAACAAATATAAAAAATGAAACATACAGTGATCCCCACATACATGAAAACAAATAGAACACGAAAAAAGTTATACACACAAGAAAATACAGTAAAAAAATTAACAATTAAAATACAAGTAAGCAATGACCAAAACATAATACTAAATTACTCAATATACCTACTTATATAAAAGTTTACACAATACATTAACACAAATAAACATGAAATTGAGGTGGGTATGTATCTCATTAATAATTACACACGTGCTTCACAAAAGCTGCGACACATCCTGTCAATGGAATGTAGTGTATCCGCGAATGTGTCAACCTCAGGGTATAGGTACTTTTATAAGCTCATTCAGATGCGTTTGAGTACGGCAGATGGGTGACTGTTGTCTAGCGACAGTGCGCGGAGGGATTGGTGGGAGTAGGACTCGCCTAAGGCGGAACCTAGCTCGCTGCTCAGGCACGCATAGGCGGCTCGCTTCGCTCGCCAGTTCCGGGCAAACTACCACACTATGCAAGATGCGACAAATACTCATGAGCTGATCCCACAGCCTACGCGTTTCAAGTGAGTTAAACTCAAGTGAACCTTGCAGATATTTAGTAGGGTACATATATGGATAGTATCCGCAATTTTTAAGGTACAGAAAACGAAGGAAACATTTTTGTACCTTTTCCAACATCAGTGCATACGTTGATTCGTAAGGATTCCACACGCAAGAGCTATTTTCAATTTTTGATCGTTTAAGTGATGTATACAATAGCCGGATGACATGCATTGCTGTGAACTCCTTACAATTTCGCGTAACGAACCCTAAGCATTTAAAACAATCTGTCGTAAGTGCTCTGATATGATCATGGAACGTGAGTATAGAGTCAAATACGACACCAAGATTTTTTACTGTCAAATATCTGGCTATTGGTTGAACATTTAAATTATAAGTTGTTGGTTGGTGTGCGCGGGTAAAACTCATAAAAAAAGTAAAGCTCGTGAAGCTGGTCATTGTGTATGGTTTTGTGTATGCCTATGTCCAGTGATTCGAGTTGATAAAATAAGAAAAGACCCATAATCTATGATTTTTCTATAAATATTATTAATGATGCATATTTTCGTTTTGAATAATGCACCTTATGGCACTTGTCTCACCGCCGGCGAGTAAGCGATTAGCTATTAACTATTTTCTTGTTCAAGAAACGAACAAAAGATATACCTACCTGAGAGACCAAAAGAGACACGTATATTAATAAATTGATCGCTACCCGTTCACACTGCCGGCGAGAACTCGCTCTCCACTATTTTGTCGCAGCGACTACAACACTCGCTAAGCGAGCATCGCTGAGCGAGGAGCTTGGCGGTCAGAACACACGCCGTGAGATGAACGAGCGGTCATTTCTTTACTAGTTTGGATCTGAGTGCACGCATTGTTATGAATTTAGAGCAATCATTAGAACTATCATTGTTGTCTAGGGCTACATAATGCTTGTTTTTTTCAACGCCCATCACTACGCACGGGACACGCGCTTAGCGAGTGGCGCGAGTAACGACCGCCGCAGTCGCTCACTCGCTTTATAGCCCAGCGAGAGAACTATAGGAACTACACACTCGCTTCTCGCTGCTCGCCGACTCGTTTCTAGTTTCTCTAGCTCTAGTTCTCAGCTCTACTCGCTTCTCGCTCATCGCCGACGGTGAGACAAGTGCTATAATCCAAAATGGTATGTACTAAAATCCCTAAGCTCAGTTTAAAATCCCTCAGCCCTGCTTAAAAATTCCTAAATCCGAAAGCTACGGGACTTAGGCCAAACCATTTTTAACGCTTTATTCTATTAGGTACTAGGTATTCATTGAATTTATATTTTACAACGTTCAAATTCAAGAGACGGCCGAGTTATATATTCTCAAACATGCTTGGAAAGAGCATTAGTATTTTGACAACCTTCTTTGAGATACATCGAAATTGCTGTACCTACTGTCTAAATACCTACATGCGAGCAGCGGTCGGCAAAAGTTGTATAAAAATCAATATCCGTAAAATTTAAAAATGGAACGATCTTTTACTCCGAAACATGGCAACCAAGGAGGTAACTTAACAAAGGTTTTATTTAAAATTTCGAACTGGTTTGCAAATAGAAAGCTGTTTATTGACTAAAAAACAAATGAACACTTTAACGCGGGAAAAATGATTGTTGTTCGTTGTTCGTCATTGATTTCGAAAAGTAATGTATTTAAAATAAAAAGTTATGTCTACGTACTCGGTAGATATCTACTTAGTTTTAATTTCCGTGCATTATTTGAGAAAAGTGCTATTCAAGTCTTGGCCACAACTAGGAATTGATTTACTTATGTATGTGTGCCTCGGCTTTGCCTCGGTCCACATTTACACGTTCGTCCATCAATGCCTCTTTTGCTGGCCGCTGCAGTAATGTACTATGTATTTCAATGTGTCAATAACCATTAAACGAAGCCGCGAATAAAAGGCTAGCTCAAAAATAAGACAATAGGCCTAGTACTTCCGTGCGCGAGCGTATCGCAGAACTTGGCTCATTTGGTCATTGTGGGAGATGTCTGGTGTACTGTCGAAGATTACGCAATAATATTTAGCTTCTTGAATACGACGGATGATGGTGGATCGAACTTGCTGTCCCAGCAAGGTTATAAATTCATTCTGGGTTTCTGGAGATAGATACGAAACTGAGACTCTTGCTCCCAGCTTTATCTTTGTCAGGTGTTCCATTAGAAGAGCGTCGTATTTAGCTAGGAGGTGCACTAACTCCAGAAAGTTCCCGCGATTGCCACTATCATCTCCTCGAATGTCTTCTCGATGTCCTCTGAAGGCCAGATTCTGTTTGGCTTCACCGGCGACCCGCCCCCGCGGGCTGCCACCCGGGGCGGGCCGCCCCCTCCACCCCACCCACGCTACGCCACTGAGTAAAATATGATCGTAAGCAGAAAACGAAGATACAGAATCCGTGAGCGCATCCAAAAATACCTCAACATTTTGCCACGGAGGGCGATAGGCGGTACCTATTGCAATCTTAAGGCCGTTGACAGTAAGACGAAGCCACATCTGATCGACACCCGGAGTTTCAGGGTGGGTGAGCAGGCGCGCGCCCACACCGAACTTGATATAGAAGCCGACGCCCCCCCCCCCTCCCCCCCCCCGCGCTGGCGGCCGCCTACAGCGCTGCCGTAGTGCCGCAGCTGGTAGCCGGGCAATGTAGGAGCTCGCGCCTCCTCACCCTCCCGCAACCACGTCTCGTTGATTGCCATTATATCTACAGGATACCTACATCATGGCCACCATCAGTTCATCATGCCTCGTACCAAGGGACCCCTTATTAAGCAACCCTATCGACAAATACTTATTTTTATCGAACTGTATTACAAAGGAATAAATCATTTGGTCGTACTTGCAATTAATCAAAAACAGTCTAAGGCACGAGACATGACGATCATTGGAACATTTTAACAAAACCATCAACATCATCTCATTAGCATGTTTTGTCGTAAGGCAGCCAAAGCGACCTTTCTTAGTTATTATTATATGATGCTCACAATGGAGCAACGTTTCACGAAGTACACACGTAGAGGTAACCACACAAAAAAGCAAAAAAATGAAACCTATTATATATAATAATGTAAGTTCGTCACTAATACGTGTTTTTGAGGAAAGTATTCAACTAAAGATAAATTATTATTGCACTTTAAAATCTCGTTATCAAAGTTTTTTATGAGATAGAAGTTAACTTTTCTAGGGTGTTCATGCGCCTGGCTGCTCGCTGTAGCTGCAGTGGACTGCTTTATCTTGATATTATGATGATAATAATACGTTTTTAGCATGTTTATATCAATTTGTTGTTTCTAGGCAAGACAATACCTCTTCTCAAGTGGCATTTGACTTGTTACAAAACAACATACTACTACTTAATGCTGACTGACTTTATCTTATCAATTGCTTAATGCTCAAAGTTCGATGCAAGGTAGGTACTAAGAGGAAGTTATATAAATTGGAATAAATTATTTTAATTCAAAAAAATATTAAAGATACATTGTGTTTCAGAATAGATATCGACCCGAATGGGGTCATCCACACAAAATAAAGTCATTCTCGTTATTAGACGATTCCAATGACCTTATTTGACAAAATATGTTAAACCGTATACCTACACTATGAGCCAAATGAACAGACATTCATACATAAACCCTAAAACCTAACCCTCCGTCTCAGTCGGTCGGGTGAAAAAGTGAACAATTTTTAGTAGGTAGGTACTGTGTTATTTCCTATAATTGGGTAGGTTCTTTTATTGTTCTATGCTTTTGGTTAACGGAACTGCTGTGTTCTTCTCTTCTTTATCTGTCAAACACCGACTTCTATTAGGTATAACAAGCTTCCAAAATGCACGGAACGACATAAGCTAAACTAAGAAATTTTCAGAGAGATGGACTTACCTAGTCCATCTCTCTGAAAATTTCTTGGTATTGTATGTATATCTCCTTGTTTCATAATTGTATCTTAAAGAACCACAGACACCATCTTAATAACAAGTACAGGTAACTTTTTTAGGATTTTAAGGAACAATGACAGTTCCTTCTTAAATTAAGTTATCTATGCAAATAAAAGATAACTTAATTAAGATAGAGATGGAGAAGCAAGTAAAAATCTATAAAAAATGAAAAATTGTAGAGCTCATGAAACTCCCATAAAAATCCAGGCTCGGTTTCAATTCTTTTGGAGTCATCGAAAGCACAACCCTCAGAATAGAGAAACTTTATTCTGAGTCACAACCGTTGTTTCTTTGCCAGGCAGTTGCCGTGTTATATAAAAATTGTTAGTATGTACCTATAGTATACCTACCTACAAACAATGCAATAAAGAAGATAAAGATATTTATTGTTCAAACTGTGTCTTAAAATTTATATTGGAATCAACAGATTTGGCCCTTTTCGGACATACAATAAGAAACATTAATAAGATTTTTTAGGATACTAGGTACCTACCATCTAATGAAATTAAACAATTTATTACTATAGAATACATTTATACATCCCCACGTAAGAACTTAATATCTAACTACTTAAATTATTAAATGTCTACTATAAATTAAATATATTAGGTAAGAACCCATTTTAGAAATTACAGTGGAACATGTAGGTGGTACTATCAAAAGATAAATCCTAAATTTAACCTTCCGCTGACAACTTCATCTCAAGATAAAAATAATATCACAGATAGCTAGAACTTAGATTAGGAATTTTCGTTATATTGTATCTGCAACCACGGATTCAGGCAGTTTCACTGTCGCCAAGATGAGAGTGCTACTGGTATTGGCTGGTAGGTTAATAGTTGTTATAAAAATTAGCTATATCTAGTGTGTAGCTTTGATACACACCAATATATTTTGCCTTTATAATAGACTAGCTGTTGCCAGCGACTTCATACGCGTTACGCTACTAAATGTGTAGGTAACCTAGAAATAAAGCTAAACTCGCTATTACAACTTGACTTTTTTTTTTTTCTTTATTAATGAGCTTAATCACAATGGCAATTATGTCGCTCAGTTGTTACAACAAAAATACATTACTAACGAAACAAATAGGTAGATAATCTATTGAATTAAAGCTCAACTGAGACCATCAATGATCTGAGTTGAACTTCAACTCATAAAGCATAACTAAATATTTAATTTTATCTGAAAGTGGATTTGACAATATAATGTTGCAATCAGCAGATTCTTTCAGAAATTGTTTACAAACAACTTGACTTGACACCCCATTTTTATCCCATGGGAACTGATTTATGGGATAAAATGTAGCCCATGTGGTAATCCAGGTTATAATCTACGTATATACTAAATTTCATCGAAATCGGTTCAGCCGTTACGACGTGATTGAGTAACAAACAAACATCCAAACTTTTACATATATAATATTAGTGTGATAATAAGTACCTATTCCATTGTGTGCCCCAACTCAGGTAAATTGGTGGACAGTGGACAAAGTGATCTGCGAATAAAATCAATGTCGACACTGTCAGAAAAGTTCATCTGTTTCTCTTCTTTTATACCTTATTCAATAAACACAATTATGTACACAATAAATGTACAGAGAGATCACAGACATAAAAACTTACAAAAAGGACACGTTCAAAGCTTTTTATACTTTGGGTGATTTACAAGCTTATAATAATTTGTACAAGCAAATCTTTTCCGTGAAGTCGACTGGGTTGTCTTTTTCGGAACCTTTTGGTCACCATTTGTTTAGCAACATGTTGCCTATTTTATTTGATTGCAGGTATATGCGTGATGGTTCTGGGAGCTGTGCCTAAGTCGCCGACTACTGATAGCCGCGACATATTTGTCGAGAACCATGATGACGGTGGCTTAATTATCTCACTTGTTGGATGTAAGTACTTACCAGTAAATGTAAAGTAAAATACAGTTAGTCACAAAAATAATATACAATTTTTTTTTAATAACCTATACTGTCCCACTGCTGGGCAAAGGTCTCCCCCATTTGCTTCCATTCCTTGCGTTCTCCAGAAATCTCCTGCCAGTCAGAATGGAACCCATCCAGATCGTCGCGCCAACGTTTTCGCGGTCTGCCTCGTTGCCGTCGTCCTGTAGGTTGCCAGTCGGTGGATATCTTAGTCCACCTTCCAGGGTGCATTCGAGTGACATGACCCGCCCAGTCCCATTTGAGTCTTGCAGCCTTGTACCCCACGTCGATGATTCCGGTCATAGAGCGTAGAGTAGTGTTGCGGATTCTATCGGTCCGCTTAACACCTAAAATGCTACGCTCCATCGCTCGTTGGCATACCCCGAGTTTGAACTTTTGTGAGTCCGTCAATGACCAAGTCTGAGCACCGTAGGTTAGAATGGGTAAGATACACATGTCGATGAGTTTTCGCTTAAGTGACAGTGGAAGGTTGCCCTTCATTAGCTCTTTCATGGACCAGTAGCTCTTCCAAGCGTTATCGACACGACGGTCTACTTCTCGATCTTGTCTGTTCTTCAAGAACAAGAATATACAATTATGTTAATTATAAAAAAAGAAATAATTGAGCTATCTGAGGGCCGTTGCAAACGATATGACGCCTGACAGAAGTGTTCCCAAAACCGTGCAAAGTTTTTTGTTGAAAAATTACTTTTTCAATACAAGCTTTTATAAAATTCATAATCAGAACCGCAAGCAGATTCAAATGAGCTCAAACACTAGTATCCCACTACAATCCATTCGGAAGTTCCGTTGTCTAGCACCCGTTTCCATCCCTACCATAGTATTGCATTGTCAGCAAAGTTATCCCAAATTTAAGTGCATAAACAACATTTCGTGTCTGTGCTGTTGACCGTTGAAGAGTTCCTCCTTGGAAGCCAACCCTGAGTGCAGCAGCCATATCATGGTGAACCTTTAACTATCATAATTAAGGTCCCGGTCCCTCTACGTCGCAGAATCTAGTGCAGTGCAACGAATGCTCGCAGGTACGTTTTTTCAAAGGACAGAGAGGCCTGAAAATACACCAAGGCAAATGCCATAAAATTTCATCGATCCCTCTTTCGGCACCAGTCTTAAGCAGTTCCACCACAGTCGCTTTCGGCGATAATAATCAACAGTTTTGGAAAACGTTATCTCAGCGCAAAATTAGTAGTCCTGTTTTAAAGCGTATTCCGCGTGGTGCTCGCCTCTCTGTCGCAACTGCCTTATCACAGGCTATTAAGGCAGTTGTTAAGCATAATTCAGTTAGTTCTTGGGAGCATTTGTTGTATTTCCCGTATGCTGTACTTCACGTCAGTGTAGATGCTAAAAATAAAAAATCTTTGACCAGTCGGGTCAAAGAGAACTGTGTGAGGTACAGTGCTCGGGAAGAGCCTTTTCTTTTTTTGGTAAATAACTCGACAGCAAATCAAAATTCAAATGCATATACAACATTTCGTGTTTCTAATGTTGACCGTAGAGGCGTTCCTTCGTCTGGAGCCAATCCAGGGTCACGCATACCATAAAACTACATTGTCATCGGAACTGAACCAACTATCAAATTTCGACTTCGTAGGATAAGAGGAAGTGGACTAACAAACTAACAAACAAATATTGCAAGCTAAATAAAAGCTTATAATAATGTAACGTTGTAATGTAATAGTTTTCGTGTTCTCCTCAGCAAGCCCTTTCATTTGATACCATACTGTGGTAGTGCAGAAAAAATAACTAGTCCGCCATCTTGGATGATCCGCCATATTGGAATTAGAATGACGTCATATAGCTAAGCATGCATTGTCATCCAAAATAAGCGTGTATACCAAATTTCAGCTCAATCGGTTAAAGATAACTGATTTAAAATTCAGTTGCAAGATTCCACCCGGACAAACACACATACCTTGCAAGTTAAATAAAAGCTTGTAAAAAATTAAATAAAACCAGTTTCAGCTATGTACATAACCCAAGTGCCTTTATGATATGGAAAGCGGTGGAAGACAGACAGGCACCAAGAGACCAAGATGGTCGCACCAAAGTAGTTTTTCCTCATAACTGGAGTATAAAAATATTTAATTTACATATCATTTTATCCAGCATCCGGCACTGAGTATGTAGGTCATATCGGACGCAGAATCTCCGCTGATGAAGAAGAGGTGACCTTAGAGCTGCATGCCAACCATATCATGAGCGGCGGGTTCAAGATCACCGTATCTTGGGACGGACCGCCTGACAGCGTCTTCGAAGACTGCTTTGATTTTGGTGAGAATACCACACTGCAGTTACCTACTTACATAATAATGTAGAAGTGGATTGTTTGTTACCCTGGGGTATTTTGGAGCTCAGTTCAATGGGAAGTACTATTTTATTCTATAATTATTCCAAAGGTCACCATAATCTAATTACTTTCAGAGATCTAACACCAAGCAAAAACTATGGCCCTTGGTGCTAAATAGCTCTAAGTACAGTTATTTTATAAGCTTCTTTACTTTAATCCAGGTTCCAATCAATGGTACGGCGGCCCAGAACAGAAAAAGCAGTACTGGCCTATCCAGAACGGAAATCTCTCTCACTACTCCGTGATCTCCAAGGAGGAAGACAATTCTGCAGTCTCCGAACGCTACTGGCTAAACTCCGCTGGGCAATACATCTACATACAACCCGAATCACCCTTATTCGTGGACCATCATAACGTCATGGCCAACCATATCTGCTTCATCGCAGAAGTTGCTGCTCCATACTCCACCAAACGCACCCACAACTCTTTGAAATACGATATCTGGTTCTTCGAAAACGCTAAAGTTGCCCACCAACACGCTGTTGACACGTACTTGGGAAAACCTTCTGGAATTCCTGATTACAGAATGATCCAATACCCCGTTTGGTCTACCTGGGCAAGATACTCCAGGGAAATTGACCAGAATTCCCTCTGGGCCTTTGCCAATGAGATCAAGGACAGCGGATTCCCCAACGCTCAGTTTGAAATCGATGACTTATGGGAGATCTGCTACGGCTCCTTGACTGTTGATGAGAGGAAGCTGCCTGATTTGAAGCAGCTGGTTCAGGATATCAAGGGATTGGGTTTCAGAGTGACGATCTGGGTGCATCCGTTTATTAATCAGGGTTGCGAGCCGTGGTACTCTGACGCTTTGGAGAAGGGGTGAGTAGACAAGATCTGTTGAACTTTTTATCACACTAGTTCATTGATAAATATCAATTGTTGTCATTGTAATATTTGTTGGAGTCTTAATAAAATATATTCTTATTCACCCTTGTCATAATGATCCTTCAGAGCTTCAACCTGAATGTATTACAAGCAGGACATGACTTTAGTCATCACATACTATCTCGAGACGACGGATGATGAAAGAATTGACATTAAAAAAACGAACACTACATTATCATCTTCTCAGCTATCTAGTCCTGAATGAAGAAGGCAGTCCCGACACTACCTGGTGGAACAACAATGGCTCTGTGCCGGGGTACATCGACTTCACCAACCCTGAGGCTACCACCTGGTTCACGGACCGAGTTCGCAACATCATCCAGACTTACGATATCGACAGCGTGAAGTTCGACGCTGGAGAATCTAGCTGGTCTCCTCAGGTGAGGGAAACGAGTACACTAATAGACTGACTTCGAGCGTGCAATCTTGATGAGGTGCTTTTCTATATATTATTTTTTTTTATTCACAACTCAGCGGATAATTTTGCTCGAGGAGCAAACACTGATTTTCAGTTATAACCATCCGAGAAAACAAGTGAAACGCGATGCAATACGACAAAACGAGTAATGTGTCGACTCATGTGTAAAAAGACAAAAAAAGAGATGAAGGTGAACATGATAAATCAGTGGCAGTGGCAATCTAATCTATAGTTGGCAGACGAAGCATTTAGGAATACCCTCATTCTGCTTTTGCAATTAAAAGGATTTAAAACGTACTTTGGTTGAAAACTTGGTGTTGAGATTACGTATTGGAGGGGGAATATTGTTCCAACACTTCGTTGACAAATACTTGAAACTACCAGTGAATGCTGCTGTCTTATGATTATGGTAGAGGAGTGCTGATCTAATGGGTCTCAAGGCTTTCCCAGTATTGTTACATGCGAACTTTAGTTTTGGCAGCAAATATTCAGGCTTCCCATATTTGATGACATCAAAAATCAGCCCTCCGAGATGTAATTCTCTACGTAAGTTCATATTCAGCATAGACATGTTGTTTAGATAAGGATTTATATGACTATGGGGTGGATTATTAAAACAGAATCGGCAGCACGCATTCTGCACTCGTTGTACAACTCTGTACTGTAACTCTGTACAACTGTACAACAACTGCTGGATAACGTCGTGGAGTACAGTATCAATAGCTCACACATGATATACTATTTACTAACACAGACTGTACCTTAGGTACATATATATTGTAGTTGTTTGTTATTCCTTAATAAATAAAAATAAAACTCGCTGAGTCCTAACAAGTAACCGTGCTCCATAAACAACATCTCCGTTGTTCAACTTTGACAGAACCAAAGCTTCACATAGAGCTATGCAAGAAGCCTCGGACAGCTGCTTCCGAATTTTGTAAAGCACCTTAAGACAATAAAAACAGTTATTCACTAAATTAAGAACGTGATTCTCGAATCTAAGCTAACCATCAAAGATAACACTCAGATTCCTTGCCTTATCCACTCGACCTATCTGTTCTCCTGGAATCTTGACGTCCAGTTCATGACCGATTTTCTCCATTTAAGTCTTAGTGCCCAAAACCATATACTTAGATTGGTGGCGTTTAATACAAGGGCATTGCACAAAGACCAACCTGCGATCGCATCCAGATCTTCGTTTAATTGTAAAACAGCTTGTGGTATTCTATCTGGTGACTCTGACACGTACACTTGCACATCATCAGCATAGCAGTGGAACATGCTATGTCTAATTATCTTCGTCAAATCCGCAGTGATTAAACAGCAATAAAAAGAAGAGGACCAAGAATAGAGCCTTGGGGTACACCACAATCGATAGGCATTTGTTGTGAAGCTAAAGTAGTACCGTCGTTTTTTACTAATTTCACTGACTGGAATCGGTTGTTCAAATAACTTTCAAACCAACTAGTCGACCTTTGACTTAAGCCATAATAAGACAAATTTGCAAGAAGAAGGGGAATACTAAGAGAGTCGAATGCACGTGAATAATCAAGTAGCGTTAGTATTGTGCTGTGGCCATTATCTTGCTCCGCCAGTACATTATTGGTGACATCGAGAAGAGCCGTTATCGTGCCGCGACCTCTACGAAACCCAGATTGCAAAGAAGGTAGTATGTTATATGTTTCGATATATCTGGTCAACTATTCGCTTATAGCCTTTTCTCTGTACTGTTTCTCACTAACAGGGCTAGTGAATACGAGGTTTACAATTAAAATATACCTTGTTTACTGAAGCCTTATTGAGAGCCATACCTTTTAATTGACACCATCATTACATAGACACGAAGTTTACGCGACCTCTAGTCAATCTATAACATATTTCCAATATAAGCTGATCTCGCATTGTGCAGTCTTTCCGTACAATGATATATCAGCTTATACTGAATTATATCGCTTGATATCGTTCATACGAAACTCATTTCCATTTCAGTGTTTCTTGAGCTATAAGATTAGCATAATGTTGTTATTCCAGATTCCCGTACAGACCGGCGAGATCGACCTACATCCTGGAAACGTGGTGCAGGCGTACGTGAGGGCAGTTGCCGAGTTCGGATCCATGATCGAAGTCAGAGCTGGCATGAGGTAACCTTTCATAATCATTCACAACCTGACCTCACCCAAAAAGTACCTTAACAATGAATTCTCAAACTTTAAGATTCTTACTACAAAAAAAAATTAAAACTGTTTAGCGTGTGTTAAAATAAATCGTATACAATAATTGGTTTTTTTAAATAAATAATTTTTTAAACACGCGTTAAACATTTGTTTAAAGTTTTTGTGGTAACAAGGTATTCTGAATCCAAATTCTTCATCATTAAAACTTGATTACATGTAACCCTACCTTTTGTAAGAAATAGTAAACATTTTGGCACTAAAATAACCATAACTCTGGGAATTTGGGAGGCCTATTTTCTGCAGTGGACGTCATGTGTTGATGATTAAAAATCTTAAATATTTCTTTACTACTCGTATTTGCGTAAAATAACTTTCCGGTGGGCTTCAACATGAACGCCTTCAAGAGAGATGTAAATAAGCCATTAAGTTTTAGGCAACACGACTGCAATACCTCGAGTCCTGCAGAAGTTTATAGGTGACTGTGACCTAACATGGAGGCCCGTCAGCTTGTGTGACTAAATGTCTAATATAAAAAAATAAGCGCAATAAAATAAACACGTTTCCAGGACCCAAGACCTTCCTGTCTTCATCCGTATGGTAGACAAGGACACATACTGGGGCTTCAACAACGGCCTCGCCACTCTCGTCACCACTCTCCTGCAGATGAACATGCAGGGGTACACTCTCGTCCTGCCCGACATGATCGGCGGTAACGGATACAATGACAAGCCCGGCAGGGAGTTGTTCGTGAGGTGGCTGCAGGCTAATGTCTTCATGCCTACTTTGCAGTACTCCTTCGTACCCTGGGATCATGATGATGAGGTAATTAAAATAATAAACACGTACATAATTACTGATTTAAACGCTATTTATTGCGTATGTACCTTTTTTATTTGTTATCCCGACGACGCATCGACTATGCAACTATGCAACAGCCGTGGTCACAGACTGCCCGCGCGCGACTAAGCCGCGAAAATTGGTACATACGCGATAAATACCCTTTTGAATCAGTAATTATGTATGATCAATACGAAAATACGCGAATGTTTGAAAAATACAATAAACATATAAATAAAAAAACCCCGACACATAAAGTCTTCATAGGCCCTGTATCATCAATTAATTCATCATACTATTATTATAAATGCAAAAGTGAGTTTGTTTGATATGTTTTACCGTTGAAACGGCTGAACTGATTTTGATGATATTTTGGTAGGATCGTTAAAAAAAATAACCCGCCTTGTTTCTTGCCCGATTCGTTTAAATTGACTTAAATTAAATTAAAATTGACTTTGACGGTTTACGAATGAAATTGAATCATTGTCGGTCGAAACACCGATAAAACGGAATATTGTCCTGTTCCCAGGTCGTAGAGATCTGTCGTACATTTACGGAGTTGCACGCGCAGTACGCGGATGAGATCGCGTCCGCCATGCGCGCCTCCGTCGAGCACGGCACGCCGGTCAACGCGCCCGTGTGGTGGCTCGACCCTGAAGATGAAGTAGCCTTGGCAGTGTGGGACGGTAACATATTATGCTATTTTTGGTACGGGTATAACAGGATAGTACCTATACTACGTGTTTTGATGTACGACGTTAAATTAAAACACCAGTCGGGCTAATGGAGTATGGTTATGCAGTTCTTGTAATGCAGGCTTTTTTCAAATTCAAATTTTAATTTTGGTAGTGGTTTGGCGTTTGACTTTCTTCTACCTGTCCTTTTCCCACATTAACCCCCCCCCCCCCCCCATCACCCCGTATTTTTCTTCCATACCTCTCATCAACCGTCATCTCCGTTGTCACCTCTTTCTTACCCATTCTTCACAAAGTCCACCCTTCTCTTCAATAAGTGCTTGACTATCACCAATAAAAAAACCCTGTATTGCAGAGTTTCTCCTCGGCGAGAAGATCCTGGTAGCCCCGGTGTTGGAAGAAGGCGCAGTGTCTCGCGACATCTACCTGCCCCGCGGTGCTTGGCGCGACCAGCGCGGGGACTCGCACGCCGGCCCCGTGTGGCTGAGGGACTACCCCGCGCCACTCGATACTCTGCCTTACTTCACACTCCAAAACTAAACTACACATACAATACGACCTCCGTGGAGCAGTGGCCGAAAAGCCAGCTGAGACACAGGAGGTAGCAGGTTCGATTCCCGCCGCGGAACGAATGTTTGCATGATCTACAGACATTTGTTCCGGGTCTGGTTGTTTCTCTATATATTATAAGTATGTATTTACAAAAAAAATGCATATAAGTATTTTATCAGTTATCTGGTTTCCATAGTACAAGCTCTGCTTAGTTTGGGGCTAGATAGCGCTGTGTGAAATGTCCAGCAATATAGTATTATTTATTAATTGTTTTGAAATGTGCGATGTGTACCTAAATAAATATATGATGAAGTATGTCAATCAAAACTTTTAATTAAAATATTTTATTTATTTATTTATTTCTAACTCTGATGGTGTTAAGGAGCATAGGACAATATCATCGGCAAATCTGAGATTGGTTAGTCTCTTTTCACCGACGACAATTCCCAGGTCTTCCCATTTAGGCGTCAAATTTTGAAATACTTCTTCAAGGGTGGACGTAAAAAGATTTGGAGACAGAGGATCGCCCTGTTTGACTCCTAGGAGTTAGAAATGATGCTCCAAGATCTGAGCAGGGCGAGTGCCAAGGTGGGACTCAAGATGAATATGTAAAAACCAAGGCAATTGGCGAACAGCACGGAGAGGAAAATAAAAGTCGAGGATGTGGAGATTGCATATGGAGTTGTCCAGGTTGGGCCAAATAGTCTCTTTCCAGGCGAGACAGGATAAAGAGATTACTCGCCGCACAGAAAACGCCTGGAAAAGCTATTGGTCAATGAAAGACCTCATAAAAGCTTCAAAACACAGATAGCTGACGTGGCTTTGACATCCGCAAAATTGAAGTGAGACTGGGCAGGACACGTTTGTCGTATGCCAGAGGAACTATGGCCGAAAGCCACTATAGAATGGGTTCCAACCGGGCGGCGGCCTCGTGGTAGATCCAGGCGGAGATGGAGGGATGAACTGGATGCATACCAGAAAGAGTGGCCCCAATTAGCCAATAACCGGGATGCGTGGAAGGAGCGAAGGGAGGCATTTGCCCTGCAGTGGGACTCTACAGGCTAATAATAATAATAATAATTTATTTATTTAAAACACTTATAATCACAGAAAGCCATGGCTAACGGTATATTGGCACCGAAAGGTCCATCCGGCGACTTCAACCGTTACATTTAAATTTTACAAGAATGGATTATTCATCTTTTCATGTACTTAACTTTGGGTAAAAATTTATATATGTTAATTATTGTAAATGTATTGTTGTTTTAAGATCCCATACATGCGTACGAGGCAAGCACAACAGCATCCTGAAAACAATTGCTGAGAGATGTACCTCTCATAATAAGTAGCGTCTCACTAATCCGGCACGTCAGTAGTCCGGTACGTCCAATAATCTGACCTCCGCTCACGCCTCCCTCACCCCTCCCTACTCTCGTTCCGCGCTTGCGCACATATTTGATTTAGATACATATTATTATGAATTTTTCTTTACAATCCAATAATCCGGCACCCCCTAGTTTTTAATAGTGCCGGATTAGTGAGACTCTACTGTAGTTGAACGCACTTTTTACAGAGAACAATATAATCTCCCTCTGTTGCAAAGTGCAACCAACTAGCTATTTAGTAAACTAGATTAGATTTGTAACTAGCAATTTTAGTATTTCCCAGGTTTTCCCCAGGGACTACAGTAGATATAGGGTTCTTCAAAAATTTTAAAGGGTCGGCAACCCGCGAGTCTTTGATCTTATAAACGTCCTTATGCTACGGTAACCGCTTACCGTAGTCAGGTGGGCAGTATGCTTGTTTTCTACCTTAGTAGTATAAAGAAAAAATAACTATAATATAGTATCTGTAAATTCCTATATAAATTTATTTTTAATACTTATATGCAAATTACCACACGGTGAAGCAAGTTTTCGCCCTCACGTTTTTGACGACTTTTTTAATATAATATATAATATAACCAACATCATAGCATCCGCTTGAAAAAAACACATACAAGCTTCGGCCAGAATGACTGGTAGATAATGCTATTAGCATTAAGTTTTCCTAGCACTATTCTGTTTTGTGTAAAAATATTATATAAATACAATAAAACACGCAGAATGTCACTCAACCGTTCAAGTTAGTGACATTCCGCGTATTAACTATAAAAGTATAAAGTATAAAAGAATAAAAAGTTTATTCGTAGTAACAAATGATGGTACATTAGTATAAAGTTACAAATTACAATTATTCTTAATTAGGTACAAGTACGTCATAATCGTAGCATACCTAACAGTATAATTTGTAAACGAGCTCGCTAGCTCCCATCCTAGGAAAACGTGTGTTGCTGCGTGTAAACTATATCTACGGCAGAAAGCGATTTTGTCGTATCTCAAAATATCTAATTTTACACCAGAGCCAAAAAACTATTTAAAAAAAATCATAACTCGTACATTAATTAAGATAGAACGTTGAAATTTGGAAAATATTTTTATCAATTTAAGTTTTATTTGATACAGTTAATTGGAATGTCCTAAAGTTACTGCTTCATTGATTTTAACTAGTTACAGCAATTGATGTTTCAATATCGAACAGCGGAAATTTTTGAGATACGCCATTTCCGCTTTCTGCCGTCGATATGCGAAGTGTTTTGATGAGTACGCGACGAAATGAAAACACGGGACTAATTGCTGGTATTGTTGTATAATAGGTTTTTTCAAATAAACATTTACATTACTATACAAAATTTTAAATTTCAAACTACCTTAATAAGGAGTTCTAAAATATCAATGAAACAGCCTGTATGAAATAGGTAAATAAATCATATTCATTCATCATGTAAGTAGGTACGAAGGCGGCGCCAATTTACGTTAAAAATTGTTTATTGGCAATGAATCGATTACTGGATAAATATTCAAGCTACTGGTTTATAACGCACCTCTAAAATCAGTTAATACGATTCCGGGTGTGTGTTTTAAATTAGTGCCTTACATAACAAAACAGAGGGCTTAGCCAAGTTGCATTCGATTAGCGATGACGCTAGTCGATAAGTCCGAAAATGTATGGGTTTGACACATGCTATAGACATATCATGTGATATATCGACAACAAACCTATGTAGAAATCGAATCGATTCGGAGCGAATGTAACTTAGCTACGGGCCCAGGTTGTATACTAAAATTTTGTTTATTTTGTGAATCCTAGCCAGGTTTTTGTTGAGGCCCGTCCCTCCTATGTAGTTCTAACAATACCACTAAACTTCTTAGCTCAAATAGCATAACTAACCCATCACTACTAGACGGAACTTTCCTCAAGTCATTGCCAAACAAACTGAAATAAGACTCATATATAGAAACTGCACTCGCGCATAATCAAAATTATAGGTAAATCTAAACTGCGTCGTTAATTATTCCTATAAAACCAACAGCGAATATTTTATTTATATTTTTTTCCATGCTACTCCAAAATCATTGCAGCTTTATCGGTTTGTTATTGAAAAGACATCAACGCACTCCCTGTTTTTGCTCCTTTTTCACTGAAATCGCAAAAAAACACAAACACGGTCTTACACCTAGTGCGCACTCAGACAATAATTTATTCACTACATACAATATGCAATACAGTTACATTTTAAAACAGAGAAAGAGAAAAATAGAAACAATGAAATAGTATAAACATAAAACAAAAACAAAAGAGAACTTGGTACCTATATACTGTGTGTGCTACAGCAGTAAATGGGACTCGACTCAGCATTATTCCCGCCGTAATGGTAAGCGCTGATATTATGTCAAGACCGCTCAACTTAGCCACTATACCCTGTGAGAATATTTTGTTGTCAAGTCAGAATATTATGCGTCTAAGCTATGGCATGAATGAATAAATAAATGAAAATTATGAATGAATGAATGAATGAAAATTCTTTATTATCCGTGAGATGTGGAGGAACATGGGGGAGACCTTTGCCCAGCAGTGGGAAAATAAAGGTTAAAAAAAATATATATTCATGTATTTAAGGTGAAGTAATTTTTCTTTGTAAATAAATAAATATCATATATAAAATTAATGAACGAAACCCCTCTATTTTACACCACAAAATAAATTAACATATACAACAAAATCACAAAGCAACAAGTACAATGGGCGGTCTTATCGCTTAGAAGCGATTTCTTCTAGACAACCTTTGAATGGAGAGGATTTTTGTAATATTACAATATACAATAATGGAGGGGGGAGTACATTAACAAAATAAAAACTAAATTGTAGGAGAGCGCTAATCACTTACAATAAAATAACACAAAATACACAAGAAATGTAGAGTCTCAGTAATCCGGCACTTCAGTAGTCCGGTACGTCCAATAATCCGGCCCCCTCCACTCACGCCCCCCCTTACTCCTCCGTACTCTAGTTCCGCGCTTACGGACATATTTTATTCACATATTATGATTTTTTGTATACAATCCAATAATCCAAACATTTCAATAATCCGGTACCCTCTAGTTTTTAATAGTGCCGGATTAGTGAGACTCTACTACCTAAATGCATGCTGCGGCAACTAATCAGATATTTTAAGATAACTCGTTTACAAAGAAGCAATGGCCTTGAAGTCGGAGTAGCGACCTAAAAAATAAACAGTGGTGCAGAAACAACCTATCAATATTGAGATTGATAACTGATAAACAGGAAGATTGTGAAGAGCTCTTCAAAACAGATTACAGCTATCTGGTCAGCTATCGACAGATCGACTGACAGTGTGTGCTCGGATAATAGGCACGATGGCTGCGCTTCGGACCTTTATCGGTAAGTTAAGGTAGTAAGAAAGGGGGCTTCGAACTACTGTATGTTAATCTCAAAAATGTGCTTCCCATGAATATTAGTTAGATACTATAAGAAAAATTGGATTTTCGCATACAATATTATCTGGTTATCTTTGTAGCACCCCATTGTTCAATATATTATTCCTTGGACTATGCCTTTACCCGAAAAATATTTTAACATGCAACCCGTACATACGTACGATACGTACATTTTGTTGTCATTATTTTGCCCTTGAGTAGGTTAAATTTACGACTCTTGGCCTTTCTGCATGATATTAATCATTTTCTGAATTAATAAATGACGCGCACCGATGTTTTAGTTACCTCTCTTAGATATCCTGATTTTATCTTTAAAATCTCACCTCGTTTCTTTACATCCATGTTGGAAATTTCTTATTCTTCAGCAATTCTTACCCTGGCTGCGCGGGCGCACCCCTCATCAGTGTCAGTGCGAGCTGATGATGAGGTGACGCTTGATCTGGAGCCGCAACCGACGGGAGGCTTCCTGATGGTCCTTCTTCAAGGTAATCTTTCAATGATTACTTAGCAAGATGTAATATTTGAATGTTTTTTTTATTTAGATATTTAGAATGATCGGCTTAAAACGTGTCGACCGAGTGCGTAACACCATGCTGCGCTCACTTACCGGCATTGCACATGTAGGCAATAGATCGGCTGGACTTAAGTGGGACAGGGCGCGCCACGTTGGCCGAATGCACTCCGAGAAATGGGCCCATATTCTAACACCATGGACGCCTGAAGACTGAAGGCGACGTCGGGGTCGGCCGAGAAAGCGTTGGCGGGACGATCTCGACACCATCTCAAGAGGATGATCTGAAGAGGAGGTATCGACGGATAGGGATGCTTGGAGGGATTTGGGGGAGACCTTTGCCCAGCAGTGGGAAGAGATAGATAAGAGAAAAAAAGAGATATTTAGAACACCCCTATCGATTTCCAGAGTAACCAATCTCGTGTGGCCTGTAATAACACACGATTATTACGAAATTTAATACTTTGATGCTTAATAATTAGTAAACTTCTTACATCAAAAAAGCGTTTAGGAAACTTTATAGTGTTTTTGGAGATCTATTCAACGATACCCCACACGAAGGATTGAACCCCACAAAAATCACTCCCAGCTTCATTTTAGGGGTACCCTAAAATTTTTTTTTGTTTGTATTTCATAACTAAAACGTACCATATTTCAGCTTTACAGCATTAACAGTCTAGATACGAGTAAAACGACTTTAACTGGTCGGACAGACAGACGGACATGGCGAAACTACAGGGGCTAGTTTTGATTACGGAACCCTCAAAAATAGAAAAAACTTACTCACTAATAGATTACATCCATACTATATAATAAATATATATATACATAATGCATAATACTCCAAATCAACTCGGCCTAATCGGCATTGTATGTATATATTATAACTTTCGAAGCGTTGATCCGATTATAGTGAAACTTGATATATAGGTAAGTAGTGATGGCACAATTTTGGTGTGACTAAATGAGCTAAAAATGTTGGGGGTTTTTGAGATATACGGATGCAAGTGGAGTAAAAAAAAATGTACTGGCTTGTACTACTCAACTGCTTCAGATCACTACCAGTGGAAGTATCCTCAAAATTATTTTACCATTAGATATTTGAACCAAGGTAGCTGAAAGCTGTTTAATTAATTAGTATCTATAGGAAAATCAAGTGTTTTTTTTATAAACTTGTGGACACACAAGCTGATAGGCCTCCTGATGTTAAGTAGTCACCGTCGCCTATAAACTTCTGTAGCACTCTACACATGTAGGTATAAACTGGTGTTAAGTGTTGAAGTATTTTGTTTATTGTTGACTGCTGCATGGCACTTACTGCACTTATCCAGATAAGAATATAACTTGCAAGCTTCCGTCCGCGGCTTTGCATGCGTGGTTTGTCAATAAAAGCATTACCTTCTTTCTGGTTCTGGTATAAAGTAGCCAGTCTCAATACTGGGCATAATATATATATACGAAATTTTCTCGAAATCCAGCCGTTTAGTCATGAAACGTAACAAACAGACAGAGAGACAGAGTTACTTTCGAATTTATAATATTAGCTGTGTAATTAGTAAGGACAATAGTATGTATACAATCACTAGGCGTGATGGACGTACCCTCTTCATGCTAGCAATAATGGCAACAATAATGGATTTTTTTTTATATGATAGAACAAGCTATGGCCCACCTGATGTGGAGTGTTATGTTATGATGTTATATTTACCTTACTACTTCTTCACTATTGTCTACAAGGTGCTTCAAAACAACTAAAATGAAAGTCGAACAAACATTGCTTTTAAGAAAGAAAAAAAACATGTTATTCAAAACCACAGAAATAAAGAATGAAAAAACGCAACAACAACAACATCTCATTTAAGCACTAGCAAACTTTTAAAAGCTCTGTATGGGATGTGTATTACTTGCTGGGATCCATTGGGCGCAGATCGCATGTTCAATCACTAGAAATCTACGGGGGAGGCCTATATTTAGTAGTGAACGTCCTATTAAAGATATGATGTTAAATTTTTTACAAGTTTGATTTTAGTGAATGTGCGCAAGATCTTCATGACCTTATCCCTTCTTCCCCTTCCACCACTGGACAAGCAGACACACCAAGAAGTACCACCTATACCTGGTCAGCATACAATCTTGCGAACTAACCAAACTATTTGGACAAGTAAGGAGTGAAACTCACTTCCGCTTATATTTTTCCGGACCAGTATAACCTCGGAGTCTTCAAGTCCATGATAAGTTCTGTCTGGTGTTTAGAGGCACAGTTGCAGTAATTTTCAGCTACCTGCATCTTGTACACAACTTATTTTTTCATAAATCATTCCTATTTACTGGCTGTTGTGGCGTCACAATTAACGTCAATTGGAAATGTTATTGTTTTTTCGAAAATGAATACTCGTTAAACGTCTAAACTTACTTAACGTTGTCCTTACTAGATGAGGAGAGGGTAGTCCTCGGACAGATCGGTAGAACCCTACCCTCCACCTACACCATCGAGGAGATCGAAGACGGAGTGACAGTGCTGATCGGTGGAGCCAACCTTACGCTGCACACATTGATCGATGCTGAACGAGGCGCCAGGGGAATAAAGGTTCAGTGGGATACTACTCCGCAGACGAGGCTAGAAGACTGCTTTGATTTTGGTAAATGCAATCAAATGGACTTCATCAAATCACTTTTAAAAATTTGATCAAGGTCAGCTAGTACGTGTGTTATTATGTACCTACCTACGACATTAAATGAAAACGCGGGTAGGATTGATGGCTAGTATTGTTGTAAAATAGTTTGTTTTCAAATTCATTACAATGATTTTTTTTCAAACAGCCTTAATTTCAAGTCCTAAAATATCAATGAAACAGCCTGTATAAAATAGGTAAACAAATTATATTCATTCATCATGTATGTAGGTACCAGTTAAACTGACTAACAGGCGTCGTCGCAAAGGCGCCGCTGATTTACGTTAAAAACTCTTTATTGGAAATGTGTCGATTACTGTATAAATATTCAAGCTACCTGTATTAAACCCACCTCTTAAATCAGTTAATACGATTCCGGGTGTGTGTTTTAAATTAATGTAACAAAACACAAAGTATAAAAATTCAAGCAAATTTCTGTACGACTAATTGAATAAGTATCAATTAAACCTCCCCGCTGCTGGTGTATCTTCCCCAACTAGCCTTTGCAAGTTGCCCGTCAAAGATCAACGTATTGTTACGAGCTGAGGGTTCGGGATAAAATAATGGGAATCGATCAACCAAAATAACACTTTTATTCAGCACTAAACGATGATACACGAACTTGGTCACACGTAATCACAACACACTAATTCACACCACTGTTGCACCACTTAAAGTCACCGAAATGATCGCACGTATAGCTTAATCCAGACTGACTCGGGAGCAACTACTGTTCACGCGAGACCCTTCCCACGTCAGTCCTCCAGGGCCTCGCTGAGACTCACTCACTAACTCACTGAGACTGACTCAGACTGACTGTCCGGCCATCTCTCCGGCCTATTTATATCGCACACATTTCGATTGTTCGAGAACGATGTCGATCCTTCCAGGAAAGGGTCGGTCCCTCGACACAATGGCCACTCCCCATTCTGCGAAACCACAAACAATAGCAACAATAACACAGCAAGACAAAAGCGTTCGAGAAGGTTCGATTATTACTCATTGTTTAACAGCTTCGGCGTAACACTGCCCCCTCCTAAAACATGCTCATCCCGAGCATTCTTAGCCCCATATCGCGGCAGCCGATCAACACGAACAATTTTAGGCGCACCTCGCGCTGAAGATGTAGCAACTAGAGGAGCCACATTGCCGTCTCCAGTACTTCAGGACACCCAGAGTCCCTTTCTCATCAGCGATCCCAATTCCAGCCTCCAAAACACGGCTCTCATGATTTCTATCTGTTCTTTCACTTCCAGGAATTCCTTTCCAGATGAACCGAACGATTCCCTCATCAGTCGAGCACGCTCTTATGGCCAACGTCGCTGATCTTCCTGTTGACGACGCTGCTCTTCTTTATCCTGACGTCGCTGTTCCTCTTGCAACCGAGTCTGCTCCACCTGTTCACGTCGCTGTTCCTTCTGCAACCGAGCCTGCTCTTCCTGCTGACGACGCTTCTCTTCTTTATGCTGACGGCGTTCTTCCTCCTGCAACCAAGCCTGCTCTTCTTGCTGACGACGCTGCTCTTCCTTATCCTGACGTCACTGTTCTGCCTGCAATCGAGCCTGCTCTTCTTGCTGACGACGCTGCTCTTCCTTATCCTGACGTCGCTGTTCTTCCTGCCAACGTCGCTGCACTTCTTGTTAACGACAAAGCATGGCCATAATAGCAGCAAGATCGCCTGTCACAGGAGCTTGCCCCACGGATGATGATGATGATGATGCTCCAAATGATTCGGTGGCGGCTGATTCCATCTCCTTCGGCTGACGACTCTGCCGAGCTTCTTGAACCGGAGAATCTCCAAACCGCCTTTCATCCATTTCCTGTTGTCGTTGACCTCTCGTCCTGACACCGTCCACGTTATCCATTGGTAGAACCGGCATTATTTTATCCCACTTCTGACACCAAATTGTTACGAGCTGAGGGTTCGGGATAAAATAATGGGAATCGATCAACCAAAATAACACTTTTATTCAGCACTAAACGATGATACACGAACTTGGTCACACGTAATCACAACACACTAATTCACACCACTGTTGCACCACTTAAAGTCACCGAAATGATCGCACGTATAGCTTAATCCAGACTGACTCGGGAGCAACTACTGTTCACGCGAGACCCTTCCCACGTCAGTCCTCCAGGGCCTCGCTGAGACTCACTCACTAACTCACTGAGACTGACTCAGACTGACTGTCCGGCCATCTCTCCGGCCTATTTATATCGCACACATTTCGATTGTTCGAGAACGATGTCGATCCTTCCAGGAAAGGGTCGGTCCCTCGACACAATGGCCACTCCTCATTCTGCGAAACCACAAACAATAGCAACAATAACACAGCAAGACAAAAGCGTTCGAGAAAGTTCGATTATTACTCATTGTTTAACAGCTTCGGCGTAACAGTATCTAAATAATTGAATCACAACAAATGTTAACGTTGCAGGTACAAAGCACTGGTACGCAGGCCCGATGCAACTCCATCAGGAGTATCCAATTGAAAAGGCTGAACAGCGCTACGCCCCATGCTATACCAAGGAGGACGACAATGGAGCAATTTCAGAAAGATACTGGCTCAACTCAGCCGGAGAATACATCTACGTACACGGCCAAGTTCCTTTATTTTTGGACTACAATAACGTGTTAAACAATCACCTCTGCTTCGGCGCACAGATTGCAGAACCCTACTCTACTGAAAGAACCCACAATGAATTGGCTTATGACATCTGGTTCCTATCAGACGTGAAATTAGCTCACCAACATGCGGTAGACAATTATTTGGGCAAGATATCTGGAGTTCCTGACTACCGCATGGTCGAACACCCGATTTGGTCCACTTGGGCTCAATTTTCCAGAGACATCGATGAAACTAATTTATTAGAATTCGCTCAGGAGATAAACGATTACGGGTTCAGAAATTCTCAGTTTGAAATTGATGATCTATGGGAAGTCTGCTATGGATCTCTTACAGTGAATGAGCAGAAATTCTCGAACTTCTCGAAGACTGTCCAGGATATTAAGAGACTGGGTTATCGGGTGACGATTTGGATTCATCCTTTTATCAATAAGGATTGTAATCCATGGTATGATGAAGCTTTAGAGATGGGGTAAGTTTGTTGTGTTGTGTGTTTGATCTACCTTTAGATAATTGCAACTTTTTAAGATCTGTTTGAAGGTTCGTGATTACATTATCTTCTAAATTTTTATTCTGGGTGTGGGTGTTCTGGGCACATAGCTTGAAAAACTATGAAGATAAGTCAAATAATAAGGCAAAAAAGTTCTCGAGAGGAGATCACGCACTAAAAATCGCAGCGTAGGACGTCCCCCCACTAAAACGAAAACTAACGCTGGAAATCTATGGGGGAGGCCCATGTTCAGAAGTGGACGTCCTGATATGATGATGATGTGGTGATCATAATATTAAGATAATGGGTGTTCCGGTGCCACTGTATGTCTGCAGAAAGTAATCTATTTGTTTCTTGTCAGTTACTTGGTGCTGAACGAATCCGGCAGTCCAGACACATCTTGGTGGAACAATAACGGTTCCGTTCCCGGATACATAGACTTCACCAACTCTGAAGCAGCCGAATGGTGGTACCAACGAGTGAAGTATATCGTTGACACCTATGATATCGACAGCTTGAAATTTGATGCCGGAGAGAGCAGTTTTTCTCCTAAGGTTAGTAGAGATCAAGGTTTTTGCTGTAGTAAGATAACTCATGTCGCTCCAGATTCCAGTAAATTGCACAAATTAACAAAAGTTATAATTAAAAAAAATTGCTAAGAGTGGCAATTCATTGGAGCTTCAGGTGATCTCCAACACCGGGATTGCTAGCTTTTAAAGGCCCGTAAAATCAATAGCAGTTTAAACAAAAATTCTAAGCTTAAACCATCACTGACAAAGAAAAGTTTTAGTTTAAGTTTAGAATTTTAGTTTAAACTGCTATTGATCGTACGGGCCTTAGTCTTTCTTCTTCTCGTGTCAATTACTCAATTTTGGATATTAAATTAGTTTTGGTTAGTAAGTGCCTACTGGCTACTCGTACATCTACGGCAACAATTATGTAATTGCAACATTAATTTAAGTTAGTATTTACACAGTCATCTTAACTCACTTCTCAGTCAATAATCCTTAGCACAGATAATTATTGTATTTTGACAAAGGCAATGATGCTTTATCATTTCAGATAGCAGTCCAAAACGGTAGCATCGATTTCCAGCCCCATCACATTGTGCAGGCTTATGTCCGGACGTGCGCGAGATTCGGTAACATGATCGAAGTACGCACTGGCTTCAGGTAATATTATAATTAAGAAGAAATGAAGTCTATAGCTTAGATTCACCTTGTTTAAGTATCAATAGATATACCTAGTTAAAAAAAGATAGGACGGGTTGCCCTAACCTAATTTACCCCATCAACCAAATGGGATACAGAATTTGGTACCATAAAAAAAATTCTAAAAATATTTACAGTAGAGTCTTAGTAATCCGGCACTTCAGTAGTTCTGTACGTCCAATAATCCGGCACCCTCCACTCACGCCTCCCTCACCCCTCCCTACTCTCGTTCCACGCTTGCGCACATTTTTTATTTACATATTATGATTTTTTTTATACGATCAAACCGAACATTCCAATAATCCGGCATCCTCTAGTTTTGAACAGTGCCGGATTAGTGAGACTCTCTACTGTATTTGGAACTATGAACACGATATATACAAGCATGTTAAAAAACGACTGCAAAAGTTATATAAAACTGAGTAGCAGTGCCAGCGCCCTCCTCCTTCACATAGAGATAGGTTCCTAAAAGAACCATAGATGTAATGAAGAAAAAGAATACTTACAAAATAACTTGTATAGACAGCAGGATATCTAGAAGCTATTGTAAAATCAAAGTAAGTTCCACATTATCTGCCCGATCTAAAACTAATCAACTATAGGTATAACAAAAACCCATAAGGAAAAACAAACTTTCGAATAGAGAATTTCGTCTAAAACATTCCATAATCTCTTCCAGAACCCAAGAACTCCCCATCTTCGTCCGCTTTGTAGACCGCGACTCCATCTGGGGACTCAAAAACGGTCTGTCCACTATCATCACCACCTCGATCCAGATGAACCTGAACGGATACACCCTGGTGCTACCCGACATGATCGGAGGAAATGGTTTTAATTTGGACCATGAGGAGTCAGCACTGCCGACTAAGGAGCTCTTCATCAGATGGGTGCAGGCAAATACCTTCCTGCCAGCGATGCAGTACTCTTACGTGCCGTGGAACTTTGATAACCAGGTAAGGCGAGATAAGGGTTCCCGTGAAAGTGTTTGAAGACCTATCTATACATAGATACGCCACACGCTTTATATACACTGATATATTTTTCATTTCTTTTTTTATTTAAATTTTGTCATAAGTTATTATAATTTATACTAATTACCACCCGCCTGCGTGCTTCGCACGCGTGGTTTTACAATAAAAACATTAACATCCTTTTGCACAGTCAGGTAAAAAGTAGCCTATGTCCGAATCCTGATCATAATTTACAGATATAGCAAAAAAATAACTAGTTAGTCTAGATTGTTCTCGATTGCAAACGTTTGCAAATTAATTGATGTTTTACAAAAACAATAGGACGCTGTCTGATTACATTATCATTCGTTTATTTCTCAGTCAATCAACATCACGAATGTTTTGCGTAAATTAAAACCGAGTATTGCCGTTAACTTGCACGCAGGCACGTGGGCGAGCCACTGCTTTGTTATAGGCGATTGTTACTCGGGTGGGACATTTGCTTGATCCAATTATGGTTGTTTGCCAAAGGTGGGGTATAAAAAATTTGTAAAGTAAAAGTAAAAGACATGTATTTGGGACAACAATACAGCACAGACAAAACAGGTAATAAATTACAACATACATTGAAAAAAGACATTAAAAACAACACTGAGTATGAAAATGGTAGAAAAACAACAAATTAAGAAATATTAATATGGGGTAGACTTGCTGACTGCTGGCTGACTATAGGTATGTTATCTTTTCAGACTGTGGAGATAAGCAAGAAGTACACAGAGCTCCACGCAGCGTACGCTGATGAGATCTACGCGGCCATGGAGGCGTCAGTGCAGGATGGCAGTCCGGTGATCGCGCCGCTGTGGTGGCTGGACCCTCACGATAACGAATCCCTGGTTATTTGGGACGGTAAGGGACTTGAGAGAGAGATATGTCTTACTCATAAAACAAAAATGTTTGGTCTTACTCTATGCTAGAAAAGCAAGTAAATCAAGCTTATCAGCATGTAGAGATATTGAAAGTTATGTTGGTTTTTGTCTGTCTGGTTTTTTTACGCAAAGTTTTTCCCGTATAAGAGCACAAAGCGCACACACAAAAATTGGGATTGAATTGATTTAAAAGCACCATTACACTATCAGTGATCAGTGAAAATATAGACACAGAAGAACATTCCCTGAACTCTATCTATCTTTCCAGAGTACGTCCTTGGAGAGAACATAATAGTAGCACCAGTTCTGGTGGAGAACGCGACGTCCCGCGACATCTACCTACCCATCGGCACCTGGCTCGAAGAGGCCAACCCTGAGAAGGTCCACATAGGCCCTATGTGGCTTCGAAACCACCCCGCACCTTTAGACTACCTGCCGTACTTCGTGAGGGACTGGCAGACTGGCGGTGCGGCATCTCCTAGCGTTGCTGCAGTCCTGGTACTTTTGGGGCTGCTGGCTAACTTTCTATATGAATAATTATTGAGATAACTAGGCAAATATATTTGTGTGTGTAAATAAATATCGGAAAATATATTATATTTTATTTTACCAGCAAATAGTAAAGAAAATGTGACGGAGACATCGAAAATTCGAGAAAGGTTTGCGAGGCAGGGTTTTTATATTAGAGATCCAGGACCCTTTTCAGGGCAGGAGCCACTCATGCGTCATGGTCACAGAACTAACGCAGCAGGGTGATCATAGAAGGTCCAGTGACATGAAGGGTAGCTAAAGGTTGAGAAAGGGCTAGTTTCGTTCTACAGTTTGGTTTTGTGCCCACCTCACTTCTATTCGATTAAGAGGTTATGTGATGCATAAAAAAACATCGAAGGATAGCTTCCTACAAAAGTAACATATACAACCCGTAAGAAATGGCAATTAAAGAGTCAACTAAGTTTGTAAGCCCTAAGGATGTATGTAAATGCTCAGGACCACATTTTCAGATCTCTTACTCGTTACCTGCGTAACGAGTAAGAGATCTGCTCTGCGCTAGGGACCGCTAGGGGGTAGTCAGGTGCAAGTTCAAAAATCAAGTGTTATACCATGACCTCATTTTGCATCTGCCGCACTTAGCATAATGATAATGTACTGTCGATTTTTTAATAAAATCCCTAATAATATCTAAAACCTACATTATTAATGAATTCTTAGAAACTGATATTTGATTAGATTTGATAAATTTGACATTTAATATTTTCATAACAGTAATCATTTTACAATGATTAATAATAACCTATTGTTAATTGGAAACTATATAATAAATTATATAGGCGTTTCAAATGAACAATAGGTACATTTTATTAAAATAAGAGCTAAACATTTTTTGCATGTGTCTGGTGAAATATGTGAGACCTTAGAATTAGGTATATACAGGATGTTTGGTAATATACTGACGATGTTCAAGTGACGGTTTCTCAAAATATAAAAGGAACACTTCTCAAAAAAAAAACTAGATATTATATTATCAAATTTTAAACAAAATCGACTAAGTTTAGGTGATTAATTCGATATAAAACTTACTGCCTACTCTTGCAATCGACATCCGAAAATAAAGGCCGATTTGATATCCCTTTCAAAAATGGCTGCGGGTTTTGGGTTAGAAAGGGACAACAAGAGATATCTCGAGACGTAACCAATACAATATCTGTAGTTAGATGGCAAGCATTATGCAATAGCACTACATAAGTATAATAAAGTGTTTGTTTTTACATGCTAAAATAAATTTCACATCTATGGTGAACATTTCACAAATTTACTTATTATGCTCATCAAAATAACCCCTTTCATTTTTGTGCGTATATTATCAAACACTCTATGAAATAACTTATGTACCATATTAAGTCCTATTGCGGGTACCAGTAAATTTTAATGTATAAAATATTTCGCCAAAAAAACCTTTTTGTAATTATATATTATAGCAAATAAATAATTTAGATTTTTTTGGATACGTATCTGATTTCTTCCGGCAAAAGGGATTACGGATAAAATATTCCGAGAAACAGAACAAGATTGATATCCTGTATTATTATATCTATGTAGTTGCAAACCTGTTTGGAATCGTTTACGCTATGTGCTGCAAATGGTGGGAAAAACATTTTATTGTCTTCTGTTTCGTGAAATATTAAAACGGCTTGTTTGTTTGTTCATCTTCCTATCTAGCTATAGGTGAGTGAAGATCCCTAGTCAATTCAGTTCAATATTCATTAAAAATGTATTACAAAATATGCGTTAAAAGTCAAAATCGACTGTCGCATTGTAGTTTATACGCTAATAAAGGATTAGCAAGTCGCCAACTTCCAGTTTAGTAGGCCAAATAATAAAAAAGCGAGCTGAAGTGGGATTGGGCAGGGCACATAGCTCGAAGAACTGACGGCCGTTGTGCCAGAAAGGTTCTCGAGTGGAGACCACGCACTGGAAAGCGCAGCGTAGGACGACCCCCCCCCCCCCCCTAGATGTTAAGATGCCCTGATAACGTTGCTTGGAGACGTTGAGTACAAGCCGCACAAAATATTTGCTCTGGAAATCTATGGGGGATGCCTTCGTTCAGCAGTGGACGTCTTGATGGCTGAAATGATGATGATGAGACGCTGATAACACCTGAATGCGATCAGCCCAAGACATAACGCATATGGCATAAAATGGAGGTGGGTTATACGTACTTAACCAAGCAATGGGTTGACGACTTTTTTTTTATCCAAGCCTATTTTTCACCTATAAACCTGTACTAGCGACAACAGCTGCGTGCTTCGAACACAAATTCTACATTCTCCCGCTAAAAAAATTTTAACAAAAATATAACCAACTTCAGAAAACAATAAATTGAACCCAACCAAACTACTGAACCGATTTTGATGACAAATCTGGGCGCCACCATTTTTTAAAAAACAATCATATTTCAGGAGCGTTTTAAAGCTTGTAGCAACATTACTTCGATTTGAACCACAACACTTTTAAACATTACTGTTATAATCCTAATAATGTTGTATATTTAGTGCTTTCTAGTGATTACACCACGTTCAGTATAAAACATTGCGAAAATAAACACGATTTACTTACTTTTATAATTTTACGCTTTATTTGAGCTCTAATGTGTGAACGATTTATGGTGACGTCACCAAAACTGCTTCGCCTTTACATTAGGTACTAAAGTTAGCTTCCTAATTGAGGGTACATGGTACGAATGGTAATTCATGGTACGAAATGAAAGTGTAATATTATCTAATATTAGGTTGAGGTTGACCCCATATCCTTCGAAATAATAAATATTTTTCCAAATCGGTTGATAAATGACTGAGTTCCGAGGTAACAAACATATTTTTTTTTGAAAGTAGTTAAAAACTAAAATAACTAGTGGTTCGCCCCGAACTGAGATCTCCCATAAAAAATAAAAATATAATAGTTGTACCTCATCTTTGACTACCAAAATAGTGCCACGAAATGCATAACCAAATAACTTGACTTAAAGTTTCATTCAAATTACAGGTAACGGGAGCTCATGTACATTGGTTATTCTTTTTTGGGGTGTTTTTTTCCTATATTTGTGTCATTAAAGCTACACGCATACCGAATTTCAGTACTGTGGGGTTACTGGTGTACCCTGTGAATTTTGTCAATGTTAAGTTTTATTATGGCTAATAACTTAAAAACTACAAGGTTTAAACTAAAAATAAAAACGGGGTCGAAATGTACTCACAAAGACCTTTCATTAAACGTGCCATTTGACTGGATAGTTCCAATTTTATTTTGTTACCCCTCTTGAACTCCAATATCTCAACAACGCCCCTCACATTTTTAGCTCATTTAGTCACACCAAAATTGTGCCATCACTAGCTACCTATATACCAAATTACATGACGATCAGATAAACGCTTCGAAAGTTATCCTTGGACAAATAAACATACATACATACAATGCCGATTCGCTCAAGTAAAGAAGATCAATTAGTATCATCGCCCTGACGCCATTTTGTTCACCAAAATGTCTAAAAACTATTTTGGCAGTTTCCAGTGTTCACATTGTTTTTCACACATTTTATTATTTTATTATTATATGAAATAAAAACAATTACAAATAGTTATCCTAGAACAAACAAACATACATACATACATACATACATACAACGCCGATTTACCGAAGTTGATTTAGAGATCTCGCTTCGCTCGATCAAAAATAGCCTTTATTCGCTGACAGATACAAAATCCAAATGTTTTTATTTCAATTACTTGTGTTTACTGATAAAGTAATAAAGTTATTTTTTTATACATTATAGGCTTGCGTATTTACTAAGTTCTTAATAAATTTTAAATATTATGCGACATTGTTAATGTTCCAGTGTAGTCCTTTGACAATTTCTCACTAGGCACTGTATCTTCGCTTTTAACTACAGTTGTGGGTTCCAATATAAATCGTCTGAGTGAGCTAGTCAAGCACTTGAAACAAATAGTAACAATGTCTAGAACAGTATCAGCTCATCGCTTGTTTTTGTGACTACTGCATCGCCTATCATCGCATCGCAAAAACAACACAATACGATAATAACAATGCTTTATAACACCAACAGTATACATACATACATACATAATAGCTCTTTATAATGTAGTAGTAGTAGGAAATAGTAAATTCACATACTATTTAGTAGTAGTAGATTTTTAATAGCAGAGGTTCTTGTGAAAGAGTTTGCATAATCTAATCCTACCATCTCTTTTCCATTAAAGGGCAAGCAGGCGTAAGGCTCAGTGCGATCCATACCTCGTTAATATACCACCCATTCGCACTCACCGTTTTGGTGGAAGATCTAAAAGACACGCTCTTAGCTTAAAGAGACCCGGATTGTAGTATTCAGGAAAAACAGACGATGCTAAAGTGTTTCATACCTAAGCTGTACGAACGTAGAACCATTACGGTGAGTACGAATGAAAAATATCAAATAGTTTTAGATCAAACAATATTCTTCTCAATCGTAACGCTCTTGATAGAGTGGTCGTGGTCGACATGTTGTATCATTATTTTTGGGGGCAAATCTTACACGCCTCACGATATCTCGCCATTTGTCTATGTTGGCAGACATTCTCGTGCGTTAATGCAGTTTGCCGCCTACTGCAGCTTTTATTTGATCGGTCCACCGCATGGGCGACCTTCCGCGCGGTCTGATGCCCTCCACTCGTCCTTGACTACAAGACGCTTAATAGAGTCAGTGTCCCGCCTCGAGACGTGGCCGAAGAACGAAGAACAAACAGTGTTATCATTAGTGAAAACTCCTAGTGTACTTTGAGTTTACATCCTACAGGGAATAATTGCAAACATTGCACAATTTTGCGCAAGGAAGTAAAAAATCCAAAGCGGTGACTGTTACTAAATGTAACCATGTACCTAAGTATACCTAACAAATATCTAGTGTTATATTTCCACTCGTAGCGCCACTTGGGTAATATTGTTTACAAGCCCTTAGCAATCTCATTGCCTATCGAATAGGTAGGTATTTATTGTTTGTGTAGGAAGACTTTTTTGTTGCCTATTGTTTGTCTGTAATTATGACGTTGCTGTAAGGGACCATTAACATTGAACGCGGGCATGTGAGATAAAACAGATATATTGACCATCTATTATTTTTGTATATCGAAATCAATTAAAATTTCTGAGGGCTTAGCTAAGTTATATTCGATTAACGATGACGCTAATCGATAAGTTCGGAAATATATGGGACAAACCTATGTATAAATCGTATCAATTTGAAGCGAATGTAACTTGGTTACGTGCCCTGGGCACTTTCAGTTAACACGAGTACCAGCATGAATGAATACAGTCAACTTACGAATTAATTATTGTAGTCAAAAAGTGGCGGACCAAAAAGGTCTTAATAAAGGATGATGAATTCATTTATTTCAGATTTATAATTCGTATAAAATTCTTAAACAAATGCATGTTTTGTGTAAGGATGATTGAAAAATGCATACCGGTCAAAATCATACAACCTACTCTTTGTTTGGTAAAAATTAAGTATTTTTTCTTGGTCGAGGAGGAACTGGAGGAAGAAAGAAAAAGAAACAGGCGCTAAAATTAACGTTTCAAAGTGATGAATGTTGGGTATCAAATAACTAAGCAATGTGAAAAAATGCAAAACTTGCACTTGCACTTCAGTCAAGTGTGTTATCTTCCTAAGCAATCAGTGCAAAGTAATATAAGTAGTGAATAATTCCATCTTTTCCAGATAAAGGGCGAAGTGACTGCAGAAAGTGTCCAGTAACTATAGGAGCCGCAGTAGGGATGGTCGTCATATTAGGTGAGTAGAATCATTATTACTTGACTACTGCAAAGTCTAAAGGAAGGGTTATGTTTTTAGCAGTCTATGTATGTGTGTATGTTTGTATTTACCTATATATGTTCCATCGTAGCGCCCCAACTACTCATCCGATTTTGATGAATGTGGTGTCAATCGATTCGTTATGATGGTCCGGGTGACATAGGCTACCATCGGCATAGGTATTACGTATTTAGGTTTAGTTTTTAACGTTATGTCATTTGTTTTATATATGATCATATCAATAGAAGATCGTTTATACGCTAGTATATAAGTTTCAGTACTAGCTGGGTATAAGACGCAACCCTCTGTAATGCCTGTGATAGGCTTTCGGTTACACGTTCATAATACTTACAGCTAAGGTAAGGAATACTCTACCACCGTCTGTCTTTCTGAAAACTATGATCAGGGTTTTAGACCTTCATCTTAAACCACATTATTGTTCACCGTCATAGACCACATTACAGACATTGATTTATTATAACTAAGGATAAAGTACGCCGTAATGAGCACTGTGAAAAGAGTGGAATGATGGCAGATTCAATTACAAAAGCCTTTATTTAACAATCAGAATACCTAATAAATGAATAAAATTATTGTTTATTCTATGCCATCTGTATTAACACGATTGTTTTATTTTTCAGTATAGGCTTCACTCAGATTTTTCCAATTGATCGCTTATGGCTATTCAAAAAAACGACTCTATAATAATCTGTATACGTTATAGCAAATTTTCATAATTTATAACTAGTCGTTCGCCCCGAACTGAGATATCGCGAGTCACGAAAAACAAAAAAAATATTATTCGTAATCTTTGACTATCAAAATAGTGCCACGAAATAAATCCCATATTACTTGACCTATAGCTTCATTCAAATTACAGGTAACGGGAGTTCATGTTAATTGGTTAGTTTTTTGGGGTACAAATTGCAGTTATTCTCGATTTAAGACTTTTGCCTATATTTCTGATACTTAAGCTATACGCATACCAAATTACAGCACTGTAAAGTTACTGATGTACCCGGTGAGTAGTGTCAAAGTTTAGTTTTTATTATGGCTAATAACTCTAAAATTACAAAAACTTTACTAAAAATAAAAACGGGTCGAAATGTACTAATGAAGACCTTTCATTTGAAGTCTCACTTGACCTAATAGTCTCATTTTCATTTTTTTTACCCCTCTTGAACCCCAATATCTCAACAATCCCCCAAAATTTTTAGCTCATTGAGTCACACCAAAATTATGCTATCATTACCTACCAATGTACCAAATTTCACGATGATCGGAAAAACGCTTCGAAAGTTATCTTCGGACAAACAAACATACATACAACGCCGATTTGCCCAAGTTGATTTGGAGATCTCGCTTCCCTCGATCAATTACAGATGCATCAAGACGTATACGTGGAGATAAAACTTTTAACCCATTTTTAAGCTTATTGGGCGCACGGAGGAGTGTGTGATTTGGCATAGTTAAAGTTTAATTATGGAGGGGCGATTGCTAACATTATGCTAAAAAATAGGGTTGAATTTGACTGCTGTGCACTGGCAACTAGTAAATAAAATCATTTACTTCATTAAAATCACAAGGATCACTTTGAAACGTCAATTTTACTGCCTGTTCCTTCGCGACCAAGCCAGGAAAAAAGGCAAGAAACAAGGCTGGTTGCTTTTTTAATGATCATTTTAGAATACATAACAAGAAAGAAAATAAATTACGTCTAGATTGTAGCATTTTTTAACGAGTTGGTGCAATTTCAATCCCAAGCTTCTCTATCATCTAAATAAATATTTATAGTAGTATAAATAATATTTTATAGTAGGATTTTTTATAAAGATTGTTCAATTACGTTTTTAATTTATTAATTGTCATTTTTTGTATATAATTTGGGAGTTTGTTATAAAAGCGTACACCTTGCCCTTTAAACGATTTACTAATTTTATAGAGTCTACAAGCGGCAACAGCGATTTTATCTTTATTTCTAGTATTAAAATTGTTATTATTGCCATGTTTCTTAAACAAATTAATATTTTTGTGAACATACATCAGATTTTCATAGTTATTTTATAACTAGTAAAAGATAATGTGATGAGAGTGAATCAAGCAAAAAGAGTATGACAGAATCTTAGCTAGTGAAAAGCTGTAGTTTCTAGCTGTCAACCCTTTCAAAAAGGGGCGTGGCAGGTGTTTTCCCACAATTAAGCTAAAGTTAATGACTATCAGTACACGTTTGCCGTAAATCTTCCTTCGGCACCTACACTATGATTATCGAGCGCGATGATTGGACTCATCACAAATAATCACAATAACAGGGCAATGAATAAAAACTGGTCAACTGGATATCATTTATGATGTAGAAACACGCTTGATCATGTAACTATATTTCCTATAATTACTGTATTGTCTTAATTTGAATAGTAATCAGTTGATTGATTCATCTTGTTTATTTAATATACCGGATGAGCAATGCGACAGTAGGTGACACATCAAGCTAGACTGTTTGGACTTAAAACTATTTGAAGTTAAATACTGCGAATTCTGCAAGACGTTGTCATTTCGATTGTCCCACTAAGGCGCGGACGCCACCATGCATTTCCTTTCTGACGATTCTCTGTATTGTATGTAGATAAGTTATGGGTATGTAGGATGTGATGATGTGTAGCCTTGTACTCAAAGACTGAAAGTCGACCGCGGCCGCATTATCGAGATTCGTTGAATGTATGTGCATTGTGGTCTTTGTCTATTATGTACCTACTAGCTGTCTCCCGCGACTTCATGCACGTAAAACTATGAAATGTGTAGCCTAAATATAAGAAACTCGCTGTTGCAACTTACAGGCTCCATAAAATTAGTAAATCATTTGTATATTTTTTAAATAACATAAATCATTATTCATTTTGTTGTATCTAGCTTGTAAGATATAATAATGAATTTTCATTTTTATTCATGTATCTCCACAATTTATCTGATTTAGCTCTGAACACTTTTCTTTGGTAACACTGTTTGTAAATTTTGTTTTAGCATTGTTCGCTGTGCTAGCCGCGGCGACCACGCATGCGACCGATGTGAAGGTGCTGGACGAACCGGGACTCAAGCTCAACTTGCAAGACAACTTACGCGGAGGCCTTAACGTAGTTCTGGAGAGACGTAAGTTACACTAATCATAATTTATCACCTTACAGTTCCAACCCTACTGTTCCCTGTATCTGTGTATGAAAGAGTCTTGAGACAAATAATTGCAGAGCATGCAAACATTTGTCTCGAGGCAGAAATCAAATCTCTTACGTCTAAGCCTAGTTAGTCTGTTAGTATTCTTCTATGGCCTCGCTCATGAAGTCTGAGGTCTGAAGTCATCAAATCAGTTGAATTTGTAAATCTTTAAAGATATACCACAGCCGTAGACCCTCTACGCCGTAGCAAGCGCTACACAAGCAGAGAAGATAACCTCATTACGGAAATGTTACATCGTAGACCCTCTACGACGTAGTTGTAGCGCTACGAAAGTATATTATAATATGTACGTCTTAGGAAGGACCTAGAGAAAATCTAGTCTTGAAAAAAACACCTGATCTCACCAGTTTAGCTATATGCCTCTTTACGCTATTTTGTAAGTATTAGCACCAATAATATTGCTTTTTTCTCGGTAGCGTGAAACAAGTGTAAAAAATACCAATCAAAATGATCTTGATTACCATATAATATAAAAACGCAAATTTCTCAACAGGTGAAATCTCCGAAGTGATCTCAGTAATCGGCCGTCACACCGGCGCTATCATAGACGTCGTTCAGAACGGAGACGTGGTCATCCAGTTCGAGAACGACACCACAGTAAGAATCAACACGGAAGATGTTGTCGGCCCGAGAAATGGCATAATTATTACCCTGACTTGGGAGGCGCCGAAGAATGTGAGGCTTGAAGATTGTGTCAATTTAGGTAACGAAATAAAGATTTACTAGGTCTTCCAAAGTTTAATATTTCCCAACTTAGCTAACGTTTTAACCCTTAAAATCAACCGTTTTTCGAAAGCGAAGTACCTATAATGTTTCCGATTATGGTTCCTTCAAAGCAAGCATAATCTATCGAAGTGCTATTTTACTGGTTTTATAAACCAACCTCTGGTCCAGGTAAGGGCACTTGACCAATCTTCCACTCAATAGCAATAGGGATTATGTGATACATCGTTGGGTTCCCACTAAAATTAATTCATAAATTCATAGGTTTAGCACACTGGTACGGAGGTCCACAGCAAAAGCGGCAGTACTGGCCCATAGAGCGTCTGGTCCTCCCAAACTATTCCTACATCACTAAAGAAGCTGACAACTGCGCAGTCGCAGAACCTTACTGGTTGAATTCCGAAGGAGTTTTCTACTACTTCGACAAAAAGGTCCCGCTTTTTGTTGACCAAAACGATTTAGAAAAGAACGCTGCTTGCTTCATAGCAGAAGTTAAACCACCTTTCTCTAACAAAAGGACGAAGAATGAGTTGATTTACGCGATAGGGGTCTTCGAAGATGTTAGAAAAGCTCATGAATACGCCGTTCAGAGGTATTTGGAAAAACCATCTGGGATCCCTGACGAGAGAATGATAACTTACCCGATTTGGTCGACGTGGGCACGGTACAAGCGAGATATTGACCATGGTCTAGTCTTGAAGTTTGCTGATGAAATCAATGAAAAAGGCTTCCCAAATAGCCAGTTTGAGATTGATGATCTGTGGGAGATCTGCTATGGATCACAGACTGTTGACGTGAACCGGTTTCCAGATATGAAGGAGACTGTTGATCAGTTGAAGAAAAAGGGGTACAGAGTGACTATTTGGACGCATCCGTTTGTGAATAAGGGCTGCGAACCGTGGTACTCTGAAGCTAAGAAAAATGGGTAAGTTTTAATTGGGTCAACTTTATTGTAATTTGAGAGGAACACCGTTTGGTCTTCAATAACAGATAGTTCAATCAGTAGATAATATTCGTCGCCTATTCATAAATTACGCTTTATTATAATAATAATATAAGCTATCGCTTTCAATACTTACTTCGGCAGGTCTTGTCTAGCACATGCCGCACATCTTAAGCCAAAAGACTCATAAACAGTTCTGCAGATATGGGAACTATTTCCTCTGATAATAAAGCTGGGGGAAGTCTAGGTCCCTGGTACTATGTAGCCGATTAGAATCATGAAGACAATGGTTGCTTCTAAAAATACCACAACACTGAATGTTTCCTAAAACTTTACAACATAATCTTTGTTCCCTAGATTCCTAGTCTCCTCCGAATACGGATCAGTAGAAACCAGCTGGTGGAACGACAATGAGACCACGACCGCGTACATAGACTTCACCAATCCCGAGGCTCGACGCTGGTACATCAGCCGGCTTCAGACGCTCAAGGATAACTACGGAATCGACAGTTTCAAGTTCGATGGAGGAGAGTCCGGATGGACTCCACAGGTAACACCTTAAAAATTACGGGCTAGGAATTGTATATCTGCGAAATCGGACCTTCATATCACATCAGTCAGAAAAAGAGACATTGCCAGAGGTGACGATATAGCATCCATATTAGAAGGCTACGAACATTCCTGGAATGCTTCCAAGCAACCTCTTCTTACAACCATTTTCCTTGTCATCTTATCAGTTCATCGACTGGGGGATTGTCCTACACTGTGTCTTCTAATTTTGCTTCAAGATCATCTTTTAAACCATTTTGTTGGAAATCAAGTTTGAATAAAAAGTTTCTGCTATGCTTCCTCTGCCTTGTAAGCCGAACTAAAATTTAAAGCTGGTTTTTTCCTAGATCCCAGTGCTACAAGGAGACATCAGAGACCAGCCTGGAGTGATCACAGCGGACTACGTCAGAGCAGTCGCCCAGTTCGGACCCATGGTAGAAGTGCGCGCTGGATACAGGTAAGCACTCTCATTGAAAATTGGTGTCGTGAGACTAGTTATTATCCTAAGTGATATCCTAAGAGTAATCCAACAGTTACGAATCCACCCTATGATTCCCCGTATTGTGCTAATCAGAAACTACGAGTACTATATCCACAGCACATAATCAGGAACAAATATTTGCAGAGCATACAAACATTTATCCCGCAGCGGGATACGAACCAGCAACCTCTTACACAGTTTGAGACGCCAGAATAAAAAGCATGTTTTACCACCTTTCAGAACTCAAGATCTGCCGATCTTTGTCCGTATGATAGACAAGGATACGTACTGGACCTTCGAGAACGGCCTCCCTACCCTTGTTACCACCCTACTTCAGATGAACATGAACGGCTACCCCCTGGTACTCCCCGACATGATTGGTGGGAATGGGTACAATGAGCCACCTAGTAAAGAGCTGTTCATAAGGTGGCTCCAAGCGAATACCTTTATGCCTAGTTTGCAGTTCTCTTATGTGCCCTGGGATTATGATAACGAGGTATTGTATTGTATTTATTATTATATTATATAAAGCTCGATTACCACTCACTGACTGACTGACTGACTGACTCATTGACATGTTTGTTCTCCCAGATGCCACCTCGTAGGGTGAAAATGTTTGGTGGGATCGTATAGAGGGAGTTCCGATGAGTTGGGAATAAATCCTAAAGTACCCCTTTTGTCCCCCATTCGCTCACATCGACCTCGTATCTCGGAAAGTATAGGTCTTAGAGAGTTGGTGCAAAAACTAATGTTGCAGAGGACATTTTTTTATATCCGGATCCATGAAAAAAAAATTGTCTTTCATACAAAAAAAAAATTGTCCCATACAAAATATTTCTGTATGAATACCGTAAACCGTATATTTCGTTTGCCGTAATTTTCATACTGTTTTTGTAGGGAGCCCACGGCTTGTGTGTACTATAAAATTACTGTAAATTTGCTTGATTCGATATAATGGTTTTGGAGGGGCATGAGACAACTTTCATAGTTTTAGCAAAGGTCATCATCATCATTTTGGAACATCCAATTTTTTTTTTTTTTTTTTGTATGCAACGTTCATCATGTTTATTTTGGAACATCCACATTTATTTTTAATTATGCCTCATCCACAATGATCACTTTGGAACGTCATTTTTTTTATTATGCAACATCCACTGTGATCATTTTGGTACATCATTTTTTTTAATTATGCCTCATCCACAATGATCACTTTGGAACGTCAATTTTTTTTTATTATGCTTCATCCACTGTGATCATTTTGGAACATCATTTTTTTTTAAATTATGCCTCATCCACTATGATCACTTTGGAACGTCAATTTTTTTTTATTATGCAACATCCACTGTGATATTTTGGTACATCATTTTTTTTAATTATGCCTCATCCACAATGATCACTTTGGAACGTCAATTTTTTTTTTATTATGCAACATCCACTGTGATCATTTTGGTACATCATTTTTTTAATTACGCCTCATCCACAATGTTCACTTTGGAACGTCAATTATTTTTTATTTTTTTATTATGCCTCAGCCACAATGATCATTTTGGAACGTCATTTTTTTTTTTTGACTATGCAAAATACTTTGTGATCATTTTGGAAAATCAATTTTTTTTAAATTATGCCTCATCCACAATGATCATTTTGGAACGTCAATTTTTTTTTTTATTATGCAAAATCCACTGTGATCATTTTGGAACATCATTTTTTTTTAATTATGCCTCATCCACAATGATCACTTTTGGAACGACAATTTTTTTTTATTATGCAAAATCCTTTGTGATCATTTTGGAAAATCAATTTTTTTTTAATTATGCCTCATCCACAATGATCATTTTGGAACGTCAATTTTTTTTTTATTATGCAATATCCTTTGTGATCATTTTGGAAAATCAATTTTTTTTAATTATGCCTCATCCACAATGATCACTTTTGGAACGTCAATTTTTTTTTACTATGCAAAATCCTTTGTGATCATTTTGGAACATCATTTTGTTTTAAATTATGCCTCATCCACAATGATCACTTTTGGAACGTCATTTTTTTTTATTATGCAAAATCCTTTGTGATCATTTTGGAAAATCATTTTTTTTAAATTATGCCTCATCCACAATGATCATTTTGGAACGTCAATTTTTTTTTTATTATGCGACATCCACTATTCGAATATTCTCTTTGATTGCTTGTTACACTTCGTCATCCTCTTTTATTGTTTCTTCCGCCTCCACATCTTCTATTTTTGCATGTTCCACTTCGTTATCCTTTTAAAATGCTTCTTCTACTTCATATCCTCTTTAATTGCTTCAGTTACTTCATTATGCGCTCTACAAAATTGTGGTGTTTCATACAAAACTTCAATCGCTCATATCTTCTAAACGGGAAGAGATAGCCCTAGCAAACTTGTACAAAATATTGGTATAAATTTTTGGTGGAACTGTTTTTTTATTGTCATCCTTGACATCCTTTTTGAATGCTTCTCTCACTTCGTCATCTTCTTTGAATGTTTTTTCCACTTCGACATCATCTTTGACTGCTTCTTTAACTTCGATATCCTCTTTGATTGCTTCTTCCACATTGATATCCTATTTGATTGCTTCTTTAACTTTGATATCCTCTACGATTGCTTGTTCCACTTCGATATCCTCTTTTATTCCTTCTTCATCTTCAATATCCATTGGATTGCTTCTTCATCTTTGATATCCTCTTTGATGGCATTTTCACTTCGGTATCCTGTGTAAGGGCTCCTTCCTCTTTGATTTCCGTTTGATTGCTTCTTGCACTGCAATATTTTCTTTGATTGCGTCTTCATATTCGATATCGTTTTTGATTGCATTTTTACTTCGATATCCTGTGATGGCTTCTTCCACTTTGATATCCTCTTTGATTGCTTCTTCCACTTCGATATCCGCTTTGATTGCTTGTTCCATTTTGATATCATCTTTGACTATTTCTTTCACTTCGATATCGTCTTTGATTGCTTTTTTCACTTCGTCATCCTCTTTGAATACTTCTACCAACTCGGTATCCTCTTTGATTCCTTAGTCAACTTCAATTTCCTCTTTGATTGTTTTTGCTACTTCGATATCCTCTTTGTTTACTCCTTCCACTTCGATATCATCTTCGATTTCCTTTTGATTGCTTCTTGCACTGCATTATTCTCTTTGATTGCGTCTTCATCTTCGATATCGTCTTTGATAGAATTTTCACTTCGATATCCTCTGTGATGGCTTCTTCCACTTCGATACCCTCTTTGATTGCTTCTTCCACTTCGATATCCTCTTTGATTGTTTATTCCGCCTCGACATCTTCTATTTTTGCATGTTCCACTTCGTTATCCCTTCAAAATGCTTCTTCTACTTTCATATCCTCTTTAATTGCTTCAGTTACTTCATTATGCTCTCTACAAAATTGTGGTCTTTCATACAAAACTTCAATCGCTCGTATCTTCTAAACGGGAAGAGATAGCCCTAGCAAACTTGTACAAAATATTGGTATAAATTTTTGGTGCAACTGTTTTTTTATTATCATCCTTGACATCCTTTTTGAATGCTTCTCTCACTTCGTCATCTTCTTTGAATGTTTTTTCCACTTCGACATCATCTTTGACTGCTTCTTTAACTTCGATATCCTCTTTGATTGCTTCTCCCACTTCGATATCGTCTTTGACTGCTTCTTCCATTTCGATATCGTCTTTGATTGCTTTTTTCACTTCGTCATCTTCTTTGAATGCTTCTACCACCTCGGTATCCTCTTTGATTGCTTACTCAACTTCAATTTCCTTTTTGATTGTTTCTCCCTCTTCGATATCGTCTTTGACTGCTTCTTCCATTTCGATATCGTCTTTGATTGCTTTTTTCACTTCGTCATCTTCTTTGAATGCTTCTACCGCCTCGGTATCCTCTTTGATTGCTTACTCAACTTCAATTTCCTCTTTGATTGTTTCTGCCACTTCGATATCCTATTTGATTGCTTCTTCCACTTCAACATTCTCTTTGATAGTTTCTTCCACTTCGATATCCAATCAACAAATTTATGATTTTTTCTTACAAAACTTTAATCGCTCGTATCTTCTAAACGGGAAGAGATAGCACTAGCAAACTTTGACGAAATATTAGTACAAATTTTTGATCATTATCATTTTGCAACATACATTTATATTATGCAACGTCAATCATGATCATTTTGGAACGTCCAGATTTTTTTTTATGCAACGTTCATCATGATCTTTTTTGCAACGTTCAATTTTTTTTTTATACAACCATTATCATGATCATTTTGGAACATCCAATTTTTTTCTCTTTGATTGCTTGTTCCACTTCGATATCCTCTTTGATTGCTTCTTCCACATTGGTATCCTCTTTGATTGCTTCTTTAACTTTGATATCCTCTACGATTGCTTGTTCCGCTTCGATATCCTCTTTTATTCCTTCTTCATCTTCAATATCCATTGGATTGCTTCTTCCACTTCGATATCGTCTTTGATTGCTTTTTTTACTTCGTCATCCTCTTAGAATGCTTCTACCACTTTGGTATCCTCTTTGATTTCTTCCTCAACTTTAATTTCCTCTTTGATTGTTTCTGCTACTTCGATATCCTATTTGATTGCTTCTTTCACTTCAATATCCTCTTTGATTGCTTCTTCCACTTCGATATCATCTTTGATTGCTGCTTCCACTTGGAAATCCTCTCTGATTTGATTGCTTCTTCCATTTCGATATCGTCTTTGACTGCTTCTTACACATGGATATCCTCTTTGATGGCTTTTAACAGCTCGATATCCTCTTTAATTACTTCTTCGACTAAAAGAAAAACACGCGAGCTGCGAGCAGCTCGCGCACAACGCAACCTCTAGTTATATTATATAAAGCTCGATTACCACTCACTGACTGACTGACTCATTGACATGTTTGTTCTCCCAGATGCCACCTCGTAGGGTGAAAATGTTTGGTGGGATCGTATAGAGGGAGTTCCGATGAGTTGGGAATAAATCCTAAAGTACCCCTTTTGTCCCCCATTCGCTCCCATCCACCTCGTATCTCGGAAAGTATAGGTCTTAGAGCGTTGGTGCAAAAACTAATGTTGCAGAGGACATTTTTTTATATCCGGTTCCATGAAAAAAAAATTGTCTTTCATACAAAAAAAAAATTGTCCCATACAAAATATTTCTGTATGAATACCGTAAACCGTATATTTCGTTTGCCGTAATTTTCATACTGTTTTTGTAGGGAGCCCATGGCTTGTGTGTACTATAAAATTACTGTAAATTTGCTTGATTCTATATAATGGTGGTGGAGGGGCATGAGACAACTTTCATAGTTTTTGCAAAGGTCATCATCATCATTTTGGAACATCCAATTTTTTTTTTTTTTTTAGTATGCAACGTTCATCATGTTTATTTTGGAACATCCACATTTTTTTAATTATGCCTCATCCACAATGATCACTTTGAAACGTCATTTTTTTTTTTTTATTATGCAACATCCACTGTGATCATTTTGGTACATCATTTTTTTAATTATTCCTCATCCACAATGATCACTTTGGAACGTCAATTATTTTTTTTTATTATGCATCATCCACTGTGATCATTTTGTAACATCATTTTTTTTTCAATTATGCCTCATCCACAATGATCACTTTGAAACGTCATTTTTTTTTTATTATGCAACATCCACTGTGATCATTTTGGTACATCATTTTTTTAATTATGCCTCATCCACAATGATCACTTTGGAACGTCAATTTTTTTTTTTTATTATGCATCATCCACTGTGATCATTTTGTAACATCATTTTTTTTCAATTATGCCTCATCCACAATGATCACTTTGAAACGTCATTTTTTTTTTTATTATGCAACATCCACTGTGATCATTTTGGTACATCATTTTTTTAATTATGCCTCATCCACAATGATCACTTTGGAACGTCAATTATTTTTTTTTTTATTATGCATCATCCACTGTGATCATTTTGGAACATCATTTTTTTTAATTATGCCTCATCCACAATGATCACTTTGGAACGTCAATTATTATTTTTTTTTTGTATTATGCAACATCCACTGTGATCATTTTGGTACATCATTTTTTTTATTATGCCTCATCCACAATGATCACTTTGGAACGTCAATTATTTTTTATTTTTTTATTATGCATCATCCACTGTGATCATTTTGGAACATCATTTTTTTTTCAATTACGCCTCATCCACTATGATCACTTTGGAACGTCATTTTTTTTTATTATGCAACATCCACTGTGATATTTTGGTACATCATTTTTTTTTAATTATGCCTCATCCACAATGATCACTTTGGAACGTCAATTATTATTTTTTTTACTTTGCAACATCCACTATGATCATTTTGGTACATCATTTTTTTAATTACGCCTCATCCACAAGGATCACTTTGGAACGTCAATTATTTTTTATTTTTTTATTATGCATCATCCACTGTGATCATTTTGGAACATCATTTTTTTTCAATTACGCCTCATCCACTATGATCACTTTGGAACGTCATTTTTTTTTATTATGCAACATCCACGGTGATATTTTGGTACATCATTTTTTTTTAATTATGCCTCATCCACAATGATCACTTTGGAACGTCAATTATTATTTTTTTTACTTTGCAACATCCACTATGATCATTTTGGTACATCATTTTTTTAATTACGCCTCATCCACAAGGATCACTTTGGAACGTCAATTATTTTTTATTTTTTTATTATGCATCATCCACTGTGATCATTTTGGAACATCATTTTTTTGTCAATTATGCCTCATCCACTATGATCACTTTGGAACGTCATTTTTTTTTTTTTTATCATGCAATATCCACTGTGATATTTTGGTACATCATTTTTTTTAATTATGCCTCATCCACAATGATCACTTTAGTTAGAACGTCAATTTTTTTTTACTATGCAAAGTCCTTTGTGATCATTTTGGAAAATCATTTTTTTTTAATATGCCTCATCCACAATGATCACTTTGGAACGTCAATTATTTTTTTTTATTATGCAACATCCACTGTGATCATTTTGGTACATAATTTTTTTTAATTATGCCTCATCCACAATGATCATTTTGGAACGTCAATTTTTTTTATTATGCAAAATCCTTTGTGATCATTTTAGAAAATCAATTTTTTTTTAATTATGCCTCATCCACAATGATCACTTTTGGAACGTCAATTTTTTTTTATTATGCATCTCCTTTGTGATCATTTTAGAAAATCAATTTTTTTTAAATTATGTCTCATCCACAATAATCATTTTGGAACGTCATTTTTTTTTTATTATGCAAAATCCTTTGTGATCATTTTGGAAAATCAATTTTTTTTAAATTATGCCTCATCCACAATGATCATTTTGGAACGTCTTTTTTGATTTCTTCTTCCACTTCGATATCCTCTTTGAATGTTTCTTCCACTTTCATATCTTCTCAACAAAATTATGATTTTTCTTAAAAACTTTAATCGCTCGTATCGTCTTAACGAAAATAAATAGGCATAGTAAACTTTTACAAAATGGTAGTACAAATTTTGGGTAAAATCGTTTTTTCATTGTCATGACAGTCTTTTTACATGCTTCTCTCACTTCGATATCTTCTTTGATGGCTTCTTCCACTTCGATATACTTTTTAATTGCTTCTTCTACTTGGATATCTTTTTTGATTGCTTCTTGCACTTCGATATCCTCTCATCAAAATTATGATTTTCCTTAAAAAACTTTAATCGTTCGTATCTTTTAAACGGTAAGAGATAGACATAACAAACTTTTATAATATGGTAGCACAAATTTTTGGTGGAATCGTTATTTTACGGTCATCATCGCCCTTGACATCATTTTGAATTCTTCTCTCACTTACTTTTCGTCTTCGAATGTTTCTTCCACTTTGATATCCTCTTTGATTGTTTCTACAACTTCGAAATCCTCTTTGATGGCATTTTTACTTCAATATATATTTTTGAATTGCTTTTTCTAATTTTATATTTTCTTCAATTACTTCTTTTACTTCAATATCCACTCTACAAAATTATGGGTTTTAATACAAATTTGAAATCGCTCGTATCTTCTAAACGGGAAGAGTTACCCCCAGCAAACTTTTACAAAATATTGGTACTAATTTTTGGTGGAATAGTTTTTTAATACCATCATTGCCCTTGAGTTATGTTTTGAATGCTTCTCTTACTTCGTCTTCCGCTTTGAATGCTTCTTTCACCTCGATATCCTCTATTTTTGCTTCTTCCACTTTGATATCCTTTTTAATTGCTTTTTCTGCTGATATTATTTTCTTCAATTGCTTCTTTTACTACAATTTCCACTCTACAAAATTATGGGTTTTAATAGAAATCTTAAATCGCTCGTATCTTCTAAACGGGAAGCTTTTACAAAATATTGGTACTAATTTTTGGTTAAATAGTTTTTTTAATACCATCATTGCCCTTGACATCCTTTTTGAATGCTTCTCTCACTTTGTCTTTCTCTTTGAATGCTTCTTTCACCTCGATATCCTCTATTTTTGCTTCTTCCACTTTGATATCCTTTTTAATTGCTTCTTCTACTTATATGTTATTTTTAATTGCTTCTTTTACTTCAATTTCCACTCTACAAAATTATGAGTTTTCATATAAAACTTAAATCGCTCATATCTTCTAAACGGAAAGAGATAGCTATGGGAAACTTTTACAAAATATTGGTATAAGTTTTTGGTTTAACCGTTATTTTATTTTTATCATTGTCCTCAACGTCCTCTTTGAATGCTTCTCTCACTTCGTCTTCCTCTTTGAATGCTTCTTTCCCTTCGTCATCCTCTTTGGCTGTTTCTTCTACCTCGATATCCTCTACTTTTGTTTCTTCCATCTCGATATCTTCTTTGATTGCTTCTTCCACTTTGATATCGTCTTTGATTGCTTCATTAACTTCGATATCCAATTTGATTGCTACTTTTACTTCGATATCGTCTTTGATTGCTTCTTTTACTGGGATATCATCTTTGATTGCTTTTTTCACTTCGGCATCCTCTTAGAATGCTTCTACCACCTCGGTATCCTCTTTGATTGCTTACTCAACTTCAATTTCCTCTTTGATTGTTTCTGCCACTTCGATATCCCATTTGATTGCTCCTTCCACTTCAATATCCTCTTTGATTGCTTCTTCCACTTCGATATCATCTTCGATTTCCTTTTGATTGCTTGTTGCACTGCAATATTCTCTTTCATTGCGTCTTCATCTTCGATATCGTCTTCGATCGCAAATTTACTTCGATATCCTCTGTGATGGCTTCTTCCACTTCGATATCCTCTTTGACTCGATTGCTTCTTCCATTTCGATATTTTTTGACTGCTTCTTACACATGGATATCCTCTTTGATAGCTTTTAACAGCTCGATATCATCTTTGATTGCTTTTTTCACTTCGTCATCCTTTTAGAATGCTTCTACAACCTCGGTATCCTCTTTGATTGCTTACTCTCTTTCACTTCAATATCCTCTTTGATTGCTTCTTCCACTTCGATATCATCTTTGATTGCTGCTTCCACTTGGATATCCTCTTTGATTTGATTGCTTCTTCCATTTCGATCGTCTTTGACTGCTTCTTACACATGGATATCCTCTTCGATAACTTTAAACAGCTCGATATCCTCTTTGATTGCTTCTTCCACTTTGATATCCTCTTTTATTGCTTATCTTCGATTTCCTTTTGATTGCTTCTTGCTCTGCAATATTCTCTTTGATTGCGTCTTCATCTTCGATATCGTTTTTGATAGCATTTTCACTTCGATATCCTCTGTGATGAATTCTTCCACTTCGATACCCTCTTTGATTGCTTCTTCCACTTCGATATCCTCTTTGATTGCTTCTTCCACTTCGATATCATCTTTGATTGCTTCTTCCACTTCGATATCATCTTTGACTGTTTCTTCCACTTCGATATCGTCTTTGATTGCTTTTTTCACTTCGTCATCCTCTTAGAACGCTTCTACCACCTCGGTATCCTCTTTGATTGCTTACTCAACTTTAATATCCTCTTTGATTGTTTCTGCTACTTCGATATCCTATTTGATTGCTTCTTTCACTTCAATATCCTCTTTGATTGCTTCTTCCACTTTGATATCCTTTTTAATTGCTTTTTCTACTTATATGTTTTCTTCAATTGCTTCTTTTACTACAATTTCCCCTCTACAAAATTATGGGTTTTAATACAAATCTTAAATCGCTCGTATCTTCTAAACGGGAAGAGTTACCCCCAGCAAACTTTTACAAAATATTGGTACTAATTTTTGGTGAAATAGTTTTTTTAATACCATCATTGCCCTTGGCATCCGTTTTGAATGCTTCTCTTTTTTCGTCTTCCATTCTAAATGCTTCTTTCACCTCGATATCCTCTATTTTTGCTACTTCCACTTTGATATCCTTTTGAATTGCTTTTTCTACTTATATGTTTTCTTCAATTGCTTCTTTTACTTCAATTCCCACTCTACAAAATTATGGGGTTTAATACAAATCTTATATCGCTCGTATCTTCTAAACGGGAACAGTTACGCCTAGCAAACTTTTACAAAATATTGGTACAAATTTTTGGTGGAATAGTTTTTTTAATACCATCATTGCCCTTGGCATCCGTTTTGAATGCTTCTCTTACTTCGTCTTCCACTTTAAATGCTTCTCTCACCTCGATATCCTCTATTTTTGCTTCTTCCACTTTGATATCCTTTTTAATTGCTTTTTCTACTTATATATTTTCTTCAATTGCTTCTTTTACTACAATTTCCACTCTACATAATTATGGGTTTTAATACAAATCTTAAATCGCTCGTATCTTCTAAACGGGAACAGTTACGCTTAGCAAACTTTTACAAAATATTGGTACAAATTTTTGGTCGAATAGTTTTTTTATTACCATCATTGCTCATGCCATACTTTTTGAATGCTTCTCTCACTTGGTCTTCCTCCTTGAATGCTTCTTTCACCTCGATATCCTCTATTTTTGCTTCTTCCACTTTGATATCCTTTTTAATGTCTTTTTCTACTTATATGTCTTCTTCAATTGCTGCTTTTACTTCAATTTCCACTCCACAAAATTATGGGTTTTCATACAAAACTTAAATCGCTCGTATCTTTTAAACGGGAAGAGATAGCTCGAGGAAACTTTTACAAAATATTAGTATAAGTTTTTGGTGAAACCGTTTTTTATTTTTATCATTGTCCTCGACGTCTTTTACTCAATTTCAATTTCCTCTTTAATTGTTTCTGCTACTTCGATATCCTATTTGATTGCTTCTTTCACTTCAATATCCTCTTTGATTGCTTCTTCCACTTCGATATCATCTTTGATTGCTGCTTCCACTTGGATATCCTCTTTGATTTGATTGCTTCTTCCATTTCGATCGTCTTTGACTGCTTCTTACACATGGATATCCTCTTCGATGACTTTAAACAGCTCGATATCCTCTTTGATTGCTTCTTTCACTTTGATATCCTCTTTTATTGCTTCTAACAATTCGATATCATCTTCGATTTCCTTTTGATTGCGTCTTCATCTTCGATATCGTTTTTGATAGCATTTTCACTTCGATATCCTCTGTGATGGCTTCTTCCACTTCGATACCCTCTTTGATTGCTTCTTCCACTTCGATATCCTCTTTGATTGCTCCTTCCACTTCGATATCCTCTTTGATTGCTTCTTCCACTTCGATATCGTCTTTGACTGTTTCTTCCACTTCGATATCGTCTTTGATTGCTTTTTTCAATTCGTCATCCTCTTAGAACGCTTCTACCACCTCGGTATCCTCTTTGATTGCTTACTCAACTTTAATTTCCTCTTTGATTGTTTCTGCTACTTCGATATCCTATTTGATTGCTTCTTTCACTTCAATATCCTCTTTGATTGCTTCTTCCACTTCGATATCGTTTTTGACTGTTTCTTCCACTTCGATATCGTCTTTGATTGCTTTTTTCACTTCGTCATCCTCTTAGAATGCTTTTACCACCTCGGTATCCTCTTTGATTGCTTACTCAACTTTAATATCCTCTTTGATTGTTTCTGCTACTTCGATATCCTATTTGATTGCTTCTTTCACTTCAATATCCTCTTTGATTGCTTCTTCCACTTCGATATCGTTTTTGACTGTTTCTTCCACTTCGATATCGTCTTTGATTGCTTTTTTTACTTCGTCATCCTCTTAGAATGCTCTTACCACCTCGGTATCCTCTTTGATTGCTTACTCAACTTTAATTTCCTCATTGATTGTTTCTGCTGCTTCGATATCCTATTTGATTGCTTCTTTTACTTCAATATCCTCTTTAATTGCTGCTTCCACTTGGAAATCCTCTTTGATTTGATTGCTTCTTCCATTTCGATATCGTCTTTGACTGCTTCTTACACATGGATATCCTGTTTGATGGCTTTTAACAGCTCGATATCCTCTTTAATTACTTCTTCGACTAAAAGAAAAACACGCGAGCTGCGAGCAGCTCGCGCACAACGCAACCTCTAGTTATATTATATAAAGCTCGATTACCACTCACTGACTGACTCATTGACATGTTTGTTCTCCCAGATGCCACCTCGTAGGGTGAAAATGTTTGGTGGGATCGTATAGAGGGAGTTCCGATGAGTTGGGAATAAATCCTAAAGTACCCCTTTTGTCCCCCATTCGCTCCCATCCACCTCGTATCTCGGAAAGTATAGGTCTTACAGCGTTGGCGCAAAAACTAATGTTGCAGAGGACATTTTTTTATATCCGGTTCCATGAAAAAAAAATGGTCTTTCATACAAAAAAAAAATTGTCCCATACAAAATATTTCTGTATGAATACCGTAAACCGTAAATTTCGTTTGCCGTAATTTTCATACTGTTTTTGTAGGGAGCCCACGGCTTGTGTGTACTATAAAATTACTGTAAATTTGCTTGATTCTATATAATGGTGGTGGAGGGACATGAGATAACTTTCATAGTTTTTGCAAAGGTCATCATCATCATTTTGGAACATCCAATTTTTTTTTTTTTTTTTAGTATGCAACGTTCATCATGTTTATTTTGGAACATCCACATTTTTTTAATTATGCCTCATCCACAATGATCACTTTGAAACGTCATTTTTTTTTTTTATTATGCAACATCCACTGTGATCATTTTGGTACATCATTTTTTTAATTATGCCTCATCCACAATGATCACTTTGGAACGTCAATTATTTTTTTTTTATTATGCATCATCCACTGTGATCATTTTGTAACATCATTTTTTTTTCAATTATGCCTCATCCACAATGATCACTTTGAAACGTCATTTTTTTTTTATTATGCAACATCCACTGTGATCATTTTGGTACATCATTTTTTTAATTATGCCTCATCCACAATGATCACTTTGGAACGTCAATTATTATTTTTTTTTATTATGCATCATCCACTGTGATCATTTTGTAACATCATTTTTTTTTCAATTATGCCTCATCCACTATGATCACTTTGGAACGTCATTTTTTTTTTTATTATGCAACATCCACTGTGATATTTTGGTACATCAATTTTTTTAATTATGCCTCATCCACAATGATCACTTTGGAACGTCAATTATTATTTTTTTTATTATGCAACATCCACTGTGATCATTTTGGTACATCATTTTTTTAATTACGCCTCATCCACAATGATCACTTTGGAACGTCAATTATTTTTTATTATGCAACATCCACTGTGATCATTTTGGAACATCATTTTTTTTAATTATGCCTCATCCACAATGATCATTTTGGAACGTCAATTTCTTTTTTTTTATTATGCAACATCCACTGTGATAATTTTGGAACATCAATTTTTTTAATTATGCCTCATCCACAATGATCACTTTGGAACGTCAATTATTATTTTTTTTATTATGCATCATCCACTGTGATCATTTTGTAACATCATTTTTTTTTCAATTATGCCTCATCCACAATGATCACTTTGAAACGTCATTTTTTTTTTTATTATGCAACATCCACTGTGATCATTTTGGTACATGATTTTTTTAATTATGCCTCATCCACAATGATCACTTTGGAACGTCAATTATTATTTTTTTTTATTATGCATCATCCACTGTGATCATTTTGTAACATCATTTTTTTTTCAATTATGCCTCATCCACTATGATCACTTTGGAACGTCAATTTTTTTTTTTATTATGCAACATCCACTGTGATATTTTGGTACATCAATTTTTTTAATTATGCCTCATCCACAATGATCACTTTGAAACGTCAATTATTATTTTTTTTATTATGCAACATCCACTGTGATCATTTTGGTACATCATTTTTTTAATTACGCCTCATCCACAATGATCACTTTGGAACGTCAATTATTTTTTATTATGCAACATCCACTGTGATCATTTTGTAACATCATTTTTTTTTCAATTATGCCTCATCCACTATGATCACTTTGGAACGTCAATTTTTTTTTTTTATTATGCAACATCCACTGTGATATTTTGGTACATCAATTTTTTTAATTATGCCTCATCCACAATGATCACTTTGGAACGTCAATTATTATTTTTTTTATTATGCAACATCCACTGTGATCATTTTGGTACATCATTTTTTTAATTACGCCTCATCCACAATGATCACTTTGGAACGTCAATTATTTTTTATTATGCAACATCCACTGTGATCATTTTGGAACATCATTTTTTTTAATTATGCCTCATCCACAATGATCATTTTGGAACGTCAATTTCTTTTTTTTTTATTATGCAACATCCACTGTGATAATTTTGGAACATCAATTTTTTTTAATTATGCCTCATCCGCAATGATCATTTTGGAACGTCAATTTTTTTTTAAATTATGCCTCATCCACAATGATCACTTTTGGAACGTCAATTTTTTTTTTATTATGCAACATCCACTGTGATCATTTTGGAACATCAATTTTTTTTTATTTATGCCTCATCCACTATGATCATTTTGGAACGTCAATTTTTTTTTATTATGCGACATCCACTATTTGAATATTCTCTTTGATTGCTTGTTACACTTCGTCATCCTCTTTTATTGTTTCTTCCGCCTCCACATCTTCTATTTTTGCATGTTCCACTTCGTTATCCTTTTAAAATGCTTCTTCTACTTCATATCCTCTTTAATTGCTTCAGTTACTTCATTATGCGCTCTACAAAATTGTGGTGTTTCATACAAAGCTTCAATCGCTCATATCTTCTAAGCGGGAAGAGATAGCCCTAGCAAACTTGTACAAAATATTGGTATAAACTTTTGGTGGAACTGTTTTTTTATTGTCATCCTTGACATCCTTTTTGAATGCTTCTCTCACTTCGTCATCTTCTTTGAATGTTTTTTCCACTTCGACATCATCTTTGACTGCTTCTTTAACTTCGATATCCTCTTTGATTGCTTCTCCCACTTCGATATCGTCTTTGACTGCTTCTTCCATTTCGATATCGTCTTTGATTGCTTTTTCACTTCGTCATCTTCTTTGAATGCTTCTACCACCTTGGTATCCTCTTTGATTGCTTACTCAACTTCAATTTCCTCTTTGATTGTTTCTGCCACTTCGATATCCTATTTGATTGCTTCTTCCACTTCAACATTCTCTTTGATAGTTTCTTCCACTTCGATATCCAATCAACAAATTTATGATTTTTCTTACAAAACTTTAATCGCTCGTATCTTCTAAACGGGAAGAGATAGCACTAGCAAACTTTGACAAAATATTAGTACAAATTTTTGATCATTATCATTTTACAACATACATTTATATTATGCAACGTCAATCCTGATCATTTTGGAACGTCCAGATTTTTTTTATGCAACGTTCATCATGATCTTTTTTGCAACGTTAAATTTTTTTTATACAACTATTATCATGATCATTTTGGAACATCCAATTTTTTTCTCTTTGATTGCTTGTTCCACTTCGATATCCTCTTTGATTGCTTCTTCCACATTGATATCCTATTTGATTGCTTCTTTAACTTTGATATCCTCTACGATTGCTTGTTCCACTTCGATATCCTCTTTTATTCCTTCTTCATCTTCAATATCCATTGGATTGCTTCTTCATCTTTGATATCCTCTTTGATGGCATTTTCACTTCGGTATCCTCTGTAAGGGCTCCTTCCTCTTTGATTTCCGTTTGATTGCTTCTTGCACTGCAATATTTTCTTTGATTGCGTCTTCATATTCGATATCGTTTTTGATTGCATTTTTACTTCGATATCCTGTGATGGCTTCTTCCACTTTGATATCCTCTTTGATTGCTTCTTCCACTTCGATATCCGCTTTGATTGCTTGTTCCATTTTGATATCGTCGTTGACTATTTCTTTCACTTCGATATCGTCTTTGATTGCTTTTTTCACTTCGTCATCCTCTTTGAATACTTCTACCAACTCGGTATCCTCTTTGATACCTTAGTCAACTTCAATTTTCTCTTTGATTGTTTTTGCTACTTCGATATCCTATTTGATTGCTTCTCCCACTTCAATATCCTCTTTGTTTACTCCTTCCACTTCGATATCATCTTCGATTTCCTTTTGATTGCTTCTTGCACTGCATTATTCTCTTTGATTGCGTCTTCATCTTCGATATCGTCTTTGATAGCATTTTCACTTCGATATCCTCTGTGATGGCTTCTTCCACTTCGATACCCTCTTTGATTGCTTCTTCCACTTCGATATCCTCTTTGATTGTTTCTTCCGCCTCGACATCTTCTATTTTTGCATGTTCCACTTCGTTATCCCTTTAAAATGCTTCTTCTACTTTCATATCCTCTTTAATTGCTTCAGTTACTTCATTATGCTCTCTACAAAATTGTGGTCTTTCATACAAAACTTCAATCGCTCGTATCTTCTAAACGGGAAGAGATAGCCCTAGCAAACTTGTACAAAATATTGGTATAAATTTTTGGTGCAACTGTTTTTTTATTGTCATCCTTGACATCCTTTTTAAATGCTTCTCTTACTTCGTCATCTTCTTTGAATGTTTTTTCCACTTCGACATCATCTTTGACTGCTTCTTTAACTTCGATATCCTCTTTGATTGCTTCTCCCACTTCGATATCGTCTTTGATTGCTTTTTTCACTTCGTCATCTTCTTTGAATGCTTCTACCGCCTCGGTATCCTCTTTGATTGCTTACTCAACTTCAATTTCCTCTTTGATTGTTTCTGCCACTTCGATATCCTATTTGATTGCTTCTTCCACTTCAACATTCTCTTTGATAGTTTCTTCCACTTCGATATCCAATCAAAAAATTTATGATTTTTCTTACAAAACTTTAATCGCTCGTATCTTCTAAACGGGAAGAGATAGCCCTAGCAAACTTGTACAAAATATTGGTATAAATTTTTGGTGCAACTGTTTTTTTATTGTCATCCTTGACATCCTTTTTGAATGCTTCTCTCACTTCGTCATCTTCTTTGAATGTTTTTTCCACTTCGACATCATCTTTGACTGCTTCTTTAACTTCGATATCCTCTTTGATTGCTTCTCCCACTTCGATATCGTCTTTGACTGCTTCTTCCATTTCGATATCGTCTTTGATTGCTTTTTTCACTTCGTCATCTTCTTTGAATGCTTCTACCACCTCGGTATCCTCTTTGATTGCTTACTCAACTTCAATTTCCTCTTTGATTGTTTCTCCCTCTTCGATATCGTCTTTGACTGCTTCTTCCATTTCGATATCGTCTTTGATTGCTTTTTTCACTTCGTCATCATCTTTGAATTCTTCTACCGCCTCGGTATCCTCTTTGATTGCTTACTCAACTTCAATTTCCTCTTTGATTGTTTCTGCCACTTCGATATCCTATTTGATTGCTTCTTCCACTTCAACATTCTCTTTGATAGTTTCTTCCACTTCGATATCCAATCAACAAATTTATGATTTTTCTTACAAAACTTTAATCGCTCGTATCTTCTAAACGGGAAGAGATAGCACTAGCAAACTTTGACAAAATATTAGTACAAATTTTTGATCATTATCATTTTGCAACATACATTTATATTATGCAACGTCAATCATGATCATTTTGGAACGTCCAGATTTTTTTTTATGCAACGTTCATCATGATCTTTTTTGCAACGTTCAATTTTTTTTTATACCACCATTATCATGATCATTTTGGAACATCCAATTTTTTTCTCTTTGATTGCTTGTTTATCTTTGATTGCTTCTTTAACTTTGATATCCTCTACGATTGCTTGTTCCGCTTCGATATCCTCTTTTATTCCTTCTTCATCTTCAATATCCATTGGATTGCTTCTTCCACTTCGATATAGTCTTTGATTGCTTTTTTTACTTCGTCATCCTCTTAGAATGCTTCTACCACCTTGGTATCCTCTTTGATTTCTTCCTCAACTTTAATTTCCTCTTTGATTGTTTCTGCTACTTCGATATCCTATTTGATTGCTTCTTTCACTTCAATATCCTCTTTGATTGCTTCTTCCACTTCGATATCATCTTTGATTGCTTCTTCCACTTCGATATCCTCTAAGATTGCTTCTTCCACTTCGATACCTTCTTTGATTGCTTCTTCCACTTCGATATCGTCTTTGATTGCTTTTTTCACTTCGTCATCTTAGAATGCTTCTACCACCTCGGTATCCTCTTTGATTGCTTACTACACTTCAATTTCCTCTTTAATAGTTTCTGCTAATTCGATATCCTATTTGATTGCTGCTTTCACTTCAATATCCTGTTTGATTGCTTCTTGCACTTCGAAATCATATTTGATTGCTGCTTCCATTTGGATATCTTCTTTGATTTGATTGCTTCTTCCATTTCGATATCGTCTTTGACTGCTTCTTACACATGGATATCCTTTTTGATCGCTTTTAACAGCTCGAAATCCTCTTTGATTGCTTCTTCGACAAAAACAATAACACGCGAGTTGCGTGCAACTCGCGCACTACGCAACCTCTAGTTATATTATATAAAGCTCGATTACCACTCACTGACTGACTCATTGACATGTTTGTTCTCCCAGATGCCACCTCGTAGGGTGAAAATGTTTGGTGGGATCGTATAGAGGGAGTTCCGATGAGTTGGGAATAAATCCTAAAGTACCCCTTTTGTCCCCCATTCGCTCCCATCCACCTCGTATCTCGGAAAGTATAGGTCTTACAGCGTTGGCGCAAAAACTAATGTTGCAGAGGACATTTTTTTATATCCGGTTCCATGAAAAAAAAATGGTCTTTCATACAAAAAAAAAATTGTCCCATACAAAATATTTCTGTATGAATACCGTAAACCGTAAATTTCGTTTGCCGTAATTTTCATACTGTTTTTGTAGGGAGCCCACGGCTTGTGTGTACTATAAAATTACTGTAAATTTGCTTGATTCTATATAATGGTGGTGGAGGGACATGAGATAACTTTCATAGTTTTTGCAAAGGTCATCATCATCATTTTGGAACATCCAATTTTTTTTTTTTTTTTTAGTATGCAACGTTCATCATGTTTATTTTGGAACATCCACATTTTTTTAATTATGCCTCATCCACAATGATCACTTTGAAACGTCATTTTTTTTTTTTATTATGCAACATCCACTGTGATCATTTTGGTACATCATTTTTTTAATTATGCCTCATCCACAATGATCACTTTGGAACGTCAATTATTTTTTTTTTTATTATGCATCATCCACTGTGATCATTTTGTAACATCATTTTTTTTTCAATTATGCCTCATCCACAATGATCACTTTGAAACGTCATTTTTTTTTTATTATGCAACATCCACTGTGATCATTTTGGTACATCATTTTTTTAATTATGCCTCATCCACAATGATCACTTTGGAACGTCAATTATTATTTTTTTTTATTATGCATCATCCACTGTGATCATTTTGTAACATCATTTTTTTTTCAATTATGCCTCATCCACTATGATCACTTTGGAACGTCATTTTTTTTTTTATTATGCAACATCCACTGTGATATTTTGGTACATCAATTTTTTTAATTATGCCTCATCCACAATGATCACTTTGGAACGTCAATTATTATTTTTTTTATTATGCAACATCCACTGTGATCATTTTGGTACATCATTTTTTTAATTACGCCTCATCCACAATGATCACTTTGGAACGTCAATTATTTTTTATTATGCAACATCCACTGTGATCATTTTGGAACATCATTTTTTTTAATTATGCCTCATCCACAATGATCATTTTGGAACGTCAATTTCTTTTTTTTTATTATGCAACATCCACTGTGATAATTTTGGAACATCAATTTTTTTAATTATGCCTCATCCACAATGATCACTTTGGAACGTCAATTATTATTTTTTTTATTATGCATCATCCACTGTGATCATTTTGTAACATCATTTTTTTTTCAATTATGCCTCATCCACAATGATCACTTTGAAACGTCATTTTTTTTTTTATTATGCAACATCCACTGTGATCATTTTGGTACATGATTTTTTTAATTATGCCTCATCCACAATGATCACTTTGGAACGTCAATTATTATTTTTTTTTATTATGCATCATCCACTGTGATCATTTTGTAACATCATTTTTTTTTCAATTATGCCTCATCCACTATGATCACTTTGGAACGTCAATTTTTTTTTTTATTATGCAACATCCACTGTGATATTTTGGTACATCAATTTTTTTAATTATGCCTCATCCACAATGATCACTTTGAAACGTCAATTATTATTTTTTTTATTATGCAACATCCACTGTGATCATTTTGGTACATCATTTTTTTAATTACGCCTCATCCACAATGATCACTTTGGAACGTCAATTATTTTTTATTATGCAACATCCACTGTGATCATTTTGTAACATCATTTTTTTTTCAATTATGCCTCATCCACTATGATCACTTTGGAACGTCAATTTTTTTTTTTTATTATGCAACATCCACTGTGATATTTTGGTACATCAATTTTTTTAATTATGCCTCATCCACAATGATCACTTTGGAACGTCAATTATTATTTTTTTTATTATGCAACATCCACTGTGATCATTTTGGTACATCATTTTTTTAATTACGCCTCATCCACAATGATCACTTTGGAACGTCAATTATTTTTTATTATGCAACATCCACTGTGATCATTTTGGAACATCATTTTTTTTAATTATGCCTCATCCACAATGATCATTTTGGAACGTCAATTTCTTTTTTTTTTATTATGCAACATCCACTGTGATAATTTTGGAACATCAATTTTTTTTAATTATGCCTCATCCGCAATGATCATTTTGGAACGTCAATTTTTTTTTAAATTATGCCTCATCCACAATGATCACTTTTGGAACGTCAATTTTTTTTTTATTATGCAACATCCACTGTGATCATTTTGGAACATCAATTTTTTTTTATTTATGCCTCATCCACTATGATCATTTTGGAACGTCAATTTTTTTTTATTATGCGACATCCACTATTTGAATATTCTCTTTGATTGCTTGTTACACTTCGTCATCCTCTTTTATTGTTTCTTCCGCCTCCACATCTTCTATTTTTGCATGTTCCACTTCGTTATCCTTTTAAAATGCTTCTTCTACTTCATATCCTCTTTAATTGCTTCAGTTACTTCATTATGCGCTCTACAAAATTGTGGTGTTTCATACAAAGCTTCAATCGCTCATATCTTCTAAGCGGGAAGAGATAGCCCTAGCAAACTTGTACAAAATATTGGTATAAACTTTTGGTGGAACTGTTTTTTTATTGTCATCCTTGACATCCTTTTTGAATGCTTCTCTCACTTCGTCATCTTCTTTGAATGTTTTTTCCACTTCGACATCATCTTTGACTGCTTCTTTAACTTCGATATCCTCTTTGATTGCTTCTCCCACTTCGATATCGTCTTTGACTGCTTCTTCCATTTCGATATCGTCTTTGATTGCTTTTTCACTTCGTCATCTTCTTTGAATGCTTCTACCACCTTGGTATCCTCTTTGATTGCTTACTCAACTTCAATTTCCTCTTTGATTGTTTCTGCCACTTCGATATCCTATTTGATTGCTTCTTCCACTTCAACATTCTCTTTGATAGTTTCTTCCACTTCGATATCCAATCAACAAATTTATGATTTTTCTTACAAAACTTTAATCGCTCGTATCTTCTAAACGGGAAGAGATAGCACTAGCAAACTTTGACAAAATATTAGTACAAATTTTTGATCATTATCATTTTACAACATACATTTATATTATGCAACGTCAATCCTGATCATTTTGGAACGTCCAGATTTTTTTTATGCAACGTTCATCATGATCTTTTTTGCAACGTTAAATTTTTTTTATACAACTATTATCATGATCATTTTGGAACATCCAATTTTTTTCTCTTTGATTGCTTGTTCCACTTCGATATCCTCTTTGATTGCTTCTTCCACATTGATATCCTATTTGATTGCTTCTTTAACTTTGATATCCTCTACGATTGCTTGTTCCACTTCGATATCCTCTTTTATTCCTTCTTCATCTTCAATATCCATTGGATTGCTTCTTCATCTTTGATATCCTCTTTGATGGCATTTTCACTTCGGTATCCTCTGTAAGGGCTCCTTCCTCTTTGATTTCCGTTTGATTGCTTCTTGCACTGCAATATTTTCTTTGATTGCGTCTTCATATTCGATATCGTTTTTGATTGCATTTTTACTTCGATATCCTGTGATGGCTTCTTCCACTTTGATATCCTCTTTGATTGCTTCTTCCACTTCGATATCCGCTTTGATTGCTTGTTCCATTTTGATATCGTCGTTGACTATTTCTTTCACTTCGATATCGTCTTTGATTGCTTTTTTCACTTCGTCATCCTCTTTGAATACTTCTACCAACTCGGTATCCTCTTTGATACCTTAGTCAACTTCAATTTTCTCTTTGATTGTTTTTGCTACTTCGATATCCTATTTGATTGCTTCTCCCACTTCAATATCCTCTTTGTTTACTCCTTCCACTTCGATATCATCTTCGATTTCCTTTTGATTGCTTCTTGCACTGCATTATTCTCTTTGATTGCGTCTTCATCTTCGATATCGTCTTTGATAGCATTTTCACTTCGATATCCTCTGTGATGGCTTCTTCCACTTCGATACCCTCTTTGATTGCTTCTTCCACTTCGATATCCTCTTTGATTGTTTCTTCCGCCTCGACATCTTCTATTTTTGCATGTTCCACTTCGTTATCCCTTTAAAATGCTTCTTCTACTTTCATATCCTCTTTAATTGCTTCAGTTACTTCATTATGCTCTCTACAAAATTGTGGTCTTTCATACAAAACTTCAATCGCTCGTATCTTCTAAACGGGAAGAGATAGCCCTAGCAAACTTGTACAAAATATTGGTATAAATTTTTGGTGCAACTGTTTTTTTATTGTCATCCTTGACATCCTTTTTAAATGCTTCTCTTACTTCGTCATCTTCTTTGAATGTTTTTTCCACTTCGACATCATCTTTGACTGCTTCTTTAACTTCGATATCCTCTTTGATTGCTTCTCCCACTTCGATATCGTCTTTGATTGCTTTTTTCACTTCGTCATCTTCTTTGAATGCTTCTACCGCCTCGGTATCCTCTTTGATTGCTTACTCAACTTCAATTTCCTCTTTGATTGTTTCTGCCACTTCGATATCCTATTTGATTGCTTCTTCCACTTCAACATTCTCTTTGATAGTTTCTTCCACTTCGATATCCAATCAAAAAATTTATGATTTTTCTTACAAAACTTTAATCGCTCGTATCTTCTAAACGGGAAGAGATAGCCCTAGCAAACTTGTACAAAATATTGGTATAAATTTTTGGTGCAACTGTTTTTTTATTGTCATCCTTGACATCCTTTTTGAATGCTTCTCTCACTTCGTCATCTTCTTTGAATGTTTTTTCCACTTCGACATCATCTTTGACTGCTTCTTTAACTTCGATATCCTCTTTGATTGCTTCTCCCACTTCGATATCGTCTTTGACTGCTTCTTCCATTTCGATATCGTCTTTGATTGCTTTTTTCACTTCGTCATCTTCTTTGAATGCTTCTACCACCTCGGTATCCTCTTTGATTGCTTACTCAACTTCAATTTCCTCTTTGATTGTTTCTCCCTCTTCGATATCGTCTTTGACTGCTTCTTCCATTTCGATATCGTCTTTGATTGCTTTTTTCACTTCGTCATCATCTTTGAATTCTTCTACCGCCTCGGTATCCTCTTTGATTGCTTACTCAACTTCAATTTCCTCTTTGATTGTTTCTGCCACTTCGATATCCTATTTGATTGCTTCTTCCACTTCAACATTCTCTTTGATAGTTTCTTCCACTTCGATATCCAATCAACAAATTTATGATTTTTCTTACAAAACTTTAATCGCTCGTATCTTCTAAACGGGAAGAGATAGCACTAGCAAACTTTGACAAAATATTAGTACAAATTTTTGATCATTATCATTTTGCAACATACATTTATATTATGCAACGTCAATCATGATCATTTTGGAACGTCCAGATTTTTTTTTATGCAACGTTCATCATGATCTTTTTTGCAACGTTCAATTTTTTTTTATACCACCATTATCATGATCATTTTGGAACATCCAATTTTTTTCTCTTTGATTGCTTGTTTATCTTTGATTGCTTCTTTAACTTTGATATCCTCTACGATTGCTTGTTCCGCTTCGATATCCTCTTTTATTCCTTCTTCATCTTCAATATCCATTGGATTGCTTCTTCCACTTCGATATAGTCTTTGATTGCTTTTTTTACTTCGTCATCCTCTTAGAATGCTTCTACCACCTTGGTATCCTCTTTGATTTCTTCCTCAACTTTAATTTCCTCTTTGATTGTTTCTGCTACTTCGATATCCTATTTGATTGCTTCTTTCACTTCAATATCCTCTTTGATTGCTTCTTCCACTTCGATATCATCTTTGATTGCTTCTTCCACTTCGATATCCTCTAAGATTGCTTCTTCCACTTCGATACCTTCTTTGATTGCTTCTTCCACTTCGATATCGTCTTTGATTGCTTTTTTCACTTCGTCATCTTAGAATGCTTCTACCACCTCGGTATCCTCTTTGATTGCTTACTACACTTCAATTTCCTCTTTAATAGTTTCTGCTAATTCGATATCCTATTTGATTGCTGCTTTCACTTCAATATCCTGTTTGATTGCTTCTTGCACTTCGAAATCATATTTGATTGCTGCTTCCATTTGGATATCTTCTTTGATTTGATTGCTTCTTCCATTTCGATATCGTCTTTGACTGCTTCTTACACATGGATATCCTTTTTGATCGCTTTTAACAGCTCGAAATCCTCTTTGATTGCTTCTTCGACAAAAACAATAACACGCGAGTTGCGTGCAACTCGCGCACTACGCAACCTCTAGTTTTAATATAAAATTTGCCAAAAAGTTACATAATAACAGTAATATATTACATAAAGCACTGTAAACCCCTAGAGGTTTGTCTTGGTGCTTAAAAACACTCGAGTTGCTCGAGTGTCGAGTGCTTATTTCACATTATTTAGATACTTACTACTTTAAAACCCGTCACATTTACCTTATCATAATGTTATAGTTATATAACACAATGAGGGGTTTTCAGGGTCATGTTTTTTTAACTGCTAATAGATGGCGTTGCTATGTCATACGCTAAATAACAAAGGAAAGTGCATTATCAATGACAATTGCCGTGTCAACATTATTTTCCGATGGCTTGAAATAAAAAACAAACATTTGTGTTGGTTTTTCTGACAAAGAGTGTATGTTTTAGACAAATTTTGATATTATGACGTTGAGAATTTGGCATATAAAGCATATTTTTTGGCAGTGCATCTCCAGACAGCGCCATCTATTACGCTAGTTCGAACTAGTTTTTTTTAGAAGCTTTTTATTAAATTGCTATGAATGTCTGTATGTCCAGGTGGAATCTTGCAACTGAATTTTAAACCTGTTCCCGTCAACCGATTGAGCTGAAATTTAGAATACGTAATGCAACTTCGATGACAATACAATAATATGGTAACATGGAGGTGGTCTCATGATGGAGACGGATCCTAGACAACGGAACTTCTGAATGAATTATAGTAGGCTACTAGTGTTTGGGATCATTTGAATCTGCTTGCGGTTCCGATTATGAATTTTTAAAGCTTGCATTAAAAAAGTATTTTTTTAACAAAAAACTTATTCTTATTAAATTGAAAATGAAAAACCCTCATTACAACCGACCTATCCATCTAAATTACCGTCTACAACCTATTACCAAAAAAATGTCAAATACTATAATTTGGATAGGGTGTGCCAGAGAGGATACCAACTAGTTTCTTGCTTAGTTCATCGGGATGAGCGCTAGTGAAAAGAGCAATAGGAAATCTCATTTCAAGTTTAAATACCTTTTCAGACGATAGCCATTAGCAAGAAGTTCGTGGATCTCCACGCCAAGTATTCTCCTGACATCATCGACGCGTGCAAAAAGGCGGTCTCGGACGGAGCCCCCGTCAACCCTCCCATCTGGTGGATCGCACCGAATGATACCACCGCGCATGACATCTGGGACGGTAAAAGTCTCTCTACCTTTTGTGAAAATGCCATCGGTCATTATCTAAAGTGCTAAAACCGCGTGTGGGCCTTGGCCTGGTTGAGTAAAGTTCTTCAGCTGTGTCTATCTTAGGCCACATCACCCTCTCCACGCGGCTATCTTGGTGGCATAGTGGATATCAGTTCTGCGAGTTAGGTAATAGTTATATATGGTAGATAGAAGATAATTATTTAATGCACACCATAAAATAATACAATTAAAAATAACAAACGTAAATGTATGTGATACAATTGGCGGTCTTATCGTTATATAACGATCTCTACTAGACAATCTTGGTAATTCTGATTAGTCATAAGATAATTTATTGTTTTCTAAATAAGCCAGTACCTAGATACTTATATTATATTGGACTGCATACAATGAGAAACGAAATGGCGTTTATAGTTCACGACAGAGGCTCTCGTGAACTTGGTAGTTATTAAATTCGTACGGTTTCGGAATTTTGAAGGCCGCCCTCTTAAAGTATCTGATTAATTCTTACCTCTACTATTCTTATCTTATTGAACCCTTTGAAGCAAAAAGTGCTCAGTTAAAAATCACATTATCACAACTTAGTTATTGATTGATTGATTGAAAATACTTTATTGCACTTATAAAACTAGTACAAAGGCGAAATTAATGCTAAAGAGCATTCTCTTCCAGATAACCTTTGTGTATTGTAGATAAAGACGTGTAGGTAGTGCACAGAAAAGGTAAAAAAAGAAAATTTGCACAGGACTAATAAATATAGCATAATATAGGTACATACTACATAAATAAACCTACTTAAATACTTTATATGATAGACTAAACTATATCAATATCGAATAAAAATACATACATAACAATAGAAGAAGAACAAGAGTTATTCTTCCCTCAAACGAAAAACTTCTCTACTCTTCTCTACGCTATTTGTATCCAGAGACCCTCTACGAATTGTTTATCTTCCACAAAAATTGTTGTCATTTTTCAGAATATCTTCTAGGCGAGAATATCCTCGTTGCCCCAGTACTAGAACACGCAACCACGGAACGCGATATCTACCTACCTGAGGGCACCTGGCTCGACCAGGGGAATGAAAACAAGCCGGTCAAGGGAGGAGATTGGATCAGGAAATACCCGGCACCGTTGGATACTCTACCGTATTTTATTAAAGTTTAGATACCTAACCTAGTATTGTTAGAAAAAAAAAATATTTATGATACCTATATTAACTGCGCTTAATTACCTACCTAATCGGTTTGTTTGTCTTCCTTCGTCACTTAAAACCTCAAACTGTACACCACAGCGTAGTTATATCGGTCTACGTTATTCATAAAGAATAAAGTAGTTAGCAGTACCAACTACCTATTTAGAGATTTTGTTGTAAGGTATATCTACCATGAAAATTCACCGGAACAAAATGGTTATAGACACAATTAGAAAAATAGATAAATTAACCCTTATTGCAAATAAAGAACAGTTTAAATAAGAACTTAAGAATAGCTTTAGCCAATTAGATATGAGAAGTTGTGATAACGTAGACACTCAATATAAAAATATTAGAGATAGTATTAAGAAATCTAATCAACAAATCAAGTCATTAAAACTAAGAACCAAGAAACTTACAAACGAAACCTTAAATTTAATTGAAGAAAGACAAAAGTATGTTCCTAATTCAAGTGAGCACAGGGCGTCTGATAGAAATGTTAAAAGGAGCATTCGAAGAGACATAAAATCATTCAACACCAATCTAGTCAAATCTGCTCTAGATACAAATAGATCGTTGAGGTCAGCCATGCGAGGAAGAGAACCTGGCAGATCCACAATCACCTGCTTAAAAGACCGTTACGGGGTGAAGCAAGGTGACAGAGACTACTTCAGATATCTACCCAATTTTACATGGATTTGTACTCCGAAGACACACCTCATCAAACCATTCAAGAATACTCTTGCCCTGATACAATTGAACCAATAACAGGGTACGAGGTTCACAGAGCAATAACGAGTTTGAAGTACAATAGAAGTCCCGGAGAAGATAGTATAACTACAGAGGCCTTGAAAATTGGCGAACATGTTTTAAACCCACACGTCACAAACCTATTTAACATCATACTAAAAACTGGATCCTTCCCTCGTAATTTTTGTCACTCTAATATAATTTTATTATATAAAAAAGGAGACAAGTCCGATATCGGCAACTATCGCCCCATCAGTCTCGTTTCCCACATCTACAAGACTTTTATTAAAATATCTAAATAATCTAGAATTTCCGGATTACTAGATAAGAAACAATCTCCTGAACAAGCAGGCTTCCGTCGAGGCCTCTACCACCGACCATCTCCATTCGCTCAATCAGATAATAGAAAAACAAGGCATTTGACAGCCTCAAACACCCCGAAATATTCAAATCATTAGAGAACCAAGGAATTGAATCCACGTACATACAACTATTACAAAACATCTACATACATCAATAGTAGGGCATCTTTTCATAACCATACAAGCGGTCCATTCTTCCAAATTCAAAAAGGAGTCAAGCAAGGCGACCTGTTATCTCCCAAACTTTTTACATCTACCCTTGAGGAAGTATTCCAAACTTTATCACCCAGCTGGAAAGATAGGGGCATTGTCGTCGGTGATAAGAGATTGACTAATCTCCGATTTGCAGATGACATTGTCCTTTTCTCCACAACAGCAGCCGAACTAGAGATGATGCTCCAAGATGTGAGCAGAGTAAGCCTCGGGGTAAGACTTTCTTTGAACATGACGAAAACGAAGGTGATGACGAACGGCATGCAGAGGAAAATATAGGTTGAGGGTGTAGGGATTGAATATGTCCATGAGTACATATTACTTGGGCCAATTACTTTCTTTCGAGGCAAGACAAGAACAAGAGATTGCAAGACGCACAGAAAACGCCTAGAAAAGGTATTGGTCCATGAAAGGACCGCTTCCACCTTCTCTAAAGTGGAAACTCATGGACATGTGCATTCTCCCCATCCTCACCTATGGTGCGCAATTCTGGTCGCTAACAAATCGTCAAAAGTCCTCCCTTGGGGTATGCCAACGTGCAATGGAGCGCAGTATCCTGGGCGTTAAACTCACGGACCGAATCAGGAACTCGGTTATACGCTCCCGAACACAGGTGGCCGACATCGCTCAAAAAGCTGGAAGACTCAAGTAGGACTGGGCCGGACACGTTTGCCGTATGCCAGACACAATGTGGGCGAATACCACCACTGAATGGCTCCCAAACTACGGACGGCGCCCGCGTGGAAGGCCCAGACGAAGGTGGCGGGATGAGCTAAACTCCTACCTCAAGGCAATCCTTGAGGTAGGAGTTTAGCTCATCCCGTCAGTATGCAAGTAGGGGCCAATGCCCCTACTTGCAATCAACAGAGACGAGTGGAAAGAGAGAAGGGAGGCCTTTGCCCTGCAGTGGGACACAACAGGCTTATAATAATAATAATACCATCTGTCTCACCTCCACCTTGTCATAGTGAATTTTATAAAAAACACAGGCCTCTTACTCGTTGGCTTCGGCCCCGGTAATGCCTTTGTAAAGGTCCAGGCCTAAAGCTTGTGTAAAGTAATAAATGTGTGGAATAATAATGATATATCTACTTTATGAATAAGTAGGTATTTAATTAAAAAAAACAATTACAAAACAAACCGAAAAGAGGAAAACAAGCTTACATATTTTGATAAGCCTAAAGCTTGTGTAAAGTAATAAATGTGTGGAATAATAATAATATATGTATATACTTTATGAATAAGTAGGTATTTAATTTAAAAAAAAACAACTACAAAACAAACCGAAAAGAGGAAAACAAGCTTACATATTTTGATAAACGCAGGCTGGCCAAGACTAAAATCAACAGTTATTTGAAACTTCTTTTTTAATACATTGATGATTCCATCGATTCCGAATCATACCTCATTTGTCAAAACCCGTCATCGTCAAGACGAAGCCTAAACGATGAAGGCACGGTAATGATAAATAAACAGTATTGTGACTCGGCCCTGTCCTTGAAATAATTACCTACACCCGCGTGGTACGTAAACACGCGATAGGGCTGCCCGCCTGCAGTATTTAAATTTCATCTACCTACTTGAATTCTTTCTAGTTTAGCGATTGTATATTTTATGCATAAAAGAAATGTAATTAGTAGATTAAATAGATTTAAAAAATTCACCCTTATAAATTTGATACAGAAAAATATTTGCACCTCGACTGAGACGTACGAAAAACTTTGTTAAATTTAATAGTATAAAAAATCCGCATTCGGATAAATCGACATTACCGTGCTGCGGCGCATTCGCGGCTGGTTGTGTACCGGGTGGGTACCGAATACGAAGCGGTAGGTATGACTCACACTCCGGCCGTTTGAATGAATGTGGTATGAAGACAAAATACTGTATAGATAACATTACCGTGATGAAGGGTACGCCAAATGTACAAACATACATGCCTAGCAATGTAGGTACACACATAAATATATGCCCTAAAAATGTAACCCCCTTCTGCGCAGTCGGGTCAAAAGTGTTTGCGCCATCCGCCCAGCGCCCAGCAGTTATTAGCTGGCAGCACTTAATTATGTCCTCCGTACGTGCGTGTCCTATCTGCCAAATGCCAATGTCAGTCACAGTCAGTCCGTCCAGTCAGTCAAGTCAAATTGTCAAATAAATTTTTGAATTTACTTCGGTCGGTTGTCTCAAGTTTAGGATTTATGAATTTGTTTCTAAGGCTCTCAACGTTCTTACAGCATTGTGCGCCTATTAATAAGAGGTGGTAATAGTTTATTCAGTTATAACAAATGTTTTAAGATTGGTGAATGTAAAGTACAACAATAAAAAAGCCAAGTTTGTGCTATCACAATGGAAGAGCCTGTTTTACGATATGAAAAAATAGATTTCTTAGGAGAAGGACAGGTAAATATCACAATTTAAATAATATAGCTATCTATCAACACCATATCCAATGTATAAGATAAATTAACAATTCCAAAAAAGTTACGATAACCTAAAACATTTAATGTTATTTTACGAAATCGTCACAGAAATTTCGTTTTTATTCCAGTTTGCAACAGTGTATAAAGCCAGAGATGTAAAGACAGATAAGATAGTTGCAGTCAAGAAGATAAAAATTGGCTCACGGCTAGAGGCTCAAGATGGCATCAACAGAACGGCTTTGAGAGAAATCAAACTGTTGCAAGAATTACAGCATATTAACCTTATTGGACTATTAGGTATGATTATGTACAAAATATTTAGAGTACTCAGTTTTAAAAAGGAGCCCATGGAAACCATGGTATATATATATATATATATATATATGGTATGGTGGTGGTATGCCACCTTTTGTAAAAAACAGTTTACAATAAAGATTATTCTATTCTATTCATAATCAAGTACAATTAAAGTAAATTACTCTTTCGGCTATGTATAAATTCTGTCAAAAGATGTGTGTCCAAGTATATGCAGATCATGCAAATGTTTGCCCCACAGGAATCAAACCTGCAAATTCTTGCTCGACTTCTACTTGTCTTCTACTACAACTCAAAACAATTTAGTGATTTTCCTGTATATTTATTTATTTTCACTAATATCAGGATATTTACCATGGTTTGTGAGTTGTTGGGTATCATAGTTCAAGATACCTACTCAAAATGGTAAATAGCGCAGTCTTAGTAAAAATTATCATTATAACCATTATAATTTCAAAAGTTAAATCAATGTGTTTTATTGAGTTTTCTTAAACAGTTGTATTTATTTTCAGATGTATTTGGACAAAAATCAAATGTGTCTCTTGTATTTGACTTCATGGACACTGACTTAGAAATAATAGTGAAAGATAGCAACATAGTGCTAACTCCCGCCAATGTTAAGGCATACACAATAATGACACTTAAAGGATTAGAATATCTTCACCAAAACTGGATTTTGCATAGAGATTTGAAGCCTAACAATTTACTTATAAACCGAGAAGGAATACTAAAGATTGGTGATTTTGGTTTAGCGAAAGCATTTGGTTCTCCAACAAGAATAAATACACACCAAGTGGTTACAAGATGGTACAGGTAAGAAGCTGTTTTTTTTGTTGAATTGTCCATTCTATTTTTGATGGCATTCATTGTTTCATTTTTATTTAAGCCCTCAGGCATTTGAGATTTTGGTTCAATTTCCACGAAGCCAAATGTTCCTGCAAATATTAATTCCACTTAAGCTACCAATCTTGGTGTGGATCAGCACAGGATTATGTCTGCCAAATATGCTATATTCTTTCCAATCTAGAATGTTTACCACATATGCTATATTCACTTCAGTTATTCTACCAATCTTAGTGTAGGTCAGGACAGGATTATGTCTGCCAAATATGCTATATTCTTTCAATTATATAAGGTTATAATCTATGAACATACAAAATTTTATCAAAATCAGACGTGATTGAGTAACAAACAAACATCCAAACTTTTGCATTTATAATATTAGTGTGATGATTAAGAATGTGTCCATTGGCACATTTCTAACAGTCTGTATTTAAGGGGAAGACACTTTGTTCTTGTGTTCATGTCACGTGTGTGTGATTTGAATTCTTTTTTGAATTATTCTAATTTGAATTATCACTAACACTACATTACACTGTTTTACACTACACTAACTCTAAGGGTTTCGTTCGTTTCAGATGTTTTTGTAGTCCATTACAATTCAAAGCCATCACTTTGATTGTGTTAATAATTTTTTAGGCTTAGATATAGCAGAATTGACACTATTTTAATTTTTTCTAGACGAACTTCATCTAGTTTATTGTTGCTCGTTTATGTTGCACTCATTGCGTTGAGCGGTTAGAGTATGTTATATAAAATAAATCTTATTTTCAGATCACCAGAGCTTTTATTTGGAGCCAGGCAGTATGGTACAGGAGTGGACATGTGGGCGATAGGCTGTATAGTAGCGGAGTTCCTACTGAGGGTCCCCTTCCTGCCGGGAGAGTCTGACCTGGACCAGTTGTCCCGCATCTTCCAGGTGTTTGGGACACCTAGTGAAGAGTCTTGGCCGGTCAGTACCACATCCTTTCATTGTATTTTTGTTGTTATTAGCTCTCCTGCCGGGCTAAAATACGCGCCGCGAAAAATGTTGTCGACGCTTGTTGAAATTAAATAATATTTATTGTAGTTTACGTCCAACTTATTACGTTTAAGCTAAGCATGCAATTTAAATTATATTAATTCCAAGATTTTTAAAACCATCACAAAAAGTTTTTAAGCCTAGATGGGACTTGAACTCGCAACCTTCCTCTTGATACTTGCACTACCAACTGTGCAATCAAGAGGAAGGTTGCGTGTTCAAGTCCCGTCTAGGCTTAAAAATTTTTGAGATGGTTTTAATAAACTTGGAATTTTCCGTAAGTGTTCGGATACCACTCTAAAAATAAAAATACTATTTAAATTATATTGTCTCGTGTTTGCTCTAGCAAGAGCGAGACAAAACAATCGACAAACTTTTGTCGTAGCGGCATGTTAACCTGGCAGGTCACACTTTTTTAAATAAAAAGCCAGATAAAATTAAGATTGATAATTTGTAAAGCCGTGGTGGCTTGGTGGGATGTACTCCGATTTCCGATTCTGAGGTTGCGGGTTCGAATCCCGGCTAATGATTCTCCTGCTTGAAAAATGTATGCATTTACAAGTGCTCAAAACGGTGAAAAAAAAACATAGTAAGGAAACCAGCATGTCTTAAAACCAAGATTTCGAAGGAATGTGCCATCAGGTTAGTATTCTAATGAGCGGCGATTGGCTTCACATAAATGATTAAAATGTAAACCAGTATCAAATGTAATGTTTGGACTTGTCTCAAACTACTCCCTTGTGAGATACAGGTGCCCAATTCTGCTAATTTATAAGAAAAAAACGATTATGAAGCCATACGATTATTTAACGATTATGATTGTTGTTCCTGTCATAAGCTGCCAAATTGTGTTAATAGAATACCAAAAAGTATCTATGGTGGCCATTTTGCGACGGTACCATTGTCATAGTGAAGCGATTGGTTTAGTAGAATTGGGCCCCAGGTCTGTATACTAAGTAATAGATCCGAGGATGTCCATCATATTGTTAATTTCTTATATAAATTGTCACAATCAACTGTTTTCGATTATACTGTTTTTTTTTATTGATGGTAGTCAAGTGGTTGACCACTACCTCAACTGGTGGTAAGTGGTGGTGTGATCGAAGATGGAGCACGCTTCCCTAGAAAGAACCTATTCAATCTGGACTTGAAGACTCCGAGATCATACTGGTCCGGAAAAACATGCACCGGAAGTGAGTTTCACTCCTTACTCATGCTAACAGGAAAAGTAGAGGCAAATCGCTTAGTACGGCAAGGTGGTATGCCGACCAGGTATGGGTGGTACTTACTGTGTATTTCTAGTAACTTTGAAAATGTATTTCAGGGTTTAAAGAGCCTGCTGGACTACGTACAATTCAAGCAGTTCCCGGCGCAACAGCTGCGGCACATATTCAGCGCGGCGTCCGACGACCTCATACAGCTGCTGGAGAGCTTGCTGTCGCTGTTCCCGGCCAACCGCTGCGACTGCACACAGGCGTTACAGATGCCATACTTTAGGTAAGAACGAGCTGTTTACCCGCTATTTCATTCGCGTGGACTTGAAACCTTACTGTCATAATTATAACAGCACCAAGTTAACTAATGACATCTTGGTGAAAGGCCAGGTTAAGAGTACCCTAAACAGACAAGCATGTATGAAGAATGTGATGAGAGTGAATGTCAGCATTGTAGCGAAGCGATCTGTGATCTCTGCCTACCCTCCGGGATAAAGGCGTGACAGCATACTGTATACATATGAGATTTTCGATAGTTGGCACTGTTATACATATATAACAGTGCCAACTATCGAAAATCTCATAAGTCAGGCACCTCCCCCGCCCCGCTCGGAGCTGGCAACGTCGCCCGCGTAACAATTAACATTTGAAATCGTTGTTTTTTTTTTTTTATAAATTATAGGCTAGCGTTTGACCACTATCTCGCCTGATAGTAAGCGATGATGCAGACTACGATGGTACAAGCTTGCCTAGAAGAAACTTATTCACTCGTGACTTGAAGACCCCTTCGACAAAGGTTGTAGTTATCAGGAAACACAGACTCAGGCAAGGCGTTCCACTCCTTGGCGGTGCGCATAATAAAGGTGGAAGAGTACCGCTTTGTGCGTATGGGAGGTATGTCTACCATGTAGCGGTGGCGCATCGCGGAGCGTCTGGTTGTCCGATGATAGAATGGGGATGGTGGGATCAGGTTGAAAAGCTCCGCAACACACTCTCCGAAATGTATCCGATAAAAAACCAAGAGGCTTGCAACCTTTCGACGATGCTCGAGGCTGTGGAGCCTTGCATTTGCTAACTCGTCATTGCAAATGACGAACAGTACTCCAGACATGATCGGACTTGTGCTTGGTATAAGTTGAGCAACTGTCCCGGTGTGAAGTATTGCCTCACCTTTGCGTTTGTGTCATCTTTGCGTCGTTGTGGTGTGATTCCAACTGTTCGACTCTTACCGTAGCTTTGCCTTCCTCTTCATATATTCCACCATGTCCTCCACCTTTGTGAATTTTCGGTTCGATTTCTATACAAACGTTCAGTGGTGATTCACTAGATAACTCAAAGTCAAATATTTTTATTCATCAAAATCACAAGGATCACTCTGAAACGTCAATTTTACTGCCTGTTCCTTCGCGACCAAGCCAGGAAAGAAAGGCAAGAAACAAGGCTGGTTGTTTTTTTTAATGATCCTTTTACAATACATAACAATACAGAAAATAAATTACGTCTAAATTGTAACGAGTTGGAGCAATTTCAATCCCAAGCTTCTCTATCATCTAAATAATCCGATATTTTATAGTAGGCTTTTTTATAAAGATTTTGTTTAAATTTTACGTTTTTAAATTTGTTAATTGTCAATTTTTGTACATCCCTTGGGAGTCTGTTATAAAAGCGTACACCTTGCCCTTTAAACGATTTACTAACTTTATGGGAGTTTACAAGTGGCAACAGCGAATTTATCTTTATTTATACTATTAAAATTATGATTATCGCTATTTTTCTTAAACAAATTAATATTGTTGTGAACATACATCAGATTTTCATATATGTATTGACAAGGGAATTTCATAACATTTATTTCTTTAAACTTATTGCGTAATGATTCTCTGGGGCCCATATTATAAATTGCACGAACAGCCCTCTTCTGCAGCACAAAAACGGTGTTTATATCTGCAGCCATCCCACTCAGCAGTATACCGTATGACATAATGCTGTGGAAGTAGCTGAAGTAAACTAGTCTAGCTGTGTCTGTAAAAAGACTTTTTGACTGCGTATGCCGCATAGACCGCATATGTCTCTTCGACAACTTATCAATGTGAGGGCCCCATTGAAGCTTATTATCTAGGGTTATACCTAAGAATACGGTGAGGTCCACAAGAGCCAACTCCTCGTCTATGATTTTTATATCTGCTTGAGATTGCATTGTTTACATCGTCAAAATCGGTTTTACTGATAGCAGAAATGTCTAAACATATCCGTATCCAATTAGTTACGTATTATTATTGTCGCAAAATCAATAAATTTGTACCTAAATATCTAAGTTCTCGGTTTCATTCCTAAATTTATTATTTCACTTTTTGAAATTTCATTAAAAACGTGATTTTTTCTAGTATAATTTTTAATTAATTTAAGTATAAATGCGTGTCATTTTATTGATTTTGTGACAATAATAAGACATAACTAATTCGATACGCATATGTTTAGACATTCTGCCGTTCAGCTATCTAACGAATCGCCACTGATCTTACTAACTTAATTTCAGCAATAAACCAGCACCAACGGTCGGAAACAAACTGCCAATGCCGTCTAACTTCATGAAGATAGAAGCTGAGAAACCTTCGCTGAAGAGGAAACTACTTGAAAACATTGATGGAGGCTCCCTAGCAAAAAAACTGCAGTTCTAATAACAGATCACTATGCAATATGAAACTGCCACTAATTATAGACTAGGAGGGCGCTGTAGGTAAGCCTACCTTATCAAGTACCAGAATGAGACGCATGAACTGAAGTGAATATTCTACTTTAAACAGTGTATTTTGTCTTTTGCATTGATAGGTCAGATCCACATCTGGTTGAGAGAGACAAAACACTGTGTCACTAATTCAAGGGTAATAAGAGTTTATTGACAACACATTTAGATATGTCAAGCTAAAAGTGCAGACATTATAAAATATGTATTTAGCTTTGAGGTAATAATAAAAAAGTGTATTGAGAGAAACAATTTTAACTTGGCACATCCCACTAATATTATAAATGCGAAAGTATGGGTATGGGTGTATGTTACTCTTTCACGCAAAAACTACTGAATGGATTTTAATTAAATTTAGTATGAAGGTAGATTATAACCTGGATCTGGATACTTTTTATTTACAAAACACGCGTGCAAAGCCGCGGGTGAAACTAATATTTACCTAATTTGGATTGCATGGACAAATCTTGGTAAGCTTTTTGATCACTTTATGCTAGTTTACATCTTTCAGACTGTGATTAATCTGGTTCCCTAATGTTTTGTTTCACAAACAATCACAGAGGTTAAGTATGAAATAATTTTTTTATGGTGGAAATGGGCAAGAAGAGAGAAGGGAAACAACGTTTTCATAGACCGTTTTTTTCTCCACCCCTCTGGACTCTGGGTGGGCTCCCGCTAGAAGCTCTTAAGGTCGCTCCTGAGTGATCACCCGCGAGCTTCTGGCTCCCGCGCTCTTTATATGCATTCTAGGGGTATCACGCACTAGACCGGTGGGGTCGGGGTTCCTCGTGTCGTGTCTTTTTGCACCTAACCTACTCAAGTTGGGGTGCTCCGTCTCGATTCAGTCTATTATTATAAATATAAAATGAACCGTTTGTCAGATGTCCCGTTGTAAAATGTAAATTTGTCGAATCATCATTTAAATAAATGAACCTTTTGCTAAATCTTTTTTTGTAAAATAATGATTTGTCAATTCGTATTTTTGGTAAATGTTGGTTATGAAGCGAACATTTATAAATTAAGTGTCGGTTAAATGACAGGATACCGATTAATATTTCTAATGACGCGACGTTATAACCCAACATATGTTTTATCTTTGTCCATTAATCCCATGTACGTCTCATCCTGGTACACAATATGTAGAATTGTCTACAATATCTACTTGGTCTTTTCCTCAAGTGTCAGTAGTGTGATTGATAGTTAACCGAACTATTGATATTTTTCGGTGTCAATATTCTGTTTGGTACAAAGCACCGAAGTATCAATACCCTTTAGTAGCAATATTCAAAAAACAACGGCCTACTGCCAACCAGGCATACTAGATGGCAGTATGTCGTCCTTTTTTTTACCAACTGAACTAACCCCGAAAAGTATCAGTAGTTCGGTCTACTGGACAAACAACCGAACTTCTGAGAGGTCTATTAGTATAATGACTGAAGTGCAATTTAAGTAATATTAGTTTGACATTGGAAATGTTATCAATTTTATACCATTTGGAAGATAACTGATCAAATAAAGCAGGACTTTATTTTTGAAAATAATTCTGCGATTATGAGTAGCATGGCTAAAGACCGGTCTTGGATCTAAGCTATTTTGAACCTAGTGTATACGATATAAAGTTCATATTAAATTATTAAACCGTATTTATGACAAAAGTAAACCTTTTATTCGTTTTTAATATGAAATGAGGTATGCACGGTAAAATTAAACTAGAATGGTCTACTACCGTTCTATAGCATTAAATACTTTATTAAACTTATTTGAAGTTTTTTTGTGACACAAAGTTCACTCACCGATATCGAGTACTATTATTTGTTCTGTGGCTAGTATTATTTCGTGTGTTGTGGGGAGTAAAGTTAATTCCCTCTGAAATAAGAATCCCTACTGAATTCTATAAATATGTACAGTGACGGAATGAAAATATTCGTCAATTTTCAAATTGATTCGTTCAACGTATCATGAGTACGTATTACATTTTGAAACTTTGTTACAGAACAGACTTGAGTTAGAGAAAATAATGTTTAACTGTTCCTTAATAAAGTTCACAATTATTCACTTCAAAGTTGTTTGACTATTTATCTTGTCATAAAAAAATAATTGATTCTTGCATTACTGGTGTAAGCGAAAAACGACTCCTAAGGTGACGAACTTTTTCATTCCGTCACTGTACCTAGAAAAAAAAAACTATACACACACACACACCCTTACACATCCTCACACACACCCACGCATGTACTCGCACAAACCACGGTAAAATAGAGAAATAAATATAAGTTAGCCAGTGGACTGGTGACCTGTACCACAGGTTTTATAAACCTATCACAGGCACCAGTCTCTCGCATAATGGCTGGTTTACACGGGCTTCGTAGCTAAGCGCTTAGTACTTGTCACTAATACTAAGTCCTCGTGTGTAATCACGCTGATTAGTGTTTAGTATTAGTGTTTGTGAATAGTGCAAGTGAATAGAGATCGATCCTATTTACTAAGCGACAAGTCGATACCCCCACCACTAACACTAAGCACTTGTCGCTTGCTGACCGCATGTAAACAGCTCGACAAGTTAGTTAGTGACAAGTTGTACCGGGAAGTGAAAACACGTGTTTATTTACTTACGTATTTTTTTGTGATCATGGCTGCGGAAAGGTGGAATTCGGAAAAAACAATCAAGTTCATTCAGGAATTTAAATCCTATGAATGTTTATGGAACCACAAATCGGCTTTATATAAAAATAAACTCGCAAAAGATGCTGCTTATCAGAAAATCGTTGAAGAGATGAATATTGCTGGTTTCGGAGTGCCTGAGGCAAAAAAGAAAATGAGAACACTTCGGTCAACCTATTACCAGGAAAAGAAAAAAGTTCAAAATTCAATGCGATCAGGAAGTGGGACTGATACTGTCTATGTGCCAAATCTGCATTGGTACAAAGAAATGGATAGTTTGTTGAAAGATATAGACGAAAGGCGCACAACTATAGAAAATGTAAGTAATAAAACAACATTTTTCATAGGGTAGGTATTAGATTTATTTTGAAGTAGGTATTATATTCAATAATAATAAGTCTCGAACCATGATTATTTATCATATACTTGCAGGTATATGTTTTGTGGGAGACTGAAGCCTAAGCTAGGTTATAGGTATTAGTAGGTATGTGCTTATTTAACAATAGATTTAATTTAATTAATAAAGTTGTACATTTTAAACTAATAGATCATTCTAGATTGCCATGATACGGTACCTTCGTTTACGAAGTAATTCGTATATCTTTCTCTCAATTGTCGGGCCATTCTTGACGAGTGATTACTACCCACTGGCTGAATATTTTGCAAATCAAAGTTGGCGTCCCTCCATAATCCTGGAATAATTTCCCCAGTTTCCAAATTTTCATAGTCAACACATCTCGTGGTTAGGTATGTCCTTGAAGTTTTTCTGAGCCAGTTATGTATAGTGCATGTTGTACGAACAATGCGATCAGTAACTGTGAGATTCGTGGATATAGATGTTCTAAAAATTCTAAAGCGACTGGCTAAGATGCCAAAAGCATTTTCGACGATTCTTCGGGCCCTTGACAATCTATAATTAAAAATTTTCTGTTCGTAGGTCAAAGGACTATGCTTGTAAGGTTTCAATAAATATGATTTCAGGGGAAATGCGTCATCTCCAACAAAAAATCCATTGTTTGGCAACATATTGTTTTCGAGATCACGAAAAATCGAACAGTTCTGAAAAACACCACCATCTGAGCACCGGCCGTTTGCGCCAATATTAGCATATATAAAACAGTAATCATCATCTACGACGGCCATTAGCACGATGCTGTTGCTTCCTTTATAATTAAAATAATCACTGCCACAGTCAGGAGGTGCTTGAATACATATATGCTTGCCATCTATAGCACCGTGAGCCCCTGGAAAGTTCCAACGTGTATTGAAACCTCTTTCTATTTTCTTCCATTCATCCTCTGTAGCAGGAACCTGAAATACAATTTTATTTTTCAGGATAGCGGATCTACAAGCAGCGAGCAACATAATCCTATAAGTAGCGAGCAAGATATCTCTATCGCTTCCACTTCAGAGGTTGAATCTATTTCGGAACCAAGGGGGGAACAACGTCAAAGTACCTCCAGTAAAAATATGTCACAGCGGAAAGGAATATTTCGTGCGATTGGAGAACTAAAAAAATTACAAGAAGCTGTCAATAGGGATGTACCTGAAAAAGAAGACAGATTCGATGTGTTTGCAAAGAACGTAGCAGTGCAGTTAAGAGAATTATCATTCGAGAGAAGTATGATTGCACAAACAAGAATACAAAATATTTTGAGTGAACTAGCGATCGAGAACTACATGTACAATAATACATCTGCTTCCATTGAAACATTGGAAACCGTCTCATCTGCGGGATCGTTACGTTCCACACCTGCTTTAATTTCTGATGAAAATATCCTATCACAGGCCATATCAATGACACTTGACGGTGAAGACTTCACACAGTAATATTTCGTGTACTTATGTTATTTCAAATGATTACACTAATGATAACAATAAACAAAATTGTTTTTTTACCTTCATGTAATCCGAAAGTTGATTATAAATTTCATCCAAGACTTCGGGTATGAATTTTGAAATCGCTGGTTTAGAAACTCTGAACACGTGTGATAACATGCGGTAGCTGCTTCCTGTTGCCAAAAATGACAAAGTAACCTCCAATTTTATTTTAGCTGGTATGGCACTCCTCATATTTGTGTCTTGTCTTTGAATTGCTGGTGCAACTTTTTCTAATATAATATCAAATTGTGCCGTTGACATTCTCATAGTTACTGTATATTCTCCTGGATCTTCGGTTGCTAGCTCTTTTAATAGAAGAGCAGAATGGCCCCGTTCATCTCTGCGCAGTAACCACTGTCTTGTCCACAAACGTTTTCTTTTTAATGTTTGTCTTTCAAGCTCTTCGATCATGCTTGAAATAATAATGTTTGAATAATGTTTAAACACACTGCGCAAAATCAGGCGGCGTCGTTCCATTTCGAATGTCTGATCACTAATGACTTCTACTGGCTCCAACGTGTAAACGGTTACTTTTCACTTGTCATATTGATGCTTAGTATAGTGACAAGTACTAAGCGCTTAGCTACGAAGCCCGTGTAAACCAGCCATAACAGGTGTACTTCAGCATCAGCACCCTTAGGTATAAGTAAACCTTTTGTCTAGAGAAAATAAATTATTTATATTCAGACGTTTTAATTAAATTTGTAATTTTTTATGTGTAACATCTTTCCTCTCGGTTTGTGATTTTGGCAAGAGACGGAAAAATGTGTATAGTAATAGGAAACCGGGGAAGCGCGCGCTATTTAATATGACCAATGAGCGCGCGCGGTAGTCAAATGTTATACATCTCATGCAACTACTGTAAGGCTTGTAGTTTTTTTTTTTTAATCCCAACTCTTTTTTTATTTTATTTGATGCTATGAACTGGTAGTAAACAATGGTCTGAACTATGTTTGTTCTGGAAAACAGTGATTTGAATTTGACAGTGTTACTGTTACATTAGGTTTAAAATGGATTATATACAACATTGGTTAAGGCAACGTGTAATATAATAAACATGTGACACATTACAAAAGAAAATAAAACTTTGGGATAAAAATATTTTTATTATGTTTGCAAAACGCACATTGAATAATGAAGTACAAATAATACGATTTATAACATATAGTAAATATATTCATTTAGCTATTTCTTATTTTTCTATGCACCAAAATTTAGCGTAAATATGATTATTAGCGTATTTAGCACAAGATTATGTATAGATAAATCTATTTGGGCCTTTATTATGCAAAGTTACAGTCAGTGGGTCACAGATTACTTTTGAGTAGGTCACAGAGATACCTTTGGCGATGGACTGGAGCCCAATTCTACTAAACCAATCGCTTTACTAATGGTATTGTCGCAAAATGTCCATTATAGATACCTTTTAGTATTCTACTAAAACAATATTTTTGCTCTGACAACACCATTAAAAAATTGGCAGCTTATGACAATCATAATCGTTAAACAATGTTAATAGCTCCATTATCGTTTTTCTTATGAATTAGTAGAATTGGGCCCCAGGTATAGAGCAGTCTTTGGCGCTTTATCACAACGACTACCACAAGGCATTACACAAAGTTTGCTCATATACGAAGAGGACCGGGAACAGGTGTTGCCAATCTGAAACTGAAATCAAGTTTAAATAAAACTGATGGATTTGTGAAGTGTTTTCAGTTTTTTTTATCTGGTTTTAACACAGTACTGTCTAGACCCAGACTAAGCAAAGATTCAAATATTATTTTTATAGTGTTATCCGAACACATACGGAAAATTCCAAGATTTTTAAAACGATCACTTTAAAATGTGAAATAAGCAACGCGACATCTCTTGGCAATTTACTAAACTGCAACGTTTGGCATTGAGCAGGTCAAAAAACTGTATAAGTTTTCTTGTAGATGGAGCTAACGGCGCTTTAGTCGTAATCTGAATCATCTCACTAATTGCGACCCTGACGTGACATGGTCTGGTAACACAGTTGGATAGTGCATCCTCGTATCAAGAGGAAGGTTGCGGGATCAAGTCCTGTCTAGGCATGACATTTTTGAGATGGTATTAAAAATCTAAGCAAAAGTTGAAACCAGATACTTAACTGCAAAAATACTAATACAATTTTTTTTCCTACCTACTTGTTATATTAGAGAATCACCCGAAATAAATGTCTGGACATCATGCAAACATTTGTCTCGCAGCAGAAATCGAACCCGCAACCTCCTACGTCTCAGCCGACTATTCGCCCACTGCGCCGCAGAGGTCGTCAAATATTCAATCGTAAGGGATTTGTTTGATAATCCCCACCAGCAAATTCAGTTGGTAGTTCCCCCTACTATTTCATAATTTAAATCAAAAAACTCTACAACCTAACCAACCAGGCACACTTGAATTTGCTGCTGGGAATTATGACACTAACCACGTTCCATAATACCCACGTCAGAACGTGCAAAATACATACGTGTTTATTTTCCACATTGTGTATGCTGTTCTGGCGAGATACGTCTTCGTGGAGCGATCGCGGGTGTCGCCGAGGGGCGGGGGGCGCTCGCACATCACTGCGTCGTGGCATTCCACACGGAGAACTACATAAAACTAAATCACTAGACTCCCGCTCGATGGTTTATACCTAACGACCCTTACTAAAACTGGCGCCACTAGTTAGTGTCGTATTATACGAGGCATGCCTTTTAAGTTCTGTCGTTTCCATATTTTCCGGCAATTTTGAATTTAGAACTGTTCTATATTCGAATGTGTTTACATTTTGAATCTCAAAACAGTTGAAAGTATTAGGATTAATGCTATTGTTTAGTCACAGTTTCGATTTGAATCTGTCAGGTCACGTACGAAAATGAATCTTTCTAAGGAAAATGTTCGTGCAATAATTTTCTACAACTTTAGAAGAGGCCTGACACGGCTTCAGTGTTTAGAAGAGCTAACATCTGTGTTCAGTGATGTAGCCCCATGTCTGCGGACTGTCGAACGCTGGTATTTAGAATTCCAGCGTGGACATACTAGTGTTAGTGACAGATTTCGCGAAGGACGCCCAAAATCCGCCTTCACTGAAGATAACATCATTGCTGTGAGACAACTAATTCTCGAAGATCGTCATGTGACGTATCGAGAGATAGAGGCTCTATTAGGCATCTCAGGGACAACCATTCAGAAGATCTTGCATGAAGCGCTTGGTGTGAGAAAGCTAGTTTGCCGTTGGATACCGCATCTGCTTTCCGACGATCACAAGGCGGCCCGCGTCAGATGGTGTAAGAAAACTCTGCAAAGGTTCAACCGAGGGGAGTCAAATCACGTCTACGACATCATAAGTGGTGACGAATCTTGGATCTATGCCTACGATCCTGATTCCAAACAACAATCTACAATCTGGGTCTTTCAAGACGAGCCAAAGCCGACTAAAGTTGTTCGTTCTCGAAGCACTTCAAAGAAGATGGTGGCCACGTTCGTTGGAAAAACCGGCCATGTTGCGACTATTGCACTTGAAGATCGTAGAACGGTTAACGCAGAGTGGTATACTTTAGTTTGTTTACCACAAGTCATCGCCGAACTTCGAAAATCTAACTCAAAGCGACGCATCATCCTGCACCACGACAACGCAAGCTCACACAGCGCTCGTCAAACGATTGAGTATTTGAAGCAGGAAAAAGTAGAAATTCTTGACCATCCTCCATACAGTCCTGACCTAAGCCCTAACGATTTCTTTACATTTCCTAAAATTAAGAAAAGTCTTCGTGGTCAAAGGTTCCAGTCCGGTGAAGAAGCAGTCGACGCTTTCAAGTCAGCCATTTTGAACACCCCCACTTTAGAGTGGAATAAATGTTATAATAACTGGTTTGAGCGAATGGAAAAGTGTATTAAGCTACGCGGTGAATACTTTGAAAAACAATAAAAAGTACTATAAGGTTCTAGTTGTGTTTTTTTCTTCAAACGACAAAACTTAAAAGGCATGCCTCGTACGTACCTACTACATAATAATAATTTATAATCTACTTTAAACCGCCAAGGACCACGCCGGTACATTCTTGTATGGTTGTGGAGCCTGACCGATTAAGTACATCATGGTATCAATAGCTTGTTGTGCAACCATACTGTCGCTAGTATTGCACATCAAAAGGGACGATTGTGTCGATACATAACATTTCAATAGTATAAAGTTTCGTCTCAGTCTATTTCTGCCTATTTGCGTTTTCTACACTTTCTTACAAAGCACAAAACTATTTAAATGGTTTTATGCAATATTATCGATAGTAACAGTTCGCAAATACATTTTTCTACCCTAAGATTTGTGATAAAATAACGTTTCTGATGTTACATACATCAGAAACGTTATTTTATCACGTCATATTACAGGATTAATTTTTAAAATACAATATATTTAGCTCGTCAGGGATCACCCCAATACATTTTTAATATATTAATGTACATAATAAAGTGATTGTGCCTACAACTAAAAATTAAAAATATGTGCTCTAGCACATATTTTTAATATGTGCTATGCAAAGTGCACATAAAATTATGTTTGACAAGCTAAGTGCATAAAAATCGTTATATAAATTCTAGATTTACAACGTGAAATACTTAGTTATAAATAACAATTTTGTCAAAAGACTTTAGAGGCGCTTCAGCCTGTCGAGTCAGTAGATTATTAAATGTTTAAAATACCCAGACTGTGTTTAGCGATATTTTGTTACTTATGTATCAAAAATAAAAAAATAAAATAACTTTATTTGGGAACAAAATCATGGTACAACAATACTGGAACACGATAGTATTCGCAGAACTGTGTCGCGAACACTAACGCCCCCGTCTGAGTCTATTATTTCCAATTATTATTATTATTATTTTAAATTATACAAGATAAGCATATATGATTATTCGCACGTATGTATGTGTATATGAGTTTGTGTGTATGTATGGGAGGGTGTATGTGTGTGTGTGTGAACTTGTGTGTCAGTGAATTATTAGATGTTTAAAATACCTAACTGTGTTTAGCGATATTTTGTTACTTATGTATCAAAAATAAAAAAATAAAATAACTTTATTTGGGAACAAAATCATGGTACAACAATACTGGAACACGATAGTATTCGCAGAACTGTGTCGCGAACACTAACGCCCCCCTCTGAGTCTATTATTTCCAATTATTATTATTATTATTTTAAATTATACAAGATAAGCATATATGATTATTCGCACGTATGTATGTGTATATGAGTTTGTGTGTATGTATGGGAGGGTGTATGTGTGTGTGTGTGAACTTGTGTGTCAGTGAATTATTAGATGTTTAAAATACCTAAACTGTGTTTAGCGATATTTTGTTACTTATGTATTTATGTTAATAAAGACCATTGGAAAAAAATAGATACTATTGTGCATGTCGATAGTTTTTATGCAATACTATCGATAGTTCTGCAACACTAATAATATGACGACGATGATAGTGTCAAAAAGTGTGGGCCATTAACTCACCGTCGTCGGTACAGTCCCCGTGGTTAGTGGGCGTATGTTTCTTGCGCGTTTTCATCTTCTTGGTCTGTAGGTAGATACGCAAAATTTTAACTCCATCTAATTTCTTACGTCTTTTTCTTTGATTGCTATTTTGACGCGGCTCACTTTACGCTTTCTGTTGGTAAACACAACATTTTATTAATGTGTTTATTTTTCTACGAAATTTTACAGAAATGTTCTTATAGCCAATTCATAGAATACATAAATCGGTTAAAAAAAAAGAGAGATTAATTCGACGTCATGTTTTTGAAATTCAATATTGTGTTAGCCAACAAAAGTAACTGAATTACAGTTGAATTTTGCTATGGCACATTTTTAATCATTCAAGGGTTCTGTAAAAAGAAATATGTTTTTACGCCGACATTGATTTTTAGCATTTTTATAGCTTACCTATTAGCTCTAAACCAAAGTTAGCTGATTTTGACGATCATTTCTGCTTTATCCCCTGTGCCAGAGCAAAAGTCGGGTACTGTACAAGATGAAATGGCTTCAGAACATTGTTCTCGTGTTATACGTGCCTTGGGGGAGTTTGGGATAAGGGAGAGCCGGCCGTAGACACCGTATTTACGTTCATCTTCAGGCCTCAGTGTTCCCATTTTTTTCATAACCAAATAAATCTGTAAGCGTTAAACATATTCATATTATTCCTATATTTGCGACACAAAATCAGGTAAGTACATACAATCATCTGATTAAAGTGTTATGTAGTAATCTAAATGACATTACCCGACAGTACCCTGTTAGGGCGTGGCATAAAATATAATTACATTTATAAAGCACACTAAAACTTATATACCTAATATTATGTATTATATTACAATATTTATTTATTATTATTTTTTATTTTTTTTATTTTATATATAAACGTATTTATTTCGTATTATACATATAATAAATTTTCACCACTCATGCTCTGAAAGTTGGTCATTGCCGCCCATTGTACCACCATGTATTAGTCTTTAAGTTTTCTAGGTTAAGTTATTGTAATTTGGTGTAACAATAAAGAATTATCTATCTAACTGTCTATCTATCTATAAATAAATTAAAAATAAGTTGGCCGTGAAAAGAAATGTCAAAAAAACCAAACTTACCTATTTTAAGATGAGGACTTACTAGAGGATTTATTCGTTTTCCCTTTCAAAAGCATTTAAGTTTTAGTACGACGTACCTAAATTTGAGGAAATTTTAAAGAAATAGGTAGTTGTGTCTTCTTCTTCTTTGAGACCACGATTCACTTCTCAATCACAATAGGGATGAATAAAAATTAGCCACCTCTATTGCGTTGTCAGCGACTAAGTTTAAGTCGTCCTTTATGCAGTTGGTATGGCACAGAGGACAGATAAGCATGTGGACCATACTTTGAATGGGTTCCCCGCTGTCGCAGCCAGTTAATGTAGGCTTCGCATTACCCATCTATACAGATTCTTCCTGCACCGGCCGACTTGGGTTCGGAGTCGATTCCAAACTGGCCACGGAAGGTCGTGTCCTGAGGGAAGATGTTCCTGTGGCGCGATAAAGTCATGTGGCGGTGGGTATTTTTCCTTCCATAGGTTAAGCTTTGTGGTGGCCGGGTGATTACCGGCAGCGTGTGTTTTACGTAAAAAGCTTTTACGACTTTTAAGTCAGGCCCGAGGGAGTTGGTAACCGTCGAGGGGATGTCGGTTATCAGTTTCTTGTTTCAACTTTTCAATTGTACAGACGGCATCCCGTCTTACGGAAGGTGGAGCTATGCCTGCTAGCAGGTAGACCATATTGAGAGAAGTAGGTTTTAGGCAGCCAGTTATTGTAAGGCAAGTGTCGTTTAGAGAAACATCGACATGCTTAGAGTGAGGGGACTGGTGCCACACCTGGCAGGCAAACTCACCAGCTGAATAACAAAGTCTGGAGAACATCTGGAGCTGCTCCCCATTTTGTGGTGGTGAGGCGTTGGAGTAGATTATTGCGCGTTCCAACTTTGAGTTTAGTCTTAAGGCAGTGGGACTTATACGTAAGTGTTCTGTCTAAAGTCGTGTTGTGAAACCGCGAGTCACAAACTAACCTGTTCCAACATGCCATAGCTTCTAATGAGGAAATCGCGCTGCGCCAGCAAACTGATTCGCTCGCGTTCCTCCTTCTCCACGATAGGATCCGGCTCGAAGGAGCACGCCACGTACACCGGCTTGTGTTCTTTCACAGGAATCTACAGACAGAAAACAAAAGCTTTCCTTATCATATCGGATTATGTAGATGATAGAGAAGCTTGGTATTGAAATTGCTCCAACTGTGTCAAAAATGTTTCAGGGCGCGGTCAAGTATCTATTACGTTAAGCAATTTTTCAAGATTTTTGACTTTCCCTCCCCCCTATGTAACGCGCCGTAACGATTTTCTGTAACCCTCCCCCTTTTTAAACGTTACGTAACACCCAAGTGACCATTTGTACCTTAAAGTCACAATTATGTTGCACAAAATACCGGAAAGTCGCTAAAATACCTTTGTTATTGTTTTAACCGCGTTTGCGGTTTTTTTACTCAAATGTTAATCAGAGAGGAAAAAAGTAAAGTCAAATGATAAGATGATGATGGTGTCGACCTACAGGTTGTTGCACTAGCGAAGATTTGTCCGTCAGCTGTTTCTTCTCCTCTGCCTTCTCCTTCTCCTTGCGTTTGTCCTTGTCCCTCTTAGGCTTGGCCGTCTTGTCCGTGCTGACCATGCTGACGGTAGCGGTGACCGTGTTGACGGTCGCGCTGGCCTTTTCTAACTTCCTCTCCCCTTCTTTCAGGGGCTTGGATTGCGAGGGCTTTTTGAGGGCATCAGCTTTTGCTTTAGTCTGCTGTAACTTACAAATTAACTTAGATAAGCTGGCTTAGCACTTTCCATACTAATTTTATCTAGTCTCTTATCTGTCTGTTCGTCTGTTACATTTTCACGACTAAACGGCTGGACAATCGGTCCAGCCGTTTAGTCGTGAAAATGTATTTGGTCGATGAAATTTGGTATACAGATAGATTATAACCAGGATTGAGACAGGTTTTTAGTCGACAAAAGGAGGGTAATGTTTTTTTGACAAAGAAATAAAATATAGGTACATTTTATTTATCAGGATAAATATCTTGAACTTTTTAGTTTGACTTATTATCAGCTGTTATTTAGATTTAGAACTTTTTTTATATTAAACTTGTAGACACACAAGCTGACGGGCCTCCTGATGTTAAGTGGTTACCGTCGTCGCCTATAAACTCCTTGCAGGTGGTAGGTACTGCAATCGCGTTACCTACCACATCTCTTGAAGGCGTTCCCTAGAACTTACCTACCTTAAAAAAGCGTAATGTTTGACTTAAATACTTTGAACTAACACAGCTGATAAGTAAACATAATTTTAACCGAAATCAGTCGATATTTACTTAGATTCTTCAATGAAAATCATCGAATACACAAAAGTCGTAAAACATTTGTTTTTAACTTAAAAACACAGAACAGCAGATGTTGTTCGAGTTGGAGAACTTGGAGACCACGCACTGGAAATTGCGTGGTCATAGACGTATTTGCGTTGGTGGAAAAAAAAAGATATCTCCCTAAAAAATCCCTACATTTTTTTTTACTTGCCCGACTGTTCCACTGCTGAGCAAAGTCCTCTCCCTCTCTCTTCCACTTATCACGATCCAGAGCCAGATCCTGCCAGCCCCTTTGGAAGACGCCCAAGTTGTTGCTCCAGTGCTTTTTAGGCCTAGCTCGGCATCGCTTTCCGTCTTTAGGAATCCATTTGCTTGTGACCTGGCCCACCTATCGGGTTGCATACAGGAGACATGATCCGTCCAGTCCCATTTCAGCTTTGCAGCCTTGATGCCCACGTCAGCAATTCCGGTCTTCGAGCGCAGTCAGAAGTTTGGAATCCAGTCGCTACATATTACCTCCTTCAAATAAAGACAAACCTGGAACTCCTCTCTCTGTAACCTGGTGCAGTCTCCACGAGCCCTTGACGAGGCTGTTCCCGTGTATAAGGAGCCTGAAGGCTGTTGGAATAGGGACGCGTACTGTTGGCCCACTGGATACACTCGCCTGCAAGGGAATATGCCTCCTATTTTATATACCTACTAATATGGTTCATTGTTTAACTTAGACCTTAGACAAAAGTCACAATAAAAGCAATACACAGAACATTTATAAATGTAATGCAAATAATAAGCAAGACAAATACGATGTATTTCTCACTCACCTATAATTCCCAAGATGTGTTTCCTCCCACTGGATCTGCGTTTGCCACGGACTTTTCTCGGGTTCTTTCTGCTCTTCCCCTGGCGTGAACTCGGAGAATCTATAACAAAGCGGTAGTATTAGTCTGACCTTGCGTTAGTTTTATACTTTTTTTAATGCAAAAACAGTCCGTGTGTGTGTCTGTCAGTCTGTGGCATTTAAGCTCCCAAACGGATGGTCCAAATCAGATGCGGTTTTTTTTATTAGATATATATTAGGTAGCTAGAATAATAATAATAATAAAAACTAAACTTATGGGGGCCCGTTTAGTGGATAGCTAGTCACCACCTGCCTCAATCATTCTTAATATTACAGGATTGGCAGGTGCCGTATCTCATTTCTCTGATAACCCATACTCTATTTCATAAGCATTACTCTAACAATAGCCCGAACTCTAATCCATGTGTTGCAATAGTATTACCATCTGTCTCACCTCCACCTTATCATAGTGAATTTTATAAAAAAAACAGGCCTCTTACTCGTTGGCTTCGGCCCCGGTAATGCCTTTGTAAAGGTCCAGGCCTAAAGCTTGTGTAAAGTAATAAATGTGTGGAATAATAATAATTATTATCTTTACATATTGTATTTCTGCAATGTATAGGTAAGCTGTGTAAACTTGTACCCAAATATTATTAACATTTCTATTGTACAAAAGTTATTCAATAAAAACATTCTAATTCTGAAAACGTTCATGGTTCAAACCACCGTGAACGTAAACTAATTTGGAATATAAATATTTAGTTAGTGACGCATGCGCAGGCTGAAGCACATGATTCTGCTTACTTATTAGTCTGCAGTAATCTGTCCCGTATTCTCTTCCGATCCTCTTCCAACACCCTCTTCTTGTCACATTGCCAAATGTTGAGCAACGTGAATGTGTCTGTTAGTAGACTCTCTTTCACTTCCCTGTCCAGTTGTGTATCCGTGTGGAAACTAGGAGAATGGTTTACCTGCGAAATTAATCAAAAAAAAATTCACAACTAGTAGATTACGCCTCAATGGCCGGTCATAATCTATCTATAATCGATATCGATCCAGCCGTTTAGTCGTTAAAACTTAACAAACAGACATAGTTATGTACCTACTTTAGAATTTATAATACTAGTAAGGATAGTATGAACGAGTGGTGGTCGAGAGTATAAGAGAACGTGCCAGACCATCAGCCTGGACGGTGGACGACGAGGTCATATAGAGGATCTGGATGCCTAAACATAGGACCAATTGGAGTGGTGTTTGAGTGAGGAGACTTACCCAACAGTGGGCTTTTACTTGAGCTGCTTAGGAGGGCTACGTTTATTACGATATACCTACTTAAATTATATTGTTTCGTAAGAAGTTACACACATAGAGTACGTCAAATTACAACACAATCAGATAGTGGAACTGTGTTGAAACAACTTGCATAATTTGTAAAATAAATAAAATATTTTTATTGACTAACTAAAAACAATTGAAATTAACGATCTTACTTCCAAAATATAAGGATGTAGTTTCTGATCTAGCAGAATATCGAAACCGAGGATTTCGAAGCAAGCATGTACCTGAAAATAAAACGGAATTTAGTCAAAAACCAATTTCAAACTAAAGTAACTGCGGAATATACAGCGTCAAATGTACAAGGTCAGAATTGTAAGGTTTTTGAAGACATTTGTCGTAGTCATTCTATAAAAATATTTATCTTTATCAGTCTACAGACTGGACGTCTATGTCCGGTGATGAAGCCCAATAATTATCTACTACGCGAAACAAAACTACATTTATTAATTAGAATGTAAATAAATCTTAGGATTCAGACAAGCCTCTACATTTTGCTGTACTGTTCTGTGTTCAGGGCCCATCCATAGCTCAAAGAGCTGTCGGTCAGAGGCCTTCGAGTAGCTTTTAAACCAGGGCCATTTTTATCTACGAAAGATGATTATATTATAGCAAGCAGTTAGATCAGTAAGAAAATTCACCTCTGCCCAGGGGTTCTATGACTACATTAAGGACCTAATTATAGCAAGCTGTTAGTTAAGCTAGACACTATTTTACGGCTATTTACCTAGGTACATGTTTGTCTTATTATAATAGTTCAGTCAAGCTGGATTACTTTACGACCGTAAGAGGCATAGCTTAGGTTTTACTGTTGTTTATTAATCTGAAGCATATTGTCAGAAGAATCATAAGAAGTCGCGGCCCATACATGGATAATACTGGCTCAGGGTCATGGTGGATGGCTCAAACTAAAGAAGATCTAAGTATGCCAGCGATGGGTGCATGGTTATGATGATTAACACCTTATGTAAACCTTAATTTCAATACTAACGTTACCTATCTAAATACTAAATACCTACTGTCAAAATACAAAATAAAAAGAGGGATATTGCAAGTGTAACCATATCGTGTGAAGGGAAACACGCGTGGTAGCTGTGCTTGAGTATCGGCCACGCGGATATGATGGTCTTCACGATGACCTGGTCTATAGAGTGCCACAGGCGGTCCAGGTCGATGCCTTGGGACACCAGGATCTTGTTCAGGGTTGAGATCTTGCTGATGGACAAATGATGATCATAGACACTGCAGATCAAATCTATCGTGAAGTAGTGTTAGTAGAGATTTTTTAATCTCAACTTGTGCCTCATCGCCTCTGTTTGAAGTGTGTAAAGAAAAACACTAACCTAAGTTTTTTACCTGTCACTAATAACTGGTAGAAAATGGTTTTAGCATTAATTCCTCCATTTGTACATTTTTCTGTTTGTGCAATAAATAATTAAAGAAACAATGACGTTTCAAAATGGTGTTAAAATGCAATGAATAAAGGTTACCGGTTTATATTATTCAATAACCAGTACCGATAGTGAAAAGACTGTTATCGTAAAAAAAATGCGCATAAGCCCTTTCGCTTTATAGAATAGAATACTTAGTTACGAGTGTTTTATTCTTATCCCTTAATAATATTAATTATTTTTCGTAGGTAGGTAGGTACTCCATTTTCCAAGAACTGTGACAACTATTATGTGTCTGTTTATTCGGACCGTTATAATCTCGTATTCTTTAATTCCAGCCAGAGTAGATTATTTCTAGACAAACGTGATTCATTATAAAAGTATTTTTAAAATTTTGCATCCCAACCTTATTCGCTATCTCTAAGGTTGGCAGATATCAAATTATTTTAGCATTGAGCCCACCTTTTGTAAATAATTAATTTCAATGAATAAGTGTACAAATTAATAAAACAAAACTTCACAATAACAACCAAAAAGTTCAACCTAATCTCAAAAGCAGTCGCTTATTTTTGCTAGACTAATGTGCAAGGTCCATGCTTTGTTATAGAACTTTTTTCTTTACATTAAACTAAATTAAAATATATGTAATATGTACCGTTTACTGCCAGCTTCAGAATCGTACACATAAGTTCTACTGTGTTTGTTGAGCGCGTAGTTTGTAAGGTGCATGAAAACATTCGTCGTGTTGTTCACATTCGGATCGGCGTATCGACTTGTTGCAAATCTGACAAAAATAAACTTCATGTCAATTTTTCACAGGTCAAGAAACATAGCTGAATTCTAGGAATCAATGAGAGTTCCCATTGATTCATATGGGAACTTTCATTGATTCATATGGGAACTCTCATTGATTCATAATGGGAACTTCCATTGATTCATATGGGAAAGACAGTGCCACAATTTTATAACTATACGAGGTTGTACGACCTGCAGGTTGAGTAAAAATTTTCAAATAATAAATAGTCCCCAAATTTAGACATAATTTAAATTATTAAACTCTGTGGTTAGAGTTTAAACTGGCGATAAATTGTGATTTATTCATAAAAACTGCTTTTATTACATTTAAATTACTTTTACCTTACAAGACCTTCGTTGTAGACGAAAATTCGCAACGGATCGCACGAAGTTATCAGAGTGTAAACTCTTATGTCGAACTTATATCCATCTACTAGAAAAGGCTTTGAAAGATACACCTGAAAACGTTGTAAAAGTATAAGTAAATCAATACATTATTATGTATAGTGTTACGCTGAGGCTGTTAAACAATTAGTAATAATCGAAACTTCTCGAACGCTTTTGTCTTGCTGTGTTATTGTTGTTATTGTCTGCGGTTGCGCACAATGGGGATTGGTCGTTCCGTCGAAACACCGACCCCTTTCCTGGAACGATCGAGATCGTTCTCGAACAATCAAAATGTGCGCGATATAAATAGGCCGGAGAGATGGCCGGAAAGTCAGTGAGTCTCAGCGAGGCCCTGGAGAACTGACGTGAAGAAGGGTCTCGCGTGAACAGTAGTTGCTCGCGAGTCAGTCTGGATTTTGCTATACGAGCGAACATTTCGGTGACTTTAAGTGGTGCAACAGTGGTGTGAATTAGTGTGTTGTGATTACGTGTGACCAAGTTCGTGTATTCATCGTTTAGTGCTGAATAAAAGTGTTATTTTGGTTAGATTGATTCCCATTATTTTATCCCGAACCCTCAGCTCGTAACAATATATTATATATATACAACTATAGATAGATGGATAACTTTTATACGCAGAAAACTTTCGTGATTTATTTCAATCATTATTATAATACGATTTATCACGTATTTGTAATAAAGATAACTCTTTATTGAATTAACACACAAAATACAAAAAAAGAACTAAGCTAGAATAAAAAAAGCAATACAATGGGCGGCCTTATCGCTGAGAGTGAGCTTTTGGATAGAGCGATATTTACGAAGATATATCAGAGTTGGTGTACTATGAAGGATAAAATAAACTTTATATAATTTATTCAGGTCCCTGACCTGAATCTAAAACTAAAAATATCTGAGAATAGACTCTTCCTCAAACATAAGATACAAAAATGTGTATATTTGAATTTTTTATTTCCTTGTATTTTCTTTCTATATTTGAATTTGTATGTGCTTTACAAATTTCTATAATTTGTATATTTGAATTTGTGCAACTTGTATTTCCAATTTGTATAAGGGAATTGCTCAAAACCGTAATGATCGACAAAAATAAAACATCGATTTATATTGCAATTATGTAGTAATTACCTGACAAATAAGTTTATCAATAGGCTTGACATCTTTGAGAGACTTCGTCAGATAAATGCCGCGTCCCTGACTTCCGCACTCAGGCTTTATAATGAACGTCTTATTTTTATGCATCTTACTGTAGTTTAACGCTTCGCCGAAGCTGAAAATACCATAAATATACTATTTTCAGCGTTATTAAGACTAAAGGCTTCGTCAAATAGAACGCATACCTAGCGGTCGTCAAGTCGTTATAGCGTCGCATACTAACGTCGCGCATCGCTTTGTCTTATACTATTCAAGTTGATACAACGCGCGCGCTAGTAATACGCGACGTTATAACTATCACGGACATCAGGATGCGGCGTTATGTTTTATTCGTCGCGTCGACCGCGTCACACCAAAATACGCAACGTTCTAAAGCGACGGTAAAACGCCTTGACGCCGCGTCGCGACAAGTACTCTTTCTATTTGACAAAGCCTTTGACGGGGACTAATCTTTTTTGAGATTTATCTAAAAAAAACTTGTAACACTATACATCGTATTTTACAATAACAAGAACATTTTAGATTTCGATTTTGGCATAAAATGGTATTTTAATTTCAATTGCTGGATTTAGGATATCGTAATTTGAACTAAAAAAAACATCGACTAATAATTAATTTTACTTACTCCGCAGGTAGACACCAAGTTTTCGGAAAGAAATTATACTCTTTCGGATATATTTTTTGCATCCTATTTAAATTCCTTGCTAGCAGATCTTTCCTGAAATATAATTAATATTTTACTCACCTAAAAAACTGTATCCACGGGACCAGTTGAGCTATGCTAGAAGACCTACGGGCATAGCTATACGAGGAGAGCTACGGGCATAGCTATACGAGGAAATCTGTGTGATGCATACTATCCATAGTTGCTGCAGCTACGAGTAGCTACAAGCGTACGAGGCATGCCTTTTAAGTTCTGTCGTTTCCATATTTTCCGGCAATTTTGAATTTGGAACTGTTCTATATTCGAATGTGTTTACATTTTGAATCTCAAAACAGTTGAAAGTATTAGGATTAATGCTATTGTTTAGTCACAGTTTCGATTTGAATCTGTCAGGTCACGTACGAAAATGAATCTTTCTAAGGAAAATGTTCGTGCAATAATTTTCTACAACTTTAGAAGAGGCCTGACACGGCTTCAGTGTTTAGAAGAGCTAACATCTGTGTTCAGTGATGTAGCCCCATGTCTGCGGACTGTCGAACGCTGGTATTTAGAATTCCAGCGTGGGCATACTAGTGTTAGTGACAGATTTCGCGAAGGACGCCCAAAATCCGCCTTCACTGAAGATAACATCATTGCTGTGAGACAACTAATTCTCGAAGATCGTCATGTGACGTATCGAGAGATAGAGGCTCTATTAGGCATCTCAGGGACAATCATTCAGAAGATCTTGCATGAAGCGCTTGGTGTGAGAAAGCTAGTTTGCCGTTGGATACCGCATCTGCTTTCCGACGATCACAAGGCGGCCCGCGTCAGATGGTGTAAGAAAACTCTGCAAAGGTTCAACCGAGGGGAGTCAAATCACGTCTACGACATCATAAGTGGTGACGAATCTTGGATCTATGCCTACGATCCTGATACCAAACAACAATCTACAATCTGGGTCTTTCAAGACGAGCCAAAGCCGACTAAAGTTGTTCGTTCTCGAAGCACTTCAAAGAAGATGGTGGCCACGTTCGTTGGAAAAACCGGCCATGTTGCGACTATTGCACTTGAAGATCGTATAACGGTTAACGCAGAGTGGTATACTACAGTTTGTTTACCACAAGTCATCGCCGAACTTCGAAAATCTAACTCAAAGCGACGCATCATCCTGCACCACGACAACGCAAGCTCACACAGCGCTCGTCAAACGATTGAGTACTTGAAGCAGGAAAAAGTAGAAATTCTTGACCATCCTCCATACAGTTCTGACCTAAGCCCTAACGATTTCTTTACATTTCCTAAAATTAAGAAAAGTCTTCGTGGTCAAAGGTTCCAGTCCGGTGAAGAAGCAGTCGACGCTTTCAAGACAGCCATTTTGAACACCCCACTTTAGAGTGGAATAAATGTTATAATAACTGGTTTGAGCGAATGGAAAAGTGTTTTAAGCTACGTTGTGAATACTTTGAAAAACAATAAAAAGTACTATAAGGTTCTAGATGTGTTTTTTTCTTCAAACGACAAAACTTAAAAGGCATGCCTCGTAGCAGTTCTGCTACGACGGGCTACGTGCGTAGACAGCATACAGAGCTTTCAGCGTAGCGATGCAGCTACGTAAGTAGTCCGTGATAATAACTACGTACGTAGCAAACACGCGAATAGCGATTCTATAATTAATATTTTTCCATTCCTCCTTTCTTTTTATTTCTTTTACATGAATAATCTCAAATCTATAATAAATGCCTTTTCTATCGTACTCACCTGCAAATTTCCAGCATCCCCGGGAAGTGGTTGATCCTCTGAAACCTCTTCATCTCCTTGGCCCGCTCGACCGACACGCTCATGTCCGTCCAGTAGAAGTTCCACGCATCTTCCTCTGAAACATCTCGCATTCCGAACGCGCTTGCGACTTTGCGAATGGATTCGTAACGGCAGTTTGTTAAGCATATTGATATTTGTGATCTGAGGGACAGAAAATAAATAAAATGATTGTAATGCGCCCAGAACTAAGATCTTTGTACTTATGTCTCTCTCTTTCTCCTGAGCAATTATAATTCCCATCTGATGGTGGGGTCCCCTTTCCTCGTCTTCTCTTTCCACTCCGCTCTATCCAACGCAAAGTTTTGGGAAACAATGCAGTCTAGGTCTTGTACTTATGTAGTTACTTATGTTTATGGGACGATAAATAAATAAATAAATATCGCTAGACATTTCACACAGCGCTATCTAGCCCCAACTAACTACGATAACTTTTAAATGGTTGATCCGAGAAGTTATTAAAAACGTGAAGAAAAAGAGGATTTAATAGTCGTGGGAGTTTTTAGGAGTGGGGTAAGTAGACGGCGTCACCCAAAGCAGAAAATTTTTCCCTTCCCAACTCTTCCAAAGAGTTTTGCTTTAGCTCTGACCAATAAAAAATAACAAACATGAAAACCCCGATGGCGATACTACTTAGTATTAAATCGTATTAAAACGTAAAGAGGTCATAATCGTTACAACAGTTGCACGGACTTCGGTCGCATTGCGACTTCAATCGTGTATGTATTGGTCGTAAAGCAGACTGTACCTACGACCTACCTCTGTCGCAGGTCCGTTGAAATTGACATAGAACCTTGCGACACGACCGATCCGTGCGACTGTTGAAACGTATATGGCTCCTTCACCTCTTTCGTTTCTTCTTCTTGCGCGTGGCCTCCATGGGTATGATGGGCGCGGTACGCGAGGTCGGCTGCGAGGTGTCATCCTCTCCGTACAACTTGGAGTCGTAATTACGCATCAACATCGTTGCTATGTCTTCTGCTTGCTCTTTCTCCTCTTTCGCTTGCTGTTCCGATGTTACTTTCTCATCTGTTTATAAACTGTTTATAAAATCCGCTGTCGTAATATCGTACAAAATACAATACAAGGTCGCTATGGAAATCTATGTTCATCGTTAGAATGCCTATGATGATGATGATTATTGATAGTTTTACACAACTAGAGTTAATCTATTTGGATAAAACTCAATCAACAATCGAGTACTAATGATGGAGCCTTCGGAAGCAGTTTGAGAAGATTTTTTTCGTTTGTCCAAATATCAAATTAACTTTTTTTTTTCTTTTTTCACTTTTTCTTCTATGCTTTATCTTTTATATGTAGCCAGTGACTCTACCCGTGGCGGATTTACTAGCAGTCTTAATAAGCGGCAGATTTTAGGGGCGGCTTTGGAGACCGTTTTTATTATAAAAAAATTTCTTTCTGGCTGTTTTCTGATGTTTTGCAGAAATAAGTCTAAATGACATTATTCCGATGATTTTTCCCTTTTTCCTTTCATTGTACGTTCAAGCAACGGCACCTTCAACGGCAAACTTCTATATTCTATGGTAAAACTCCCAGTTCGCGGCCCCCACCCGTAGTATATCTACATTACCCCGCCTTATCGTACATGACAGAGCTTTGATTAGCTCGGAAACATATCCAAAATCTATTTCTTGTACAATTTCAACTAAATTGTTGGATTGAAGGGCAACAAAAATTTAACACCCCATACTTGGGAATCGTGTAAATCCACCACTGGACTCTACCATACCAGTGTTGACGGAAGACGATATAACATGAGGTTGAGATAGGTTGAGTAGGTACTTGATATTTCCAGCGCCATCTATGCATGGAAGCTTGATAAGGCTAGCACACTAAAATAATAAAGGTAACAGCCCCAACAGGGTAGGTACATTATACTACATAATACTTACCTACTCTAATGTTAGGATGTAGGTATGTAGCTGGTTTCGTCTCGCAAATAAAGAAATATGAATAAAGATGGGCACGTGCGTTGATGACTTGTCTAATATTGGTACTGATGTTTTAAGAGATAAGTCTATAGCTACTAAACTGAAAAAAAATGATGTGTAACATCTTTCCGCTCGGTTTGTGGAAGTGATTTTGGCAAAAGGGTCGGAAATGTGTAACAGGAAACCGGGGAAGCGCTTTGACCAATGAGCGCACGCTATTTGATTTGACTAATGAGCGCGCGTGGTGGTCAGATGTTTTTCACTACGAAAATATAATATGGCCTGTTTCATCTAATAAAAATAAGGATTTGTCATTGAGGTTGTTTTTCATCATAACATATCTTTACCTAGTATAAAATGAAGTCACTTCCGCTGTCTATTCGCTTAGATCTTTTAAACTACTCAACGGTTTTAATGCAGTTTTCAGGAATAGATAGAGTGATTCAAGAGCAAGGTTTAAATGTAATAATTTAAATTTTTTGGTTTAAATAAATAATACATAGACATAACTCTGTTTGTTTGTTACCTTTACACGACTAAACGGCTGAACGGATCGTAATTAAATTTTGCAAGGAGATAGATTATATCTTAGGAAAGGACATAGGCTACTTTTTAGCCAACTGCGCAAAATGAGGGTAATGTTTTATTGAAAAACCACCCGTGCGAAGCCGCGGGCGGGTCAGCTAGTTATGAATACAATGGGCCTCATTCGATTTTTAAATTTACTTATGATTAATCGCATTTACGGAGCCGTTATCGAGTTTTCAATGACCAACTTTCTGAGTGATGAATTCGGTAGATAAGATTAAGATTTGCTTTGTGTTTTCTATTTTGTTTGTAATTTTTTGTTTATATGGTGTACAATAAAAATGATGTTACACATCATATGCGTCTACTGTAATAAGGCTCGTATTTTTTTTTTACTGACTTAAAGGCCGTGTGATAATGAGGGGTTTTCACGGCCATGTTTTTATAACTGCTACCAGATGGCGTAGCTCTATCATGCTCTGATTATCAAATATAAGTGAATTAACAATCATATCAACGTCAATTGCCGTGTCAACATTATTTTCCAAGGAACTTGAAATAAAAAAACAAATATTTATGTTTGTTTATCTGACGAAGTGAGATTATTTTAGACAAATTTTGTGTCTTTTGAGATTTTGGCGTATAAACCATATTTTTTGGTGGCGCATCTCCAGACAGCGCCATCTATTACACTAGTTGAAACTAGTTTTTTCTTTTCAAATCGTAAATGAAAAGCCCTCATTGTAAACTGGTGTAGCTCTAGATGATGCAGTCACTAAGATAAAATATTTGTTTACCCTGCATTTTATAATTTTTTCTTTTAGCTACTGTGAACTTTTGTTTAGAACTTTGCGTTGATGGGAGATCCTCACCGCTTAATAGAGTTTCATTTAACTCTACCTGAAATATACTAAACGATATTACACCTACTTTGACGCAGACAATGCAATTATCACTTGCTGCTATTTGGACTGTATACCTCCATCTGATGCGTTTTGGTTCGGATGCAGATGCTTTAGCAGCTTTTATTGGACATCTTCCGACATAAAATAAATATAGAATCGCCTAACAACGGAGACCTAAAACAAAAAACCAATAACGAGCTGAAAAGGATACAAAAAATATTTCAAGTAATCGCTCTAAGGCCTCAATATTTAGTAAATCACATCTCACATACCAAACTTTGGTTGAAAGTAGTAATTTCATTAAAATTTTACAAGATACATTATTGAAAACTGTTTTTTGTTTTTGTTTCATGACAGCCGTCAAGTCAAATAAACCAGTTCCGAGATTTTCTTTTCAGTTTCTTGTTGCTATGCTCACACTTCCGGAAAACTGAATGTGCGTTCGGATATTTCATTCCACACAAGAGCTAATGTAAAACCACAGACAATTTTTTGAAGTACAGATGGCAACATTAAAAGGTTTGTTTTTTATTTTTGAGATTTGGTCCAATTAATAAAACGTGCTGTCACGTATTCCTTGTAAACTTCAGGGTTGTGTTGCATTCAATACAAAATGCACTCTAACAAATTGTAATAGGGTACACTTTGGTTCGAATTGAGATGTAGTAGAATTTCTGTAAATTTTATTGGACCAACATTTGCATCCGTCAATTCATCAACGCAAGTCAAATTCTACAATTTCTCGTAATTTTTCTGCTATTCCGCCAAAGTAAAGTACAGAGTCATTCTTTATTTGCCAAAATGGCAGAGGGACAAGAAGCCAAAAAAATCACTATCACAGTGAAAACACCAAAAGAAAAACAACAAGTGGAAATCGACGAGGATGCTGACATCAAAAAGGTGAGCACGGTGCCGCCAGAAACCCTACTCATGGCGTAATAACATTGAATATTGGACACGCAATCAGTGACGAAATACGTGAAATGATTCGGCAATGCTTTATGATGATTTGTTTCAGTTCAAGGAAGTACTGTCCCCAAAATTCGGCGCAGAACCGGAGCAGCTATGCTTGATCTTTGCCGGGAAGATTATGAATGATGGTGATTCTCTGAAGCAGCATAACATCAAGGATGGTTTGACTGTGCATCTCGTGATCAAAACGCCTCCGAGACCGGAGCCCGAAGGAGCTGCGCGCCGTCCTCCAGGTATGACGCCCATATCTCAAATGACTGATAACAGAATAACTGTGCAAATACTTTAGACTTCTATGGAAGTAAGTACTGTTAGTATTGATTTAAACTACCTTAGAACTTCTGAACTTCTATTGAGAATTGTATAATGTCAATTAAAAGCAAGATAAACAAAATCTATTTTTTATGGTTTAAATTTTGTAGGCCTTGCAAACCTAGATAATTTCAGAAGAAAGTTATCTTCCACGAATTTCAAAGATAGAAAGAAAATGAAAATGACATCCATCATGATTAGTGTTGCAGAATGTGTCTTGTAAGTGTAGAGAATGTTTCTTCCCTTTCATTCTTGCAATTGCCGTAATCAAGATGAGACAAGTTTCATCTTTTTTCTGAAACTGCCGTAATCACATTATGGTGAAGAGAAAACTCTTGTCTACAGGTATTGTGCTGACCTGCTGATGTTAAATAGTAAACTTATGTGAAAAATATGTGTATTTGAGTACTTTGACCCCAGTATTAGATGTCATTGAATATCAATTAATTTATGAGATAATTAACATTGAATGCATTACCTAGATTGAAAACATTCTGAATTTATAAATAACAATAAACTTGAGGCACAGACTGGTGCCATTACTGTCATATCCTTTTTATGTTATTTGGATCATTCTGTAGATAATATGTTCTTTTCACATTATTTCTGGCTATATATATATATTTTGAGATTAAAACTATATTGAGTTAGTTTAGTTTTGACAGTTCTTTAACATTTTTGATTCTATTTTTAGGGACAATTCAAACTTTGAAAACTTTTCAAAATTGTTCAACTAATACACTCTGAAACAGTCGCATATCGACCTGGTTGACTTTTAGCACTCTCTACAACTCATAGATTGACTCTGGACAAACATTGTTAAAAGTTGATGTACATATTCTTTGACTTTGACAAAACTGACATCAATGCTTCAGTCTTGATTCGGCCTTATTGCTAAACTATTTAGATGGCATAAATGTCATCATTATAGTAATTAGGTGAGACCTTAATTTCTGACTTGATTATTGTAGATACGTAATTTATAATTAACTAATCTGAAATATACCTATTATTATCATTATACAAGAAATAAATTATGAAGCTTGTCAATCTTACTGCGTGACTATAAATATAGAGGCACTACATAGGCTTTATTTATCCATAAATGTGCTATAAAGTTTCACCTATGAAGTGGAACACTAGTTTTAAATAAGGACCTTGCAGTTTACTTTAAAATAATGTGTGTCATGTTGTCACCAGGTTCAGTATAAATCATCGTCAATATTGTATATTTTATATATTTTTACAGCTGATATTGGTGCCACACCCTTTGGTTTGAACTCACTCGGAGGACTGGCTGGCTTGGAGAGCTTGGGTCTTGGACAAAGCACCTTTATGGACCTACAGGTTAGCTATAATCTATAGCATTTTACTGGGGGGGTTCCCAACGAGTCACACTCCCTGTAACAGTGTAACTCGTTGACAAATCATTCTATTTAAAAATGTAAATGGCCAGTCAATTAGTGGAAAAAAATATAAAACAATGCGGAAAACCGGGAACGCAAGTTTTCTTTTTGCAACAAACATTAAAAGAGATGAAGATATTCAGTTAATTTTATAAGACTTTGAATTTTGTTGCATTCTTGATGAAAAGTTATGTGTTATTCTCGACGTCGGCCCTCCCGAGAATCGAACTCTAGCGTTCTCGCTCACTCGTACTCCAAAATATCTGGGGTTTAATTGATCGCTTACGGCCCCTATAACAATATACTATATTTGTCTACATCAACATCCACGGGGACCCTGGAAAGCTGCTGCCAAGAACCCAAAGTCCTGCTCCATTACTTCAAGGAGTTAGGAGGGCTGGGGTCAGGTTAGAAGGGGGGTAATACACAATACACCCCAATGCGGGACGTCAGTGTAGATCTCTTATTCCCCCCACCCTAGAATTAGAAAGTATATTTGTTTTGCAGGCGCGAATGCAACAGGAGCTGCTGTCGAACCCGGACATGCTACGCCAAGTCCTGGACAACCCCCTCGTCCAGCAGATGATGAATGATCCGGAGAACATGCGCACTCTCATCACATCCAACCCTCAGATGCAGGACCTCATGTCTGTGAGTATCACTAGCTTATTTATAACTAAATATGAAGCCCTTGATTCGATTGAGCTATGTGCTGCTAGACTCATTAGCAATGACTCCCTAGTGGAAGGTAATCTACAAAGTCAAGATTAACTTTGATGAATGTGCGCAAGATCTTCATGACCTTATTCCTCTTTCCCCCTTCCACCACCAGACAATCAGACGTACCGAGAAGTACCACCACATTCTTGGTCGGCGTAACCACCTTGCCGTACCAAACTATTTGGTTCAACTTGTTAGCACGAGTAAGGACTGGAACTTATTTCTGGCGTATTTTTTTCCGGACCAGTAGTATTTTTTTTTCTATGAAAAGTTGTTAATATTACTGGCCAGAATCACCCCAATTAGAATTAAAATACTAGTTCCTGGACACCTGTAGATTGATTATGACCAGGATTCAGACATAGGTTACTTTTATCCAACTGCGCGCACCACGACAAACCACGAGTGCAAAGCTCCCTGTAGCTGCTAGTAAACAAATAGGTTTGCCAAGAAACGCGACAAGCAAAACATTCAAGCAAGTTATGGCTAGAGGCCAGAACAATCGGTTATTACAATCATATCACATTCATGAATTTTGTTAGTGTCACTTATTTGTACATTTTAATTTGTAACTGTGAATCGACTTCTTAATTTAGAGACGAAACAAGTAAATGTTAAGTTGCATTGCCGCGTACGTCGGTCACGCTTTTTAGGAACGTGCCCTACTACGATGCACTGCCCAGCGTCCATCAACTTGTGCCTGTAATTTCACCGGCACTCGTACCATTCAAACAAAGATCAAAATGTATTTATTCATTGAAATTACTAGGATCACTTTGAAACGACAATCTTACTGCCTGAATTTTACAAACCGAAACACACAAATGCTACTTGGCGGAAGAAATAGGTATGACTTCCTCCGTGGCGCAGTGGGCGTATAGCCAGCTGAGACGCAGCAGGAGGTAGCGGATTAGATTCCCGCCGCGGAACAAATGTTTGCATGATCTACACATATTTGTTCCGTGTTTGGGTATTTTTCTATGTATTATAAATATGTATTTATTTACAAAAAAAAAGTATACAAGTATTCTATCAGTTATCTGGTTCCCATAGTACAAGCTCTGCTTAGTTTGGGGCTAGACAGCGCTGTGTGAAATGTCCAGCAATATTCATATTCATTCATTGCTTATCCCGTATTCACTAACCCGTATTCTAAAAGCTAGATGAAGTATGCTCAAAGATGACCATTTTCATTCATGCATTCAAAGATAATAAATTATTTGACAGAAGTGAGACTAGTGCGCAATATCGAGGAGTCTATACTCAGCAGTGAGTGAATATTTTTGAACAATAAACATTTTATGAGATGTAAACTCTTTATTCTTCACAAATAGATTACAGACATAAATGGACATGTACAAAGGCGAGCTTAACCCTAGTAAGAGTTTTCATCCAGCAAACAGATTTCTATTAGAGGTGAAGAAAGGGATAGTTGATTATATTGGTGGGTATGTCATGCAAAGAAAGGTACTTTGGAGTATAAAAGCATAAACCTATTAATAAATAACTACAGTTATTTTATACATGTGCCGAAACAATGTTGTGGTACAAATGGGATTCAAACAGACGAGCCTTTACAAATTGTCACGTGGTCATAGTCATAAACCAAAGTAGTTTTTTTGAACAAAAGATTATAAAAACCTATATTTATTTACTACATGAACACTTTGAGTTCTCGGTGGTTGGTATCCATCCTCAGATACGACGAAATATCTAACAGTCACATACTTAGATGCTGTATTTCCCTGTTTAGTATCTTAGCAAACTATTGTTACAGAGAAACCCAGAAATCAGTCACATGTTGAACAACCCGGAGCTGCTCAGACAGACGATGGAGCTGGCTCGCAACCCCGCCATGCTGCAGGAGCTCATGCGCTCGCACGACCGCGCGCTCTCCAACCTCGAGAGCATACCAGGTATTCTATTCACGAATTAAAGACTCTGAATAGATGAGATTGCATGAACTCATCGAGTTATCTTCGACATCAGTACCGACCTCGGGGACTCTGGAAAACTGCTGCCATCAACCCAAAGTCCTACTTCGCTACTATAAGGAATGGGGATGGCTGGGATCAAGTCAGAAGGGAGGTATTGCTCAATACACCCTAAGCGGGACGTCAGTGCAGATCTCATTCCTCCCCGAATTCAGACAAGTGTAAAGATATTTAACTAGTTAGACAGGATAATTAGAGTTGACACTGCCATGATAATTAAACATAGTGTAAAACTATTCAGACGCAGGTTTTAATTTAACCCTACACTAAAATCCCTTCACCAAAAAGTAAAAGTTTACTATTTGTACCTAAAACGGGGTATTTACCATGATTTATGAGTTTTTGAGTATCCCGATATACGAGTCAGTTGCATGCGCCGTGATCACGGGTAAACTGGGCGCCGACCACAATCTTTTAGAAAAGCATTATGTTTCAGGAGCGTTTTGTTTCAAGCTTGTAGCAACATTACTTCGATTTGAACCACATCACTTTTAAACAATACTGTTATAATCCTAATTTATTTATTTATTTTTATTTAATTCAATTTAAAATCCATAAAAAAAATTTAACTGCTAACATACAATATTTCATAGTCATAATCATCAAATAATTATACAAAAATTAGAGTTGTATATTTAGTGCTTTCTAGTGATTACACCACGTTCAGTATAAAACATTGCGAAAATAAACACGATTTACTGACATTTTAGGATAATTTTACGCTTTATTTGAGCTCTAATGTGAAATGTTTTGAGTTAACGATTTATGGTGACGTCACCAAAAATGATTCGCCTTTACAATAATAAAGTAAGCCTACTAATTGAGGGTCATGGTACAAAATGTCAGTGTAATATTATTTTAATATTGCTATGAGAGATTGAAGTCTTTGCGTCTAAGTAAAAGTTTGTTTAAATATAGTTCTGTAGGCTTCTTTTTAACAATACTTTTTTTGTGGACATATTCACACAGCGTTATCTAGCCCCAAACTAAGCAGAGCTTGTACCTTAGGAACCAGGATAACTGATATGATAATTATATACTTTTTTTTGTAAATACATACATATAATATATAGAAAAACATCCAGGCCCGGAACAAATATCTGTAGATCATGCAAACATTTGTTCCGAGGCGGGAATCGAACCCGCTACTGTGCCACTGAGGTCGAATGTTTTCGTTTGTTTCAGGTGGTTACAATGCGTTACAGCGTATGTATAGAGACATACAGGAGCCGATGCTTAACGTAGCCAGCAGCATGGCTGGGAACCCCTTCTCGGGACTAGTTGATAACTCTGGTAAGTTTTACAAAAGAAAACAATTGTGCTGGATATTCTACACAGCACTATCTAGCCCTAAACTAAACAAAGCTTGTTCTATGGGAACCAGATATCAGAAATCAGAACGTTTATTTGCCCGAATATAGGTCCATGTTTCAATGTTACGCTTTGTTGATCCTTATATATTCTACCATACAGATGGTGTGCAAATATAAATACATATATAAATCGAATTTGAACTAAGTGAATGTCAAATAAAATTAGAAATGTCAATACAATACAAAATAAAAAACAAATGTCATAGTATCGTCAATTTAAAGTCATTGGAATGGGTTAAATATTCATTCATGTCATAAAAACAATAGTGTGCCAACCATTTTGTCAAGTTTGCTTTGAAGACATTAAATGGTAATTCCTTAAATGCATTTCGCAATTTATTATACCTCCTTTATGGCACTCACATAAACATTTCTTTTGTACATGTCCAGTCTGTCTTTAGGTATGTATAATTTATGTGGATTTCTAGAGGCAGCTTTTTTAATAACTACTTCTGATTGCTTCTTGAAGTATCCAGGGTATCGTTTAACAAGAATGCACAATTCCCTTATAATGTACATGCAAGCCAAGGGCAAAATATGGAGCTGATACAATACTTTTTTTATTAATACTATAGGTTGTATAGTATTAATAAACAAATTGTTTTGTAATGTATGACATAAATTTAAAACACATCCGAAATCATAATGATATTAGAGGTGGGTTTAATAGTAATTTAAGTTCATTTTACTCGTGTTTTCATTCAATGTAGTACATAACAAAACACTTAGTGTATCTATTTTGATGTCATTAATTTCTACATTAAAGTATATGTAGAAATTAATGACATTACATATAATGTATATATCTCGATGTCATTAATTTCTGCATATAAGTATATGTAGAAATTAATGACATCTAGATATATATACACTACGTTAAATATGTCTTGTATCAAATATTTGACATGGCCTTGTTATGACCATTATTCTCACTAGAAGTGGGATTTTTACCATAATTCGTGAGTGAACTGTACCGAAATATACTAAACACTCAAAAACTCTTTTATGTAACGATTTATGTTATATTTTTCCCGTTTTAGTGAAAATAATCATCTATATTAATAAGTATGTGCTTCCCAGACGGCACAAACCCTCAACAAGGCGCGGAGAACAGACAGCCCCTCCCGAATCCGTGGTCACGGGGTGGGGGCGCGGGTGCGGGGGCCGGCACGGGTGCGGGGGCCGGCGCGGGGGCGGGTGCGGGGCCCGGCCTCATCAACACGCCGGGCATGCAGTCACTGCTGCAGCAGATGTCGGAGAACCCTCGCCTGGTGCAGTCGATGCTCTCCGCGCCGTACACCAACAGCATGCTGCAGGCTATGTCGGCTGATCCGGAGATGGCCTCGCAGCTCATTAACCAAGTGGGTAGCGCGGAAGTTCGCCCATGCGGTGACCGATCAAATCAAATCTGCAGTGGGCAGCAAACTACCCCCAAAAATAATGATTCAACATGACGACCACCACCGATCTGTCAAGAGCTACTAACAAGTCACTCTTACTTACATTTACGAGTAAAGCTGGCTGGCCATACACGAGGACGCCGGTTCCATCACTCCGCGTCTCGTGGCTAAACCGAGCACAGACACGAAAACTCCAAATGGGCGTCTCTTTATTTATAGCCTTTGTTTTTTATGTAGCTTTTTTTAAAATGTTCAGAAATATATTAAAAAAAAAACTTACACTCAAAATACTCCGACGGCTGCGCACTGCCGATTAGATTTAATGGAATGTTGTATCAGCCACACACGGCGCGCGCAGCGTGGAGTCGCCGCACTGCGCGGCGTCGAGTCTTGGATTACTAAATAATCGGATATCCAAATAATCTTAGAACTCCACGCAATTCGCTTGAGATTTCGCACGCACGGACGGTTTTTCGAGACTTTTGTAGTGTTGGCGTGGTATCTTGTGGAGTCGCATGCCCGTGTAGCTTAAGGAGTGGAACTCACTTCCGGCGTATGTTTTTCTGGACCATTATAATCTCGTAGTCTTCAAGTACACAGTCCACAGGTGAACAGGCAAGCGTGCTCCATCTTCGACAACACACTAACCATCAGGTGAAGTAGTGGTCAAGCGCGAGATTATCATCAATAAAAAAAAACAGACGACCGAGTCAATGCTAAACTTACTTGCGTGTTCATATCCGTTTCTGGTTCTAACTAGGCATGCAAATGATTGCTATTTTTAAATCATTTTCATATGATCATATGATTATTTTTATCACTGCTACTTCACATGTGTAAAATCACGGACAACGAAAACGCCCGATGAATTGCGACGAAATGCGAACGATGACTGCGAAACGATATACGATGAAAACCGAAAGTGATTTATTTCATTTGAATAATTTTTAGCAGATTTGGGCAGGAAAATAGCAGATGTGACATCTGATTTTTCACATGCTACTCGTGAAACATTCCATTCTGTTTCATCTGACAAAGCCAATATATAGCTGCAATTTAAATAATATTGTACCTTTACATACCTATGAATTAACATTATTTTATGTACCTACCAGTGAAATTTACGTAACTAAGTATCCATGTATAAGCAGCGGCACGTAAATCTAGTACGTAAGTCACGTAGCGCTGAGCGATACGCGGAGGGGGTAGCTGCGCATGGGTACTGTCGCGCACGCAATACAATTATAACTTTAATTAATTATTAGCTAAATAACGTTACTGACATTATTTTAATGTAATGTCAAATAGTAAGTCTAGCGCTGAACGAAATGTGGAGGATAGCTGCGTATGAGTACTCTCGCGCACGCAAATAATATTACCTATACTTTAATAAATAGTTTATCTCCAATTCCAATGTCCAAAGATTTATAGTAGGTACCTAAGACATAATTAACATGATGTGTTGAAGTTAATTTAGCAAACAAATTCAAATAACAGCAATAACAATACAAATAAGAGCGCGACTATACACTGGATGTGCGCAGGGCATCGTATCAGTGCGGGGAACGGGATGCGACTGGAGAGCCAATCGGCGCTACGCACGCCCGCCCTTCATCCCGCTAGCCCCCCTAAGGTACCTTAATTTTAACTTCTGTGCAATAACGGTCAGCGCTAAAGTTTCGTGCCGGTACTTATACCCTTGGATTGAAAAATAAATGAATAAATTCCTAGTTCTAACTGGAGCTTAGCGTATTTTTGTAAAAACTTTCTTTACACCTTACATAATGTTTTTAGTGATACATGTATACCTCTTGCAGAACCCGATGTTCGCGAACAACCCTCAGCTGCAAGAACAGATCCGCAGCATGATGCCGCAGATGCTGAACCAGCTGCAGAATCCAGAGATGCAACAAATGATGTCGAACCCGCAGGTTTTAATTTATCTAATTCTCTTCTAATTTAAACGTGTTTACTGTGCGTGTAAAGTATCAACACAGCATTTCTCATAATACTCGTCACTAAATCAATAAATAAAAATACTAGTGGTTTGCCCCAAACTGAGATCTCGCGTAATGTTTGACTATCAAAATAGTGCCACGAAATGCATAACTAAATCACTTGACCTACAGTTTGATTCAAATTACAGGTAACGGGAGTTAATGTTATTTGGTTACTTTTTTTGGGGTACAAAATACAATTATTCTGGATTTCAATTATTCAGCCTATATTTGTGTCACTAAAGCAACACGCATACCAAATTTCAGCACTGGGGTCACTGGTGTACCCTGTGAATTTTGTCAAAGTTCAGTTTTTATTATGGCTAATAACTTAAAAACTACAAGGTTTAAACTAAAAATAAAAACGGGCCAAAATGTACTCACAAATACCTTTTATTAGACGTGCCATTTGATCGAATAGTCATTTTGGTTTTTTTTACCCCTTTTGAACCCCAATATCTCAACAACCCTCCCACATTTTTACGCACCGTAATTATTCCATCACTGTCTTCTTATTTGTACTAAAAACGGGATATTTACCATGATTTGTGAGTTCTTGAGTGTCCCGATATTTCGACGCAGTTGCATGCGCCATGATCACAGGTAAACTGAAGTCTTTGCGAATGGATAGTTATTGGCAGATATAACGATCTACCCTCTTTCTTAGTCTCTTGCTAGGAATGAATTCACTAATACTATCACTACTACCGGTTTCATTCTCGATCATAACTCTATTCCGACACACAACACTCACGGTATCAGGGCGCGTAATTGACACTACACTTCTTCGGTTCTTACACATTCTCACCACAGGATTCCAGGCTCCAGATAGTTGAAAACCATCTTCACGATTGAAATTCTTGTGTTTGGTAATCTCAATTGCCTCTTGAACCAGTCTTGGGATGTAATGTCGCTCAGTTGAGATTACTTGTGGGTTGTGTAGCTCGAAATAGTGTTAATAACCATGATAGTTTCAAAAGTTATACTGTCTACCTATATACTAAATTTCACGATGATCGGATAAACGCTTCGAGCTACAAGCATACCAAATTTCAGCACTGTGGGGTTACTGGTGTACCCTGTAAATTTCGTCAAAGTTCAGTTTTTATCAACGCTCAAAAAAAAAATTTACCCCTCTTGAACATTAATATTTCAACAACCCCCCAACATTTATAGCTCATTTAGTCACACAGTACAATGATAGGCCTTACTGTAGACAGAGAGTTCGCTAAATTGGGAATTTTACAATTTATTTATTTGAACATAACATAAATACATTTAAAAACCGAACACAGATAAAATACAATAATTGTAATAGTGTTCGGTTATTTGGCAATGGCCACACACTATGCTCGGGGCATGTATCGTGGGAACTGTTTACGATGTAAACATAAACTTAAAATTTAAAAGTTTAAAAGCCTGAGCACTACATAAACAGCGATGCAGGTGTATACATACTAGATATATAATAAATATGAAGAATACAATCCGGGCCTCTTTAAGGTAAGCATAAATAGGTTTCTTATAGATCTTCGTGCTTCACCTTAGACCACATCATTGCTTACCATCAGGTGAGATTGTGGTCAAACGAAGATCTATCCAGTTAGTTAAATATTTGGTCAGGTTAGGTATCCGCGTTTGCAATGTGTCCGTTTGTCCGCAGGCCCTGAACGCGTTGCTGCAGATCCAGCAAGGCATGGAGCAGCTGCGCACGGCGGCGCCCAGCCTCGTGCCCAACCTCGGGCTGGGCGTGGGCGCAGCCGCCGCCACGCCGCCCGCCCCCGGCGCGCCGCCCAACCCCGCCGCCGCAGGACAGCCGCCCCGCCAGGCCCAGAACACAGAGCTTTTCTCACAGGTACGTGAACTGACGATGAGTAACCTGGACTATCAGTGCCCGGGGCACAGAGCTCGAACAACTAACGGCCGTTGGGGCAGAGAGGAGACGACGCACTGGAAAAAGCAGCGTAGGGCCCCCACTAGATGAAAAGACTTGATAAAGGTTGCTGGGAGCCGTTGGGTGCACAAGATCGATCGCTCTGGAAGTATATGGTGAAAAACAGGATATATTTAGAAATAGAAAATATCATAAAACATACAGTTACCTTGTTACCACAAAAAAAGTGAACTGTTTAGCGCGTGTTTAAAAAAATGTCTATTAATTTTTTTAACTTTTTTATTTTTTTTGTGGTAAGATGCTTATATTAGTGCAATGTAAACCTAATAGATACATTGTATGTCGGATGTTTTTTTAAAAGTATGCACATTATCTTTGTTTATGAATCGATTTGAATGATTCTTTTTGCGTTGTGTTTAGTATAGGTTCGAGTTCAAGCTCCCATTTCAGTTATATTGAGGTCAAATAATTTTGAAGGTACTTTCCATAAACAGGGGGTAAATTTTGAAAAAAAATTGTGGTGTTTGTGGTATTGTTGAAAAGCTCTTTAAATAGGCATTTTTTCAGTTTAGAGTTCCGTTTCCGCGAAGAATCTATATTATTTTTAACCTGTGTTGCCCCACTGCAGGGCAAAGGCCTCCCTTCCCTCTTTCCAGTTTTTTCTGTCCTTTGCTGTAGTGGACCAGTCTGGTAAATGCACATCTAAGTCGTCACGCCATCTCCGTGGTGGTCTGCCGCGTGGGCGTGTTGCGTTAGGAACCCAATCAGTTGTGATCTTTGCCCATAGATCTTCGGGCATGCGGCAGACGTGGCCGGCCCAATCCCACTTGAGCTGCGCTGATTTTTTTGTGACATCCATAATCTTTGTTTGCGAACGTAGTACGGAGTTCCATATTCGGTCTGATATCCGGACATCTAAAATACTGCGCTCCATAGCCCGCTGACATACCTCGAGTTTGGACCTTTGTTGAACAGTCAAAGACCAAGTCTGTGCACCATAGGTGAGGATGGGGAGAACGCACATGTCCATGAGTTTGCGTTTAAGGCAGAGTGATAGTTCGCCTTTCATTAATTGTTTCATCGACCAGTATCTTCTCCAGGCATTTTCAATGCGTCGAGCAACTTCTTTTTCTTGTCGCGCCTGGAAGGAGACAATCTGGCCAAGATACACATACTCATGGACATATTCGATCTCGACCCCCTCGATGTGCAGCCGTGGTCGTGTGCTGTTGGTCATAAGCTTAGTCTTCGACATATTCATCGCAAGTCCAACCTCGAGGCTGGCTTGGTTCAGATCGTTCAGCATGCAGCCTAGTTCTGTGGCTGAGGAGGAGAACAGAACGATGTCGTCGGCGAAGCGGAGATTTGTTAACCGCCGTTCTCCTAAGATGATCCTCTTGTCAGCCCAGCTCGGTGTCAAGGTCTTAAAGACTTCCTCCAAAGTTGCTGTAAAAAGTTTCAGGGAAAGCGGATCTCCTTGCTTAACACCCTTTTCAATAGAGAAGGAAGGACCAGTGGAAGAAAGTTTAATCGCTGCTGTACTATGACTATAAATGTTTCGAAGTAGTTTTATATACGTTGGTTCTATATTCTGATTGGTAAGGGATTCCAAAAGGGAATGGTGTTTAACACTATCAAAGGCTTTTGAAAAGTCAATAAACGCCAAATAGATAGGTATATTAAATTCGGAATGTTTTTATATTTGTTGGTTCAGAGAGTGGAGATGATCAGTGGTAGAAAGGCCGCGTCGAAAACCAGCTTGTTCGGGCGGCTGGTGCAAATCAAGTTGGCCAGATATGCGGTATTCTATTACTTTAATAAATGTTTTGTATAGATGTGATATGAGGCTAATGGGTCTGTAATTAGAAATGTTGGACTTATCTCCCTTTTTATGAAGAAGGATGATGTTTGAATGACAGAACGATTTTGGGAAGTTTCCAGATTGCAGTATTGAGTTAAAAAAGTTGGTAATATGAGGGAGCAGCGCAGGTTCTCCTATTTTCAGGGCTTCGGTGGTAATACCATCCTCACCAGGACTTTTGCTATATTTCATGCTACTTAGAGCGCGATTAACTTCCAAGCCCGTTATTGGCGCTGTTTTCCGAGCAAGAGTATACCGTATGGTTTACTGTAGAGGAACCTGTAGATGGGTCGGAATAAAGGGAACTATAAAAGTCGGTACAAATATCTATGATTTTATTTCTCTCGCCATGCATTATACCATTTTTGTCTCTAAGTTTCGTTATTGATTGTTTTCCTTTTTCCGTGCCTTGCTTTGCTACTTTCAACGATTCATTTTTTTCTAAAGCTGTTTTTACTAGATTTGTATTAAAATTTGTAATGTCAGTACGTATTAATCTTTTAACATATTTATCTATATCTCTATATTCAACAGTATTAAATTTAAGCGAAAGCCTTTTTTCTATCAGGTCTTTTGTGTGGTTACTCAATTTTTCAAGTTTTGTCTTATTTGGTTTTACTTTGCAACTGGCTTTCTTTATACTGTTTTTGATATTATTATATTGTATTTCTAGATTATCTGTGATTGTATCTAGAATTTTAAAACTATTTGTTAACTCTAAGTTAAATTGATCTTGGCATGACATAAGAGAAGTTTTACCTATTCTATTTATACTGTTTTTAATCATTTTCATTCTTTCGAGTTTTAGGTTGAATTGTGCTACAATCCGAAAGGGTCGGTGATCTGAACTAAAACGAATTTTATTTATTGTCTCTACATTTGTTAATATCTGCCTGTTAGAAGCAAGGCAAAAGTCTATTTCATTTTTTGTTATACCGTCCCGAGAGAACCAAGTCCACCTACGTTGAAGTTTTTTATAGAAAAAGGAGTTGCTAATACTAAGACTCTGTCCAAAGGCAAAGTTAAGAAGCTGTTTACCGCGATCGTTCCTTTCTCCCAGCCCAAAAGGCCCAATTACGATCGGGTTGTCTTGCGGTTCTCCTTTTCCTAACTTGGCATTAAAATCGCCCATCACAATCGTCCAAGTACCTCGATGTTCATCGCATGCCTTATTTAGCAAGTAATAGAACTCTTCGAGTTCTTCATCTGGGCGTTTTGAATGGGGTGCGTAGACTTGGATGATTGTTAGGATTTTCTTTTCTGTGATTTTAAATTTGAGTAGTGCTATTCTATCAGAGTAAGAAATAAACTCTATTATATTTTGTTTCCATCGTTTAGAAACTAGGAAGCCTACGCCGTATTGACTTCCACTTCCGTTGTAGTAAAAAATGTTCTTACTACGTTCAAGTGTATCTTCGCCATCTCTTCTTACTTCGGCTAATCCACTACATCCCAATTTATGAACTCTAAAGCATTTTCGAGTTCAATTAGTTTTTCTTCAGTTCTTAGTGTACATACATTGTATGTTAGAATATTTAATTTATCGGAGTCCGTATTGCGTGCGATAGTTGTCTGACAGTTTAAGGCTCTCGCCCGGAGATTCACCTTGCCCCTGACCCTGGGGGCTCTTGGCCTACTGTCATGAGCCTCACCCCCAGTGTCGCCGGGCACTTGGGGACAGTTTCTTGTGTTGTGCATCATGATAGGAAGGGGTTTTGACCGTTATCCACCACGCTGGTCCAATCGCGGGTTGGTGGATGAAGCGCCAGAGCCTCGTTTGCTAGTCGGCAGGGTATACCACGAGCCGGTGAGGTTGGCTTGGATTCCGTAAGATGTAGTATGGAACCCCTTATACCCCATCTATACACATAAAGAAGAATCTATACACATAAAATAATAAAATATAAAAAGTATAAAATGAAGTCATTTCCGCTGTCTGTTCACTTAGATCTTTTAAACTATTCAACGAATTTTAATGCGTTTTCAGCAATAGATAGAGTAATTCAAGAATATAAAATATAAATAATATAAAATCTATACTAATATTATAAATTCAAAAGTATCTGTCTATCAGGCGGGTAGGGAATTGGACAATGAAACACCACGAATGAAGCCGTGGGCGAGTCAACTAGTTTATAATAAAAGAAACCCGTTTATAATCATTTAATCTCATCATCGCAATATAAACATACGTGACGGAAAACAATTCTTTATCCGTACTTTTGACATTATTCTAATTGTTTTGACTCACATCTTACCCCAAGGCGCGCCAATACGCGTGACGGCGTACGAGTCGGTCTTACCCTGAAGGCAAGTGGCAGGGTTCACATGTGAAACTATCTACCTGTAACAACTGTCACCGTGTGAAACCAATAAATGTATTGAGTATTGGGTAAATGATTCGTACGTATATTTCAGTTTATGCAGCGGATGGTGGGTGCGATGTCTAATACCCAGTCGAACTCATCCGCGCCGCCGGAGCAGCGCTACTCGCAGCAGCTGGAACAGCTCGCCGCCATGGGCTTCCTCAACAGGGAAGCTAATCTGCAAGGTAACACTAATCTAATCAAGCATTTATTTGCATCTTCTTCTTCGTTCGTGTCAATGGTAAGCTAAACTATTTTAGAGTAGTAGGGCATAAGGGACAGAAAAGCAGATGAGACATAGACTGAGTGGGTGCTCCGCAGTCTCGTTCAGTCCGGGAGGAGTCTCTTGTACCCCATTTACACAGACTTTGTCTGCAATTTGCATCAAATTCATCAAACAAAGTTCTTAAAATTGTTATAGATGGGTCCAACTTATTTCCAAATACACAATGTCGGTTTGAAGGGCATAGCCATCTCTAACAAAAGAAAATTCGTTTCAAAAAAGATTAATAGATGCTAATACAGATATCTCTGTTAATTACTTTGACGTGAATAAGTTTTTAAAATTGCTTCCATAGTGGGAGGCAATTCAAACAACGAATGATAACAAAATCGGGGATACAGTTTGGTGTTGCAGCTACATACGAGGCATGCCTTTTAAGTTCTGTCGTTTCCATATTTTCCGGCAATTTTGAATTTGGAACTGTTCTATATTCGAATGTGTTTACATTTTGAATCTCAAAACAGTTGAAAGTATTAGGATTAATGCTATTGTTTAGTCACAGTTTCGATTTGAATCTGTCAGGTCACGTACGAAAATGAATCTTTCTAAGGAAAATGTTCGTGCAATAATTTTCTACAACTTTAGAAGAGGCCTGACACGGCTTCAGTGTTTAGAAGAGCTAACATCTGTGTTCAGTGATGTAGCCCCATGTCTGCGGACTGTCGAACGCTGGTATTTAGAATTCCAGCGTGGACATACTAGTGTTAGTGACAGATTTCGCGAAGGACGCCCAAAATCCGCCTTCACTGAAGATAACATCATTGCTGTGAGACAACTAATTCTCGAAGATCGTCATGTGACGTATCGAGAGATAGAGGCTCTATTAGGCATCTCAGGGACAACCATTCAGAAGATCTTGCATGAAGCGCTTGGTGTGAGAAAGCTAGTTTGCCGTTGGATACCGCATCTGCTTTCCGACGATCACAAGGCGGCCCGCGTCAGATGGTGTAAGAAAACTCTGCAAAGGTTCAACCGAGGGGAGTCAAATCACGTCTACGACATCATAAGTGGTGACGAATCTTGGATCTATGCCTACGATCCTGATTCCAAACAACAATCTACAATCTGGGTCTTTCAAGACGAGCCAAAGCCGACTAAAGTTGTTCGTTCTCGAAGCACTTCAAAGAAGATGGTGGCCACGTTCGTTGGAAAAACCGGCCATGTTGCGACTATTGCACTTGAAGATCGTAGAACGGTTAACGCAGAGTGGTATACTACAGTTTGTTTACCACAAGTCATCGCCGAACTTCGAAAATCTAACTCAAAGCGACGCATCATCCTGCACCACGACAACGCAAGCTCACACAGCGCTCGTCAAACGATTGAGTATTTGAAGCAGGAAAAAGTAGAAATTCTTGACCATCCTCCATACAGTCCTGACCTAAGCCCTAACGATTTCTTTACATTTCCTAAAATTAAGAAAAGTCTTCGTGGTCAAAGGTTCCAGTCCGGTGAAGAAGCAGTCGACGCTTTCAAGTCAGCCATTTTGAACACCCCCACTTTAGAGTGGAATAAATGTTATAATAACTGGTTTGAGCGAATGGAAAAGTGTATTAAGCTACGCGGTGAATACTTTGAAAAACAATAAAAAGTACTATAAGGTTCTAGTTGTGTTTTTTTCTTCAAACGACAAAACTTAAAAGGCATGCCTCGTATCTATCATCTCCATCCAAAATGTAATTACACCACTGGATAGCTAAAGGATCAAAGAATTCGTTACGCTAAGTGAAGACCTGTGACGCATCGCGCGCGGTGGAGGGGAAGCGCCGCCATTTTGAGGTCATTTTGCTGCGTTTCGAGATTTCCAATTAGTATGACCCGAAGGACTTCTTAGTGTTCAAACATGATTATAACATGCATAAAATAGCGTATTTTATATTTTGTATAGAAATTATTACCTGTTACGTACATGTATTTACGTACAACACAGCCACATCCCATTTTTTTGTAAAACTAAGAAATGAACAAAATTAGGTCCATAAATTATAAAAAAATACATTTAAAGCACTGGAAAGTCTTATAATGGGCTCATAGATCAAATATTAATATTTTTTCTAAATTCTTTTCAATTGTCGATACGATTCCGCTACACACTCGACTAGCGTCCTCGCTCGTACGCCAAAGTACCTCGGGTGTATAATAGATCGCTTACAGCCCTTGTATAACAATGTACTATTATTAACGTAGTATTAAGTTTGTTGTCAAATTGGAACTGATGCTAATGTTTGTTCCAGCTCTAATCGCGACATTCGGCGACGTCAACGCGGCGGTGGAGAGGCTACTCGCGCTCGGACAGCTCTCCATGAGCTAACGTGATACCCTCCCCCCCCCCTACCCCCTCTATACTGTACTACAGCTTATATACTACCTACACCGTGGCAACTTACAAATAGACATAGCTATACAAACCATAGCTAATCACATCGAAAGTATGATGATTTGAACATTATTTTCCCGTTTTTAATAAAAAAACTGAAACTGCAAAAAACTCCTGGAAATTGACAAAAATTATAGCAAATAATACATGGATATTGACAAAAACTATAGCAAACAGCTGGAAATTGTCAAAAATTATAGCAGATAACAGCTGGTAATAGACAATGATAGCAAATAACAGCCAGCAGTCATAGTCCTACCCGCAAGACGATCCATGGTCCATATTCTTCAACTATGAAGTAAACATAATCTTTTCAATAATCAAGATGGCTTCTAGGGTTGCTCTCGGGGCCTTTTTTCGGCTTTTACCAACACATTAACGGGCGGTTAAATGTTTACTTGAAATTTTTGACTGATGTCTTCATACATTAACTTTGACCTAAAGTTACGTAATCGGCCATTTTTTATTTTTGACATGAATAAGCTAGCCTTTATATGGGATGTATATGCGCGTTATTATTTTTATAGCTACAAATCACACATCGTCCGTGATGCCAAAACAAAAATATGCATTTTAAATGTTTCAATTTTTTAAATAGTTAAAGCAAGAAAAATGTTTAGCAATTATCACTCTCGCAAGTTTTGAACGGCGTATATTCAATGTACCCCACTCTCCCCCAATTCGTAGTTAACTTTGGTGTTAGTATTCTTAAATATTGACGTTATAATAAAGGCTAAAGTTCACCACATAACAGTTTAATTTCTAGTTAGCCTAACATTATAAATATATTTTGACAGTTGATCCATATATATAATCTACGGTTAGTATAACCGCCCGTTTATGTGTTGGTGAACTTGGGCCTAAAATAATGGAACGAATTAACTGTATGTTTGGTTAATCAATGAATTATTCTCTTTTTACAAAAACAATTAAATTGATTTTGAATTTCTGTGAATGTCACTTCTGCTTTTAAGTTTGTATGAAGAGAATTAACACTTTATTTGAATTGTTTGAATGGTAAAGGGATGAAATGGATTGTACAATATTCACTAATGTAAATTGGTGTTTCAAAAATCATTTTATAAATCACTATTTATTGCCCAAAGCGTTTTGTATCGTCAGATTGTTATTTATGCTATTAACTACATATTCATTATAAATACGGGATTAATCACGTACCGTTTTATCGGAGTTACGACCGACAATGTTTCGGTTCAATTCGTGTGTTTGGCCAACTTCATCAGGGGTGCAATCCGCACTGCGTTTCGCCTCGCACTATTGCGATCCTTAGAGATTGGCAAACTTCTAAGAACGTGGGAACCATATAAATCACTCACTCTTAAAACAATATTGTAAAACGCTTTCGGAGACTAAAACGTAAAGTAATTCTTAGAAAATGTTGTCATCATCATCATTATATTAACCATGAAACGTCCACTGCTGAAAATAGATTTACAGCAATTTTTATCAGGTCGACTTTGCATTTAGTGGGGGGGCGGGGCTTTCCAGTGCGTGGTCCTCATTAGAGAACCTTTTTGTCCCAATGGCCGATCTGCGAGCTATGTGCCCGGCCCACTGCCACTTCAGCTTGCAATTCCTCTTAGCTATGTCAGTGAGTGGTTTGTCTATGGATCTCTCGCCATAGAGAAAATATTTTAGCCCAGAGTACACCATACACTGCGTGGATTTTAGTTTAACGATAACCGGGACGTTTTTAAATTAGACAAACGTGTAGAATTATTTTAGTTTAACACGTTTAAAAATATAACGTTGGTAAAAAACAATTACATCTTCCAATTTACATGATGATGATGATCATGAACATTTGTTTATAGTGCTTGAGTCCAGTTTCGCCATTCCTAAGAATGGTTTTACTAATAAAACTATTCCACTATTTAAAATAGTCATCCACACATCATGCAATTTTCGCTGTACTCTTAAAAGTATCCAAATGTTGTTAGTTCAATTAATTATAACATAGCATCTTTTCAAATTTAATATTCACTTGTGTTTTTTACATAAACAAATTCATTCCTTTTTAGGCATTAGGTATACAAAATTGATGTATAAACGTAGGTTTAGTAAACAATACATTATTTTTGTCTTAGTGGTATACAAGGTGTTACGGGATATGTATGTTAACCGATATAAGGGCATTGTCCTTACTTGCACGAACAAGGTTTGTTCTACAATTTCTCGTAGTGCCTAGCTCGTAATTACATTTTTGCACTGATTTTTTTTCCTGAATTTAACTTTTTACCACGTACCGTTTTATCGGTCGGTGTTACGACCATACCATGATCGTATTTGTAATAATGATTGAAATCACGAAAGATTCAAAATCAATTTATTCAACATTTGCGTAACATGTAGGTAAAATTGGAAAAATATATCACATTATTCACACAACAGGAAAAAAACTAGTGTTTTTGTAAATTTTTTTTTTTTTAATTTGGCCTTTCGGGTAAACATACAAATTCTGAAGCCCCCTGTAGAATCATCATGACTTTTGTATACTTTAATTTCATGTAAGAAATATTTGTATTTCACTATCGCTTGCTCGTTTTTATATGACATAAAATTATATGTTAGCATGACGCTAAATATGTATTTAGGTGTAAATATATCTGAATTGGATTAACACGAATACATTATTTCCTGCATTGTGTTTTCATGTGTATGTGAAAACGAATGGTGTACTTTTTTTTCTAGAACAATTTGTTCATCACAAAAAATATTCCGAAACTTGATTAACGTATGTAACAATTTTTTCCTACATTAATAATTGTTCTCAAAGTGTATAAACATTGCACTACGGACGTAGAAAAGCTCTCGATGGACCGACCGATGACGTCACTATTCATTTGAATCATACTATCTATACTCTATTTTAAAGATCACTGCAAATTATGTAAACAAAAAATTACAATTTCTAGGCAAGAGCGAGGGAGGGGATAATCATTCCTTCCCCCTTGCACTCATAGCAAAGTGTCATTTCTTTGTTTACATAATTTGCAGTGAACTATAAAATAAAGTATGTATTGAAAAACGGTGCTTTCACGCCGATCGGCGACAAATGTGTGCGAAAAGTTTACGAATCGGCGCACTCTGAGTGCGTCATTTTCTAGTTCCAGAGTTTTTGTACATCCGTCCTTTACTTTATACTTTAAAATATTATTTACGTTGTGGTGGTAAGACTATTAAATTAAACTTTTGTTTTAGCCTGTTGTAATGGTTTTATAGTTATTATATTAAATTTAAGTTGTAAAAAAGTATGAGAGTTATGTTGCTCTGTAAAAACCCGTATTTGGATATTGCCTAAAACAGCTATATTATTGTCCGAGTTCGCAGCAACTATCACGAGTACACGACAAACCTTCAAATACTTTGTTAAAAACAGATTTATAAAATTATTTATTGAAATTGTAACTTATAGTCAAATTATAATTACATTAAACGCTTTTTTATTTTAATTTGTTTTTAGAGTGTACTCTGTGATGTATCCTAGACTGCTAGAAAATGTCTATCATCGTTTGAATCTGGGTGTAACAATATTATTATGTGACGGAATGCAATTATTCTAAATAAAAAATAAAAATTTAAGTGTTGTTTTTATTATCCCGCGATATTAGCCCTGAGGTATACATACATACACATATGTTTTATCAGAAATGTATGTAAACCGTCATTAAATAGAACTCCTAGGAAATGTATACTATGCCTAAAATCTTTATGAACTGAATTCAATATTTTTTTATATTCATTTTTCTCCTGCATTAATTATAAACATTCCAAACAGCAATTGGAAAAGGTCGTAAGTTTTTTTTTATAACAAAGAGTTTATTACTTACTGTTTTATTTTTTATTATTCACGCATTCTACCGTACAGTATGAATTTTATACATTTCCTATTAACATTAGACCCGGAAGCCACAAGCACTTAAGTCAATAATCGAGTATCTTGAAAAGTTTACAGGCCGATGTTTTTAATGTCTGGTATAAAAAAAAACTACTGAGATGGTATTTATTATTATTTTTTATTAGTCACTTAGTAATTAGCTATACACCAAACTAAACTAGTTACTCTATGTTTATTAGTACATAATAAAATCTGACTTAAGTTTGTTTGACCGCTTATAAATAGGTAATGAGACATGACTTACGTGTTTCTAACACGTAAGTCATATCACATAATGATCTCAAATAATAAGTCATACGCCTTACCTACTACAAAATTACAATATAAGTAAGTCATTATACCTACTAAATTTTTTAATAACTGAGCATGTATAAAAATGCGTTAAACATTAATCAACAAAAACAAATCCATAAAAAAATTAATCACTATCTTCAGAGCTTTGCAAATCAGGGTCGACGTTCCTAGCATCTGCAGCGGTTGCTAAATTTTTGTAAAAATGGTGGAAACATTCCGGTACGAGAGGTAATAGCGAAATTATGTCTCGTTTTTTTTCCATACTTATTGGCACTGGGTTGTTTGTTATCGGTGAAACAGTCAAATTTATGGTGCCGGTTCGTGTGCTCCTTCTGAAGTTAATGGCTTTAAAATCTTCATCTCTGGAAAGTGAGTTTTTATATTTTATTACTCCAAAGTCCGCCTCGTAGCACAGCCACTTCACATCATGCCATTTAAAAACATTGTTTGAAGTGTCTTTTTTTCGGGCTACTAGTGGCCCTTTTAGCAAACTCGCAAAGTCCATGAACTCCGCTTGTTGCATTTCGTGCACGGTAAACTTTTTACTGCTCGACCTTACTAACTGCATCCAGTCATGCGGGTGATATACTTGAATAGCAGATTTTTTCTTTTTTTTCTCAATGATGGCATGATCTAAATCCACTTCCATGTGAGTGTGGCCTGGTACCATAAATTTGTGATGAATTTTTTTTAAGGAGGGTTTCAGTGTCATCAGGTATGTAAACATTGCGGCTACGTGGGTATTCTTGTTTTGACCTCCACATGTATCGGAGTACAAAATAACTTCAGAAATGTCCTGAGGCAGTTCTTTGAGGTGGATGAATAAACAAGATGCTATTTGATTAGCACCTCGACCCGAGATTCCCTCATGCCACATGTAATGTGTAGACAATCCCGTTGCATTGTCGTGCACAGTAAGATTAAATGTCCAAAGCTGCCTTTTATAAAAAGCTACGGATGACTCTAAAGCTGGAGTAGGTAGACACTGTTGGAGATCAAAAGAAAGGCACTTCATTGTTTTGTCTATTGATGCAGTCATTTTGTCATACTTTTTTTCATTATAAGCCATATCAGCTGCAAGCAAATGTGACTCACGTTCCGCCTCAAGGGTTAATTTTGCAGTTTCGTCGTTGGCGACACTTAACTTCATTTTAATGATGTCACAGTGGTGGCAAGTGTCAACTTTTGGCTTTTTAAAACTCAACTTTAATTTATGAAACTCTCTTCGGTAAATTTTGTCACTGACGGGGTTTTCATGAGACGTTTTATATAAAGAATACATGATTGAAATTGTTAAGTGTGATGGTAAATACTTTCGGCTACTTTTTCGTCTTGTGTAGTGGCTCTCGTATAACGGGAAGGAATTAATATGGCTAATCAGTTCAAGAATCTTTAGATCTGAATGTTTATTTGCTGGAGTTTTCTTTCCACGTTTATCTGGTTGAATTATTCCACTGGAAGTGCTGCGTTTCTTTAAACCTATCAGTTTAACAAAATTATCCGTTATCGCCAAGGTTTTTAAAAAGCAACCTTGACATACGGATATTTTTTCACTGTTCATGTCTAAATGATACCTGTAGGTACATTGTCTAAATTTTTGCCGCTCAGGATCCTCGACACGATGTCGTTCTGTTTGTTTTTCCTGGATGGTGATTAGAGATGAAACGAAAGCTGCTCTCAAATCATATGACCCAAGATTCCAAAATTCCTTATGAATTACAGCACGTTGTTCATTACTTATCTTTTCTCGGCATTTATTTCGACAATTAGGTAGTTCCTGCATTTTGCGTTCTTCTACATTTTTCCCAGAAGCCGTCACATACGAAAGACCAAGATTGCGCTTCAATTTACTTTCTCGTTTTCTTTTTCGGCTATGTACTGATTGTTGAGGTAGAGATTGTGGCAGTTCTTCATCTTCTGCAGATAGGTTGGGACTTGGTTCAGTGCGTGTAGGGTCAGGCACAGAGTATGTTGGGTCAGCCACAGAGTCATCACTAGAAAAGTCACTGGGTGTTTCATCAGGAGCTGTATGTGTTTGAGTTCCTGATGTGCTTGGTTCAGGATCAATAAAAACACTTTGATCACTATAAACAGCGGTATCTTCTGTGAGCAGACTAGGGCTGGTTGATGATTTTTGAATTATTGTTACGTGGTCAACGTCAGACTGTTCGTTTTGTGGCTCGACAGAAGTTGTTGGTTTCTGCGTCCCAGATGTACTTGGTTGCACAGTAGTAGTTGTACTATGGTCACCTAAAATAATACAGAGCTATGTTATTCGCATAAAAAATTAGAAAAATAATAATGGTCTCTAAATAAATCAATTAGGTATTTAGTAAATTTATCATTCAAAAATTTTCATAAAATGTTACTCCTATTTTTACATTAGACTAAATAACAAATGCGAAATTAAAATGTAAGTATTTATTTAAAAAAATATGATAATACGTACCAGTAGTTGTATTTTTTGTATTTATAACAAGGTTTAGTATTTTTCTCCCTCTCGATTCCATAGTAACTTATAACATTATCATTAATTGCACAACACAACCACAGCATGGGTCAGAATTATTTATAATGGTGGCTCAAAACAAAATCTTCACGAAGGCACTTCACTTCTTAAAATCCTGGAATTTCTAATGGCCATAATGCATTTTAACAAAAAATAAAGGGTAGGTCGAGAATCTTGTGGGTGAAACAACTTAAGTCAGATAGCTGAAGTCAAAAACAATAATAAAACTATAACGAACAAAAGTACTTAAGTCGACTTAAGTGCTTACGGTCCGGCACTAGAAGTGTTCCAAAAACATAAGTTGTTTGGTGCGTATTACTACCGGCTCGCGAATTGAAGCCCTGTGACTTAGTTGCTTATTGCCGTCGAAGGATTATACAAAAAGCAAAGCCCTGTCAGTTTTTAGCATTTCGAGAAAAAAATGACTTAAGTGCTTATGGACGCCGTGTCTATTTTAGGAATCGCATACAACGCTAGGAAATATTTTCCTCCGAGTTAAAGTTACTCTGTGCTCAATGTGATTAATCAACCTCAAACGCATATAATAATTATACTTTCGTAGGTACCCTAACTGCGGAGTCAAATCCCACTTCACAGGAACTTCTTTCATGCACGAGAAGGAATAGCCCTAACAGTACCTACCTTTCAAGTATTACTACATAGATCTAGCCAGACGCAGACCTAAAGGAAAGGCACCATTCAGACAATGAGCTTGCCTGCCTTATGGTAAATTGCATGGATGAAAGAAAATACATAATTTGAAATACATGTTTTTTTTTATCGTTAGCTCACTAATTTGCTCTTTTGGTTGAGATATCGTTGCAAATCTGCCATTGTCAATCAAGTTGGTTATAGTTTAGATGTCAACATAGTGTCTGCTGTGGATGTCAATGTCATGTTTTATTGTATGGGTTTTTGAATTATTTCCTCAATTGGTTCTTACTTTTACTGATAATATACAAACCTATTGGTGTAATTGATTCCCATGAAAAGGTAAACTCATAAATTCGCGCTTTTCACACATGTTATAAAACTTTTATTCATAGCAAGTCTATTTTCAGGCAGAAATTGACAGAATGTATTCGCCTCGGCAGAAGATTTTATGGTTTGCGTTCAGTTCAAGGATGGTTCTGATTTTATTGCAAGCTATTGCCAACTTTGTTTTACCGAACCACAACGCGAATGTGTTTATTAGTCCTGAAGACCCGACGTTACGGAAAAAATATGGAGACATCGTGGTTGACAAGATACTCGGCGGGATGAAGCGATGGGATGCTCAATATTTCATACATATAGCACAATACGGGTATACGTATGAGAACTGCTTAGCGTTCTTTCCTCTATTTCCATTAGTTGTAAGATATGTCGCGTATGCACTAGGCAGTGTGCTAGGAACATTATTGAACTTTCACAGTATACTCCTAATTTCAGCAACTCTGGTAAATGTAATAATGTTCATAAAATCAGCTGATGTATTACACAGACTGAGTCTACGAGTTCTAAGAAGTGAGTGCAAGGCTTACAAAGCTGTTATATTGTATTGTGTGAATCCAGCTAGCATTTTCTTCTCAGCACCGTATTCAGAAACACTGTTTGCTTGGATGTCTTTTTATACTATGCTAAAATGCACAGAAAATGAAACATTAAGATTTGCTAATATAGACATTATGAGTGGTATGCCTGCAGGGTTTTCAATGATAGCCAGATCAAATGGCTCAGTCAATCTAGGTTTCATAGTTTATACTAGCTTTAAGAATGTTGTTGAAAGGACATTACCAGAAATATTCTACAAGTACAGAACAGTGAAGCGTAAAATTATAATACCATTTCTGCTACTGCCACTGTTTACTTCTAGTGTAGCACTCTTCTTGACACTGGCGATAGCACTGTTACCATTCTGTTTAGTTCAGACATACAACTATTTCAAATACTGTATACAAAATGAACATAAGTTGCCTGAATTTTTGTTAAACCCAGAGTTTGTTCTGCCAGGCAGTGCTGAGAGCCCATGGTGCAACCACACACTACCAATGTCATATTCCTACATACAAACCCATTACTGGGATGTAGGAATGTTCAAATATTACAAAGTGAAACAAATGCCTAACTTCCTTCTAGCTGCACCAATTTTATTTCTGATAATTTATCATTGTATGTCTTATATTTTGAATAACATTAGATTAAGCTTTAGACTTGGTTTGAAGTCCAACATATTTGGCTACTCCAATAAAATGGCATACAGACCTAAGCAATATTGCAGAAGTTTTGGGGCCAATGATCCAACAATGTTTGTGTATGTAGTTCATGTGTTGTTTTTATCTATATTTTGTATAATATTTGTGCATATTCAAGTGTCTACTAGACTGCTGGCTTCGGCAAGTCCAGTTTTGTACTGGATATGCTCTAGCAGGATGAATGTTAGTCCTACACCTACCTCAGATCAGAATGCTATAAATGAGCACTTCAGGCGCATTGGAGTTGGGAGGAGAATACCATCCCACCACTTATCAATAGCTAACTTAGAAGGTGTGGACAATATGTACAGTAAATGGAGAACATTTGTAATATCCAGTCGGATGCCGGACTTCCCATCTCGATTAATTCAATACTATTTCATTGGGTACTTTATTGTTGGTACAGTTCTATTCTCCAACTTTTATCCGTGGACTTAGCTTATTTTGAACAGAACAGACATATCATTTCCACGTATCAGATTCAACTTTGTGATCAAAGCTTGTTTTACTACATATCATACTCTGAAAACTTGGTAAATGTTTTAAGCAAAAAAACATTCCATATACCTATGCTGTAGGTGTAATCAACGAGACTTGATAATGTTAGTTAAGTAAGTTAAAAACAATATTAAAATGTTCAATTTTAAAAGATATTAATTGCCTTGCTCTTAAAATATTGCATTGAATAGAATTTGAAGTTTAAGATCGTAGTAATAGTTATTGTAGGTACATAAATAAAAGTACTATAATAGAATAAGTTTTGAGAGTTGATAAATAATAAGATGCTTGAAATTGGGGCCTTTTGAGTCGTTATTATGTTATAAATGGAATACATAATTATTTATACTATTGATAAGTAACTATTCTCTCTTCATCATTCCTAAACCAATGCTTTTCTAAGTCATTAATTCTAAACTTAATTATTTACATAGTATAAGAGACATATAAAAGTTACAGTATTGAGATTGTATTTATATAAGTTAGCCAAAGAGTTTTAAATCATGTTATTTATTCGAATCACTAGGCTTCAAAAGATGTATATTACGGGCACAATTTGATGAATTTTCATGTTTATTAGATCAATTGTTAAATAGGATTGCATTTTTGTAATAGGTAATTAAATTGTATTGTGCACCTCAGCTTGTCCATTACACAGCAACCGTCCATTTTTAGTAGTCACAATAGTACACATTTTACAAATGTTTAGTAAAAACCTGATATTGAATTTTGTTTTAAGCCAGCATTTACCCTAATTAACTTATTTACTGTTGATTTTAAATATTAAATGATATGAAAGCGTTGCTTAAATACAGGTACATTGGACCTTTTATTACCTAGTTTATTAGGAATCACTGTACTGTCTGGTCTGTGGTTGTCAGAAGGTAATGTTTAAAATTTTTTTTTTTGTTATTTGTGGGGAAACAGGCTTACGGCCCACCTGATGGTAAGCAGTCACCGTCGCCTATTGACACCGGCAACACCCGGTGTATTGTTGATATTAAATATCTTAGATTTTAATTTAAAGGTGATGCTTGGCTACTTTCTTTCTCTGATATAGTCACACGCAAGTCCTATACGAGGCAGCACACAAAATGTCACAAGCTTATTCATACAGGCATGTTTACTGCAATAACAACAATTGGACTTAGCCAGCCTTAAGATGGCAGTTCATGTCGAAGCAGCAACGGTCATATTTAAAAACTAGATTATTTCATTAGCATAAATCATGAAGAAAATAACCCTAAAATCGATCCTTGTGGGACACCTTATACTAATAGATGTTACGTTATTTTCAGTCACTTGAAGCCTTGTGTTGATTGGTCTCGGCGCACAGTAAACCACCGCGACTTAAATAATATACTATTATTATGCTAGTTACAAATGAATCAGTGTTATTTTTAAGTTTTCGTCCACAACTTGTTGAAGTCTAAAATTCTAATACTGCTTTTCTAGATGATGAATGCTCGTTCTAAACAATTGTGCTTAGTGTATTGCTAGATTGATACATTATTCTAAAGTTAATCAAACCAATTATTAAGGTTGTGAAAATATACTAGTGTTATTATCGCACAAAAGCTACATCTTTATCTTTCTCTAATAAGTAAAAATAAAACAAGAATGGTTTTAATAAAGTTGTTTAATTCATCATGAAAATATATTTTAAGTTAAATCAAAAAAGATGAACGCACGAATAACATAAAAATAAAGCACCATGATGTTACATAAATACCATTCATTGGGCTTGTAAATATTCAAATCTTCAAGTAATTGTTTAATCTTATTATTTATACTTCTCTACTTATTATTTTTACTCAATCTTATTTTTTTACATTTACATAGCTAATTTGACCAAAAGTTAAGAAAAAAGTATTGTCAGTCCAAAATTCTGGAGTAAAACTATACAAGACAATTTAAATGCAAAAGTACGAATGATTCAGTGGACGAGTTTAGTTTAACGTAAAATTAGGATCAATTTTTGTTTTTGGTTGTAATAAATTATGTCATTAGCATTCTACTGCCATCTGCTACTGGTCAGACACATTGCACCAACTGCTCCGTTTTGCCGGCGCTCCGCAGTGACGACACGTCCAATGTGAACAGCTTCATAGAAATACCACCACATTCCTTGTCGGCTTACCACCTTGCCGTACCAAACGATTTGCTTCAATTTTTCTTGTTAGCATGAGTACGGAGTGGAACTCACCTCGTATGTTTTTCTGTACCAATACAATCTCGGAGTCTTCAAGTCCAGAGTGAACTGGTTCTTAGGCAAGCGTGCTCAATCTTCGATCACACCCTCACTTACCATCAGGTCAAGCGTTTGACTATAATTAATAAAAAATTGCTCAGCCACCAACACTTCCGGCAGGTTTGTCGGTCTGGTAAAGTAGGAACGGACACCTCTACCAAAGTAACAAGAGTCCATAAGTAGGTACACATTACACGTCGTCCTTTACTGCGGGGGCGGGGTCAGCCGCGAGTTCCGGCGCGTTCACGAGCAGCGCTAGCGGCTCGCACGCCGTCTCCACGGCGCCCCCGCCGGCGTGGCCCTGGGAACGTAAATAAAAATATCTAAAACAACCAAAATACCCTACCGCAAAACTAAGTGAAAGGTAAACAATCTTGACAGATTCATTGGAAATTAAACATTTTTTTTGCAAATTAATTAAATAGCCTATGTCACTCTTGAAGTTCCGTCCGACGAATCCATCGACATCTCATTAGTCAAAATCCATCAAGCCAGTTAGCCTACAGGACCCGTCAAATGAGCAGACAAATATATATTAAATAAACCTTAAAACATGGGTTAGTTTCATCATCCCCACCGCTCTGCCCCACTCATGGATAATACAAAATCGTGCTATCATAATCCCCACTACAAAGAGATGAACAAGTATTTTTGGTGACCTCATTGAAATCTACAAGATTATTACCAGCAACTACAACCTTCAACCAAACGTACACGGCGTCTACACAATTAAACAGCACCAAGACCTTCGTTTTCACCACGACGACCTCAGTGGCGCAGAAAGTGAATAGCCGGCTAGACGCAGGAGGTTTCGAGTTCGATTCCCAACGCGGAACAAATATTTGTCTACATATTTTGTTACGGGTCTGATTGTTCTCTATCTATACTAATATTATAAAAAGGAAATATAAGTTTGTAATGAATAAACTCAGAAACATCTGGTCCGATTTCAAAAATTCTTTCACCATTAGAATGCTACATTATCTCTGAGTAACATGGGCTACTTTTTACCCAACTGCGCAGGAGGGTAATGTAATAATTGAAAAACTATGCGTGCGAAGCTACGAATTATTCAGTAGTATTGGTCCAGGAGCCAGTGACAGATTTTCATGACCAAGTCCCTCCCAACCGAAACTTCGTGAAATGCATTAGGGACTTATACTATGAATACTCGCGACCGTCAGCTGCGACTCCGTGGGTGGGGAGGGCAGTGGCAGCCTCCCACGCATGAAGAAAAAAAAAGTTTTTTCAGTCATTTCCTCCCATTTGAAATTTTGTCAGATTATAGTTAACCTAGTATTTTGAAGGAAAAACAAAGTCAGCTGGCCATAGCGTGGTGGATTATACGTCAGCTGACTGCTTGAACATGAAAAAAAAATATTTTCAATGATTTCCTCTCAACGAAAATCTTCTACATGCACTATACACAACAAAGGGGGCCTTTGTACGCAGTTATGGGTAAAACATCCCCTCCAAGTGTACCTTTCAAGGTACCAGCTGACAAACTTTCCACTGAGATACAGCAAGCTGACATTAATTTTCATTCATAGTAGTATATAAACGATCACCAGGTAAATTTTTAGTTGAGAGGAAATCATTGAAAATATTTTTTTTTCATGTTCAAGCAGTCAGCTGACGTATAATCCACCATGCTATGGCCAGCTGACTTTGGTTTTCCTTCAAAATACTAGGTTAACTATAATCTGACAAAATTTCAAATGGGAGGAAATGACTGAAAAAACTTTTTTTTTCTCCATGCGTGGGAGGCTGCCACTGCCCTCCCCACCCACGGAGTCGCAGCTGACGGTCGCGAGTATTCATAGTATAAGTCCCTAATGCATTTTACGAAGTTTGGCTCGAGAGGAAATAATTGACCGAAATTGTACCTGGCTCCCGGACCATTATAATTATGTACTTAACAAAAAGTATATATAGAATAGAATATATTTATTTGACACACAAAGAAACACAGAACGGATCACAAACAAAATAGTAGACAGACAGGAAAAATACAGTAGAATGAGATATTATAACATGGGTAGAACACAGGTACCTACCCAGCCAGTAGGTAGGAGTACTAACTAGTCCCGCTCTGTGCCACGCGAGGCCAAACAGGTCTTGCCTCAGCTTTAAGCTCCTTTGCAATAAATAGTGCAAAGCAGCGCTGGTTTTCAGGCAGGGCCTTATGTAGGGTGACGTCACAAATTTAAAAATCATAATACTAAAAATAATAATAAAATGAATAAGCGATAACAACAATACTAATAACAAATACCTACATGAAAATACACTAATAACAATAAGCAATAATCACAAATACAACTTGACAATAAACTAATAACAATACTAATAACAAACACCTACATGACATACAAACACAATAGTTACATATACGTACATATATAAAATTATTCAACTTAAAAAAGAGAGGAGAGGAGATATAGGATCTTATGATATATGTATTTTATCAGCTATTTGGTTCCCATAGTACAAGTTTTACTTAGTTAGGGGCTAGATGGTGCTGTGTAAAATGTCCAGCATTATTATTTTACAAAAAAGTCAATAACAAATTGATTCCTGTAGCGCCATCTATTGAGATTTCTGAACTAATTTTCTTTTTTTTCCAACTTATTAGAAGGTGAGATAGAGTTGATGGTTTGTCTCACCTAGGCAGCCGCCAGCGCCTCTTGCAGTCTCTTCCTGGCGCGCAGCACCCTCTCCTCCTGCTTGCGCACGTCGTCCTTGCTGATGGTGACGGCGGCGATGAGCGGCTGGTCGGGGTTCAGGAATACGCCCGGGTTCTCGATGATCGCTTGCTTCGACCCTTGTTGTCCTGGAAACAAACACAACAACCACACATACAAACTAAATACACGGCTCCTAACGACGCGGCGTTTAGGGTGAGCACTTGTAAAAAAACTAATGTTCCCATTTATCTCCAAACCGGTTTTACCGATTTAAACAACGTTTTCTGTAAAAGGTCTGTGATTCATCGGCAATGGTTCTTAGATAGTTCTTATGATGTTAACTCGCCAAAGGGCACTGTAATAGAGATCCCATCAAAAACATAAATGTGAAACGAGAGCCAAGTTCAATATTATGATATATGTATGCCTTGGTTGTTGACTTCAACGACAAAAGAAGTGAGATCTAAATGGGTGCCAAGTTCAATGGTCAGTCCTGAAATTTATTTATAACAACATAAAATATTTTATAACAACTTAAAATATCATTTTTTCTTCTTATAAACTTAGGATAATATATTAAAGCCTAAAGTCTGACTTGGCTAGTTCTCATATACGAATTATTATTAAGTACCTACTAAAACAGTCATGGAAGAGCCCTATGTTCGATGGCTAGTTTCTACCAGCAAGCCAAATTTTCGGAAGAACAAAATGAGAACTTACAGCTTTAGAACTTGCGAAGGCTATAATATAATTCGTATATGTATACCGATCCCCTTAACGTGGGAAAAGGGTAGGAAGATGATGTTTGAAAATGGGTGGAGCTGGTTAAATAAAACCTCTGTTTAAAAATTTGGTGGATCCCATTGCCAGTCATACCTTTCAACCATACATTTTCGAAAAAATATAAAATTTATACGGTCCCATATAAATTTGAACACAATTTTAAGTTGGAATCCATGAGAAAATCATCAAACTTTTCAAATTGAAAAGGCATTTTATAACAACTTAAAATATCATTTTTTCTTCTTATAAACTTAGGATAATATATTAAAGCCTAAAGTCTGACTTGGCTAGTTCTCATATACGAATTATTATTAAGTACCTACTAAAACAGTCATGGAAGAGCCCTATGTTCGATGGCTAGTTTCTACCAGCAAGCCAAATTTTCGGAAGAACAAAATGAGAACTTACAGCTTTAGAACTTGCGAAGGCTATAATATAATTCGTATATGTATACCGATCCCCTTAACGTGGGAAAAGGGTAGGAAGATGATGTTTGAAAATGGGTGGAGCTGGTTAAATAAAACCTCTGTTTAAAAATTTGCTGGATCCCACTGCCAGTCATACCTTTCAACCATACATTTTCGAAAAAATATAAAATTTATATGGTCCCATATAAATTTGAACACAATTTTAAGTTGGAATCCATGAGAAAATCATCAAACTTTTCAAATTGAAAAGGCATTTTATAACAACTTAAAATATCATTTTTTCTTCTTATAAACTTAGGATAATATATTAAAGCCTAAAGTCTGACTTGGCTAGTTCTCATATACGAATTATTATTAAGTACCTACTAAAACAGTCATGGAAGAGCCCTATGTTCGATGGCTAGTTTCTACCAGCAAGCCAAATTTTCGGAAGAACAAAATGAGAACTTACAGCTTTAGAACTTGCGAAGGCTATAATATAATTCGTATATGTATACCGATCCCCTTAACGTGGGAAAAGGGTAGGAAGATGATGTTTGAAAATGGGTGGAGCTGGTTAAATAAAACCTCTGTTTAAAAATTTGCTGGATTCCATTGCCAGTCATACCTTTCAACCATACATTTTCGAAAAAATATAAAATTTATATGGTCCCATATAAATTTGAACACAATTTTAAGTTGGAATCCATGAGAAAATCATCAAACTTTTCAAATTGAAAAGGCATCTCTGCACGACATAATATGGGCGAATATTTTTTTACCACGTGAACGGATTCCGAGGATTATCTGAAGTCGGTTATAAATTGTTCAAAGTCAAATATTTTTATTGATTAAAATCACAAGGATCACTTTGAAACGTCAATTTTACTGCCTGTTCCTTCGCGACCAAGCCAGGAAAGAAAGGCCAGAAACAAGGCTGGTTGTTTTTTTAATGATCCTTTTACAATACATAATACAGAAAATAATTTACGTCTAAATTGTAACATTTTGAACGAGTTGGAGCAATTTCAATCCCAAGCTTCTCTATCATCTGAATAATCCGATATTTTATAGTAGGCTTTTTTATAAAGATTTAGTTTAATTACGTTTTTAAATTTATTATTTGTCAATTTTTGTACATCCCTTGGGAGTTTGTTATAAAAGCCCTTTAAATGCCCTTTAAACGATTTACTAACTTTATGGAGTCTACAAGTGGCAACAGCGAGTTTATCTTTATTTCTAGTATTCAAATTATGATTATCGCTATTTTTCTCAAACAAATTAATATTCTTGTGAACATACATCAGATTTTCATAGATGTATTGACAAGGGAATATCATAACATTTATTTCTTTAAACTTATTGCGTAATGATTCTCTGGGGCCTATATTATAAATTAAATAAATAAATAAATATTGCTCGACATTTCACACAGCGCTATTTAGCCCCAAACTAAGCAGAGCTTGTACTATGGGAACCAGATAACTGATAGAATACTTACATACATACTTTTTTTTTGAAAATACATACTTATAATATGTAGAAAAACACCCAGACACGAAACAAATATCTGTAGATCATGCAAACATTCGTTCCGTGGCGGGAATCGAACCCGCTACCTCCTGCGTCTCAGCCGGCTATACGCTCACTGCGCCACGGAGGTCGTCAAATTGCACATTGCAACGCTCCTAATGTCATAATGGTGTAGTTTCCTGATCAATGTGTTATGGTCTACGCAATCAAATGCCTTGGACAAATCACAAAAAACACCTAAAGCGTCATGAGACTGCTCCCTGGCATCAAATATGTGCGATATTAACTCAATACCAGCATCAGTGGTTGAGCGACCCCTGGTAAATCCGAATTGTTTATGATGCAGTAAATTATGTGAATTGAAATGTTTAAGCAGTTGATTTAAAATTAGTTTTTCAAATATTTTACGGAAGTAAAAGTCGGAGTTTTTGTCGGAAGTACTGAGATTGGTCTAAAATTACCAGGATCAGAACTAGTGCCTGATTTGAAAAGTGGAGTTATTTTACTGTGTTTCATTAAATCAGGGAATACACCACAGTCAATACACTCATTAAATATTAAAGCTAGTTTGGTAGCAATTATGTCAATCAATGTTCAAAAGCTACTTGTTATGGTTACCAGTTATAGGTTGTGAAGAGACATGTAGAGTAGTCGCCAGCGACTGTATGGTAGTTGCATCAGAGTTGTAAGGACCTAGGGGCTTGATGTACTTCGGAAGGGAAGTGGTCGCTAATATCCCATTCGCGTCACAAGCTGTAAGTCCCTGTGAACACGTTATATTACTTAATAACAAAAACTAAAAAAAAAACTGTTAAAAACTGACATAGCTAAGAACCACCCATACTATTCTAACTATCTATTTAAAAAAACCGCGTCGGAATCGGATCATTTATCCCTTTTGGTCCAAGAGCCAGTGACCAATTTTAGGTGGTCATTTCAAAAGTCACGAAACTTTCTCCAGTAAATCCTCTATACCTACTGAAAATGAAAATCCACTTCTGGCAGCCCTGTGTGGCCGGGGTAGACTACCCTAAAATTTTAAGGAGGGTAAGAAATAAGATTTATTTTAGTTAAAGTATCAGTCATAAAATTTTTGGAAATTACTTTCGACAGTATTTTGTCTTCATGGAATTTTTGCCAGAGCATTTACATCTCTCCTAATTGTTGACAGAACGCTATAAATATTTATAAAAAAAAAATCCATTTTTGTCATTTCATCAGTCTTCAAATTTTAACAGAATAAATAAAATACATAAACAATTAATAATATACAATGCCAGAACGAAATTCCATCACCAACAGTCTGCCAGAGCGAAAAACGTGTTCGTGCGAGTGCAAGTAAGACAGTAATATGGAAACCTGCGGGTTAGAGAGAAAACACATGTGGAGAGTAAAATATCTATAAATAAGAGGATCCCTACTTTTTGTTCATACCTGTGTTAGGACCTTCGAAATGTAAAGTAAGGAATATAAAAGTACGTCACAGGTACAGGTAAAAGCAATAGACCTTCTACGAATTGTCACTCCTAAAAGAAAAGAATACCTAGAATATTACACGTTTTAATATTTTCCCACAGTATCCTTGACAATGACCTAGAGAATATCTGCATCAAAGATACAGAAAAATCTTTCAAAAGTGATGTTTCATCAAGATACCCAATAAGCGCTCTCACTCTAACCCGCAGGTTTCCATATTACTGTCTTACTTGCACTCGCACGAACACGTTTTTCGCTCTGGCAGACTGTTGGTGATGGAATTTCGTTCTGGCATTGTATATTATTAATTGTTTATGTATTTTATTTATTCTGTTAAAATTTGAAGACTGATGAAATGACAAAAATGGATTTTTTTTTTATAAATATTTATAGCATTCTGTCAACAATTAGGAGAGATGTAAATGCTCTGGCAAAAATTCCATGAAGACAAAATACTGTCGAAAGTAATTTCCAAAAATTTTATGACTGATACTTTAACTAAAATAAATCTTATTTCTTACCCTCCTTAAAATTTTAGGGTAGTCTACCCCGGCCACACAGGGCTGCCAGAAGTGGATTTTCATTTTCAGTAGGTATAGAGGATTTACTGGAGAAAGTTTCGTGACTTTTGAAATGACCACCTAAAATTGGTCACTGACTCTTCGTCGGAACTACGCTGCAAGTTACAAACAGATGTGGGGGGGGGGGGGGGGGGACGACAAAAACATTTAAAAAAATTAGTTCTTTCACAGTTTGCTATCCTGTTCTTCCATATAGATGATACACTGGCTGACGAAAATGATGATGCATTGATTAAACTAAGATTAGAAAACTCTTTATTGCACAAATAAAATAATACATAAGGCGAACTTAATGCTAATTAGCATTTTCTTCCAGCTAACTTTTGTGTAGTAGACTTAATGGTAGTGCTTTCTTAAAAATAGATTTATGAAGTTAGTCCAGTTTACATTATAACTTTAGTTAAAATAACTTACTTCCAATCGCTTCTCCCAGAACAGCTGTTTAGGCTTCTCCTGTGTACCATGTTTCAAGTCCGTCTTAACTTTGCTTTCCTGAGTTTTATACACAGTAACGGGTTGCTTGAATATCGACGCGGTTTGCCGAATAGGAGGCACCAGTGAAGCATCAGAACGTACTCCTCTGTAAATAGGTACAATTATGTCTGATGTGCCTGTTTTGTGTTAGTTCATAATCCCGTCCACTCAGCCCCACTAGTGGGGATTATGAAACAAATCAAAGATTATGCTATCATAATCCCCACCGCGTGAGCAGTGTCAAAGCGGTGGAGATTATGAGTTATCAAATATGCAATTTCATAAATAAATCTCAATATTTGATTGCTTGATTTGAACGTTTCTGCATAACAAAAGTTCTGTCATCTACATATACTACAACCAATGCTTCACCAATCATCGCATAGTTGGGATTATGATGACACGATTTTTGATTTGTTTTATAATCCCCACTAGTGGGGCAGAGCTGTGGGGATGATGAAACTAACCCCCTGATTTCATCATAACAAAAAAACTACAAATCTAAAAAATAAGATAAAATTTTAATAAAAACTGTCTATGTGTATAGGAGATTTACTCTTCTAATACTTAATGGGGCAATGCAGCCAGTGTCTTGGGGACACTTTCGCCTGATAGTGATCTGGAGCAGTTGAGTTATCTATAGATTGTTTGCAATGGTCTTTAGACAATTAAACTAGGTATTTTTTTTTGTATTTTTTACTGAGTTCTTCTTTCACTAAATTTAGGACAATACATTTATTTATTATGCCTAAGTTAAGTTGCAATTACAATTTATTTATTATTTTCTTCTTTCACTAAATTTAGGGCAATACATTTATTTATTATACCTAAGTTAAGTTGCAATTACAATTTATTTATTATTCATAAGTTTCCTTACATGCTAAGTATAAAACATGCTAATGTGAAATGTGGTTAAAGTGAGTAACAAATAACAAATAATGCTTTACCACATACCATGAATTTAATACACAAAAAACACTACATATTGTAAATGCTTGTAGAAAAATAGGTAATTAATGTTTGATGACTTAGAGATAATGTTTGTAAGGTGCGTTTTATTGAAAATTGACTACTGGTTTGGTTAGCAAAGCTGCTGCTGGGGGTCTACAATGGGATTAAAATCTGTGAGGTAAAAGCTATAGCCTAAGCATCAAGAAAGTTATTTGCTCAGACATGTAGTACCGGTTTGTCTAAAGCGTGTGCACAGCCAAACAGATAATCACAAATCTAAGGACTAGGGCACACACTAACAAGCGGTCAACAGCACTCTAACACAAGCTAAGGACTGCACTAATCACAACACAAGTGGAATAGACAAGTGATGTGGAACCTGTAATCAAACTGCGCTCGCGCTTTCTTGACTTTACACAGCAGCATAGTGTTTATCTGACCCTGTTGGAAGTCGAAACACGACAGGTCCATACTATCACCGAGATACCGTACAAGCTCGGGTTTACTGCGAAACTTTTTACCTGTAGGGCTATAGAAAATTCATTGTAATGATGCACCAATGTTAAAAATTGTTACACCCTCATTTAGTGATGAGTATGTGATGTTGTTAGACATGTTATGTGACTAACTTTGTTTTAATTCCAAGTTGATAAATATTATAATAACATATTTTAGGTTTTTCTGTGGCAAAACTAGGATCAGACGACCAACTTCTACTTCAGAAAAATATAGAAATAATTGTAAATTTAATGTATTGAACATGATCATAGGGTTACCTGTAATAGTAAACATCAACTTTGCCTGCAGAGAGACCTGTTTTTCTTACAATTTCCTCTCTTTGCCAGCCTTTGGGCAAAGCAGGGCATTCTGATTTTGTCTTCTCGATCGATATGTTCATGTTGCAATTGTGCTTATCGATTGCATAGATCGATAATTGCGTGTGGTTTTGATATTCCTCCGGAGTAGAGGTACTTAACTTAGTAGATAGACTCCCTTGGATTACAAGTTTTATGCAAAACTTTAAAATCGACAACAAAATCCCAGTAACAACACCACAACGTAGAGCATCGCATCGTAGTCTCTCTGTGACGGTGACCACAACCACCCACAGAAAAAAAATATTGATAGTGAATAGAATAACAGATATGTTGTTTTGTATCTGTGTTGGTTTTTAAGTTTATTTTATTAATTCTTGAGTATTAGGGTATCGATTTGGATTTGTCTGTAATGTTGCTCTTATTTGAATGAATGAGTCTTGAACAGAATACTTAGATTATACTCACAGAATAACATCTTCAGTAACGAGCGCCATCTCTGGGTGACCCAGACACAGCGAGACATAAGCGTCAAATTATTTACAACACACTTCTTTTTGCGTCAGGGGTTCAATCAAATTCAAAACCGACATAGATGGACCAACTAGATTTATCATAGTAGCAAGTTTGTGTGTTCAAACTTGCTTTCTTGATGAGAAAGCTTTTCTTGATGAACACAAACTTGATGAGCAGGCGCCAATTATTGGCGCCTGCCGCCGGTCGGTGTTTGGATCAAAAATCTTATTGAGGGGTTATCTCACAGCCATGTTTTATTCTGCTAACAGATGGCGTTGCTCTGCTATACGCTGATTAACAAAGAAAAGTGAATGAGGGCTTTTCATTCTCGATTAAAAAAAATAGTTACAACAAGCGTAATAGATGGCGCCGTCTAAACAAACAACTGAGACATGCTCCTCTAAAATATATATTTCTAAACTTCCCAAACTGTCAAAGTCGCAAAGACAACATCAAAATTTCTAGAGGACATGCTCACTCCGTTATTGTTTCGTCTTGTGTGTGGCAACCAATGTTCTTTTGTAATCATATAATTTTTTTAACCCTCTGTGGAATCTGACTAATCAATACACTGGATCTTGAATGGATGTTGATGGTTATTCTGGAGAAGCTTTGTTCCTTATGAACACTGAAGATATAGCAGTTTTCCTCGATATTCTTCATGCAGTATCTTTTAAAAAAAGATACCGACCACACTAAGAAACATAAAAGTACCTAGATAGATAAGTACATTACGTACCTACTTATCTACCTAGGTACTTTTATGTTATTTACCGTGAGTTATTTTAGCGATACTTACGGTAATTATTCCAATATGATGGTATCACAGATAAATCAGTTACACGAAAGTGAGCTGAACATTAGAGAAGACTTCAATATGTACGAACTAGGGTTTACATGTTTATTTACTTGTACTTATTAATTTTGTTTTGCAAACTCCAACCATAAGAAAACGGTGTCTGCCGTTGTTTTCGCAATAGGAGACAACGCACGGTTTAGTCATATCGTCCATACATACCCCTGTTTGTAAGCAGTATATGATTTTGTTCTAATTCAAGTTTTGATTGATACGAGGCATGCCTTTTAAGTTTTGTCGTTTGAAGAAAAAAACACATCTAGAACCTTATAGTACTTTTTATTGTTTTTCAAAGTATTCACAACGTAGCTTAAAACACTTTTCCATTCGCTCAAACCAGTTATTATAACATTTATTCCACTCTAAAGTGGGGTGTTCAAAATGGCTGTCTTGAAAGCGTCGACTGCTTCTTCACCGGACTGGAACCTTTGACCACGAAGACTTTTCTTAATTTTAGGAAATGTAAAGAAATCGTTAGGGCTTAGGTCAGGACTGTATGGAGGATGGTCAAGAATTTCTACTTTTTCCTGCTTCAAATACTCAATCGTTTGACGAGCGCTGTGTGAGCTTGCGTTGTCGTGGTGCAGGATGATGCGTCGCTTTGAGTTAGATTTTCGAAGTTCGGCGATGACTTGTGGTAAACAAACTGTAGTATACCACTCTGCGTTAACCGTTCTACGATCTTCAAGTGCAATAGTCGCAACATGGCCGGTTTTTCCAACGAACGTGGCCACCATCTTCTTTGAAGTGCTTCGAGAACGAACAACTTTAGTCGGCTTTGGCTCGTCTTGAAAGACCCAGATTGTAGATTGTTGTTTGGTATCAGGATCGTAGGCATAGATCCAAGATTCGTCACCACTTATGATGTCGTAGACGTGATTTGACTCCCCTCGGTTGAACCTGTGCAGAGTTTTCTTACACCATCTGACGCGGGCCGCCTTGTGATCGTCGGAAAGCAGATGCGGTATCCAACGGCAAACTAGCTTTCTCACACCAAGCGCTTCATGCAAGATCTTCTGAATGGTTGTCCCTGAGATGCCTAATAGAGCCTCTATCTCTCGATACGTCACATGACGATCTTCGAGAATTAGTTGTCTCACAGCAATGATGTTATCTTCAGTGAAGGCGGATTTTGGGCGTCCTTCGCGAAATCTGTCACTAACACTAGTATGTCCACGCTGGAATTCTAAATACCAGCGTTCGACAGTCCGCAGACATGGGGCTACATCACTGAACACAGATGTTAGCTCTTCTAAACACTGAAGCCGTGTCAGGCCTCTTCTAAAGTTGTAGAAAATTATTGCACGAACATTTTCCTTAGAAAGATTCATTTTCGTACGTGACCTGACAGATTCAAATCGAAACTGTGACTAAACAATAGCATTAATCCTAATACTTTCAACTGTTTTGAGATTCAAAATGTAAACACATTCGAATATAGAACAGTTCCAAATTCAAAATTGCCGGAAAATATGGAAACGACAGAACTTAAAAGGCATGCCTCGTACGACAATTAACATTGACAATTCACTTTCTTTTGGACACAGACAAAATACACAAGTGCATGGAAATGATTGCTATTTAAACATCATTTTCATATGATCAAATGATTATTTTTTATCACTGCTATTTCACATGTGAAAAATCACATTACGGGCAACGAAAACGCCTGATGAATTCAAAAGAAAGGCGAACGACTGATTTGTAGCAGACCCGAATGACAAAAACCGATATTCGATTAATACCGAAAGTGATTTAATTTGAATGAGTTTTAACAGGTTATGCGAAGGAAAATAACAGGTGTGACATATGATTTTTCACATGCTACTCGTGAAACGTTCCATCCCTAGTGCTTGATACAGCAGCGCCATCTATTGGCAGGTCTCAAAACATGGCCGTGAAAACCCCTCATTGTCATTTCAATGACGGCCATGTTTTTTTAACTGTAGTCTGAATAACAAAAAAAATTAATTGTCTATGTCAATTGGCGTGTAAACATTATTTTCCGAGAATTATGTGAGATTGTTTTAGACAAATTTTGATAATCTGTCTTTGAGATTTTGGCATTTATACTATATTTTTGCCGGTGTATCTCCAAACATCGTCATTTATTACGCTAGTTGGAGCTAGTTTTTTCTTTTTAATTCGAAAATGAAAACCCCTCATTTTCAAGCTTATTTTCATAACCGTTAGTTCCTCAAATACCGCAAGACTTCTTTTGTTCTATATAGCTCACTTTGAGTGGCAATCTTCATGTATAATTAGCGTAATTATATGACAGTGACACTGACAACAGACGGCTGACTGTTGACTTTTGTTTCTTTGATTGATTTTGATTGGCGTTTTTTTTTCCTCAAATAGTATGTGTCAAAGAGCCGTTCAGTGTGTGTTTGTTGGCGGATGTTTCATAAAATTTCGTTGGAAAAAAACTATTGAATTCAATAAATTGTGATCGTTTAGAACAAATAGTACGCTGTAATTTTTTACTCAACGTGTGGTGTTTCTAGAGTTCGCAGAAGTAAGTATTTTATTCAATTATTTGCAAAATATTTTACTGTTCCCATACCCACGAATGATGTCAACTTTGGTCTGAAATTATACTTTCACTTTGTAAGATAGTTAGAATAACGAAAAACTGTACAATTTTATAGTATATGCCGGACTGTATTAAGTTTCTTTCTAAAGTAATAATTTACTCATCATGAAATAATTATGTCAATACATATCTCAGAGAGAATATTTCTCATTTACACCTATTTACAGAATAGTTACCTACAATGTAAAAGCAACTTTTAAATTCCTAACTACAAATTTATGTATGATAGAACTTTCCACTACTAAGAATAAAAGCAATCATCTCTAACTAATAAAGGCTCTAAAAGTTTAAGGGAGGTTTCAGACAAGTTTATTAACACCCTCATTTCAGTTACTGTTACAGTTGCTTATTATGTACCTAGTGTACTTACTACCTAGTACTTCATGTACCCTAGGCTATCCACACACCGCATGTGTGTGCAGAGTGAGTAGATCCACTAAGGCACAAATGAGGAAAAAGCCTAGTATTTTATGGAAAATGCAAATAATAAGTATAATAATAATAATAAGTAGGTATTTACAGCTAGCAACAAATTTGAGGGTTTTGTTTATGAAGAGTGCCAATGCACATATTCTTAATCATAATTCTATTATAAAACTAATTTAGCATACAATCACTCATTAACCTACTTGATTGTAACAAAAGATTGTAATAAAATTAGATTATATTAAAGACACTGATTCACTAGATGGATCTATCCATCTAGTGAATCTAGTGACTGATAAAGGTTGCTGGGAACTATTAGGTGCGGGCCGCACAAGATTGGTTGCTATGTTCAGCAGTGGATGTCTATGAATGAGATGATGATGATATAAAATCTGTGTGTAATGTAACTATTTATTACTCTTACTTGAAGCTGCTGAAATCTGTATGAAACTCGCTAGTACAGGCTAATTGGTGCTCTTTGCTGCCCTTTTTAAGTCAACATCACAAACCATTAACCATTTTTAAAATATATAAAAGCATAATCATAAACCAAGGGTACTTTGAAAAGATGGTGGGTTTGTAACATCCATGGTCTCCAAACTATATTACATTGTTTGTGGTGACCTACCTACATTTTGAAATAAAAATAATAGTGCTAGACATTTCATACAGTGCCATCTAACCCCAAACTAATTATGATTATAAACTTAATTATGCCACTGGCTAACACTTTACTATGAATATCTATATAATAAAAATGAAATAAATAAATAAATAAATATTGCTGGACATTTCACACAGCGCTATCTAGCCCAAATTAAGCAGAGCTCGTACTATGGGAACCAGATAACTGATAGAATACTTATATACATTTTTTTTTTGTAAATACATACTTATAATATGTAGAGAAACAACCAGACCCGGAACAAATATCTGTAGATCATGCAAACATTTGTTCCGCAGCGGGGATCGAACCCGCTACCTCCTGCGTCTCAGCCGGCTATTCACCCACTGCACCACTGAGGTTGTCAAAATGCAAAAAATGCAGTTTGTTGGTAAGCACATCACTTGAGAATGGCTGGTCAGATTTGGCTTATTTTTTTAAAGTTCGTTATTGTCCGTGCTAGGTACTAAGCTAAAAAAGAAAATTGGAAAAGTTGCCTGGAAAATTTGAAAGTCCAGGAAAAACTTTTAAGTGGTTTTTAATGGTATTTTTGTATGAACTCTAGACCATATTATAAGGTATATTTTATTTTGAAATCCGTGCGAAGCCAGGGGTGGGTCGGCTATACTAGACGCCAAGGCTCCTGGCAGAAGAGGTCATAAAATTGCCATGTGATATTGCCATCTCACTAGCTCTTGCAGCCCTTACGGGAGCCGTTAGTGATGCGCCAAATACCTATCGATAACACTAATAACCGGTACTTGTATTGAAAAGTAAATAAACATGTTTATTGGTTGGCCCCGTCTGCCACGAGTCTTGGCGTATACTATAGTTTCCAAAAGTAATGATTCCAAGTGACTGTCGCGTCGCCGCGTCGGTCGGCGTCGCCGGCTGCGACTTGTCACATGGGCCAATCAATTACAAGTTGGAATTATTCAAACGAATGTCGATGTGGACTACCTATCAACCTTGAACTTTCTTTCGCGAGACATCTGCCAGGTGGTGGAACCCATGGGGGTTGATTGAGCTATAATTTCAGCCTTCAATTATTGCATTATTGATTATATTTCTGTTCATTTAAAAGAGGAATTTCAAAGTTGTCTAAGAAACCTTTATTATTATTTTCAACTCTCTATGCCCCACTGCTGGGCAAAGGCCTCCCCCCATTCTTTCCAGACACTTCTTTGAAGTGCTAAGATGGTCCAATCTGCTCGGAAATTAGTGAGCTTGCCCCTCCATCTATGAAACTGTTACCACACAATATTTTTTATACTACGTACCTTTGTCCATTTTCTCTGCAAGAATTGCCTGTGAAAGGGCTCGCCCGGGGAAGTACACCATACCTATTTCTGCCGCCAAGCAGCATTGCTTTTTCGGTTTGAAGGGTATGGTTGACAGTGTAAATACAGACTCATGAGGCTTACACCTGTATGCATTATGTTGATGGACGCAACGCAGTGCATCGTAGGGCACGTTTGTAAGGTGCATGACCTACGAGGCAATACTTTGATATAGTCGATGCAGTTGATTGATGCAGATGGTTACAATTTAACATCAGGTGGGTTTTACTCCATCAACAAGTCTTATAAAAAAATTATAAAATTCAGTTAAACTCTATCCTGTCAGTCTACAATTATCTATCAAGGAGTTTTATCTTATCCTAGAACACCTACTGTTTATTACGAAGTTAAGTTTCCTCAAGAGAATAACAGATATGCGACTTTTGACGACCGTTGGTCTTCAATTTCCTATATAAATATATAAACACCGAAGAAAGTAAATTAATTTAGGCCAGCTTGCACAACGATCCCTTAACGTATTTAGCGACTAACTAAACCTATTTAATTTTGACGTATTTGTATCATTTGACTCTTCGATCAACAATACACCTAGATAAAAGGTCGGCGCAAAAAATCCGTCTCGGCAAATAACAGCTCACTCGCGGCGTGAGCTCTTATTTTGATTAGTCTGGTTGAAACACAGCCAACGTCAACACGTACCGCAATGCCTCAATGCGCATTAAATTTTTTTTTTTAATAGGTAGATAGATAATTCCTTTATTGCACACCATTAAATACAAACATTTATAAGAAAATACACTCTTAAATAATAGGTACAATGGGCGGCCTTATCGCTAAAAGCGATCTCTTCCAGGCAACCTTTGGATGGACTGGATCTATGTGAACAAAATAAGGACGGCGGCGTAAATCCGATATTATTAGTACACGTATATTTATAAAAAATATAGATAATATAAAATAAAATGCATAATTATAATGTATAATATAATCATACAATTACATAAATATTAATATTATAATACGTAAAATATATATTGTCATACCTACATATATAAATTATGAAAATGTAAAAATTAATAAGTGGCCTAGAGAGCGATGGATGACAGATAGTGGTGTCTGACCAAGTTTTTAAAGGTAGGGAGAGATTTAGCGTGACGAATTGAGACAGGTAGGGCATTCCAGAGCCTGGTAGCCTGCAAAGTAAAAGAGGAACTATAAAATACTGAGTTATGATGGGGAGTTTTTAATTGAAGGGTTTCAGAGGAACGTAAGGGTCGAGAGTTGCAAAGGTGAAGAAAGTCAAAGCGTCCTTTGAGGTAGGACGGAGTAGAAGGGATGAAAAGGATGCTGTAAAGGAGGGAAAGGATGTGCGCATTCCGGCGAAGGCGGATAGGTAACCACTTAAGTCTGTGGCGATACTCTGAAATGTGATCGTAATGTGAAATAATGCCCGGAAAAGCAATTTATCAGCCGGAGTGTCTTACTTTCGGTATGGAATAAGTTATAAAGCTATAAACTGACGATTCATATAAATTTTCAAAAAAAAAACGATTAACCAAAATTGCCGATTTTAAACCACCGCTAAGAATGTTTGGCCAACGTCAAACGTGTGATATAGCGTTGGGCCAATAGACGCGCAAACATTGTATTCATCAGAACAGCAAATTGCATGGGGTAGATTTGTTTTTTAATAATTTTTAATACCTATCTTGTTATCAGGACATTAAAATTGGTTATGCAACTTTTTTGTGGATTTGTTGGACTCTCATTAGTTTTTTACCTTTTGGCTTTCCTAATAACCCGTTCACGTGTTACTATTTCATTTACTTCTCTAAATAATTTACACAACATAGAATAAATTCCATTCTAGACGATCACACTTAGGATGGCCAAAATTATAGTTAGGTTTATTTAGGTTCAGTACGCAGAATGTAAAAATCTCTTCAATGTTGAATAAATAAGAAACATTGTGATTTTTTATTTATTCATTGCACTGTATATGATATGCAAGAAATGTGAATATATTTTAATAATAATATAATATAAAGATGTGAAATTTAGTAATATTTTTACAATTTTATTTTGTGACATCTAGCGATAGACGCCCTAGTTGGCCAGCCGCCGACATTACATACATTTGAAAAACAACAAGCGTTGGTACTTCCTTTTTTTACTGATGTTACCTACGTTTTTATATTTTTGTGTACGACACATAAACAAACATAGATGCTTTAAACTTATATAATCTTAAAACTTTTACGTACTTACTATTATTTTAGAGTTCAACGCGACTCCATACCACCTGCAGTAAAATTTGAAAAAGCAAACAGAAACGAAATAAAACGATGTAGTTCGCAAGACAATAACGGGAAAAAGTAGTTTATTTGTTGCTTTATAAGGTTGATTTCACAATAAATGTTATATAACCTACGTCTATTCATTTTTAAGTGACAGGTATAATTTATTACCTTGGTTGTTTTTTGAGACGAATGATCGTAACATTTAAAGAATTTGTGACTTTATTACAAGGTGCTGTGGTTGTGATTAGGTTGATCTTAAATCTTTTGTCTCAGTCTGTTGGTAAACGAATGTAGCTGTATAAGTATATATGTTGACGCGGACAGCATTTAGCTTTGATTTTGTATGAGACCCGTAATCTAGTTGTATTGTTGATCAAAGATTTGACCACTCCTTAAATCATATTGACGACCTCCGTGGCGCACTAGACGAATAGCCGGCTGAGACGCCGGAGGTAGCGGGTTCGATTCCCGCTGCGGAACAAATGTTAGCATGATGGATGTACAGATATTTGTTTCGGGTCTGGATGTTTTTCTGTATATTATATTATATAAAGCTCGATTACCACTGACTCACTGACTGATTGACATCATTGTTCTCCCAGATGCCACGTCGTAGGGGGGAAGTGTTTGGTGGGATCGTATAGAGGGAGTTCCGGTGAGTTGGGAATAAATCCTAAAGTACCCCTTTTGTCCCCCATTCGCTCCCATCGACCTCGTATCTCGAAAAGTATAGGTCTTACAGCGTTGGTGCAAAAACTAATGTTGCAGAGGACATTTTTTTATATCCGGATCCATGAAAAAAAAATTGTCTTTCATACAAAAAAAAAATTGTCCCATACAAAATATTTCTGTATGAATACCGTAAACCGTATATTTCGTTTACCGTACTGTTCATACTGTTTTTGTAGGGAGGCCACGACTTGTGTGTACTATAAAATTACTGTAAATTTGCTTGATTCTATATAATGGTGGTGGAGGGGCATGAGACAACTTTCATAGTTTTTGCAAAGGTCATCATCATCATTTTGGAACATCCATTTTTTTTTTTTTTTTAGTATGCAACGTTCATCATGTTTATTTTGGAACATCAATTTTTTTTAATTATGCTTCATCCACAATGATCACTTTGGAACGTCAATTTTTTTTTATTATGCAACATCCACTGTGATCATTTTGGTACATCATTTTTTTTAATTATGCCTCATCCACAATGATCACTTTGGAACGTCAATTTTTTTTTTTATTATGCTTCATCCACTGTGATCATTTTGGAACATCATTTTTTTTTCAATTATGCCTCATCCACTATGATCACTTTGGAACGTCAATTTTTTTTTATTATGCAACATCCACTGTGATATTTCGGTACATCATTTTTTTAATTATGCCTCATCCACAATGATCACTTTGGAACGTCAATTTTTTTTTATTATGCAACATCCACTGTGATCATTTTGGTACATCATTTTTTTAATTATGCCTCATCCACAATGATCACTTTGGAACGTCAATTATTATTATTATTTTTATTATGAAACATCCTTTGTGATCATTTTGGAAAATCAATTTTTTTTAATTATGCCTCATCCACAATGATCACGTTTGGAACGTCAATTTTTTTTTTTATAATGCAAAATCCTTTGTGATCATGTTGGAAAATCATTTTTTTTTAATTATGCCTCATCCACAATGATCACTTTTGGAACGTCAATTTTTTTTTATAATGTAACATCCACTGTGATCATTTTGGAACATCATTTTTTTTTTAATTATGCCTCATCCACAATGATCACTTTGGAACGTCAATTATTATTATTTTTTTTGTTTTATGCAACATCCACTGTGATCATTTTGGTACATCATTTTTTTAACGACGCCTCATCCACAATGATCACTTTGGAACGTCAATTTTTTTTTATTTTTATTATGCATCATCCACTGTGATCATTTTGGAACATCATTTTTTTAAAATTATGCCTCATCCACATGATCATTTTGTAACGTCAATTTTTTTTTTATTATGCAACATCCACTGTGATCATTTTGGAAAATCAATTTTTTTTTGTAGCACAAATTTTTGGTGGAATCGTTATTTTACGGTCATCATCGCCCTTGCCATCATTTTGAATTCTTCTCTCACTCCCTTTTCGTTTTCGAATGTTTCTTCCACATTGATATCCTCTTTAATTGTTTCTATAACTTCGAAATCCTCTTTGATGGCATTTTTACTTCAATATACTTTTGATTGTTTTTTTCTATTTTTCTGTTTTCTTCAATTACTTCTCTTACTTCAATATCGACTCTACAAAATTATGGGTTTTAATACTAATCTTAAATTGCTCGTATCTTCTAAACGGGAAGAGTTACCCCCCAGCAAACTTTTACAAAATATTGGTACTAATTTTTGGTGGAATAGTTTTTTTAATACCATTATTGCCCTTGAGATCCTTTTTGAATGCTTCTCTTACTTCGTCTTCCGCTTTGAATGCTTCTTTCACCTCGATATCCTCTATTTTTGCTTCTTCCACTTTGATATCCTTTTTAATTGCTTTTTTACTTATATATTTTCTTCAATTGCTTCTTTTACTACAATTTCCACTCTACAAAATTATGGGTTTTAATACAAATCTTAAATCGCTCGTATCTTCTAAACGGGAACAGTTACGCCTAGCAAACTTTTACAAAATATTGGTACAAATTTTGGTCGAATAGTTTTTTATTACCATCATTGCTCTTGACATCCTTTTTGAACGCTTCTCTCACTTGGTCTTCCTCCTTGAATGCTTCTTTCACCTCGATATCCTCTATTTTTGCTTCTTCCACTTTGATATCCTTTTTAATGTCTTTTTCTACTTATATGTCTTCTTCAATTGCTTCTTTTACTTCAATTTCCACTCCACAAAATTATGGGTTTTCATACAAAACTTAAATCGCTCGTATCTTTTAAACGGGAAGAGATAGCTCTAGGAAACTTTTACAAAATATAAGTTTTTGGTGAAACCGTTTTTTATTTTTATCACTGTCCTCGACGTCTTTTACTCAATTTCAATTTCCTCTTTAATTGTTTCTGCTACTTCGATATCCTATTTGATTGCTTCTTTCACTTCAATATCCTCTTTGATTGCTTCTTCCACTTCGATATCATCTTTGATTGCTGCTTCCACTTGGATATCCTCTTTGATTTGATTGCTTCTTCCATTTCGATCGTCTTTGACTGCTTCATGGATATCCTCTTCGATAACTTTAAACAGCTCAATATCCTCTTTGATTGCTTCTTCCACTTTGATATCCTCTTTTATTGCTTCTACCAATTCGATATCATCTTCGATTTCCTTTTGATTGCTTCTTGCACTGCAATATTCTCTTTGATTGCGTCTTCATCTTCGATATCGTTTTTGATAGCATTTTCACTACGATATCCTCTGTGATGGCTTCTTACACTTCGATATCTTCTTTGATTGGTTCTTCCACTTCGATATCCTCTAAGATTGCTTCTTCCTTTTCGATATCGTCTTCGACTATTTGTTTCACTTCGATATCGTCTTTGATTGCTTTTTCACTTCGTCATCCTCTTTGAATACTTCTACCATCTCGGTATCCTCTTTGATTCCTTAGTCAACTTCAATTTCCTCTTAGATTGTTTTTCTTACTTCGATATCCGATTTGATTGCTTCTTCCACTTCAATATCCTCTTTGATTATTCCTTCCACTTCGATGTCATCTTCAATTTCCTTTTGATTGCTTCTTGCACTGCAATATTCTCTTTGATTGCGTCTTGGTCTTCGATATCGGCTTTGACAGCATTTTCACTTCGATATCCTCTGTGATGGCTTCTTCCACTTCGATACCCTCTTTGATTGCTTCTTCCACTTCGATACCCTCTTTGATTGCTTCTTCCACTTCGATATCCTCTTGATTGCTTCTTCCACTTCGATATCCTCTTTGATTGCTTCTTCCACTTCGATATCGTCTTTGACTGTTTCTTCCACTTCGATATCGTATTTGATTGCTTTTTTTACTTCGTCATCCTCTTAGAACGCTTCTACCACCTCGGTATCCTCTTTGATTGCTTACTCAACTTTAATTTCCTCTTTGATTGTTTCTGCTACTTCGATATCCTATTTGATTGCTTCTTTCACTTCAATATCCTCTTTGATTTCTTCTTCCACTTCGATATCGTTTTTGACTGTTTCTTCCACTTCGATATCGTCTTTGATTGCTTTTTTTCACTTCGTCATCCTCTTAGAATGCTCTTACCACCTCGGTATCCTCTTTGATTGCTTACTCAACTTTAATTTCCTCTTTGATTGTTTCTGCTACTTCGATATCCTATTTGATTGCTTCTTTCACTTCAATATCCTCTTTAATTGCTGCTCCCACTTGGAAATCCTCTTTGATTTGATTGCTTCTTCCAGTTCGATATCGTCTTTGACTGCTTCTTACACATGGATATCCTCTTTGATGGCTTTTAACAGCTCGATATCCTCTTTAATTACTTCTTCGACTAAAAGAAAAACACGCGAGCTGCGAGCAGCTCGCGCACAACGCAACCTCTAGTTATAAGTATATATTTACAAAAAAAACAGTACATAAGTATTCTAAGTATTCTTTCAGTCATCTGGTTCCCATAGTACAAGCTCTGTTTAGTTTGGGGCTAGATAGCGTTGTGTGAAATGTCCAGCAATATTTATATTTAGCCACTAAATACGTTGAGGCATCGTTGCGCAAGTCGCCCTTAGTCCAAAATCTTTTAACAAAAAGACCCAAGGTATTTAAAATGAAAAGATTCTTAATTACGCATGGTTAGTTTAAATTCGGTCAAAAAACAGCCTCGTAAGCATTCTACTTTTGGCCCACCACCACAAAACCCTCAAACCCCCCCCCCCCCCTCCCCATTGTCCCAGTTGTTTAGCAACAAACTGTTTATTGGTATCCACCCTAGTTGTTTTATGCACGCCGATTGATCTTTACACAAACTAGGTTTCTAGGCCTGCTTTAATAACACCAAGATTCGCTTTATGTAAATAAAATCAGTGTAAAATAAAAAGGACGGCCCATACGTGAACGCATGACCGAGCTAAGCAAACACGCAACTCCACTACTTTGGTAATATTAGATACAGTATGTACTTACAAGCAAATTGCTTTTACCTCATAAAACCTACGATATTTACTTAACTATTCATTAGTGATAGAGTAGCTTCTTTGACCTTAAGGGCTGCAGTCCACTAAACACGTGTGCACATTGAATCGTGTCGACGCGCACAAGTTAAACTACGAAAGCTTGATTTATTATTTATTTCAATCATTATAAATACGGTATTTATCACGTACCGTTTTGTCGGTGTTACGACCGACAATGTTTTGGTACAATTCGTGAACCTTCATCAGGTTGAGTGATATTTATAGGATTACTAGCTGTTGCCCGCTACTTCGTACGCGTTACACTACTAAATGTGTAGGTAACCTAGAAATAAAGCTAAACTCGCTGTTGCAACTTGACACCCCGTTTTTATCCCATGGGACCTGATTTATAGGATAAAAAGTAGCCTATGTGGTAATCCAGGTTATAATCTACATACATACTAAATTTAATCGAAATCGGTTCAGCCGTTACGACGAGATTGAGTAACAAACAAACAAATAAATAAACAAACGTCCAAACTTTCGCACTTATAATATTAGTTTAGTGTGATGGTACGTGGTAAATCCCATATTTAATATTTAATTTCATAGTGATAATATCCCAGCCAAAATTGCGCGCCCCTCCTACGTTACGTTTATTCAAAGTTTACTTACAACAGGTCTTAAAATGATCCGATTGCAATGAATCAAGGTTTTTTCTTTGACGTAATGACATAGTGGGACACGCAATTGAATACTGGAAGTTCTCTAAAGGGAACTGATCAAAATTCGCCTGCATTTTCTGATCCTATGGGAGGGCTTGCCGTCCAAGACCTGCATAGAGCGAACTTAAAGTTCTTAAAAGGAAACTAAGAGTTTATAACTGCAATTAACTGACAGGCTGATATCCACCGGCGGACTGTTAATCAGTGGGACCCTGCAATTTTCTGCGTCAATTCGATTCAATTCAGCGTGCCTGATGGCTGTAAGCCTTGATTAAGTCTCAGATAAGACAAGATAAGATAATATTATTTGCCAAAACAGTCAGATGTCAGTAAGCTCTTAAATTAAGTATAAGTTAATTTATGCTCTACGGTAATTTCCTCTATTCTTATTCTCTGTATTTAAGATTAAAATATAAAGCCTCCTCGCTCGGTGATTAATTTCTTAAGTAGCCCCTTGCCTGAAAACTCAAGTCTTCATCTAAGCAATGCTACCACTTAACCGAAGTACCCTTAAGTGTTTCTTACTGTTTATTTCGAACAATGCAACAGAAAAAAACGTACTGACTTTTAAATAGTTACGAACTGCGATTGAGATCTTGATGAGTTTAGCCGAGGTCGAGCTAGTTCAAATATTAACTCTTTCGAGTTAAGCTAAAAAGCTTAGGCTCTGAGAATGCCAAGCTGGCGTCTCGCACTGATTGGCTTGTATGACTTTTTAAGACGATTTTTTATAAGTTCTTCCTGGAGATGGAACTTGCGTATGTCCCACCCATGATGCCAGCGGCAGATTTACCGCAGCAGGCTGAGTAGGCTTGAGCCTTGGGTGGCAGATTTTTATAGCGGAAAATTTGGGGAGCGTTTTCTGATGTCAAGTCATGTTTCCGATGACTTTTCCCTCTTCCCTTTCATTGTATATTCAACGGTACTTCTACCACAAACTTTTATATTCTATGGTTTATATATAAGTATTTGTTTAATTGTTGCCTGGATTAAATGTTTTATTATTTATTATTATGAATAGATTTCGTGGCCCCCAACCGGTAGCATACATTACCGCCTTAATAGCCGTACATGCTTTGAATAGCTCAGAAATATATCCAAAACTATTTCTTGTGCAATTTCTAAATTGTACTTAAACATAATCTATGAAAAGACAATTGTAGATTTTTTGGTTAGATTTGAGCGGCCAAAATTCTACAGCCTATACTTGGGAAACGAGTAAATCCGCCACTGGTCTCACCTGATGTTAAGTGGCAACCATCGCCTATGCGCAACTATTTATCGCAAAGTATTGCCGCGTAGGTCACGCACCTTAGAAACGTGCCCTTAGTTGCACTGCCCTACGTCCATCAACTTGAGGCATACAGGTGTAAAGCCCCGTGTCTGTAATTTCACCAGCAGTCGTACTCATCATACCGAAACAGCAATGCTGCTTGGCAGCGGAAATAGGCAGAAATATAGAGACGTTGCACGATTTTTTGCATAGAAAATGCCTCCTATGGGGTTCGTGTAAAGAATAAATTGGCTAATTGCTTGCGGAGGGAGCAAGCACATTAGTCTATCAAATACCTATTCAACGATACCGTATACGATGGGGTACGCGAATAGTAGAAGATATAGGAACTCTCTAACAAAAGTTATTAGCTAACTAACTTACTTAATTAACTAACTTTGAGACCTTTATATAATATGTTATATTACTTATATATATAGTTAAATCTATGACTACAGACAGATGAACCTGGCGAAACTATACGGGTTGGGTTTGACTACGGTTCCCTAATATTACGCCCGTCCGTGTAACATCAGGGTTCTTTCTCTTGCAAACTCCAGATAAATGGCCGCAAGCGTAAGGCAAGCTTGCGAAGCGAATAACTCGATTAAAGCTCCAGCCATTAAGCTCTTCTGTTATCAGCTCCGAAGGAAGGAAGGTAGGGCTGCTTTGTTGCTTTAGCCGAAATGGCAGGCGTGGTCGGTGACGTAACCAGGCTTGCAGAAATGGCGCGACATTTACTGGAGCCGCCACGCCCGTACCCACCCTAATCTCTGTCATGGCGGGATTGGCAGGGTTGTCAGACCAAATCCTCCCCCAAGGTTTCCGCGGACGATTGACCTTATTCCCTTGGTAGGCTTTATAGTCTATTGTCTTTACCGTGGTATACTTTGGTACGCTTAATAGTCGTTTAGTTTTACCGTGGTACTCCCAGCAATTGACGTGGTAATGACAATGCTGATGGGAATTAGCACTTAAAACGTGTAATGAACACAAGGACGTGAACGACAATTTTCCTGTCAGACCTTGAATAACGTTATAATAATCCAAAATGGCTGGCATGATTTAAAATATAAAATATCTTCGATCACACCATCACTTACCTACCACTTGGTGAATTAGTGGTCTTGACTATCATAAATAAATAAAAAAAAATAAGAATGTAAATGACTTCGCTCTTATATCTTCCTCAACTCAGTTATGGTATTTATTGATCGATCGAAGTGAGATCTCCAAATCAACTTGGGCAAATTGGCGTTGTATGTATGTTTGTTTGTCCGAGGATAGCTTTCGAAGCGTCGATCCGATCTTCGTGAAATTTGGTATATAGGTAGTGATGGCACAATTCTGTTGAGATATTGGGGTCCAAGAGGGGTAAAAAACAACAAAATTGGACTATCCGGTCAAATGGCAAGTCTAATGAAAGGTCTGTATGAGTACATTTCGACCCCGTTTTTATTTTCAGTTTAAACCTTGTAGATTTTAAGTTATTTTTTGTTTTGACCACGTTGACCACAATACAGAGAAGCCTAGTGTGTGGTCAGAAGTATATACATACTCAAGTGACTGTTTAATGCTATTATTATTCTATGATTTTTAAACCCATCTCAAACACTTTCCGTAAATGTCGGATAACACTCATCATCATCATCATCATCCACAGCCCTACTTCACCCATTGCTGGGTATAGGCCTCCCCAAGTTTGTGCCATCCACTACGATCCTGCGCTAGTCTCACCCCATTGACGGCCCGCGACTCTAACGATGTCGTCCACCCATCTCGCTGCCGGATAACACTACAGAAATAAGAATAATAATAGCATTTACTTCTGAAAGACAGGATCTAAATGTAATCATAAGTTCAGTTAAAATTGTTCAGAGTGTGTAATCATCTGTATAATATTGAAAATGACAGTAGGTGCCGCTTTATAACATCGAGACGTAGGAAAATACCACCTATTATGTCATTTTATAACCTACCGGAGAGTAATCTTGGTGATAAAACTTATTGCATTGAAGATAACCGTAATGTAATTATTGCTGTTAGTATTTTATTGGTCTTATTGAACCTAATAATAATAATAACGAACTACTTGTATTGTCATTATTATAAATACGGGATAACATTGTCGGTAGTAACACCGATAAAATGGTACGTGATAAATCCCGTATATATAATTATTATTGATCGAGCGAAGCAAGATCTCCAAATCAACTTGGGCAAATCGGCGTTGTATGTATGTATAAATAAATAAATATTAAAATAAATATTGCTGGACATTTCACACACGCTATCTAGCCCCAACATGCAGAGCTTGTACTATGGGAACCAGATAACTGATAGAATACTTATATAATTTTTTTTTGTAAATACATACTTAAAATATATATAGAAACAACCGGACCCGGAACAAATATCTGTAGATCATGCAAACGTTTGTTCCACGGCGGGAATCGAACCCGCTACCTCCTGCGTCTCAGCCGTTTATGTATGTTTGTTTGTCCGAGGATAACGTTCGAAGCGTTGATCCGATCATCGTGAAATTTAATACATAGGTAGGCAGTGATGGCACGATTTTGGTGTGACTAAATGAGCTAAAAATTTTGGGGGGTTGTTGAGATATTGGGGTTCAAGAGGGATAAAAAAAATGAAAATGAGACTATTAGGTCAAGTGGGACGTCAAATGAAAGGTCTTCATTAGCACATTTCAACCCTGTTTTTATTTTTAATTTAATCCTTGCAGTTTTTGAGTTATTAGCCATAATAAAAACAATACTTTGTCAAAATTCACTGGGTACACCAGTGACTTCATAATGCTGAAATTTGGTATTTGTGTAGCTTTAGTGACACAAATATAGGCAAAAGTCTGAAATCCAGAATAACTGCAATTTCTACCCCAATAAAGTATAACCAAATTACATGAACTGCCGTTACTTGTAATTTGAATGAAACTGTAGGTCAAGTAAGGTGGTTGTTATTTCATGGCACTATTTTGATAGTCAAAGATTACGAATTATATATTTTTGTTTTTATGGAACACTCGCGAGATCTCAGTTCGGGGCGAACCACTAGTTATTAAGATCCTATAGAGTCCCACTGCAGTGCAAAGGCCTCCCTTCTCTCCGGTTTTCTCTATTTTGGGCTATTATTGTGGGCCAATCCTGTAAATGGGCATCAATTTCGTTTCTCCATCTTCTTATTATTTAAAATAATTATTGAAATATATATCACGAAAGTTTTCATAGTAAAACATGGCGGTACCCTTCCTACACGGTGCGCCGCCGCCGATGCGAGCTTGTCTGCGTCCGTCTGCAATATCACGGACCGTGGGAAGCCATCTTTACTGATTTGCAAAATACAGGATAGGGGACTGCTACGTTAACATATCCACTTTATCATAAGTTATACAACTACAAGTCCCTAGGCGTAAATCGCAGGTTGGTTTTAAACGATTTTTGTGTGTTCTAAGTGGTGTATGTCGTGTACGCGGATTTCCTGTGCAAATACATAATGGATTAACTGCAATTGTGTATAGAATGACGACACTGCGATAAGCAAATATGCTTGAATGATGCTCGAAGTGTAACTAATGGTTTGCGTTTGTTAACAGGTCGTTATGCCCCGGACGGCGCTCTGTCTGTGAGCCGCTAAGCGACTGTGCCTTCAGGTTAGTAAGTTTCTTTCAACAACTTCAAAAGAGGTTCTCAATTTGAAGCGTATATATTATATATACATGGCCAAAAGAGCCAAAATGGTGGACCTCAAAATTTAAAAGTAGTGTTACTAGGTCAAGTGGGGTATCATATCAAAGAGATTGATTTGCAGATTCCAAAACCATTTTTTACATTTTTAGTTTGTACAGTTTTAGAGATATGCTCAAAATTGACGAAAAAAATACTCGTTCCCCCTTATCTCCGAAGTTAGCGAAGTGAAAAATCTGAAATTAATATGATTGATGCAAAGCTTACAGAACAATTCTAATTCTCTATCTAGAACAGTGTTTTAGATATCTGTTTTAAAAGTGTTTTGCTTTACCGGTCACTAGATGGCGCTGCTTAATTAACTTATATATCTAGGTTTGGAACCCTCGGAGCGCGAATATAATATATAGTGTATAGTTTGTATGGGAAACTTAAATCGCCTGCCGTAAATCGCATTTACAGGGCCGATTTCGATTTTAAAATGATCTACTTTCAGAGCATGAGTGATGATAAATGTATTGACGTATTCCTTGACGGGTTAATGATTAACGGTACGTCAATAAAATTTACGATTACTTAAAAAAACAAATTTAACGTAAACTATTTTGTATCCATTCAAACAACATAGCCATTCCGTTTGATCGTTTCGGGAATTGGAATCGTCAAACACGAAAATAAAGTGTTGCGTGTTTATTTTAGTGCTTTGGCTATTGTAGCTTAGACTATCAGGTGTGCATTGTCTAAAATGTCAGCTTTGATTGATGTTTTCGCCATATTTTGAATGGAGTGACCTCAATGCGGAAATAGGGTGGGATTTGTGAAGGTTACAGCGCGCCTACTAAACTATGTTTGCGAAAATATAATTCTGCGGAAGCTTTCCCAAAGGAGAATGTCCATTGGTCGCCTTCAAATTAATGTTATTAAAAAAAAGAACTCGAAGAACTGATGGCCGTTGGGGCAAAAAGGTTCTAATAAAGTAGAGAGCAGGCACTGGAAAGCGCAGCGTAGGACGCTCCTCCACTAGACGGAAAGACGACGGATTTATTATAGCAGGTTTAATTTTTCAAGTACTCACCTAATTATTTGGAACAGAAGCCAGGTGATTAAAAGTAGCCCAAAAACGGCCGGTCTATTAACCTATCAAGTCCAAATTCCGTCCACATCATCAGATCAGCTTAATGTCACCATAATGCCCTATCATACAGACTATAATAGACAGATCTTATGCAATATTTCGACTCAAGTTTAAACGGAATTTGGTCAAAATAGACTCACAAGATTTGTACTAAAAATATTTTTTTATGTGTCCGGTGTTTTATAAAAAACTTTGAATTCTGTCGTTATTGCTGATAACCTATAGTTAGAACCATTACACAGTAATAGATTTAACCATTACACGAACATATTTTAGGCCTAAATATTCGTTGGCTCGTCGTGACACTGATTCTGATCGCTGATCATTGTTTTATTTCAGAGTGACCTTCTGGTCACTGATCTGATCTGACGATCAGACAATCGCGAGAGAAAATAATTTAGGGTCACAAATATTCTATACATTCTTTTGATAACAAGTTGTATAGAAAGGGTTGTTGCTCTATTTTTTTTATTCCATGATGCCATTTTCATCATATCAGCCATAGAACGTCCACTCAAGAACATAGGCCTCCCCCACATTACGGGGGGATTTGTTCGTACTCGCCACGCTGGGCATGAGGGTTAGCGAACGCAGTTGGGGGACGTTGCTAGCCATGCCCCAGCTTTTTCCCGTAGTAGCCTCGTACGACACCCACGGGACGAGATTGGAGGCTTATGCTGAAGCTGGGCAACTTTGGCAAGTATGGCCATGCTGAACTGGCTGTTTGAAGTGTTTGGGGCTCTCGAAAATGGGCCTAGTATAAAGTCGGCATGAGAACGAGAGTGAAAAAATATTTCAAGTATTTATGTGCCACTATAATATTACTGCTTATCTTTTATCTTTAGCTTTATTTAACTTAAATTTGTTTTTTGTTTCTCTGTTCCTATAATAGTCCAAAATTTATACTTAATCGGTTGGGTCTCGCATATATCTGTTTAACTATTGCAAATCCATACAGGGCATCCGCGATACAGATGTTACACCTAGTGCGGAGCTCATCATGTACATAAATATATGTTAATTCTTATTTGGAAAATAAAAATATTTGTATGAGATCTCTAAATCAACTTGGGCAAATCGGCGTTGTATGTATGTTTGTTTGTCCGAGGATAACTTTCGAAGCGTTTATCCGATCATCGTGAAATTTGGTATATAGGTAGGTAGTGATGTCACAATTTTGGTGTGACTCAATGAGCTAAAAATGTAGAGGGGTTGTTGAGATATTGGGGTTCAAAAGGAGTAAAAAAAATGAAAATGAGACTATAAATATGTGACCCCACAATGCTGAACTTTGGTATTCGTGTAGATTTAGTGGCACAAATATAGGCAAAAGTCTGAAATCCAGTATAACTGAATTGTGTACCCCAAAAACGAGTAACCACTTAATATGAGCTTTCGTTACCTATAATTTGAATGAAACTCTAGGTCAAGTAAGTTGGTTGATTATTTCGTGGCACTATTTTGATAGTCCAAGAATACGAATAATATATTTTTGTTTTTATGGGAGACTCGCGAGATCTCAGTTTTGAACGAACCACTAGGTTAAAGTGACCATACAAAGAAAACGTTATATATAATCTAAATTTATTTCAAAATGTATAAAAACGGACGAAAGAGACTACCTTCCCACAACACAGGTTTATACCTAAGGTGGGAGATAGTGATCATTTTGTGTTCACATACCGTCCTGTGAATAGCATGTATGTATACTTTGTGAAAAAAGTAATGATTTGATTTGATGTATGTCGTATTGACAGAAGGCTCTCAATGTTCTCATCAAACGGAGCAATATTACCTTTGTATAATCATCATTCTCAGCTTCTTCCCGATCCTGTGCTAGTCTGAAACACGTACGACCCACAGACTTATTGATGTCGTCGACCCATCTCGCTGGTGGACGTCTCCTATTTCGATTCCTTTGTATAATACACGGTCAATAATAATTAACCCATAGTATTGAGTAAGTAGGTGATAATACTCGGGCATTTTATGATTTATTTTGTGGTTAAATCTAATAGCTATACTATACTGCCCAATAGAATATGTATTTGTCAGTTCTTCAATATGTTTGTCATCTGTTGTCATATACACAATTAAAACAGTAAATATCAAGAAGTTTGTATAATTAGTCATCGGTTAGCTCAAAATTTGTGGGATCCAACAGGCTGTCAAGTAATTTCTACGAAGTTTTAATAAGCAGTTATCATAACCGTCGGAATTACGAGTGAACTACACGACGAGTTCAAGGCGAAGATAGTTTTTAACTTATTTCTGAAAGGAGGTTATCAATTGTGCTATTAGGGTTGGCCAGATCTCAGTGGTGTTTCTTGACTGTTGTATGCTTCTACACAAACCATGCCGTGCTTATTATACTCCTCTGCCCTCTCAGCCCACTACCTGCTCTGGGGAACACAAATACAAATATATTTATTTTCCAAATAAGAATTAACATATATGTATGTACATAATGAGCTCCGCACTAGATGTAACCCCTGTATCGCGGATGCCCTGTATACATTTGCAAAAGTTAAACAGATATTATATGCGATACCAAACCGAGTAAGTATACATTTTTGACTATTATGAGAACAGAGAAACAAAAAACAAATTTAAGTTAAATCAAGCTAAAAGGTAAAAAATAAGCAGTAATATTATAGGATGAACCAACCTCAATGATAACCAAAATACACCTCAATGAACCAACTGATGAGGCCGTAGAGATGGCCGCCCAATGACTTTGGGGTAGTTGGATAATCAATTTTTCCATAAGTGATCATTAGAAAGATCTTATTTCATTTCAGAAATTATCAACACATTTCTAGAGTATTGGTGTAGAGACAAAACATCCTTGCTAGAAATGCAAGAGAAATGCATTATACTTATGGGTAAACAAACTTCTATTGCAGAAATCGGGAAAACAGTTCTTTATGAATTCTCCATAGATTTCATCACATTGCAAAAACAAGACTCATCGATATGTTTATTAAATGACTATAAAAAAGAGGTCAGTCAATACACCCCGTTATGGAACAGTTTACCTGATTGACTTGAAACGACCCGATGAAACCTCACTTATCAGTTTCCACCTACGCTTACGGCTTGACTATATCGGTGGGGTGACCGCATAGACGCATGATGGCTGCCGCGCCTTACTCAATCACTACGGGGACCATGCTTAATGTTACTAAAAGTAGAACGCGAATCATTTCAGTATAGGAAACCCGACCTTACGAATAAAGCTGTAAGGCTCGCTATCGTGAGTAATTTAAGGGGTTTAAGGGGTGGTTTGTTGACATGGCCCTTCGGTTCGGCCTAATTTGACGGCTTTGATTATGCTAAGAGATGTTTATGTGGGTTAATGTGCTGTTTCTGTTAATATTCAAATTGACTTTTTGGTAGAGCTCGTACGAAATTCCTTTGGTTTACAAATTCCAGCCAGCTTGCATTGTACAAATAATTTAATGCTTGTTAAATAATTGAAAATCCTTTCTTTGCAATAGTATACACAGTTACTAGACGTACATTAACCATTTTAAACAAGCTTACGCGGCGACTTGATGTGTGAACATACTCTATTCATTTCATATGTTTGATCAAACCGCGTTTGCCTGAGTGTGATACATCGTTGTTTGCACCTTAAGTGTTCCTCCAATTCCTTGTTATTAGTTTATCCAGTTTAGTCAGAATTTTAAGGGAAGATCTTTAATGTATAAGAAGAATGTAACCTTACATTTTCATATGTTTGATAATACGTAAGCGTGGATTTTGGCGAGTATATTTTCTGACTGAACAATAACTTCAGTTCGAAATGCTGTTTCCGTTCAGCCTAATTTGCATCTTTATTTTTGGGGTCGTTGTGTCCTAAATTGCTCGATGATTTCAACTCGGGGAACGCCTAAAAATTATACCATTTCTGAGTATAAATAGTGCAACCTTGAACGACACCTAAAAGCGCATGTTTGCCTACTACGTTGACCTGATCCTGACCTGATTTATTCGTGATGTTAATTTTGCTAGATTTCACATGACATCATCACACCCAGTGTATTTACTGGAGTCGTAAAATGAACAATATGTCCTCGTGCAGTAAACGTCAGAAATAGATTAACAACTAAATTAAGAATATCTCTTTCTCTATAAACAATGAGATGGTAACTCAATTTTGCAAATAGCTCGAGATTAAGATCTGCAATAATCTGCATGTATCTGACTGATTGTACTCTGTACTGTACAGTGATCAACAAAGGTTTTATATCACAATAAAATAGTGTAAGTGTTAACTAATAAAACAATATTGAGCACAGATGTCACGGTTCCATCAAAATGAAACGTTTATCAAGAATAAAAATATAAAAGCTTAATATTGGAATGTTGCCAGATCTGCGTAGCTTTCACTGATTATTCACAGACTTATTTTAAATATTAAGGCATATCTTTTTGTAACGTTCTAGTTGTTAAACATTGCGTACTTTCAATTCACGTTATGTATTAGTGTCATAGTCATTCTGTCTGTAAACCACCTATTCATAGGGTTTATAAAGTACTATATATTTTTCACAGTAGGTATATTAATCATGATTCGAGCACCAGTGTCTGATGATGGAGCCAAGTGGGAATCTACGGAACGCCTCAATAGATAACAGCAGAAGGGTCGATTTTAGATTAGATAATTTATTTATTGCACACCATTAAATATAAACATATTTAAGAAAATACACTTTTAAATCATAGGTACAATGGATGGCCTTATCGCTAAAAGCGATTTTAGGTACTTAGGTAACACTCTTTGGTAACGTGTACTTTCCATTTTCAAAATAGAGAGTTACACAGCACGTGTGTCACCATTTTTTCCCTAGTAGTCAAAAACATCGGCTTCGTACCTACACTTTTAGTAGTTCTACGCGTACGAAGTCGCGGCGGATATATCTGTTATATTATATATATATTTTATTATATAAGTTGATCATAAGTTGAGATTCTGCAATTTGTGTCATTTCCTCTATTTTCATTTTTTTTTTCATTGACTTTGTATCATTATGCTATTTTATTCTAATATTGCACCTATCTTTAATTAAAGTAAAATTTATAAATACAAATATCTAAATTGTATTATGCTTTACAATATTAATCCATATTTTACTGCAAAACAGTAAAATGCGGAAGTTGTATAACTTATTAGACTGAACAAATCTCAATAAGTCTGACGTCGATTATTTGAACTAGATAAGACTTTACTGCTGTTAATAAATTATCTTTGAGAGTATCGTACTAAATCTTGGATCTTCGGCACGTAGGTAAAAGAATTGAAAATGAAGTCATGGGCACGATCATACTTACCTTCTACTTATAAAAATGTAGTCTAGTCGTCAAATGCGCTATATTATCACTTCGTCATAGTTTTATGAGTAATAGATCAAACTTTTCTTTTATCTTATCCTGTATTCTCAGAAAAATATATACCTACGCGAGATGACGTCGAAACAATCACAACACTCGTATCACGTTCATTCAAATATTTAGAGCTATTCAATTTAAACACGATACATTATAATATTATGCGAAAGTTTATCGAAATGTGTTGTTAAATCACCACCATAGCGAGACTGAACTGAATGAAACGTGGAATAAATGTGGTTCGTATTTGTAACCTGAAAATTGGCCCTCTACCTTAATCAAAACTGTGGGCAGCGTATACAGATATTCTACTGCATGCTTGCCCTTTGTGCTGTTCTCAATGGTACAGAGTATTATTTCACAGAACCGGTTTACTGGATTTTATTTCCCGTCATAAGTGGATATTCGCTGGTTACCGAAACCTGTGCTGGTATTGGCACATTCTCGTGGGCCGACGCTGCCAATTTCAACATTAATTTGTTAAGCAAGTTCGTTTGAAGGTAGCTAAAACAGTATCCATATTCTTAATCTGTAAAATCACTCATTTAACAGATCTCAATAAATAAATAGGAAGTCAATATTAATAATAATACTCATTATTATAAATACGGGATTTATTACGTAACGTTTTATCGGTGTTTCGACCGACAATGTTTCGGTTCAATCTGTGAACCTTCATCAGGGTGAGTGCGATCCGCTCCGAACAACGTCTCGCCTCGCACTTCAACACGGCGAGGCATATTGCATTGTATTTAGTTTTATAATTGATCATATTATATATTTTTTGGGCTGAAATAAAGGTAAAGGTAAGACGTTGGCGGTTGGCCGTATAAAAGATCGTCTGATCACCGCGCGACTCAGGAGTTTATTACATAGCTGTTACTCCAACTTGGCGACTGAACTTAACTACTTACGACTGGTTCATTAACTGAGGCAGACGGAACGTGCTTTACGAAGTACGGAAGCGCTTAGTTGTAAATATCATCTAAACATTGACCGTTTTGAACGTTTCTATTATATTTTAAGAAGGAATTTCTCTGTCACGCACGATTGCGAAAAAAAGTTTGATCCTTCTTTGAAAACCGCCATCTAGTGCTTTTTCACCAACATAAGCGACAGAAAGTGCCGCCTATATCTAAAGAGCAGTGTTAGTATGTGAATTGTCGATCGACAAATTGATCTTTAATAGACAATATCGTCTAAATCTCTCGACTCGGTTGCGAAATTTATCGATCCGCAAGTTCCGTACTTGCACTCTATAAACTTCTTCCAAAGGTTGATAAGATTCTTTAAAGGCCGGCAGCCTTGAAAGAACAAACAATTATAAAGCTCATTTGTCTGTAATCTATTTGTGTACAATAATAATAAATTTGCGGGAATTCCGTTTCACTGGCCTAATTCGTGATCGTTTGTGTGTTTGATTGGAGTTAATATTGGCGTTCGCGTCGCAAATGTTTACGCCAGTAATAATGTCGTCACGCGTTTGATGATCCAACGTACACTATGTTGTCTGCTTGTGCGTTGCCAGAAGAAACTCTTGAATACTAGAGTCGCTTCGAAAATACGAGCTTTTACGTAGAAAAGCTTGCTGAGCTATGTCGGAGGCCTTCACCCGGTCTATCAACTATAGGAACCTAGTGTTGGCTCCTGTTTACCTATACTCTTTCTGTTCTTTCTTTGACAATCAATAAACCTACGCTATTAAGCTATATAGCCTCTAAGCTATTAGTCCGTCACATTACAATCAGAGCATTGCGCAAGTATCATAGTGGTTCCGACCGGTTCACTCGGTGCACGCGTACCTAGCTTGAACTTAGACGGTGTGTGTCTTTACTTGACTCATTCAAGTTGGCAATCGCAAACAAATCATTCTACTCACATATTGCTTGTTGATTTGGTAATTGTTTATTTCTGATGATTTTGTTGTTGTTCTTCTCCAATTTCAATAATCCTTTCGTATCCCTTGTTATTTCTTGGTTGTGTTAGGTCCGCAACTTTATTGAGGTATTTGGTAGGATTGTTATTTTATGGCGGGTTCCTATATCCGTCGGTAACCAGCTACAGACTCGTTTCTCTTTGAAAACGTGTCAAAAGTTGGACACTTTTTCAAGGAGATACGAGTCGGTTACCGACGGATATAGAAACCCGACATTAGTGTGCATAATTATTGTTTGTGATGTCTTTTCAACAGTTAATTGACATGTTCAGTAAAAGACAGATTCTTTATGAGGCCAATGTTTTATTTCAGGGTTAATTGTTATTTAATGCCAAAGCTTTGTTGTTTGTTCACAATGAATTACGTTGTAGAACATATTACTTACCGTGGTTAAACCCATTGGCATAGAATTGTAGAGTGGGTATAATATAATATGGCATTATTAATATATGTTTCCGAAGTTTCCACATAGTATTTGAATGAATCAAATATTTTTAAAGACTCAAACTAGTTAAGCAAAACTAAGTTAAGGATATCAACTTTTTACAATTCAGCAATTCACATTCGCTTTTATAATTAAAGAACATCGCTCTTAGATTTTCCTGGTCGGAATTTTTAAACTGCTATCGAACCATTGAATCGTATCGTATTAGAAGTATTGGAGTCTACAAAAACGGCATTGTATGCGGTGCTGAACGATAGTTTCAACGAAAGTGGAGTCGCTGGCGTTGGTAGAGCCGACTCACCTTGGGCTTTGCTGTTACGTGCGGTACGCTAAAATACACTATCAAAACAGTGTGTTTCATTCCTCGCGTCGGGTCGGACGCTCGTCGGCCCAACTCCACCTTAAGGAACATAGCGTTGCGAAAATTATATACCATAGAGTATCCTTGTGCCTTAGTGAAAATATTCCTCAGAAATAATAAAACTTTATTATTGTGATGTGAAGTGAAGTGATCGTTGATTGGATTGTGTGGGATCTGTCTGGCTGAATCCCAGAATAATGCTGTTGTAGAAGTAGAATGTAAGCAAATATTGCATGCCTAATTCATACGTTCTTAAACAGTTCAAAAAAATCGTAGCGAATTTTGTTTATAATTGAGGAAATATTTTTGTGCTTATAAGTGTTACGTTAAGTGTACGCTCAAAGACCAAAATTGTTGACGTAGCCACCAAAGCCGCTCAGCTGAAGTGGAACTGGGCTGGGCATGTCTGTCGCATGCCAAGTGAGCTGTGGGCAAGGATAGCCACCGAGTGGCGTCCTGATCCAGCGAGAAGGCGACGCGGCAGACCAAAACGTAGATGGCGGGACGAGCTGGATAAATTCCTAACGGATTGGCCACAATCAGCTCAGGACCGCCAAGTCTGGAAAGAATGGGGGAGGCCTTTGCCCAGCAGTGGGACACGAATGGCTGATAATAAATAATAATAAAATTATAAGTGTTAGACTTATTTATTAGATTTTGAATCTTGAAATTTACCCGTCTATGAAGTATCGTAAAAATATACAAAACCCAAAAGCATTTATAATTAGTAGTTAGGTATGTACTACGTACATAACTAATTTGCCGCGAGCAAATATAATAAATATTGCATTATTTAGGATCAAAATAAAATTTAAACTATGCATTTAAATTTGACTCAGGTATCTATCGGATTTTCATTTATTCCTTTTCTGTGCACTACGGCTAGATTTCTAACCGCTAGGTTACCTGGAAGAGAGTGCTGTTGAGCATTAAGTTCTCCTTTTTACAGTAAGTGCAATAAAGTATTTTCAATCAATCGGTCACAAGGCTTTTTAGGCCTATATACATAGTCTGTCGTCGTGTAGTCGTGAATCATGATACAAAGAAACTGTTATCGGTGCAGATAGTTTCAAGACATAACATCAGAACGATTACTCAATGTTAATACTGAGGAATACCGTCATCATATTGCCGGCCTAGTTATCTGAATTCGTAAGTTCATATGGGCAAATTTTACAGGAGCACCTAAAAACTGATTTTCTCACAAAGTATGAGAGATTTTAATTGAGTTATCCTTACTTTAGGTATAAAATATACTTTAGGTAAAACTTGTACCTAAAGTAAGTGACTTAATAAAAATCTCTCAAATTTTGTGAGAAAATCAGTTTTTAGTTGCTTCTGTAAAATTTGCCCATATGGTATTTACTCACGAATTCTGTTAATTAGGCAGAGGATATTTTATGTATGCGTTATTTTACTTGTTAGTTTAGTATATTATACAAAGATAGGTATGTATTAGTATATTTTATAACTATGTATTTGAATTATGAATTATTTACTTACCTAAACCTTATTAATAATATGTAGTACACCGCACTCCGTTATAACTTTACTAATTTATTTCCATCCAAAGGTTGCCTGGAAGAGAAGAGAAAAGAGAAGCCTAAGGTCGCTCATTGCCTTTTTAGTTTTATTTTAGTGTTATATTGGCTACTTTTTACCCGATTGTGTAGAACGAGGGTAATGTTTTTAATCACAACTACGCGTGCGAAGCCGCGGGTTGGTCAGCTATTCCTTCCTTGTTATTATAACAGTATATAACATTGCTTATCAGTATTGTTACAATTTACACCATGTAGGTATAAGTTAGATTTTATCCGGGAACCGCTCACGCAAAACCAAGTAAAGTTAAAATCTGTCAAAGATATCTGATCGATGTACTCAGCGCCTGCCCCTAGCCTTTGATCAGGGTAGAGCGAGATTGTCTTTCAGCGCCCGCCAGTCGACGCTTTCACTTCACGTCAATTCTACTTCGGTTTTATGTTAAACTATGATAAACGTAGCTGTCACCCATGTAATTTTACAATAAACGCGGTTTACTGACTAGGTTCAGGGCTTGTCTAGCTGCTCCAAACATTCAGATTTAGCTTTTAAAAAAGTCTGTAGATTCACCCAACTGATTTTTAAAAATCTGATCTGGCAATACAACACTGCTCCCGCGCCTCTCAAAAGGCGCCATCAAAATTTAATTTTCGCATTTGGATTTTTGGCTTGCCTTGCCATCTGGCGCCTAGAGCGACCGCTCCTCGCTGTACCACAGGGTCGGCGCTGGATGCACTAAGCGTTATCACCTTTTACAGTTCCTTATTTACCCCTTTGGGAAACAGGCGTTATGTATACGTTTGTTTCCTTTATCTTTTCTTTCTAATATAAAAAAAATCTCCTGTCACGGTTTTTGTGGTCGCACTCCTCCGAAACGGATCGACCGATTTTAATGATTTTTTTTGTATGTTTAGTAGGTCTTAAAGTGTTTTAACCCTCCTACCCCCACCCCTCATTTTTTATCGCAATTTTAGTATTTTTGTATGAACAATATCCATAAAATTTAACCGTCGTTCATTGACGTCAAGTCATTTACATGAAGTGGCGCGTCACTTTGACAAGAGTGTTTTATATAGTTTTTATTCCGGCTACTTCCCATTTGGTAAGCTTCCCATTTGGTAAACCTCAAACTGTACCTACTAAAAAGTTGCGTTTGGTAAACATTTTATATGTCATACATTCAGTCCCATTTCGTAAACATTTAAGTAATGACATGTATTGTTTCCCATTTGGTAAACTTTCAATTGAAATGGGTACAGTCAAGTAAAAAATCAAACACGAAACTGATGATAATATTGTCACATATATTTCAATAAAAAAAATTATAGAGTAATACAAGCAACTCGTGATAATTGGTTCAAACAAATTTCCAATGATATTTTTTCACTTTTGTAATCGCCGAGTAGATTGTTAATTCGTATATCATTTTGGATAGACTTTTTTCTTCTTTTTGATATAGTTTCTTCATTGTTATAAAATCTGAAAAAGAAAATTGTGTGAATTAAAGAATATTGTACGTATTTGACGACCCTGTTGGCGTAATGGTCACCATGCCGGACTGCCACGCAGATCCCGGGTTCAATTCCCGGTACGGTCAACATCTATGTGATGAGCAAAGTTGTTAGATGTGGTCTGGGTGTTGGATGTATGTATTTATATGAAGTATTTAAGTATGTATATGTAGTACATCAGTCTTGTTGGTATTAGTAGGTATCCATATCACAATCTAATAAATAACTTACCATGGTACTAACCGGCCGAGTGTGAAATATTATATTATATTATGTATTTATTACACGTATCGCCTAAAAATACAGTTTATTGTAAGAAAAAACAAAAGTACCTTTTCAGAAGATTTTCATAATGTACAATATTTCCTGCTATTGTTTCGAAAAATAAAAGAGTTGATGGCTTTTTTCCAATTTTGCAATTGAAACTCCGATTCCAAGATTCCATAAGGTTTGTCGTACGGTGTCTTTGTGCGTAGCAGCACCAAATATTCACCATATCTTCATTTTCCAACCACTGATTCACAAAGTAATCATTGAATTCCGTTAAAGCTTTTTCTTCAAAACTGTAACAAAATGAATTCGTTGAAGATTAGTAAAAATACTTAAAATAATACCTACATTATGATTTCTGACGCATAAAATAAAGTATGTAGCGCCTTTCCAAAGCGGTGGTAGAAGAAAAATCCAGATCTAAACGCGTTCATTTAGATATTTACTGCAAAATTAATTTACCTTTGACTCATAACGTATAGCCAGCCATCGTTTATGTCCTCCCGTGGTAAATGTGCAAGAGCCATACATAGTTTGACGTGATTGTGAGATTCTTCATGTTGCAATAAGCCAAGAGATTTTGCCTTTCTTAATAGTGCTCTGCCAAAATGAACAAAACACCCTTTGACAATAATGTTTGGAAACGTCTTTTTTATTGCATTTATTGGACCTTTTTCGAAATCCAAGGTCATAATTTCTGCTGTCCACTCTGGTAAATGAGATTTTAGTTTGGAAAACAGCCTTTCATATGTAGTTTCTTCTTTATTTGTTAACACTGCGTAAAAAAATGGTACAATATTTGTTCCAGTTTCTGTACTTCCTATGTCTCCGTGTATAACGTAAAGTTGAAGAAACGGCTTTGCACAACATTTGAACGTTCCGTCTGCAAAGTAGTGACGGACTTCATTTAAATGTCCAATTGCGCTCTTTGAAGCAAACACAATAATTCTGTTTTCACCGTCGATCTCATCAAACAATAAATTGTCTTTAAAACGGTCAGGTACGACAATTTCTGTAGAGTTAGTGTGTTGAGATTTCTTGATGCCCAGTTGTCTATTTCTGTATCTATAAAAGCTGCTTTTAACTTTGTCAAAATTTGGTAATGCTTGTATAATTTCGTAACCATCATCTTTCAGCTTTTTAGTACAACTCCTGTATGTAGCTGGAATTGGCTTCAGATCGTCACACATGATTTTTTTACATTTTTCGATAGCTACTTTCACTTCATTTTTTTCAAAATTCGGAATGCAAGAATTGCAATGAGCAGTTTCTCTTAAAACATGGTTCCTATTCGAATTTAAAGTTACACTTGCCGAACACTCAGCTTTTCTATTTACACAGCGCCACCAACTTGAGTCCTTATTATTTTTCTGTTTATAATATTGATATCCACCACGTAATAAAATTTCACCGCCTCGTGCACTATTAACAATTTTTAATTTCACTGTACCACTAGAAGATCCCGCATCAGACATTGCAACGACCTTGCACTATGCATAACACGAGTAAACTGATAAGGAGAATCCTGTTTACAAATTGTAATGAAATTACGTGAACACCATTTATCTAGGCTTTATTCGACAAAGAAATGCAGTAGATAAATAAGTTTTGACATAATCGTTGACAAGGTTACCTAGGCAACTAACTACCTAATCTATGGTAGAAATGCACTATGATCTTATCCCAAAGAGTTCTCAAGTCATACCACCATGAACCCGCTCGGTGCTTCTTTTGCGGCACTTGGTATTTTGACAGACTTTATAACGTTTTTTTTACATGCTTCTTGATTAGCCGTTCTTTTTGACGATCGAGATTCTAACTCAAGACTTTGAAGCATTTCAAAACCAATATCTCATTTCAATAAGCATTTGACTCTGACTGTACCGCACTAAAATAATAATACAATCATGGTTTACCAAATGGGAATAATAACAAATTGTTTACCAAACGCAACTTTTTAGTAGGTAAAGTTTGAGGTTTACCAAATGGGAAGCTTACCAAATGGGAAGTAGCCTTTATTCCGAAGTTCTCACGGGAACGGGAAATTTCAAGCGTGCGAAGCCGCCGGCTGGTCAGCTAGTTATCGTTTTAAAAATATGGTCTAAGTTAACAGTCAACAATTACAACTATGTGACTTCACAGAGATTGTTAGTATGCCAATAACATCTCAACACGTCAAACTTTCGCGATCACTGTACATAATTATTGATTAAAACGGTTCATTAATAAGATAGACTGTATGTAGCTGTGACCGCTTTTACATCGGCCAAACCAAGCGTACCATAGAGCGTGTCAAAGAGCATATCGCAGCTGTATCGATAGCAGAGAATAAGGAATATAGGAACCCGCCATTAATGTGCTACAGATTAGCATAACCTATTAACAATTTAATAAGGCGTCGAGCCCTGTTGCGGCTCCCGCGCTTCTGTAGTGCCTCAGGCATGTTCGCCGAAGCACCTTTGATGCCATCTGCCATAAAAAACAGCCTCACTGCTGCGCACGGTACGCGAGAGCACCAACACCATCCTGAACGTCATCGCCAATAAACCCGATTGTCCTCTTGTGGAAGCTCACGCAGAGGACTAAATCGCAATTAGTAATTTACTACTAATTCCCCCCTAAATTTAAGCTTTTTACTAACAAAATGGATCCATTGTTGTCTTAATGAATAAATAAAATAATAATAATAACCTAACGAATGATGATATAGAAATATTCGCTATATTATGTATGGTTTTTCTTCTGTAAGGATGACGCTATATTCGTGTCCATTATTAAAGAATCAAATACCATACTTATCATATCATTGATCCAATAACATGTTCAGTGCAATACACGCCACTTGTAATTGCTGGTTGTACATTGCATTACATACATTTTTGCGCGAACTAGATCGGTTGAAAGTACTTGAATGATAAGCTAACATAGTACAATACTATGTTAGCTTCAAAATAATTCACCATCACAAGTAACATTTACGTAATCCGAATAATAATAATAATAAATATTGCGTGACATTTCACACAGCGCTATCTAGCCCCAGACTAAGCAGAGCTTGTACTATGGGAACCAGATAACTAATACAATACTTATATACATTTTTTTTTTGTAAATATATACTTATAATATATAGAGAAACAACCAGGCCCGGAACAAATATCTGTAGATCATGCAAACATTTGTTCCGCGGCGGGAATTGAACCTGCTACCTTCTGCGTCTCAGCCGGCTATTCGCCCACTGCACCACGGAGGTCGTCTATATCTACATATGTATATGTATACGTCGAATATGTAATGGGTTCGCATAAGATCGGACGCTCTGGAAATCTATGGAGGAGATGTATTTTTTTATACTACATGGAGAGGGAACAATTTTATATCCCATCGGATGTAAGTAACCCATGCCTATGGAAAAGTATTGCCTCGTAGGTCGTAGGTCACGCACTATAGAAACGTGCCCTAAGATGCACTGCCCTGTATCCATAAACTTGAGGCATATAGGTGTAATGCCTCATGTGCCTGTAATTTCACCGGCAGGCATACCCTTCAAACCGAAACAGCAATGCTGCTCGGTGGCAGAAATAGGGGTATGGTGGTATTCTCTCCGGGCGAGCCCTTTCACAAGGAACTCTGCTACTCTTAAATTAATTAATTAATTTAGAGGCGTTTCTAGTTCTGTAACTCTACATATAAATTTTCGCATTGCAGTGACGTTCTATATGAATCAATGCAGGGTCTGTGTTCTATCAGTGCATATCCTATACACGTGAACTCTGAAGAGCATATAGATTAAACGTGAATTCTGAAGAGTCTATAATTTAGATTAGTTTATTATTCTAGTGTAGGTTCATGTTGATGCTTTGCTATATTGAGTTGTGTGTATGAAGTTCAATCGATTATGAGACATTATATAGGTAGTAAAGAATACTATAAACCGATAAGCATGTATCTATAAAGAATGGTTTAAGATCGAATGAAGCTATCCAACAGTAGACCTCGCGTCCCAAGTCCAAAAAGTAATTTGCGCATCAAAATTAACATAGAAATACCAATTTTAAATCGAACTTCAGGTGCTTGAATTTTCCAATAGGCGTATCTGTGTAGACTTTTGAGCAAAATGCAAAATATTGGTATACGTTTTAGCGATTACTAGCGTTCCCTAGGATAAATTGAAATCCGTCCATATATAACGTTACAGCGAACTTCCCCCCCCCCCCCTTCCCCCCCCTCACCCCTCTCTTTCCCCCAATCAAAAAAAGCGATTGACTAAAAAATTTAAATAAATCAAGGAACTTGTGTGCCGATTTTCGTCAAAATCGGTTGAAAAATGCGACCTGTAGACGAGAACAAACAGACAGACAGCCGGACAAAAGCATTTTTGGCCAGTCTCGAAACTAAGGGTTACTTTTTACCCAACTGGGCAGAAGGAGGGTAATGTTTTTATTGACAAAACGTGCGGGTGGGTCAGCTAGGCATTATGAAATCGACTATAAAAACTCGATAACATCTAGATGAAGACGTAATTGTCACACCGTGTCATGATATATTTCATCATTATTTATAGTATCATAATCTAAGTATGTACTTGTATCGATCGATACGCCAGGGCTTGATTATTAAATCTGATATCGGAATATCTGAGATCATAACTTGTAGATAGTGTAAGTATTTGCATTATAGATTTACATCAAATTAAATTAGAATTTCATAGATTTAAATGTGGATAATATTATTACGTCCGTCCATCCATCCAGTGGGTGGATGTGGGCAGAAGATAATAAATAAATATTGTTGAATATTTCACACAGCGCTATCTAGCCCCAAACTAAGCAGAGCTTGTGCCGATTCCCGTCCCTGTTATCCGGATAAATTCGTATGAAGTTTCGTAGCAAGAGTATAGTAGAATTCCTTGTGAAAGGGCTCGCCCGGGGAAGAACTACCATATCCATTTCTGCCGCCAAGCAGCATTGCTGTGTTACAGTTTAAAGGGTATGGTTGCCGGTGAAATTACAGGCAGAGGCTTTACATCTGTATGCCTCAAGTTGATAGACGCAGGGCAGTGCATCGTAGAGTCCGTTTCGAAAATGCGTGAATTACGAGGCAGTACTTCGTTATGGGCGATGGTTACCACTTAACATCAATTGGGCTGCTTGGTTGCTTGTTCCATCTACAAGTAGTATGTATAAAACAAAATACTAAATCGATTTCGATGAAGTTTGGTATATAGATTGATTGTGACCTGTATTCAGACATAGGCTACTTTTTATGACAAACTATGTTTCATAAAATACACAATATTTTATTTTTTTCTCATTATGTTGTATCTAGCTTGTAAGGTATAATCAAGAATAGGCATTCATTCATTAATTCTATAAGAAGCCACGGGTGGATGCTTGTTTTTTTTAACCTATCTCGTCCCACTGCTAGGCAAAGGTCTCTCACAAGTTCCTCCAAGCATCCCTATCCGTCGATATCTCCCACCATCCTCTTTGGAAGGTGTCGAGATCGTCCCGCCAAAGCTTTCCGTCTTTAGGCGTCCATCGTGTTACAATATGGGCCCATTTCTCGGAGTGCATTCGGCTCCCTACATCTGCAGTGCCGGTAAGTGAGCACAGCATCGTATTACGCACAAAAGAAGGAAGCTTGTAAACAAATAAAATCGCCAAGAACCTACTTGTATGAGTGATTCACTAGGAGTCGATGAATAATTATAATTTACCTTATTTGTATGTACGCTCAACCTATGTAAAATAATACTTACAGCTATTCGTAATTGTATCGATTTCAAACCTACATTTTTATATATTGGTAAGCACAATAACCATTATCTAATCGGTGTTCCAATGAATGAACATTATGCCTTAATTACTTTCTGTTATCCGTGAAACGAGTTTTCATATAAAACGCCAGTTAAGTAATGATTAACAGTCGTAGCAATTTGGTATACTAAACTCGTATTTTATTTATGTATCAACGATTGACAAGAATTACTTTATCGGTAAAACAAAAAATAAAAAAAAATATTTTGGGGTATGCGAACTATTTCTGAGGTAAGGTAATTTCTGATGTTTGTTTTGGGACAATCAAAATCTGTTGGGGAAAACCGCGATGAGTGTCTAGTTGTGTACCAGATCATTCGCTCGTTCGGTGGCTTGGCTCGGTAACTACTGCACTTCCCTTGCCAACTACTGGGACCTGCAGAAAATGCTGTCGTAGCTGACTAGCTCTCGCGTTTTATTCTATACCACACAACAAATTATTTATAAAAATTTCTATTATTATAGTCTTATCGCTAAAAGCGATCTCTTCCAGATACCCTTTGAATGGACTGGATTTTACGAGAACATATACATATAAGCCTTATAAGCTATGAACGTAGATGCCTTCTTACCTAACAACGGGTGTCGCTTAATCATGTCTTGTAGATGTTTGCAAAGTAAATAAGTTTTAAGCCATTACTAAATCAATTGAAATTTACTTGAATCCCAATAATGAAAGCAGTTAATATTATAGGAATGTTTCTACAACTAACAGTGGTTACTTTGCCCCCAAAACTGTGATGTTATCACTTATCATACAAAGGATAATATTATTGTTTGATTTCGAATCACGCACGCATGACTCAGTTTCTGATTCGTCACCAGTTGGCTGAAATTTCAGATTTTTGTTTAGATTTTCTTGTAACCTTATGCACATAAAAACATAGGACATCATTACAGTAACTATAGCAAAATAAGTGCGTTTATAAATTACAACATAGAGCTTTTTCTATCAGATCCGAGTTCACGGACGCCGGTAGAATCTCATGATGATAATGATGGTGCATGCAAGTAACTTGATTACACCGTAAATACCTTAAAAATACGTAAGAGTTTTATGAACCCAAATAGTATTCTAGAATATTGGAAATATCAAATTTGGATGCAAAGGCCGGATATCAAGCGAATTATAAACTAAAATATTTTATATATCTTATTTGACTACGAGTGTCTACGCGCTATCTAATTTAGGCCACATTAATTGCTCATAACATTTTAAAAACTGATCATAAATCAAATCAGTCTGTTTCTTATAACTTTACCGATTGCCGCGTTACTCAGTCTGGCTTACTCTCAATGAGAACGAATGAGCTTTAATTGCACGTGGCCTCATGTTAGGTTCTAAACTTCTAAGGCATGTCGGAATTTTATTGAGTGGAAAAATCCATTGCTCAGAACTTCAGAAGTCCGAGAGTCGAACTTCGAGTACCTAATGAATCATTTTCTTAATCACACTAGACTTCTCACACCACTCTTTTAACATTTCTAAAAAAATGAAATAATTGGGTTTGATTAAATTACGTATTCTTATTAGAGATTGATGGTTTTCTATAAGTGATCAAAACAATTTGCAACTTGTGTACTTTGTTGAATTACACTAGTATGGCATAAAAAGTGAAAGGAGACAACTAAAGATGCGGGTTGAGGTCAACTTCTGATTTTTATTATCAAATGCCAGATTAGTTTTTGGTGAGCTTACGTAGAAATTTAAGATTTACCATAAAATAGCAAATCATCAAGTAATCTCGAGTAGTCAAATACAGATCGTATCTCAAGGCCTGTGTGATAATGATGTCACTGACATACGGGCTAGTTGTTCTACACTAAAATTCGATATACGTCGCGTCGTTCATCAACCTTGGTGTTCGCTCATCTACAAATGGAACGGTGATGTACAAACTAAGGACCATTAGATATGGCAATGTAAACATTGTAAAGCTTTTAGTATCAGAAATGATGTGTTACAAATCGTCTCTAGCGACTACTTGAAAGCAGTTAGCAATAAATCTAGTTTTCAATACGTACGGTCCCCAATATTAATCGACAAATCAAATCGACAACGCACAACTGATGTGTTGCCTCAGTTGCTGCCCTGCACGCACAAAAATGGCACCACGGAAGACCAGCGCTGTATTGGTGTAAATTGTATTCTACTACAGCATAATGGTGAGTGGTACCGTAGACCGAGTGGACCGTTTTTGCTTTAACAACATTACCAATATATTCTGTACCTATTGTGTTTAATTGTGTACACCTTGTGATGCAAAATAAAAGTTATTTACTTTGCTTTAAATTCATCAGTTCGAATTCATTTTCATAATCGTCCAGTTTTTCTATCAAACAAAAGCTCATTCTAAAAAGTCAAAGTCAAATATTTTTATTCATTAAAATCACAAGGATCACTTTGAAACGACAATTTTACTGCCTGTTCCTTCGTGACCAAGCCAGGAAAGAAAGGCAAGAAACAAGGCTGATTGTTTTTTTTAATGATCCTTTTACAATACATAATACAGAAAATAAATTACGTCTAAATTGTAACATTTTGAACGAGTTGGAGCAGTTTCAATCCCAAGCTTCTCTATCATCTAAATAATCCGATATTTTATAGTAGGCTTTTTTATAAAGATTTAGTTTAATTACGTTTTTAAATTTGTTAATTGTGAATTTTTGTACATCCCTAGGGAGTTTGTTATAAAAGCGTACACCTTGCCCTTTAAACGATTCACTAACTTTATGGAGTCTACAAGTGGCAACAGCGAGTTTATCTTTATTTCTAGTATTAAAATTATGATTATCGCTATTTTTCTTAAACAAATTAATATTCTTGTGAACATACATCAGATTTTCATAAATGTATTGACAAGGGAATGTCATAACATTTATTTCTTTAAACTTATTGCGTAATGATTCTCTGGGGCCCATATTATAAATTGCACGAACAGCCCTCTTCTGCAGCACGCAAAACGGTGTTTATATCTGCAGCCATCCCCCACAGCAGTATACCGTATGACATAATGCTGTGGAAGTAGCTGAAATAAACTAGTCTAGCTGTGTTTACGTCTGTAAAGAGACGGATCTTTTTGACTGCGTATGCCGCAGAGCTACGAGTAAGTCTCTTCGACAACTTATCAATGTAAGGGCCCCATTGAAGCTTATTATTTAGGGTTATACCTAAGAATACGGTGGTGTCCACAAGAATATATTAATCGCTTTCTTAAAATTGTTTATAGACAGCCTTACAGTGTAATATCTAAACCAATAAGAAAATAAAAATGATGGACATTGTTCAGCTGTTGCAGTTTTTATTACTGGATATAAAATTCCGTTGCCATGCACTTAGATGGTTAACATTTTAGATTAATTTTATCTGTATCTGTTTATCTGTAGTATTGGCGTCATGATTATGAATTTTATATGAACATTTTATTTGTTCAATTGAGTATCTGTTGCTAGATAGAATAGAAGTCAATTGTAGACTGGCTATCAAGCAGCGCATCTCAATTCGCTTAATAGAGTTTAATTGTCTCATTATGAGCACTGGTTGACGTTCTACTATGGTTGAGGATAGATGGTCTATTCTTATTTATATCATTGGCATTGACTCTGTCTTCGTTTGTCAAATGAATAATTAATTCTTAGGCACACATGACGCACTGCGTTAGGTCAGTTACAGTAGCCAGGATAAGGTTTGTAACGTAGACTCTGGAATAAGTAAAAGACCCAAGATTTGGGTGTTTTCCGTGCTCTGTATAAGTTTATCCTCCGGTGGATTATGTGAAAATGTTTAGCGATTAATTATTTAATCAATTTATTGAAGTTTGTTTGTTTTGTTGCAGGAACCCGAAGTGCATAGCCGTATCGCAGGATGCCGATCGCGCCGCGCGGCTCTCCGCCCGTCACGACACAGCCATACCACCATCTCCCCAGGAGACCTAGCTTAGTCCCCAAGTGCCCTTCTATAATATAACGTCTAACGTTTTGTACGCCTCTTTTATACCGACCTATAAGTATAAGTACGCAGTGTGAGTGTTTTAAGTGTCGCGCGCGAGTGTATGTATGTGTGTCGATGGTACGGACGACATGGGAAAGTCCTCGGCAAGAACACATGGCCAAGGTGAGTAGCGTAGTGTCCATTGTCCCATACTCTATACTGTACCGCCCTCGGGACACCTGTCCTCAAGGTCGCACTTACCTTATAAATCTATGTAGATACCACCCCCTCGACCTTCGAGATTGTTACAGTTATTAGCTGGACTATTCGGAACGCAGACCTGTTTTATTTGAACGTTGTTAAAATATGTTTGTGGCATCGTAGTTTACAAACGCAGGCGCGGTTTTTTTTAATAGAAAGCTAATTAACCTGGCGTGGTTCTTAGTTATGCCAGTTTTGAAACCCGGAGGCAAGAGGTCGGGGGTTTTTTAAATTTTCTAAAATCGGGTTATGTCAGCACAATCTCACCTGATGATAATCAATTACGTGTTCTAAGATGAAGCTCGAAGCTCTAGAAGCCTATTCACCTTTTCCATAAAAATATACCCATACCCAGATTGTAATTTTATGTTAAAAGTTTAATAAAAGTATGACAAACTATGAATTAACATGCCAGTTGGTAGTACAAACTAAATAAGTTGGTATAATCCATCCACTGACACAACTGGCAGCACATTACCTGGCGTTGTTATTAAAACCTCCACTATTATTTCTCAACAACCGTCTTAAGCAATAATAATTGCATTAACACCCTTGGTTTAATCATTTTATCTTTGCTTAATTCTGTTAGCAGTTTATGTATTTTAAACCATACTTGCTGCTACTTTTTCATTTTTAACCGACTCCAAAAAAGGTAAGTTCTTAATTCGTCAGAATATTTTATTTATATGTGTTCAGCGATAATTCTTTTCACGTTGTCCGATTCCAATGATTATTTTTTTGTTATATATATTAATCGTTTAAAATTTGGTCAAGATTTAATGATCCGTGAGAAAATCATTTTATTTTTGTTATCCTAAAGTCGGTTATATTTTTGTTAAAAAGTCACTTATTTGGCCTTAGCGATAGTTAGGTACACTAGAGCTTTTTGATGTGTCCGATTTTCAAAGTGTAGCACAATTTTTAAGAGTTTTTTTCTGATTGTACCATCAGTTTTCTGTTGTAGAAGTAAGTAGATAGAACGCAATAGGGTAGGGAGGGACGCAAAAAATCACCATGCGTGATTCACCAAATTTTTCAGTAATACAAGAATGTTAGTAAACGACTTGACGCGACGACGAGTCGTTGCCTCTCGTTGAAACCCTGCCAACTTGCTGTCAATAAACTAAGGCATGTACTCGTAGTTTAGTTACATTGTCTTCTCTACCTTCTTTATTGTTTGATCAATCTTTTTCTATTTATATGCATTCTTTAAAGCATGTATATTTATGATTTCATATCATAAACATCATAAACGTCTCTTTGTTAGCGCGATATAATGCAGGCAAATATAAAGAAAACATCGTCGCTGGGCCAGATGCTTTGTGAACGGTGATTAGGCAAGGATAAGCAGGGATTATTTTAAGAGGATGTCGTCAGTGGTCCATGTATAACTCGCACCAGTTTTCGTTTCGTCTTAGATATTCTTTTCACCCTGATTTTGTGTAATAGTACGTTGTTGGTTGTCTACTTTTCATAAAGTTCCAAATAGTTTAGTACCTTAGGTTTGGAAGCAGAAAATAGAAAGAAATTTATTTATCGTTTAATAATCTGAATTGGGATTCCCTGTTCTATTGTTAAGTTTCTCATTGAGTACGAATCGCGTGGGTACGGCAACCCCGAGACGAGGAACGGCGCATTGATGGTCGCATCGCGTGCGCGCGCCGCGGCTCCAGACTCGTGTGCGGTGCGACGCGGCGCTAGTGAGCAGTCTCGGCCCCGCTCTGGGTTCGGGCGCGCGTGACGCGTGCTGCGCTGAGGGACGCTGGCCGCGCGAAGTGGCGCGCGGCATGGGGCCGGGGTAGCGGCGCGGATGTGCGCGCGCTCGGAGGCTGTGGAGCTGGAGGTGCTGGGCGCGGAGGGCGGAGAGCGCGCGCCGCCGCGCCCGCTGCGCCTCTCGCTGCTCGACCTCCTCGGCAAGCTGGTGCGCCGCGACCAGCCCGCACCGCCGCACCGCCGCGCCAGGCACAACCACCGCTTCCGCACCTTCGTCTCGTGCGGTCTGTACAACTGCAATACTACTTAACCGGACCTACGCAAATTATAATTTCACTGTCTGTCGTAGTGACAACTGCGTCGCAGTTGCGTTGTGTCCGATTCTTAGGTTTCAGAGAAGTTGCCGCTTTCGCTTGCGCAATGCCGATGGTCCTGTAATGAATTAATGAACTTGATTTAGAATGAGCAGAGAAGCGGATAATGGCCAAGGTCGGTCCCGGTGCGCCCCCATACGGTCAACGGCCGGGGCGAGACGGCGCTTCAGCGCTTCGCGATGACCCCGCAGCGCTGTTGTTATCGACCGCAAATGTTTCACTTCACTAAATTTAATTAGAATGCCATTCAAACCTGAACTCTGCCTGGTGCTTTGATTTATCCGCGCCAATATACGTATTGTTTACTTATCCGTCTGATGTTTACATTCTTCAACTTAATAAGCAACATATTTTCCTTGTTTTCAGTTTCAATTGGATGTTAACTTTTCGTAAGCGCATCTTAATCTTAAGTTCCCAACTGATTTATTCAGAATACGTTTTTCAATAGATCGTTTTTTACTCACAATGTTCTTTGTGGAAGGTAGTAAAGAAATATACATACCAGGAAATCAACATACTGCGTAATGGCTTCATGCCGCTTAGCATATGCTTTACACTTCCTACGTAAAGCTAATTTTCATACATCATTACGTCTGCGAATTTGCACTATGCTTATTGGAAAATTCGTCTAGACTGTATCATACTCCCTATTCGTCATAGCTCTGAATTGAATAAATTAGCAGTCAAGGGCGTAGGCGTTATTATTCTACACAATTAGCTGAGATTTGCTAAAATTACCTATTTCATTGATGGTTCTGTTATTTATTAATGTTGGTTGGTATCGGTCGATGAAACTCGTGAATTCATGATACATTTCTAATGATATTGGTTGAATTTACATTTCATGCAACTGTACGATAGTAAGTTTATGTAAAGATAAACAATGCTTACTTATTCATTGAGCGAATAAACTGCTCTTATGAACCAGATTGAACGAATTCACCCGATCCAATGTGGGCAGTAATGAAACCGTCGCTTGCTTTGTCGTCCCGTGTTTACTTTACAAGTAAATTGAGATCTATGTCACGAAAAGGTCATGTATTATGTTAATTTACGAGCTTTTATAACGAGGATAAACGTTTCTATAAATTATTGTCGTTATTTCAGCCCCGAAAGAACTTATTGAGACGTGTTTTTTTAACAACTAAGCGAGCAAGTGTCCTCGAGCCAAACTATAAAATTTCATCGAGATTGCTCCTAAAATATTTCGATATAATTATGTAACAGCATAAGTTTACAATTAATAAGGATACTTATTTACAATGATATTTAATATAGTTGCGTGGTAAGAATCCATCATTAGCATTATAATGGTATTTTTTTTCCTTGACGAATTTCCGTGTACTATATATATAATTAAAGTCATTGGTTTAATACACAGTGGATGAAAAATAAAGCATGCCGTTACTGGTTTTCTTGCTATATCTACTGAGAAACTAAAAACAAGTAGCCTAGACAATGTCTTAGGTACAAAGATCATACTTGTAAGGTGTAACAATTTGGTTGTATATCTAGGAAAGTATAGAATGGTATCGTGAATTTCACAAAGTATGTACCCTTTACGAGTTTATTACTTGACGATACAAAGTCAAAATTATATTGCGGGGAGAGATGGTTCTAAATCGTTATGACTCGTAAACCGGGTGAGATCGATCCGCGTCCCTGCGGCGCCGATTCCACTCGAAGCTTCGCTACCACGGGCAAACTCAATTCTAAACTAAGTAACGAATTTATGCTTTTTTTCCTCGAGAAAAGAAATAATGTGGTTTAGCTTCGGGCAAAAAGACTTCGTCAAAAAGTCATCTACATAATAACCTCTTCTGCTGATGTTCGAATGTTAGCGTCCCATATTGAATCACGATTTCCTGTCTGATTGACTAGAATTAGGTGTATTGCTTCTTATTAAGTTATGTGTAGTCCCACCCACTCCAATTTAGGGAGTCAGCCTTCGTTTCCACTCTACACAACAAAGGAGCTTTGAGTTTGTGTCAAAGAACAATGATTCCTCGAAACATTTTCCTTAAGTTCAAGTTACTTTAACATTTCAACATGTGCCTTATTTTTAAGGACAGTAATATTGTATATATGAACTGAGTTTTCTTTCCTCGTGTCATTGGTTCTTTTTTGGTACTGTCTGATCTTCAGTCAAACAGCATCTGCGTAATATTCTAGGTCAAGAATGTTGTTTTCTACAAAAGACTGTCATTGATCGTTTTTGGTCCTGTATAGGATCTTCGGTGTAATAACTCGTGTGGTGAAAGGATTTAGTTCAAATGCGACAAAACAGTTAGTGAATCGTGATGAAACCCTTAGTTAGATATTTCCATCGTTTGAGTAATTGTTTTGTGTAGGCTGATGGCTGTCGTTATTTCCACGACATGCATGTATCAATATGGAACTGTTCAAGGAAAGTTTTATCATTCAGTTTTATGTGGAAAGTGGTAAAAGAATGCATATGCCATGCTACGTTGTCCTTTTATAAAACAAATTTTCGTGTTAGATGTATTTGATTTTTTAGAATAATATAAAGTAAGTATATAGTAGTAGTTTTTTTTAGATGTAATGAATTGGGATATTTTTCCAAATATTTAGTTTGCTATGGCAACGACGAGACCTATGTGCTTGTAATTCGAAGCAATTAACGAAAACATAATTACGTCGAGTTTCGCTTATTTCACTGTTCATTTTTTAACCTTTTGTACCCTCTAAATATCACATGGCTAAGTGGCTTTAGCAGAACTATTACAAAGATCCTGAACTGGGTCTGAATAAACAATGCCAAAGCTTCAGATACTCTTTGAATTTATTATTAAATAAATTAATTCGTTCATTGTAATTGTTTTACCGTGTGAGTTCGTGGCCACCGGCCACTCTTTGAACCTTAAATCCTAAGAGTTCAAAAATTTTCGAGGACATGCCAAAGACCATACATGCTGCATTAAATTGTCTATGAGTACTTTTGTATTCTGGGATGGGGCCGCGTTGTGTCATTCGCGTTGCTTGAATGAACATCTAATTATCTTTGCTGCTAGTGACGGGTCACGTCCTCGAAAGCCGCTATTTATTTATGGTCTCTCGAGTACCTTCACTGGCCTGAAGGATGTTCTGTCCTATGGCATACATTAAGTTTTATGGATATTAATCTCGAGTGGCTGTTACTGAGCGCTCTTAGGATTTAATGTCAGTAAAGAAAATACGTGTATATAACAGCCCTAAAGTAGATTCAGAGTCATTCAATGTTTATTCTCGAACAAAAATCTTAGTAACTCATTTCATATGGATTGAGAAGTTGTGAAAACTACGCTCATGTTTACTCAACTTTGACACAATGTTTTTTCTAGATGATAGTGAGGACCTATTAAGATAAGATATCGCTAGCATGGGATTTCACTAATTAAGTTGTATAGTTTGTTAACATATTTACCATATTTGAAATATCGCGGTCGCGGATATCTCAAAATATCTTCGTTATCTAAATCTCGATAATGTTGATGAGTCATTTGCAGCTTTTCCTATACTTTCAGAGAACACCTACTCACGCGTCTTCACAAACAATACAGGTTATTCAAGCAAACAATACAAAACAATGACTGCTTAGCGATGTTAATTAAATTCATACTTATGCCTATAATTGTTGCAAAGTTGTCTGCAAGCATCTTATTTGCACTGTTTATTGTTACAGAGAATGAACGGAGAATCAAAGCGAATAACAGGGAATACAACGCTCAGTTCCGTTATGCCGTAAGTTGAATGTGCAGTACCTAAGTATAGAATATAATAGAAAAACGTTTATTTTGCATCACAAGTGTACATTACAGCTTAGACAAATGGGTATAAATTAATGAGCAAAAACGGTCACCACTCAGCATTGTGCTATAGTAGCATATTTATACTACTATAGCGCTGTATTGTATAGCATGTATTTTCTTTTATATGTTTATATTTAATGGTGTGCAATAAAGGAATTATCTAATCTAAGTATCCAATTCTATTAATATATTGTTTTTTCCGTAGTCTGTCACAAACGCTTTGTCAAATATAAAGGAATCGTCACTGGTGTTGTCTAGCTAATCGAGCTATTCACACCTTCCGCTCGATAACGTTAGTTAACGTCAATTTCTCCCGTAATATCGCAATCCGTTTACTAACCTCCGTCAGTAAATGTCTTTTGACGCTTATTTCCAGTTTGTGTCATCACACTAAAGGGCGCACTAATCTCGTCTTCTTACCTTGATGAATCTAACGTGGCTTTTGGTCCATTCATTCGGCAGTAAGGTTACTTTCTTTGACAATAGTTACTCGCAACTTTTGCCTTTACGTTTCCGACTCCAGTCTGTACTTGGAACTAAGTTAAAAATAAAGTTCTTGCTTTTCCCAACGAGTGATTTATTTATACAACATAAAGTTTATTGCTAATTTATGTAAAGCGACGTCGTCTCTCGACGTCAGAACCCTTCAAAGTGTTCAAACCCGAATGAAATGACTGTAATGAAATTAACAATTCAAAAGAATCTGCAAGTCCTAGTTCTTGAATCAACAGTTATTTTTATCGAAATCATTTCTTTGAATCCTGTTAATAATGATTGAGCATGTCTATATTTTTTGTTACTTTGTCAGACCTCGAGACATAATTCCTATCGTTATATCAGTCAATCTTTTGTTGACTTTTAATTGAATAAAAGGGAGTTCGTTTCCTGGTATTTTGGCAAATTAATACGACAGTCAAATTATTTAATCCAATTGCAAGTCAACGGGCCTATTGCTTTCATTTTGTTTTATTTTTCAAGCTAATCCCACTATTGGGCAAAATTAGCCCGCAAAGTTACTGTTCTGATTTTATAATTTTAATCAGTCTGACTGTTTCACCAAGTTAACCAAGTGTTGGTATAGATTATTTAGTTTTTTCCTTGTTAAAGCACAACACAAGTTTTTCATAAACTGTGTTAGTAGAAACTGGAAGAGCTGTGGTGTGCAGTGGCCTTTATTTTACCGCGTCGCTATTTAGTGAAGTTTGAATTAAACTTTTATTTCAGAACAACTACATCAAAACATCGAAGTACTCGATCATAACCTTCCTCCCGCTGAATTTGCTCGAGCAATTTCAGCGGTTGGCGAACTTCTACTTCCTGTGCCTGTTGGTACTCCAGCTGATTCCGGCCATATCTTCGCTGACGCCGATCACTACTGCGATACCGCTGATCGGTGTGCTAGCCCTCACTGCCGTTAAAGACGCCTACGACGACTTTGTAAGTATACCAAGAACTGCTTTTAGATATCAGTAGAAAGCTATATAGACTAAACTAGTGGTTCGCCCCGAACTGAGATCTCGCGAAACTCCAAAACAAACAAAAAAATATTCATAATATTTGACTAATAAAATAGTTCCACGAAATACACAACCAACTAACTTGATCTACAGTTTCATTCAAATTACAAGTAACGGGACTTCATGTTAATTGATTACTCTTTTTAGGGGTAGGAATTGCAGTTATACTGGATTTCTGACTTTTTTCTATATTTGTGTCACTAAAGCTACACGAATACCAAATTTCAGCACTGTGCGGTCACTGGTCCCTGTGAATTTCGTCAAAGTTCAGTTTCTATTATGGCTAATAACACAAAAACTACAAAGATTAAACTAAATATAAAAACGGGATCGAAATGTACTAATGAAGACCTTTCATTAGACGTCCACTTACCTACTAACCTAAGTCTCATTTAGATTTTGTTTTACCCCTCTTGAACCCCAATATCTCGATAACCCTCCAACATTTTGAGATCATTTAGTCACACCAGGATTGTGCCATCACAACCTACCTATATACCAAATTTCATGCTGATCTGATCAACGCTTCGAAAGTTATCCTCGGACAAACAAACATACAACATACATACAACGCCGATTTGCCCAAGTTGATTTGGAGATCTCGCATCGCTCGTTCAATAAAATCCATCTTGAGAAACACGCGTAAAGAATGTTAAATTACTTTGTAGTTACATTGGCTCTCCATTCTATAATCAGGATCTAAAGCCAAAATATGTTTGTTACTCAATCACGTTGTGAAAACTGAACCGCATTTTGCAATAGTGATATTATAAATGCGACTTATAAAAATAAATATGAAGAATTTTTATTAGAATTAGATGAATACGCGAGGTGAATCAAACTGGAAAATAGCTAGCTATAGTCAGTATTTATTTATTCACCATTTCATAACAAACATTGCATAATAATGGTACGTGGATATTTCATTTTATCACGATGATTATAATCAATCAGTCCTATTGACATCACCATTATTACTGCCATTTAAAGTGCACTTGTTAATATCGAGCTGTGATATGATACGAGATTGATTCATATTCCCTTGAGATAATGCTGAATTGTGAAGAGCTTTTCAATTTGCAATCTATTTTATGTCATCAGCAGGCTCATTGGTTTCATGCTGCGTAATGGTGCCGTGTTATCTGAAAAAGCCAATTTCGATCTAATTTGTAGTATCCATAGCGATCAATTTCAATCTAGAAAAAATTAATAGATATTTTCAAGGATCTGTCGTTGCAGACGAAATCATATTTTCAACTTACGCTGGATATATACTTTTGCATCCGAAACATAATACTAGTTTCATCCATTTCGTTTGAGCCTCCATTCATAACAATTAAATGTGACATTCATCCAACATTCGGCGGAAATATAAAAATATTAAATTAAGTAATCGCTCGCCAAATTGATCGTAAGTCTATTAATATAAATGATAACTTTCATGGAAGTTATTGTCTGCTAAAGGGACTGTAGAAGTAAGAAGTAAGAATTGCTTACATCCATAATTGGAAAATAAACCGGGAATTCCCAACCAAGCAGATATCTATTACAGGTTACGAACTGGGTATGTTGTATTTAAGCCCTAGAATTTTTCAGTGTTATTTTATTTTTATATTATAGTAGGCCTTCAGAATGCTGTTGGGTTTGCCGCGACATTGCAGCGCGTCGGGAATGCTCGCTAACGCGCACGTCGACGGTTTTCACGCGATCATGCGGAAAAGGATCGCGTCTCTTTTTCACAGATTGCGCGGTAGTCTCAACAGTATTCTGAAGATGATTGTTGCGCGTTTTGATCATCCTATTAAAAAGCACTGGGTGGGGATAATTACGGGCAATTCAAAGCACGTAGGTAATTGATAGGTACAGGTTTTTAATATAATATGAATTTTTTATTTTATGTTCCTATTCTATTTTATTTAATTTTAATGTGATATTTTACTTTTGATTGAATTTACTGTATTATTATTGATTTGCATGTTTTTGGTTTTAATTTTATTTATTTGTGATTGTTATTATTTTGTATGGACGACACTGTCTGAAATAAATGATTATTCTATTCTATCTATTGTATTATCTTTAACAATACCTAGTTCACCTAGCCTTTTGTGAGAGAAAAATAAACGACTTTATTATTATTATCTATACCATAGATAAGACGATACCAATACAAAATATCTTATCATGCCTGCACTTCGCTCACACGTTAATGAGATTTTCCATTTCATACACACATACTTTTACACGCATACTCTCATGCCTGTTTCCCGGAAGGATCCGGAGACCTCGTAGGTATTTCCATTTTACGATCCTGACATCCTTCTCTGGTTTGATTTATGTACTCTTGTCACATTCATTATAACTCGTAGTTTTCCATCCATACAGATTGTAAACATTTAATTACTCTAGGTTTGTTTAAAAACTATTATTAATTTTTTCTATGGTACTAGTTCTTTTATTGTTTTCTTACTTATGTATATGACGTTAAAAATCTTTGTTTGGGACGCGCATAAAAGGGGGCTCTTCAAGACGCGCTTTATTATTCTGCCTTTCATTTTTTATTCACAATTATACCCAGGAGCTTATCAGGGCCACATTAAACTCCTTACGCAGGGTAACCAAAAAGGTACAAGTGTCATGCATGACGAATGAACAGTGAGCGTTTTCCCCTCATGCACAATAGGGACTGATTGAATTATGCATATCTTTTTATGAATCCGTCAGTTTGCATAATGTGAGCTAATCCAATTTTCTACATGTGTGGGACAGACGGGGCTGGAAAAGTAGAACAATTACATTTGCACTGATCACTTAGTTAGATAAAACTTAGGTCGTGGCCACATCACTTACGAGAGAGCGAACACGTTTGCTACTTTGCGATCTTAATACACAGCGTACAAGATAACTACTATTATTGTATTGTTCGTTTAGCCTTGTGAACCCGGTTTAGAAGTGGTAAAAAATTTCTTTCTTCTTCTTCTTCTTTTTTCTTTCTTTTTCTTCTTCTTTTTTTCTTCTTACTTAACTCGGTGAACGTGAAAGTTTCTCGAGTAGATACTACTCACTGGAAAGCGCAGCGTGGGACGGTCTTCTAGATAGAACGCGGAACCATAATAAGCGCCGCTGCAGGGAACGGTTAAGAGGCAATAAAATAAAATCAACCAAAATAGAATAGACAGCAAATATGATATGATATTCTTTCCAGATTGTCCGTACCATGTCTAAGTAGTTCTTTTATTTCAGCAACGTCACCAAAACGACTCACAAGTGAATCACCGGCGCGCGAAAACCTTGCGCAATGGGAAGCTCGTGGAGGAGAAGTGGGCGTCTGTACAGGTACACTCTTTGGCTACTCTTTTACCTTATACGTGACAGCGATTTCTCCTATATCTGGCGTATGTGACTTATTCGCGGCCTTCCTTTTTAAGAACATGATGATGACTCCAAAATGTTGTTTATTTGTGCAGGTGGGAGACGTCATCCGGCTGGAGAACGACCAGTTCGTCGCAGCCGATATCCTGCTCCTCAGCAGTTCGGAGCCGAACGGACTCTGTTACATAGAGACCGCCGAGCTGGATGGGTGAGTCCAACAACCGTGTTTTTACGCCTGATCATCCATAATCATTCACTACTAACTAGATGGTTTTTACGTGAGTTTTGCCTTCAAAATATAATCTCGTTACTCGTTCTTCGCTTTTTAGGCAGATTTTTTTTATTCCAACTGGAGATGGGACAAGCCTATGGCTTTCCTGATGTTAAGTGGTAACCATCGCCTATAAGAAAGTATTGCCTCATAGGTCACGCATCTAAGGAACGTGCACTGCCCTGCGTCTATCGACTTGAGGCATACAGATGTAAAGCCTGTGCCTGTTATTTCACCGGCAACCATACCCTTCAAACCGAAACGCAGAAGTGCTGCTTGGCGGCAGAAATAGATACGGTGGTAGTACTTCCCCGTACGAGCCTTTTCACAAGGAACTCTACTACTCTTCAGTTAATTCAAACAGTAGAATAAAACCATAGATTCACACAAAATCATTGAGTTTCTTGGCAAATAACATCTAAACTGGAAGTTATTCTAGGTATAGGCGACCAAATCTATTAAGCTATTTCTATTGTACTCTTGGCTCAAGGTCGATGTTATTGTATTTAAAGAACCTGAATGTAGAATTATGCAAAAGTAAGTTTCCTCGGATTTGTGCTCTAATTTTGATGATTTTCGAGAAAAAATATAGAAGAAACATGTAGTTCCGGATTGCGCCTGTTTTTATTTTATATTTCCACTGCTAGGAGATAAAGATACTGCCAGGAACAATTTGTTTTTTAGTTTGGTCAGGGTTGGAAACATTTTGAGAAAATTTCTTCGGACTTTTTAAGGATTTATTTAGACAGTGCACTACTGTAAATTAGACCGTAATTCATAATAATTTTATTTAGCTTATTTTAAGCATTTACTTTTTTCTCCATAATATAAACCTTAAATATGCTAAATTTCACACTCTTCCATGCACGCAATAACCTAAAAAGCTGGTACAAATTTTTACTTCACGTTTTATGTATAGATAGATAGTCATCATCAGATGCTAAACTTACAAGTTAGCAAGATATTTATATATTTTTTTATTTAGCCTATGCTGTCCCACTGCTGGGCAAAGGACTCCCTCATCTCTCCACTTATCTCGATCCTGTACCAAATCTCGCTAGTCTCTACAAAAAGCGTCCAAATCATCGTGGCAACGCTTCTTAGGCCATCCACGGTATCGCTTTCTATCCTCAGAGATCCATTCAGTTACGATCTTAGCCCACCTATTTGCTTGCATGCGGGAGACATGACCCGCCCAATCCCACTTTAACTTGGCAGCTTTGGATACCAACGTCAGCGATGCCGGTCTTTGAGCGTAGCGAGGTGTTCCGAATCCTGTCTATTCTCATGACACCTAAAATGCTGCGCTCCATCGCTCTTTGGCAAACCCGAGCCTGAACTTTTAAGATTCAGTCAGTGACCAAGACTGGGCACCGTAGGTTAGGACAGGCAGAATCCACATGTCGATGAGTTGATGTTTTTGTGATAATGGAAAGTCGCCTTTTATGAATGTCTTCATGGACCAGTAGCTCTTCCAGGCATTGTCGACACGACGTTCGATTTCTTTATCCTGTCTGTTTTCGAAGGAAGCTAACTGGCCCGAGTAGATGTACTCATCGACATGTATGTATGTACAGTGTATTTCTTGCCCGTCTACCACCACCCTACGTTTTGTGATATTGGTCATAATTTGAGTCTTTGATCGATTCATAATGAGTCCAACCTCGAGGCTCGCCGTGCTTAGCTCTAGGAGCATTTCTTGTAACTCTGATGCACTTAGGGCAAAAATAACTATGTCTTCGGCGAACCGAAGGTTTGTAAGCCTCTGGCCGCCGACTTCAATACCCCTTGTCGCCCATGGGACTGCCAATGGTTTGAAAACTTCTTTCTTTCTTTCTTTATTCTTTATTGCACACAAGAAAATACATTTATAAATACAGAAAAAGAGGTCATGTACAAAGGCGAGCTTAACCCTAAGAAGAGTTTTCTTCCAGCAAACCTTTGAGGCTAGAGAGAGAAATGATTCTTTCTTCTTCTAACGTACTTGTAAATAGTTTGGGTGAGAGTGGGTCGCCCTGCTTGACGCCTTTTTTGATTAGAAACTGTGGACTGGAGGACTCTAATTTTATACTGGTCTGACTATTTGTGTAAATTATTTTAAGTAAATCGATGTATGTTTTGTCTATCTGTTGTTGTTCTAAAGCTGAAAATATTGCTGAATGTTTGACACTGTCAAAGGCTTTTGTATAATCTACAAAAGTCAGATAAAGTGGTTTGTCTCTATAATTTGATTTGTTATATTTCTCTATAATCTGATGAAGTGTGTGGATATGGTCGGTAGTGGAGAAACCTGGTCTAAAGCCTGATTGTTCTGGAGGTTGGTGGTTATCCAGTATACCACTAATGCGTTTCTCGACGACTTTAATTAATGCTTTGTAAAGATGTGACACTAAACTGATGGGGCGATAATTACTAATGTCACTCTTGTCTCCTTTTTTGTGGAGAAAAATTATCTTTGAGGGACACATCTTTACAGGCAACTCACCGGTCTCCAGAATGGTATTAAAAAGATTTGTTATGTGGGGTAACAAAACGTGGGCTCCGACTTTTAAGACTTCCGTCATGACGCCATCCTCTCCAGGGCTCCTTTCATAACGCATTGTTTTAATTATGATTGAGAACTGAAACCCAACTACGTCATTTTTTCTTTTATTTTCTTATCGTGAAGTCCTCAAAACACAATTCCTAAAGAAGATTGACCTAGAACCAGATTCGCGAGTCGTGAAAAGTTATTTCTGGCGGCCGGCGAAAATTAACCTCAGTGAAGTAATTATTGATGATTATTTTATAAGTATTATTATTTTACAGCTAGGTACACAGAAAAACTAATTGCATTATAAGATGTAGGTAGATGCAAAGTTTATGACATGTATGCTTAGGGCCAACTACAATTTTTTAATTTATAATTTTTTTTATCAAGATTAGCAGTAATGTTGAATAGAATTGTACAGGATAATGCTTTATTGTACACCAGAAATACTTAAAAAAATTGTTAAAGCTAAATTTAGTAGCTACAATGGGCGGTCTTATCGCTGAAAGCGATTTATTCCAGGCAACCTTTGGATGGAAAGTAATGATCGAAGCAGTGATGGACAGCAGTGCATAAACGGAGTATAAACGAAGAGAAATAAAATAATAATATAGAACTGGGCTTATAATTCTAATCTTAAAGATAGACTAATATATACCCAACTAATAAACCCTATCTTGAAATTTCCTAGATGATTCATGACTCATATGAACTCCGTAAGAGTCATTTCAGACGAGTGCTAAGTGCTATAAAAACACCGAGTCTATCATATCATATTTAACGTGTTAACCGGCCCTTGTGAAAATATTAAGATTAATTATCTAGCTTTCGCGCGCATGCGTGACTTGTCAATAAAAAGCCTATCTCTAGCCATATACAAAAATTTATCGAAATCGGTCCAGTCGTTTACATAAAGATATACAGAGATAATTACTTTAGATTTATGCTAGTTTAATATCTGATCTTATATTTAGTTGTTTTCAGTTCATGGCATTTCCGTGATAGTTCAGTCTATTTCAGTATATCCGACGGGCTTACACGTACATTACGAACGTGCTCTACGGAGATTTCCCCAAAGAGAACATTATATATATATTAGTGTGGTCGGAATTGAGTTCACAGCGTATAAACATTGATCTATTCATTAATAAATAAATATGCTGGATATTTTACACAGCGCTATCTAGGCCCTAACTAAGCAAAGCTTGTACTATGGGAACCAGATAACTGATATACAATTTTTTTTATATAATATACTTATGTAGAGAAACACTCGAAACAAATATCCGTATATAATAAAAACATTTGCTCCAATCGAACTTGCAATTTTCTGGGTCTCGGCTATTAGGCCACTGCGCCACGGAGGTCGTCAAAAAGACTATATACTATTTCACTATTTTTGCTGGCTGCTGACGCAGAGAGGTTATAGTTTGGCGCCTTTGTCCGTCGTCTGTAAGTCAGTCCGTGGCATCGCATCGTAGCCTGCCCTCAAATGGATAAACCGATGTTTACCTAAATAATTCATTTAGAAAGACAGAAAGAAAGAAAATACATTTATTTGAACGCACATACAACATTGTAACACATTAACATGCAACAATAAAACAAAGTAAGGGATAAACAGAGAAAGAAGTAGATAGTTACTTCAGAATAGTACCCATTTCAACACACACACACACTAGTAAATATAAATAATTTTATAAAAAAAAAGAGCTATGATACGAGAGACCTTTGCCCCGCAGAGTTCAGGTTAAACAAATGGCTTGCCTTGAAGATATTACTAGCTAAGGTGTAGTGTGGCTGAGCTTATCTCGATTCTCTCTTGGCAATATCTCTAGCTAGGGGAACATAACACTCAGGTAGTCTTATGTTGCTCTATTTCAGAGTCGCAAGCAAACTAATGATGTGTTGGCACATTTGTAAAATAAACTGCAACATCAAGTAGATTTCTCAGAAGTATTAGGTGTTTCTTATTAATGTTTCTTTCCTTACTATTTTTTATAGTTTTCTAGGTTAAGTTATTGTAATTTAGTGTAACAATAAAGAATTATCTATCTATCCATTTAATGATGGTAAACCAGCTGGGTTTGTTGCCTGAGTCTCCACGGTAATTGGTCGCGAGGAACAGGAAATTGACTAAAATATTTCATTGAATAAAGAAATTTTGATTTATATTTTTCATTACTTCACACATCATCTACTTAAATTGTAGTTCCTTGTTACTATCACAATACCTATTTCTGCTGGCCTGTTTGGCGGTGAAATTACAGGCACATGAGGCTTTACACCTGTATGCCTCAAGTTAATGGATGCAGAGCAGTGCATCGTAGGGCACGCAATAATGAGGCAATACTTTGTTATAGGCGATAGTTACCCTTAACAGCAGGTGGGCCATATGGTTGCTCCATCTAAAGGTATAAAAAAATAAAAAACGTAAGGGTAAAAGATAGGGCTAGATGAGTGTAAAATATGAATGTGGATGGATATAGGAGTAGAGGAAGATCGGAGAGAGAATGGTGATAAGTTTACAGAAGAAAAAGATGCGTTGTGCCGACTCCACGTAATGTTGGCATAGGGCAGAGGTGATTATTACAGTCAGAGAAATGGCCCGTCTTTATCATCAGGGCAGAAAAGTCCTCGTGTGGATGCAACACACTGGAAAGCGCAGTGTAGGACGGCCCCCTACTAGATGCTTTACTTATTTAATTTGATTGTTTTTTACAGGGAGACAAATCTGAAATGTCGTCAGTGCCTTCTGGAGACGGCGGCGATGGGTCAGGACGACGCACAACTGGGCAACTTCGACGGTGAGATCGTCTGCGAGACGCCCAACAATCTACTTAATAAGTTTGATGGTAAGATCTCTTTGTAAAACATATTTTCTTCCTAAACTTTAGATTTCACTCAATTTCACCATATTACCTACTTCAACAGTCAAAGATGCGCGTGCCAACTATTATCGAAAATTTTAAGCTAAACCCAGAGCCAAAATAATCTTAATACGTTTTATTACGTTATTACGAGCCTCGGAATAATTCAAAATTCAAAATCTTTTTTTTCTTCTTTTAAATCACAAAGATCACTTTGAAATGCCATTTTTCGGAAAGGTAAACGAAATTATTTTCGAACACCTTTTTTTCTTTCGGTTTGTATTGGTACCAAGTTGAAAGTAACCCGTTTTAGTAAAGGCACTGCGCTCGGTAACACAGGAAAGTCTCACTAGATTTGGTTTCTGTATATGCTTTTGTAGGCATTATCAAAAAAACGGGATTTATCACGTGCCGTTTTATTGATGTTACGACTGACAATTTATCGGTTCAATTCGTGAACCTTCATTAGCATTAATTCATTAGCCGGGTCTCGCCTCTCACTGATAAAATAAAGATAAAATGGTACGTGATAAATACCTACCATATCTATAATAATGATTGAAATAAATCATTAAAGTTTTTGTAAATTTATATATTATTAGTAAAGTATAATGAATTGAAGGTTATTAGTACCTGTATGTGTAGATGAATTGGAAGCAAAACATTTTATGTCTAAATTTTGAGAGCTTTTATTGCTAGGGTAAAATAATAGAGATTTGCTCTACCTATCGGTTGTCGGAACTAAAATCAAACACCAATATTTGATTTGGACACCAATTAAGATTTAGTGTATTAGAGCTGCTAGGAACCAAATAGATGCTAGGGTTGGTCAGTGTTGCTAAAATAAAGTTGTTTGTTCTTGTTCACGTAATAAAGATGTACATTTTCAAACCAAATCAGGACTTTTATTTGCAACACATAATAAGTACAAAAATAATACAGTATATCAAAACTACATATAACACAACATGAAGCTTATAAATTTTATTAATTAATCCATAAGTGCCCGAACTACATATATAGTTTTAAACTAATCAAGGAAAGTTCTTGAAGAGCCTTGTTTGAGCTTTACAAGACACTTTTTGAGGGTAGGCTGCCTTGAATGTTTAAGCAGTCAATGACCTGACATAAATCAACAGACAACAAGTAACACAAGTTGTAAGTTGATAAATATGCATACTGATGCACAAATTGAAATACTGCAATTTACCTCACATGTGTTACGCTGTTGCAATTGCCGTGAAATCGCTGGCCGGATGTCGTCACGGTCAACTTATAGTTCGTTGCAACGATTTATGCGTGCTGTGTGTAAAATGCCGGTGTCAAAACCCGTTAAACCCTTTATTAATAAACTCGCTGTGCCCTTGGTATAGAATAGTAGATTATTAAACGAGGGGATAAAGCAGTCTCTTGCGTCACAGGCGCTATATTGAATCCCGAAAGTAACGAAGGATTCTAGAGTTAACTCACGAGCAGAGCGAGGGAGTTACTAGTATCGTGAGTGTAGAGAGGGATATAAGCACGCCTAAGATGCAGACAGCTTTATTCACGAGGAGAATCCTCTAATTTTCAAATTTTCTGCGAGACAATAAAAATTTATTGGTGCATTCTGTGCAAAGGTTAGTTCGATTAACGAATAAATTCTTATTGTGTGGATCTCTTGGGTTCAAATTTTAATACAGATAAGATTCCAAATTTAAATCACATTATGCCCGCGAGGGTATAATGAAATTCAGTACAACTTTACTCCCGGCTCAGCCGTAGGGATTTAATCACCTGCTTTCGGTGAGGCTTACATGACACATAATTTGACATTGTCGATGGTTGTGGGAAAGATACTTTATTGGACACCAACAAACAAAAAAATAAATTAGAACAATGTAAATCTATAATAATCATATAATATGCGATTGCATTGCCTATTCAGTTTTATTTTAGTGTTATATTGTTTCTGTGTGATAATTAATTACCATAAAGAATTATCTTATCTTATATTATCTATGTCATACAATGGTCTTTGGTCTTTGGTGTAGTTAGGCGTTTACTTAAGGCGAAGACGTAGCGCCCTTTTAAGGGTCCATACTACCTCAAATAGCTTCATATGATCCTATATTATTTTAGTAATACTGCATTATTTACTTTGTATATATATAATAAATATATGTAAAAGTTGACGACAAGCTATGTAAGTACTATAACTCGATATAAAATAATTCCAAACGCTTGAGATTAACTCTATAGAAAATAGCGCCCTCGCTCGCAAAATAACTCGGGTGTACAGTACAATAGATCGCTTACAGCCCTGTATAACAATGTACTATTACACGTTAGGTATTTGTTTTTTATTGTCATAACAGTTGATGAAATTACTACTCTATTAATGATAATTGAAGTGAAGTGTAAGATAATAACTTTGTGCACATTAACATTATTTGCTAATTGTTTTCACGCCATACTTGTAACTATATATTATAAGTAGGAACTATACATTTTAGGATTGTGTATTATTCGAGGAACAATTAGTAACGTTAAACAAGTGACGTATTTCCGGTCTAATCTTTTTGATCGAGCGAATCGAGATCTCCAAATCAACTTGGGCAAATTGGCGTTGTATGTATGCTTGTTTGTCCGAGGATAACTTTCGAAGCGTTGATCCGATCATCGTGCAATTTGATACATAGGTGATAGCACGATTTTGGCGTGACTAAATGAGTTAAAAATGTTGGGGGGTTGTTGAGATATTGGGGTTCAAGAGGAGTAAAAAATAAATAAAAAGGAGACTATTAGGTCAAATGGGACGTCAAATGAAAGGTCTTCATTAGTTCATTTCAACCCTGTTTTTATTTTTAGTTGACCCCTTGTAGTTTTTGAGTTATTAGCCATAATAAAAACAAAACTTTGGCAAAATTCACAGGGTACACCAGTAACCCCACAATGCTGAAATTTGGTATTAGTGTAGCTTTAATAACACAAATATAGGCAAAAGTCTGAAATCCAGAATAACTGCATTTTGTACCCCAAAAAAGAGTAACTAATTAACATGAACTCCCGTTACCTGTAACTTGAATGAAACTGTAGGTCAAGTATGGTGGTTGTTTATTTCGTGGCACTATTTTGATAGTCAAAGATTACGAATAATATATTTTTGTTTTTTAGGAAACTCGCGAGATTCGGGGCGAACCACTAGTTATACAGTTGTCCATTGTCTATGGTTTCATTCGGGTTATATCCTCGAGGAAACATTGTTTTATTTACCTATTTATTCAAAAGACCAACAGCTTCATAAAACTAAGTATATAAGAATAAGTTTATAAGAATAAGAATAAGTTTATTTACCAGAAAAGAAGAACATGCAACTTACATACTAAATTTAAGACTAAAAACAAACTTAAAGGCAATAACAGTAGGTACATCATAGTAATAAAAACAGATATATAGGTCATAATGTAGGTCGGACCACAGACCAGTATAAGTTAACAATATAAGTAAAACAAGTTTACCTATACTGGTATGTGGCAGGACATAATGTAGGTAGGTACGTGGATAGAACCTTCATATTTCAAGCGAAGTTCCATCCACGTACCCACGTAAATGTTTATGATTCTAAAACGATAAGTAAGTACCCAGAAGTGAAAACAATCTCAAAAAAGTAGGTAAGTAATAATTGGGTGAACACTAGCCCTCACACTAGGATTCCCTGTGTCGTGAGCAGCTAGTTTCAAATATCTTATAATATATTATCTAAGTTATTAAATTATAACGTCTGTAACAGGTCCGGATCTGGATATGTTATCATTTTATATAAATATATTCATATTTCTTTATTTGCGACACGAAATCAGTAAAATAAATAATGCTGGACATTTCACACAGCGCCATCTAGCCAAACCAAGCAAAGCTGGGAACCAGATAACTGATAGAATTATAATCAAATCAAATCAAATAATTATTTATTTGCACATAAGAAAATACAAGTAAGTAAGTAGGTACATAGCAAGCTTAAAACTAAAAATATAGTGCTTATATCTAGTCCATATGACTGCCTCCGTGGCGCAGTGGGCGTATAGCCGGCTGAGACGCAGGAGGCAGCGGGTTCGATTCCCGCCGCGGAACAAATGTTTGCATGATCTACAGATATTGGTTCCGTGTCTGGGTGTTTTACTATATATTAAAAGTATGTACATATTTACAAAAAAAAAAGTATATAAGTATTCTATCAGTTATCTGGTTCCCATAGTACAAGCTCTGCTTAGTTTGGGGCTAGATAGCGCTGTGTGTAATGTCGGGTAGGGTAAGGGTAAGTAGGGTAGGGGTGAGCTAAGAGCTAGACTAGAATGATGTACTTTTTTTGTAAATACATACTTATACTAGTGGTTCGCTCCGAACTGAGATCTCGCGAATCTTCCAAAGTAAATATTATTCTTAGGGCGACTTGCACAACGATGCCTAGACGTATTTAGTGGCTAAATCATACAAATACTTCAAATTTAAACATGTTTAGTCGCTAAAAACGTTTGGTGATCTTTGTGCATGCCGGCTTTAATCTTTGACTAATAAATTGGTGCCACGAAATGCATAACCAACCTACTTGACCTACAGGTTCATTCAAATTAGATGTAACGGGGGTTCTTGTTAATTGGTTATATTCTTTCGGGGTACAAATGGCAGTTATTCTGGATTTCAGACTTTTGCCTATATTTGTGTAACTAAAGCTACACGAATACCAAATTTCAGCATTGTGGGGTCACTGGTGTGCTCAGTGAATTTTGTCAATGTTTTGTTTTTATTATGGCTAATAACTCAAAAACTAAAAAGATTAAACTAAAAATAAAAACAGGGTTGAAATGTACTAATGAAGACCTTTCATTTGACGTCCCACTTGACCTAATAGTCTCATTTTCATTTTTTTTACCCCTCTTGAACCCCAATATCTTAACAACCCCCCAATATTTTTAGCTCAATGAGTCACACCAAAATTTTGCCATTACTACCTACCTATATACCAAATTTAACGGTGATCAGATAAACGTTTCGAAAGTTATTCTCGGACAAACAAACATACATACAATGCCGATTTGCCCAAGTGAACTTAGAGATCTCGTTTCGCTCGATCAAATATAGTGTGCCATTTTATTAATTTTAAGACTATAATAAGACTAAATAATTCGATACGCATATGCTTAGACACTTCTGCTGTTCAGTTATCTAGTGAATCGCCACTGAATGTTTGTATAGAAATCGAACCTTTAAATATCGTTCCAAAATCGATAAAAAAGCAATATATTAACATACCACCGATGGTTACCACTTAACACCCACCACGGGGGACATATGCAAGTTCCATCTCCAGGCCGTATAAAAAAAGACTAAACTATGACTAAGAGGTATACGTTTAAGTTTTAAAAACAAACAAACGCACACATATAAAATATTCTACTTAATTAATAACTAGCTGACCCGCCGAACTTCGTACCGCCTTGCCTTGCATATGACGCGGGCTGCCAATGTACATTCGCCCGGTAGAATTGTCAATCCGCCGTCATTAGCTACATCTATGTATGAGAAAATGAATTTTCTTAATAATTTCTTTTTGCGTGAATTTTTCCGATATTTTAATAATTATTCTGTTATTCGTGGCGGAGACAAATCCAACAAATCAAAGATCATAAAAATCGGTCCAGCCGTTCTTGAGTGGTGTAACTAACCCGACTTTGTTTTATATAGATATATAGATATCCTTATAGTACTTGTTCAAACTTGGTTATAGTTTTTTTTTTGCTAGCCTATATTTTCCCACTGCTGGGCAAAGGGCAACTCCTTCCACCTATCACGATCTTTAGCAGATTCCCGCCATAACCATTCGTTTATATTTTTATCTAACCTTTTTATGTTTCACTTTTCTTATCTGTATGAACCTACTATAATGTTTATAATGTGGATAATTAATAGGTGTCATTATCTGACCCGTAATTATTAACTTCGATAAAATACTAAACAATGTTTTGACTAAATTGAGCGAAATTGATAAATTTGGGGGAGACCTATGACCTTTTGGCCGCCCTGACAATTGAGTTTCACAAACATTTGCTTTATTGATCAATCGAAGCGAGGTCCCTAAATCAACTTGGGCAAATCGGCGTTGTATGTATGTATGTTTGTTTGTCCGAGGATAACTTTCGAAACGTTTATCCGATCATCATGAAATTTTGTATATTGGTAGGTAGTGATTGCACAATTTTGGTGTGACTAAATGAGCTAAAAATGTGGGGGGTTGTTAAGATATTGGGGTTCAAGAGGGGTAAAAAAAACAAAATGGGATTATCCGGTAAAATGGCACGTCTAATAAAAGGTATTTTTGAGTACATTTCGACTTTAGCTTGCTTAGTAGTTTTAGTGTTTTTACCTTGTAGTTGTTAAGCTATTAGCCATGATAAAAACTGAACTTTGACAAAATTCACAGGGTACTCCAGTGACCCCACAGTGACACAAATATAAGAAAAAGTCTGAAATCCAGAATAACTGCAATTTCTACCCCAAAAAAAAACAAATTTCCATGAACTCCCGTTACCTGTAATTTGTATGAAACTGTAGGTCAAGTTGTTTGGTTGCGCATTTCGTGGCATTATTTTATTAGTCAACGATTAAGACCGGCTTGCACAATGATCCCTAAACTTGTTCAGCGACTAAATATGTTTAAATGTACGTATTTGTATGATTTGACCACTCCTTAAATCATATTTAGCCACTAAATACGTTTAGGCATCGTTGCGCGAGTCGCCCTAAGAATATATTTTTTTTGCGTCTTGAGAGACTCGCGAGATCTCAATTCGTGGCGGTTCGCCACGAACTGAGATCTCGCCACTAGTAACCTAACAGTGCTTCATAAAGTAAGTTATCAAGATTATAACCATTATTTTAAAAAATAGGTAATATATTTATATGGTTGCCAATAGCGAATAAAAACACCTTAATTAAAAAACTTAGTTGCGACAGCGGAAAATGTGTACTTTGTGGGGAACCGTGTTGCTTCGTAAGAAAATACTCTCCTATCGCAAGTAGCTGCCGGTAAAGAGTAAAATATCCTTAACCGCAATTGGTTGCGAAACTCAATCATGGCGGCCCAAAGGGTCCAGCAGTAGGCCGCTAAAGGTTATAAAATAACAAAAAACTATAATTTGTTATTAGATTTAGAAGTTTTTGTGTGTTTTAGCTTTTGCTTTAGTTCGGACTTTATCTATGTGGCTGGTTTACTTAATACTTTTTTTATTAGACCTGGAGTTGGAACAAGCATTTGGCTGATGTTAAGTTGTAACCATCGCCTGTAACAATGTATTGCCTCGTAGATCACGCACCTTATAGAAACATCATATCAAGCATAGGCTATATCAGCCGTCTACTGTTGTCCAAGGCGACCGATTTTGCGCGGCCTGCATCGAACGGCTCCCACCAACCTTTATCAGGTCGTCCTTCCATCCAGTGGGGGCCTTCCTACGCAGTGCGTGATTTCAACTCGAGAATGTTTCTACCCAACGGCCGTTAGTTTTTCGAGCTATGTGCCCTGCCCACTGCCAGTATAGACGTTACCTTCCAACGAACCTGCGTGTATTACCTGTTTTGTTATGTACGACATTAATTGAAAACACGGGTATGGCTAATGGCTAGTATTGTTCTGAAATAGGTTTCTTCAAATTCATTACCATAGCAAATATTTAATTTTCAAACAATCTTAATATCAAGTCCTAAAATATGAATGATAAAATAGTAAAACAAATCATATTCATTCATCATGTAAGTAGGTACCTGTGAAACTGACCAAATTTGTATTAGATCCACCTCTAAAATCAGTTTATACGATTCCGGGTGTCTGTTTTAAATTAATATCGGACATAACAAAACAGGAACTACACGAACGAAAGTCGGAACTAGGGTGGTGGAACTCAAGTGAAACTGCCAGTTCCGAACTGGGCAGGACACTTGGCTAGACGAGTTGCAGGTGGACTAACCGAATGGTGCGCAAGAACAGGCCAAACAAGTCTGGGACGTCCGACGGCGAGGCGGGTCGACGAAGTGTAAAGTGTTTGTTTTTACAGGCCAAAATAAATTTCACATTTCTATGGTAAACATTTCACAAATTTATTTATTATGCTCATCAAAATAACCCCTGTCATTTTTGTGTGTATATTATCAAACACCCTATATACTACAGAAGCAACCTTGTCATCAGGTACGCTAAGCTGGCGCAACCAACACTACTCGCTGGACAACGACAAGATCCTGCTGCGCGGCTGCGTGCTGCGCAACACGCAGTGGTGCTACGGCGTTGTCGTGTTCGCCGGGAAGGACACCAAGCTCATGCAGAACTCGGGCAAGACGAAGTTCAAGCGCACCAGCATAGATAGGCTACTTAATTTTCTTATTATAGGGGTGAGTGAGATTACTATTTAACCGACTTCAAAAAAATGAGAAGGTTCTCAATTCGTCAGAATCTTTTTATGTATATTCCCCGATTACTCGAAGACGCCTGGACCGATTTGAAATTTTTTATTTTTTTCAAAAGGGTCCCTGGTCCCATTTACCCCAAGTCAGGATCTGATGATGGGATCCCAGATAAATCGAGAGCAACCCTCATATTTTTATAGGGACGCAATTCGGTTTTATGTTTTTACCTCAGAACTCTGTCATTTATCAACTTATTAGAGAAATATTATTTTATTCGAAAGGATATACTTTCATATTGGTCTCATAGAAATTTTATCAAAATCAGTTCAATAGTTTGATTAAGTTGGTTATATTTTTGATAAAAAGTTACTTGTAAACCATCGGTTAAAGAATTTATTTAAATTTACCATGAATTGTGATTTTTTAGTATCCCGATATTTAGACGCAGTTGCATGCGCCTGATCGTTTCAAAAGTTATATTAAATACTACGAACCTTACGGTAGTCGCATACGATGTGTAACATCTGACCACCGCGCGCGCTCATTGCTCAAATCAAATAGCGCGCGCTTCCCCGGTTTCCTGTTACACATTTCCGTCCCTTTTGCCAAAATCACTCTCACAAACCGAGAGGAAAGAGGTTACGCATCAATAATAAAACCTTTAATTCAGGCAACAATAAAATAGTCATAGGATAGTAAATAACTTATTCTACGGCTCATAAAGACCTCTGCTTAAAATACGTATTATAATAAAAACTATTTATTTACTACGTAAACACTGCAATTTTAGACGCGAGTTTTCGGTGTTAACACAATGCCCAAGTGACTATGGAAACTAGTAAAGGTATTAAACTTGTTAGTGGGACTGGGCGGTCTACGTTAGCCGGAGGGAGCCAGCAACACCTTGGCAGTCTGAGGGAACGGGATGTGGATGGTGGGGATAGCTAAGATCAGAGATGATTGAAAGAATTTGGGGGAGACCTTTGCCCAGCAGATGGATGATATAGCTTAAACAAAAAAATCAAATTATGTCATGCATTCTAGCTCTAGAAATCGATAAAATCCGAACGTGTATCGCTAACCTTATTAAAAACCACCAGACCTTAGTAAATTGAACACATTATACTCAAGTATTCAAATGCAATAGCGCACCCTAGGAGGGACCTACGTCCAGCAGTGGGCTGTTATAGGTTCTTGATGATGATGATTCAAATTCAAGGAAGTTGGCACAAAATAAGACTTGTTTACCTTCTTAAGATCCTTTTATGAAGTACTCTTTGCACACATTACCAAACCTTAGAGTTAGAGATTTTTTTTTTCAAGTATCTTTTTTCAAAATTTATGAGCCTTGAAATATCAGAAGCTTATAGCTTCCAAATTAAATTGTGTTGTAAAAATTGTGTAATAAATGTGAAAATCCATATTGTTGAGGTTAGTTGGCATATTTTAGATTTTCACTTCATAAAATTTTCCCAATTTCTCAATGATATTAAAACAGCATTTATCATTTTTGTCCGATGTCCAATTTACTTCAAAAGAAATGACTTCTATTTAGTGTAATTTCGATGATTTTCTCTAAGACGGTGGGTAAATCATATTTATGCCTATTAAACACATGCAATTCTAAAGCTTATCCCTTTCTGTATACAGATAGTGTTCTTCTTGTTATCAATGTGCGTGTTCTGCACGGTGGCGTGCGGCGTGTGGGAGTGGCTGACGGGACGTTACTTCCAAGTGTTCCTGCCGTGGGACACGCTGGTCCCCGCCGAGCCGACGTACGGCGCCGTGGTCATCGCGCTGCTGGTCTTCTTTTCGTACGCCATCGTCATGAACACTGTGGTGCCTATATCGCTCTATGTCTCTGTTGAGGTAACTCTAACTCAACTATTCAAGTGTTGTCCCTTAAACACTATTTAAATTAATAACTCGAGATACCAAACGTTTCCTCTGAATAGACGCTCCTTTATATTGTGTAATCTTAGATCTTCTTAGATCGATAACTGTAGATCGTATCGTGAGGAGGTTCGTATATAAATATATTATGGTCTAATCTAATATACAACCTGTTTGGTTATGTACGACATTCATTCAAACACATATCCGGAATCGTATTAACAGATTTTAGAGATGGGTTTAATACCGGTAGCTTTAATCCAGTAATCTATACATTTCCAATAAACAAATTATATTGTAAATCGCTTAGTCAGTTTAACAGGTAACTACTCACACGATGAATGAATATGATTTGTTTACCTATTTTATACGGGTTGTTTCATTGATATTTTAGGACTTCATATTAGGCTTGTTTAGAAATTGTAAATTTTTTATGGTAATGAATTTGAAAAAAAAAGCTAGTTTTGGTAGCACGTAAGAGTGTTATAATTATAATTTTTTCTTTAATTTCGTCTGTTTATGTACCTTGCATTTCAAACAATTTTTTGCTGCGCCTACTTCTAGAAGGACGTACGCCGTCTTTGGTAAAATTGTACATATTTCCGTATATTGTTTCGCTTGCAACATTTTTACCACACAAACATACACAAGTATAAAACGTTGTTTTTCTATAAATAAATCTAATTGGTAATTGTGGTTTTCCTCAGGTGATAAGATTTGCGCAGAGTTTCCTCATAAACTGGGACGAACAAATGTATTATGAAAAGACTGGAACCGCGGCTAAAGCGAGAACAACCACTCTGAATGAGGAACTCGGTAAGATTTTTTTTATTATTATTATTAAAGTTTATTTATTAAAGAATAACAAAAAACTACATTTAATATGTAAAGGTCTGTGTTAGTACTTGGTAGTACATGTGTGATCTATTGATACTGTAGTCCACGACGTTATCCACGGGTTAGTTAAATACAACTAATAAAAAAAATGTTCTAGCTAGAGGGTATGTTAGAGGGTAACATAGATTATTAAGGTTGTGTTAACAAAAACAAACAAAGACCCTTAAAGAAGAAGAAGAATAAACAATATAAAATCGAAGAGTGAAGGTAACTTAGATTTTATTTGTTACACCGACGTTTCGACTGTATTGCAACAGCCGTAGTCGCGGGCATACTACAGAAAATAACATACACGATAAATACCCGTTTAAATCAGTAATTATGTACAGTGATTGCGAAATTTTGGCACAACCAGATATTCTCTGATTGTCAGGAAATTGTCAAAAACAGATATGACTATATTTTAGTCGACATTGTTCATTTAGACGTGGATGAAGAATACATATTGTGCTGCCCCATGTAATGTAGGAAGAGGACAAAAAAATAAACAATGCTGGACATTTTACACAGCGCTATCTAGCCCCAAACAAAGCAAAGCTTTTACTGTCAGAACCAGATAACAGATAGAAATACCCATACGAGAAACAAATATCTGTAGATCATGCAAACAGTTGTTTTGCGTCGGGAATCGAACCCGCAACCTTCTGTGTCTCAGCCGGCTATTCATCCACTGCACCACGGAGATCGTCGAATGATAATGAAGATGATCGTTGTTCCCTTTACACCTATATGCCTCAAGTTGATGGACGCAGGACAGTGCATCGTAGGGCACATTTCTAATATGCGTGACCAACGAGCAATCCTTACAGGCGATGGTTACCACATAACATCAGGTGGGCCAAAACCTTGTTCCATCTCCTGATAAAATAAAAAAATAAAAACTTTTTGAATTTATTAAATCCGCTATTTTTATTGGTTCTATAAAAAAATAATATTAACAATAACAAAGTTATGTTACACAACTGGGGCTTTATGTGGTCTTAATCGTTATCAATCTACTTATCCATTGTTCAGGTAAAAGGCAATTGTAATATTAAATTACTTGTTGAATACAATTGTTAATATTCAAAGTCTCAAAATATTACCTAACGATAAGAGCTATTGTATACTATGGGGGGGAGTCAAATAGCAAGTAACCAGTCAAACTATAAACATACGTGCTTTAAATAAGAAATTATTGTGTAGGGCTTTGTTATCACGGTATTTGACATTTAAACGACAGGAGTTTTTAGTTTGGGGTTAACTATGTTAGTGATTGTTCGAGGTTGTAATTGATAACCTCTGAGGTGAGGTGGATAAACTGGCTAAAACCACAACACGTACAGAAATTAAGTTTAGTACAACAAGCGATAACGGCGCACGCACACATAGGACCAGCGCGTACGCAGATCTAGGATCAAAGCGGTCGAACGTTCGATGAGGTCGTTCCGAGATCCTGTGTGTGCATGCGTCTGTTTTCACTCGTTGTACTAAACTTTACTTTTGTATTTCTTTACGCAATGAGTGCTGGTTTGATTCCTACCGCGGGACAAAAATTTGTAGGCTCTGCAAATATTTTCTCTGACTCTGAATGTTGTAGAACCATAATACATAGTCATAGTTCCTGGTACCCACGACACAGAGAGAAAAGTGGGGTCACTACTTATGTAACTTCCTGTTGGTTATTTATTTGTTGTACATTTTGCAGGGCAAATCCAATACATATTCTCTGACAAAACGGGCACATTAACGCAAAACATAATGACGTTTAACAAGTGTTCAATAGCCGGTGTGTGTTACGGAGACGTCGTCGACGAAGCCACGGGAGAAACTATAGAACTCACAGAGGTAAGTAATTTACACTAACTTATACTCTGATTCTACTCCGTTGAAGTTCATATTTGTAAAGCACAGCAATAGAAAAATCACAATATATGCATGTAGGCGTCTTCGAAATATCAAGAAACGAGGAAACAGCACGTTTTGATTCCACATTTATTTTACTTTGCATGTTTGAGTTTTTATTGAATTTTTGAATTTTTTATATAAAGAGTTTTTTCATCCCGCGCTTTGGGGTCTGTGAATTGTTTTCCATTATGATATGTTACATGTTTGTTTGTTATGTGTATGTTTTACCCCTGTTTATTTTATTCAGCACAATCTACAAATGTATAGCGTTTTAAATCTTACACACAAATACTTCGCATGTACAGACATTGCCTTTTAAATAGTTATTTTAAAGTGGTTTTCTATTTTAATACAGAATTGTTTATATTAGAAACAATTTGCTTTTGCAATGCAAATAGATTATAATTAGGTACACTATGATTTATTATGAAAAGGCAGACGTTTGAGAGACATTTGTTTATTTCTTCTGTCAGTTTTGATAGATGTGACAAGGTCCGTCAAAACTGACAAAACAAATAGACATTGCAACGATTAGCGCCACGAGTTTGATCTAACTGTCGCTATAAAGAGTGATCTACTCCTCGGGGCTCTGCCGTGGCACGCGTCAATGCTTGTACAATTTAATCAAGCCAATTGACGCGTTCCTCTTCTGCACTTGTTTAGACCCTAGGCCAATCTAAATGTTATGTTCAGTTTTAGCAATTTTGAGGCATGAATCTTAAACGTATGTTGTTTTTTAGTATCGGTTTCTAACAAGAACTTTTGTATTAAAATACTTTGTCAAATAGTTGTTATTAATCAATGATCGAATCTGTGGTTACAGTATACATTGAACACTCATTTACCCTGCCTAAAATAATGTCAGAATAGAATGTTCGATTCACCGATTGATATGAACCAGTAGATATGGTGAAAATATTAAACTGTGCCCCTTTTCATGCAAAATATAGGCTAAGTGAAGGTAATTACTTGTTCTACGCGACGCTCAGTCGATCTCATAATACCACCCAAAAATTTCAACACCAATGTCACTTGACCCACGGTCGAATCGGCCAAGGTAATATACAAGTACAGGCTTTAAGTGCTGATAGATTGAAATTTTTGGATTGCATTTTAAGTTTAGGTGATGAGATGATGATGTCCACTTAGTCGGCTTAGGCTACAGTGAGATTGTTCCTGTTTGATTTTGTTGGTACTCTCTGAGATTGTCTTTTGGCTTTATATGTGACACTTAAAGTGCGTCCTGGAACTTGCCACCGGTCGCTGTTTAAATGATCTTCAACTGATGTAAAGGCGTCTGTAGTGAGTTAGTGTCAGTTCGGGGTGTAAGAGTGTTTGGGTGACAGCGGCAGAACGGCGCCGGCTCGGGCGGGTCGGCGGCGTGGCGCGTGGGCGGCGGCGCGGGGGCGGCGGGAGGCGGCGGCGGCGGCGGCGGGGCGGCGGCGCGGGCGCGGCTGCTCGACCAGGAGCACGAGGCGGGCCGCAGTACGCCCGGCGCCAGGCCGCATCTCAACACATACCGCGTACGCACACACACTACCAGCGACACAACAGACTAGTGACCTACTAAACTGATGCCTAATCGATTTTTTAAATTGCGTACACAGTACGTAGTACGCAATTGCGTCACTGCATCGTTTGGCATGTAAAGCTGTGCCTCAAAGCGGTCGGCTGGCTGTATCTGTTCCTTAGACGCCTGTCACTAATAATAAAATTTGAGAGAGGAGGCTAATAATTAAAGTGCTAGACTGCTATATGAGGATAGCGTGAGAACAGTAATGCGATCGAAAATTGACTAAATTTAAAACTACATTTTGAACTAACTTATTTAAAAAAAAATCTTGCATATTCATATTAAAAGGTTCCGATAACTAAAACTATTAATTTTTGCAATAAAATATACATATTCAGTCTACCACGTGACATCAAGCTTAACTAATGATGGGGAAGGATGATCATTAAAGCTGGTTTCCATACAAATTTCAACGAGGAAATCATGTTTAGTATGGCACTACATAATCTGGTTTGTCGCTGGCATTAGGCTCTCTACGAGATAGGTTCGAAGAAACGAGCAGATTTGTAGGCAACGTGATAAACAAGGCTGCCAGTAGCGCATTTCAAATTAATAAGTAACGGACACACACGACTGGTACCAAAATGGCTTTAAATCTCGTAAACGGACTCTGTATCGAAAAAGTGTTGATAAAACCTCAGTGTTTTAAAAGACATATTTTGCATACAATTAAAGTTATAATTAATAGTGCCGATTGGCAGAGCGAACCGAAAAATGTAGTATTTTTGAAACAAAATGTAAAAATATACGGTAGTCAACAAAATTATATAGAAACGGCCTAAATTATAATGATTTGATAAACCTAACTTTTCAATCAATGTCACCCGTCACATACTTATAAGTAAATGTAAATAGGTAGAAAATGCTAATTGGCATTAATTTTTAAGTATATTTCTTCTAAATAAATAATTTAATAAAAAATAACTATTTTAGTTATCGGTTTAGTGGTTTGTTACATGGCAAAGTGCTAAAATATAGATCAAATAAAACAAACAAAAACCAAACAATGTTTCTAAAATTATTATGAATGAAGGGGTTATATCTGGCGGTCCTGTTCATGAATTACGATCTGGCAGTCCTGTTTATAAATTAAAAGTTAATTTAAGTGTTCCCCTATCTGCTCGGCTTCTATTAAGTTTAAATCTATATTTGTTCGTGAGTTTAAACTTGCGAACAAATATGGATGGTTATGGATAGTCACTAAAATAATGCTTATTGCAAAGACCTTTCCAAAACGAAATGTCACATAACCTTTATAATTATATATTTATGTTTATTCTCCTCGGAATGGTGGTAATGAGCTAACACATAGAAAACACAATACACTAGGTTTTTCCGATACATTTCACACCGAATTCTTCATCTGAAAACTGTCTTCCTGCTATCCGTGTCATGTATTTTGTTTAGAACTGTCACTAGGAATCTTAGTTATCTATGGTCTATATTCTAGAACTATGTTCAAGCGTTAATCGAGATTTAAGATTAGATTTATAAATAAATAATAATGCTGGACATTACATACAGCACTATCTAACCCCGAACTAAGCAAATCTTGTACTATGGGAACCAGATAACTGATTTTAGTTGACATGTTTTGTTCGTCTATATGCCACCAAACTAATTATACAAATTTCGTAGTGCGATGCGATATTAAAAAGGAAAAAATGGTGGCACGGGATTACGCCAGCCTCGACACAAAAAAAAATTAAACCCTTTTCTAATTAATGTTATATTATACATACTATATCTATAATAGATTAATTTTCAAACAAATTTAGAAAAAAAAAAACATTTAAGTCGAGATCAGTCAAATAAATATGAAAATGTCGTAATTGCTCAAATAAATACCACAGAAACTAATTACGCTAGGTCGTAAGCAGTATTTGATATTATTTTATTACGTTATAATTATAATTTAAAATTTATCGTATTATAAAAACATCAGAATTTGTAAACACAGTATCCAAAATATATTCTTGAATCTCGATTTGGTTTTGAGTTTAGTTATGGAATGCGCCTCAAAGTGTATCTTAATCCTAAGATTTAAAATTATCCCAGATAATAACTTTTACTAGGCAAGTAGTGGTCCAATGGCAAAGATGGTGATCGCATCATCTAGGGGTCGCAGGTTCAAATCCCGCCTGGAAATTTTTGGGAATATTTTAAATTCTAGGAATCTTCTTTCCATGACCAGGGGTATGTGTTTGTATTGTAAATATGTGTTGTATTGTGTACAAAGCTATCACTGTCGTGCATGATTCGCTTTGCATCGTGGTTTATGCTTTTTTTTGTTAACATTTATTTTGTACACATCATTGTTATAGGCGAATCTACGATATCTTTTAAACCTTTTAAATCATGGCTAAATTTGACTCTATCACTTCACATCATGGATGATTTTTGCATGTATATACATTACTTGGTTAATCTATGCGGAGTGAAGCTATAACTTGTCTGAAAAGTTTAGAAGGCTATGTAAGAAACTAAAGTTATCTACAAGGTGCTCTGGACTATGTATGTAATCCGAAATGAGATCAATGCCCTAAAGAAACCGAAAACACTATACGCAATAATCCGGCATATCAGCTATTTTCAGTGCAAAATCAGAATTGTAACGATTTGTAAGTTTAAGTCGTTAGGTAGGCACTACTAGGCACACAGTCTAAATAACAACTCATTTCAAAGTTTATGAAATGTTCCTCTTTTTTTTTTTTTTTTTTTTTCCTAACCTGTACTGTCCCACTGCTGGGCAAAGGTCTCCCCCAATTCTTTCCACCCCTCTCGATCCCTGGCCAACTCTACCCAATCACTGTTGAAGACATCTAGGTCATCGCGCCAGCGTTTTCTCGGGCGACCGCGTCGTCTTTTGCCGTCTACGGGTATCCATCCTGTGATTTCCTTTGCCCATCTATCTTGTTCCATGCGGGTCACGTGGCCCGCCCACTCCCATTTAAGCTTGGCTGCCTTGCGACCTACATCAGCGATACCAGTCTTCGAGCGCAGCGTGGTATTTCTAACTTGGTCTGTTCTCTTAATACCCAAAATGCTGCGCTCCATCGCTCTCTGGCAAACCCCGAGCTTGGTCTTTTGTGATTCCGTCAGCGACCACGTTTGAGCACCGTAGGTCAGGACAGGTAGGATACACATATCGACGAGTTTACGCTTCAGAGACAATGGAAGGTCGCCCTTCATCAGCGCTTTCATGGACCAGTAGCTCTTCCAGGCATTATCGACACGGCGGCCGACTTCCTTATCTTGCCTGTTTTCGAAGGATGCTAACTGACCCAAGTAAATGTACTCATCGACATAGTGTATCTGCTGTCCGTCTACCTCAACCCTACGTCTCGTGCTATTGGTCATGAGCTGTGTCTTCGACTGATTCATCAGAAGACCAACCTCTTGGCTTGCTGTGCTGAGGTCTTGTAGCAATATTTGTAGCTCGGGTGCACTTTGAGCGAAAAGGACAATGTCGTCGGCAAATCGCAGGTTCGTAAGCCGCTTATCACCAACTAAAATGCCCCTTGCGCACCACGAGACATCCAGTTTTTTAAATATCTCTTGTAGAGTGCTGGTGAATAGTTTGGGAGAGAGCGGGTCACCCTGTTTAACACCCTTCTCTATTAGAAACGGGATACCAGAAGAATTTAGTTTTATATTTGCTGAACTAATGTTATAAATAATTTTTAAGAGATCTATGTATGTTTTTTCGATGTTCTGACTTTCTAGTGCTGAAAATATGCTCGTATGTCTGATGCTATCGAAGGCTTTCGTATAGTCTACGAAAGCCAGATAAAGAGGTTTGTTGTATTCAGTATATCTCTCAATTGTTTGATTTAATGTATGAAGATGATCGGTTGTTGAATAGCTAGGTCGAAATCCGGCTTGCTCTGGCGGCTGTTGGTAGTCGAGAGTACCTTCGATGCGTTTTAGGATAACTTTGATGAAAGCTTTGTATATGTGTGACACTAAGCTGATCGGTCTGTAGTTGTTTATGTTACTCTTGTCTCCTTTTTTGAAGAGAAGAACAATGTTGGAGTGACACATCTTTACTGGAAATTTTCCTGTTTGTAGGATGGCATTAAATAAATTAGTAATATGAGGTAAAAGGACTTGAGCTGCTACTTTTAATGACTCCGTTGTGACACCATCCTCTCCAGGACTCTTTTCATAATGCATGCTCTTTATAGCATCATGGACTTCGCGTCCTGTGATGAAAGGGATCGTGTCGGAGCAATTATAATTCGTATTAGTATCTGAGAAGTTGGGCTTAGATGGATCTGAATAAAGGTGCTTATAAAATTCTGTGCAAATATTTTGAATTTTTACTCGACTGTTGTGCTTTTTGCCGTTTCTGTCTTGCAAGCTATTTATCCAAGTTTTCCCCTTAGATATGCCTTGTTTTGCTACTCGGAGTGATCTGTTGTTCTCTAGTGCTACTCTTACTTGAAATGTGTTATGGTTTCGGACATCGGATCGAATGCTGCGTTTGACTTTTTTATCTATTTTCCTATGCTCTTCTGATTTTAAAACGGTTTCCTGTCTCAACTTGATTAGTTTGTACGTTGTTTCCGATAAACTGAACTTGCTCTTTTTGCCAGAAGTAATTTTTTTGTTACAGATGTTTATGGCTTGAACAATGTTGTTGTACTGTTCTTCTGGGTCATCTAAGTCCTTCATGTTAAGTGCGGCAAAATGATTGGTTAATTCTAGAGTATACTGTTCTTGGTTATTCATTAATGTGTGTTTTGAGTGTCTGCCAACTTTTCTGGTAAAAAGTATGGATCGCAAAATTTTGAAATTGAATTTTAATTTAGTTCGTAGTGGTCTGTGGTCCAATGAGTATTTAATTCTATTTATTACACTTACGTTTTTGATTATATCTTTACTGGAAGAGAGTATATAATCAATTTCGTTTTTGAAGCCAGCAGGTGAGACCCACGTCCAGCGTCTTTGTGGTTTGTTTGCAAAGAAACTATTGGAGATAAACATATTCTGTCCAAAAGCAAACTGGATTAAACGTGTACCTCGGTCATTTCGTTGGCCTAGACCAAAATTTCCAATAGTGTCTGTATTGTCGTTTGCCTGTTTCTCACCGATTTTCGCATTGAAATCGCCGAGAACTATGGTCCACGACCCTCGGTTCTCCTCACAAACTTTATTAAGGAGGTCGTAAAAGTCTTCAATGGCCTCATCAGAGTGCGCTGATGTTGGTGCGTATGTTTGTATTATAGTCAAAGTGTTCTTTACGTTAAGTTGAAATTTGAGTACTGCGATTCTTTCCGAGTAGCCGATGAATTCAATAATATTTTCCTTCCACTTCTTAGCAACTAGAAACCCTATACCGTAAAGTCCCTGAGTTTCCCCAAAGTGGAAGAATATACTATCGTCTCGTTCCACCGTTTCTTCACCCAGTCGTCTGACCTCCGCAAGACCTATTATATCCCACTTGATTACTTTCAATGCATTTTCAAGTTCTAAGAGTCGATCGTCTTTCATCAGGGTACAAACGTTGTATGTCATAACGTTAAGCGTGTCGGTGTCCTTTAAAACGTGAGCCAGGGTTGTTTGACGGTTCGACCTCGCCCGGAGATTCTTAGCACCCCGGACCCCAGGACTGGCATGGTGCCCGTCAACGCCAGCACAGCCACTGGAGTCGCCGGACACTTGGGGCCGTGGCTGTATTGTTGTACTATTCATGTTGTTTGGGGGGGTTTGGACCATGACCCGCCACGCTGGTCCAGTTGCGTGTTGGCGGGTAGTTCGTCAGAGCCTTGTTCGTTGATCGGCAGGGCGTACCGCTTGCAGGTAAGGTTGACTTGAGACCCAAGAGATGGTGTTTGGGCCTCCTTACACCCCTAAAATACGTTCGTTCCTATCAATACGAAATGTTCCTAAAATACATATTTGTTTACAATACTTATATTAATTTTTAGACACAGTGTTTATTTTTTACTCTTTTGGGAATAACATTATAATGAATGATGGTGGCTTTGAATCAGACACCGTTTAATGGAAATCTCAAACACAGTGGCGCCATCTAAACTTTTCAGTCAAATACAACATGCACGCCTCTATTCACACCGCTAAGAGTTACCGAGTGTTGTGTCAACGTAGATCTGTCTAATAGACCTTATTGTGCAAGACATAATAATGATAATCGTTTCCACAGAGTTCAGAGCCGTTGGATTTCTCGTTCAACCCTGAGTACGAGCCAGAGTTTAAGTTCTTTGACGCGAGTTTGTTGGACGCGTCGAAAAGTGGCAATACAGATGTGCACGATTTTTTTCGTCTACTCGCCTTGTGCCATACCGTAATGCCTGATCAGAAGAATGGCCGGTTAGAGTACCAGGTAAGATATTGTATTTTATTTTATGTGAATACTTTTTTAAAATTGCTTCCATAGTGGGCGGCAAGTCAAAAAACTAATGGTAACAAAATCGGGGGATACAATTCGGTATTGCAGCTACATATCTATCATCTCTATCCAAAATGTAATTACACCACTGGATAGCTAAAGGATCAAAGAATTCTTTACGCTAAGTGAGGACTGTGACGCATCGCGCGCGGTGGAGAGGGAAGCGCTGCCATTTTGAGGTCATTTAGCTGGGTTTTGAGATTTCCATTCATTTAACCCGAAGGACTTCTTAGTGTTCAAACATGATTATAACATACATAAAATAGCGTATTTTATATTTTGTGTAGAAAATATTACCTGTTACATTACACGTATTTCCGTACAAACACACGGCCGTGTCCATGGCACAGCCACACCCCATTTTTTATACGACCTTGAGATGGAACAAGCATTAGCTTGGTATTCTCAAAGTCTCTATCTAGAACAGATTTTCTAGAAATCTGCCGGAAGTGTTTTCTGAGTTTACTGCTCACAAAACTAGAGCGCTGCTAAATTAAAATAAATTTAGGTGGGTACGGAACCCTCAACAGGCAGTCTCACTCGCACTTTACCGGACCAGTTATTTGACTCTTAACTATGTGTAGTTTTTTGATTTGACTCAGACTAGTAAACTTGAAAGGCAGATTTTTAAAAAACTGTTCGTGATCGAGACTTTGTGTTATTTTTCCTGTAATCTTTGAACAGATTTCTATAAATCATATTCATTTAAGAATGTTCTCCTTTCAAACTTTGGAGATAAGGGGGGTAGGGTATTTTTATCGACAAAGTCGTACGATACGAATTCCAATCTACTATTTTGGTCCAGAACCCTAAATTGTCAAATCCAATCTATATTAGATTGCGAGTTTAGTGAAATAATGACGTGATAACAAGGAGGCCTTTTTTTGTAGATGAAACGTGCTTATGGCCCACCTGATGTTAAGTGGTAATTGTCGCCTATAACAAAGCATTGCCTCGTAGGACACGCACCTTAGAATACGTGCCCTACGATGCACTGTTCTGCGTCCATCAACTTAAGGCATACAGGTGTGAACCCTCATATGTCTGTAATTGCACCGACAACCATACCTTTCAAACCGAAACACAGCGACGCTGCTTGGTGGCAGAAATGGTAACATCGTAGTATTTATTTACCCGAGCGTGCCCTTTCACAAAGAACTCCACTATTCTTAAACCATACCCAGCTGTGGGTGAATGTGGGTTGAGATGAATGGATAGTGAAATGTCCAGTATTATTTAATGTTGTTTGTTTATTTTCAGGCCCAGTCGCCAGACGAGTCGGCGCTGGTATCTGCGGCAAGAAATTTTGGTTTTGTGTTCAGAGAACGATCGCCTAATAGTATTACAATAGAAGTAATGGGTAAAACAGAGGTAATTGCTACACTTATTTGTTAATTCCCGACGCTAATTATAATAATAAATCATTTAATTCAGGTAACAATAAAATAGTTACAAGATATTATTAATTTCCGAGCGGACTGGATCATCTTAGAGCCTGAAAGAAGAGTCTGCAAAGAATGGGGAAGGCTTTGCCCAGCAGGGGGGCAGAACTGGCTAGCATTATATTAATATAAAAAACCGTAACATATCAATAGAGTTACAGAAATTTTTACATTTGATTTATAATGTTATTCTTTCATTATTATAAATATGGGATTTATCACGTACCGTCTTATCGGTGTTTAGACCGTACAATGTTTCGGTTCAATTCGTGAATCTTCATCAGGGTGAGTGCGGTCCGCTCCGAATAACGTCTCGCCTCGCAGTGCGCGCCGCAGCCCTCTGCGCGCGAGTAGACGATAAGAGTAGTTAAGAGTAACGATAAATCTCGTATCTATAATAATTATTGAAATCATTCACAATAGTTTTCTAAGTAATAATGTTTTTGTTTGTTTCAGGTGTATGAATTGTTATGTATATTAGATTTTAATAATGTTAGGAAAAGAATGTCCGTGATATTGAGGAAGGATGGAGAAATTAGGTTATATACTAAAGGTGCTGATAATGTAATATATGACAGATTAAAAAATAACCAAATGGAAGTTAAATCAAAAACGCAGGAACATTTAAATGTGAGTAACTAATTTATATAATTGTTATTGACTTATGTATATTGAGTATTGTTTTTTAAACGATTTGGAGGTGGACCAACCCTATGGTAACCATCGATTACGACAAAGCATTAATTATATTCATGTTTGGCATTTGGTTTTTTTAACGCGACCAAGCCAGGAAAGAAAGGCAAGAAACAAGGCTGGTTTTTTTTTCATAAATTGTGTTGTATATAAAAGATCTTTACAGAAACGTGAACTATTTTTGTCTGGAGATATTTTTATAGAACCTGGAGATGGAAGAAGCTAAAATGTCCAGCATTATTTATTTTAAAAAAAACTTGAGGCGTATGAATAGTATATTTTTATAGTATTAACCGAACAATTACGGAAAATTGCAAGATTTAAAAAATAACCAAAATTAGCAGCACAATTTATTGGCAGTGCATCCTTGTATCAAGAGGAAGGTTGCGGGTTCAAGTCCCGTGTAGACTTGAAAATTTATGAGATAATTTCAAAAATCTTAAAAATTTGGAGGCATACAGTAATAAAGTCTCAATACCTGTAATTTGACAAGCAAGCGTACCCTTCAAACCGAAACACAGCAATGTTGTTTGGCGGCAGGCATAGCTATGATGGTAGAACTTCCCCAAGCGAGCCCTTTCACAAGGAATCTGATACTCTTAGATTTGTTTCGAGACATGAAAACACTTTATGAGATCGTGTCTCGAGACTAATGTATCCTAATTACTGATTTCAACGGATATTTATTTATTTATTATATTATTTATCTTATAGATTACAGTAATAACTTCAGAAAGCTAATTACAGATTTTCACGTATAGTAACAATATAACTAACAATGTGAACATAAGTACACAAAAACTCACTTGATGATAACATGGAATATTATACATGTATGTACGTACAGTTAATATAGGTAAACTTAAGTACCTACTACGTCACTATTAAAGTAACTTCTGGCCAGTCGCTGTCTGGCTGAATTTATCGTCTCAGTGCGTAGATACGGTTAGTGTAGTGTGTCGTAATATGAACGAGGACATTTCTAATTGTGAAGATCACGTGGAAGTGGACGATGGAAGCTACAAGTAGCAGACTAGCTGCCCGCGACTACGGCAACAGCAACACACTCGAAACGTTAAAAACAGAGATTACAAGTACAACAGTTACATACGCGATAAATGCCCGTTGAAATCAGCACTTATGTACAGTATGTTTATAACAAACTCCCAAGTGATGTACAATAATTGACAATTAACAAATTTAAAAACACAATGAAACAAAATCTCTATAAAAAGCCTACTATGTATAACATATCGGATTATTTAGATGATAGGGAAGCTTGGGATTGAAATTGCTCAAACTCGTTGAAAAATATTACAATTTAGGCGTAATTTATTTTCTTTATTGTTATGTATTCTAAAAGGATAATTAAAAAGAATAACCTGCCTTGTTTCTTGCCTTTCTTTCCTGGCTTGGTCAAGGAGGAACAGGCAGTAAAATTGACGTTTCAAAATAATCATTGTGATTTTAATGAATAAAAAGATTTAGATTTTGAGTGAAAATTTTAAACACACTAATGTATCCTAGTCCGTATGAGGCTTAACTGGCCTTTAGGCGTTACATATGTTTATAATGTTGTGTAGAAATTTGCGGGCGAAGGACTCCGCACGCTGGCGCTGGCGTGGCGGCCGCTGGAGGAGCGCATGTTCTGCGAGTGGAAGCGACGGCACCAGCAGGCGGCGCTCGCCATACACGCGCGCGACGACCAGCTCGATGCCATCTACGAGGAGATCGAGACGGATCTCTTGCTGCTGGGTACAATAAGTCATACTCATTTTTATTTATTATAAATCTTTATTTCAGCCAACAATATTATTATTATTTATTTATTATTATTTTAATCACTAACATACACGGGACGCACTTGCGTTGTGTCGTGTAGTCTCCTGCAAAACTGAGAAACAACACACTTTCGGCCAAAACTCTACCTTTGTATATGATTAAGCTTGAACACGAAACAATACAAGAAAATAGGATATATAATTTTGTCAAAGCCGGTGTATGCCCTTCTAGAAGTAGGCACAAATTAAATTATGTTTTATTGCATGAAATGTGGTTAAATTAAAAAATGACAATTTTAATTTAAGTTCAACTCATTTCGTACATTTGAATTTATATTAATAACAATGTCATATAGAAATGACAATTATAATTATTTCGTAAACAATTTAAGGTATGAATGGCAGCGGGCGGGGCACATAAAAATGTCATCTGCTGCTGAACACAGGCCTCTCCCATAGATTTCCAAAGCGATCGATCTTGTGCAGCTTGCACTCAACGGCTCCCAGCAACCTTTATCAGGTTGTCATTCCATCTAATAGAGGGATCGTCATACGCTGCGCTTTCTAGTGCGTGGTCTCCACCCAAGAACCTTCTGCTCCATCTCGCAGAACTGACGGCCGTTGGGGCAGAAGGTTCTTGGGTGGAGACCACGCACTGGAAAGCGCAGCGTATGACGATCCCCCTATTAAATGGAATGACAACCTGATAAAGGTTGCTGGGAGCCGTTGAGTGCAAGCTGCACAAGATCGATCGCTTTGGAAATCTATGGGAGAGGCCTGTGTTCAGCAGCACATGATGACATTTTTGTTATAAAAGAGTAAAATAGTTACTTACAAAGAATTACATTCTAAAAATAATGTTTCTTGCAGGAGTTACAGCGATAGAAGACAAATTACAAGACGGAGTTCCTGAAACGATAGCAAATCTCAGTATGGCCGGTATTAAGGTTTGGGTCTTAACTGGAGACAAACAAGGTACGTTTTCCTACTCATCTATATAAAAAAAATTTAATGGTTTTCGTTGGTAAGCGCATTACTTGAAACGATTGGACAGATTTGGATAATTTGTTTTATATATTTGTTATAGTCTGAATAAAGCTTTTAGGGGGAGAAATGATAAGTAGTCCGGAAAATGGGAAAATTCGGGAAAATTGAAAGTGGGATTTTTGTATAAACTCAAAACAAAGGATATTTTATTTTGAAGCCATGCAAAACCGGGGCGGGTCAGCTAGTTACAAAATAAAAGCTAAGCTTACAGCAAGTTTAAAACGCGATGTCATAAAGAACTAAAACTTCTCCATATAAAAACTGTTATTTCCATTTTTATCAATTCACAAATGTCGGTCCAAGTTTTCCCAATTCGAAAATACTTTTACAATCACTTATACTACGTATTTCGTTATGTACGACATTAAATGAAAACACGGCTAGCATTGTTGTAAAATAAGTTTTATTCAAATTCATTCAAACAACCTTAATATCAATTCCTAAAATATTAATGGATCAGCCTGTATAAAATAGGTAAACAAAAACAAACCTCTTAAACTGACTAATCAGCATCGTCGCTAAGGCGCCGCCGATTTACGTTAAAATATGCTTCTTGGAAATGTATCGATTGCTAGATAAATATTCGAGCTACCGATAATAAACTCTCCTCTAAAATCAATTAATACGGTTTCGGATGTGTGTTTAAAATTAATGTCGTATATTACAAAACAGACCGTCTCGCTAACGCATTATTGAGCGACCCCAACTGCGTCATCCATCATGGCTCCATGTTGTAGTTAGATTAGGCCACATATCGGGGTGCATTCCGCTAATGTATCCCGGTCAATCCTATTTGAGTGTGGGTGTCTTTTGTTCTTGTTGCCCTCGAGAGTGGTCGCATAGGATAGAGACAGATAGAAGGACTTGGGGGAGACCTTTGCCCAGCAGTGGGACAATATAGGTTGATTATAAAAAAATTATAAAACAGGTTGTATATTTTCAGAAACGGCAATAAACATAGGGTACTCGTGTCAGCTGCTGATAGACGACATGGCGGAGGTGTTCATAATAGATGGCGCGTCGCACGACGACGTGGACCGACAGCTCGCCAAGTGCAAAGACTCCATACGCGTCGTCAACACATTCCTACCGCATGGTACGTACATCAGGTATCTATTAAGGAGCTGTGATGCTCTTTTAGAGGCACACCCCACTTTCAATCCGAAGGCTGTGGGTTCCAATCTTGATTAGCTAGCAAATTTTTTTACTGGAAAGTGTATGTGTGTTTAACAAAAGTGTTAAACATACTCAAGAGTACTAAAAAAATCGAGGTAGGTCGCATCGCTATTTTAGCGTGAAAACTTGTATTTTTGCTTAGCTAACCTTTTAGAGCACCTCAATATTCACGTGACGACGCACAAATAACTCGTGGCGCAACTCTTTCCATTGTGCAGTTATGACTAATTCTTTGGTCGCGCAAAGTGAGTTTCCCTTTTCCAAACAGAAGTGATAGTGTAGGGTATGCCTTGCTCCATCTTTTATCCAAATACACCACATTAATATATTCACCCAACAATTACTTGCCACAATTTTAATGCTGTTTTTTCTCAAACTCCCAGTATAGATACAGTATAGATAGCATTGCGAGTACCTACTGAAGTATTCAAATTGTTAACATCTCGTTTTTAGAACATCCTTTTCTCAGATAGAGATTCAGACAGACAGAGGAGACATCCTAAGGCGAATATGATGATGAACGAAATAAGAAAGTTTCCCTCAGCAGGTACACCGTCGGAGCCGGGGCATCAGAGCGAGACGGCGAACGGCGACGCGACGTCCCGTCCCTCTCCCTCGCGCGCCGCCAACGTGAAGCTGAATGCGCCCGCCGTCTCCGTGGTCACATTTAGGTGGGAACTAAACACATTAGCACGCAGGTAGAGACAAACAGAGCTAGTTACCACCGCTGCCTCGCCGCTAGTGTTGCCTCTTGTATTGTGTCGCGCTCTTACTATCTAGATGGTTTTAAAGCATTGAGGCCGCTGCGCAACGGATAACGTATGGGGCAAAGACACGGTAGCCGTATATTACGACGCAGTGGAACTTGCATATCTGCGCGTACGCATCCGGTGTGCAGCGGCTTTTAACAGAAGATCCAATTTGATTGGACCAACCACTGATGTTCTGATAATAATGATTACGGTTGGCCCGACAGTGCCCGACCAGCCTGCACACAATGGAATATGGTGGTACGTGACGTCACATCGGGTGATTGGTTCCAGCCAAGCTGGGTCGCCTGTTATTGCTTTCACATGTGTAATATAACGAATAGTTATGTGCGCCGTCATATAGCTCTACAGTATATGGTGTAGTGCGTGCAGTAGTATAGCACTTAGTATGAGCAGCGCTTGTTTTAAAGCACCTTATCAATTGCAATTCTTGGCATGTTCAATGTGTTTCCTTCAATTCATTCCTAATTCATTTAATTTTTATCGTTAAAAAAACAGCTTTACGTTCTAAATTAGTTATTAACATAGTGTCTCATAAGGTGGCGGTTTGAATCATTGTCTGCGATCGAATACCAAGACAGCCACACTTAACTTCAGGTTTCCTTACAAGTGACTTCCATATAAATTACTAGACACAACATTTTTTTTCTCTAACCTATCGCGTCCCACTGCTGGGCAAAGGTCTCCCCCAAGTCACTCCAAGCATCCCTATCCGTCGCTATCTCCCACCACCCTCTTTGGATGGTGTCGAGATCGTCCCGCCAACGCTTTCTCGGCCGACCCCGACGTCGCCCTCAGTCTTCAGGCGTCCATGGTGTCACAATATGGGCCCATTTCTCGGAATGCATTCGGACAACGTGGCCCGCCCACTCCCACTTAAGTCCAGCCGATCTCCTCCCTACATGTGCAATGCCGGTAAGTGAGCGCAGCATGGTGTTACGAACTCGGTCGACACGTTTAAAGCTGAGAATGCTGCGCTCCGTTGCCCTTGGACAAATCTCGACCTTTGACTTCTGGGCTTCCGTCAGAGACCATGTCTGCGCACCGTAAGTTAGGATGCGCAGGATACACATGTTGATGAGTTGGCGCTTAAGTGTCAGAGGAAGGTCACCCTTCATGTGCTCCTTCATGGACCAATAGCTCTTCCAGACTCTTCCACAACATAATATAAAGAAACAAAAAACACAAATAAATGTAAGCGAATGTATTTAGTTCAAGACCTCAGTAAGTAAGTCAGTCGCTGACGCCCGCCTGTTGTTCGGGTCAGTCCGTCCCTTACACACATGAGATACTGACTGTAGGTGTGAAAGGGACGGCCTGGCCGAATGACAGGCGGCCGACAGTGACTGGCTTACGTACGAAGGCTACGAGACAAGATACCGCGAAAGAAGGCAGTCTCTGTCTCGAGCCCGAATGCCACCTTTTTAGTCAAATTCAATATTCATTAAAATCACAAGGATCACTTTAAAACGCCCGTTTTACCGCCCTTTCCTCCGCGAGCAACCCAAGAAAGAATCATAATTACAGATTAAAAGAGGTATTTATATGTTGCAACAGCCGTTGGTCACGGACGGATGTTTTAATCAGTAATTAACCACCTTTCATTTTAGTTGAATTGACGCCCACGTGACCAGAGGTGGTAGAACTAGATTATTTAGGTCGTATACAACCTGTTATGTACTACATTAATTTAAAACATATATGCGGAATCGTATTAACTCATTTTAGAGGTGGGTTTAATATTTATCCAGTAATCAATACATTTCCAATAAGCAATTTTTAACCTAAATAGGCGGCGCCTTTGCGACGATGCTACTTAGTTAGTTTAACAGGTACCTACTTACATGATGAATGTTTATGATTTGTTTATCTATTTTAAACATGCTGTTTCATTGATACTTTAGGACTTTAAGGATGTTTGAAAATTTAAAATTTTGTATGGAAATGAAGTTGAAAAAACCTATAGATTTAGGGCCTCAATGCGCCTCACAGAGATGTCTCTTATACATAGTGTAGAATGATTGCTTGGTGGCGGAAAAAGCTTAAATTTAAATGGCACTATAAAGCACTATTAAATTATTAAAATAATAATTAAAATTTAGCGATAAGACCGCCAATTGTATCACATAGATTTACGTTGTTCTTTTTAATTGTATTGTTTTATGGTGTTCAATAAAGAAGTATCTGTCTGTCGGGGGCAGGTAGGAAGGCATACCAGCAGCGTCTTGATCAGCCATGATAGGCTATTTCCTTGAGGGCGGGTAGCGGGTAATTTCAGTTCAAATGATACGCAAAATCACACTGTATAACTAGGTACGGATACCTAGAGCTACAAGTAGGCACGACACGGAACGCGGGCAGTTCCTACGACTGTACTGTACGGCTGACAAACATCAACTGAGCTCGCTCGGCCAGTTCGCCGTATTGTAGCGCCGACCAATAGCGCTGGCGTTCTGATGAAATCGAATCTGTTTTGTGTCGGTATTCATGACCGGATGCGACATACCTATCGATGAATGTAAAAATATATAATTCGAGTAGCAATAAGTTTAAAAGTGCGTGTGTAATTTCAGCAACGAGTACGTGAGTGGCGGTGGCGGCAGCGGCGCGTGCGCGGCTGAGGCGCACGAGCACAACAACGACGACGCCAACGGGTTCGCCATCGTCATCAACGGACACTCGCTCGTACACTGTCTGCATCCCAAGCTAGAGGACAAGTGAGTCATCTTATACCACACCACATGGAGCTCCATCTGATGTTAAGCCGTAACTAATTAGATAGGAACAGAAGTAACGAGCGTAAACAAGCGCACGCAAACAGACGCGTTCGAGGATCTCGGATCAAATTGGTCGAAGTTTCGTTGTACTAACTTCTGTTTCTATTCTGTGGTGGTAACGGTCTCTATATATATATTATGTTGATGATGCAGTAGGCGAATAGCCGTCTGAGACGCAGGAGATTGCGAGTTCGATTCCCGCTGCGGGAAAATGTTTGCATGATCTACAGATATTTGTTACTGGTCTTGTTGTTTCTTTATATATTTTAAGTATGTATTTAAAAAAACATAAGTACATCAGTTATCTAGTTTCCATAGCTTTGCCTAAAGAAATTAATTTGGAGCTATTAATATTTATTATTTTTACAGCATTTATTCATAATGTCGAACACATACATAGTTATTAACAAAAAACAATCACCAACAAATATTGTTAAAAGAAGAACTTAAAATATTATAATATACCTAATGTGTGTGTTAGCGCTTATTTAACTAAGCGTAGTAAATATACTGGTCTTATTGTATAGTGATGTGTGCCATACGCATGCGCGGGAGTGTATGTGGAAATTGTTTCGTTGCATAGGTTCCTCGACGTAGTCCTGCAGTGCCGGTCCGTCATCTGCTGTCGCGTGACGCCGCTGCAGAAGGCCATGGTGGTGGAGCTCATCAAGAAGAGCCGCAAGGCCGTCACGCTCGCCATCGGCGACGGCGCCAACGACGTCTCCATGATCAAAGGTCAATACAACCACCAAGGTCTATTGAAACGCACTGAACTATTTTAAACTAAACATTAACCTTGTTAAACGACTCCTTAACGGGTTAACAAATTTTGTATAGGATTTTTTTAAACACACGCAGTGCTTATTTTATTATTGATAAGACCCCTAGAATCGAGTTATGGAATTGAAATGGCCTTGGGCGGGACACTTGGCTAGACGCGGTGATGACAGATGGAGCAGGACAGCGACTGAATGGTGCCCGAAGATTGGCTGTAGAAGGGGGAGGGACGTCCGACAGCGAGATGGGTGGACGACATCGTTAAGGTCGCGGGCCGTCAGTGGGTGAGACTAGCGCAGGATCGTGGCGGATGGCACAAACTTGGGGAGGCCTATACCCAGCAATGTGTGAAGTCAAGTTGTAGATGATGATGAAGACCCCTAGCATTTTGTTTATACAAAATCTGAGGTGAATAGTTAACAATCAAGCATCGTTAATTTTTGAGACAAAGATTTATAAGCACTTAGGGCGACTTGCGCAACGATGCCTATTATACAATTGAACTATACCAAAATTATGCTAATAAAAAAGAGTAAATGATTAGTCGGTCAGATTGTCTGTAAGTGTGATGATGTGTGTGCAGCGGCGCACATCGGCGTGGGCATCTCGGGGCAGGAGGGCATGCAGGCGGTGCTGGCCTCCGACTACTCCATCGCGCAGTTCCGCTTCCTGCAGCGACTGCTGTTGGTGCACGGCCGCTGGTCCTACTACAGGATGTGCAAGTTCCTGCGCTACTTCTTCTACAAGAACTTCGCCTTCACCGTCTGCCACTTCTGGTTCGCGTTCTTCTGCGGCTTCAGCGCTCAGGTACACATGTTTACACAATTATTTTTTCAAAATCAACATTTCTTTATTAATTTATTGATCCAACTCATACAGGTTGGGATCTCCTCTGTTAAGTTCCTCTGTTGCAATAACCTGTATTAGACAAATCCCCACTTTCATATCACTAATTTATGTACATACACAAAGATTTGATTTTTGTCAGTGTTACACCTATTGTTACATAATACTTATAATACATTTGCACGCTCATAAAGCAAAGACATGTGCTCCTCACTTATCAGGGGCATGTAATAAGCTTGCAAAGCTCTCATATTTGTTCACATATAAAGATATTATTAGTTATCTACATTACACTATTTATGTCAAACATTTAGTTAATTAATGAATTAATCAACCATTCATTTAATTATAATTATTCTCTGTCAAATTAATCATGTCATTATTTATTCAAGTATTCTTCTAGCTTTAGCTTATAGTATATTTAGCAAATAAATTGATTTTAATTAATTTCATTTCATACGCCAATGTTTTTAATCTAGCTAAGGTAGGTACTTAATTTAGTTAGAATTTAAAAATATAAATATACTACGTGTTTTGTTATGTACGACATTAAACTAAAACACGGGCCTGGCTAATGGTTAGTATAGTTATAAAATAGGTTTTTTTTTAATTCATTACCATAGAAAAATTCAAATTTTCGTACGACAAGTTTTTTTTATGCATCTGCATACAATACAAAACTAATATACTCCTTAACGTTGGTTGTTGTTCGATACACGAACACCTTTAGCTCAGCAGCAATTTTTTATTATGAAGGTCGAGTGCCGCCTCAGTGAGGCGACGCGCGATTTACCTAATCAGTGCACAATCGGCTAGCGGTCGAGCCACTCATAGTCATCAGCATCACTAATTCTTGCTACATATCAACGATCTGCTAAAGCCTGGAACCTTTGGGTATGCGGACGACAGCACAGTTGTGGAGAGTTACACATCTACTGCACGAGCCAGTGGGGCGCAGATTCAGTCTCACAGAGAGGCCATGGTTGAGCGCTTAAACTTGTCCTTAAAGGCGGTCTCCGACTGGGGCGATGCCAACCTGGTTAAGTTTAATGCTAATAAAACCCAGGCGTGCCTGTTTTCTGCGAAACGGAGCCCATTTCATCTGGCTCCTACTTTCCGTAATGTACCCGTGCCGATTTCTGACCACCTCGAGCTTCTTGGTATCTCATTAACACCCACTCTCAATTTTGGCTCATACATTGAGTCGAAAGCCCAGCTGGCCGCTAAGAAGCTTGGAATACTTGCAAAGGTGAGGCAATACTTCACACCGGGACAGTTGCTCAACTTATACCAAGCACAAGTCCGATCATGTCTGGAGTACTGTTCTCACCTCTGGGACGGATCAGCGAAGTACCAGCTAGAGGCTCTAGATTCAATTGAGAGAAGAGCCAAGAAGCTCATTTGCAATGACGAGTTAGCAAAAGCAAGGCTCCACAGCCTCGAGCATCGTCGAAAGGTTGCAAGCCTCTCGGTTTTTTATCGGATACATTTCGGAGAGTGTGCTGCGGAGCTTTTCAATCTAATCCCACCATCCCCATTCTATGATCGGACAACCAGACGCTCCGCGTTGCGCCACCGCTACATGGTAGACATACCTCCCATACGCACAAAGCGGTACTCTTCCACCTTTATTATGCGCACCGCCAAGGAGTGGAACGCCTTGCCTGAGTCTGTGTTTCCTGATAACTACAACCTAGGGATCTTCAAGTCACGAGTGAATAGGTTTCTTCTAGGCAAGCGTGTACCATCGTAGACTGCATCATCGCTTACCATCAGGCGAGATAGTGGTCAAACGCTAGCCTATAATTTATAAAAAAAAAAAAAAAAACTAATTGTAAAGTTAATAAAGTAATCTTATAAGCATCTATCTCTCTTATATCATTCCACGACTAAGCCGCGCTTACTATCTCCTACAGTTGTGTTAGCGGATAATCGTTGTCTAAATGGTGTAACAATTGAAACTACTCTTATTAATTCAGAAAGCTGTAAGCATTCCATATAATAAAATGAGAAATGTTTGTCCACAGACGGTGTTCGACGAGATGTTCATATCAGTGTACAATCTGTTCTACACCTCTCTCCCAGTGCTGGCCCTCGGAGTGTTCGAGCAGGACGTGTCCGACGTGACGTCGCTGCAGTTCCCTAAGCTGTACGCGCCGGGACACACCAGCCAGCTGTTCAACAAGGCAGAGTTCATCAAGTCCACCGTGCACGGCTGCTTCACCTCGCTCGTACTCTTCCTTATACCTTACGGTGAGTACTTTACAGTTCATATTAGAATGGCAAGGTTGTTAGTAGTGACGTCACTAGGTGGACACTTCCTTATACCATATGGTAGGGGCATAGAGACTTCATAAAATGAGAAAGTGTTATTTTGTTACATTATTGAAAATCGATTAATAAACAAAATATGTGTTTTCAGGTACCTACAAAGATGGATTAGCGCCGGACGGCAAGATATTATCGGATCATAGGTTATTAGGGAGCGTGGTAGCCACGATTTTAATTATTGACAATACAACACAGGTAAGTACACCATATATTTCATTATTATTACCAAACTGTAACTTAACAAACTTTATACATTTTCTTGTTTTTTTTTTGTTTTATCTAGCTTGTAAGGGATTCGAAAAGATAAAGAATTTTCCTTCATTCATTTATTCAAACAGTCATATAGAATATAAAATAGTATATATTTGTCATGGGACCACCATATTACCCAGATTAGTAGAAGGATGTATGGTACCATGCGTACTCTGAAACGCCTAAAAAATGACTTGCCCCAATCTACGAGGTCCACACTGGTTAATGCGTTACTCTTACCCATCCTAGATTATGCAGATGTATGCTATCCCGATGCTACGGAAGAGCAACTGAGCAGGTTGGAGCGTCTGCAGAATCTTTGCATTCCCTATATCTACGGCGAAAATATGATCATGTCTCGGTATTTCGTCAGCAGCTAAAATGGCTTGACATCAGAGCTCGTCGAGATGCGCACATGCTATCTCTCCTGTATAATATTCTTCGCAACCCTCTATCTCCCAGCTATCTCAGAGAGCGATTTGCATCCGTATCAACTGAGGACAGACCTGTGCGATCGTCTCGTCGTTTCCAACTAATTACTCCACAGCATAACACGGCTACTTACTCTGACCCTTACACCATAACCGCTACTCGTCTCTGGAATAATATGCCACCAAACTATTTCGAGGCTACTTCAGTGAAAGCATTCAGATTGAGAATCTATAGGCACCTTCTCGTTCAAACCGACCAAAAATGAGCAACTTAATATTTCCATAACACTTCTTCTATTGTTATGTATGTATTTTTATTCGATATTGGTATAGTTTAGTCTATCATATAAAGTATTTAAGTAGGTTTATTTATGTAGTATGTACCTATATTATGCTATATTTATTAGTCCTGTGCAAATTTTCTTTTTTACCTTTTCTGTGCACTACCTACACATCTTTGTCTACAATACACAAAGGTTATCTGGAAGAGAATGCTCTTTAGCATTAAGTTCGCCTTTGTACTAGTTTTATAAGTGCAATAAAGTATTTTCAATCAATCAATCAATATAGAAAGAGACAAAGTTACTTTCGAATTTATAATATTAGTAACATTAAAAATACAAGTAATGGTGTAATTAATTATGAGTAGATATTAGAGAGTTATGATTATAAATGTACCTGTGTTTGTTCAGATCGCGCTCGACACGACGTACTGGACGGTGTTCAACCACGTGACGATATGGGGCTCTCTCGTCTCGTACTTCGTGCTCGACTACTTCTACAACTACGCGATCGGCGGACCCTACGTCGGCTCGCTCACCGTCGCGCTCACGCAGGCCACCTTCTGGTTCACTGCCGTACTTACTGTGAGTACTCATCGTACCCTCTACTGTCGAACAGTACGGTCTAGGTTTGACTCGTCTGTACTTCGTGCTCGACTACTTCTACAACTACGCGATAGGCGGACCCTACGTCGGCTCGCTCACCGTCGCGCTCACGCAGGCCACCTTCTGGTTCACTGCCGTACTTACTGTGAGTACTCATCGTACCCTCTACTGTCGAACAGTACGGTCTAGGATTGACTCGTCTCGTACTTAGCAGGGCTACTTCTACAACTCTGCCGTACATTTTGTGAGTATTCATCGCTGGGCCTCTGCATCTTTCGAACAGTCGATCTAGGACTCGCTCATCTCATATTCTGGTCGGGTCAAGAACGCAATTTCAATCGCACCTGAGGCAGGATCTTATGCGGGATAGAGGAGCTTTCTCTCTATCTGCACTGTCTTCGTAAAAATAACTTTGTATTTTTATAGTTTCTCGCGCGCGAGATAGAACTGCTTATATGGGTGCTGAATATAGAATACTTCAAAATCAGGCATAATCGAGCGATTGCTTTGGACTTTTTTTAAATTTATTAATACTTAGATTCACAGTTACATTATTGTATATTATAAACTAATTAACATACCACTGAACTTAAACCTAATCGAATCTACATTATGTAATGCTAAACGTTTATAATCTGACTCGGCAAAGTAGCGCCTGTTTACTATAACATACCTACTTAGAAATAAATAAAAGTTTTCAAGAAATATTGGCACTTCAACTGAGTATTAAATTTTTTACCAAAATATTTACATATATAAAACAAGTGGGCCGTTACAGCGATAGCGCAGTCCATAACCACCCCGTTTTTTGTCTATACTGATGGGTGAACAGCATCACAACAAGGGGGTAGATGTGAACAATTAGAGATCAGTATGATAATGGGTCCGCTTCTCGCAGATGATAATCCTGATGGTGCCGGTGGTGTCGTGGCGGCTGGCGTGGTCGTGCACGGCGCCCACGCTGTGCGAGCGACTGCGTGCGCGCCAGCGCTGGCGTGCCGCCGCCCCCGCACCCCGCACGCCGTCCGCACGCCGCGCGCGCCGCTCCGTGCGCTCCGGCTACGCGTTCGCGCACCAGGAGGGCTTCGGGCGGCTCATCACCTCTGGCAAGATGCTGCGGCGCATCCCGCACGCGGACGCGGCGCTGTCGGCGCTGGCGGCGCTGCCGGGCAAGTTCCACCCGCGCCCGCCCTCGCCGCCGCCCTCGCCCGCCGCCGCGCCGCGTGCGCCCACGCAGCCGCTCGACACGGTCGACTTATGAGACGCGGGCGGGGCGGTCGGCGCGGCCGAGGTCGCTGCTCCCGACCGATCCGCGCGAAGATTCGACTAGATTTTTTACCTGTGCGTTTCGTTTGATCGTTTGGACGACCGTCGTCGAAGTCCGGAATCCTAGAAAAAAGTGCATTTAAAATTTGGTACGTCGCGGGCAGAGAAAACGCCGCATGGTTTATTTAATAATTCGTAATTGCCAAAGAGACATTGCATTATTAGACGTCGCAAAATATGTACTTATCGACGCTTCATTTTTGTATTTGTTCGATGTGCGCGATGGATTTGCAAACAGGCGACATCTTGAAAGCTCTCCTCCAAATCCAGAAATAATCAGTGTTTTTTCTATGCAATATTGAAGTTAAAAATCCACTTACAAATCGCACAGTCTAAAGACGCCGCAATATCTAAGTAGATGGATTTACAACTTTGTTATTTACTAGCTGCCGCCCGCGGCTTCGCACGCGTGGTTTATCGAAATTAGGTAAAAGGCAGCCTTTGTCGGTCCCGGCCATAATCTATCTGTATACAAAATTTCATCGAAATTGGTCCAGCCGTATAGCCGTGAAAACGTAACAAACAGAGAGACAGAGTTACTTTCGAATTTATTATATTATAGTATGGGTAAGTATATTAATGATGGATGAAACCGTTCTTCAAAACGTGTCGCCTATTTGCCAATTCACCCAATATAAAATTGCATTTCGTAAGTTTCTGTAAATTTGCTTTTTTGTATATTTCTCATAATATATTATTTGTTTCGTATGTATTTAATTGAAAGTTGCCTCGTTTTAGTTAACGTAACGTAATAAACTGTTATTATACAAGTAAGTAAGATTTGAAAGCGTAAAGTTATTGTAAAGTACGTGCGCCTCTTAAATGCAATAAAAATGTTCTTACAATAATATGTAGCGTTTTATCTGCACGTGATTATGGACATTTTGCTTTGAAATCATTTTTTTAATAAAAAAGAAATTCTGTTTTTGCGTTTCATTGTATTTTCCTGAAAAAAAAAAAACTTATTAAGTAGGTACCTATCTGTGTGTACTACCGATAATATCGAAGAACGGGGCCCATGTAGGTAACTAACAGAAATAATATCTACCTCCACATCGATATGGCTGGTAGAAAATGTTAAAGCGTTAAGCCCACGTACAGTTACAGAACTAACCATAAATATATACACAGCTTTAGAAAAAGACTTATCAGCCATAATCAATCGGCCACCTTTAAAATTGTAAAGCATTATTGTTCCTGTCGCATGAAATACTAAAAATAAGAAATACATGCCTTTATATGCAAACAATAGCAGGAGCTGTTTGTGTCATATACTTTTTAACTAAGCTTAACAACTCTGACAAAACTTGTTTATTTTTTTATTCAAATCAAAATAGAATCGATGCATTCGTGCCTAAATCATATTTTGAAATTTTGATACTGTTCTATTAGGTAAATAAGAGTGTCTATCCAAAGGAAGTTTACCCCCCAGAAGTTTTTTTGAGAAGGACACAAAGCAGGTCCCAGTTTAGGGTTTTTCGCATAATTTTGGACACCAAATGAGAGCTCATAATTTTCTACAACTCTCGTTCTATAGGTACATTTTTTTCGAATTGCCACCACCGTTTTGAGCCGCGGAAAAGTATATTTTCAAAAATTCGAGTTCGTCCCGAACTGAGATCTCGCGAGTCTCCCATTTTTTTTTTTTTTTTTAATAATCTATACTGTCCCACTGCTGGGCAAAGGTCTCCCCCATTTGCTTCCATTCTTTGCGTTCTCCAGAAATCTCCTGCCAGTCAGAATGGAACCCATCCAGATCGTCGCGCCAACGTTTTCGCGGTCTGCCTCGTTGCCGTCGTCCTGTAGGTTGCCAGTCGGTGGAGATCTTAGTCCACCTTCCAGGGTGCATTCGAGTGACATGACCCGCCCAGTCCCATTTGAGTCTTGCAGCCTTGTACCCCACGTCGATGATTCCGGTCATAGAGCGTAGAGTAGTGTTGCGGATTCTATCGGTCCGCTTAACACCTAAAATGCTACGCTCCATCGCTCGTTGGCATACCCCGAGTTTGAACTTTTGTGAGTCCATCAATGACCAAGTCTGAGCACCGTAGGTTAGATTGGGTAAGATACACATGTCGATGAGTTTTCGCTTAAGTGACAGTGGAAGGTTGCCCTTCATTAGCTCTTTCATGGACCAGTAGCTCTTCCAAGCGTTATCGACACGACGGTCTACTTCTCGATCTTGTCTGTTCTTGAAAGAGACTATCTGGCCCAGATAAATATACTCATCGACATAGTGTATCTCTTGCCCATCTACCTTGACCCTATGTTTCTTGCTATTGGTCATAACTTGGGTCTTTGACTGGTTCATCATCAGTCCAACCTCGAGGCTTGCCTTGCTCAGGTCTTGGAGCATTTGTTCTAATTGGGGGGCACTGGTGGCAAAGAGAACTATGTCGTCAGCGAACCTAAGGTTTGTAAGTTTTTGGTCGCCGATTTCAATGCCTGCATTTGTCCATGAGGCTGGCAATTGTCTAAAAACCTCTTCTAGAGTGCTCGTAAATAATTTGGGAGAGATCGGGTCACCCTGTTTGACTCCCTTTTCTATTAAAAACTTTGCTCCTGATGTATTTAATTTAATGTTAGCGTAGCTATTGCTGTAAATGCTTTTAATTAGGTCTATATAGGTTTTTTCAACATTTTGTTTCTCTAAAGCCAAGAAGATTGCTGAGTGGTTGATGCTATCGAAAGCTTTTGTGTAATCCACAAAAGCCAGATATATGAAAATATAATGAGAAAATGTTCGTGCAATAATTTTCTACAACTTTAGAAGAGGCCTGACACGGCTTCAGTGTTTAGAAGAGCTAACATCTGTGTTCAGTGATGTAGCCCCATGTCTGCGGACTGTCGAACGCTGGTATTTAGAATTCCAGCGTGGACATACTAGTGTTAGTGACAGATTTCGCGAAGGACGCCCAAAATCCGCCTTCACTGAAGATAACATCATTGCTGTGAGACAACTAATTCTCGAAGATCGTCATGTGACGTATCGAGAGATAGAGGCTATATTAGGCATCTCAGGGACAACCATTCAGAAGATCTTGCATGAAGCGCTTGGTGTGAGAAAGCTAGTTTGCCGTTGGATACCGCATCTGCTTTCCGACGATCACAAGGCGGCCCGCGTCAGATGGTGTAAGAAAACTCTGCAAAGGTTCAACCGAGGGGAGTCAAATCACGTCTACGACATCATAAGTGGTGACGAATCTTGGATCTATGCCTACGATCCTGATTCCAAACAACAATCTACAATCTGGGTCTTTCAAGACGAACCAAAGCCGACTAAAGTTGTTCGTTCTCGAAGCACTTCAAAGAAGATGGTGGCCACGTTCGTTGGAAAAACCGGCCATGTTGCGACTATTGCACTTGAAGATCGTAGAACGGTTAACGCAGAGTGGTATACTACAGTTTGTTTACCACAAGTCATCGCCGAACTTCGAAAATCTAACTCAAAGCGACGCATCATCCTGCACCACGACAACGCAAGCTCACACAGCGCTCGTCAAACGATTGAGTATTTGAAGCAGGAAAAAGTAGAAATTCTTGACCATCCTCCATACAGTCCTGACCTAAGCCCTAACGATTTCTTTACATTTCCTAAAATTAAGAAAAGTCTTCGTGGTCAAAGGTTCCAGTCCGGTGAAGAAGCAGTCGACGCTTTCAAGTCAGCCATTTTGAACACCCCCACTTTAGAGTGGAATAAATGTTATAATAACTGGTTTGAGCGAATGGAAAAGTGTATTAAGCTACGCGGTGAATACTTTGAAAAACAATAAAAAGTACTATAAGGTTCTAGTTGTGTTTTTTTCTTCAAATGACAAAACTTAAAAGGCATGCCTCGTATGCTGTTGTCTTTCAAACTGAAAATATGATTTAATTTTAAATAAAAATGTTTGAATTCAAATAATTTGAATCCCACCAAACAACCAACCGCCTGAGACGTGACGTCACTGTCATTAAAATCAGTTTGTCGTTGTCACTCTTGCCACTGGTCTAACTCTCGTGCGTAACTCTTGTCTATATACAGAATGCCCGCTGCACACGCGGCCACCAGACCACCACCTTGACAATAAAAATGCGCGCTATACAAAGTGCTCTTATGAACTTTTTAATATGTACCTGTACTTCTGCATTAAGTTTGCTAGATAAAATTATGAAAATTGATTTACAAAGTGCAACTTTATTAAATATAGTAATTTTATCAAAAAAATGTTATAGGTGCTTATAGCCTGCTGGGTTATTCTAAATCAAGATATGAAAACCAAATTCTACATACTTCGAAAAACTCACCCAGTTTTAAAAATTATAAATGCTTCACTAATTGATTTACCAACTCCCATTAATAAGGACCACCTCCGTGGTGTAGTGGGCGAATAGCCGACTGAGACGCAGGAGTTAGCGGGTTCGATTCCTGCCGCGGAATAAATATTAAGTTGGGGAAAAAGTTTCTTCGCATTTTTTAAGAAAATTCATAACATTTTTTTATGTAGTTTATTTACATTTCACTAAAGTATGTAGGCACCATTTTGTTCGATAACTTTTTGCCATCTTGTAGGTAGCGACATGATCCCATTGCTATAGAAATTTTGGGGCTTCTGATCAAAATACCGCGACAAGTGGTTTTGGCAGTCCTCTAGTGATGTTAACCTGACACTGCCTAAAGAATTCTGAAGAGACCGAAACAGGTGGAAATCTGAAGGTGCAAGGTCAGGACTATACGGCGGATGCATGAACACCTCCCAGCCAAACACTCTTAATTTTTGTTGAGTGGCTAAAGATGCGTGAGGTCTAGTGTTATCATGATGGAAAACCACACCCTTTCTGTTAATTAATTCTTCTGTTAATTTGACTGCCTCCGTGGCGCAGTGGGCGTATAGCCGGCTGAGACGCAGGAGGTAGCGGGTTCGATCCCCGCCGCGGAACAAATGTTTGCATGATCTACAGATATTTGTTCCGTGTCTGGCTGTTTTTCTATATATTATAAGTATGTATTTACAAAAAAAAAGTATATAAGTATTCTATAAGTTATCTGGTTCCCATAGTACAAGCTCTGCTTAGTTTGGGGCTAGATAGCGCTGTGTGAAATGTCCAGAAATATTTATTTTTATTTATATTTAATTAATTCCGGCCGCTTTCTCTCAACTTCTTGCTTTAATCTCATCAGTTGTTCGCAATAGAGTTCAGAATCGATGGTCCTGCCTGGTGGTAACAGCTCATAATGAATAATGCCCTTCCAATCCCACCACACACACAGCATCACCTTGTTGCAAGTTAACCCGGGTTTCGCCACAGTCTGTGAAGCCTGACCGGCCTTTGACCACGACCTTTTTCGCACATTCTTGTCGTACGTGATCCACTTTTCATCACCAGTTATCAGCTTCTTCATAAATGGTTCGGTTTCATTATGACGTAATAAAGAATCACAAATGAGTACACGATTCATTAGGTTTCTTGTCCCAGTGAGCTCGTGGGGTACCCAAATATCGAGCTTTTTTGTGTACCCAGTTTTTTTCAAATGCGCCAAAACTGTTTTGTGGTCAATTCCCAGTACTTCAGCTACGTCGTAACTACTGATATGCCGATCTTGTTCCACTTTTTCAAAAATGGCATCAATTTTATCCGTAATAGGGCGACCAGAGCGACGTACATCTTTGAAATCAAAATTTCCGGATTGAAAACGCTTAAACCAAATTTGTGCTACTCTCACAGACACTGCACTAGGTCCATAAACATCGCAATATTTTTTTCGCGGCTTGCGTTGCATTTTTACCTTTTTTGTAGTAAAATTTTAAAATGTATCGAATTTCTTCATTAGATTCACTCATCTTTACAGTACGAAAATCAAATAAAAATCACACATTTTCCCAATTTGAATTTGCAATTATCTTCTTTAAAATTTAAACTTTGAATGATACCAAAACCAGCCAGATACTAATAATATAGCCAAAGAGATTTTATCACAAGTTCATACATACTATAATGCGAAAAGACTTTTTCCTCCCCAACCTATTATTTGCATGATCTACAGATATTTGTTCCGGGTCTGGATGTTTTTCTATATATAATAAGTATGTATTTACAAAACAAAAAGTATATAAGTACCTATCTATCAGTTATCTGGTTCCCATGGTACAAGCTCTGCTTAGTTTGGGGCTAGATAGCGCTGTGTGACATGTCCAGGATTATTATTATTATTATACTAAACTGTGTTTAGCTGTAATACGCTGTTAACATTTATGTTTAATAAAAACCTTTTAAAAACATAAAACAAAACCGACCACCAAAGACCGTGGCGTACACTACCCCGAGAGCTTCTGGACCCCCCGACTTCTCCGACTTCACCGATCATCGGCGACGTCATCAGCGAAGATCATTAACAGAAAAAATAATAACAAAAACAAGCATGTGTGCAATTCACACGTGGTAAAAGTGAAACCTTCAAAAATTTTGGTTTCAAGATAATGAGACGAATGTAAAATTTTGGGAAGATGATAATTGAAGGTTTTAGTAATAATCATAGTGATGTCAGTAGTGTGATCAATGTGTGTGATAGTCATAGTAGTGTTAGATAATTATTAACACGAGTGGAGGGAGTACCAAGCAAAGCACAAAGAGAACCACGAACATAAGAATCGACCGACCCCCATATTACCTAAGCCAAATTGCTGTCGCTTCGCTATCGCTAGTCAGGCCATCCCTTTCACACGACTTTACGTGGGTCATCTACAGGCTCGATCGTGTAGAGTAGTGTGCGTGGTGGACGCACAATTATTGTGTTTGAGCTGTAGGTAAGGGCCTCAGGTGAGTAGATCATCGCCCTGGCTTCAACTCGCGGAGACTACAATCTCCGGGTCTCTGGGCTCAGTTCTTTGGGGCCTTCCTGGCTTGTCGCAGTTGGCTCTTCGGAGCTTTTCGTTGGCCTATTTTGCGGAGCGGTGTAAGCGCCCGTGTTTTGGCGTGGTCTTAAGATTGTAATTGAAATGAAACTTCTTTAGCATCGTTGTGATTTGAAAGTCGATGAAATGAAAAAGCGACATCCATCCCTTTCACACGTGAGGTACCTACGTACTTTACGTGTGAAAGGGATGGCCTGACTAGCGTTAGCGAAGCGACAGCAATTTGGCTTAGGTATTAAGGGGGCGGATTGATTGATCTTAGAGTATTTCACCACCCCACAGCCCGAACCGAGCGACCGTGTAAATAGCCGGGCGCGCGTCACATCGCATCGAGTCGAACATTCTAACGACCGACACCTCGCTAGTCGTCCAGAGTATCGTTTCAAGTAAACATGGGTACTCTTTATTCCTCAAAGTGAATGTATTCACTTATTCCGACTCCGCCATCCGATCTGATTCCACTATTCCTTTGATTCTGTAGTACAGTATGGCGTCAGTAGTCAGTAAGAATCAAAGGAATAGAGAAATCCGTCCATAATCGACCGTTAATCGTTTCTAGTAAGGTAGGCGTATCGGGGTGTGTCGTCATGCTCTTGGCGTGCACAATAGTTTAAACCTTGCTTTAGGTTGGTACCTAAAGCACCTACCTGTTGAAACTTCTTTAATTTGTGACCATCACAGATCAAAGAAGTTTCTACAGGGTTTAATAGGACTATATAGGAAATAAGTTGATGGACGCAGGGCAGTGCATCGTAGGGCACATTTCTAGCGAGCGTGACCTACGAGGCAATTCTCCGTTATAGGCGATGGTTACCACTTAACATCGGGACATCAGGTGGGCCAGAAGCTTGTTTCTTTAGCAAGTAAAAAACAAAAATCGGTATATGGTAATTATATGTAGGGTGAACTCATCTAATTTCGTGATAAAGGCATTTGAGTAATAAAATACCAATAAATTATTAATTATTTTTATTCAGGCTTCGCATGAGTTTCAATCAGTCTTTTATCAGGAATATAGGCACAATTAATCACAGTTTTTTCTAAAATCTTAAAAGTTATATCAAATTTACTAAAGCAAGTCAACTTTCCTAATTCCGTGGTGACCTCTTTAAGTCCGTGATAGCTACTACTTTAACTCCGATATAACGGAATTAGGCAAGTTAACTTATTTTTGTTGTACAAAATTAAAATCTTAAAATTAACATATAAACATAAAAAAACAAGATATACATTTTAGTAATATCTTCTAGAATTATTCTTCGGCAAAACACATATCACACTTAAAAATCGTCGCATTAGGACATGACGATCTGTGCATCTTGATTATCCTCTCGTAGAGTTTTGTACTTAGTCACATTCTCTTTTAACGTCGTCCATGGAATCTTAAACTCCTTAGAAGCTCTGTATACTGTCATTGTTGAACTCAAAACATTTTCGACGGCGGTTTTCAGATCAGACTCCGAATACTTTCGGTTCTTTTTGTCTTCCATGAAATCTGAAAGTAAACAAGCAAATTATAATAATAATTACATACCTGCTTAGATTTAGCGTCTGTTTAAATTTGCAGCTCGTATTAATAAAACAAATGCTGCGAAATTTGGTAATAAAACTACTCACGTAATTACGTGACAAGTGCAAAAAAGTCTCACTCAATTCCGTGATAGCAAAATATACATATAATATTGGCTTAAAGTCATCATTTTAATTGAGACAAGATAAAACTAATCAAATAACATCAATCTTGTCTACTAAACTCAAAATAAGTCAATACTTTCAGTGAAAACCACAAATAATTGTATATAACTACTCTAATTCTGTGATAGCACAAAAACCACTCAACTGCTAAAACGCTAATATTTTTGACGAACAAAATAAGCTCTAACACTAAAACGACGCACAACTATGACGAATTTTTTACTGCCACATCAAGGAAATATCATTTACAATTCATTATAATAGAAAGAAGCTAAGAAATCGGTTAAATACTTACATAAATAGAGCAAAGTTCGCCACCAATTCACAGACACTGCCGAAACCGGCGAGATTTGCGCGCGGACTGACAAAACCATTCGTTGTTACTATCTCGCTCACTCGAGCGTCCCCAAACTTTACAGACGAATTTGAACATTATTACAGAGGCATAAGGTTGTATTTCCAATCATTGATTTCGCTCGTACAGGCCTATGGTAGAGCTCAAACCAAATACCACTGAATTAGGCGAGTCACAGAATTAGATGAGTTCACCCTATAGTATAAATTATAATAATAATAAATAAATAAATAAATATCGCTGGACATTTCACACAGCGCTATCTAGCCCCAAACTAAGCAGAGCTTGTACTATGGGAACCAGATAACTGATAGAATACTTATATACTTTTTTTTTGTAAATACATACTTATAATATATAGAAAAACAGCCAGACACGGAACAAATATCTGTAGATTATGCAAACATTTGTTCCGCGGCGGGAATCAAACCCGCTACCTCCTGCGTCTCAGCCGGCTATACGCCCACTGCGCCACGGAGGCAGTAATATAATAATATAATATATTCATTTTTGAGTATTATCAGCAGCTTTGCAACTCGAGACTTAGAGAAATTGACTTTCCAGTTCAGCTCACTCATTGTTGTGATGGAATTTGTTATGACATAGATCATAAGGTTTTATTAAAAGATATGTATCTAAATATTGTTACCATATTGTCAGAAGCCGCAGCATCGTCTTATGAGCGAGGAGGACTTCGGAGGAGAGGTGGTTATATTGCCGGGTGGAACAAGCATGTTGCATCGTTCCACGGAGAGGCCAGGCTTAAATTTTTGGCGTGGGTTGAGGCTGGTAAGCCGAATAGTGGTCGATCCTATGTTGATATGTGTGAGAGTAGGAGATCTTTCAAGAAGAAGTTAAAGTGGTGTCAAAACCAACAAGACCAGATTAAAATGGATACTCTTGCTTCTCACCACACAGCCAAAGATTTCAAACAGTTTTGGAAACATACTAATAAACTAAATGCAAAGTCTGGCCTCCCTGTGAGTGTAAATAATGTTTGTGACGACAGTATGATAGCAAATTTATTTAAAGAGCACTTCAGGGTTATGCCAGAGTTAAACTCTACTGTGTGTGGTCAATCTAGTGCTAAGAGTGTCGTGCAAAAGAGGGCAGTATGTTTTGGAACCAAAGAGGTACTAAAAGTAATTCAAACCATGCAGCGTGGAAAATCTCCCGGGCACGACGGTCTTAGCATTGAACATTTAAAGTACGCAGGTGTTCATCTGCCCAGCGTACTCTCCATGTTTTATAACCTGTGTCTCTGTCATGGCTACTTACCTGATGAGATAACAAAAACTATAGTTGTTCCAATTGTAAAATGTAAGACAGGAGATATATCGGATAAAAACAATTACCGGCCTATCTCCCTGGCGACAATAATGGCGAAGGTTTTGGATAGCTTGCTTAATAGCATTCTCTTGCAACACGTCCAACTTCACGATGCTCAGTTTGGTTTCAGGGCTGGGCTTTCGACGAAGAGTGCAATCTTGTGTCTTAAGCAGGCTGTCGGGTACTACACAGATAGAAAGACACCGGTATACGCCTGCTTCCTGGATCTGTCCAAGGCCTTTGATACAGTTTTGTATGATAGGCTTTGGAACAAGTTGGAGGTTACGGGGGTACCGAGTGAGGTTGTCGCGTTACTGAGTCACTGGTATAAATGTCAGCGGAATCAGGTGAGGTGGGCTGGGGCGTTATCCGATGTGTATGGCATGGAGTGTGGCGTCCGGCAGGGCGGGATAACCTCTCCTCTGTTGTTCAACTTATATGTTAATGACCTCATCGGCGAGCTTAGCAATACTCATAAGGGTTGTTTTGTGGATGGAGTCTGCGTTAACAACATTAGTTACGCGGATGACATGGTACTGCTGGGACCGTCGGTGGGATCAGTTCGCAAACTGGTCACAATTTGTGAGGTGTATGCGGCTGAACATGGACTGAGATATAACTCGAAAAAGAGTGTAGTTCTCGTTTTCAAGGGTAGGAAAGATAGACCAGGTCATGTTCCGCCTATTATGTTAAATGGTGCGGCTCTACAAGTAGTTGGTAATTTTAAATATCTAGGGCACATTGTAACGGAAAGCCTGAATGATGACGCAGACGTTGAAAGGGAGCGTAGGGCGCTGGCGGTCCGGGGGAATATGATCGCTCGTAGGTTCGCTCGCTGCTCGAGGGAAGTGAAAATCACTCTTTTTAAGGCTTACTGCCAGTCCTTTTACTCGAGTAGCCTCTGGCTTAACCACACCCGCCGGGTGGCCAGCGCTCTACGAGTCCAATATAATAATATCTTCAGGATGCTGATGCGGCTGCCTCGCTTTTGCAGCGCATCGGGTATGTTTGCAGAGGCGCATACGGACGGATTTCATGCGATCATGCGCAAGAAAGTCGCGTCCATACTCAAGCGTGCGCGCGGCAGTAGCAACGGCATCCTGAAAATGATTGTTTCGCGTTTGGACTGCCCCATCCTTACCAAATGGATGCAAATACTTTTAGGTAATAGTTAAGTTAGAGTATTATTTGTAATTATTTTAATTTATTTAATTATGAAATTATTGACATGCTTTTAAATTATTCGATTATCTTTGTTATTAATTTTTAATTTCTGTATATCTAATTATTTGATGATTATGTCTATAAAATATTGTATGTTAGCGATTAAGAATTTTTATATGGATTTTTAAATCTGAATTAAATGAATAATAATAATTTATTTTCTCTCACAAGTTATTTCTTATGTCTAATTTACAAAGGCAAGTTTGTATGGTGTCAAACAAACATTGTGAGAGACTGGTGCCTGAAGTAGCTTCATAGGAACCTGTATTACAGGTCACCAGGCCCCCACTCTGCGAGTGTGAACAACAAAGGCTTGTCTATGAAGCGGACATTGTGTTGCAATAATGGTATGAATACCATTGAAGTAAGCAACAAAAATGGTGGAAATATGATTATAATATACACTGTGTTTATAACTATTTAACATAGTACTTTACTACAAAATAACAATGTTACGGTTTTGAATCTAACTGATTAATTAATTATTATTATATGTTGAAAAGAGCCTTGTCATAACGATAAATAATAATGTCAAAAATCATACAAAATTTAAAGAAAATAACTGTCGATGTCAATGAAAATGATTTTAAATAAAGCATTCATTTCTATGCCAACCTAGTGAGCGACTGAACGAACCATAGTGCTAACCAACGATCGAACAGAGCCGGCCGAATCGAAGAAATAAATGATTCCTCGGAGTCGGAATCAAAGCAAGCAACTAACTAAACCGAACCCAAGCTCTAAGGATCCGAGCGGAATCGAAAAAGTAATTAATGATTCTGGAGTAGGAATCATTAGCAATTGACGGAATCAATAAGACTATCAACTCAAGAGTGCTGAATCGACTCATTTCATTCACTTACTCCGGAGAACTCACCGCATTCATTTTCGTTCGAGCTCTGCACTACCTACGGACAGTACCCGATTTGCATTTTGTTTGCTTAAAACAGTTTATTACACATATGCCCATTAAATAAATAGGTATGGGGGAATAGTTCGAACATACGCAACGTGCTTATTGTTTAAAAACGGGCAATAAAAATTATATGCGGGTTAAAAAGGACAAGATCAGTAAGGAAATATTTTGAGCAACATAAAATAACTAGATTACCCGCCCGCGGCTTCGTACGCGTGGTTCGTCAGTAAAAACTTACACCCCTTCTGTGCAGTCGCGTATAGTGTATTCTGTCTCAAGGTCCATTCATAATCTATCTAGGTATACAGGTACCAAATTCCATCGAAATTGGTCGACCCGTTAAGTTGTGAAAGGTAACAAACAGACAGAGAGTTACTTTCAAATCGGTATATTATAACCTGGATTAACACATATAATTTAAGGAATAAGGAGAAATTATATAAACCAAAAGGAAGACTACCTAATGTGCAAAAGCAGGGAGAATATAATAAATTACTAATGTACAATAAACTGCAAACAAAAATTGTAAATTTAGAATATACCTTCCTATTTCAGATTTTAAACAAAAATCAAATGGTTTTTTGAATGAAATGCTTTTTATTGTATAAATGAGTTTATTCATTTTAATTTATTAGAATCATCCTTTGACGCAATTGCTTGACAAATTCCACCATTATAACTTCTTTTATTATAATTTAGTTTTGACATAAGTACCGTTTTAGTTAGGAATCTATAATTCTGTTTTAAATATCTGTAAGTCGAAATATCTGTTTTTAGTATTTTGTTATGACATTATTAATAATTATAGGTATTACAGTTGTAATTTTTAGTTGTTAATAATATTTTTAGTTATATTATTTTAATTTAATTATTATAAGTTTTAAAATGTAAAAATTGACATGCCTGTAACTAATGCGCTATAATTAAGGTGAAATAAATAAATCTGAAATCTGACTTCTCTTTTCTGATAAATTTTCCTTAACATAAGTATTAATTTCTTAATAATCAGTCTCTTTTTAATCATATATTTAACCTTACTAAAATTATCATCTCTCTTTTTCTTACCTATACATCTTTTATCAATAAAGTAACCAAGTAAAATAAACATCTGTTTATACATAGAATAGGTACATATCTTCTCTAAAGCCCTGCAATATTTTCAATTTTCTTTCTTCCATTTTAAATAATTGGTCGCTCATACCGCAAGCGACACTTCGCATTGGGTTTCCTGAAAGACAATGGGAAATTAATATTACACAATAAAATTAATTCCCTACCTTCCACAAAATATATAGTTGGCTGCTAGAAAGCTAGGTATACTTGCAAAGATGAGGCACTACTTCACACCGGGTAAGCTGTTGCTCAACTTGTACCAAGCACAAGTCCGATCGTGTTTGGAGTACTGTTCTTTTTTTTTTTTTTATCTAGATTTTTAAGGAACTTGCGTCGTTCTCTACGACGATGTCAGTTCCATAATTGAGTACTGTTCTTACTTTAGTTTGTTAATCACTCGAGGTAGGGCGTTGGACTCTTGAGTCTTCTAGTTGTGAGGGATCCACCAGCTGTGGTGCAGTACTCTGCCTTGACTCCACAAACTGAGGTGCAGACGTGGGGCCTGCCCGGTCTTCTGCAGGAGCTTCATATGAGGCTACCTCATCTTCAAAATTCTGGAAAGCAACAAATTTGATTGTATGAATAATTAACTAATCTTCAATGCATGTTCCTTTCTTTTAACCCATTGCTCTGGAAATGTAAGAGGGAGGCCTAAGTCAGCAGTGGACATCTTGAGGCTAATGACGATGACTAAACTCCAATATTCCTTTGCAGATTGAGGTAATGAAAGATTATGTTCCTAGTTACCTATATGATCTAAATGAAATCATTTATTTACATACAGGAAGATTTACAAAGCCATACAGATTTACAAAAAATACTTTAAGTTATAGTGTGAGTACACAAGCTAGGTGGTTAGGCATTGCTTACGGAGAGCCTCAAGCTAAGCTTAAAGGTTAAGCTTGTGTTTTTGGGGTTCATAGTTTAAATTATATAATTTATAGTTTTAACTTACTATAGTCGGGAAAATCAGCACACGAGCCGTAGTCTCGGGTGCTCCAAACCCTTGGCCCATGATGCTGAGCCCCTCTTGTCCTTCACCTGTCTCTGCAGCTGAGTGCCGGTTCGCTTCAGCATTTTTTTGGCGAGGTGCTTTTTGTCCGTCCATACCTAATCATATTCAAATAATGTAGGAGGAACCGGAACTACTGAACTGATTTTATTTACTTAAAAATAATATTTTCAAACTTTTACGAGCACTGTATTTTCAATGTTTCTTCCTTGTTTTTAAATCAAACATAGAAAAATCCCTTTAGAAGATATAATGTGGACACAACATACGGTGTTTTTGTGATCGATCAGTGTTCAAAAGAGCAAAGTTATTTTGACATCACCAATAATCCACCGCTTCACGTAGAAGTCGTACAAAAACAACAAAGTTGTGCCAGTAAATATCACATAAAGAGTATTGTCCATACATTTCTGGCGAATTTGAATTCCCTCAGACCCGGCGCGAGCCTTAGAGAGAGCAAGCTGGAAAAGAATTCCGAGCTGAAGGAACATATCGAGACCATCACGTTATGCAACGTAGAGCACTCGGACGGCGTAGACATGCACATGACCGATACAGAGCTACTGTACCACGTGTTCAAACTGGACACATTCGGCGCCAAGACAGCCACCATGATCGAGTCTGCTTCCGGCGACGGGTTCATGGCGGCCGAGGTGTGGGCGCTTCCGGCGCAGAAGCTGCACGGCCTGTGGGAGAGCCTCGTGTTAGACTCGCGCCTCAAGGACTCAAACGCAAATTCAAAGGCGGTCTCCACGAAGCACACGGTGTGAACTCGTCGCCGGAAGCGGACTCGATCATGGTGGTTGTCTCGGCGCAGAACGTATCCAGTTTGAACACGTGGTACAGTAGCTCCGTATCGGTCATGTGCACGTCTACGCCGTCCGAGTGCTCCCCGTCGCAGAACGTGATGGTCTCGACATGTTCCTTCAGCTCGGAACTCTTTTCCAGCTCGCTCTCTCTAAAGCTCGCGACGGGTCTGAGGGAATTCAAATTCGCCGGAAACGTATGCACAATACTCTTTAAGTGATCTTTACTGGCGCTACTTAGTCGTTTTTGTACGACTTCTACGTGAAGCGGTGGATTCATGGTGATGTCAAAATAACTTGGCTCTATTGAACACTGATCGATCACACAAACACCGTATGTTATATCCACGTTATATCTTATAAATGCACTTTTCTATGTTTGATTTAAAAACAAGCCTGCATATTTTTATTGTAGTTATAATGTTATTAAATGGTGTTGTCATTGAAACTGAAAATTTTATTGAATCTAAAATCAAAATGTTTGAATTTAATTATTTTGAATCCCTCCAAACAACCAACCGCCAGAGACGTCACGTCCGTCACTGTCATTCAAATCAGTTTGTCGTTGTAACTCTTGCCACTGATGTCAGTCAATCTCGTGCGTAAGGCTAAGGCCACACTATACGTGCCAAGCATAACTAAAACTTAACATAAACTATCTAGGAGCTACGCTTGTGTACAGGATACGTAATATTTATATTCTCATTCTCATTGGTCATGTCATAATGACATGACGACAACGATTCGTTTGTGTTGTTGAAGAATTAAATTAAATTTTATGAGTTAGTTCAATAAAATAATCCAAGAATAATGTGTGAATTCTACCATGTAGTCCCTTGGTATAATAGTGAGGAGTGGCTCAACGCTTACAGCGCAATTTATTCAGAAAATAGTAATAAACAAGATGCACTTAACCTACTTTTGTTGTGGAAGGCGCGGTGTCCTTTCTTGCCGTCTGGTATAGAATCCACGTTGAGTTTATTACAAGTTCGCGTTCAAGACTTGAATAGCAATGACAATGTTACTAATGATCAGATCTTACGTCTAGCGTACTCTTCTGCGGTTATGCGCTTCGTGAACCACATGCTCGATACCGAAACGTCACGAGGCGCCAGTTTGTATCAAGCAGCGAGAAATCTGGGTGTTCCTGATTGGGTTATCGATTTGAGACATGATACTGCACACAGCAACAACCTACCATCCTTAACGTTGCTAAGAAATGCTACCGAGATATGCCTGGAATGGCTTAAAAATAATTACTGGGACAAACATAAAGACTGCATTGAAGATTACACAAGTGGACAACCAGATCCTGAAAACAATGATGAGAATAGAATAAATGCATTAATATATATCTACAGTTGCTTGAGCATTTGCAAGCACTGTAAAATTAAAAAGATATCGGACATACCAGATGTTAGCATGCAAAAGTCGATATCAAGTGATGCAATGGCATTGCTTGGAGTTGTTGACTTTTCCAATATAAATACAGTTTCTGTTGGTAGTTTACTTAACATTATGCATCTCCAAGCCAACAAGTTCTTGAAGGCAAAGGATACAGTCTTATTTGTAAATAAAGCATTGCTTGGAGAAGAGTCCCTGTTCCTCTCATTGGATCTGGTAGATTTTCTCAGCAAAAATGAATTCAGTAGAAACAAGCTAAGTCGGAGATATGTTCACTGTTTTGAAGTACTCCTTACCTTTCTACATACAAATGACCTGCTTATGGAGTTTGTCCTGGCTTTGATTGAGATGACACAGAACTGTGATTGTCCTAACAAAACTTTACTTGCTGCTTTGTGGGTGTCAGAGATACTGTCATCCTTCAAGAAATCCAAGCAGTTCTTGGAACGAACTCAACTGTAAGTCTTTTAGTACTGTTACCTCAAAAGTATAAACAGCAGAAAAAAGTTGCTGAGTGTATAACCGCTTGGCTGCAGGCATCTGTGAATCTGTGAGGCAGGCCATGTTCAGTAGACTAAACTATCATAAAATATCAGTGCTATGGCTGACATATTTTAATATTATAGTTATGATGACTCAATTTTATAAATTTACTTCAGAAGTATAGTATCATACCATGAAGGTAACAACAAAATACTAATTATTGTTTCTTTTGCAGAATGAATACTAATGGATCATCAACTAAAAAGAAAGATTTGAAGCAGATGTACTTCCACTGGTTCCCAAACGAAAGAGCTACAGGACTAATTCTTGACTTACACAAGCCAGTTCCTACAAAACTGACCAATATCAACTTTTTACAGCCAATCATTTCAACTTACAATCCTTTTTTGAGTTACTTTGTAAGTGATCTATTGGTGCTGGTTGAGCCTAAGATACCCAAAGAAGTATCTAGTAAGATTTGTAAACTGGCACAGCTAATATCAAGTCCTGAAAAGTTTCCCGTCCAAATATCACCAGACAAGGTCTATACAGTTGCTGATGTGAAGAAGGGTGATGACTTGGATATTTATGATGTATCTATTTCGAATGATTTCAATGAACCATCAATTGATATGAGTGCTGACTTTATCCCTGGTATTTGGAAAATAGCATCCAAACAGAGCTGGTCATCATGTCCTATAGGACAAGTACCTAAGTGGTTTGAAAATGTAGACGTAGAAATGACTTAATTTATAAACCTACCTATAAATCTATAAAATAAAACTAAGTTTCCACAGAAATGTTTACTTTTTATTTATATTTTGAATAATGTTTTGGTTACATTTCATTATAGGATTCCTAAAAATATTAAACAATATACATGCTATATGATACAAGATTCATTATGATTGTTTATGAATATCCAGAGATACCGGAGTACACCACGTGACCATCATTTATGAGTTTCGTATTTATTGGTCCTTAGCGATTATGAATAGTTTACTTGTAGTTACCATTAAGTTTTTTATCATTCCAGACTTTCAGTAAAGCAGATACAAACCATAGCAATACTTTTATATGCAATTAACCTGCATGAATTGTTGGTTTCAAATTAAATGAATCGGATTAGGATCGCGATAACATTAGCGCTAGATATTCTTTACGATACAAAATCGAAACCTATTAATATTAAAGGACTTTGTTTAGATATTACTGACGGCAACGTGAAATAAAAATGTATACATATGCACCATTTAAAATGAGATTAAATATTGCAGTCATTCATCTGCTAGGCACAGCACTTCTACTAAGTAACAGTGGCAAAAGATAACTCCCACAGTAAAATAGTACCTCACTAAAAATATTAACACTAACAATATTTACACAGCAGGAGACAATACTAATATCTACAAACACTTCTAGTGTCAAGTTTCGGTAGCCATTGCACATTGAGCTTTGAAGGAAATAACTTACAATTTATTAAATTGGCTGAGTATGTTTCGTATTACAAATTAATTCGTTTAAAATATATTCGCTAAAATAATGTGATACAGAAGTGTGGGTTACAGTATCATTACTACGCTAAAATATACACTGTTAGAATGTTTCACACTCACAAGAGTGAAGCCACTTCGTTCAAGCCAGACACAGACAGGAAATTAAGTGAAGGCACAGAAAGTACATACTTATTACAATTACACAACCAAAATGAAATACAATTTTGTACCCACTGGGAAACCAGGAATCAATCACAATAATTCCGTAACAAAATTTAAATGCAATTTCAATAAAATGCGTTTTGGAGTAACTTAGTTTGAACCTGAGATTCAATCATTTTGTCACATCGGCTTCGTATTTGTAACGAAACATTTCTCATGCCCTTTAAAATAGTAAATAAAGCAAAGACGAATAAGTTTTCACAGAATAATTCGTTGTCTGATAGATAAAATAATTAGATTAGTTAAAATGTTAAAACATTTGTGACTTACAATACATTCAATAGCTTAATAGACAGTCTTTTACTATATTACAAAAGCACTAGTACATATTCTGCGCAGTATTCTAAGCTACTATTAGAGACCGCTGCCCCACTTCATTACGTCAATGCGAAATGTTCTTTATTCAGGGTAATCACTAAGCTCATTTTGAATTGTCTCGGTGTGGTGTTGACGCACAGTAATGAAGTGGAGGGGCGTCCATTTTTAGAGTTGACGATCTATACAATTATTGGCATTATAAGAAGAGAATCGCAAATTCATTGAACATTGTTGCCTGAAATAAACGTTCTATTATTATTGAATTTATCTTTAGACGTTACACAGAATAGATATCAGCTACTGAATAGCCGATTTTTATTTGATAATGCGTATATATCACGGCAATGTCTATTCTGCACATTAACTGTAAAATTTAAAGAAAGGATGTCATGGTTACTATTTTTTGCTTTGTACTAGTAATTCCTGGATTATTAATGAGCAATTCAATAATTATAGCCGCGTAATTGTAACTTGATGTAAAAATACATTTTCCCGAATTAAAAAGTTCAGGTGTTTAATACGGCTGAACTAATTTGAATTAAAATTGAAAAGATGTAAGCTGAAGTATGTAAGCTAGAACTTATGTTTGGGTACCACGTTAGCGAACACGTGGATAGACGAAAGTTTTTAGAGCCGTTAGTAGTAGCAGATTGCATTATATTAACTGTAGATAATAGTAATCAATCAAGTGTTAGATTTTGTTACAAATCCATTTGACAAACTATTATTGAAACCAGCATTTAAAGCGATGCAGCTATGTTGTCTAAATAGGCGGAATGCCAAATGACAATGATTGAAACAAATTAAGCGAGAGGCCTCATTAGTGCGTTGCGTTGGGTTGCGTATACATATATTTTTAGTGACATGGCACGCGACGTTTCAACGGACTGACGGACGAGAGAGGAAGCGGGGGGAGGGTGTTCCACTGCTAGAGGGGCAATCAAGGGACATGTACAGAATATTTTATTGTGTCTACGTTTGTTCCGATCCATTGCCGAATGAAGACTGAAATCCACACTGAGACGCTGCGCTGCGATGACGCAACGCAACGCACTAATGAGGCCTCACCCTATAAGGAATGGATCACCATTTTAATAAATCGTTCTTACTCTAACAGTAATTTCTAACTTATCAACTAATTAAGTCTGTACGTCCTGGAATCTCAAACCCTTTTGTAGAATTAAACATGAACAATAAGGATAGACAGTTTGTAATCTAAACTTACAACTAAATATACGTAAAATAAAGGTCATTGGAATAAAATAATGTTAAAAGGCAATATTTTTAAATCACAATTAGACAAGATCTTACATATTTACAGTTAGTAATCAAAAAAATCTGCATAGTTCAGCAGTTTTCATATAAAAATAGTTTAGCTTGAAAAATTCGTTATAAAAGATCAACAATAGCATAAATAGTGACACGGGGGCCTCAAAATTCTATAAAAATGGAACATGCGAGTAAACATTTGATAAACACGTCGTAAACTTATCTTTAGCTTCGAGATATGAGGAATGCAACACCACTAGAACAAAGGCTTCTTGAAAAATATAATTTTACCGGTAATCCGGTACGGTACGGTATGGCAATCTACTATCCTTTCAAAGAATTGTTAGTTAGACGTTGTTTCAAACAACTTTTCAAATAATATCATTTTTTGGTAGAAACTAACAACGAATTTCAACAATAACACGAGGCAACATCACAATTGTTCATGAAACTCACCGATAGTTACCAATGGCTTACATTTACCTAAAACCATGAAAGAGCACATCTAAGTATCTACCAAAATAATCCAAAAATTATCCTCTTAATTTTTCAACTGTAATAGTTAAACAATGCTTTATTTTTACACAAAGCTGTTGTACATATTCTTCTAAATTCTTCTTTCTTGAGGCAAGGACCATAAATGAAGTGTTCATTCATTTTAACTGTTCTTTGAAAATGATTCTGGCACATTAAGATGTCAGTCCCAGTTATAAAAATCGTCAAACCGGTGTCTTATACAATCAGACTGACTGACAACAAACGAGGCAGTTTCATTACACCATGATGTGATCATCTGATGACATGTCTGTAGCATCCAGTTGGAATTGTACTGAAGCTTTCATCGGTGACCATAAAAGAGCATATAAGTGCTCCCCAGTTCTGAATTTGGTGTTGTTGATTTCTTTGTACTGGTAGCCGTAGGAAAGCTTGAACATGATGGGATCATTATGAGGACAGTTGCTTTCATTTGTTCTACTGATTTTTTTCTGTAATATTTCAGTTGTTTACTTGTGATCTTCTATACTATGTTGGGATTATCTGAGGACAGATGTCTGCATCCTGCAATTGGTGTTGTTGAGCCTCTCGGTGATGTCCAGTTCATAGACAGTGTTAACAACATGTTGGGATCATATATGAGGACAGTTGTGTATAGCCAGCTTGCAAGTGTTATTCTACTAATTTCTGTAATGTTGCTGTTATTAACTGGTGACCACATAAAAACACAATTTCACTACACCATTATGGGATTATTTGAGAACAGATGTCTGGAGTATTCTCCTAACTTTTTCGCACACCGGTGGTCATAAAAAACCAGAGGCAATATCACTAGACCATGATAGGATCGTCTGAGGACAGTTGACGATGAAGGCGCTGGGAGCGGATGGAACCGGCCGTGCTAAGGTCATCTGTGCTGCCCAGCTCGCCGTCGTGATCGGTGGTGGACAGTAGATCGTCGTCCGATGTCGCTCTGTGGACAAATACTTATTGGGTTACTTGTGGAGGTAAGTTTACCGAAACGTAACAAAATTAGTTATATCCAATACGCAAGATCAACACCAGGATTCCTTCTCAGTATCACACTACAATCGAATATTGCATCATATCTAAATATTTGTCTTTCATGACAACATACTAATTCTTAATTCAACTATTTCACTCAAAGTACCTACAAGGGTATATTTTCGTTAGATTTTCACATATAACTGACACATAATATTCAAATTTTACCTTCCAATACATTTTTTATAATGTTTCCTAAGACGTCCGAAGTCCATTATGAGAGTACATTGCCATTGTTCTACGCCCGTTACGTACTCTACGTACGCTATTATTCAGAATAGATAGAGTCAGCGGAGCTGGTTCTAATACATGGCATTGAATCAATTTTTGAGTTTCTTTTGTCATCGCTAGAGAGTGATTGGTGTTTAAAATTGATTTAAGATTTCTAAAGTTGGAAATATTAATGGCGGTTGTTGATTCAATGGTATTCGAACACCAGAAATCATTTTGAGAATCGGTTTGGGTGGGTCTAAACGAGCCCGAACATTTAGGTATAAACTCAAACAACCGCCCGAAAAAGCTATGTAGTCATCTGCCTTTGTTTCCAGATCCAGATCCCCTTCCGCTTCTGTAACTTCGCCCCCTCCCCTTTTTTTCGCGCTGGCGGAATCGCCTTAATATCGTCTAGCACTAGAATCCTTTTTCTCCTGTTGTCTCGATTTACTGGCGGCGGCGGCTGGACGAAAGGGCTTGTCTTGGCGGGAAGTCGACGCAACTGGTGACTTTGGACGAGAGTATTTAGAAGTAGAGATCTGTTTTTCAAATTTTTCTATTCCACCGATCTTTTGTATATAGGTAGACAAAGACTCGGGATTAAACATGTACTCCGCTGAAGGAGGAATTTTTTCGGTATCTTCTTTTACATATTTGCTTTTCAAACTTTTAAGAATCGATCGACGACGAAGTTCAATGACCTCGGCTCGTTTCCCGCATATCAATTGGAGAATGTCATGAGAAACGGTTTTATAAGCTGACTCGTTACTGAATAGCTCTTTTAATTTTTCATAGCGGGTAGTTGAAGAAAGCTCGACACCAGAATTTGCCGACCAATTGATAACGATAAGGTTTTGCAAGGTTAAATTCACGGACTCATTTTGATTTAAAAACGCATTTGATAATACGGCAAAACTGCGTTCCATCTGATACCACTTAATCGGCGAGAAAGGATCCTCCAGTTGTCTCAATTCCTCGTTAACTTTACATTCCGTAAAGGCCGGTGAAGCCGCATATTTTTTCTGAATGCCCGTGTAACGAACGCAATTCCAATCGGTCGAATCAAATCTCTGCATTGTACTTATTTTAGCTACGCGCTTTGGATTTGCCTTAGCTATAGCTGGCTCTTTAATAGATACACTCAATTCCGCGATATTTCCTAATTCCGGTGTGGGCAGAGGCGGTGGACGCAAAAAGGGGTCCGTGGAAACAGAGGCGGGCCCTGTTACTTACGTCGGGCTTACGTCTCTTGCTCGGCGGCGATCCATCCTCCTGCGATGACTCCGTATCTGCCCTGGCCTAGTTCTCCGACGGTGAACGCGATGTCTGATCCGATTGCGCACCGATATCTTCGTTAATCATTTCAAATTTTTTTAAACGCGTCATCAATTTTTTAGAGCGACGTAGCGGAAAACTATTTTAAAAAGCGCATTACAATATCGTACTTTCTACTTTAAATCTCGAAAGACCGAATATTAAAATAAATGATTTAATTACATAAACGACTATTCTAACGAACGTCCACGCAGTTCGACGGACCACGCAACAATGACGAAAGATTCTAGGTGGCTTGAGCAACTTTTAGTTCCGACAACGGCCGCTAGGGGCACTCGTAGAGCCGGAAACGTGACGGAAAACAGCGACATCTGACGAATGGGCGTAGAACAATGGCAACGTACTCTCATAATGGACTTCGGACGTCAAACGGAACACATAATATGCATGAGTTTTACGCTTCAGCTCGTTCCAATACGAACATTGATTTCTAATACTGATTGTAGACACAGGGAAGTTATTTATTTATTTTATTACTTTGTTGCACAAAAAATACAAATTACATGTACAAAAGGTGGGCTTAATGGTAATAGCATTATAGAGTTATGACTCTGCCGAGTGTTTATTTATTATTATTATGGAGTAAACTACACCAAAGCCAAGCTAGGAAAATGTTTTTAAATAATAGCATGCAAGTCAATTAGTTTTTATTCTGCAACGCATTTTACCATCATAGGTCCAGAGTCATCAGCCAGTGATCGGCAATCAACTGCGCATCATCATATCAGCCATAGTACACTGTTGAACATAGGCCTCCCCCAAAGGTCACCAGAGCGACCGATATCATGTGGCCTGCACTCAACGGCTCCCAGAAACCTGGCTGAGCCTCAACAACTAATAAAATTACTTCTTCTATTTTTTAGCGTGTATTTTTATTTGATATTAGTATAGTTTAATCTAATAAATAATGTAAATATAATGTATTTAAGTAGGTTTATTTATGTAGAATGTACCTACATTATGCTATTTTTATTAGTCCTCTGCAAATTTTCATGAGTTTCCTTTTCTGTGCACAACCTACACATCTTTATCTACAATACACAAAGGGTATCTGGAAGAGAATGCGCTTTAGCATTAAGTTCGCCTTTGTACTATTTTTATATGTGCAATAATGTATTTTCAATTAATCAATCAAACAACTTTCAAAAACTATAGAAATTGTCAAATGAGTTTGTAAAACAGATTAACGACGGATTCCTATATCCGTCGGTAACCAACTACGATTCGTATCTCCTTGAAAAAGTGTCAAACTTTTGACACGTTTTTATTTTATTTTAACCCGCCATTAATTATACATCAAAATTAGTTTTTAAAGTATTTCTGGTGTTCTATTTATTATAGATTAAAAATAATTCTATTCATAATCAGATTCATTTCTAAGATAGAGAAATGGGGGACAGACCTTTAAAATTGTATAAAAAAGCTAATTTAGATCAAATATCAAAACTATAAGCTTAAGTATGAATGCTACGTACACGTGCAGTGCTTAGGTGACTTCGACTTCGACTTAGGTGGAGGTTATTTCGAAATAAATATGGTGTGGATAGTGCAACTATTTACAAGTTGTGAATAAAAGCCTAGTGTTAAATTTAGGGTTTCGAACCCGCGATATCATGCAAACTACGGAACCATTACCGGATATAAATCTGTACCTCGCACGTCCTTGTATATTCTTCTTCACTCATAAAAAAAGGTTGCCGCCGACTGTCTGTCTTTATAATGTAACTACTTGGCTTGCCTGCCCATTTATTAACCCCCATGTAAAACGAGGGGGGTTTCCGAAGACGGATACCGAACACCGAGAGCTCATGTTTAAAATTGGAGTGTTTATGTTAAATAAATAGAAGTTTTTATTATAATATGTATTTTAGGCTGAGGTATTTATGAGCCGTAGAATAATTTATATACTATGCTGTAACTATTTTATTGTTGCCTGAATTAAATGATTTATTATTATTATAACTTCAGTGTTTCAGTATCTTGTTGAATGTACAATGTAGATGGCGCTAGTTAGTTATAGCACTCCTGTATTTTGTCTATAGCTTGTAGCGTAGTTGTTTTTATGAAGCCATTTTTTATTTTTTCATTATAGAATAAACAGCACTTCATATCTATGTAAACAAACTCTTAAATGATGTGATATTGTAGATGTGACATCACATTTTCCTCAAATGCTATTGTTAGTATAGATTTGAATAAAATAACATCAGATTACGGAAAAACTGTTGTGTGTTTGATTCTTTTATTTATAAGGAACAATTATTGTTAATTTTGTTAATGTAGGCTCATAATACATTGCCCATACATTTAGTCACAAAACATCCAAAATTTACAATTTACTATCTAACCCGCCCGCGGCTTCGCACACTTGCAATTTCCCGTTCCCGTGGGAACTTCGGGATAGAAAATATATAAAACACTCTTGTCAAAGTAACGCGACACTTCATGTAAATGACTTCACGTCAATGAACGACGGTTAAATGGGGTGGGGGTAGAAAGGTGAAAAATACTTTTCGACCTAGCCTCATACCTACTAAATATACAAAAAAAAATCCTTAAAATCGGTCGACCCGTTCCGGACCACTATGAGATTTATCATATATTAGATAATAATAGATATAATATATCGCTTACCATCAGGCGAGATAGTGGTCAAACGCTAGCCTATAATTTATAAAAAAAAAAAGATAAAAAATTATGATTTTCTAAAAAAGAGCAGACAAGCCACCGCGAGAACATTATCTTTAATAACGGTAACGTAAATGAGTATAAGTATCTGTTTGCAATTTCAACTATCATGGAAATAAATACATAACAATTAAAAATGAACGTTATTATAAAGTGTCGGCGACAACCACCTGACGTCTCATAAATAATAATGAATGTGTGCAATACATACGTGTTGACGGAGCAATACCTAATAAGGGTAGGCAGGTTGGACTGCAGCAGCAGCTTCTCCTTCTCTATCTCGTGTATGTGTCCCACCAGCAGCTGCTCCTCCGGGCGCGCGCCGCCGCCGCGCGGCAGGTCCGCCAGCCGCTTGCTGGCCGTGTGGCACGCGCTGTCCAGCGTCTTTATGTCGTTCAGCATCATGCGGACCTGCAGCCACAAGTACACAAATAACACTAACACTACTAAACACTATTCGCTACGATAGAAGAGGGGTAATGCAGAATACATCTCTTACATTAATTCGGTAACTCTGAAAATCTAGGCGATGACTCAAAAACAAGTTCATACATGCCATCGAATTGAGGGTAAATTATAAAATGGTAGTGGTTAGTGTTAGCTGGTGGGGTAGGGGTGTAGTTACCGTCTTCATCTTATGTACGAGTATGGCCTCTATGCAGGAGGTTTGGCGCGCGATGTCGTGCAGCGAGTCCTGCGCCGGCTGCACCTTCTGCGTGCGCAGGATGCACGGCGCGAACACTATCGCCAGCGCGTTCGGACCCATCCTACGGAATACATACATACTCGCATTACACCACCCACCATCTGCAATGTTTCCTAACTTGGGCAGAAACTTCATCTGGCCCCCTCCAGCATTTGAGAGGGGGAGGGGAGGTGTTAAAGTTTAAAGCGTTCCAAATCAAATGAACAGCTACACACCACACTTCACGGTTACCAAACCATAAGCTTAATATACATCGCCACGGAATAGAAGCTAATTTAGAATAGAATACTCTTTATTGCACACCAAAAAAAAATATACAAAGAAATACACAAAAAAAAGGTAAGTACAATGGGTGGTCTTATCGCTAAAAGCGATCTCTTCCTGACAACCTTAGGATGGACAGGACAAAACAAAATCAAAAAGACAGCGGTGTATCTATGTTTATAAACCTACATATATTTACAAATAAACTAAATATATAGATAAACATATTAATGTATACTAATTTATGTAACGAAATGGTACAAAACATAATGAATTTTATGTCAATTGTGAATTAACTTTCAATTATTTTTTTAAGTATACTGCATTTAAAAAGCCGCTTGCCTATGCCGGGACTCGAACCCGCTAAATGAAGAAAAACTGCTCAGATCAGATCGAAAGGGACACACCGATTTTGTACCAATTTGTTTGCATGCAAAATAATAGTACAAAACATAAGTTTACAGTTGTCAGTAAACATGTATATTTGACCTTTAAATGCATGGGATTTGCTTTCTATAAAAATTCAACGCAAAATAAGAGAAAAAAGAGCAGAGGAAAGTTATAGAACAAATGAAATAATATTTTCAATAATGTCTTGGTATTTCCGGATTTTTAAATTAAGTATTCTGAAAACGATGGTTTTAAGTTATAATAGATTTTTTATGCCACCATTATGAATGTATGGTAGGTTAAATAAATATTTTATATGAAAACTTTTAAGTGATTACAAAAATGCAAGTTACCTGTTATGGTTTTCCCCTAACGCCACCCTCGCCAAGTGAAATATCAGCGTCTCGACAAGATCGAAGTTAGGTTTAGGAAGCTTCTTCAGTAGTCCGAATATTGTTTGCACTCGTTCCTGCAACAAAAATAATATTCTACTCCATACTCATACACCATAAGTAGATTTAATCTGCTGTGGAGAGGAGAAACCTGAGTCCGCAGTACTGGGGAGATCGATGGCTTTTGTCAGAGTATTTCTTCTGTTTTGTTTATTTTATAGCTGAAAGCGATAAACTACACCCAGAATATTTGAGGGGGTCGAATGGATGGATGTACAAGTGGAGGAAGACTAAAGAAGAGACGGATGGACTGTGTGATAGATTATATGAGTAACAAAGGAGTGGCTGAGATGACGGGTGATGCAGGAAGTTGGAAGAGAAATGCATGTTGTGTGATACCTGGTAGTATCGCTACACTAAATTATTTTGTTTTTTGTTGGCAACCTCTCTTGTGGATTGTCACTCGGCACAACTTTTCACTCAACAACTTATTTTTTTTCCCGCTTAGTTAACGTTTTAGAGCATCGCAACATCCACACGACGACGCACGAATTACTTGAGTAACCCATTCCTTTGCGGAGTTATGACTAATTATTTGGTCACCCAGAGTGAATTTCGAGGCTCCCTACTCAATGACGTGGGCGTATGATGACGTAGTGCACTACCAGGCAACGCATAGTGGCTATTTTCAGAATATACACAACACTTGATACATGAGATAAAATTAAACATTTTGGAGACAACAAAAGCGTTTCATCGCTAACTCCGCCGGGACCTTAGAAAGTAAACCTTTTTTTAAGTTGAGGCTTTACTGTAAGTAAAAGGGGTAAGTACCTGAGGGTCCGAGATTTCCGCCGCCATGATGAAGTCGTCGTACAGGTCGAAGGTGAGCAGCGGCTCGGGCAGGTCCCGGAAGAAGCCCTTGAGCACGGAGGCGCGCACGTGCACGGCGTACGTGTCCAGCAGCTCGATGCCCTCCTCCGGCCGCGAGTCCAGCAGCTCACGCAACTCACGCACCTGGGGGCACACTAGCTCCGTAACAACTACATTTATAACATCATCATATCAGCTCTAGGACGTCCACTGCTGAACATAGACCTCACCCTTAGATCTCCAGACCCACCAATCTGGTGTAACATGCACCCAACCGCTCCCACCAACCTTTATAAGGCCATCTTTCCGTCTTTTTTCATACTACCAGGAGACGGAACAAGCCTTTGGCCCACATGATGTCAAGTGGTAACCATCGCCTATAGCAAAGTATTGCGTCGTAGGTCACGCACCCTAGAAACGTGCCCTACGATGCATCTAGTGGAAGGCCACTACGCTGCGCTTTCAGCCCCAACGGCCGTCATTCTCCGAGCTTCCTTCAGTAATTCCAACTAGATATCGGGTCGATTAAGTGGCACCGATGATTAACGCTGCGTTTAATCGATATTTCAACCTAGTTTCCGATCGCGGCTTCACACGCTTTCACGTCTTAATTGCTTAACCGATTTCGATGAAATTTGGTATAAGGATCGATTATGACCTGGATTGAGAAGGATTTAATTGATAAGAAACACGCGCGAAAACTTGTAAGTGATAAGATGTTACCTTAGAACTAAGTCCACTTTTTCTGTAAAGTCCCTCGGTATAAAGGCCAACCATCTCTATAGTTATAATAAGTCTATCCACTACTATTGGAATATTGCTATCGCGCGTCGGCAGTTCACTCAGCGGCACACCAAACACCTAAAACAAACTAAACTTCAGCAATCTATTGACAGAATTACATAAATTGCTACAGCTAAGTCCTAAAATCGTCACGTAATCGTAACGGCTTTATGCGATCCTCAGAAGCCACCTCAAATAATGCAAGTGCTTCTTGTCCTGTGGAACCCAAAATAAAGACCCTCCACCTGGCTATTTTACATCAGTAGAACTTCAGGTCAACATATATCCAGGGGTCCAATTCTACTAAACCAATCGCTTCACTATGGCAATGGTATCGTCGCAAAATCACCATTACAGATACCTTTTGCTATTCTACTGCAGTTGCCAATTTAAACATGCGAAAACTACCCCCACTCTGCTCTTTTGTGCTCACGACCCGTGACAGCAACTATAAAAGTGGTATGATAGAGGCAACATACCACTTTTATAGCATACCACATCGGCGACACAATGAGAATGACATGGCCACGATGCCACACGTCCATGCATACCCGTCGTGCCCAAGCACAAGCACTATGATGGGTGAATAATGACTTGCTCCGTCGCCGCCATGCAGGTGGCGTCGTACTGCTCAAAATAGCTATAAGACCGAAACATCGATAAAAAAGAAGAAGAGAAGTCCAAATAACAAATTAATGAAGTTGTTGATTATTAATTAAATTTTGTTCATTGATTCAAAATAGTTTTTGAGTTTCATTGCATAATACATCGCTTAATCATCATAATTATATCAGCCACAGGACGTCAATTGCTGAACATAGGCCTCCTCATAGATTTCTAGAGCGACCAATCTTGTCCCGCCTGCACCCAACAGCTCAACCTTTATCAAGTTGTCCTTTCATTTAGTGAGGGGTCGTTCTGCGATGCGTTTAGCTCGAGCTAATGCTTTGCAATTTTCCTGTCAATCTGAACCGTATGTTTTTTATTGTTCTTGCAAATATAAGAAAACATTGGGCACGGGTTAGTACATCCATTTGTCTTAATATCCTTTCTGTACACAAATAGATGCCAGACAATCTTACAAAAAATCTTTATGACTACGACTCGTACGAGGGGCGTTCAATGTATTCTCGGTATCGGGGTAATATACAGTATAGGGTAATTAAATTATCTCATTAGTTTATGACACTCATTGAGGGTATATATACAAAATTTTATTTGATTGTCGCCATTAGTATTCAAAATATCATTTCGGAAAGGCAACTACGATGACTGATACGACAATGTTGAAAAAAATCGAGCATCGCGCTGTGATAAAATTCCTCACAAAACAAGGAAAGACTCAAGTAATTCACGAAGTTGGCTGTTTACCAAGATTCTGCGCCTTCATTATCTACAACTCAGAAGTGGTCAAGTGAATTTAAACGGGGTAGAGAGAGTATTGAACAGGACCCTCGTGCCAGTGAGCCGGTTAGTGCCGCTACTGAAGAAAACGTAAAAATTGTTGAGAAACTTGTACTCGAAGATGCCCGTGTTAGAGTGAAAATATTAGCAGAAAGAACCAAGCTATCCGTGGGTATCATTCACACTATCCTTCATGACCATCTGAATTTGTCAAAGGTCAGTGCAAGATGGGTGCCGCGAATGCTCACAGCGCTTCAGAAACAAGTGCGAGTTGATTGTTGCAAGGAGTTTTTGGAGCTCTGTGGTGAAAATCCACAAAGTATTTATGATCGAATTGTTACTGGTGATGAAACGTGGGTTCATCACTATGATTTTGAGAGCAAGCAGGAGTCTATGCAGTGGCATAAAAAAGGAACAGCCCCACCGAAGGAGTTCAAAGTCAGCCCATCCGCCGGAAAGCTCATGGCCACAGTGTTTTGGGATTCCAAGGGAATCTTATTAATTGAGTACACAAAAAAAGGTGAGAGTATTACTGGCGCAACTTACGCTAACACCCTATGCAATTTAAAGGAGGCAATAAAAGAAAAAAGACGGGGAAAATTGACCGCAGGTGTATTGATTCTGCACGACAACGCGCCTGTTCACAAGGCGCGCATTGCCAATGCTGCTGTGCAGGATTGCGGATTTGAAGAAATCAATCATCCACCCTACAGCCCGGACCTAGCCCCTTTGATTACTTTCTGTTCCCAAATCTCAAAAAAGAACTATCGAGGCAAGCATTTTTCCAACGATGATGAGTTAAAGGCAGCAATTAACGATAATTTTTCAGACCAGGAAGAAAAATATTTTTTGGAGGGAATTGAAAAGTTATTTTCCAGAACAAATAAGTGTGTTCAGATCCTAGGGGACTACATTGAAAAATAAATTTTATTCAGAATTTTCTGCTTATTCTTTCATGCCTATACCGAGAATACATTGAACTCCCCTCGTATCTCCTTGAAAAAGTATCTTTTAACACGTTGACAGTTTTGAGACGAGTCGTAGTCGGTTACCGACGGATATAGGAAACTACCATTAAGCAGTGAATACGCTCGTTATAATACCTTTCCTCTCCTTTGATAAACACCAAACTGTTCTCTCCCGCCCGCGTCCACCGCGCCTACTATCGATGCTGACGCCATGTTGTTTTTCAGACATACCGTTGAAACCTGAGAAAATAATGTTTATTTGATACATAAATAATTAACAATGAATCTAACTAACCTATAAAGGTGAAGCTTTTGCCAGAGTCCCTGCTAATAATTCAAGTCCGCCATCTTGTATTTGTTGACACAATTTTACCACCATAGAATTAGAGAATGAACTAAAAACATTAAAAAGGCTGAAACAAGAGAGTCGTTTAAGAGATTTGTGTGTCAGCTCTTCCTTGAGAAGTTGAAAATAAATCAGCCACTAATAATGTTAACTAAATTAGATAAGTCAATACAATACAAAATAAAAACAAATGTCATAGTACCTAGTAGTAAGCCAATTAAAAGTCATTGGAATGGGTTCAATATTCATTAATGTCATAAAAACAATAGTGTGCCAACCATTTTGTCAACTTTGTTTTGAATACATTAAATGGAAATTCCTTAAATGTATTTGGCAATTTATTATACACCTTTATGGCATTCACATAAACATTTCTTTTATAAATGTCCAGTCTGACTTTAGGTAAATATAATTTATGTGCATTTCTAGAGGCAGCTTTTTTAACAACTACTTCTGATTGCTTCTTGAAGTATCCAGGGTATCGTGTAAGTTCAATACCTCTCTTTTCTGTAAGTTCACAATGACAAGATGCAGAACCCTGAGACAGAATTGACTCAGACCTGTGACATAGCCCAATCAAAATTCTAGAAAGAGATAACTACTGACCAACCTACCTGCTCATATTTTTTGCCCAAATTTACTTTACGATGGAGAACACTCAGTCCATTCTCTGACGTTTATTTACATTATTGTCATTATATCAGACATAATACGTCCTCTGCTGAACATAAGCCTCCCTCATAGATTACCAGAGCTATCTATCTTGTGCGGCTTGAAAATGACTCCCAGCAACCTTTACCAGATCGTCTTTCCAGATGGTTTTTTTTTTTTTTTTCGAATGGACTAATCTCGCTGTTGGCCTCTGAGGCCGTGACAGCTTAACCGAACTTTTGGCGAGCGCAGATGGCGCTCAGCCCAGTAAGTTTATTTTTGGCAACTAGCGCAAGGGCACCACTTAGGTACGAGCCTCGGCTTGGGCTGTTGCCGGGGTGGGGATAGGAGAGAAACGCCCGGGTACATGTCTGTACCTCGTATAGGCGGCGACTGAAGGGACTCGTCGACCTCGCCGGCGAGGTCGGTGTTTCTGTGAAGTGTTTGCTCTGTCTGATATAGATGACTCACCTTCCGCATTAGCGGAGGTGATTTCGTCATCCGGGTCTCCGAGAACGTGTCTCGGTCGACGGAGGATTTGAATTTCCAGATGGTTTTTTTTTTTTTTTTTTTTTTCGAATGGACTTATATCGCTGTTGGCCTCTGAGGCCGTGACAGCTTAACCGAACTTTTGGCGAGCGCAGATGGCGCTCAGCCCTGTAAGTTTTTTAGGCAACTAGCGCAAGGGCACCACTTAGGTACGAACCTCGGCTTGGGCTGTTGCCGGGGTGGGGATAGGAGAGAAACGCCCGGGTACATGTCTGTACCTCGTATAAGCGGCGACTGAAGGGACTCGTCGACCTCGCCGGCGAGGTCGGTGTTTCTGTGAAGTGTTTGCTCTGTCTGATATAGATGACTCACCTTCCGCATTAGCAGTGGTGATTTCGTCATCCGGGTCTCCGAGAACGTGTCTCGGACGACGGAGGATTTCTTTCCAGATGGTTACCATCAATCACTTATATATATACCAGCCGCCATCTTGAATAGTATGTGACGTCACAGTTGTAGGTACCTTCGTGTAGCACTTCTTGTGCGAGGCGAGCTTGCAAGTCTGGCAGATGAGCGAGCGCTCGATCGGCCACATGAAGAACGTCTTGCAGATCTCACACTCGGTCGGGATGTTGATCATAGATAGTACGAACGCGTGCCCTTTGTATTGTATTGGATCGTCCACCTGACGACAAATAACATTTAAAGAAATTGTACAGTACATAAATACTGGATATTCTATCACGTACTGTTACATCGGTGTTACGAACGACAATGTTTCGGTTTTTCAGTTCAATTCGTGAACCTTATTCTTTATTGTATACAAATAGATTACAGACAAAAACGGCTTACAAAATGGACATGTACAAAGGCGAGCTTGCCCCTAAGAAGAGTTTTTTTCCAGCAAACCTTTGAAGATAGAGATAGTGGATTATAGTGGTGGGTACGTGCACAGAAAAAAACATTAGAGATACCTTCATCAGAGTAAGTGCGATCCGCTCCGCACTGTCTCGTATCCCGTATGTATATAATATTGAAATAAAACTCGGCAGTTTCCTAGATTATTTTTGGTCAAATACTCACTTTTCGCTTCTTATCCTTCTTCCTCTTGGTCCGTGCCTTGTCGGTGTCGTGGTGAGTCATGAACTCGTCCATGAAGCCGCGGAAGGCGTTGACGCCCATGGTGATGGAGAGCGTGGAGCCCTCGCGCGCGCACACGGTCTCCATCACGTGCAGGAAGTTGCCGATCAGGTCCTTGTACTTGAGCGCGGAGCCGCGCGTTTCCACGATGCTGTACGACGCGACGAGGTTGTCTTTAAACTCTAGGAGTGCGTGTTTGAATACCCTGTCGACCTACACAAATTTAAATGTTAAAAAAGTATAAAATCTACACTAAATTGTTTTTTTTTTGGTGTAATTTCGGTTATAATTTTAGTCAATGTTACTAATTAAATAGCACAATCCAGGATGTAGTTTCGAAAAACACTGCAACAGTTTAACTGGAAATTTTAACATTATCAAAGTAGACTTGTTTGGCATGTTAAGGGCATAAAATAAAATAAATTATAATAAGTAAATGAATCCCTGAAGACGTTTCCTAATGCAAATTGCCCGACAAATGATTGCCTTATAGAGCATACATGCCTAACGTGCAAAATAGAGATAATTATCGCTTTATGTTTGCGCACCATAATTTTGACGAAATTTGATACTGCTGCGCGAGTATTTTTTTGTACTTTTTGAGAACGAGGTAAAGTAATGTTTTATGATAAAAAAAAATAGGCAGCGAATAACTTCTTCATCGTGGCGCATGTCAGAGCAAACGCGCATGCTAGCCCAGCTGAATACACAAAACCATAACTGGATTGTAAATTAGAATAATTGTATATTAGCTGCCGCCCGCGGCTTCACACGCGTGGTTTGTAAATACATTACCCTCCTCTACGCAGTCGGGTAAAAAGTATAGATTGGACAGAGGCTACTTTTTATTGGCAAACCACGCGTAGGCGGAAGCTAGTATAAAGAAATTATTCCTAGCAAATGCACAAACGGAGTGATACCATTCTTCTTCTTAGCGTATCAATAATAATTCTACTTATATTGTGTTAGATATGTACTTGGCCACATTGATGGCGTTAGGAGAAGCTGTTTTCAAATGCTCCATCATGCAGGTGTTTGGGCACCACAGCCACCACCACAGCCGAATTGCGTTAGGCTAGGATCTCTGAACCCCCATTTGCACATATTGATTCTGCAGCGACCAATCTGTGTGCGATCCCATAAAAACAATTACCTACCTCAGATTGCTTTTTATTTTCATTAGACTCCATCTGATAAATCTTCTCCGTTATAAAGTTCTGCATCGCTTGCAACTCCGTGCCGTCCGATATAATCTTATCCGTGCGATCCATGAACTCTGACGTGCCAGTTAGGTTGAAGTTAGAGCTCGCAGAACTTTTAGAGAGATCTAGCAGATTGTTCTGATTCGGTGTGATTCTCTTCCTGAAATTAAATAAATATATATAAATAAATATTGCTGGACGTTTCACACACCAGAGTTCAAAATAGCACATTGCGCTCGAAGACTGGTATCGCTGATGTAGGTCGCAAGGCAGCCAAGCTGAAATGGGAGTGGGCGGGCCACGTGATCCGCATGGAACAACATTGATGGGCTAAACAAATCACAGGATGGATACCCGGAGGCAATAGAAGACGACGGGCTCGCCCGAGAAGACGCTGACGCGATGACCTGGATATCTTTAACAGGGATTGGGTAGAGAGACCTTTGTCCAGCAGTATACAGTACAGGTAAAATGTATACCTGTATTTGTGGCGGCCTCTGTTGGTGGTGGAAGTGCAAGGCATGTTGATGACGCCCTTGTTCTGAATGCATTTGGTGTGGTAGAGCTGTTTGCAGTCGATGCAGCGCTGCCCTTGCGTCACGAATGCGTCGATCGCTTCCTGGCAGTACACGCACTTGTCGGCTTTTGCGAAGCGTGTGCCTTTGCGGAACCTGAAATGTAGATTATTTTAAGCCCCATGATGGACATCCCCGGATCTAAGTATAAATAAATGAATCTATCCTACAAGAAAGTAGTCAGAGGAAAGTCCAAACATTACGATTGATATGTGCCCACTTTTTGTATAGAAGTTCATTCACATGACAGGTTGCAAGCCCATCGCCACAATTATATAATTTAGTAATCTTTTTTATTTTGCCTACTAAACTGAGCGGTGACTGTGTACGTCCTTCTAGAAGTAAGCACATAATTATAAATACTGTTATTTAGAGATTAGTCAATAACAGATCGATACCTGTAAATCTTTAATTTGAAATGTTGTCCGTGTATACCTGTGTCCTGCGATGCGGAACAGTCCATTCTCGGTCTGTCCGATGAAGCCGGCGGAGCGCGGGTCTACGGGGCGCAGGTCGCCGGGCGCGGGGTCCGAGTTGCGACGTCGCAGGGAGTTCGTAGCGCTGTTGCTTTCCCGGATTTCCATCGGCAGTTTAACTCTGAACAATATAAACTGATTCATAGATCATTCGTGGAACTTTAGAAGAAAGTTAGAGTAGGTCGTCGTCCATATTACAATTAATTAGATGTTTTTTGTATCAAGTTTTTCTAAAAAGTCGTTTAGCGTTTGAAACTAAATTGCGTCTGAGGATGGCAGCTTATACTCAGAGGTTACAAAGGGTTAAAATTTATCTTTTTTTTTTGCCACGCCAAGTTGGCTACCCAGCTTAATATACTCAAAACGTACTAACATTTTAGTCTAAAAATCATACAATTTAGGAGAGTTTTCTGCATGTCCTTATAGAAGCAAAACTTATTTTACTTAAACTAAGGAACCCCACCACTACCGATGTACTGCTCGCTGATGACTACACGCGGACTACTCACCGTGCAGACGCGTCTACCACGAGGTCTGGCGGGGGGTGTCGCGGGGAGCGGCGCGGGGAGCGACGAGCGGCGCGGGCGGGCGGCGCGGGGGGGTCCGATGTACTGCTCACTGATGGTACCACGGCGAGGGACGCTATGTCGTACGCTGAAATATAAACATAGTTTTATTGCCAACATATGGATATTTAACCCAGCTCAGAAATAAATATAATGTGTTGCAATTTAAACTAATTATATTGCAGTAACGGTTTCTACACACAATAAAAAATAAACATATCTATAAAATTTTCTTGTTGCACACGGTGCGTACGGCAGGGCGGTAACTACCTACATGTAAGACACAAAAACTCAAAATCAAGTTTTATGGATTTAATTTACAACTATATTTATTTATTATTTACGGTCTCAAAAATATACTCCTTAATTAATTGTAGTTTAAATTACAACACCTTATACTACGTGTTTTGTTATGTACGACATTAAATGAAAACACGGGTAGGGCTAATGGCTAGATTTTTTCAAATACGTTACCATAGGCAATTTTTTAACAACCATAACATCAAGTCGAAACGAAATAGCCTGTATAAAATAGGTAAACAAATCATATTCATTCCTCATGTAAGTAGATATCTGTTAAACTGACTAAGCGGCATCATCGCAAAGGTGCCGCCGACTTACGTTTAAAATTGTTTATTGGAAATGTATCGATTACTGGATAAATATTCAAGTTACCGGTATTAAACCTCCCCTCTAAAATTGGTTAATACGAATCCGGATGTGTGTTTTAAATTAATGCCGTACATAAACAAAACAGGTTATATATTGTATTGTTTTTTTTTCCTCTTTTTTTCTGTCATAATCAGAAACGGTATGTTATCACTGTATTGTTTATACAGAACTAATTAGTTCCTATTGCTATTTTATAAGAAAATAGACTGGGATAGCATAACTTTCTTTCACTGAAAGAATTTTCAAAATAGGCAAATAGGTTTTGAATTTACCCCTTACAATACAAACATATAAACTAACAAATAATAAGCTTTTACCTCTTTATAATATGAGTATAGATTTTCTTACCGTAGTAATAAAACAGGAGTTTCAAACACATATTCAAATAACCCATCACTAGCATCAGTAATATTAGAAGCACGACAATAACCACTAAACACTTTTCTAACTTCTGATTCCTAAGAACAACACACTCCATGTTCCTTACTTAAAGTTATAAATGCAAGTGTGTAGATTTAAAAGCAAATATACTGTTTACTGCAAATCTTCTAAGTCATTAGTATAATTACCGTTATTTCCCCTTAGAATTATTTAATGACTACACAAAGTTTTGGAAATAAACAAAAGCACTGCTTAAGGAGTTAACGTTGATTATATCAGCAGTTGTTTTGCGATAGAAAGCAGTAATTGAGATGCCTACCGAAACTTTATATGATAAGCCTGGCGTGGAAGTCTCCACAATGGTGGCGATTCTGTTAATTTACTCACTAACTATAATATCGTAACATCCCAACGCTCTTATTTCGTTTACGCTAAAGACAGAATTAGCATGACGTTAAAAGTGTCATTTTTTTAAATTAAGTTCTTTAATTTAAGTTTAATTGGCGTTTGTGCGGGTAGTTTTAGTTTGCAAAAATATTAGTTTCGACTTTATCCTATCCGCAAATATGTGATTTCACCCCGCCGTTTAGTCGCCATCGATGCGGAGCGACGGTACGACTAAGGGGAACTACGAGTATGTATACCTGTGTCTAGACTGGGTGTGGAGGCGGAGGCGTTGACGGGCTTGTGCGAGCGCGGGTCGCGGCGCCCAGGCGGCAGCGACACCAGGCCCACCGTCGACGCGGAGCGACGGTACGACTGAGTGGAACTACGAGTATGTATACCTGTGTCTAGACTGGGTGTGGAGGCGGAGGCGTTGACGGGCATGTGCGAGCGCGGGTCGCGGCGCACAGGAGGCAGCGACACCAGGCCCACCGTCGACGCGGAGCGACGGTACGACTGACGGGCACTACGAGTATGTATACCTGTGTCTAGACTGGGTGTGGAGGCGGAGGCGTTGACGGGCATGTGCGAGCGCGGGTCGCGGCGCCCAGGCGGCAGCGACACCAGGCCCACCGTCGACGCGGATCAACGGTACGACTGACGGGCACTACGAGTATGTATACCTGTGTCTAGACTGGGTGTGGAGGCGGAGGCGTTGACGGGCATGTGCGAGCGCGGGTCGCGGCGCACAGGAGGCAGTGACACCAGGCCCACCGTCGACGCGGAGCGACGGTACGACTGAGGGGAACTACGAGTATGTATACCTGTGTCTAGACTGGGTGTGGAGGCGGAGGCGTTGACGGGCATGTGCGAGCGCGGGTCGCGGCGCCCAGGCGGCAGCGACACCAGGCCCACCGTCGACGCGGAGCGACGGTACGACTGAGGGGAATTACGAGTATGTATACCTGTGTCTAGACTGGGTGTGGAGGCGGAGACGTTGACGGGCATGTGCGAGCGCGGGTCGCGGCGCCCAGGCGGCAGCGACACCAGGCCCACCGTCGACGCGGAGCGACGGTACGACTGACGGGCACTCTGAGTATGTATACCTGTGTCTAGACTGGGTGTGGAGGCGGAGGCGTTGACGGGCATGTACGAGCGCGGGTCGCGGCGCACAGGAGGCAGCGACACCAGGCCCACCGTCGACGCGGAGCGACGGTACGACTGAGGGGAACTACGAGTATGTATACCTGTGTCTAGACTGGGTGTGGAGGCGGAGGCGTTGACGGGCATGTGCGAGCGCGGGTCGCGGCGCCCAGGCGGCAGCGACACCAGGCCCACCGTCGACGCGGAGCGACGGTACGACTGAGGGGAACTACGAGTATGTATACCTGTGTCTAGACTGGGTGTGGAGGCGGAGGCGTTGACGGGCATGTGCGAGCGCGGGTCGCGGCGCCCAGGCGGCAGCGACACCAGGCCCACCGTCGACGCGGAGCGACGGTACGACTGACGGGCACTACGAGTATGTATACCTGTGTCTAGACTGGGTGTGGAGGCGGAGGCGTTGACGGGCATGTGCGAGCGCGGGTCGCGGCGCCCAGGCGGCAGCGACACCAGGCCCACCGTCGACGCGGAGCGACGGTACGACTGAGGGGAACTACGAGTATGTATACCTGTGTCTAGACTGGGTGTGGAGGCGGAGGCGTTGACGGGCATGTGCGAGCGCGGGTCGCGGCGCCCAGGCGGCAGCGACACCAGGCCCACCGTCGACGCGGAGCGACGGTACGACTGACGGGCACTACGAGTATGTATACCTGTGTCTAGACTGGGTGTGGAGGCGGAGGCGTTGACGGGCATGTGCGAGCGCGGGTCGCGGCGCACAGGAGGCAGCGACACCAGGCCCGCCGTCGACGCGGAGCGACGGTACGACTGAGGGGAGCTCTTTCTGGAAATAACATACAAATAGAAGTTACAAAGAACATAGGATACAATACAAATGATTAATTTGTGAAAGTGTAACAATTTTAGCGTGATGTAGAATAACGTGATAGCATAATTTAATCAAAGCTTATGTCAATATTATTTTGAGTATTTATTTTTGAAATTTTGATTATAAGGTCTAATTTTATTTTATCTGGAATATTATTCAGTAGACTGGGTATTATATAACCTGTGGTGCGTCTCCGTAGAAATTTCTCATTTTAGGAACGACTAGTTGCTTATTGAAGGCGCGTTGGGCATTTTTAAGATGGGATAAAAACCATTGAACTCGCGACACTGTTACCGCTACCGGCACCTCTGTATATAGTGAAAACTTCTTTAGGCGCGTTGGGCATTTTTTGAGATGGGATAAAACCATTGAACTCGCGACATTGTTACCGTTACCGACACCTCTGTATATATGTATCTCGTAATTGTTCTAGTTTTCACTTCTGTCGGCACTCCCGGAGTACCACTTTTTTGTGATTATATTGTGAGATGGACCGGAAAGAAGGGCGTAATAAAGAGGAGGCCTATACCCAACAGTGGGTGCAGACAGGCTGAGATGTTGATGATGATGATTGTGAATGTTATTAATAATGTGATGTGATATATAAATTAAAATATAATGTCAAGTGACGATGATGATGATGATCCCGAGCCCTAGCTTGCAGTATGCACTTACTTAGAAGTGGTATTGTTGGTATCGGCGCCGCTGTCCCCCGGCTTCCACTTGCCGAATCGCCGCAGGTACTCCTCGCTCGTGCTCATCAGCTCTACCAGTTCCGCTAGCTCCTTCTCACACTTCTAAAACAACACATTCAAAAGTTAATATTATTGTCAATTTAGAATATACCTGTTTATTCTTTTATTTTATGGTAAGTGGTACTTTTAGTTTTGTTAATGTAAACCCCCTTCAATATTATAATCTAACCAAAGATTGTCTGGAAGAAATAGCTTTGAAGCGATAAGACCGCCAATTGTACTTTTTTCAAGTTTATGTGGAGGGGCGAAAGCTAAAATTAAGCTAAAACAAAATAATTATTTATGTCGAATTTCGACCCTTGTGCACTGGAAACTAGTTTGAATAAGTTTATCTCTAATAGAGTCATGATACTTTTTTTTTTATTCTAGTGTACAATTCTAATCATACCCTAGTAATATTAATATAATCTAGTCATGTATAGGCTAGTAATAGGCGTTTTAACCCAGTTTCTTAGTATAACTTAAACTAAGAATGTGGTCAAAAGTTATGTGGTCATAAGTTATTTTCTTACGGTTTCTAGTTAAGGGGAAGACACTTTGTTTATGTGTTCTTTTAAGTCACTATCTGACTCAACAGACGTTATCCTGTTTTTAGCTGTCTGCTAAATTCACATTCATCAAACGCGCAAACTGTCAAACCGAAGTTAAACTAGTAAATAAGTTTCCTGAATTTATCCAATTTTCTGCGCAATTTACTTAACTTTTCTTTCCGTAAGAACCTTCTACAAAGTATGAGAAAATTAAAAAAAAAAAACAGATGAATGAAATCGGTAAAGTCATTCTCAAATTAAGGCTACCAAGGGAAACAGGTATTCATTTATTTACAGTATGTCACCGCATTAAAGACAATAATTTAAAACACATATGCAGAACCGTATTAACTGATTTTAGAGATTAGTTTAATCCCGATAGCTTGAATATTTATCCAGTAATCGATACATTTCCAATAAACCTGTTTTAACGTAAATTGGCGGAGTCTTTGCGACGATGCCTCTTAGTCAGTTCAACGGGTACCTACTTACATGATAGATTAATATGATTTGTTTACCTATTTTATACAGACATGAAATTAAGGTAGATTGAAAATTAAAAAAAATTCATGGTTCTGTATTAAAAAAAAACTATTTTACAATAATACTAGCCATCAGGCCTACCCGTGATTTAAATTAATGTAGTAAATGCAGTGACACGCTATATATAGATTTATTATACTAACTTTATCCATTTTATTCGCCATTAGATAGCTCTGATCTATGGTGAGCCACAGGATCTCGTTGGCGAGGTCTTCAGCGGTGATCTTGTTGGGCATCGACACGGCTTGCTGCGGGTACTTGCTCGTGCTGCAGTTCCATTGGTTGCTTTCCGGCGATAGAGATTTACTTGACTCTTGACTGGAATCCAAAATCATATTCAAACTCTTAGTAGACGCGCGACCGACACCCACACGAAGCGGATAGCGGCGTGTCGTGTAGTGTTCACCCTTGTGGAGAAGAAAGGTCGACCAAGATCGTCTCGCAATTAACGCACCGGTACGATATCGACTGAGTCGACGACACTGCATGCAGTAGAGCCGACCATCAAGATCTACCTCTGCCGAATAGATGAGAGTACTTCAGGAGATGATGCACTCCGATTCTCGAGGGAGAGGACCCAGGGCCGGATTACAGGCACGTTCCGAATGTCTCTCCAGCGACTGAATCTAGTAAGACTACTAACTTCAAGTCCTACACTCTCCAGATTCTAGTGAAGCATAAGGATGTGCTACTTGATCCGGATTTCTGGCCATAGGCATCGTTTACAGGCTCTACAGGGTTACGAAGCAAAATCCCCAAAATAAGTCTTATCCATATTTGGTCTGGATGGTTTTTTATATATTATTATTGTCTATTTTATAAGTATTTTAAGTATTAGGATTGAAACATTATCATATTTTTTTTTTTAGTATATCTAAGAATATTTGTGTAAATATATCCTACAAATTACACTGCACTCCATATTGTAAATTTCGCTCCATCCAAAGGTTGCCTGGAAGAGATCGCTTTCAGCGATAAGGCCGCCCATTGTATTGCCTTATTTATTCTAGCCTTATATTTATTTTTGTATTATTTCTGTTTGTGTGGTAATTCAATAAAGAGTTATCTATCTATCTATCTATTGTTAGTATGAATTTACTAATTTACTGCTTAGCTAGATAGCGCTGTGTGAAATTCCCAGCAATATTTATTGATTTATACTAATATTATAAATTCAAAAGCAACTCTGTTGAACTGATTTCCATGAAATCTGTCTAATTCGTCGAATTTATTTGTTTCATTTTAATGATTATTTTTGATAAAAAGGGTACTCCCTTTCTATTAAAAATAATACTCTTAGGGTTATTAATACTATTAATACTATTAATAACCCTTAGGGGTCTCATATAAATTTGGTCAGGATCTGAAATTGGGATCTATGAGAAGACCATCAAACTTTTCCTGTTGCATAGGCATCTGAACATTTTTTAGATTTTCAGTTTTCTGAAGAGTTATATATTTTAGATAAATTTAGTGCACTTTTATTTTAATGTTAGCACTAGTGTTATCTTATTTAATTTACCTTGAAGAACTGGTTGGTTTCAGCGGCAGCTTCGTTACATTTTGGTCTATCGATATCCTATCTTTCTTCTTCTGTAACGCGTATATCGTGTAGTCTAGGACATTCTTCAAACTGCAAAGAAAATTAACATTTATTTAAATAACATAAAGAGTTACAATTACTTTCATCCATACAATATGTATTATTACTAATATGTAATATGTAGTTCGCCTGTGTATTATTTTATTAGTGCAATAAATAATTTTTTTTCTAATATTCGAGAGTAACTCTGTTTGTTGTTTTCACAACTAAACGGCCGGACTGCTTTTGATAAAATTTGGTACATAGATTATGACCGGGATTGGGACATAGGCTACTTTTTACCCGACTGTGTAGGAGGGTAATGTTTTTATTGACAAACCACGCGTGTGAAGCCGCGGGCGGGTTAGCTAGTAATTTAGACGACCTCCGTGGAGCAGTGGGCGAATAGCCGGCTGAGACACAGAAGGTTGTGGGTTCGATTCACGCCGTGGTACAAATGTTTGCATGATATACAGATATTAGTTCCGGGTCTGATTGTTGATTGCCGTCGACTACACCTTAGTGGAAAGTTTAGCTTTAGGTAGAAGATACTTACTCAGATGAGATTGGTAGTGACTGTGTCGGCCTCAACTGTCTTGACTTTTCTGAATCCAGTTGAAGAATCATTTCCCTATAAAAATAAAAACAATCCAGAAAAAGTGCTCATCTATGGCGCGAACATCTCTACACAAAAAAATAAAGCATACTTATACCACAGACAATTAATGGTGTACACTAGGGATGGTACGGAGGTTGTTTTAACGGAACCGAAGTCGGAGTCGGGGTTTTTAAATTTGGTTTGTCGGAGTCAGAATCGGAGTCGGAGTTGATGGTGGTTCAATGAAGTAGTTCAAAATAACACTTGATTTTGGCTTCATTGTCCAAACCAAAACAGATAACTTTAATTGAAACGCCGCACAAAACAAAACAAATATCTAATCGATATTGAGTAACAAACAACAAGTGAAATATCAATGAATATACAATGAAAATATGATCTTCATCATGTAAGTAGATCGACTAAGCGGCATCGTCGAATAGGCACTGCCGATTTGATGTTTAAAAATTGTTTACTGGAAATGTATCGATTACTGGATAAATATTCAAGCTACCGGTATTAAATCCACCTCTAAAATACATAAATACAATTCCGGATGTGTGTTTCAAATTAATGTCGTACATAACATTACAGGTTGTATGTAGAAGTCTATGCGGATCTTCTGAAACTGTAGGTACTATTAAGTATTCTATGCCTTAGACAGGCTTAAGTAAGTTATATTTGAGTTACTTGTTCATAGGTTTTGGATTACTTACAATTGCTTATCAATATTCGACTTGACTCTGTCCCCGGTCGGCTCCCGTCGCGCCATAATCACCTCTTCATCAGCAAACTGCGGTAGACCATCGTGCTATACAAACACATATAAAACTTTATATCACACAAACTATCTAATTCAACCTAAAGCTATGTGACCGTTGAACAAAGTTGATTTTGCTTTAGAAAAATATAAAGACTTCTTCTGATATATTTAAATCAAATAAAAACAAACGTTTTTTCTTTACAATCACAAGGATCACTTTAAAACGTCATTTTACTGCCTGCTCCTTCGCGACCAAGCCAGGAAAGAAAGGCAAGAAGCAAGGCTTATTGTTCTTTTTAATGATCCTTTTAGAATACATAACAGTAGATTACTAAACGAGAGCAGGGAAAGCAGTTTCTTGCGTCACCTGTGACGCAATATGAATCTCGAGCGCAATGAAGGATTCTAAGAGTTAACTCACGAGCGGAGCGAGGGAGTTACTAGAACCCTGAGTGCAGAGGGATATAAGCACGCCCAAGATGCAGCCAGCTTTATCCACGAGGAGAATACTCAATTTTTCACACTTTCTGCGAGACAAATTTTATCTTTGAAACATCGTTTTGCGGCATTAGCGTTATATGATACATAAGACATTCTCCTCGTGGATAAAGCTATCTGCATCTTGGATGTGCTTATATCCCTCTGCACTCAGAATTCTAGTAGCTTCCTCGCTCCGCTCGTGAGTTAACTCTAGAAAACTTCAAAGCCCGTGACGCAAGACACTGCTTTATCCCCTCGTTTATTAATCTACTATTATAATGATTACCTCAGAGTGATCGGTAACGGGCGGCAGTCGCTTTCTGAGGTCCGGCAGCGTCCTCCGCCGCAGCAGGTACCCACGTGCTGCCGCCTGGAACAGCGCGAGGCCCTTGCAGAACTTGTTGTACCAGACGCGGCCGCGGACCGCGCGGAACCACGTCTGCACCTTCAGCGCCGCGGAGTTGCGCCCTTGAAGCCATTGTCTACAACAACATGCTCAAAATTACTGCCGTGACAATGAATATGACGCATCCAGTCATGAATACCGACACAAAACAGAATAACAGCGGTCGGCTGTAATTGAATTTCATCGGAGCGCCAGTGCCATTGGCGGCGCTAGACGGAGTCTCCTACTTATACAGCGAACTGGCCGAGCGAGCTCAGTTGATGTTGGTCAGCCGTACAGTACAGTCGTAGGAACTGCCCGCGTTCCGTGTCGTATTTGTATCTCTAGGTATCCGTACCAAGTTATATAGTGTGATTAGTGAAGTGTTCATTTTGTAATGAAGACGCTGATTCTGCGTATCATTTGAACTGACATTACCAACTATCCGCCCTAAGGAAATAGGCTATCATGGAAGATGGAGACGGTGCTGGTGTTCCTTCGTGGTCCATTCGACAAATTATTTGAAGCCTGTACTGTCCCACTGCAGGGCAAAGGCCTCCCTTCCTTCCTTCCACTCCACTCTATCATACGCTTGTGTAGTCCAGTCTTCCATATACGAGTCGAGTTCGTCTTTCCATCGGCCGGCGTCGCGGTCTGCCACGTGGTCGTTTTCTGTCTTTTGGGATCCACTCGGTGGTGGACTTTGCCCATAACTCCTCCGACATGCGGCAGACGTGTCCCGCCCAGTCCCACTTTAACTTGCCTACTTGGTACCCAACGTCCGCGATTTGTGTTTGGGAGCGCAGTTCACTGTTTCTAATGCGGTCTGTCAGCTTGACTCCTAGGATACTGCGCTCCATGGCTCGCTGACAAACCCCGAGTTTGGACTTTTGTTGATCCGTCAAAGACCAGGTTTGAGCGCCATAGGTAAGGATGGGGAGAATGCACGCGTCCATGAGCTTGCGTTTAAGTGTAAGAGGAAGGTTACCCTTCATCATATGTTTCATGGCCCAATAGCCCTTCCAGGCGTTTTCTGTGCGTCTTGTAACTTCAGCATCTTGCCTGCTCTGGAAGGATACTATTTGGCCTAGGTATAAATACTCACTGACGTATGCAATCTCCCCACCACTTACCTCCAACCTGTGTTGTGTGGTGTTCGTCATAAGTTTTGTCTTTGACATGTTCATGCTGAGCCCAACCTCGAGGCTAGCGGTGTTCAGGTCGTTGAGCATGGTTCCAAGTTCTGCGGCGGAAGAAGAAAAGAGTACTATGTCGTCGGCAAAACGAAGGTTGGTTAGCCTTCTTTCGCCAACCACAACGCCCTTCTCACTCCAATTAGGTATCAACTTCTTAAAAACTTCTTCTAAAGTGGCTGTGAAAAGTTTTGGGGAAAGGGGGTCGCCTTGTTTAACTCCTCGTTCGACATGAAAAGACAGTCCTATTGAATCTATTTTAATGGATGCTGTACTATTGAGGTATATTTTCTGTAATAGCTGAATGTATGTTGTAGGGATTTCTTGGTTTCTAAGGGCTTCGAAAATGGCGGAATGGTTTAAACTGTCAAAGGCTTTAGAGTAGTCGACAAAGGCTAGATAAAGTGGAAGTTTATATTCAGTATCCATTCGACAAATATTTAAAAAAAATCTGGACATTTTTCAGAGCGCTATCTAGCCCCAATAAAACAGCTTGCTATGGGAACCAGATAGACTGATAGAATACGTATATACTTTTTTTATAAAATAAAGGTAGGAGGTAGGTAGGAGCCGTAGGAGGTTAAAAAAAAATACCAGACCCGGAAAAAATATCTTTACATCATGCAAACATTTGTTCCGCGGTAGGATTTGAACACGCAACCTCTTGCGTCTCAGCCGGCTGCGCCACGGAGGCCGTCAAAATAATGAACAAATAAACTGATGATGATTATTCAAATGAAGCTCATGATTGGTCGTTCTGGAATCTATAAGTGAGGCCTATGTTCAGCAGTGTGCGTCCTCAGCTGATATGATGACTATTTATTTATTAATTTTAATTTTAGAGTGGGAGGAATAAAATCTGCATTTGCATTGGGCTGTATTGTGCATAATCCCCCCTTCTAACCTGACCCTCGCTATCGTTATCTATGGTGGTGGGTAGGATTTATGTTACTCTTCAGTCGGAATAAACTGAGCCCTCGTATCACATATGGTTGAGGTTTTATGTACTTCGAGGTCCTATCACTGATTCTTGGAGTAGAATATATATATATATTTGACACAGAAAGAAACACAGAACGGATCATAAACAAAATAGTTAGACAAACCGGAATAAATAAGAATGGAATGAGATAGACACCTACAATTAGAATGTAAAACGTAAATGGAAGACGTCAAAAACCAGAACACAAAAAAATCTAGTACGGCTTTTGACGCACCAATACTGATAGTGCTTACTTATGTACTTATCTCCTGATTAATTTGTATCCTAAATAGATCCTAATACAATTATTTTTACCCCAGTAACTGTAATATAACAAATTTACAGTATTATTCTTTGTATTTACTCTTGTTTAAACCAAAAAATATTTTTTCTTTTTTTTTTCATTTTTCTAAACATAAGTACCTACTATCTACCTAACCAGTAGGTAATAAGACTGCAATGAATTCGGACAAGACTACAACAGGTTGTCAACTTGTCTTGGTAATGGGCTATGTATACCTGCAATGGTACTGTAGAACGGTGGTAGCTCGCCGCAGCGCCAGGAAGCGCCTCCTCTCGAGCACGGCGCGGAACCAACGCTGGATGGTGATGATGGACGCCATGATCTGCTGATGCAGCCGGTACTCCAGCTTCGTCTGCTCGCTTTCGCGCATGAAAATTTTTGTAGCACCTGGAAGTAAATCCTAGCTGACTCTTGGAGGATGAAAGTTAAAGCCGTTGGATGCAGGCCGCACAAGATTGTTTGCTTTGGAAATCTGGGGGGAGGTCTATGTTCAGCAGCACATCCTATGGCGGATATGATGATGAAGGTTGAGGACCGAAATCCAGTAAAGCTGAGCTAAGGGAGATGAGTAAAATCAGTCATTATGATGACGTCAAAATGGCATTACTATTGCATATAAAACGGTCTCATCTTTCTGCCCCAACAGCCGTCAGTTCTGCGGGCCTCAAGTTTTACAGTGCTTAAGTTAAAATATTACGCAACTTTATGTTATATAAATACAATATCAAAATCTACAATCTCAATAGAAAATGCACTGACCTAATTGATAATTATCTCTATCCAAGTTGAGGGTAGCTAGGAAATGCCTGACATCAGCCTGCGAGCTGAGCAAGCCTTTGGGCAGCAGTATCCTGTAGAGCTGTATGAACTCCTCGTAGGTGAGGCGTACGTTATAGCCCGCCTGGCGGATGCGGACAGTCTCCAGCATGCCGGTGTAGCGCAGCTGGCGCTGCACCGTCTCCTCATCGAACACGTGGGGGACTTTGTCACTGTTTGATTTTATACATCTGAAAAATTAAGATATTGTTAGCAACTTCCCCACCCAGTGACTTTTGCTCAAGCAAACAACCTATAAATACCGTTCAAAACAGTTGCTCGTGGGCAGTTTTGTTCGTGTCGCTCGACAGTGTAACAGCTAAGGACAGTAAAATTACGTTGTTTTCGTATAAAGGTCACGTGAGTTATTTTGTGCTCATTTTCATGGTGTGTGGTTCTAATTATGTTTTTATGTGATTAATTTAATTTTGTATTGATTAAAATGGTCTGTTAACGATTAGGTTAACACATTGTTTTATTTTTTTTATTCTACTAGATCTGATTCTAAAAATATTAAGGGTCTGTACTCCGTGGACTCCGTGACGACCTCCGTGGCACAGTGGGCGAATAGCCGTCTGAGACGCAGAGGTTGCAGGGTTCATGCCACCGCGGAACAATTGTTTGGATGATCTACAGATATTATCTACAGTTTCGGGTCTATATATATGAAACAACATAGCAGAAACAAAGTCGCCGTAGCCGAAATCGGCCTGGACGACATCATCATCGTCATCAACACACTAATATTATAAATGCGAAAGTTTGGATGTTTGTTTGTTACTCAATCACGTCGTGATGGCTGAACCGATTTCGATGAAATATGGTATATGCATAGACCTATAGCCTGGATTAAAATATAGGCTACTTAATATCGACCAAACACGCATGCGAAGCCGCTGGCGGAAACTAGTATATTAAATGTAAGAATTTACAAAAATAAGTATTTAAATATTCTACCAGTTATCTGGTTTCTATCAAGGTTTGCTTAGTTTGGGGCTAGATGGCGCTGTGTGAAATATCCAGCATTAACTAATTTATTGTTGTACGCTCATTAATGGCTTTTAGAAAAATCTTGTTATTTCAATTAATCTAATAGGTTGGGGAAAAAGTCTTTTCGCATTAGTATGTATGAACTTGTAATAAAATCTCTTTGGCTATACTATTTGTATCTGGCTGGTTTTGGTATCATTCAAAGTTTAAATTTTAAAGAAGATAATTGCAAATTCAAATTGGGAAAATGTGTGATTTTTATTTGTTTTTCGTACTGTAAAGATGAGTGAATCTAATGAAGAAATTCGATACATTTTAAAATTTTACTACAAAATAGGTAAAAATGCAACGCAAGCCGCGAAAAAAATTTGCGATGTTTATGGACCTAGTGCAGTGCCTGTGAGAGTAGCACAAATTTGGTTTAAGCGTTTTCAATCCGGAAATTTTGATGTCAAAGATGCACGTCGCTCTGGTCGCCCTATTACGGATAAAATTGATGCCATTTTTGAAAAAGTGGAGCAAGATCGGCATATCAGTAGTTACGACGTAGCTGAAGAACTGGGAATTGACCACAAAACAGTTTTGGCGCATTTGAAAAAAACTGGGTACACAAAAAAGCTCGATATTTGGGTACGCCACGAGCTCACTGAAAGAAACCTAATGAACCGTGTACTCATTTGTGATTCTTTATTACGACGTAATGAAACCGAACCATTTTCGAAGAAGCTGATAGCTGGTGATGAAAAGTGAATCACGTACGACAAGAACGTGCGAAAAAGGTCGTGGTCAAAGGCCGGTCAGGCTTCACAGACTGCGGCGAAACACGGGTTAACTCGCAACAAGGTGATGCTGTGTGTGGTGGGATTGGAAGGGCAAGAAAGCAAGAATTTGAGTTAAAGCGGCCTGAATTAATCAACAGAAGGGGTGTGGTTTTTCATCATGATAACGCTAGACCTCACACATCTTTAGCCACTCAGCAAAATTTAAGAGAGATTGGCTGGGAGGTGTTAATGCATCCGCCGTATAGTCCTGACCTTGCACCTTCAGATTTCCACCTGTTTCGGTCTCTTCAGAATTCTTTAGGCACTGTAAGGTTAACATCACGAGAGGACTGCCAAAACCACTTGTCGCGGTATTTTGATCAGAAGCCCCAAAATTTCTATAGCAATGGGATCATGTCCCTACCTACAAGATGGCAAAAAGTAATTGAACAAAATGGTACCTACATACTTTAGTTAAATGTAAATAAACTATATTAAAAAATGTTTTGAATTTTCTTAAAAAATGCGAAGAAACTTATACCCCAACCTAATATATAACGTATTGTATATAGTACAGAACTGCACTCTATGATATACAAGCTGGTGTCCCCCAGGCCAGCGTCATGGGCCCAGTCTTGTACCTCATATACACGTTCGACTTGCCAACGACAACAGATGGCGTACTTGTGGGAACATTCGCAGACGACACAGCGCTGGTTGTAACCCATGATAGCCCAATTATTGCTTCGAAGATGCTCCAAAGAAGCCTAGACGAAGTCTCACTTGGCTCAAAGACTGGCGCATTAGGGCAAACGAAACAAAGTCAGTGCATGTTACCTTTGCTCTCAGACATAGCTCGTGCCCCGCAGTCAAACTAAACGATGTACAAATACCTCAGAGCGAAGACGTACGCTACCTGGGCATACATTTAGATAGACGCCTTACATGGAAGAAGCATATCTAACTGTATTGGCTTTTTTTAACCTATACTTTCCTACTGCTGGGCAAAGGTCTCCCCCATGTTCCGCCACATCTCACGATCACTCGCCACGTCCCACCAGCCATCTCGGAATGCATCGAGGTCGTCACGCCAACGCTTCCTCGGCCTGCCCCGGCTTCGACGCCCATCTGCAGGCACCCATTGTGTGACGACTGTTGCCCATTTGTCTGTGACCATACGACTGACGTGACCCGCCCAGTCCCACTTCAGCCTGGCAGTCTAGTCGCCAACATCTGCGATGCCGGTCTTCGCGCGCAGTGTGGTATTGCGGTACCACTTGGTACCATAGTATTGGCTTATGGAACGTAAATCAAAACTGACCCTGGACAACAAACTCCTCCTTTAATGCATCCAAAAATTTGTATGGTCTCACGGAGCCGAGCTGTGGGGTATAGCAGTGAACTCAAACTTGGAAATCTTTCAACGTTTCCAATCCAAAATGCTACGCATGATAACGAACGCACCATGGTACATCACTAACATCCAACTGCATCGCGACCTAGAAGTGCCAACGGTGAAACAAGAAATAGCTAAAAAACTGAAATCTTACGCTAAACGAATTGAGAATCACCCAAATGAGCTTGCCAATCAGCTAATGAAAAAAAACACAATCTTTAGTAGATTAAAGAGAACAGCTCCTCAAGACCTCATATAGCACCTAAACGGAAGATGGAAGTGCCACTGGGCTTATTCCATACATGCCCAACGCGAACTATTCATCAAATTCTAGCTCAATGCCCTGATGAGCAGATTGCAAGAAAATAAGGATACTATACTACGGCCGTTCAGAGAATGCGTTCCTGACACGTCGCGATTGAACTGACGACGTAACTTTGTAATGGCGTTGCAGTTACGATAAAAATATTATTGCTGGTTGTTTACCGTTTTAACAATTGATGAGCATTAAAACAACATCATTATATCAATAATCAATTAATGTTATAATTTTGTGCCAAACTGAGTGTCAAATAACTTGGTAAACAATATTTTTCTAAATCTAAACTGCGCTATTACAAGGTTATGTCAGCGCTTTATATTTGTAGTGCTGTGCTAACAATAACAGGCAATAATAGTATCGTAATCTGTTCTTATACAGTTATACTTTATAAAATAATACGTTTTGTTTTTCTTTTTAAGAATTTGAAAATAATGGACTATAAGATAACTTGTATTAAATATAAAAATAAAACTACGACCAAACCGAACGCGCGAAAGAAAGTAGCATTTTTATATTTAGGTTGAAAATGGTAACCCCAAATGGCGTTATGGGCCGCCATTTTGTGACGCTAAAACAGTCGTCTGTTGTTGTTTCGTGCGCATAGACCACGTTCTTCAAGTGTTTTCGATCTATTTTTATTTGATTACCCGGCTTTCGTTTAATGGACTGTTTCTGCTTTTCAAACTGAGATCGGCGCTAAATCGGACTTCGATTGTGTTTTTGTGACTTTTGGTGCATAATAATGCCTAAACGTGGACAGACATTGAAAAGTGGAGCCCGTGAGTTAATCATCAAGCTGCAAGATTACTTTGAGCGGGAGCGGCAAAATGGCGGTTCCCTGGTACCTGTCGAACAAGTACAAGAACGCGTCTCTCAGGCGCTTGGAGTTAGCAAACGAACGATAACAAATATTAACACAGAAAAGTTCGGCTCTACTGGCATGGAAGATAATATTTTACGTACTCCGAAGAAGAAACGTAGAACTAAACCCGTGACAGATATTGACACCTTTGACACCGATGCAATCAGAAATCATATGTATGGTTACTATTCCAGAAATGAATATCTCAACAGGAAGAAGCTTTTGGCATCGTTAAGAGAAGCTGGACTGTTTAGCGGGGGTAAAACTGCTTTAACCAAAATCTTAAAAGATATTGGTTTTTCGTATAAAAAAACAGACAAAAGAAAAATTTTATTAGAACGATACGACATAATTTTAAAACGGATAAGTTTTTTGAGAGAAGCAAAAAAAATTGATAACTGGGATAATGTCGTGTTCATTGACGAGACATGGCTAAACGCCAATCACACGGTTTCCCGTTCTTGGACGGATGATACACAAGCGTCGACGTCGAAAGTACCAATGGGTAAGGGGGCCCGTCTGATAGTATGCCACGCAGGTTCTGCAAAATACGGCTTTGTGGAGAACGCGTTACTGGCATTTCAATCAAAAACCACAAATGACTACCACGAGGAAATGAATGCCACTACATTTAAAGACTGGTTCCAGAACGTGCTTTTGCCCAGCCTACCAGAGCCTTCTATAATATTCATGGATAATGCCTCTTATCACTCGGTTCAAATACAGAAACCACCTACCCAGGCTAATAAAAAAGAAGAAATGGTGGCTTGGTTACAAGCAAAAGGCATTGACGCAAATATGCAGATGCTAAAAGCAGAGATAATTAAATTAGTTAAAGAAAATAAAGCGGCAAATGTGCGATACGAAATCGATGAACTGGCTCTGGAGTACGGTCATCGCGTTCTAAGAATTCCACCGTATCATTGCCAATATAACGCGATTGAGCTAATCTGGGCTCAAATAAAAGGTTACGCCGCCCGCCACAATACTTCCCCGCCATTCAGCACGAAAAAGATGATGACCCTATTAAAAGAAGCCTGCGGGAAAGTCACAAGAGATGACTGGGCAAAGGTTGTTGAGAAGACTAAAAATCTGATTGTGGAACATTTTGACCGAGATATCAGGATTGATTCTGTTATTGATAATAATATAATTATACATGTAGACGAAGATGATGATGAAGACACCACCTCCTCAAGCGAATTGGAGTCTGATTAATATTCTGTACGCACATTCAATTCAATGTACTTTATTGCATAGAAATACAGATTGTAACTTTGTAACAACGAATAAATAAAACAATTTTATTATATTAATATTACCCTTTTTTGGTTTCCACTTAAATAACTAAAATATAAATTTTAAATGATTCCGCTAATTTAAAACGAAAATAATCTTAAAAATAACGCGGCGGTTCATTTTGGAGGAACGGTAACGAACTCAGTGTTATGTTGTGCCCATCACTAGTCGTGACTAACTGATAGGTGTCAGGAACGCATTCTCTGAACGGCCGAAGTTTAAAAATAAAAAAAACTTATTGTATGACCTTGAAGACGAGTGAAACGATTCATTCGTCGTTCGTCACCAAGTCATATCAATCGTTCCGGCAGATTCAGGCAGATGAATGACCTGTATGTTGTTTTAGAACGCAGAATTCATGAGACTGGATTCATTGCTGTGTTTCTGTTTGAGGCTTTACACCTGTATGTCTCAAGTTGATGATGCATCGTAGGGCACGTTTCCAAGGTGCGTGACCTACGAGCAATGCTTTGTTATAGACGACTAGCTGTTGCCCGCAACTTCGTACGCGTTACACTACTAAATGTGTGGGTAACTTAGAAATAAAGCTAAACTGGGCCTGATTTATGGGATCTAAAGTAGCCTGTGTTAATCCAGGTTATAATCTACGTACATACTAAATTTCATCGAAATCGGTTCAGCCATTACGACGTGATTGAGTAACAAACAAACAAATAAATAAACAAACATTCAAACTTTCGCATTTACAATATTAGTGTAATGGTTACAACTTAACATCAGCTTACTCCATCTCCATATTGTATAAACCAAAAACCTGTCGTTACTTTGCACAAACCTGATAAAGAAGGGATTTGCTTGGTTCAGAGTCTCCATCAGCGCCGCCAACGAGTGTTGGAACTGTGCGGCCACAGTTTGAGGCTGTTTCCGTTTGCCGGTGGGCGCGGCCGTGCGCCCTGCGAGGGTCTTCACGCTCTGCAGGTTCTTGAGACCTTTCTTCGCGCGCTCGCGAGGCCTGAACGACTTGTTTTTCCTATATTCGAAATGTTGTTTAGAGAATGCAAGAAAAAGGTTGTTCTGTGAGAGATATTTGCGTTGTAAAAAGCTTTTAGTCAATTTTTTTCTGAAGCAGAGGCTTCTTACTTTTGTCAGTAGTTCCCTCTGTTTTATCTATATATAATCCTATGTCAAAAACTATAGCGAGATATGGGCTAACATGCACGCTTATATCGTAAATTTGTCTCATATTCGAAGAAAGAGCGAGACAAAACAATAGACTAAATTTTGTCGTAACGCGCATGTTAGCCAGGCTGGAATAAGACATTGGATCATAGATAAATTTTTTATTTAGAATATCAAAAAAGAATCAATGAATTTACTTGTTTATGTTTTTTGTATTTTAATTTCACATATTTTCAAAAATAGTAATCATTCTCAGATTAATAATCTCTCAATGAACAACGTTTTAGAGACACCTAAGAATGCGCTCACAGTGTCTTTTGTGTATAACATGCAACTAACTTACAAACTCAGTTTTAAAGAGGCCTGTACTCCAGAGAAAATAAAGTTGCTATATAAATAGTGGCCAGTAGTTTGCCGCATAAGCTAGAAGACAATGCAACAAAAAGCGACAGTATAAAGCTAGGCCGCAAGGAAACTGAACAACGAAAGACAATACAATGATGTAAAACGAGAGAAAAATGCGCGGAAAATTAGACACCCATTGCCATCACCGTGATAGAAAACACCCCAACCTTATAACGCTGATTCATCAAACAAAAATCTACCGAAATAACCATAGGTAGAAAGCTTCTCCCTTTGTCAAAAGTAACCCGAGTCTAGTCTTCTTTATATTGAATGTTTTAACAGATCTTAGACATATCTCAGTTTGAAGGATTATATAAACTAATGGTGCTTCCACACAACAACACACAACGTTATAAAACATTTTATCCGTTACATTTAGACATGTTATCGTGGTATAGAATACAATCATTTATTATCATTGAAAAAGCACATTAGTAATATATGTACATTACATTCATTACAAGGTACAAAATTAAGCGCTATAATACTATGACTTGTCAGCACGTTAATACATTAATATGCGGATAAAAATGGATCAAATAAAACAAAATATTAAAATTCCGCTGTATATAAAATTATATAACTGCTGTGGGAGCACCACAACGCCTCCATTGAAATTCATTTCCTGAAATGCACCAATTTTTTGTATAGTTTACCGCCTTGCCGGGAATAATTCAATTTCAATATGCGTTCCTGTGCGATGACGTAAGCTTTGTAATTAGTAGTCTCATAATCGTGCGGGACAGTCGCGTGCTGAAACTAACTTCACTTTCGTATTTGCTTCCGTTATGTATCACGGAGTGCTGATGTGACTTATTTTCTTATTTATTATCTTTCTCGTACGGTTTTAACTAGGATCGTACGTTGCCATCTATGATCTGCCGATAATTACCAAGGTGACTGTACTTTTTGTAATGCAAAATAACTAAAGACGATCATTACAATAATTGAAATTGCTTGTTATGGAAATTGGTATTCGTGTTGGTTGATATTTGTTTGATGAATCGAGCGCGTGCGAGACGAGCATGTCACGTGTAGCATCACGTACATAACGATCTGGCTGGCGCGTTGCATAACGTCCGTGTCGTCGAACCGTTCCTCTCGGTCCACGCGACGCGTCCGAGTCTCGGCGATTCTGTAACTCTTTGTCCCTTTCCCACCGACCCGCGTAGATATAGTTGTCTCTGTCCGTTGCTTACTATCGGCCGGACGAGCGGGCGATTCGCGCGCTCTACTCCTACCCCCACGTGGAACAAGTAGTATAACATAATTAATGAATATAATCAGAACTGAAAATAAGGCATGCTAAAGTGGTGGAACTAATAGACACAATTCTAAAGATTAACGTAGGTATAACAGACAATTTGTAGTACTAAGCAGATATACGTAGAGACGCCACAAGGGATGATATAGTACGTTTAGACAGGGCCGTCTTTAGCAAAGGGGAAAGTTGTGATGTATTTTATAGTTTTCGTGTTTAAGGTCGCTAAAGCTGTCAAAACGATTGACATTGTTGCATTTCACATTGTCATTTTACTACTGTAATTGGGAGGTTGTAGTGCGATTTAGGTTTTCGCTATAAATAAGATTATGTTTTGAACCGATTAACTAATAATAAACAATACCAGAAAAAAACAGAAGTATTGCTTTCAAATTTAACGATACTGAGAATTCTGGCAAAAATTCTACAGCCAAATAACATAAGAGTGATTTACAAAGATAAGCCGTCGTGACTTCGTACAATAAATTGTCGTTCGTTACACCGATAAAACTGTACGTGATAAATACCGTATTTACAATAATAACACAATTAATATTCATTTGTTCATTAAATCACAAGGATTACTTAGAAATGTCAATTTTACCGACTGTTCCTCTGCGTCCAAGCCAAAAAAGAATCAGTAAAGAAACAAGGCTGGTTATTCTTTTTAATGATTATACTAAAAATAAGAAAACAGTCAAATAGGCGATGAACGGAGAAACCCTCGAATAGTATTGTATTTGTTAAAGACGGCCCTACATTCGCAACGTGTACGCCTACTAGTGCACATAGAAGATACAGTAAGCATGCGTAACATCGGGGACTTACGCAATGCGGTTGATTGCGAGATTGATTGAGGATACTGCCGCCAGTTGGCTGACCAACAATAAACAATTGTATTACGTCACAACGCTTGCAAAGCTCACATACATTTCAATTACATTTTGGGAAAACGTAGCAAGACTTGGCATTTGTTAAAACTCACAAATCATAATGGTATTGATTCTGTTAACGTATTTTTTTGCTTAAAGATACATACTACATTAATTGTCTGAATTCTTTTGTTTAATTAATTACGTCTTGTCTAAATTTGCGGTTTCAAGTTTTAGGGTAATTTAATTTCAATGCATGCTATACTTTTTTATCGTATTCACATGTTTGATTACAATCTAGATATAAAATGGTATGTTTGGTTTAATTAGTGCTATTCTCTTTTGTGTAAAATAAAATAAGCAATAATGCTCTCTATCCAAAAGTTGTCTGAAAGAGATCGCTTTGTTAAGCGATAAGACCACCCATTATGCTTACATTTACTTATTTGTATTTTTTATTTCTTTTTAACTGTTGTGTCTAGCTTGAATGGTATAAAAAAGAATTATCATTATTTCATACCTCAACTGATGGTAAATGATAGTGTAATATAAGCACGCTTACCTAGCAAGAACCTGTTCACTATAAATCTAGACGCATCCATCTAATCTAGTATCAGTAGTTCGGTTGACCGAACTACTCATACTCTTTGGTATCAATAATCCAGTTGGTAAATAGCAACAAACTATCTATACCTTTTAATAATAATAGTTCGGTTCGTCATGTAAAAAAAACCTAACGACCAGGCACACTGCATGGCAGTACGTCGTTAGGTTTTATTTATACCTTCCGTACTATTGACACCGAAAAGTGTCAATAGTTCGGTCAAACAGACTAACAAACGAACTACTGATACAAGAGGGATTTTTAACACATTTTATTAAAAAACGTCAAAATATTTATCCATGAGAAAAGAATAGTATTCGAAAAATTGTTTTAGTTTGAAAATTAGGGAACACAATCAACACAAAAAAAAAAAATCTAAATTTTAATACCAAATCTTACTATGAACTCCTAACAAATATAAAATTATCTTTCCTATTCAATTAATATCATCTTCATGCCTGAGTCATTTATATAATTCGTTAGTATACATTTTTTTAAGCGGCATCATTAATACAAATTGTACACAATTACGATACATTAAAGTTCATTTTACAGTAGAGACTAGTTGTACATAGTAGACTCACCTGATTAGACTGTCATTGGGAGCGTGTAGGGAGGCACGCGGCAGTTTCGATGGACCTTCTATTCTTTGAACACGATGCCTTCTTCCCGCTTCGAGGAACGCGAAATAACCCCTGGAACCGTAATGCACCTTGATAACTTCACATCACTACACTATACGACCTGGGAGCCAACCTCAATCTCTTATAGCAATATTAAAATAATATTACACTGACATTTCGTACGATGCCCCTCAATTAGTAAGCTTACTTTATTATTGTAAAGGCAAACCAGTTTTGGTGACGTCACCATAAATGGTTCACTCAAAAAGTTTCACATTTGAGTTCTAATAAAGCGTAAAATTATCAGAAAAAGTAAGTAAATCGTGTTTATTTTCGCAATATTTTATACTGAACGTGGCATCACTAGAAAGCACTAAATATACAACATATTAGGATTATAACAGTAATGTTTAAGTGTTGTGGTTCAAATCGAAGTAATGATGATACAAGCTTGAAAGAAAACGCTCCTGAAACATGATGCTTTTCTAAAAGATTCTGGTCGGCACCCTGTACCTACTACGTAACAAGAGAAAACTGTAAAAGACTAGATCTCGTAAACACAGACAATCCTACCGCCTAGTGACTGGCCCTAGAGTTTATCAACGTTTACGTATGTAATAAAATAATAAAGTCTCGCCTCGCACTGAACGCTGCCTCGCAGTGCGAGGCGAGACTTTAATTGGAGCGGATCGCACTCACCCTGATGAAGGTTCACGAATTGAACCGAAACATTGTCCGGTCGAAACACTGATAAGACGGTACGTGATAAATCCCGTTTTATAATAATGAGTGAATTATTAATTTACTACTTTAATTACTTATATTTTATTAAGAATAGAATAGAATTCCTATGTACCTAACCTACCTAAAGACATTATATTAATCTGACTTTGTAGCCCGAATGCTTAGAACGAATATTCAAAACTTTAGACATAAATATTCAATGTACTATAAATAAAACATAATGCTGGACATTTCATACAGCGCTATCTAGCCTCAAACTAAGCAAAGCTCGTACTATATAGGCTATGATAACTGATAGAACACTTATTAAATGCATTTTTTTTGTGTAAACATTTACTTATTATACAAAGTGTCATGTTATATTCGACATTAAATAAAAACGCGCGTATTTTAAAACAATACTAGCTATTAGGCTAGTATTGTTGTAAAATAGGTTTTTTCAAGTTCGTAACAATAGAAAATTTAACAAAAGCCTGTAAAAATAGATAAACAAATCATATTCATTCATCATACCTTTTAAACTGACTTACTGGCATCGCCGTCGATTTGATCATTATAATTTTTTAAACTGTTTTTGGAAATGTATTGATTACTGGATAAATATTCAAGCTACCGGTATTAAACCCACCTCTAAAATCTGTAAATACTATTCCGGATATGTGTTTTAAATTAATGTCGTACATAACAAAACAGGTTGTATATAGAAAAATACCCAAACCCGGAACAAATATCCGTAGACCATACAAACATTCGTTCCGAAGCGGGAATCGAGCCCGCAACCTTTGCGTCTCAGCCATCTATTCCCTCACTGCGTTAGAGGTCGTCTGACAATGTCTGTCATTGGCAAAAATCTAACTCTGGGTTCGAGATAATATTTGCCGGGGAATATTTGATGTTACGCATACAAGCATAGATTTAAGACCTTTAAATATAATTTGTGTATTCTAGCAAATAAACGATTGTATTTGTTATATACCTGAAAAACGCCCTAACGATCGCCCATCGGAAGACGGCGACGGGATCGACCCCGACCAGCTCCCGCACGAAGGCCAGCGACGAGTTCTTGAGCACGCTCACGATGTCCGGCCGCATCGAGTCGAGGTTCTTTTCGCGCATTGCTGTCACCTAAACATACACATTTTTTATCATTCATGCCCTGAAAGTTTTACCTCACCGTAACTAATAATTAGTCATAACTCCGCGATGGAAAGGATAATACGACTTATTTAGGAATATTGAGTTGTGTGAATATAGGGTGTTTGATAATATATGCACAAAAATGAAAGGGATTATTTTGATAAGCATATTAAATAAATTTGTGAAATGTTTACCATAGATATGTGAAATTTATTTTGGCATGTAAAAATAAACACTTTATTAAACTTATGTTGTGCTATTCCGTAATGCTTGCCATCTAACTACAGATACGGTAACGTCTCGAGATATCTCTTGTTGTCCCTTTCTAACCCAAAACCCGCAGCCATTTCCGTAAGATATATCAAATCGGCCTTTATTTTTGGATGTCGATTGCAAGGGTAGGCATCAGTAAGTTTGATATCGAATTAATCGCCTAAACTTAGTCGATTTTCTTTAAAGTTTGATAATATAACTAGTAGTTTTTTTTTCGAGAAGTCTTTTTTATATTTTGAGAAACCGTCACTTGAATATCGTCAGTATATTACCAAACACCCTGTATAAGAGTGCTCTTAAGATTATTAGGATTAACTAGGCAGAAAAGAAATAAATTGTCACGTGAAAAGTTGGGCGGGTGACAGACAAAACGAGAATTTTTCATGCAAAAAAAAATACTACCCCAATCTGTTTTTTACACCGATTTAAATGAGGAATAGTTGTGAGGAGCTTACCTGGTATTTAACTTTGCCCGCGTAATGAACGACGACGAAGGCCGGCTCTCGCCGTTGCGGCTTTTCGTAGAAGTTATTGTTCTCGTGCGCGGAATTGAACTTCTGTAATATCGTCTCGTTTGTCGCCCACGGGAAGCTGAAACAAAAAAGATTTTGCTTTGAATCATCATATCAGCCTACAGGGCTCTATAGAGAAGGCAGCCCGTGTTACCCTCCTGTACTCCTCCTGCTCGTACTTCACGTGGTGGTTGAAGTAGTACTGTAGGTGCTCGTTAGATAACTCAAGTTGTAACTCACTTGCACTGATCGTCCAAAAGCGGCAGCAATCCGTTCAGCTTCCCCTCTATCAGCTGAAGGCAGCCCGTATTGTCAGAGAAGCCGATGTCCGTCCACCGGATCCCCTCCCTCCTGTACTCCTCCTGCTCGTACTTGAACACGTGCTGGTTGAAGTAGTACTGGAGGTGCTCGTTAGCGTAGTTGATGCACAGCTGCTCGAAACTATTGCTCGGACCAAAGTCTTCAAACCCGAAAATGTCGAGGACACCTGAAAGTATGCAGAATATGGATCTTATTTATTTATTTAATTCTTCATACATAATGCAACTGGAAGATAATGCTATCTAGCATTAAGTTCGCCTAAGTACAGATTGCCTGTGTGCAGACCTGGGCCCGTAGCCAAATTACATTCGCTGCGAATCTATTCGATTTCTACATACATTTGTTGTCGCTGAATCACGTGGTATTTCTATATCATGTATCAAATCCCATAAATTTTAGGACGTATCGACTAACGTCATCGCTAATCGACTATAACTTGGCTAAGCCCTCTGGTCTTTGACCAATATCCAAAAGTATAAGTTCAAGGTTTGCCAACGTGCGATGGAGCGCAGCATTCTCGGATTCAAGCGTATTGACCGCATACGCAACACCGAGCTGCACTCTCGAACACAAATCGTAGATGTAGCTACGAAAGCCGCCAAACTCAAGTGAGACTGGGCTGGTCATGTATGCCGTATGTCGGATGATCAGTGGGCTAAACTCACCACCGAATGGAACCCCGACACAGCCCGAAGACATCGCGGCATACCAAAGAAAAGATGGAGAGACGAGCTCACCAATTTTCGAGCGGACTAGACCATCTTAGCGCCTGAAAGAAGTGTCTGGAAAGAACGGGGGGATGCCTTTGCCCAGCAGTGGAACACAGTGGGCTGATAATAACAATAATGTACAGATTGTTTTTATTTTGTGCAATAAAGTATTTTCATTCATTCATTCATATTATAAATTCGAATGTAACTATGTTTCTCTGTTTGTTAAGTTTTCACAATTAAACAGCTGGACAGATTTAAATCAATATAGATAATGAACATAGAATTTGGTCTATAGATACATAATGACCTGAATAGAGACATAGGCTTCTTTCATTGACAAAGCAGGCGTCATTCCATTGATTTATTGTCATATTTAAAATATTTTACAAATTTACTTTCGCATTCAAAGTGTCGTAACATTAGCAAAATTGCATTGTGTCACTGAGTGAGGTCGGCACCATTAGATGCACAGAGTGTTGACACATTATGCAGTTAGCTGTACACCTCAAAACCACAAACGAATTACGAAAATAACGTAAATATTCGTCACTACAACCAAAAGTTTCTGATGTACAGCAATGCCTCTTTCGCAAATGTCACCTTTGGCCAATCTAATTATAAAAACTTTAAGAGAAGCCAATATCATTGGCCAAAATATGGTGATATTGGTGACTTGATAACGTGGTCGTGTTCTTCTCACATCCGGAATCGTATTTACAGATTTTAGAGGTGGGTTTAATACCGGTTGCTTGAATATTTATCCAGTAATCGATACATTTCGAATAAACAATTTTTAAACATCAAATCAGCAGTGCCTATGCGTCGATGCCGCTTAGTCAGTCTACTTACGTGATGAATGAGTATGATTTAGTTATCTATTTTAAACAAGCTGTTGTATTGATATATTTAGGAATTTTGTGAAAGTGTGTTTGAAAATTTAAAATGTTATATAAAATGTCTATTTTTCAACAATATAGCAATTAGCCCTATCCGTGTTTTCAATTAATGTTGTACATAACAAAACACATTGCATAATTAGATTTCTTTTCCAAAGTAATAAAGTAGGAAGAGTAAATACATACCTATACTGTTACCCTGATGATCCCGAAGCGTGTCCTTCTTCGACAGTAAAGCGTGGTTGACCTGCATCACGATCCAGTCGAACAGCGCGCCGTACAGACACTTGGCGACCGCGTCTCTTGTAGCTATCGCTTCCGGCAATCTGTAGAGATACACAATCACTTTACAGAAACTAGAAACCTGACTATAAATATTACTCCTAACAAATTAGTAACTGTAAAATAAACTGAAAACAGAAATGGCGACAGGTTACAGGAACAACGTGCGATCCTCGAATGCCCCTCAAACTTAAGGGGCAAATTTACAAGACGATCATGAGAGCTGTCGTAATGTTTAGCTCTGAGTGTTGGGCCACGAAAGGGACGGATGAAAAAAGAGTGCACGCGGCGGAAATGCGATTATTGAGATGGATGTGTATTAGAGTATATTAGAGGAAGTTCGAAAATAGCGCCAGTGATAGAAAAGTTGAGGAGTACGAGGCTAGCGTGGTGTGGGCAAGTCATGCGGAGGGAAGAAAATCATGGGACTAAAAGAGTGTTAGATATGAGTGTGGATGGATATAGATGTAGAGGAAGGCCAAAGAGATGGATAAACTGTGTGTGAAAAATGATATAGGTACGAAAGAAGTGACAACGGAGATGACGACTGATAGAGACATACGGGTGAAAAATACATGTTGTGCCGACCCCACGTAATATGGGAAAAGGGCAGGAAGAAGAAAAAACTACTCGAGTCATTCATCATCATCATTCTCAGCCCGTGTCGACCCACTGCTGGGCATAGGCCTCTCTTCGTTTATGCCATTCTTTCCGATCCTGTGCTAGTCTGAACCACGTACGACCCACATTGATGTCGTCGACCCATCTCGCTGGTCCCCTATTGTGATGCTCTTTTCTCTGCTCTAGTTCTCGGCCTCCATTCTGTCGGTGCCTTAGTCCACCTGTCATCACTACATCTGGCCAAGTGTCCTGCCCAACTCCACTTGAGCCGCAATATTCGCTTGCTGACGTCTTGTACCTACTTTAGTCCGTTTGCGAATTTTGTTATAAATTTTGGAGTCGCGTTAAACGTCGCGAGTAACAAATACAAATAATATAGAACACGCAAAAAAACTATCCGGTATCCGGTAAACGAGACGCTATCACGACCCTTCACTTACACAGGAGTTAATTTTACTAACCTAACTATTGTCTACTGTTTCATTTAACTTATAAAATAACTACACACACACCCTCACACAAACACACACACACGCACACACACACACACACTCATAAACACATCCACCCTCACAGATCCTTCTGGTCTGCTGGAAAATAACTAGAATTTTTAGTTTAGTTTTTGATAATGTACCATTTACCTGATTGGAACTCATTGATGTATAGGAGGAGGGCGTTGGTGTCTGTAACACAGTTTTCATACTAATACAGGCATCATCGTTTCAAACTGTACACATGCTGTATATTTGTTGTTCCTCAATAAATGCTTTAAAATGATTTTATAAACTTACTTTCTTTGACTTTGTGGAGGGTAATATTTATGATGACATACATTATACATTTCTACTGAATCGACATTTTACGCGACTCCAAAATACCTTAGAAGCGCAACACTGATCAGCATTTAAAAGAGATCAGAATTGTCAACCTAACTTAACATTTTTTGCGTTATTTTTTTTAATTCAACTAGCCTACATTTTCCCACTGCTGGGCAAAGGCCTCTCCTAATTCCTTCCACCTATCGCGATCTCCCCTGACCCCAGGGCTGGCATGACGCCCATCACCGCCAGCACAGCCGCTGGAGGGCACTTGGGCTCTTGGTTGGTTGAGGGGTTTGGACTATGAGGCACCACGCTGGTCAAATTGCGGGTTGGTGGGTGGTTTCGCCAGAGGCTTGTTCGTTGATTACGAGATATACTAAACTTAAACTGTACATGTTATGTGGTTTAATTAAATCACTTAACAAGCTTGATGCAAGACAGCCTTGATACCTCCTCATTACTCTTAAAAGTTAACAACCCTTCAAAAATGGGTTCGATTCCCGCCGCGGAACAAATGTTTTATGATCTACAGATATTTGTACCGGGTCTGGATGTTTTTCTATGTAAGTATTATAATTCACAAAAAAAGTGAATTTATGTGTTTTATTAGTTTTCTGGTTCCCATAGTACGCTTTGCTTAGTTTCTGGCTGGATAGCGCTGTGTGAAATGTCCTGCATTATTTATTATTTACTAGGTAGCTAGAATAACAGTTACTAATAAAAATCAATAGAAAATGAAACAATATAAAGTTCCTAACCGCGTCAGGAATGTTTTAATCAGGAAGGATGTTTGTTTTACAAATCATCATTATCCTCTAATCATAACAGGAAAGAAGTAGTATTATACAAAATTGTACGTATAAGGTCAACAAAAGGTTTCCAAATGAATGGGTCAACATGTGTATAGTTATTCGTTCTAGCATTATAGATAATAATAATAAATATTCAGTTTTATTTATTCATATTTTTTTTTTGACAAAACTTTTAATTTATTTTATTTTGAATGTAATTCGTTTTGATGTAATTTCACAAAATTTATTTGTCATTAATCTTTATTTATTTTAAATTTTTATTATTAACATATATATGTATAAACAAACGTAGTACTAACCATATATGGACATATACGTCTGAAATAAATTTATTGAATTGAATTATCAAACAGGATAAGGTCCGAACGAATTTATTCACGATCGGGAAGAGTGGCAGAAACAAAGAGATGCCTATGCCCAGCAGTGGGTTGGCACGGGCTGAGAATGATGATGATGATGAATTATCAGTTGACCCAGTTTGGCTGCTGTGATGTGACGTCACGTACAACCTTATTGCAGTGTTCCAGCGAGATAATTTGTAAACGTATCGCGAACGCGACCACGTTCGCTCGCAAAGTAAACACGCGCGCCCCGCCACACTTCAGCCGCCACACATTTTAGAAAATATTGTAACGTCAAATTATATTGTAACTAGCTTCGGCCAGCGGCTTTGCACGCGTTGTTTGTCGACAAAAAGTAGCCTATGTGTTAATCTACGTTATAATCTACGTACAGTGACGGAATGAAAAGGTTCGTCAATTTTCATATTGATTCGTTAAACATATCGCGAGTACATACTAACTTTTGAAAGTTTGTTACAGAAAAGACTGAGTTAGAGAAAATAATGTTTAATTGTTCGTTAATAAAGTTCAAAATTATTCAGATCAAAGTTGTTTGACTTGATCTTATGGCGAACCTCGTATATTATGTATAGTAAAGCGGCGGGTACGCGGCCAGTGTGATAACGCTCTAATGCTTCAACTTGCCGCAAGGGTCACTAAGAGTCAGTAGTAGTATGCCAGTGGCTACACATACTTGTTATAAATAAGAATGGTCTCCCCGGAGGCCCTGGGCCGCCTGGTGGTCAACGCCGCCATCAGGGTCTCCTGCTTTACCCGCAGCAGCGAGGATATCTGCGCCACCACCTCAGGGTTCTTGACGCCGACCGCCTCGTCGTGGTGGTACGACTTTCGGTGCGGTTGGAATTCCACGTTACCTGAAATGGATTGATGCTTGTTTAGAGTTAAATACATAGATATAGCGTTTATTTGTAACATCGAACACAAACACACATATCTATCTATATTATATAAAAATCAATTGCTGTTCGTTGGTCTCACTAAAACTCATAAACGGCTGAACTGATTTGCCTAATTTTGGTTTTGAAATATTTGTAGAAGTCCAAGGAAGGTTTAAAAGGTGAGAAAAAATAAAGAAATTGCAATGAAAGTAGTAAAAAAAATTGTAAGTAACTATTTTATTTTCCCATACAAACTGTTCGTACCTGTCAAACTGGATGCGTTTATTTCATTTGTTATCAAAACGTTATTTTTATTATTTAATTTCTGAACGTACTATAAATATTTGACCACAGACAAATGTGACATATATGTTTGTTGTCAAATATTGGTGAATCCTTGGATATCTTCTTTATAATTTGTGTTTGTCAATTCGTGAAGTGCGCGGATACTTTTTATGTATCCATATAATGTAACCGTCGGTCATTGACGTGAATTCATTTACATGAAGTGTCGCGTCACTTTGACAAGAGTGTTTTATATAGTTTTTATCCCGAAGTTCTGCGAGGACGGGAAATTTCAAGCGTGCGAAGCCGTGGGCGGGTCAACTAGTTATTAATAAAAAGATTCATTAACAAACAATTTACAAATTTACAAAATAAGCGCAAAAACAGACAAAAGATATAAAAATCCGGACAAGTGCGAGTCAAACTCGCCCACCGAGGTTTCCGTACAAGTTTGTACCGACAGTTTCGATGATTAATTACGTACTTTAAATAAAGACTATATTTTTATGATTAAATTACAAATGTTAGTATTCAGATTTTTCCCTGAACTTGTAGTATAAGACGATATTACTTGCCAAATTTCATAGTTCTAGGTCAACGGAAAGAACCCTATGAATTTTGTTTCCCTTGAGTGTCGAATTATACGTATTTTGCGGCATAAACGGCCATATCTTTTTTTTTACGTTAACTTAGAAGTTTGTTTTTTTCACAGCTTCAAGGGACTGTAGACCTGAGTATATGATTTTAATTTCAACTCGATACGCGTTCCCGAGATAAAGGGTTTTGACAGACAGATGGAAAACAAAGTGATCCTTTAATGATGTTCATTTTTTAGGGTTCCGTATCTCAAAAGGAAAAAACGGAACCTTATAAAAAGAACATCAGTAATAAAGATATAATTATAAAATGTGTGCGTCGCGGTGTGATAGATTTAGTTCACTTGTTTAATGGATTTAGTATGGCAACTTACTCATATTATAAATACGAACTTAAATCTAGCTGATTGTTTTTTACAATTTCACGACTAGGGTGCACCTATTTCGATGAAATTTGGTATATAGATAGAATATGATCGGGATTAAGACATGCTACCTTTAAATGGGATGGAGGGTAATGGTATATTGACAAGCTATAAAGCTTGTATGGATAATGTCTTTAATGCTCAACATAAATAAACAAACTAAACTAAAATTGACATCTTGTATTTTAACCATACTTCATGCAACGAATATTACAATTTCATTTCATTTTAAAAATGTGTTTTAAATCAGGTACAGTGGACGGTTTTATCGCTAAATTATCTATTTCAGGCAACCTTTGGATGGATAAGACCTATGTGAATAAATGAGGGCGGCGGATAATTAATATAAATTTAAGCGAATTTAAGGCCACCCTTTGTACCACCACATATTAGTCTAAGTGGAATTGTAATTTGGTGTAACAATAAAGAATTATCTATCATCTAGATAATCTTCATAAGACCGAAAGTGTAGTTTATCTCTCAATTAACATACAATTTAGCGATGTCACTCCGATAATATGCACGATAAGTATTATCATGAATTACACAGCCGTAATCTTTATCAACTGATAAGTGGATACTTCAAAAAAGCGTTTACAAACTTATAAAATAGTACAGGCACTTGATGTAAGATCACTTACCCAATAGGAGTACCGCAGATAGGACGGCAAACAGTCTGCGTTGTTTATCCAACGTGAACCCGACCATCTCCATCGACTGCTTCAGTCGAGAGAACTCATACTGCTCATCGACACCCGGCACTTCACTACACCCGGTCCTCGACAGATAATTATACTTTTCCACACTGAGTAAATGTAACTGCTCCTTTTCCGCCTCCGAAGCGCCGGCCAACAGGTAGTAGAACACATGGTAGTTCCTCTCGTTTCTACCCTGACTGCATATCCGAGACTTTTCTAGAAGATACTTCTGTACAACAGCACCGTGGACCATTCCATTTTCTTTATAATTTACTTGGATGAACTTTCCGAATCTACTTGAGTTGTTATTGTGAGCTGTTTTCGCGTTACCGAATGCTTCTAGTACGGGCCCGGCGCTCAGAATGGTCTGTTCTACGCCGCTGCCGTGAGATCCCTTCTGGCTGAGCGCTGTGAGGTGGTGCAGAAGGAAGTTTGTACTCTCAGTCTTGCCCGAGCCGCTCTCGCCGCTGATGACGATGCACTGATTCGTCCGCTCCCGCAGCATGCAATGGTAGGCCGCATCCGCAACGGCGAATATGTGCGGCGGGAGGCTCGACCCTATCCGCTTATTCTGATACAACTTCACGTACTTCGGATTGTAAATAGGGTAGAACTTGAATGGGTTGAGAGCTATCAGTATCGATCCGACGTACGTATAGATATAGCCAGCCGTGAACCTGGCCTTTAGGTTATCTAGCAGAGTCTGTTCGTTGAGCTCCGGCAGTTGACACAGATCGGGGTACTCTCTGTCCTTCGGCTGATACAGAAACCTCTGGAAGTAGTCCTTGATCAGCTGAGGGTCCACGGAAAAGTTCTCCATCCATGGTTCGTCTGTGATTTTTTCGCGGAGATAAAACCTGAAAATAAAGAATAGGTTAGCGAAAGCAGAGTGGCGGTCGCTTTGTTTGGAGAGGCTTACTTTCGCGTCATGTTTGTGATGATGGAATCTAAATATTTACTGGTAGCGGTATTTATGAACGCATGTTAGATGATTGGCAGGATGGGAACGCGTTATCGCGGCGCGGGGCAGGAAGAGTGACTCACCGCGCATAGGGGCATTATCCCCAATCACTGCTACAGCCCTTTATTTATTATAAGAGCTAAAGTAAAGTTTTGAATTTAGCGTTCCGGGCTCCACTTTTCTGCGTAATCCTTAAAAGCGCTCTTATTTTTTTTAAGAGAACACTGAATTGCGGAACTCATATGGGACAAAAAAAATTGAACAAACTTTCTTTCTTTTTAGTACGATTATTTATCATAGATTTTGTTAAACCACAATATGCCTGAAGATAAAAATCTCATCAGGCATTTCTTTGATAATTGTTAATATCCAGATTTGATGCAAAATGCAAATTTTTAAGTACAAATAATTTATCCAATAGATAGAAAATTATTTAACCAACTATTATGATAGGCGAATTTAATGCTTATTAGCATTTTCTTCCAGCTAACTTTTGTGTTCCAATACTATTTAGAAAACGATTAGCATTCAATTATAGTGTAGCTGTCTATCCATTAAGTAGAAAGTCTTTAAAGGTAAATTAATGACGGGAAGTGCTTAATCTAGCTGATCTGTTATGATAACTAGCGATTTTGTACCTTACACAAATATTTGAGTTCAATAGATGTATTGTTCCGCCCTAAACAGTACCTACATTATTACATATCCTGTGTACGTGTACTAAATACTCGGTACTTCGCAAGTGCTAATTGTTAGCCCTGTCGATCTACCACGCTTGTACTTCATTTGCGTGACCGAGACAGGAATAGTCCTAAGCATGGCACGCGCTAAGTTACATCATTATTTCTCAGCCTATGTATTGATTGCATTTATGCTAATGGCGGCAATAATTATAATAATATCCTGCCACTAGATTTACCTACATAAATTATAGCAAAGTTGCATACGCAGTATTGCCCTATAAGGATCAAATATACGATACAGTACGAAATCAAACTTTAAACTAATATTATAAAATATGCAAAAGTGAGTCTGTTTTATTACGTTTTCACGGCTTAACATTTCCCGATGAAATTTGGCACAGAGACAGCTTGCATTCTGAAGGGGCAGGCTGGAATGTAATGGCTTAAGGGCTATGTTTTTCACGCGTATCTGTTTTTGCGTATCTCTTTATTACCTCGTAACACCCAAACTACTCGGTGAATTTAGATAAATGAGGTCTAATAGAAGTGCTATTTTATCTCACATGTAAACATTTTCCTTCAAAATAGCTATACAGGTATCAAAATATCTTTATGATTAACTTTTCTCATAACTGACTTAAATTTATAAACTGTTTTCTTGTTCCTGGAAAATATCTTAGTCCCAGGGGAAATCAAAAAGTATCTTATTTCTTTGATAATAATGAGTTACTTAGCAGAATAATATAAGTTCTGTAAAACCCTAGGTGTTACCAGTTGAGTGTTTTTAAACACCGAGACAACTCGGTGTGTGAAACTATGGTTAAATATTGAAATAAAAACTTGAAAAAGGATGCTTTCCAAAAAGTTTATTTATTAAAATATAGGTTTTATCTAAAACACGACTTGTAATATATTTTTTTTTGAAAATCATCCTTTAACAAGTTTTTTTAAATCTTTAAGCATGCAGAGGCTTACCAGTTAGCGACGCTGTTTTTGCGATATTTTAACTATTATATATAATTATATATAACTAACCAATTACCATCTATAGGTAGTAGATAGGTGTCGTAATAAGTACCTTACCCGCCTAGACGGCCACTTATGTAACCCATGCTAAGTTGGGTGGGTTAGTTAGTTAACAATATGTCAATATACTTATAAGGATACAAAGAAACTCAAATTTTATCAGACATAATTTATAGTTGCGTGTAGAAAACCTATGATTCACGCAATTACGGAACAATGTGAAGCGCTTGTGACTTGCTTCGTTCGTAACAGATTAGCTGATTTGGGCATTGGGCTACGTTAATCACGGTCACCACATGGTTGGGTGACCGCTAGGGACAATTACAGCACTTCAGCGACAGTCAATATCATAGAATAAATTAAAAGGAAAGCCATTGGTGTTTTCAGTATTCATAATTATTGTGTAAGAATATAACTCCTTGTGTAAAAAATTCCATTTCATCCAATGGTTGCCTGGAAAATATCGCTCTCAGCGATAAGGTCACACATTATATTGCTGTTAAAGTCTATCTCAGTCATAAATCATTTATTCTTTGCTGATAATAGGTATGTTACAAAATAAGGACTTTAATTTTATATGATAAAGTGCTTAAAGATATTATCTTAGAGTTCTGCCGGTTAGGGCTTGCAAAGTTACACAAACTCTTTAAGATATTTGTATTGTTTATGTGGGGTAATTCGATAAAGAGTTATCTACCTATCTATAAGTACAACAAATTATCGAGATCGGATAATATTCAAGCACTGGAAATGCGTTATACCTTTTTGTAAACACAGGTACTTTAATGTTAATGTTCATTGATAAGTTTATTTTATAGTGTAATTTTTTTTTATTTTAAAATTGCGCCCTCAGTAATCAGTAATTTGCGAAGCTCGTAAAGGGCAAAGAAGTATAAAGTGCCATTACCTAGTTTCAAGACATTATTGTACACTTGATTGATTGAAAAAAAAATCTTGTATGAAAAGGCTTTTACTATACAACGATGTACTACTCTACCAGGTTTAAGTCGTTGAACCATTAGGTCTTTTGCAGACCCAAAACTCAAAAACCAATTTTGGTAACATCTGTACATATTATGATGACTGATGAATGATTTATTGTACACTAGCCCGCGGTAGGGAAGCCTCGATAAGCCTTTTTGCCGATACGATACTGATGCTCTTTAAAATAATTAAACACAAGTCAACTTATTTTTTTAATTAATATAAAAAGAACAAATAACAGGACAAAATAAATAAAACCGTTTAAAAATATAGACAGGTTGAGATTAGATAATAGTTTCAGTAATTAAAATTAACGAGATTTTTGTTAAAAAAAAAACAAAGTATTCTTAAGTTTTGCGGAGAAAGGCGATTTCGCAAATCTGTTTGAATAAGACCGGTTGAAAATAGTCTCTCAGAGGCGTCTAAACTCATTTGGAAATTAAGTACTTCTGCACCATTTTTTTTTTCAAGTTTGGGTATAAAACGTCATTGCGCCAAAAAACGAACGGATCAGCGACTCGTGAAAATGTAACAAACAGAGAAAGTAAGTTTCGAATATGGATAACAACAATTTCAGAACTCAATACAAAAAACAAGATAATTGAAAACAAAAACAACTGATATGTACAATGGTACGGTCTTTAGGATGAGTACGACTTTATGAAAGAAAAGGAAGGCGGTACATATTTGCGAGCAATAATGTGAATCATCTACAGATCAATATGTAGAAGCAAAGTAAGCAAATAGTATCACGGTGACAAGTCTAATGCAGTCTACACACCAAAGCCGCCGACCCGCCGACACAGCCCGGCGGCATTGTGGTTAGCGGCATGTCGCCGGGTAGCACGCGCGGGTGCAAATCGCCAACATGATTGTCTAATGGAGAGTTCCTATACCCGTTGGTAAAAGCTACGACTTGTATCTCCTTGAAAACGTATCAAACGTTTGACACAGAAACGAGTCGTAGCTGGAGAGATATCCTAAAACGGGCACAATGTGTTCGGACCTTTTAATCTATCTACTCATTATGTTCATGATTTAACATAACACACAGATTTAGTCGCTTTATCTAGTTCCAATCGGACAAACTGACTATAATACCACTATTTGTTTGATCACTCATTGTAGTAAGCAAGGCGGGCTATCGCTCTGTCCGCGCGTGCGCAGGGTGTACATAACATACAGTAAGTAACACCATAGTCGTATTTAATTATCGTGAGAAATAAATTATCAAATACATGAGGACATGAAAATATTTTTAATACTCCGGGGGGCGCGCCAGGTAAATAAGGTTGGGAAACCCTGGTCTAAATAAAGCCGCCGGGCTGTTTCGGCGGGTCGGCGGCTTTGTTGTGTAGACAGCTTAATGAATGGATGTTAGCACATCGTAGTACACTACAGATAGTTCGCAGGTGTTTATGCAAGGTTAGAGGTAAGGTATCTGTCGTACACTTGTACCGGGCCGATATAATTATAAACTGCACAACTTGATTTTATACTGAACTTGCTAGTTGTTTAAAGATTGTAACTCGTAACGTTCACTTATTTTTTTAACTCCGTCTCAAAAATAATGGTGTTATAAGTTTGACGCCTATGTATGTCTGTGGCATCGTAGTTCCCAAACACATGAGGCTTTACACCTGTATGCCTCAAGTTGATGGACGCAGGGCAGTGCTTCGTAGGAATATTTCTAACGTGCGTGACCGATGCAATTCTCTGTTATAGGCGATAACAGAGAATACCACTTAACATCAGGCGGGCCATAAGCTTGTTTCATCTCCATGCAGTATAAAAAGAAACTAATGGACCGATACGGACGCGTTTTTTTAACAGAAAGATATAAAAGATTTTTTAGCAGCTGATGTGGTTCTTAGAGATGTCAATTTTACGGGTTGTTTATGTAACACACTATCCCCCAGGAGGGTAATGTTTAAGGGTGTATGCTTGTATGTATGTCATTTGATACATACCACCCTCGTAGCATGACCACCGTAGAGTTTATCTCTATCGAAGAATAGAGTAAGTAGAAAAACGATCGCACGATTTATTCGCTAAATTTTGTTTTATTACGGTACCTCGCGCACCCGATCGTTGGATATCATTGGGGTATCGTAGAATAGGTTTTCTAAAAACAATATAAGGTTTCCTCAACACGTTTTTTTTTCAATAATTCTCTCTAGGTGACTAATTTATAAAAAGTTATGTCTTAATGAGAATCTATTATTGGCATTATGCATTAGCTATAACAGTTTGTTTACATTGATATTAATTGCTGTTGATTCTGTAATGAATAAATTAAAGGAAAAGCTCCAAATTGGTAATTTTCTTAGTCTTGTGTCCGTAAACGTGTTATTGTTACCAGACAGAGTGAATCTGCGTGCAGAAGCTAGTTAGTAGTTACTACACAAGATACGAGCGACGAATTAACCTTATGCGGTCCAATGATACTATTCCCTTTAACAATGTACATTGTTAAGGAAAATTAACATACTAAAATTAAACTGTGCTACAAACTCATAACAATTTACCCCAGTGTATATAATTTTAAATCTACTTGAAATAATTATTCATATCTAAAGTGAAATTTCAAGGTTTTTTAGACTCCAAAGCAAAGTATTGAGTTGTTTAGGTAAAAATATTTGTGTTACACACGGCTTCGTTCACATAGTATCAGGATAAAAATTAGATACATCACAAAGCAAAAGTATTAAAATACTGCAGGAACTTTGCGGTCACAATATTTATTTTTAACATATGCAAGTATATTTCCACGTATTTTTGCATCATAAATCAAAAACTTCCTCACCTATAAACAAACTAGTCTTTGAAGTATTAAAAGTTTTAGCGTAATTCTAGCGATAAGTGATTAACAGGCTTACAGCTAGGGTTGCCACTTTTTTTTGAGACGAATATATTTTTTTTTAATTTCGGTAAAACAATAATAAAGTACATAGCATAAAAAAAGAAATTTATATTTAAAAACCTAATTTGACAACTCATTTCGACATTTTGCGTAGCTGCATTCAGAAACGCTCAATCAAACGCCCAAGTTTTGTGGCTTTGGATATCATTAAAAAGTCAGTAACAATCAGAGTTACGTAAACAGTATTTTAGCGTACTTTATTGGTGTCATAGATTATTAGCTACACCTGCACGAAAGAGGACAATACTCTATTTTAGAGTACGGGTGGCAACCCTACTTACAGCTGTGGCAGTACTCACCTGTAGAATTGTCCCGTGCTGTTGTTGGCAGTTCTGTTATTAGGCCACAATAACATGACTCCGACGGGCGACTCGTCGGGGCCGAGTCGTCTCTCCTTGCATTCGCCGCTAACTGTGTCCCCCACCACCTAATACAGGAAAATTTATTAAAATATTAAATACTAGCTGTTGCCCGCGACTTCGTACGCGTTGCACTACTAAATGTGTAGGTAACCTAGAAATGTTTAAGTTAGTTAGAAGGTAACCGGGCCTGAATGTTTCTCTATATATTATAAGTATGTATTTACAAAAAAAAGGAAGTAAGTATTATATCAGTTATCTGGTTTCCATAATACAAGATTTACTTAGTTTGGGGCTAGATAGCGTTGTGTGAAATGTCCAGCATTATTATTATTTATGACATTCAAGTCATTTAAGGGCATCTCTGTGCGATTTTATAATGAACTCCCGTAAAGCGCATCTAAGCTTCCAATTTGTAGATTTAAATCTATACTAACAATATAAATTCGAAAGTGACTCTGCCTCTCTCTGTTACATTTTTACGACTAAACGGCAGGACCGATTTCGATGAAATTTGGTAGAAAAATAGATTACAACTGGGATTCGAACTCACGAGAATTGAATGAACGAAACATTACCTGCGCAGGAGGGTAATGTTATTATCCACGCGTGCGATTTTGAATTTGTTTAGATAACTGGCCACTGACTTACAATAATAAAGCCAATTAGCAAATAACAACTAATCTGACTAGGCTACATTGCAACTAATCTCATTCTCAACATGAGTGTATCTATCTACGCGCGCGCGCATGTTTCACACATGATCAAGCAAAGGAAGTATTAATCTTATGCTGACTCATTCGGTAGCAAAAAAGTAATTGACATTACGGAGACTGTCAATGATACATACTTATCTATAATGGTAATTATTTTTAGATTATTGTTTTTGTTGGTCTGTTTTACATAATTACTACTAGCTGACCCACCCCGGCTCGGCACGGATTTATCTAAATAAAATACAGCACTCAGGGATAGTGTGGTTTTATATCCGTAAAAGAATTTTCAAAATATGTTGAGTAGTTCCGAAGATTACCCATTACATCCAAACAAACAAACTCACAAATTTTACCTCTTTATAATATATGTACTTATATTATAAAGAGGTAAAATTTGGTAATAATCAAAGGTACAGTAGTATAGATAGAATCTTTATCCAGTTGTTTTAACCTTCCTTATTTTTATTCCTTATTTTTTAGCGTGTATAAATGTCCATACAAAATGACTACAATCAATATTAAAATTAACTTTGTATTTTAATATAACTAAGAAACAGCCGTAATGGCTACAGAACCCTGCACTGTGCGTGGTTCGACACGCTCTTGAGCAATTTATTTTATTATGGATCAAATAAGTATGACCCAGTTTTAGTTTTGACACATTTGTATATTTTTTCATAATGGTTCTCACAGTTCAGTGTGCCTTAGAGAGTAGAGTAGAAAATACTTTATTGAACACCATAAAACAATACCATTAAATAGGAACAACTAAGTCTATGTGATACAATTGCCAGATAACTGTCTTAGGCAACTCTTTCTCAGTAATTACATTCCCAATTTCCATTGTCACCAATTGGTGCCCCACGAGATGGCAAGAGGTGTTGTGGAGATCAATACAAGACCCAGTTTTAGTTATCTCCTCCGTCAGGCACCATAATTATAAAAAACTGTATTGGCGTGATCCTTGACGGATTATGGCGGGTTCCTATATCGGTAACCAGCTACAACTCGTTTCTCCTTGAAAACGTGTCAAGTTTGACACTTTTTCAAGGAGATAAGAGTCGTAGTCGGCTACTGACGGATATAGGAACCCGCCATTAGAGCGTTTTTATATCTGTCGGTGTCAGACTATGACTCGTACTTACTTGAAAAACAGTCAAAAGTTTGTCACCTTTTCGAAAAATAAGGATATGTGTGAAATGTCACGCAACATGCATTTATTTTTTATATAGAAACCCGCCATTAATCAACTTAAACGTAAAATTTTAATTACCATATCAAAGTGACAACTAGCTAGTCTGGTAATAGTCACAGAAAGTATACACAGAAGATAGACAGGCTGTTTGGGCTCGTAATACTAGCTGCCCCCCGCGTCTTTGCACGCGTGGTTTGTCAATACTTTCTTATGCACAGTCTGGTAAAAGTAGCCTATGTCCCAACCCCAGTATCTATATAATCTATCTGAATACCAAATTTGATTGAAATTGGTCTTAAGGTTTAGTTATAAAAACGTAACAAGAATTATAATCTAATCTAAACAGCCCGCTGGATCCCAGTGCTGGGCTAAGGCCTCCATTACCTTCTTCCATTCAACCCAGTCTAGGATTTCTGTCGACTAGTTCATACTGTGCGCGTCAAGTTCGTCCCGCCATCTCCGCCTGGTCCGGCGGTCTCGCGTCTTGTGGGACCGACACGGTGGTTATCTTAGCCCACAGCAAAAGAGTTACTTTCGAATTTATAAAATTAGTATGAATAAAGTACTTATTACAATTCTTCTAGGGTGGGGGATTAAAATCTGCACTGATGTTCGGCACTGGGGTTGTTCATTAACCTTCTGACCCGAACCTTCCTTACTTCTTGTAGTAGCCGAGAAGCTCTTAAGTATCCTTGTAGGTACTCACCTCTGCCAATTCATAAGGTCCTCCCGTCCCATCTGTGAGGCTAAGCTTTTCAGTGATGCAATTGACTATTTCCTCCGAGCTGGTCTGTTTGGATGCTTCCACCGACAGGGCTTCATAGTGTGGTGACAAAGCACCTACAAATACCTGCACGACAAAAATAGGTAAGCATTAGAGCCATGTCCAGAAAAATCAACCATAAAAAGGAGGATTTATATGATAGTTTTTGAGCACTAAAAGTCCAGTAACTTTCATTGTAACTGACGGCATATTAGATAAAATCTTTAATCTGACTTTTTTAGATTTTATGGAAAGTTAATCGCTAAATTAAAAGGATATTATCGCGTATATACCACCTTTTTAACACAGTCGAATCATTGGGATAATAAATAAAAGGTAAATAGGTGATAAATAGTTTAATATTAGTAGTAATTATGTAGGTACAGTGATTGTGAAAGTGTAAAAACTATGTATCAGCCACAGGACATCCACTGCTGGTCACATGTATTCCCATAGATTTCCAGAGTGACCTATTCCCAGCAACTATTACTATGTTGGTGTTTCTATCTGCTGTGTTTCCATTTGGTTTCCATGCTCATAAACTTTTCCATTAACATAATTGGTAGACGGTACAATGTAATAATACCTAACTGTAAGTCAAGGATTTTGGTGCTCAAAGTAACTTTTGTAATAATGCAATAATGGCAATACACCTTATGATGCACCTATTCAAGTCATCACAACATGCACCTGCCGAAATTTATGATTTTTTAATACTAAAGTACCTAGTTGGAATAAGATCTGCACTGATGATGGAATGGTTGGTGATCCTATTAATAGCTTCCACCCGTGGCTTTACAATTGTGGTTTGTCAGTAAAAAGAAGTACATGTCTCAATCCAGGTCATAATCAATCGATATAAAAGATTTCATAAAAATTTATTCACCGTTATGAAGTGAACTAACTCACTTTTGCATTTATAATATTATTTACAAGATATAAGAGAATACTTCCAAGCTCCGGTTTAATTAATGTAGTAGCATAGCATTTGAGTCAGTGTGACCAGGACATCGAATTTAAATCATAATGATAACAAGCCCACACAATCAAATGTTATAAGATTTTTAGTAACATTTTCACTAATATTGTAATGAATCATTTTAAGGGGAATATATGGCTAATTACTACTATTTTTAAGCCTTTTTACCATCATTTTGAGACATTTAAAAGTTCCTCAGCATATATATTTTCTGTGCTGTCCTTTGTGTTGTTAACAGATAGTGTTATTAAGTTAAAAGTATATTTTGTTGTGCTTATAATCATCAATGAATAACACAACATACAGTTATCAATAGATGATTTAAACAGTGGCTGGGCAATTGCAGCATTGATTAGAGTAAAGGATGCAACCTCTGTAGTCATGATTTAAACAGTGCTTGGTAGCAAGTTGCAGCATTGACTAGAGCCCCTGGGGCAGGTTTGTTGATAGAGTAGGCCAGCTCACCACCTATTCCTATAGCTTAGTTAGCCTTAGTACTAACCTGCACAATATATCTGTGGTTTTCAGGAAGAGCCATCATGGATCATTGTCTTACTCTTTGTGGTTTGCAACTGTAGTTATTTCTTCCTAGCAGCATTCACTCTCTGCATATTTGCTATTGCATCTGTTTGGACCATGATCTCCAAACTTGCCTGCTTTCTAGTACAAGTCGTGATTGAATAAAAGCATGTGGAGGTTTCAACATCTGACCCCCGCAGAGACGAACAGGTAATCAACCGTAACAAGCCCGAAATGACACTCCTTCTGTTTACGATGTTACATCCAACACCACTATCCCGTGTCTCAGATCACAACAACACGATATCGATGTATACGAAGAACTAAATTATACACAAAGAAGAGAAATCTTCGATTTGGGTCACATACTGATTGAATAAAATAGTTGTCCAGCTTACTCTCAACTTTTCAACTGAACTGGTTTTGCTGATACAACAATTTTATGGCGAATGTGTACAAACAAATGCTGTAGATAACTTTTCACATTTCCCAAACACTTGTGAGATAAAAACAACACTGAAACACAAAGTGCAGCTAAATCGGTGCTTCCGAGTCTCCGACAACCTGTTATTTGTCACAAGCAACTCTCCCGAATGCACCACGCAACTGCACTAGATATTCAATACCACTTTAAGATATCAAAATGTTCAATGGCATCGTTACACTAAAACTTTTTATGGTTTATTCAATTAGTTTTTAGAAATTATTCAGAGAAAGGAGAAACTGTAATCTGCTGCTCAACCACCATTTTTATTTTTGTCGGTCTCTCTCACTCGGTCGCGGACGGAACGATTTGATTGAACTGAATCGTGTATCAATCAATAACTCTGCAAAATTAAAAAGCTTTTAATTTCAAGAAGAGTAACTTATTTGTTAGATTTTAAATTAAGTCGTATTAAACCATTGACAACTTTTATATCAGAAACCAAACTACTCATTCTATTTTATAACTCGTTCAATAAAACAAAGTTTATTTTGTCTATGATGAATTTGACACAATAAGCCAATGTCAAATGTCATTGAAGGTCATGACAGCATCATTGGATATTGCAGTGTTGCTACACAAAATAATTTAATTCGTACCGTGATATGTAAAAATTCGGTTATGTTATTCAGCGTATGACAGAGCAACGCTATCTGATATAAAAACATTGCCGTGAAAACCCCTCATCCTAACACGCACGGGTAGAACTTCTACTTCTACCCCGGCCGGCGGCGGTGCATTTTTACACGGCACCTATGTATATTTTTTACTTCCTCTAAGATGTATCTTTTCAAATGTTTGCAACCAGAAGCCATCAAGCCACACTACCAAGAAAAAAGGTGAAGAGATGTCCTTATAATAATTTTGTTTTTATGGCATGCAGGTAATTTTGCAACCTACTTGTAAGTCCAAGTCCAATTAGTTCTAGCTAAATCAGCAGAACGGTATGTAGGTACCTAGTACATTACATAGCTTAGGTAGGTATACACTACCGTACATACTAACTGTAAATTTTGACTTCAGTCTAATAAACTAACTAGAAGTACTACTCTAAGTTCCATACCAACCACCTTTCCATAGCCTGTTTTCAATCAGTCGTGTCGTCATAAATAAAACACTAGGAATAAATTAAGTAATGTAATTTTAGTTGCAGTGATTGTATTCGTTCAATTATTATTTTAAGAATGCATGTTTGTGATTATTTTAGATGAACGCCAATCATTATTGTAGGTATTTGTACCTACAATAATACATATAATACAAATAAGTTAGGCTCTACCTACAAATCAGGACGGATAGTCTGTTTCAAGAAAAAAAATATTTACGTTGGGTGCATGCTTGGTGTAGGTAGGTATATGCTAAAACAATATTTTCAACCTTATTTTCATCAGATACCTGTAAGTCCTGCTAGTCGGACGTAGAGTCCTTTTAACTAAAGGGACTAACGGCCCATTTAGACCTATCAGATCAATGATACAATACAAATATAGAGAACTGATTAGATTTTTAAAGCAACGAGAACATGAACGAGGCGATAAAGACCACCATTTGTATCACAGATTTACGTTGCTTGTTTAATTTTGCAATAAAGTATTATCTATCTATTTAAAT